>OY720207.1:14402471-16902471 GCA_963082605.1 Rhodophaea formosa
TTCATAACTATGTGAGTATGTATTCACTATATTACGCGAAAATAGAAGTATTTACGGTATATATCATACTTAACCTTTAACGGCTGACGTGGTTTTTTCATGACGTAAGTACTGACGTGGGGCCTGAAGGGCCCGCTACTTCAAATGCATATAAAAAATAAAATATTTACAAAAAAGGTATATTTCGATATTATTTACATTAAATAGGATTAAGTGAATAAAAACAACCAAGTTTTTAATATTTATATATTTAAATTAGCTTTATAACTATGAATTAAACGAAAGTAAGTTATTTTTTGACAAAAATTACTTGAGATCAGCATTAACACTATAAGTCTTTATTTTTTATAAGTAACTGAACAAAATAACATTTCTAATAAAATTTCAATAACTTTTTTAATTAATAATAAAACAATCAACCTTATAAATAATTTAAAAATAAAAAACTGCAAGGCATCAACTTTCGCAATTTATACACAATCCGGGCAAATCTCTTTAGCACATTGAAGACACACATGTTTTTTACATACATAACATGTACGAGTATGTGTCGACTTCCTCTGGAAAGTTTTAAAGGGCATGTATGGCACCTTTTCCTTTGTTTTATGACTTCGTCATGAATGTCTGGCCGTTCAGGCATGTCTGAACCTAGCACTCGAGTCAAACTTAGACGAAGTTCACGTGACAGTCTTTCATTCAGTACTCTTCTTTTCATATGTTGCAAAACTTTGTATAATGTAGTATGTAGTATTTCCTTGATGCATGTTATACAGCAAGTGACTATTCACAGAGCTACTATCCTCACAAGCTATCCACGAAGACACGAATGACTCAAAATTACTGTCACTAGGCGCAACAACTCTTCTGGCTTTAGAAAAATGTGGACCATCGCCGTTATTGGTACATCGTTTTTTCCCGAAAGAAGTACTGGGCTCCATTTTAGGCTATCTAATCGTTTCCAGTGGAAAAAAAACGCAAAATATAAATTTTGCCGACGTTTCAAAAAGTTACGTAAACACTGACGTGGGGTCTGAGAGGCCCACAAAAAAATTTGAAGTCAGTTTACTCACCTATATTGCACGCGCCGACACGTGTACCGACCTTGACGGCCTCCGGGCACATACTCTGTCTAATCTGTGCTCCGGGCGACTAAATTCGAATTTACCAGAAGCAGCGTACGATTCGCGCGCGGGAGGAGGGAATAACTAGGTATTATTACTTTCGCTGGGCCCGAGAGGCCCCCACGTCAGCAGTTAAAGGTTAAGATGAAAAAATAGGCATATAATAAAAAATATTTATATCTATATATTTTAAAATCGGATTTAATAGTGGAGCATGAGAAATTACATAAAGTACTTTTTAACAACTCACTATTCCACGCGGACGAGGTCGCGGGGATAGAAGTAGTAAGTAATAGGTAGGTATTGTAATCGTACAAAAATGCCTGAGCCTGTTTTTTTACGACCGCGCCGACGTTATGGTGTCGATTGAACGGTATGCGTGGGTGGACGTCGAAGTGGCTATGAGACTCCGGGGAAGACTACGAATCTAATGACACCTCATACTACAAAATGGATCAAGCCGTTAAGGCTACAAGAGGCAACAATGGAACAGATTTATTAATACATACATACACGCGATAAACATTACCCTCCTTGATGATTATCTATCGCTCGAAAACGAGTGACTTTTATATGGAAAAATCGTTCGAAGAAGAGTGTCATGCGTTCAAAAATAGTACCCCTGAGCACGGTTCTGAGTTGTCATTGTCATGTCCAGTGACAGTTACTGTAATGTCAAATAAAACATCTTCAGCTCAGCCGAGTTAGTTGATGTGTTGAATTGCTAGGATTTTGTTTTCATTATCTTATCTGAATTATTATAACATTTCATTGCGTAATAACTTAAATATAGGCGATGTGAGTTATGCGTGTTTTACTTAGACCTCTGGTTGCATTAAGGCAGGTAGTGCTACCGAGTACAAATATTAGATTGAGGCATCCATTCACAACAGGTACGAAATCATTTCGCTTTTTCCTGCAATACATGTGTGCGTGTGGCTGTATTTAAACACAGAAACACGGCTCTCACAGCTCTTGTTGGATAGCTGCCAAGATAGCGCACATCAGTTTAACTCGTGTTTTGTATAAACAGCATTGGTGTGGAGAGCTATGGAAGATAAGGAAGCATTGAAGAAGCGATTGACGCCGCTGCAATACCATGTCACACAGGAAGCGGGCACGGAGCGACCTTTTACAGGTTAAAATTGTCAATATGAACATATTTAATACCTAACCATCATCAGATACTTTTACAGCATTTTAATTTCATATTTCAATAAACTAATTTTATAGTAAAATATTGTCATTCCCATATTTGCTATTGATAGAAAGTAGATCTGCATTATGCTTCAGAAATCATCCAATTAAGCTGCTTCTAAGAGAGCAATATAAGTTAATTTGTAATGCTTTCTCTATTCAGAAGTTTGATAATGTAAATGTGAACTACTTTACACATGTAAGTTAATTACAGTCATCAAATTACAGTTAAGAAACAATTTCACCTCGCACTTCCAAGAAACTACTTAATTGAAATAATTTTGCAGGCTGCTTTAACAAGTTTTATGAAGAAGGCATGTATGTCTGTGTAGTATGCAGACAAGAATTGTTTACATCTAAGAGTAAATTTGATTCTGGTTGCGGCTGGCCAGCTTTCAATGATGTGCTCTCAAAGGAGAAGGTCACATTACACCAAGATACAAGTGCAGGTATGTCATTGTCATAACATTGTGGTACAAATACTATTAATATTATTTAGAAAATTTAATGTGTATGACAAGTTTGCATGGTCTGGTAATACAAGTTAACAATTAATGTTAAATAACAAAGAGTTATTGCACAATATTTTGTAGCTGTTAGGTTATATCCTAATAAAGTCTATTTTTAGTGTACAGTCATAGCATTTTAGATCTACATTGAGCCTAACCATGCGGAACAAATACTCAATGCCAGCAGATAATAGACAATCTGTTCAGTGAGCTCTAGAGGCTTAGGGTACATCACTTTGCATTGTCCATTCATGCTGTTTCCTATTGATCAATATTGCCCTTGACACAATTTTGTGTCCATAAATATTTTTTAGATAAAGTATTAATTTTCTAACTTGTTGTATTGTTTTTATATCTCTCTGAAAATGGGCAAAATTTTGTCTTTCACACACTATTCAAAGTTGAAAACCATGAATTAAAAAAGAATGTTTAATTTTTAATAATCGTAGGAATTAGTAAGTTATTAATTCAGTTCCATAAGATTTGTCTCATTATTTTTCTACTTGGATCTGCAATCATTCTTGGATGAAGTATAAATGGTCCTACATACAAAAAAGAATACCTTGAAACTGTACAATGCCATCTCCATAACCAGATAATGTGACCTTTCCTTACAAGCACTAGACGCTATCTCATCAGGGCTAGCACACATTAGAAACCATACAACAACCAATTATTCTTTGAAGAATTTATGAAGCAAATAAAAAAGGTCATGTGATTGATTTTTTGCATATTTTACATTAGCGAAAGAGAGCTATGCAACTATAGGCTATTATCCAAGTTTTTGAAAAATATGTCAAATTGTTCATAATAGCATAATACATTTGCAATCTGGACAATTCTTGGTAAATTTTTTTCCTATCCTTGCAAATCAGCATTAAACTTTAAACGCTAGAGACGCAGTCACGCATTGTCATGACGTTGCCTGCATGCAAAGACCTGTTGTAACTGTCAAATCAATTTTCGATTGAAATTTACTACTTACAAGCAGGTGACTTAACTTTTGCTTTAGCCAATCCTGTGCATTTTCAATTACATGGTCAAACATGAAAATTTAATTATTTTCTTCATGATTTCCATATAAAATAATGTGTTGTTTACATTGGTTTTAAAAAAATGTTAACTGATTAGCTAACAACAGTTTGATGTATATTTTCATCGGATTTGATGTACAAAATTTGCCAATGTGTGCTCGGCCTTAACAGTTGAACTTGACCTTCGACATCGAGTAGATCATATTGAATCATGTACTCACATCTCATGCTTGATTTCATATCAAACTTATTTGTTTGTACTTATTATCTATTTTTATGCATGAAGATTATACTTTATTCATTCCATTTACTAACAGGGTAGAGCTTTATGCTTTGCATGTTACTAGAGAATTCATACTTTATTCATACTCATCAGTGTTATAAGCATATATTTTTTATAAATCCAGAAGTTGACTTTCATCTTGATTTTTACCTAGTTTAAACAAAAAATATCTTTATTGTGATAGATTAAAGGAATAATTTATTAAGTGACAGTTGACTTAATATAGGATTAGATTTTGTTTTCTCCATTTTTTTAATTAATATTTTATGTAAAGTTTATGTAAGTATATTTATTAAAAATGTCTCCATATTTTAGGTAAATAATGTAACATATGCTATTTAAACATTGATTTCTAGAATTTCGGCTAGATCGTTCTACAGAGCTAGTACTTTTATTCTCTCTAGTTCCCCTCTCTAAGTTCTTTGTTAAATTATATACCATACATCGATGGGGTTGCCAGGTGCAAAGGCCGGAATGCCTTCGCTATCTCCGCCTGTGCGGGAACTGCCTGAGGCACCCACCACATACCTATCAGGCCCTTAGCGTAGTCTCATGCCAGCCGCAGTCCTGTCAAAATCACTGTTCCGATTTAAATTCCGTTGATTTTCCTATATCAACCTGCACTAATCGTACAATTAAGTAAGAGATAATGATATAAATATATTTTCAACTTTGCATTAGCGAGAAAAAAACTAGCTCGAGAATAGAACAATCTAATCGCCTACTCCAAAAGTTTTTTAAAGGTGGTGGGTTTTTTTTTGTTTTGTATTTATATCCCATGTACAAAATTTACGAAAAATAACAAAACATGTATTAAATTTGGTTCTGGGAAAATGGACTTGGTGCTAATGCATATTTTTTTATCTTTTTCTGTCTGTCTTTCCTGAACCCTTGACCACCCTCCGTTACAATCCTGACTCCACATCAAACGTAAGTCGGCCTCTATTGGTAAACGAAACTATGTATTTATACGCTTCATTTATATTATAATAAATCTGTGTGCAAAATCGTTACACATCACACACCGCACCGCTAAATATTTTTGTGCACATGTTATTTTACCAATATTATTTTGACTATTTGGTTGGGCGACTTCGGCCAATACACCAACGTGCACACATTACATCCGTTTGTTTTTGGACATTATTTCGAATGCATTCACTAACTGTACTTAACGCCACTCATGACATTTTAATGTTGTGGCATGCGCATGCTATTAATCTGCATTAATCCTTCCTTGCGTTGTCCTCCTTCCTATTCTTCTCCCCGACTTCCCCTGGATGGCTGCCGACTGGACGACGACGCCACGATCTCGCTGCGACGGTTCATCGCGCGAATTTGTGCTCATACTGGACTCATATCACTCATTGGTTTTTGTGAAACTATTGTAAATATTGGTGTTTGGTGACACGTGCTAAACAAAGTTGGAGCAAATATATTACTGGTTTTAACACGACCAGGTTTGGTGCGAACTGAGGTGCGATGCTCGAAGTGCTCTGCTCACCTGGGGCACGTGTTTGATGACGGCCCAGCGCCCACCAAGAAAAGATTTTGCATTAATTCTGCCTCAATGGACTTCATACCTGCCGAAGAAAGAAAAGACTAACGTTAAAAATCTAAATCGCCTTCAAAGTATGCATATAGGAGACACAAATCTATATTATCTATTGCCGATGAAGATATGATTACCCAATCAAATATTCATAAAAAATGCGAATATATATTTTTTGTACGGAGTATTAATTCTGCTAACAATGGACTGTGCTTGTAGCTTTTTAACGAAAAGGACTAAAGTAATAACGAAATCTACACTATGTAAGTATTGTTTAATTGTAGTTTTTGTAAATTGGAATAAGTCTACTTACGTATTTTCTATTGTCTGGAACAGGGTTGTTGCGAATATTTACATCTGCATCCGCAATTGCGAAGCATCTGCATCGATTGGCACATGTGCATCGGCATTAAAATCCGCATAAATCAATGGGGATATTCAAGCGACATCTGCATGTCGATTTCTTTTTCCAAAAATGGGCTGAGCCGGCGTTTAGCGTGCCTTCTACGTGCTCTTTACTATTTTTCTTCCAATATGAGCGAAGATTTCAATCGGTAAAAGTATCCTATACGTTAAAGATTGTCTCGTTTCTCGTAATATTTAATTTTATACCCATTAGTTTCTTATCTGTTGGGAGGTTTTCCGTAACTGTACGTATTAGTACGTAGTCTATATTTCAACAGTAAGGCTAAATGGCATGAAACAGGCGCAGGCCTATGTTCGTAAATTTTATTAGGTAAGCAAAAAGGCTGAAGACAGACGCAGATAGTTTTTATAAAGTATATATTAAGATTCATCCGCATCTGCAAATCTGAGCGTACAGAAATCTGCATCCGCGGATGTAAAAAAATCTGCTTTCGCAACATCCCTGGTCTTAAAAACATCAAAGGTAGGAAACTATTTTCTTGAATAATAGCAGCTTCCACATTTTAGTAATAGGTATTTAATTATCTAATAATGTTTGAAGGCAACTACTGTCGCCTAGTTACCATACTCAGTCATTATATTTAGTTTGTTGTTAATTTGTTTTGAGTATTTATTATTGATGTTCAAAACGTACAAAACTTTATTTGCATTTCATCTACTCGTATTTTGTTGCTTAGCTGAAATAGATTTATTGTTTAGAATATATTGTAATAATAAATTTATTTTGTGCAGTGTTTGTCTTTGATTTATATCTAACAAGCTGTTACCCGCGGCTCCGCCCGCGTGATATATAACCTATGTCCCTCTCAGTATCCTAAACTATGTATATGAAAACTTTCATGATGATCGGTTCAGTAGATACGGCGTAAAAGCGTAACAAACAAATAAGCAAACAAACTCACCTACGCATTTATAATATTAGTAAGGATAAGGATTACTAACAGCCCAACGGGCTGCACAATGGCATTTATTATAAGCCTTTCCCGTGAATCACTATCTATTGGTGAAAACCACGTGAAAATATGTGCAGTAATTATTGAGTTTATCGCGAACAGACCGACGCGGCGGAGAACTTTAGTTTTTATAGTATGTAGTGATTCACCTTATTAATAAATAAGACACGCCCATCCTTAGCACCTTACGTAAGATACCAACGACGTATATCAATGTAAGTTGCAAATTATTTTGTTTATTTGAATACAAAAGACTTGTCAGAGTAGACAGATCAGAATAACAGGTTACGTTGGCCAGCAGGTTTTGTCTTCATGATATATATCCGAATATTTTGAAGGTGTGACTCATCAAAGGTCGAGATCTATATGTTATTCCGTGCAACTATTGAAACAATATAGACTTAAGGGTTGAACCATATTTGGCAGCACCTGTTTAACCTGATTGTGATTTATGACGGTTCTAAGTGATCGAAAAGCACAGCACAAGAAAGTGAGATTCCGTGCAGCCAGATATAGTTGAACCCCACCATATAGTATATTTACAACTAAAGTTAGAAGAATACCATAGGCTTGAATAGTGGCGTAACTACGAAGCGGCATTGTACAAAAAATGCCACGGGCCCCCAGTCGTAGAACAGCAGGGGATAAAGTTTAGCCTGGGTTCTGACGCGGACTAAAAACGAAAAAGTAGTCAAGATCAAGAAGGTCATTGTACTCGTACGTTACTGTCATGCGCTTAGTCTGTTGAGGACTAATAAAAATAAGCCCAAATGTATTAGTTTGCCTCGGCCCCCAGATGGTATGGTTTTTACGCCACTGGCACACCTGTGGGTTCGAAGGAACCTATAATATTCCTAATAAAACACAGAAATATTCATGGTGAGTCTTTTATTTATAGTATGGTTGTAATTTATATGCACAAGTTGCTCATACATGGCACTGGTGTTTTACAACTGACAAAATTAAGAAAAATGTTCTAACTGCATTAAATGTCTTGTACAATAACCTATTACATGTATTAATACATTTTTCAACTTAGGACTATGTTCATAATTACAGTTACTTTCTCATCTTAACATTCTAACGCATACTCAAATTCATCATCATGATCACATAGTTAATACACTTCTTAGAATATTGTAGTTTTACAGATACTGAATAACTTTGTTCAAGCTCTCTTGAAGATTTGGCTATAATTTTTACATTTCTACATTATTGCACAAGTATTTTATAATGGTTGGTGCATTTTTAGTTTACACTTGTGATAGGCCATACTGAATTTATATCGATTGAGCCTTACAAATAAATAAAATAAACTGTATTATCTTAGGCCGAGAATAATAATGTGAACAAGTTACATAGAAGTAGTCAAAACTCCTTATATTAACGAATTACGGCTCAAAATCACACGACAGTCAAATGTATCTATTACTCGGCTGCAAATAACAATATATTGCTTAGTAAAGTGGCTCCCAGTGTATGAATAGAATATATAATAAGTGAGACATCAGCTGTAAATGTGTGCTTCATTAAAAAACTGATTGGTGTCTTTTTGGAAAAAAGAGAGTGCCTTACTGCAGGAAAATTCTTAACGACTGATCATTATTCAATAATATTATTGATAGTCAAAATAATGGTGATGTGATGATGACCCATTATGTGTGGGGTTTAATCCAAAATTAGAACTTTTCGACATATAAAATAATAAATATTTTCAATGTTTTGCATTAATAAACAAAATTCAAAAAATGCTATCAAAGGCTGGTCAGGCTGTTCAAAACCAGATTCAAATGAGCTCGCCTATGAAGAATTGAGTTGAGTCGTTGTCCGCCACCAACAACTATTTTGTATTTCATTGATGACGTGACAAAGTTATATTCGAAGTTTATGAAAACGTGCTATAACTAAAAATAATTTAATAAATATAAATAGTCTCGTTTAAAGTTTTCATTGATGTCTACAGCATATTATCTGGATTTTTGGAAGTGCCTTTTTTTTATAAAACGAATTGAGAAAAAAAAATTGGTTTTTTTAAGTGTTACCTATTTTTGCCATTCAGCTACGGAACCTTAAGCCTTAACTAGTTTGTAATAAGGTATGCCGCCGGAGTACACTTAAGTAGAAAATACGTAAAAATATGATACAGTGTTTCCAATTTCCCTGCTGGAACAAAGTTACTCCAGCAGGAATCGTTCTTTTCCAAAACGATAACAATCACATTTTTTTATGCAGCACTCATTTACAGCTAATGGCTCATTAATTAAATGTTCCACTAATATCCCTCTAGAAGCCACTTCCCTGCTGGAGTAACGCACACGCTTTGTGTGGCATTATATAAACACCACACAAAGCGTGTGCGTTACATAAATAAAAAATGAAACCGTGGAATGTGTCCCTTTTAAATCCTATAAGAACCTGTCGATACTGCAGGAGCTTTGACCGCATACATCAGGTCTGTCTATAGATACTAAATCTCAGAAACTGCGCCAACTGATGTGGTTTTCCATAATATGTGATGGATGATGTTTACATGCACTCATATCTGTCCTATTTTAGGATTTTCTTCCATATCATTATTTATTATCAAGCAGTCATCCGTTCAAAAATGGCAGTCCAAGTCGGTAGTCGTGATGAATTTATTAGTTTTATGGTCTAACGAAAAATCCATCCATACGATTCCTTATTTTGCATGCTGGATGGGCAGGACTGCACCTGAAAGTGTGTCTTGAAACAAAGCTCAAAATTCATCAACACCAACTTTGCTCGGCGGTGCCTGACTGATATGATATGGACTTTGAGTTAAATTATATTGTGTGCTTCCGCCACCATTTAGTTCATGCAAACTATTGCTGGCCAGCGCCCACCCACTACTGTTAGTCCCGTCATGCCCGCCACCAATAGTTGATGCATGTGAACCTTGCCGATGTTGCTGCATCCGTTGAGGCTGCAGAAGCTTCGGCCGTCGTGCTCGCGACACGTGTTTCGCCTCTACACGAGGCATCTTCAGGCAATTAACCTAAGATGTTGATCGTTCGAATGACAAGCAACGAATGACACAAATTACACCGTATCACATTATGGAATTTTCTGTATAGAGCGCAAATGGACTGGACGCAACAGAACTATCGCTGTTTTATTCACTAGAATTCTTATATAAGTTTTTCTATAGAAGATTTTATCAAAAGAAGGCAGACAACAACCCATCGTTATATTATCTTTATTGATAAAGCGGAATGACTGCGCATTTTAATAAATAACCCAAAGTTTTTATCATCATACTTATAAAATTCATACATTTTATGACGAGTTTAAGATAGAAATATTATTGTACAATAAAAAATGTCAAAGAAAACAAAAATAAATAGTTTGTATTGTATTGCACCAACCTGAAACGACTGCATGGAGTCTACATAGCATAATTGGTCACTTCATATTGTCGATGAGTAAACGTCATGTAACGTGTGTCTACATCACGAGTTACCTCGCGTCCAGAGCTCGCACCACACACACAACACACAGAAAAACAAAAATAACAGCATCTGACGGCACAACCTAAAACGATAAAATAAAAGTACTAGGACAGATAGCGAGTCCTAAAATGTAAAATACTTTACGATGGTGTATTACAGGAGTATATCGATGTCCCATACTAATAACTAGACTACTATTGTCATATACGTGTGAAGGTAAAATATAATAATGATCTATTTATAAATTACATTATAAGCTTATTGCGAATGCTCGACTGAAAATCTTAAAAATGCTATTGTTTGTGCCACAAAGGAAAAATAATTTGCTATTTATTATCCAATATAGACTTTGTAAACTTAATACTACGTAAATGCTTCGCTTCATGACTAACAAACAGATGATATCGTCATTATAGCTTTGAGGTATACTAAAATGCAGTCAACCAATAATTTCATTTAGATACCCATTGTAAATAATTTCTAGATTTATCCAGCAACAGTATCAAAAATCCAATAGTCATGAAAGTTCGACAAAAATTTTCGAAAATATAATAAACCATATCAAACAATAATCTCAAAATAGAAAATTAGAAGCGTTAGCGACTTTTAATAAATTAACAGTTATCTTGTATAACAATATGAGTCACTAGTAACTATAGAAAGCATGTAAGCAATACAAGCTGACATTACCACAATCAAATTAATACATGAACGACTGAACATAACTATCATAATTTTAATAATTACATGTCAAAATTGATAAAAGCTGATCACCGCATTAATAATAATAGCTTACATAAAACCATTTATAAAACTCAAATACTATTTCAAATAGGAATACACGAATAATTAAATAGTTTAACTCTGAACTTAATCTTCGTCAGTCATCATCGTAACGGCCGCGCTACACTGGATTGGCATGGGATGGCATCGGAAGCAAAGCGTCATTCATTACAAAACAAGCTATACGTCTAGTGGCATAAGATGCAAAACGGCGGCTGCACGCCCGTCTTGTCCGCGCGAGTGCGCGCCAGGCTGCCAGCCTAGCCGGCTAAAGCTTGTTTTGAAATGATGCGTCACTTCCGATGCCATCCTATGCCAATCCAAGTGTAGCGCGGACCATAATCATAATAATACAAATAAATATTAAGATAGGGGCGTGTCCGCTGTCCGGCGTCGGCGCGGCCGGCGGACACCCCGCGACGAGCTCGAGTCCGCTGCTCGCCTCGTATTGAAGTGTTTCCGCCTAACTGCCGCCGGCTATCACCTACCATCACAGAGTAAGCTGAATCGGTACTATCGTTACGGGCCTACAGTAATCTACTATTTATACTTTACATGGTCACCTAAACATTAACTGCCAGTCTTCGTTTGCAGCTAGAATATTCGTTTTAAAACTCGTACCTACGAATCTAAAATCTATCTACACTAGTCGACTTCTCGCTTAGAATAAAACAGTCGAACGAAACACGTCAATAAGAGAAGTCGCTAATCGGAATAAATAAGTTCTAAACGTCACTACGGTTCTTTATAGTTACTGGACTGCACTTTCACTAATCGATCTCTTGTAAAAATATGATACTTCTATAAATATTCGAGCGGCCGCCGCGTCAATAATGCTCCGTAGGGCTTCGCGGCCGGCCCTCGGCGCGGGACGCAGGCTCGCATGTTCGCAGCACGATCGTGGCTCAGTCGCAGTAAGGTCTCGGGGATACGACTGTACTCTTCATCCGAAGGCGGTCGTTATGAAGCATTATCACGTGCGTCATAACGGCGTTGCGACTGAGCGGTCGCGCTACGCGGAGGGGTCGGGCGGTTCCGCGCGTGGCGGCTGGTCTCGGGCAGGCACTGCTGGCGGCTGGCGGCGCGGCGCGGGCGCCGGCGGCCTGCGCTAATGGCCCTTGGCGGCCTCCTTGGCGGCCATGATCAGCGGCGTTAGCGACGCCAGCGGCCGCGCTAGCTTCAGGAACGGGTGCTGCAAACACAAGATGTAGTATATGCAATAGTGGCAATACTGTCTCGTGTGCTCATGCGTCAATGTCACGCGAGCCGTTCGTGCGAGTGGACGTAGTAACAGTTGTTATGTGTGCATTGTCGAGCCAGTGATTCTATTGGTTGGGGATTTTTAGCAAACCCTTCATTTAACTAAAAATAAAATAAGCGTGATATTTAATGCATTGATATTTGTGTCCCTGTAGCGTTTCTTAGGGCCTATCTTGATTATTCTTAGATCAATGAAGAACATTTGATTTTGATTGACTAAGGGCGAGCGACAGACGCGGTGTTCTGATTGAACTTTTATAATAGAGCGAATGTCAATTGTATCGCCTATACAAGAAAGATGCGGCCTACATAAGAAAGATGCACGGACTCATTGCGATTCTCTCGATCGTGGAGACGGCTAAATGGATGCGTGTACAATCTATGGTAATACATATTATAAAGCTGAAGAGTTTGGTTGAACGCGGTAATCTCAGGAACTACTGGAGCGATTTCAAGGCACGTACCACGGGCGAAGCCGGGGCGGACTACTAGTTAAAGAATATAGCTTGTTTTCGGAGGGTCAGAGAAATAGAGGAAGGCCACAGCTTAGACGGGCGACGACATAAACCAGGTTGAAGGAAAGAATTGGCCCAAGGTAGCACGCGACAGAAAGGAGTGGTAGAGGCTGGAAGAGGCTTTGCCAAAGGGCAATCAGACTTACAAACGAAAAGCAAAGCACAAATATTAGAGCTGCAACAGTAGAAAGTCTGGAAACTGGGAACAGAAAAAAAAAATGCAGACCTTGAGTAAGTCGAGCGCGGTGGCGCGCCTGTCGACGTCCACCTCAAGGCACTAGTTGAACGCGTAATCAAAGGATAGGTAAGTTATCCCTGAGCGACATAGGCTAGGTATGTACCACGGGCCAAGCCAGAGCAGACTACTAGTTAAAGATAAAGCTGTATGTTTTGACCACGATATCAGTGGGCCGACCAAGATATCGCTGGAGCGATACTGTGCAGGCTGATCTGCGTGAGATGGAAGCTGGTCAGCTGGCAAGATATCGCAAGGAACCGAAAGTTGTGGCGTTCTCTCGTCTCGGAGGCCAAGATCCACTTCGGGTCGCTGAGCCAGCGGAGTAAGTAGGTATATGTTTTACAGCAAACCTTGAGGAAGTCGAGCGCGGTGGCGCGCCTGTCGACGTCCACCTCAAAGCACTGGTCGAGGAAGTCCTGGAACGCGGCACTCAGCTTCTCCTTATCCTTGATGTCGTGCTTCCCGTTGTTCGCGATCATTCTTTCACCGTTGGATGGGTATTTTATCCCTGAGTGCCATAGTCTAGGTATCTTCCACGGGCGAAGCCAGGGCGGACTACTAATTAAAGATAAAGCTATATGTTGTGTCACAAACCTTGAGTAAGTCGAGCGCGGTGGCGCGCCTGTCGACGTCCACCTCAAGGCACTGGTCGAGGAAGTCCTGGAACACGGCGCTGAGCTTCTCCTTGTCCTTGATGTCGGGCTTCCCGTTGGTCGCGATCAGGTAGAGCGCGCGCAGGGGGTTCTCGTTCAGGTAGGGCGGCTCGCCTTCGATCATCTCTATGGCCATTATGCCAAGAGACCATACGTCCACCTGAAATGTTATAGTTAGTTTACACACACCATAGTGTCTATAAAGCTTTCAGATACTGGTTATAATAACCATCACTAGACAATTAGATTTATATTAGTTAGTATATTGTCTCTGACCGTAAGTAATATTGTAGGTTGATACCTTCTGATGATTCTTTAACGATATAGATTGCCGTGTGGTTCCCCACAGATTAGAATAGGAAGGACTACTCCAAGTCTTCCCTTGGATGTCGTAGAAGGCAACTTAGGAAACACAAGCTTATAATCATCAAAGAGCATTCAACCCATCTGGTCAGCGTGGAGAGTGTAGGCCAAATCATCTGACTGTCTGGCTAATATATAATTCTAGACCTAATGATGATGATATTCAAAAAAAGCATCGGCCGAGTCGGACTCGAGCACAAAGAGTTCCGTATCATTATCTATACAACATTAGCCAATCGAACAAAACACGACAAAAACATCTCGTTAGTTTTATGTGGATACTATTATTTTAGACCAAGAGACAAAATTTTTGGCACTTACTTTGGGGCCATATTGCTTTCTAGTGACCACTTCAGGCGCCATCCAATAAGGTGTTCCAACCATCGTCGTTCTTTTATTTTGTTCAGGTGATATTTGCGCACAGAAGCCAAAATCGGCTGAAAAATACATCAATATTAAAAGAACACATTAATAAAATTCATACACATAAGTTGTAAACAAAACTACCACTCTGGATATAGTTTGTAACTACTGATAAATATAAGCAAGCTCAAGGCAATTGAGTAAAAGACGTAAAAAAAAAAGTTGGGGGAGACAAATAGGACAGCTAGTGGTGGGGAGACAGACTACTTCCTCTTAACCGCAATTTTATTGTATTGTAAGTAGAGTCGCTCTTACTATAAAACAAATATATATAGAGACCATTCAAACAAATAACGCTAGCCCCACAGTAAGTTGTGAACTTGTGTCGATACTAACTTAACGATACTACATTCTAAAATAGATTCTTTTAAAGATAAACATCCAGACCCAGACCAATCTGAAAAAGGTTATTTTCTTCATGACTTAGCCAGGGATCGAACCTGGGGTCCACCGGTGTTGCAGACTGGCGTGTTAACCACTGCGCCACAAACTCCTTCAAAATATGATAACACTGCACCTTAGTACTATCTGGACGGGACCCATATCTTTGGACAGTAGTTACTGATATTGTGATTTTCTAATGATGCAAGTTTGGTAAGATTTAGTTGAGTTGTTGTATTAAGATTGGTGTAAAGAAGAGCCTTGTTCGTAAAATACAATATTACGATGCGTTTCGATGTCATGTATAGTAAAAAAATCCTGTAATCTTCGGCAAAAAAAGTTTCAGAGAGAAAAGACGTACTAAACTCATGTATTGAAAAAAATATTAAAATCTTCTTCCATGGTCCAGTGTTTAAGGCGTTTGCCTTGTTGACCCGGGGGCGGGTTCGATTCCCACGAGAATTCCCATACTTTGTTAAATTGTTTCCAGTTTGGTTAGGACATTGCATGCAGGCATGAATCACCTGATTGTCTGATATGAAAGATGATTCCGAGCTTCGGAAGGCACGTTAAGCCGTCGGTCTCGGATGCTATCTGGTAGGTAGTTGTTAAAGGAACCACGTCAGAGGCCGATAGGCGGTTCCGAAGAACTCTGACACCAGGGTGTACATGGTTGACTGACCCGTGTCACCTACACGAAATGATGATGATGTCAGCATTAAAAGATAAAAAGAGATACTTACTAAGCTTGACTTGTCCGTCTAGTCCCAATAGTATGTTGTCGGACTTAATATCCCTGTGTATGACATGGTTGGTGTGCAGGAAGTGCAGCGCTTGCAGCACCTCGCGACACACGGCCGCGATCTGCCCCTCGTCCATGCACGTCTCCGTCACCACGTCCGTTAGCGAACCGCCCGCTAGGTACTCCATGACAACCCATAATTCCTGGAAAATATATTTAGTATAATGCAAAGATAACCAACACTACCGAGGATAGATTGTATAAGCAAACCAGATCTTGCGGCTTTTAGATAAGAGCCCGATCAATCAGACTGGCTAGAAGAAATTTATAGGTTTCAGTTTGGCAGTACAGGTAATTTCTAAGTTTTATATAAGTTTCAACCTTGGACCAAAAAATCTATCTATCTTGTAAATGATTGGACTGCTAAGAACCTTCATGTGCCACAGACATACACACATCCCTGGACACCGCGATCAAACTTATTCGCGTTGCTCTGCTGAGCTGTCGCACGCGGTGACAATATTTTACACTAACATTCTAATATGTATTATTCAGTAAAATTTGTGTAAATTCTTAGCGCTCTCTATCCCATGTTATTATTAGAAAGTAATTATTTATGTAATTTTTAGTCTCTTTAGGTCTAATGTTTGCTATTGTCAGAAGATGATAATCTATGAAGAATATTTACACCAACATCTAATTATGTATTATTCTGTAAAATTCATCTAAATTCTTAGAGCTCTCTATCCCATGTTAGTATTATCCCATATAAGAACTGGTCATGATAATTTTTAGACTTTTTAGATCCCGTATAGTATCACTAAAGGCTGCATAGTAGAAGTCCTCACAATAGCTTACCTCATTAACAAGATAGCTGTCGAGATAGTTGACGACGTTGTTGTGCTTGTTCTCCCGCATGACGAGGATCTCGTTGATGATGAGCTCCTTCTTGGGCTGCTGGCTCAGGTTCATCTGCTTGATGGCCACCTCCATGCCTGTTGACGTCTCTATCGCCGTGTAAACTGTTCCAGATGCACTATAACAATTCGAAACAATAAATATTTTAGGCGGTAGTTTTGCATAGTTCATATAAAATACTAGACAAATTTCAACTCGGTCTACAGACCACAAATACTGAAAACTGACAAATACTGAAAAGTTTTCGAAACATTAGGTGTATAAATCCTAACCCTAACCTAACCATATATATATATCCTAACTAATATTATAAATGCGAAAGTGAGTTTGTTTGTTTGTTACGCTTTCACACCGTATCTACTGAACCGATCATCATGAAATTTTTCATACACATAGGTTAGGGTATTGAGAAGGACATAGGCTGTATATCACGCGGGCGAAGCCGCGGGTAACAGCTAGTAATGTAATAAAGGTGATAAAACTGTATTAAAAGTAATTTTATTTCAACATATCATTTCGGATATTTACAGTGCTTATTGTGGTTTCCTTGAGTGTTCGGTAGAGGTAAATATCCTGATATAGGTATTTAATTGTAATGTTAATAACTTTAAAGGTTAAAAAGCTACATTAATCCAAAACAATGGTTTCACTTTGTTAAAATGGGAATTCTTGGATTTAAAAAAACTTATTTTATAGTTACTATATATGTATATAAATACGTCGATTGTTTTGTACTGTTTATTCCAAAAATCTAAAAATGGCCTCTATTTCTATATCCGCAATAATTTTATTTTGGATTACATAATTATGAATCAAATCATGCTATATAAAAGCAAAGAAGGTAAACAATATAACTACTATAGCTATGAACCTTGTAAATATTCTATGACGGAATAATAGGAGTTAGTTAGCTACCGTCCTAATCACAATCCCTTAGAGTATATAGTGCAAGAAAAAAATTGCAGTGATCAAATGAATATGTTTAGTAATTTTTTCCCATTTTGTTCTTGCGTACTACTACTATGGATTCTGATTGTAATTAAAATATTTGTCAGGGAATTCAGAATTATCCGGACTATAATATTTTTTATTTACTTCGTTTATATATGCTGTAAAACATCTCACCCTTGTCCAATTTTCTCCATTTTGGTATACTTCCTATTTGGATCTCCAACACTAACTATGGTCCTTAATTTTTCTAATATTTCTTCATCTGTCATTTTCTTCTTTCTTTGCTGTTGTCCTGTTGCTCTTCTATAAAAAAAAAAAAACAAGAAATCAAAAATGTGGTAAATGTAGAAATAAATTATTCCACATATAAAATATATTTTTTTGTTATAAATTACAAGTTATTATAGAAAGTGATATTTACACAATTGTATTCAACCATTGCAGTAATGTAAAAGTCAAATCAAAATAAGATGTATTGTTTTAACCATCAATCGTCGTATTAGTGAATGTAGTCTTCCATTGCTATTCAAACAATGAAATGAAGGTTGAATAAAGATGTTTAATAAGAAACATTTACAATCGCTCATTAACGAAACATTGAAAGGTAATAAAAAGTAGGACTGACCCGGTGTCGATGTTGGTTTGGGCGCCATTGGCGGGCGGCGGAAGTGGCTGTAGCGGCGGCAGCGGCGGCGCGGCGTGCGGCGGAGCGTGCGGCGGCGATTGCGGCGCCGCGGGGTTCTTGTTACGGTCCAGCGGCAGCCCACTACCCACGTCCGCGCGGCTGCATATCTATAAAAATATTGTTACATTTATTGTACAACACTGTCTGAAGGATAAGGCCGCGCCACACTGGATTGGCATGGGATGGCATCGGAAGCGACGCGTCATTTCAAAACAACCTTTATACTAAGTAACATAACATGCATAACTGCTTGAACGTGGCAAGCCGGCCGGCGGACTGGACGCCCGCAAGCGTGCAGCCGCCGTTTTGCATCTTATGTCACTAGACATACTTATAGCTTGTTTTGAAATGACACGTCGCTTCCGATGCCGTCCCATGACAATCCAGTGTAGCGCGGCTCTAAGTGTACGTAGAGTCATTGAAGAAAAGAAACATCGTAAAATGTTTGTGAAATTATATTGAACTTCTACATCACAATTTATGAAGAGTGGTGATCTTACTGAATGGGTGGTGAGCGCGGGATGGGGCGCGTGGTGCGGGGAAGGCGCGGGTGAGGCGGCCGCGGCCCGTGGTGGCTCCTCTTCTTCTATAGGCTTCGTATACTGCAACAGTAGAGTAATTTTAACATATTTAGATTATACTTGTAATGACATCTTTACAATAGTATGACAATTTCAACAAGTCTGCAGAAATATACAGAGTGTAAATTTACCACCGACACTTCCTTTAAAGAAGTGACTTGGCTGGGACCTAAAAAACTTCGACTTTTATACAAATTGTCGGACTGGCCAAACACTTTTGTATGGAAATGTCGAATTTCCAGCAGCAGGGAAGGGAAGCAATCGGTGGTATGTATTTAATCACATCTATAATGTATAGTTATGTTAAGTTAAAGTCTTACATAAATAAATAGGGAGGCCAAAATACATACAATACTCTTAGTGCGGTCAGGTCTGGAGGGTGGAGGCGGTGGCGGTTCGGGGTGCTCTGTATCCGTGGGCGTCGACGACGATGGACTGCTCGAAGAAACTCGCGACACTGATGATCCTGTATAAAGGTAATGTATATTTAGGAACTAGGATATGGATTACGCTTCTCGTAGTATACATTAACAGGCAACTGGTTAACGTAGAGCAAAATATATGTGATATTGTTGTACTTTAGCAATGAGTAAACAATCGGGTTATTATTACAGTTCTCTATCTCTAACTCCTACAATTTTTGTTTAGTAATATATTTGGGCCATTAATTACCAAAATTGGAGTCAAAAGCATCTCAAAAGTATAGTAGTCAACTTAATAGGTATAAATAAATTCATATTTCAATTAAGCAAGTTCCGCTGTGCGAATACACAAACCTACCACAAACATTTTATAGTGAGATATGAATTCATTTTATTACCTGAGTGTGTGGTGTGCATTTGTGCAGAGGTCATATATTTGGAAGGAGGCGGCTGCGTCGCGGAGGCGTCGTACCACTTGAGCACATCCAGCACGGCCTGCGGGTTGTTCTTTTGCTCCTGCTTGCTGATGTTGGAGGCCATGAGTAGCCGCGCCCATGCCTCCGGCATCCCCTGCGATACAAACACGGCACATCTTATATTAAAACAAAAAAAAATGGACAAGTCTGGCTGAATATCAAGCATATGGACAGTATTTAAGTGTTGCCTTTAATTTTTATTAAACTCGTAATGGCTGTGGTTATAGTTACTAAACTATTGAATCTAAGATCAAACTTACAAAATATTATGATTTGTTCAAAATATTTGCTGAAATTTAAAGAAAGAAATAGATAAAAAAAGGAGTGTTAAAGGATGCAATGCACACAACTAGATGCCCTAAATTAAATAAGCCTCAAGCAAAAAAATCAAAATGCTTTGAAGAATGGAGACAAAAAGAAAGAACATAGCTTTATCCATCTATGCCTCTCACTGAAATATATCACTTCCAAGCGCAAACAACAAATGTAGAGCACATGAAGCCGAAAAATAATTGTAGGAGGGATTTACAGGAGTCTCATTGAGGATGAGGTCGAAATATGTCGGTTTTTAGCTGACTTCATACGTGAGTGACCTGTATTTTACATATTAATAATGTTAGTATCTCAATTTAAATCACTCTGACGTGATGATTTTCGAGAAATTTATATCGATTTTTCCTTTCACAATTTTTTTTTCCACCCTCTATATTTAAAAATTCTCCCCACTGACCCATCTCGATGAGACACGCTTTTTTGTTTGCCCATCATCATATATTTTAATTATATGTGTTTTGACGACTAATTGTATATTTGTTCGTCTATCGTCGTATCCCAACTTCCCAACTAATATTATAAATGCGAAAGTGAGTTTGTTATCTCTTCAGGCTTTATCTACTGAATCAATCTTCTTGAAATTTGGCATACACATAGGTCCTTCTTCATAGCATTATCAACTCAATTAGGTTCCGCAGACGAAAGCTAATGTAATAAATATCGACTTATTCTAAAGATTTAGATAGCTGCTGGCAAAAGTAATTTGGAGGTTGTCATAAAAGTAAGTATGTGTTTGAGCACTGAATTTATGTTTTTAGCATAATCTTAAATACACATATTATATGCTTTAAGTATGAATTAAATTTAGACACAGCACACATTTGAATTTTTTATGATAAAAAATATAAAAGATAAAAAACTAAAATGTTGGTGAATACCTTCATAAAAATCATAAAAATTAACAAACGCTTATTTTTACCTATTTTAGTTAAAATATCTTTTTGTCTTTATCCCACGCTCTAATATTTGACATTGAAAGAACGAGACAAAACATATTTTAACCAAAATTGGTTAAGTAAGCAATTGTAAATTTTTATGAATAACGGGGTTTTTATTTTAAAACTGTTAAGAGGGCCCTGAACGCGCTTGTCTCCATCCATACAAACGGAAAAAAGGAACTTTGGTTATATTTGATAGTTTTGGTATAAAGTTATCATTCAATCAATTACTCTTATTATAACCTACATACGTTCCTATACAGCTTGGTTAAAATATCAATGGTTTCGAGAATTACAAGACTCTCAAGATTTGTATAGAAATCTTTGAATGAATGTATGAAAATTGTACCAAGCTGCATAGGAACATACATAGATAATAATGAGTTTATTGCTTGAATGCTTAATTTAATACCAAAATTACTAAAAATTGCTTAAACTCTTTTTTTCCGTTTGTATGGAGACATGTGCGCTCAGGGTCCTCTTTAAGTTGCTACAAAGCACAAATAAATAGCATGCCACACATTGCATTTCTAATGGAACATATATTATCTGAAGTGCAATAAAAAAGAAGGAATAATAATATTACATCAAGGTCTGTCTCCTAGCATGTAAACCACATGTCTAGAGGAAAGGAGAACATTTCATATAAATTAAACAAGCTATTACTTACTGTCATAGGCAGCTTGAAACAAAAGCGGCAATACATGGAACTCAATTACATGAATTCAAGTTTACTCAAACATTACTTAAACCGACAAGTTGGCCTGTACCATTTATAATGGACCACTACTGCTAAGTTAAATTATTGCCAAAATGTACAACTTGATATAATGATCTTTGGGAATGGATCTAATTCTGTACACATTCCATGACATTCTCCCTTCTGATATTGTACAGGAAGGAGTATTTTTCCAAACTTATACTCTAATTTGTAGCATGCAGAAAGGTATTGGTTGTCAGTCGGCAATTCTAACATTTGACTGACTAGTTAAAATATTATTTATCTATTATTTATCAACTGTACTCATAATATTCCACAACTATTAAATTAAAAGTTTTAAAACTATTTTGACATGTATATGATGAGGAAATCAAAAATTAAAATAATTTGGATAAAAATAATGCCACTTTGAAATAAAGCAAAGCGTTTAAGCTTTAGGCTCTCGTGTAAAAGCAGAAAGCTTGTCATTAACAACACTTTTTGAAAAATAATAAATAATATTTTTGCTTCTGTTAATAAACTAATTATGGGACCATAAAAAGTAAGGGACTTATGTTGGGATCAGTGAATTTATTTGAAAAAGGACCGCACTGGGATATAATTGTGATGTACCACAGTTTAACCAAAGTGTCTACTTGTTACTACAATATGAAATAGATCCAAAAATCAGTGCAGTGTATTGATTTTTGGAAGTGGTTAAAAAGTGAGAATGACAGTAAAGATAAATTAACCCTTTGAACATGGAAGCACTGATCAGTGCTCTATATGTATATTGTAAATAGGACTATAGTATACTTATTTTATAACAATAAGTGATAAATAAAATTATTATTTTTTTCACAAATTTCAAAACTTGCAAATTCTGTCATTTTGCCATGCCCTGTAGAGTTAAAGAATAACAAAATGCATATCATTTCTATTTCATAAGATAGTTATAGGTACTTTACAGAAACAAGATTTTATTGAATGGGATCTGAGATAGGTCAAACTTGAAACAAACAACACTACATTACTTTTTGTTCAAGGCATAATAAAGTTTGAGAGGTTAATAAATTATATTGCTGCGATCTATTAATCTCTTACTAAGCAAATAATATGTATCTAACTCATTATGTTTTACATTACTTAAATAGAATGAAGTATCTATTTGCCACTAAATTATAAATATTTAAAGCCATCACCACTATTTCACCATTTAGGCAAAGTCAATGTTTAAACATCTACAAAATAATTTGCATGGCTTTACAGAAGTCCAAGTAATAACAATCAACTAAGTAGAGACTTTGTTAACACCTTGTGGTATAGTGAATATTAATAATTGCTGTAAAAAAAGTGCAGGACATTTGTGAAACTGATTATATATTGAATTACTTAATTGTGCTCAGTTTCTTTACTGCTATAATTTATCATTAAAAAAAAGGATTTAAATAAGAGGTGTAAATTTTCATTGCCGAATGTGAAATTACCATCTACATTTATTTTGGAAGATCACTTTGAATAATAAATTATAATGTGTCATGGGGTTTTCCAGGGGCGATTGAAAACCTTATAAGTTTTTTTACCACTAAACAACTATCGATGAAAATGATATAAAAACTATAAGAATACTGTATTAAATATTCACTTACTGTGAATTCTCCTGTGACTGCATCAAAACCAACATGCACTGTGTGTTCAAAATTTGTTGGGTAGCTAATGTTAGGTTTGTTGTCATTGTGAGCTGTGCTCTTGGAGCCTTTGATTTTCGCTTTTAATGTTTTCTTTTTCCTATCACCTCCATCATCAGGTTCTGTAATAAATTGTTTATGTGTATTAACCACAGTTACGATTCATATCAGTATACATAGGTATATTGCCAATAAATAAATAATGTTTTATATTGTTTGTTGATTACTGGAACATTCTAATTCAGATTGTTGAAGACTTGAATCTAAATTAGTTGGTATGTTGCCAGATCATTATATTAGTTACCTTTGGGTAGTGGCCTCATATCAACAGATGCTACTGAATCGCCACGGTCTGTGGCTCGGTTGCTAGTGAGGCGAACCGGTGGTGCTGGTGGTTTATCCTCGTCACTCGACATTTTTGTGTGTTACGCCAAATCTGGCAAAATACAAAAAAATATACATTCAGGTTACAAAAATGAATAACAAATGTAAATGTGCCAACGAATAGCTACCAAAAAAGAGAGTACCTAAGAAATAATCAATTTTCTACCGTAGGGAATAGAAAATCTGGAATCAGAATACACTGAACCACCACAAATGTAAGCCATAGAAACCGTCTGCTTAGATTCTTGCCTACAGAAAAGAGAATCATAAGGGAATGTTTATTAATAACTCTAGGGCAAAACCACAGCATACTCAGTATTTTACAACAAAAGATAAAAAAGTAAACCGCAATATTACTCATGGACGCGCCCCGCAAAGATTTGCGATTGCGACAAAAATTAAATTTGTTCAAACAAAATATTTCATTTACCTATAAATTTAAGGAAACCGAGGCTACAAATAAATAATAATATAATAGTTTTTATCACATTTCAGCAACACATATCACTTTTTTAACATTAATTATATGGAAATAATCATTTACTCATTCACACATGAAAAGATAGCAGCAATGACTAGAGCCGCCATTACACTATGATCTAGTGATGTCCCGAAAAATAGTCTATGGTCTATCTATAATGACAGTTATTTGTAGACAGAGATGATTCAAAGAGTATATTGTTCTGTGATTCAAAGATTCTATTGAATTTGTGAAAATGTTGTGTTCTCCTTACACGAAAAACTCTTTTTTTTACAAGTATTTATTTATTTAACTTGCCTTCTCTTTCTACGGATGGATTACACATGCCATGTTTGAGCATGCTTTTATGCATGCTACTAATGAGCAAGTTTGTATCCCGTACGCACATAACCTGCACACACGTGCTAAATAAGCATGCTTGTTTGCGGTGCGCAGCGGTAAACTCACTCAATTGACAATATGTACTTAAGGCGCTCTTATAGTAACACTAGCGCCACCCAAAAATTAAATTCATTTAATCCTAAAATATATCGAATTTTAAAAATCTAACAAGTACGAAGCTAGTTAATTACTTGTAGTATTTTTTGTTTATTACAAGTATTTTACTAGTGCCTTATTTAAAGAGAAATATAGGTTAATGCCAAAAGTGGCCACTTTTGGCGTCAATCTGTTTTTTTCTTAATTTAACAAAACGAATATTAGTGAAAATGAATACCAAAATACTATAAGTAATTTACTAGTTATGTACTTGTTAGATTTTTAAAATTCGATATAATTTAGGATTAAAATAATTAATTGCTGGGTGGCGCTAGTGTTACTATAAGAGCGCCTTAACCAGAAGTGGTACTTTTTGTATATGCAATCGAAAGTACCTTGTATGTATATGATATGGTATATACCTCCATATTTTTTATATTTTTTTTAAACTAGAATTAATTTTTTTATGTTGACTAAATTTTTTTTTGTGTTGCTATGTAAAAACCTGCCAAAAATAAACACAATAGTGACAGTAATACATTTCTAAGTAAAAAACTCTTTTAGATATAAAAGTTTTAAAGACACATGTTTTTAGACGTGAAAACGCACTGCAGATTTGCCTACACATTTGTGACGTCACAGCGTTGTATTTTAGGGTGGCGTGAGAACTTTGTTTGGTAGCTATACGAAATATTTCGTTTGTGGTAATGGTTTCATATTAAAAGTTGCTATAAATTTAGCGGACCGCAATACAGTACAATTGTAATCAAATATTTTCATACTTTTAAAGCTGGTCCTATTCACCCAACTTTAAAGAAGCTTTAACATCGATATCGACGATAAAAAAAATATAAAAAATATGGGTGTTTAAACATACAAGGAACTTTCGATTGCATATACAAAAAGTACCACTTCCGGTTAAGTACATGTTGTCAAGAGGTTGCATTGCAGAGCAACAAACAAGCAAGTGAAGAAAGCACTTCGATACATTTATGCCGACGATCTTGCACCTACCTCCCAAGCACAGTCTTTTGAGGCAGTTGAAGGAAATCTTAGCGATGCGCTCGAAGATTTAAGTTGTTATTATTCGCAGAATTCTTTGAAACCTAATCCCTCGAAGACCCAATCTAGTGCATTTCATTGGCGCAACCGAGAAGCCTGGCGGACGTTGAACATCAGATGGCGCGACGTACCGATTACCCACTGCTCTACTCCAAGGTATCTTGGTGTTACCTTGAACAGAACATTGAGCTTTAAGCAACATTGTCTTAACATCAGACACAAAGTGGGTACAAGGAACAACCTCTTGCGTCGATTTACGTCTACTAAGTGGGGAGTATCACCGCAACTTTTGCGTACGACCGGATTAGCCCTTTCATTTTCGGCTGGTGAATATGCTAGCCCAGTTTGGAGCCGATCGGCACACACACAGCTGGTGGATACCGTTCTAAATGACACATGTCGGATCATAACTGGTTGTCTTAAACCTACACCAGTAGAAAAACTGTATCCCCTGGCTGGTGTTGCTCCTCCGGACGTTCGCAGAGATGTGGCCAGCTCCCTTGAAAGGGTGAAAATAGAAACCGACCATGACATCCGTTGCACCATCACGTGCCGGCTCATCAAAGATTAAAGAGCCGACATAGCTTTGTAAAAGAAGTGCCACCATTATCTGGCGAAGCTTCTAAATTCCGGCTGAAAATTTGGAACGAGAGATATCCAACTGCATCCCTTATCCCGCTATCAGAGCACCTCCCGCCTGGCCATGATTTACTTTGGTTGACTTGGAAGTCCTTGAACAGATTCCGGACTCTAGTTGGCCGAAGCAAGGAGAACATGAACAGGTGGTGCTACAGCTCGGAAATCTCTTGTTCTTGTGGTGCCACCCTTCAGACCATGGAACACTTATTATCTTGCCCTGCGTGTCCTACCAGCTGTACACGCGAGGAACTTTACAATGCTACTGATAACGCTATATCAGTAGCAGAGTTTTGGTCAACACAAATATAATTTGCCCGAGTCGATACGCTAAGAAGAAGAAAGCGCTGCAATGCATTATTTAAAAAACAAAGTTTAGCTTAAGCTGTTTAGGCTACTGGAGGAAACAGTTGTACAGACACACAAACACATATATATATATATATATATATATATAATAATATAATGTTTTTTTTGTTTTTAAATATAATGATTTTTGTTCTTAATTTTCTTATCCTTTAGTTAAGTATATTTTAGTTATGTATATTATCCCAAATACCAATCAATAAAGATCGACAAACGAGCGGTTTTCCTATACAAAAATCATTCGAAGACTAGTGGTCAGTGGTCACACGTTCAATAATAGTACCCCAAAGCCATAAGCCATTGGCCCAGCATTGGCCGATTGCCGATTCTCAACTCGGTTTGACATTGACAGTTTATTGTCTGCTGTCTGTCGACTGTCGACTTCCTCAAATGATGTGATATAATGGTTGTGGTTTGTGGTGGTGGATGTTGTTAAGATTATGTGGTGGAATGAAATGTTTTAAGATATGTGTGAAACTTCTGGTCTTTAGAATTGTTTTGATGTAAAACGTTAGACGCTAAATTTCTTTACAAAATCTTTATGAAACTGTTTTTTTCGCAAAATGGATAAACAAGGGGATGCAACGGTAGGTACTATAATACAGTTTATCTTGCAATTTAATTACATTACATATTTCGTTAGTCTAGGCATGATAATACATTGCATTTAATTACTTACCTACTGTTATTATTTTCGTGCTACAACTTACCAAGGGTATAATATTTGGTCATAATGCTTGACACTGGTCCTATACCCATTTATTGGTCCTTACCAGTCAGGTTAAATGGGGATTATAGATTATTTCTCAGCACACTTATGATCTATGTAATATCAGATGAATAATTTAGTTGGTAGTCTTATTTGTAAATATTATTATTAGTATTAGTTGTCTGAATACTGATTATATATTTATTATGTTCAATATGCAATGAAAAATATAGGTATAATATTGCCATTGTCAATTTTTGTTTTCAAGCTGTTGCAGTTGTTTTCATTTACTGTTTGGCCTCAGGGTAAAAGTTAAGAAAACCTAGTTTCACAATATCAATTCTCTAGCTTTAATGCCACAGTGCACAGAAAAGGGAAACACTATAAAATGGAGCCACCAAAATAACCCTCTATTTCCCTCCTCCCTCAGATAATGTATGGTTTTTGCTTCACGCAACAAGGCCTCCGTACCGGACGGAGGGAGTGGGCAAAGCGACAATTTACTATGACAATTTATCGTGCGTTTTTTGCGGGGGGAAATGTGCACACAAGTTTAGTTTCGCACACTTACATACAAAACTTAAACTGTCACTTTATAGTAATTATGACATTGTCACAAAAAATGACATAAAAAAGAAAAAATAATTTGTGTACAGATGAGTCACACAACTAACACATAGACATGCATATGCCTAATTTTGGCTTGTACCTTGACAGAGGGGAATGCAGCGTATGGCTACTCCCTTCCGTGTTGCTCGAAGGGTTTTTGTGATATTCATTATTGAAGTTTTGATCAAATCACTTAAACTTTATAAAAACTAGTGTTCAAATGAAAAGGGGGTGGGGTCTTGAAGCATGAGGGATATCTCTACCCAAGTAACTTAAACCGACCTTCTTTGGCCAAGTTGTTTTTGTCATGATAGCGGCTTTGCTCTATGAAAAGGATGCTTGCTTGTGTTTTGGTAACCTAATGAACTTAACCGTGCCCTGCCCCCTCAGTTGGAAGGTTGTGAATTACCTTGTGATGCCTCAGAAGGTGACCGCTGAATCTAAGTGCTGCATGAGGATATCCCTAGTCCAGCGTATAAGTGAACTATCACGTTTTGTAATACTGATGACACCCATTACATTATTTTAATTTCCAACCAACAAAAGAACGAAGGATGTTATCAAGTTGATGCCTATTTATTTCTTTTTTGTATCATCAATTCATCACACCACTTTTTTGTGTTGAATAAATATTATTCTCTTTTATTCTTGTGTAATTATAAATTAGTAACACTTAAACTTGTCTCTTTCTGGTTCCGTACAAATATTGAAAAACTGAACCCTTATAGGATCACTTGTGTGTCTGTCTGTCCGTCCATCCGTCTGTCACAGCAGATTTTCTCCGAATCTACTGAACCAAATTAGGTGAAATTTGGTAAGATGGTGTAATCCTATGACCCAAACGCGGATGTGCAAAGTAAATAAAGATTTTTTTTAAAAAAGGGTCATTTTCAGGGACCCAATTAAAAAATTAAAAAAAAAAAGTTTTGCAAACCTTACTGTGTCATATATCAAATGAAAGGGGTCATTATGATCTCAAAAAAATTTTTTTTTCTTCGGGTAAAATCAATACTTTTGATTTTATTCTGATCTATTTCTATATACCCCTGATCTCCGAAACAACTGGGCCGAAAATTTTGAAAAAATTACAATTCCTTGAAGATTACAGGAAAAATAATAAGAATTACTTGAAAATAAAGTGGTAAACTCATTATAATAAGTTCACCTAGGGAAATAGTTCACTAGATAGCGCTAGTCAAGTGAATAAAACATTTTTGCACATTGTGTGTGTGTTCACGAAGCATATTGTACAGAACCCTCATTGCGCGAGTTTGACTCACACTTGGCCAGTTTTTTATTCAAGATTTGTCTAGTCTGGGGATCCTGGTGGACTCACTCACTTAAGGATGCGCTAGTCCGGAACTCGAACTCGTCAGCGCACGTGGCTAATTTGCGTGCTATTTCGCTGAGAAAGGGATAGACTCGGTTTTGAACAGTGCGGAACTATTTACACTGATGTATAAGCACATCGGAACTACAGTCTAGTGTGTGCAAACACAAATATTGTTGAAAATCTAAATCTTCGTCGTCTAAAAATTCGCGAGTATGCGTTTGGGAGAAGTGTTCTAGTGATAAAAAAGCTGAATGTTTTAATAAAAAGTAAACTTATTTAAATTCTTTAATAACTAAACTATGCTTGTATGAATTTTTTTTTAGAGAATTTATATTCCTTCCGGTATTTAATTGTGCCCAAAGTTGCGTTAAAATTACGTGTTGAAACGGAATGTTCTGAGACTCATAACTTTTAAAGTACTTATAATTTTCCAATTATGATTCCATACAAGCATAGATAACGACAATACAAATCGATAGAATTAAAAACTTTAAACAGACGATACCGAACAACGAAGTCATCACCCTACAGAATTTGTATGGCGAAACACCTGACTAGCGTACCCTTAAGCTGACTTTCCTATTTATTCTATTCAAATATAATGAATTTAATGGCTGTACTTATAGAAAAATCATAAACAAGACACATAAAAAAAAGAGTGTATTCCATCAACTAAAACCCACATACAATAATATTATAAGTTAATAACTAAGAAATGCCTTTCTTTTCTTTTAGAATGCAGAGACATCAAAAAAGAGTCCTTTTGATGATATGAACAGAGAAGAATTGGTTCAGAAATGTAAGGGATTGCTGGCTATTGCTCAAAAAGCTAAGCAAGCCAAATCCGGTAAATATTTTGGAATTATCTTCAATATTAGGTACTTTTTTATGAATATTGCAGTATTATATGATTTATGTTTTTTCTTGTATTAAGATTTACAGAATGAGATTGACAACTATAAGACACAGCTTGATAGTTATGAAAAAGAAAAGAAATCTAATTTAGACAATATTCAGATGTTACAAGAACTAGTCAACTCATTGACAGAACAAAAACTTAATTATATAACAGAAGTGGACTCCACACATACACAATTAAAATTACTCAGCAATAAGTGCTGTAGTTATGAAGAAGAAATAAATAAATACAAAGCAGAAATTATCATAAAAGATAAAAAATTTGGTGACACAATACAAAAGCTTTCTGACCTTGATAGTGAAATAGTTTCTTTGAAAAGACAAAATAAAAGACTCTTAGAAGAAAATGAGCAACTTATCAATCAACTGTCTGACCTTGAATCACAAGCTAATGAATTCAAAAATATTGGCCTGCAACAAAGGGAACAGCTAAAAATATTGGAAGACAGGATACAGTCAGGTTTGTATTTACAACTGTTAATGCTTATAATAAGTGAGTTATATTATAATATGTATGAGGGGTGTCATCCTTAACTCCCTGTCAGGTGGTTTCAAGGTTTCAAATATGGCATCAGGTACGCGCGCCCGGCCTCCCTAGCTGCTATTTTCTCATCCTCAACTCATCCGAGCAAGTAGCATCCCAAATACCTTCATTCTTTCCCCCAGTCCAACAAACTCCTACCCTTTCCTTGCTTAAAAACAGTTTCAATAAGCAGCAGCGACGAAACCAAGATCAGCCACGCAAACTGCGCTCACCAATCCGTTAGCCAAGTGTGGTGAGGATGGCAAAACCCCCCATGTAAATCCTAAGGGGAGGCCTATGTCCAGTAGTGGACTTCCTGCGGCTGAGACAATTATAATATTAAAATATGTTGATTATAAATGACTTGTCACTTTCAGATAATGCCCATAAGGTGGAAATAGAACAACTGCATAAAAAAATTGAAGAATTACAAGCACAGCTTACCATAAATCAGTCTTACTCAGAAAATCTGAACCAGGCAGAATACGACAAAAAAATAAAAGAGATTACTGAAATGTATGAATCTGAAAAGACCAAAAAGGAAAAAGCAAATATTAAACTAAGAAGCTACAAGGACAAGATTTTAAAATGTGCAGCATGTATCAACCAACTTAAAAATTCAAGATTCATTTTGTCTAAAACAGTAAAAGAATATTCTGAAAGCATACCGAAATGGCAAAATGATATTATTAGAGCATCTAAAGCCCTGGATGATCAAGTCAATCAATTAAATGACGAAAACTTGAGTCTTAAAGAAAAAGTAAAAAATTTAGAAAAATTAATAGATTCCCACAGTGTACCATCAGAAGATGAAGAGAGTCAACTAATTAAAATAAATGACGAAAATAATTTGTTGAAAACGCAAATAATTGAACTACAACAGCAACTAAAAGATTCATTAGAATCCAATATAAAAAATAAAGAAGATTTGGAAAAATTAAATGCAGTACATAAAAATGAACATAAGATTTTGAGTGATGAAATAATGGAAATACGTGACAATTCAAATATTGTATCACAGAAGAATAAAGAGCTTAATGTAATTGTTGACAAACTTAAATCGGAAAATAAGAAGTTACTTGACTCTGTAGAAAGCCAAATAAAAGACAGTGAAGTTGTTGCGAACATGACACTTCAGATCAAAGCATTAGAAAGTGAAAAATCTATGTTAGTTAAAGAGAAAATGAATGCAAGAGACAGTGTTATAGAATTAGAAAGTCAAAACAAATTCTTGACCAGTCAACTAGAGCAATCTAGGACTGAATTACAATCAGCAAAAACCGAAATAGATTTGCTTTCACAGCAAAAACTAGCACTTGAGGCTAGTTATAAAACTGAGAAGAATGGGGAAATCAACAATTTAAAATCTCATATGAAAATGTTGCAAGAGCAATATGATTTGCTTAAAAAAGAGCATGATGATCTCCAAGATTTGAATGGCCTTCTGAAAGAAGAAGTAGAAACTTTAAAACTTTCCTTGGAGCAACCTAAAGATGACAATGATAATTCAGACCTAAATGTATCATTACAAGCTGATATAGTAAAGCTAGAAACAAAATTGTCTGCTTACAAACAAGAGAACGCGTCGCTTTTATCTGAAGTAAAGGAATCTCGCACCAAGATCAAAGAATTTGATAGTTTATTAGCAGAATCTGAAGATGCAAAATCAAAGTTGTCAGGGTACAAAACTGAGAATGCCGAATTACTTAACGAGATGAAAGAAATCAATCAAGTGCTTAAAGAGCGTGGTGAAGCCATATCAAAGTTGCAAAAGGCTATTGCGGAGTTGGAGCGATTAGTTGAAACTTTGGAGAAAGATAGAGATGAAATGTCTCAAGAAAAAGATACTTTAAAGAAGAAAATTGATAGTTTGGAAAGTGATTTGAAAAACGCTGAATCAAAAACTGACAAAGATAGTGAATGTAGTGAGCAGGTTGTTATTGAAAGAGATAATGCTCTGAAATTGCTGGCAGAAAAAGAAGCCGTTATAACTGCCCTGAAAGATGAAATTGATAAATTGAAACAGCCACAAATGTCATCAGGTACATTTATATGATGAAAAATTATTACATAACATATTTTTCAGGTTGTATAAATATTTGAACTGTATTTATTATTACAGAGTTACCTCATGAAGATATGTCCACATCTACAATATCAAAGGCTGAAGAACAATCTAGAATGAAAGATTTGGACGAAACATTTGAAGAAAAGTACTTTGACATTTATATCAGTTAACTTATAATTACAAATTAACGCATTATTATTTTGTACCTGGTTCAAAGATTGTTACACACTACTAGGTCCAAAATAGTCAGGTCGGCAGTATTTGTCGTGCAAGCAAGTCTATCTGAAGCAATTACTGTACTTGCTCGGCTTGTACCATTGGGTAGATCATTCTGGGCGACAATAATTCCATTCGGCAGTATTTGTGAAATATAAAAAACGACCCCTAGTAACTACATAACTATATTACGTTTGGTTTCATTCAGTATATACATTCTTAGCACTGCTGAAATAAATAATATTAAGTCAGCGGTTGCCGAACCCAATGATTATGTGGGGCAGCCTAACGTTTTATTATTCCCGAACAATCTTTCACGTATAATAACCTATTTTACCGTCCGGTTTTTTCAAATCATGCCGGCCCGCTGTTGCCCAACCTAGGCAAAGCCGCATAGTTTGTGACTCCACAACATCCATCCACACATATTCGATTTTAACAGCACGGCTATAACAATCGTGCCGGCCCAAATATGTGTGTAGCTACCCTTAAAGATGCGTCATGCGTCAAACCACGGGCTATATATATCACTAAACTATACATTTCCATAAAAAGAGTGTGCCGCCGGAATGCTCGCCTGAATGTTACTGTGGTGCTCGTGCCTCGATTTATTACGCACGTGTCTTTTACACATAGTATATCCTATCATCAATTCCAGGTACACAAAATTAAGAATATTTGCATTGAAGTTGAAGAAAAAATTGAATGAAACAACATCTCAACTTCAAAATACAGAGCAAGATAAAGCTAAACTAGAGAAGTTGCTTCAAGAGAGTAGTCCAAAACAACAGCAACCACAGAGTAGTGACGTCGTGGATGGCGGGAAAAAAGTAGACAGATCTAGCTATGACGAGGAAATGGGTGCCCTTCAGGCTAAGGTTATAAGCCTGACTGCAGCAGCTGAAGCTTCTGAAAAGAAAGCTGCCGATTTAGAGAAAGTTCGAGGTATGTTTTTTTTAAATATCAAACTGAAGTGCGAAAATACCAAATATGTCAACATTAAATGGCGGTCGTTAAACATGGGGGCCATTAAACTATAACGTAAGCAAAAAAATAGCTATGTTTAACCCCTTCCCCCACTTTTCAGCATAAGTAAGAAGGTCTTCCCCCTCCAAGGGGCTTATGTAAACATTGGTATCATTTTTACAACAAAATGTTAGTGTATTGCAAAATGTTGCTTATGCCATCACCACGTCAACCCCCTGTCCCCCATGTCATCGAAAATAAGCCATGCCTGGACCCCCCACCCCCTTTCACTGCTTACGTAATATTTGAATGACCCCATGTCAGATGCCTTTAAGCAGCTTGAAAAATCTTACACCGTGTTGGCCTCTTACACGCACATACGAAAAACAGACAAAACCATAATGTAATATCACGTCATTGTGTAATGTCCATATTGGCTTATTATTTATGGTTTCGTAGACAAAGAGTGCAAACGGGATGCTATTACTGAGCTTCCGCTGTCCGTCCGTTCGCCCATTTGTCACATGGCCCTATTTATGTATTATTTTATCTATATTATTATCACTATCACTATCACTACATATTATAAAACAAAGTCCTCTGCCGCGTCTGTCTGTCTGTCTGTCTGTTCGCGATAAACTCAAAAACTACTCCACGGATTTTCATACGGTTTTCACCAATAGATAGAGTGATTCACGAGGAAGGTTTTAAGGTATAATACATGCCCGGGCGCAGCCGGTTAGGGCTGCTAGTTGAATATATTTCTATTGTTGATACCCGTATAATAACATCCCTTGATAAAAAATAGAAATGGAAAACTAAGGTAAACAATTACTATATACTTGCCCAATTCTGTAACATTAGCAAAGGGCCGTATTTTTTGAAAGATTTGAATTTTTGACAGAATTGTATAACTTTTTAACTTTTCACTACAAAACTAAAAGGATAAAAGCCTGAAAGCGAACCCCCGGCCTTGTAAAAAAGCGTACCCCGGGCTCCGAAGCAATCCAGTTTAGAGAAAATTAGATATGGATAAAAAATATTTTGATTTTGCAGCTGAATTGGAAAGCAAATCCAAACAACTCAATGCAGAAATAGAAGCTCATAAAGTGACAAAAGATCAACTAGAAAAAGCTCGCAGAGATGCCAAGAAGAAGAATGTGTTAAGCTTGGAAATGGAGGACTATGAACGATCTATGAAGGAGTTGACCACTAAAATGGAGGAAAAGAAGAAGAAAATGGTGCAGGTAGGTATTATTTAGGTATTTATAACATCATGATTGTACTAAAAGACGTAACGTTTTACTCTCTCACTTTTTATTGATGTTGCTAAAGAAACGTTGGGCGGACATTTGACCATAGTCAGATAGACCACTCAACAACACAGTCTTGATTTCGGATTCTGTTTTTGAAACATGGCTTTTGGATCGTGTGGACTATCAATCCGAATGGGATATAATTTAAATATCACTAATATTTAATTCTTTTAGATGGAATCTACAATAGATACACAGGAAGGAACAATAACGGCGATGAAAACACAAATAAAACTGCTGGAAGAACAAATAAAGACAGAAGAGACTCAAAACAGACTCACCAGAGAAGAGCTCCAGCACATTATAGAAGAAGGAAAAGAGAAAGACAATGTTATCCAGACCAAAAACGGCATTATATCAAAACTAGAGCAGGACCTGGAGGACGAAAAGCGAAAGAACGAAGAAGCGGACTTAGAAATGACTGCTTTGATCAGTGAAAAGGAGAAGATAATAATGTCGTTAGGTGAAGACAAGGCTGAGTTGAATAACAAAGTGAAGAGACTGGAGTTCAAATGCTCTGAACTCAATGAGAAATTGAGGATAACTAACATTGAGTTGGCAGACTTGAAGACTGAGTACACTAGTTACAAGGTAAGGTTGTGAGCGAATAGCGAATATATTAATTAGAAATTTTATATTCTAAATGCGAAAGTGTATTTGTATATTTGTTTGCTTTTTTAAGTGTTTATGTTTAATAACCATTTGTCGGGTATAACAAAATACATGTTTCATCATACAGGCCGCGCCTAACTTTATTGCGGCTCCAAACATCGCGCGAGTCAAAGCCCAGAACACAATATTAGGTTAAGCGGGGCGTGCGCGAGAAGGCGGGGCGCGTACTGCGCAGCTCGCAGCTAATATCCGACTCGCAATAAAGTTTAGCGCAACTTGTACTAAATCTCAGATTATTTATTTAATGGAAATAAAGCAGACATATTATTTACGTAAGTTTTCAATTATGAAGATAATAATGACAAGTAAATTTTAAGACAAAAGTTTTTAGACGCACCGCCTTACATCCGTCGGCTATTCAAGCAATACTTTGATTGAATTTAATTATATCTAAATACATACTCTTTAGGTGAGGGCACAAGCGGTATTACGTCAGAACCAGACCGTGGACCATAGCCAGGAAGAGCAGCTGAAAGAGGAAGCTGCAGCGCTCAAGGCGCAGATTGAGGCGCTCACTGTCAAACTAGCGGCCATGTCGTGAGTTACTTTTTTTTTTTTACGGGTTTTTAAATGTCGTATCCTGCTATGAAACTAGCTGTATCTTGATTGAATTCCATGAGTGTGTATTTGTGATCCAACTGAGAGGGAGGAAAAATCCTTATATTCCTGCACGCGGGCATTCATATATTTTTTCTCATGCATTTAAGTAGATAGAAATAATATTCTTTCTTCATCTAAATCTAATAAGAAATATGGTGCTGTTCCGGTACATCTTCCCCGTTCTTGGAAGTTCATAGGGAATCTGAATTACAGGATTAGTTGCCACTGATATTAGTCGCGGTTTACGCAATGTCTCTTTTACCTACGTTAGTACTTGAATTCATTCTGTGGTGCGACCCTGATTGCTTAATTGGGTAATAGTATTAGGCATAAATATTATTCCGCTTAAATGAAGCACCACCTGTGTCATTGTTTTGTTACAGCGAACAATGCGCCGACCGAACGGCAGAGGCGGAAAGTGCGCGCCGGCGCGTGGCCGAGGCGTCGAGCGAGGCCGGCCGCGCGCAGCACCGCACGGCACGCCTGCAGGCCGACCTCACGCGGCTGGGGCAGCAACTCGAGTCGGAGCGGACGCAGCACAAACTGCAGGTATGAAACAATGCGCCGAACGCACAGCGGAGCCCGAGAGTGCGCGCCGGCGCGTGGCCGAGGCGTCGAGCGAGGCCGGCCGCGCGCAGCACCGCACGGCACGCCTGCAGGCCGACCTCACGCGGCTGGGGCAGCAACTCGAGTCGGAGCGCACGCAGCACAAAATGCAGGTATGTAACATTTTGCATGTCCCTTTATGTTGCATACTGTTTTTCACCTCATTTGTCAATCATCGCCATCCAGTCTACTTTTATTAATTAGAAGCTCAATCTCAAATTCCATTTACAATATCTTCACAGGCCCTCATCATCTTACACACTCTATCTCGACCTTTGCGCCTAGAAGCACTGTTATATTTAAAATTACTGCTATATTTAAAATTTAAATCTCTATCTGTGGTTTAAAAAATAAATATTGTGAAACAGTGAATATAACTAAATATATCTACTGTTCTGTGTGCTCCTCTCTGTTCTAATTTCCTACCTACTATATGAAACTCTCTCCTGAGCAACACCATCTTTACCTTATTTTTTTTTATGTGAGGGTCGCCGTAACAGAGCTGGGTGAGCTGAGAACTCACAGCTACGAGTATGTAGTCTAAAGCCTAGTTCCCACACGGCTCGTAAATGAGAGTCTCTATCACAAACAAGTCAAGTCTTATTAGTTTAATAAGAGCCGTTGTAATTTTAGTCCCATTTTTGTTTTCACTTTAGCCATAATAGTTACACATATTGTATTTTTTTTTGTGATAACAAAAAAGATATAATGCTAAAAACAGCAAATGTCAATTTATTAATATTTATTTTTCAGATATCAACATTGACACAGTGTTACAAAACTCAGATCAGCGAACTGGAGACCCGTCTTCAAACCGAGACAGAATCTTTGAGGAAACAGCTGGCGGCCGTGCAGGAGAGCGCTCGAGCCAGCAAGCTGAAGGACGACAACGCCAACCAGTACATGCTGCCCGTCATCCCCAAGGAGGAGAGCGACGGCGAGATGGACATCAATGTGTCTATGATACCCAGGGAGGAAGGAGAGGTAACTTAACCATTTATAAAATTACTAGCGGTTACTCGCGGCTTTGCCCGCGTGATGTATAGCCTATATCCTTCTCGATACCCTTACGTATGTGTATGCAACATTTCATGATGATCGGTTCAGTAGATAGGGAGTGAAAGCGTAACAAACAAAGAAACAAACTCACTTTCGCATTTATAATATTAGTTAGATAGTAAGATAGATTAGATTAAATATGCTAAAAGGTAACATAGTCAGGTGTATCATCCTCTACTGTCTGGTGGTGGTTGCAAGTATGGCATCGGGTACGTGTGCCCGACCTCCCGAGCTGTTTCTTTCTCATCTTCAATTCATCCAAGCAAGTATCATCCCAAATACCTTTTTCCCATGCCCTAGTTCAACAAACTCCTACCCTTCGATGTGCAGCAGCTTCGGAATCAAGTAAAGCCAAACAAGCTGCGCTCACCAACCCTAGTTGTCTGCCAAGCAAGCGTGGTGAGTATGGGAAAACCATGATGGAAATTCTTTCTTGGGGAAGGCCTATGTCTAGCAGTGGATTTCTTACAACTGAGATGATGATGATGCAAAATGTACAATAACGTAAGATATTATTTCTTGTTCTACATGGCCTAAAACAATGATTAAACTTATAGGGATCCGAGGCCGCGCCGTCACCTCCCCCCTCAAAACCGTACATGACGAGTGCGGGGAGCGGGCGGTCCCCAGTGCCACTGGAACGGTTGCTCGAGGAAGGCGTGCCCGAGGATGAAGCTCTGGATACAACGTCTTTGGGCCTCACGCCGGAGCAGGAGATAGCTGATCTGAAACGAAGACTTCAAGCTCAACAACAACGGTAAGTATTCAATGGAGAATCATAGTTTAAGTGTATGTATGACTAGCAATTTTCCTATGACTTTGTCCGCGTAAATTATAGCCTATGTCACCCGCAGATAAAGAAGCTTTCTTTTGGCGTAAGAATTTTGAAAATCGGTACAGTAGTTTCGGAGAAATTTAATGTAAACAAACAATCAAATCTTTCCTCTTTATAATATTAGAATAGATAAGGTACAGCGAGAAACAAGCGCTAACCGATATCGATTGCAGTCACTTCGACAATAATCAAAAAGCTGATTTGTTAGATTGAGAAAATATGAGAAACTCTTAGATTATGAGAAACTTTCTTATTATCTCTCTTAAAATAAGCCAATTTACGTGGTGTGAATGTATAAAGCTTACCCTTATTTGAGAGAAATGCATTAGCTTAACAGTAAAGGTAACGAATTTAAGAAAAAGCGAGAAACCTATTATCAAATATTAAATTAGTTCTCTCCCTACTATAGGTAGAGAAGTAAGATAATATTCAGGGATGTCTCAGGCCAGCTGCCGGCTTATAATTAAAATTTAAAGCTTAAACAACAACAGTACTAAATTATCTAGGTAGAGAAAACATGAGAAACCTACAAATTTGTTGTAGGTGAATTGGTCATCTAGGTAACAGTAAGGTGAATAGGAGATAATACTGCAATGTTCTTCCGCCAGAGGGCAGCATAAGCAGAGACAGTAAACAAATGTTTGACATTGACAAGTATGTCAAAGTCGCAATAAATTGTTTATAAAGGACAAATGTATAATTTTGCAAATTAATTGCGACTTTGACACTGACAACATACTTGCTCAGTGTCAAATCTTTTTACTGTATGAGGCTCAGAGCAGTGGCGCGGCGCCACGTGCCCCCCTCCTGGCCACCGGAAGTTAGCCGACGTCGTAAGGGAAAATCGGTAAAATAGCCGACCTGCTACCGGAAGTCAAGCTCGCTACTCTCAATTGTTGTTTAATTAGGTTTCAAATAACGGTTCATAAGCTTAATGTGTTTTTTTGTTGCCAGGGTGAAACACGTGACGGTGCTGCTGTCGGAGTCGGAGCGGGAGGGCGCGCGGCTGTCGCAGTTGAGCGAGCTGCTGAAGGCCGAGCTGCGCAGGGTGCGCGCCGCCACGCAAAACGCGCACAACACAGAGTACATGAAGAACGTCACGCTCAAGGTGACTTCAATCTCTTCACTAGACAAACTCTTTTTTAGGGTTCCGTAGTAAACAAGGAACCCTTATAGTTTCGCCATGTCTGTCTGTCTGTCTGTTTGTCTGTCTGTCCGTCCGCGGTTTTACGCAGAGACTATAAGTACCAGAAAGCTGTAATTTGGTATGGGTGTGTATATTAATCATGGTAAAAAAGTGGTAAAATAAAATCTTGAAAACAATTCTTTTTAGGGTAGCTCCCATACAAGTAAATTGGGGGAGTAATTTTTTTTTCTCTATTTACCCATCGTGTGGGGTATTGTTAAATAGGTCTTTCAAAAATATTATGAGGTTGAGAACACCATTTTTCGATTTAGGGATCCGTTTCTGAAATATTTGGTTTTAAAGTGCGAATTTTTGTTAGAGGTAAGTGTCCCCCCCTCTATCTGCTAAACGGTTATATATAACGGTTATATTTTTTTGGCGGGTAGCAATAAAACAAAAAGACGTATTTTATAACTCCTCTGCATTTATATTATTTAAAATTGGTTAAAGTTTAAACTTTCAAGTTATTTTTATGAATAATAAAAGTAAATAACATAGTCTACCTGCTAGCAGTTTAATCTCCTCTCACAAACAACAGTACACAATGGAATCTGTCCAAAAATCAATTGCTGACATGATGGCTCTATTTAATACCAAGATGGCGGACTTTGAAAACAGCCTTCAAGAGGCCAGCGCTACACCTACAGTCACTACACTTTCCACTGACTTCAATGCTTTCCGGAAGTTCATAATGTCAGCCGTCAAATCACTCCAGGATGAAGTTGCACTGCTCCTGAGGCAATCTGAGCACTTGGAGATGCACACCAGGCGCAATATCCTGCTTCTGCATGGCCTGGCTGAAGACAACAAGGAGAATCTGACTACAGCTGTGGTCCGTATCGCAATGGACACGTTGAAGATAGCTAACTTCTCGGATAATTACATTGCCCGGTGTCATCGCATGGGCCACAAAGGTGATGGTAAGAAGCCCAGGCCAATTCTGATTGAATTTGTTAATATCTCCTTAAAGGACAAATTTTGGCAGGCTAAGACATGCCTTAAGGGATCTGGTCTAACCTTGTCAGAATTTCTAACCAAATCAAGGCACCAGGCTTTCATGGCTGCTCGCCAATACTTTGGTGTAAATAAGTGTTGGACACAGGATGGCTGCGTTTTTGCTATAGCCCATGACGGTAAGAGGCACCGATTGAACACCATCGAGGAGGTTGACAGGCTTGAATCGTTGCAGTCATCAGATTCGGCTGAAGGTTCACATGAGGAGGATCTGGTGGCAGCTTCCTCCTCGGCAATCGGTGCTGCACCGAAATCTTCAGCAGCGACAACGGGTGCGGCGGCATCAGGGCGGCCAAAGCGAACAATTGCTGCTAAGAAATAATGTCCCATTTTTTGTAGGTCGCCGTCGTAATAATGGCTCCTGTGTTTTGTTAACTTATCTCATTGGTATATTTAACGTTGTAGTGCCGCTTGGTCGGTTATGTAATGATTAATCTGCCATTGGAGGATCTACCGTCTTGTTTTCAAACTATATTAAAATTTTACCCTCTTGTTTAACTACTGTTTACATTACATTGTTAAATGTCATCGCTGGTAGATGTCAGTGAAATGTGTCAACTTATTACTGTCACTTTTTTTTTTCTTTTGATGTATTCTGGCAACGGTATACGCTCATATAGCCAATCTCTTTTTTTTAAGATCTTTTGTTTTATATATAACTTTTGTGTAACTGTTGATAAATATTTGTGAAATATTTTGTTCTAACTCTCTGCTGGCGGGTAGATGAATAAGGTACTAAGTATTTGTTTAATAATTGTAAGTTTTAAGGTGTTAAATTAATTTTGATTATATATTTATTTATCATATATATATATATTATTTAATAATAATTAATATGAATAGCTTAAATAACAGCTTTTTCTCAGCTTCTTCCAATGATGACAGTTATCACTCTATCCCTTTTCCACTTAACGAGACTTTGGATAATTGCTTGTCAGATGTACCAAAAAACTTTAATATTGTTCATATCAACGCTCAAAGCATTCCTCATCATTACCCTGATCTTCTAACTACTTTTGATAGTAAACACATTCATGCTATTTTAGTTTCAGAATCTTGGTTAAATCCTTCAATTCCTTCTACTTCTTACTCGTTACCTGGCTTCCAACTCATCCGCAACGACCGCCCTGATAAAGGCGGCGGCGGCGTTGCTATTTATCTCCGTTATAATATACCTTTTAACATTATAAATGTTTCTCAAATTACCAACTCTTCTCTTGAAGCTGAGTACCTACTTATTGAAGTGACACTTTCCCATACTCCAATTCTTCTCGGAGTCTTTTACAGTTCCTCTTGTAATATTAATTACTTTTCGACATTGGAGACACTGCTAGAAGACTTGGTGCCTGCTTATAAACACACAATAATTATGGGGGATTTCAACACGTGTTTACTTAAAAATGATAACCGAGCTAAATCCTTAAAGACTATTACTGAATCCTGCAACTTGTCTATCTTACCTCTTCAGCCTACTCATCACTTTCCAGGGTGTAACCTTTCTCTTCTCGACCTTATATTAGTATCTTCTCCTGACCTTATTGCTAAACATGGCCAATGTAATGCCGACATTTTCTCATATCACGACCTCCTTTATATCTCTTTCAAAATTCGTCCTCCAAAATTTAAACACAAAATACTCATGCAGCGCAATTTTAGTACCATGGATTGTGATTCTTTACGTAAAGACGCCTCTGAGTGTAACTGGGCATCAGTATTTAACTCAGATTCCATCGACGACCAGGTGAATACATTCAATTCTTTAATAGTTAATCTGTATGATAAGCACGCTCCAATACGGCCTGTCAGAGTGAAACATTTACCTGCTCCTTGGCTAAATGAGGAGATTAAAGCGTGTATTGCCAAGAAACATAGCGTTAAATCAAAATTTAAATCTAATCCTGACCGATTTCGCGCCAAATATGTTGAAGCTCGAAACGTCTGCAACAAGATGTGTAGGGAGGCTCAACGCCGTCATATTCACAAGTCCGTCGAAAACGGTGATCCAAGTAAAGTGTGGAAATTTTTGAAGTCGCTGGGAGTAGGAAATAAAAATCATAATGTCTCTAAAAATCTTGATATTAATAGCCTTAACAAGCATTTTTCCTCTTCGAGCGGATTTGGTGGCAATGATAAGAGTTCTATATTAAACCACCTTTCTTCTCTTTCGCCTCCCGACTACTCATCCTTTAACTTTAACCCAATTGTGGCTTGTGATGTTGAGAAGTGTGTTAAAGACGTGACTTCGAACGCAGTGGGGGCTGACGACATTAGTCGTAAAATGATCCTTCCCATCCTCGATATTATCCTTCCCATTATTACCCAAATTTTCAATAACTCCTTAACCTCCGGCATATTTCCTTCTCTTTGGAAAAATGCCTATATTACTCCTTTGCCAAAGAAACCTAATCCTTCTTCCTTCTCTGACTTTCGACCCATCTCCATTCTCCCTTTCTTGTCTAAAATCCTTGAACGTTTAGTTAACATACAATTAAATTCTTTCCTTAGTAAAAACAATGTCCTTAATCTTTATCAATCGGGGTTTCGGGCTGGACACAGTACGACCTCAGCCTTAGTCACTATAACTGATGACATTCGTCTTGCTATGGACAATTCACAGTTGACAATTCTCACTCTATTAGACTTCACTAATGCGTTCAATACCGTCGATCATGAAGTTCTCTTAGGTCTGATGGCCACTCTCAACATATCTCCTACTGTCATTAATTGGTTTTCTTCTTATCTCAGAGGCCGTCAGCAATGTGTGCGCATAGAGGATAAAGTGTCCTCTTGGTGTCACATTCCTGCTGGGGTTCCACAAGGCGGTGTACTATCCCCTCTATTATTCGCATTATTTATTAATAGTATATCCGAAAATCTTCAGTCTTCTTACCACTTGTATGCAGATGATTTACAAATTTATTTCCATACTTCATTGTCTGACTTGCCTAATGCAATAGCTACCGTAAATGATGACTTAACGCGTATATCCCAGTGGAGTAATTCTTTTGGTATTACTGTAAATCCTTCTAAATCTCAAGCGATAATCATTGGTAGCCCTTATTATATCTCTCGCATTGAATGGAATTCATTACCATCCCTAACTTTTAAGAATGAATCAATCTCCTTTAGTGATACCGTCAAAAATTTAGGATTGGTCTTTGATAAAACTTTCTCCTGGTCACCGCATATCAAAGAGATCAGCAGAAAAATGTTTGCCGCTATCGGTTCACTTAGACGGTTACGTAACTTTTTGCCTGCTGATACTAAAATTGCGCTCGCACAATCTCTTCTTCTTCCTTTATTGGACTACGCTGATACCTGTTTCCTCAACATCACTGAAGAGCAATTGAACAAACTTGAGCGTCTCCAGAATCTATCCATTAGATTTATATTCGGACTTCGTAAATTTGATCATGTATCTACTTTCCGTTCTCAACTCAAGTGGCTCCCTATCCGACTTCGTCGCAATATGCGTGTTGTGACTCTTCTCTATTCAATATTATTTAACCCTTTTTCCCCTCCTTATTTGAAAGATCGTTTTACATTTCTCAGTGATGGCAAAGGTCGAGGTTTGCGTAGTACTCTTTTTCTCAAGCTTAGAACCCCTGTTCACAACTCCAAATTTTACTCCAAGTCCTTTTCCGTTGAAGCGGTTCGATTATGGAATGCTCTCCCTCTCGTTATTCGTGAAGCTCAAACAATCACTAAGTTTAAACATCTCGTTAAGTCTTATTATCTTTCTACACTTTCTTAAATTTTCTGGCTGTTAAAGTATGTATGTATGTATTTATTTATATTTATATGTATGTATATATATATATATATATATTTATTTTGTTTTATATTATAAGTATATATATTTATTACGTTCACCATATTATATTGTTTTTTTTTTTTATCTGCGCCAACGCCTACTACGTGTACTGTGTCCATCTACCCTAAGGTTGACTGGAAGAGATCGCCTAAGCGATAAGTCCGCCTTTGTGCCAATTTTGTTCTCTACCATGATGTTTTATTTTGTATTTACTATTTGGTGCAATAAAGTATATTCTATTCTATTCTATTCTATAGATACGTGAAAAAAATTACAGCAGTAGTATATATACTGAAATTGAAAGGAAAACTATCAGAGTTCAGTACTAAGTAAAAACTAAAAAGTTATAGGCAACCAACTTATAAACTGTAAAATTTCATACTATTTTCATTGTTAGATGTTTTTGGTCGTTAAACTGTAAGGTGCGAGTGTGAACTCAAAGTTGTCATTCGCAACTACGGAACCCTACGCGTGGCCCGACACGCACTTGGCCGGTTTTTTTTAGATGAGATAATAATGCTTAAGGGCCAATTCGTTCTAACAATGGATGTGAACAACGCGCACAACACAGAGTACATGAAGAACGTAACGCTCAAGGTGACTGCAATCTCATTTAAAAAAAGATGTTAAAGGGCCGCTCCGCTCTACCAATGGACGTGGAAAAAAATAAGGGGTTGCACTCCGGGAGTACCCGCAGAAGTAAAAACTTAAATACTATCACTTATAATTTAATTCCTTTTCAAACAGCAGTCACCATCCAGGAATGTGCGTAGCACGCTGTAACACAAACACACACGCACATTCGCGTAAGCACCCTGCGCCGTCGTACGAATTTTCAATCTGTCGAATCTGTCGGTCACGTGATCTGTCGCGAGTTTAACATTTTTTCCCCGTCACAAAAGAAGCACAGCGCCGCTAAAGAAGTTTTCACTTCGATGAAAAGCGATATGTCAATTTTATTCATTAATCTTATTTAAATAAGGATAAACATAATTTATAATGTGAAACACAAGTTTGAGTACAGATAAAGTGATGATTGCTGCTTCCCTATTTAGTAGTAGTCGTTACCTATATGACCAATCTCTTTTTCAGCAATAGTAAATCTTAAACGTGTATTTTGAACTATGTTTTAGATGAGATTGATCTTATAAATTGTGGAATATTTCAGCATTTGGTCGCGAGGTAACGAAAACTGTAGCATTTACGGGTGTAAATGCTACAGTTTTATATTTCTGGGTTTCTGGGTTTAGAGGGGTCGTTCAGCGAGAGCGGCATTCCTATAGTTTTTATTTTTCTTTTTCTATAGGTCGAACTACTATAAGCATGTGTCGACCGTGACTGCACGCACTACAACAACCTTTGTAGCAACTAGAGTAAACTTGATGTTTTTCAGAACATAAAGGAGAAAGGGCGCGCCCTTACATTAATGAATACTATTTTTTTAATACTGAGTTTCGTTTTCAGTTCCTAACCCTGGGCCCCGGCGATGAGCGCAGCCGACTAGTGCCAGTGCTGCAGAAGATCCTGACTCTCACGCCTGATGAGACGCAGAAGATACAAGCCATCGCCAAAGGTAAGTATACCAATCAATACTCACGTTCATACTGATCTCGTGTTTATCCCTTCCGGGTTGAATATGTTCTGGGGATAAAAGACCTAAAGACCATGATTGGCATATTGGTGGGCGTGTAGTTGGAAAAGGAATATCAAAATAGTGATGGGTTGCAAACTTCATCGCGTACAATCTATAGTTGAATACCAAATAAATATTTTATCAAGTCTTTTTTTCTTATTATGGTTCAATTGATGATATATCCATGTGACAGACGGACGAACGATTTCCGTTCGTTCGGTGGCTAGTAACAGGGTTCCATTAGTTTCCTTTAGAATGTGGAACTTTATAAATAAAAATACCTGCGGCGGTAGGCAAAATGTATCAAAAATATTTTTAACAGCTATTTAGCTGCTATGAAATGATAACTTTCCGATATTGTTATTGTGAGTTTATTTTGTTTACAGGTCAAGACCCGAACGCAGGCAAAGGCTGGGGCAGCTACCTACCTTGGCCTGGAGGGAAATAAGTACTTATTGCTAGGTTATAAAATGTAAGATAGTGCGTTTTCGACGGAGCAGGATGCTATTTTCATTGGAAAATGTATGATGAAAACATTCGACACTCAAGATTCGTACTTGCGTCATGGTCGCGTCATCTCAATAGATCGATCGATCATCTATGTACAGCCCGAATCAAACTTATGGCGGTTCGGAACATCGCGAGGGTCGATGCGCAGTATACTATATTAGATTCAGAGGGGCGCGCGCGGAGAGGCGGGGCGCGTACTGCGCAGTGAGTAGCTAATATCCGAGCCGCCATAAAGTTTGATTCGGATTGTAACAAGGCAAGTGCTGTGTCTGTGGAGGCAAGAGGGTTGCCATCGAGAAGTATAACTCGACTGTGTAGTAATGACAAGAGTCTGCCTTATTAAAGTATTAAACTTTATTGCATAGATTAATAAATTGTTTTGTTTTCAAAACAAATCGGTACGCTATAGTCGTACGAGGGACCGCAAACTACGAATAAGTTACTATTACAAGTATCAGACGATCGACCCGGGCCTCCGGCTCTCTCACTCATCGAAAGAGGCATAGCAGCGGTTAAGCTACCACTCGAACGTCGATTTTCTGTGAGAGTGTGGTACTTCCCCGGACGACCCGGTCCAATAATGCTACTAGCAAAAGTGAAGTGAAGGCTCAATCGACCTTTAAATAAGTATGTTCAATATTTTCATCCTATATTTCCAATCGTACTATGGCAATGATGCTATATCAACAAAGGTTTATAATTGTCTGTGATTTGAGGCGACAAGAATGATGTTGTTATACTTGATAAGCAATTTTATTGGGGCATTTAATGTATTTGGCATACGATGTATTATTTTTCTTAATAAAAATATATTACATTTTTAAATATATCTAATTGTGCCTATTGTGAAGTATATTCCGGTAGGATTAGGAAAATGATAATTTAGATTATAATTGTTGTTTTTATATTCTCATTTACTTATACTATTTGCTTTACATGATAAATTCTTTATCAACACATTCAAGAAATACCTACATTCGGATTAGAAACATTCATTGTTAAGCCCGCTCCACATTCTCGTCGAGAGGTTACGTTCCCGGTATTCCCGAAACAAGACGAGATCGAGAACTGCTCTCTACATTCTCGCTAAGCGCAGTTGTCTGTTTGAGGACGTTGAAAATGGACGTTGAAACTGCTGCGGCTCTATAGCATTATGTCTTGTAGCGTATTATACTTCTTACAACGAGAAAAATAGTTATTAAAAGGCGTTAAAAAAGACGAATACCGCCACCATGGAGACTACATGAATATAGCCGAGACTTGCCGAATACTCTCGTATTCGCCTCCACACTCTCGTATTCGCCTATTCTCGTATAGTTTTGCCGAGAGTGTGGAGCGGGCTTTACTTATAACAAGATTTTAATTTACCACTAGGCTCCAGCATCCTTTTTATGATGTAATATCTTGAAAAATAAAATTACTACATTATTTTTCTTTGCCTTTTTCTCATAAATAACGTTAGTATTTTTTTATACAAAGAAAAGACTAGGCAAAATATTTTTAGCCTATGTCACTTGGGAGGTTAAAAGGATTCTAACGATAAGAATAAACCTGTTGAGGTTTGTTATGTTGAAATAAAAACACATACATAGTTACATACATGAACTCGAAACGCAACACACTATTTTTTCTTCGCAGTCGCGTAATAATTTTCCTCAAGATATATATTCTCTTCACTGGTCACACATTTACATTTTATGTTATTGTGTACAAACGACATTTTTTTAGGTAGGTATTTCTCTAGAAAGTTAGAATGTTCATGTTAGGTAGGTATCATAAAATATTTACAAATTCATCATATTTTTCTGTAAATAACTGACGATACCATTGACCATATAGGTAACTTATGTCCTTTCCCGGGCCGCAAGCTATCTTTACCAACTTTCATTTAAATTGGTTCAGTAATTTAAGCGTTAAGAGGTAACAGACAGACAAAGCGACTTTCACATTTATAATATAAAAGTATATAGTAAATTAAAAGTATGAATTGATAAAATCATCAAAAACGCGTTAAGAGTTTTTTTAATTTTTCATAGGTACTTTGTATGAAAAATTTGCGCTGCGGCCATACAAGGTATGAATATTTTTTACATTAATGCAAATTGATGACTAAGAAAATAATTTATAGCTTATTTTTTTCGCTGATACTTAAACTTTAAATTTGTGAAAGATTTTTTTAAACAGTTGAGTAGTTTTTGAATCAATTCATTAAAAAACATACACAAAGACATTAACACACAAACACAAATCATTCCTCTATATAATATTATTCTAGATTATGAAGTTTGCGTAGTTTTCTTTCAGTTTAATAACAAGAAGCGTGTTCAGACTACTTAAAGTTTATTTAATTAAAGCTGAATGGTAAGGGCTATGGTCTTTTAATTAATCCTGTAGTTTTTCCTCTGCCGTTATCATATGAAAAAAATATTTAGGATTTCCAATTTCTCAGAATAATGCCTAAATTTTAGACTCGATTAAATAACAACCTTTTAAGACTTTTCTGTTTATTAACGACTTGTTTTATAATAACATTTTAATAATGTCACATTCCGAAACCAGTTATTTGTAATAGATTGACCGCTGTCGTAACTAGTTGCATTCAAGGGCAACTACAACTCTTGTATTGAGCCGCTTTCACATACGCTTAACGTCACAAGTTGGGAACCACAACTATTTATTTATTACGAAATTTAATTACCGAGATAATGCCCTATAATTTAGCTAATGTAATTCAATTATTGAAGAATACTTTATTTAAATTTTTATAAAGTCTTATCAATATGGTAGTTTTGGCAACTGTTTTGTACTTACGAAAGAGGAGACGACTGAAATGCAATAACCCGTCGTCCCAACGCGATTTTCTGATGTATAAGATAGGGTGTAGAGACTATTACATGGATGCGCACTTCATTAGCGAACATAAATGTCCAAACGGATAGGAAGCGTGTAGAAATTATGGCAGTTTGAAAATTTCATAATCTGTAAAAATTATATTAAACATTGATTTTAAATTTTTAGGCACGGCATCGGCAGTATCGTTTCAGAGTTCAGACCAATTTTGTGACGGTTTCCGAAACGTGACAGAATGGGTTCGAGTACTATACTCGGAATAATAATACCCATCGTGCTAATAAGAAATTAACACTATCCAATACATCAGATAAATCGCGTTGGGACAGCGGTCTATAAGTACCTACTGAAAAAATCAAACACCTATTCGTAACACCGTGCCAAATAGAAACCTATGTTTGGGTAACGCTGTTACGAAAACATAATGTACGCAATAAGTTTATTAACAAAAACTGTTTGATGTAAACATGGCTCAATAATAAAAGGTACAAGAATATAAATTTTGTTAAAAAAGGAAGAGTTTTTAGTTAATTTTATATTACTATTTAATGCTTACGAATACGATACGAATGTAATATAATTGTTAGTAAATAAGATATTGTAAAATGGTTATAAATGGGTAATATCAGAGTTATATAATAAAATGTAATGAAATTGTTAGAAATATTCTTTAATTGACTATTCTCCTATATTATTTTTCCTATATTAATGAGGTGCAATTTCCTTTCTAAGATTCCAAATCTCACTATCTTAAATACATACTTATATACTTTTTTGGATGGGCATTTGATCAATCATTTTTGAAAGTTCATGTAATTTAAAAGTCAATGTGTTTGGTATGCGCTTTGAAGCTTTAATAGTGTCCAACGCTGCGCTCAAATTGCCGGTACGTAGTCGCCATTCAAGGACCTGTCTGCCCCATCTGCCATCGGTTCCTTGCGTTATGTACCGCGCCCACTGCCACTTCATAGAGCTAATCTGGTGAGCTATGTCGGTGATCTTTCTTCTTATACAAATCTCCTCGTCTCTTTTGATCTCGCAGAGAAACACCGAGCGTATCCCTCTTCATAGCTCTTTGAGTGACCTTGAGCTTTATGAGGCTCATAGCAAGCTACCACGTTTCGGATCCATAAGTCATCTGGTAACATACATTGATTAGGTACTTATACACTTTTGTTTTTACTGCACTGAGGTATTCTGGACGAGAAGACGCTGTAAAGCTTCCCGAACGCCAGCCGAGTCGGATTCGTCGAAAGACCGCGCCCTCTAAGCTAAAACTTTCAACCTGAATCAATTGACCCAGGTAGACATAAGTATTGTTCGAGAGCTTCAAGGATGGACCTCCCAACAGAAACCGGTGAAGGCATTCAAAACATGGACATTCGACATAATTTTCGTCTTGTCCATGTTTGTTTTGAGGCCCACTTGTTGGGAAATAGGAAACTTCAATGAGGTCATTATGAGCATGGTTATGGTACTTAAGTCCTCCAGCGATTGAAACATGATAAGGACGTCATTTGTGAATCGAAGGTGAGTAATCAACTCGCCGTTGATGTTGATGCCAATTCCATCTCATTTCAGAACCTTGAAGGCGTCCTCCATTGCAACACTGAACAGTTTCGCAGACACTCCCTGTCTCACGTCTCTTTGCAATAGAATATCCTTTGTTTTTAGCTCCTGTACTCACACCAATATGGTAGCGTTGCTGTATAAGTAGATGCTTCAACTCTCGGTATAGCAATGGTCGACGCGGCATCGTTGGAGAGACCGAAGCATGGCCATTGTTTCGATCGAATCAAAGGCTTTCTCATAGCCTTCAAACGCTAAGCATTTAGTGGCTGGTTATACTCCTTGGTATTTCATATAACGTTCCGCAACGTAGGGATGTAGTCTATGTTATGGCCTTTGCGAAAACCGGCTTGTTCAGGAGGCTGGAAGGCAATGAGCCTGTTTTTAAGACGATTCGTGATCACCCTCGAAAACAGCTTATATACGTACCGGGATATACGTATCAGGAGAGTAATGGGTCTATAGTTCTTCAGTAGAGTATTAATAATAAATAAATAAATAGGTATATACACAATATTACACAAATTGAGCCAGCCCCACAGTAAGTTGTGAACTTGTGTCGCAGGATACTAACTCAACGATACTATATTTTATAATATATACTTATATAAATAAACATCCTAGACCCAGGTCATACTGAAAAAGATCGTTTTCCATCATGACCTGACCGGGGATCGAACACGGGACCCCCGTGTCGCAGGCTGGCGTGTTGACCGCTGCGCCACTGAGCTCGACATATATATAGTATTGTCACCCTTTTTGAAGAACAAAACCAACACACCCCTGTCCGATGCCTCTGACGTAACGCCATAGACCAGGACAGAATTAAAGAGCTTCTGCAAGACTCTGTACCGGCGTTCCGCCCTCTTTCAGAAGTCCGTCCTGTCCCGGTGCCATGTTTCTGAGCTGTTTGAGGGCAATCCTAATCTCGTGCAGGCTGATGTCTGGCATATCCTCGGTATTTTTTGTAAGTACCATTCTAATTCTAAATATATTTTAATTTTACCAAAGAAGTAATTTAATAGCTACACTAGTGAGGAGAAGGGCAAAAAGTCCTACTTGAAACTTCAGGTGCGATACTGCCTTGTAGGAAACACCAACACCCATAAGAGCTCTACATAACATGCAAATCTGAAAAAAAATTTATCTGAATTGATAAAACAATGTACCTTTATGTTGGGTACCAACAGTAAGTACTGGCAACAGTTATGAAAATCATTCGCTGAAAAGAAAAACGTTTGCTTCCGGTTTTCTTGGCGCCTACTAATTGTAAGATTCTATAAAAATCATACATTTATGTTCAAAGATACGTTGAATAATAATATGTTATGTTTAGTGTTATTTAGTATTTATTCAATTATAGCTCTTTAACAATTTAATTTAAAAAGATTCACTTTCGATTTTATTGATTGCATTTCCCGGGCGAACCGACTACGCTACGGCGCATGCTCGAAAACCGCAAGGAAAATTCGTGACTGCGGCTGCAAAGGGTAAGATTTTCTTGTTTTATAATAAATTGCTGTTATTTGTGAGTAAATATATCAATTAGAAATAAAAAATGAAATACGATCTCTATGCCAAAGGTAATCAACAAAGGTTCATAAATAAACTCATCTCATATGTCTTTTGCAAATCAATTCGTGAATTCCGCCGGTAGCATTTTGAAATTACGCAATTTGTTTGTGTATTTTAATAATGTATTATTGCTTTGTTCTGTAACCCTTCATTATATTAACATCGTAATTTGATTTTAAATTTTATAATATCGATACCATATGACTTGATCTCAACCCGCATCGCATGAATGTCCTTTCTATTGTACTTTCACTATAAGCTTATTGATGAATTGCAAAAGATGTGTTACATTTTATTAAGCTCTATTATATTTTTAATAATGGATATAAGTAAAGCTTTAAATTTTGGATTTGTACATCAATTTACCACTTCACATTTCGTAATAATTTTCTACGATATAAAATAATCACCTTTCCAATTTTGAAACCCTTGTTTTCCTTGTCATGTAATGTCATTCGATGTGAAGGAAGACCTTGAGTTTTCACTGATGATCCATCGTTTATTTTTATGGGCGTGTAATATTTTTCAATTGATCGAGAAAAGATGCAGACATGCACAAAATGGACGCGTTCGACCGCGCCGGGAAGCCCATGTGCGTCGCCGGTACCTATGCGACATGCGATTATACTAAATTAGAAGCATGTCTTCGCAAATACATCTATTAACAAACTGCATATATATATATAGATATATAGATTACAAATGTTATAAATAGATCGAATGCACTCGAGTCATTGTGGGGAATGTGTTGGAGCAAAATTATCGACATGAACATGATACAACTTTCTTCGTAGCGAAATAACTGCGTATAATTTTTATTTCTTTTAATTTGCAATGACGTTTCCTAAAGATAAACACCCCTGACTGCAAAGGAGATACAAATATTCCTAATTATAAAAATAATAAAAAGGAGATACGAATATTCCTAATTATAAAAATTATAAAAGATAGGTAGGTGGCTACTTAATTACGTTCTATTTATATTTTGTTTGACGTTAAGTGAAGAAAAAAAATACTTATTAAACTTCATATATTAATATAATTATTATAACATACTTATGTTAGCAAGACAAAGGCTCAACATCAATAACTTAGGGTTATTGAGGTGTGCGATGAGGTTGTCAGGGCAGGCGTAGGATTCGGCTATATTTGGAAGCGTAGGTCGCTGTATCGATATCCCAGACCTCCTATGCGCACGCTCGGCGCTCCAGCGAGCTCTTCCCGGACGATCGCAACTAATTGCTTCAGTTACTTGACGTGATGCACTCGATGCATTCTCATCGTAAACACATTACTTTAAGGTTGAAGATCGGATATAAAACCTAGTGATAGAAATTAACAAAATTTTTTACCAACTGCAAACAAGGAGATGATATTTATTCAACTTTTTTTTTTGTATGTTCGTTACACGATCAGTCAGTTATGAATTATTTTTTTTGTTTGATAGGAGGCAATAACACTTCAGAGGTGGTCCCATAAAATTGTTATCGAAATGTATCGCTTTCTGAAAAAACAACAACAAAAAATATGTACACGGATGCTGTTCAGTTTAAACATTTTTTTATTTAAGTATACCTTTTCGAAAAGTCGATGAGAACTTTGCTCCTCTGTTTTCATTAAACTGCTACATGCACTGAAAATTTTAAAAACTTTTTATTTATTTAAGTATTATTGGCATTGCAGATTTGTACCTACTTTAGCAGTGAACATTTTGTATAGGTACTTTTAATAAATTAATGTTATTGCTTATTAATTCTCGCGACTTTACTAAACAAAATCCATATAATCTCCGAAGTTAACGATCACGTTTCATTGCACAGGATCACATTGTTGAAATCGCATCATCAGTACAGTCAAGACCAGCAGGATGGGCAAGGAGAAGACTCATATTAACATCGTCGTGATCGGCCACGTGGACTCCGGCAAGTCCACCACTACCGGCCACCTGATCTACAAATGCGGTGGTATCGACAAACGTACCATCGAGAAATTCGAAAAGGAGGCCCAGGAAATGGGCAAGGGATCCTTCAAATATGCATGGGTAAGTTTCCGTACAAGAAGTAGAGCTACTTCTTCTGGGTACATGTACAGGGTGGAATCGATTTCTTTAGCATATGCAAAAAAAAAATACAATTAAAAATATTAGCCTAAAATCACTTGCTTCGTGTTAATTTCACCACCAGACTGATTTGATACTTTATAAATGAATTTATTTTTCGACGTTTTTGGTAATAAAATCCTGTTTTAATTTTTGAAGCGTTTGAGGTAGTTTATAATCTTTTCTAAAGAAAAATGTGTAATTGTAATTGACTCAAAAACACCCTGTATGGCAATACATAGGTAGGTAAACTATACAGCATTTTCGGAACTTGTTAATTTCAGGTAGGTTCATTTTCTGACTCTTGAACCATTTAGGTGGGATCAGTAATTGATGAATTTTGCGAATAACTTAGTCTATTTCATGGAATTTTGGTTAATTAAAAGGTCATGGGTATTATTTGAACTAATAAAGACCAAATTCGATTAGGTACTGGACAAACTGAAAGCAGAGCGTGAGCGCGGTATCACGATCGACATCGCTCTGTGGAAGTTTGAGACCGCCAAGTACTACGTGACCATCATTGATGCGCCTGGACACAGGGACTTCATCAAGAATATGATTACTGGGACTTCGCAGGTAAGCAATCAACAGTTTATCCTTGTATGATCGACCTTATGAGTATACTAAGTATTAATATAAATAACTCATATCCTTCAAACGATGAAACCAGCCGTCAAAATGAACAACTTTTCTTGGGATCAATGCTTTTGGTCCCATAGGAAAACTTGTGAAATTTACTTTTAATATTATTTTTATTTAAAAATGAAAGTTGTTCATTTTAATGGGCTGGTTTGATGGTTTGAATTGAAGCATAAGAGTGAACGTACTAACACCCTGTATTGTTGTCTTTGAAAATAATTAACAATGTAATTTATTTCTTCTGGTAATCCACACATGGTAACTGTGACAATATTGGACATAAATCATAATAACTAGGTAGGTATGTATGATAGATACATGTTAGCGAAATATTGTCATGTAAGTGGATACTTCTATCAATAGGCGGACTGCGCTGTGCTGATCGTGGCCGCTGGTACCGGTGAATTCGAAGCGGGCATCAGCAAGAACGGGCAGACTCGCGAACACGCTCTGCTCGCCTTCACGCTTGGCGTCAAACAGCTGATCGTGGGCGTCAACAAGATGGACTCCACCGAGCCGCCCTACCACGAGGCCCGCTATGAGGAAATCAAGAAGGAGGTTTCGTCTTATATCAAGAAGATTGGTGAGTTTATTATGCGAGCGTTTTTTTACAGTTGCACCCTCAGCGAGGATACGTTGGATCCCAGGGTCTGCTATTATGGCGGTATTCACGCTGTAATATAGGTACCTAACGGGGCGAAAGTTTATGCGGCCGGCTGCTAGGTTGACGCCAACACTCTTATGGCTGCAGAACCGCAGACAAATACTAGTGAAAACGAAGCAGGTACCAGTATTTGCGCGAGCCGGGACTCAAACCCGGTGCTTCTGTGTCGCAGGCTCTGGTGAGCTAGAATCATCAATTTTAACGAATGCTAGCAGGAGTGATAGCCTACCCGCCGGGGGTTTGCACCGAACCGTTGTCCAAACTGATTCTATAGGTTCAGTTTCAGAGTGATATAAATTTTGAAATTGAAATTGTAAAAGATAAATTACTTTTACAATTTCAAAGGTCAAATACTTACTTAGGTGCTAAAGATTTGAACCCACGGATAATTTTAAAGGTCGGATGTGGGTGTGCAATGCGGTGGGCGTGTTGTGGATGATGTCTACTTAAGCTTTAGCCTCTTTAAACAAAAGGGGTTGGAAATAAGGTATTCCTACGTAATTAAATTATAAAATTTTACATTTGCTCCGCCTTTTGCCGAAAATTACTAAGCACTTACATTGGGTATAAGTATATGTAGAGGCAAGAGTGTAGGAAGCCAAAAAGTTTATAATTTATAAATATCTTAACGCGTATTATCGCCGTCCGTAGTCGTAACATAGCAGGAGAAGCAGCCGACTCATTTTAGGATTTTCGTTGCCATCAACTTTTCGGACCTGAAGTTTCTTGAAAATACCACTCAGTCACTAACGTGTTTAACAAATTGATAATACGATTACCTATGCTCTAAAAAAGGATTTCTATTCGGTAATAAAAAAGTATTGATTGGAATAAGAGGTAATGTAGCTATTTACCGACAGGCTACAACCCGGCGACGGTCGCGTTCGTGCCGATCTCGGGCTGGCACGGCGACAACATGCTGGAGCCGAGCGACAAAATGCCCTGGTTCAAGGGGTGGACCATCGAACGCAAGGAGGGCAAGGTCGAGGGCAAGACGCTCATCGAGGTAGGATTATGCTTATGTTTTGTAAGATACCTAAATATTAGATATTTGTAGGTATACCTACTCCTAGTGCTAATGTATTTATTGCCTTTGAAAAGCAGATTTCTTTCTATTTAGCCTTTGTAAAATCTCGATTATAGGGTTACTCGTAAAAGTGTGAATGTATTTACTACCTTTGAAAAGCAGATTGCTTTCCTTTGACCCTTTGAAAAATCTTGATATACAGGTTTACTCGTAAAAGTGCGAATGTATATTTACTACCTTTGAAAAGTAGATTTCATTTCCTTTGAGCCTTTGAAAAATCTCGATATACAGGGTTATCTTGATATACAGGTTTACTCGTAAAAGTGCGAATGTATTTACTACCTTTGAAAAGCAGATTACATTTCCTTTGAGCCTTTGAAAAATCTCGATATACAGGGTTACCTGTAAAACGCCAACAACCTCGCAGGACTAGACAGCTATTAAAATAAAAAACACTAATCACGTATTTACACTTAATCACGGTAGAGGCTGGAGCTGAAATCAGATTTTCATCCAAATCCTCAATCGGCTCTCGACCTTTGCGCGGGAGGAGAAGCTTAATATACTTAGGTACTAAGTTTTTTTCTTGTCTAAGTTTTTAATTAAAACGAAATAAATGATAAGAAAACATGTAAGTAAAGTACTACCACTTTTATAAGTTACACCGATGTACCTGCGCAGAAGTCAAATTTTTGCATGGCGCGAAAATACCCGTCCGCTATTGGCTGATGTGTACGCGCCATGCGGCGTCTCGACCACTCACGGCAGTCGTACGAGTATTGCGAGCGAGATAGCAAGAGTCCTGTTGTTTTTAGATTTCAAATCTTATGTTGTAGCAATAAGTTCGTTATTTGATTGATGTTTTCATTCGGCTTGAGTCGACAGTAGGTTGCGCTATTCTGCGCCATCGAACAATGCCGATGTAACTTATTAAAGTGGTAGTACTGTACCATACGCCAGTGAAATGGGTATAAGCATGTGTTATGGTGTTAGGCCCTGGACGCGATCCAGCCGCCGTCGCGGCCCACGGAGAAGCCGCTGCGGCTGCCGCTGCAGGACGTGTACAAGATCGGCGGCATCGGCACCGTGCCCGTCGGCCGCGTCGAGACTGGCATCCTCAAGCCCGGTCAGTGAACATTAATAGCGTAGAACAAATAATAGTACAGGGGTACTATTTTTGAACGTGTGACCACTCGTCTTCGAATGATTTTTGAATGGAAAAACCTCCTCGCTAAGATTTTTTAAAATTTCGGGAAACGGGGTTAACTCTCTCTTTCTCAGTCGTACGTTACACAACGTCTCTTGTACGTACATTATATCTACACATTAGTAATTGAATTCGTTCTGCGGTGGCGACCCTGATAGTTAACTCACGCATAGACGTGTGCACAGATGTAAAGTTTATTTTATTTTTGGCGTAAATTTCGCTCCGCTTGCATAAAGCGCATACTTGTGTCAATAGTAGTCTATAAATCCACTTTACTAAGGTATACCTATTTAAGTTTAATGCGGTTTATGGGGAGAAAATGGTAAGATAATTTTTCATGACAGTTTCAAGGATTAAGTACTTTCAGTAATTGGCTATTAAAACATGGACATTAGGTATTAAAACACGTTAAGGGTTAATTATTAAAAATTGATAGCGGGACACAGTCGTGTGCTCTCCTTTGTCCCTCGTTGATCATTCAGATTTCAGAGGCATGCCATGACTAACCCCTCAATACCTACTAACTACAATTTGTATACATACTAACGTATTTATCTACTACTTTCAAAGGAAGTAAGAGTAACTTCGCAGGAAAGACTTATTTTTATCCGTATTAGGTACGCCATAGACTTGTCTTAACGATACTATTCATAATATTAGGAATGGTGGTGGTGTTCGCGCCAGCGGCCATCACAACCGAGGTGAAGTCTGTGGAGATGCACCACGAGGCTCTGCAAGAAGCCATGCCTGGCGACAACGTGGGCTTCAACGTGAAGGTAACTAAATGTCGACTTGAGTGTTACCTTAGTTATAAATTGCCTTTTATATGTATATAGGGTTATATGTAAAACATCAATAACCTCTTAAGATCGGTATCAGAATCCCTAACATAATATAGACCCACAAGAAAAAAGGTGAAAATCGAAAAAACATATTTAGACTTCCCATAGAAACTCGTCCAGTTTTTTACTCCGATTTTCGCCATTTTTCTTGTTAGAGATTCTGATTTCGATATGAAGGATGAGGATCTTGATGTTTTAAAAATAACCCTGTATACAGAAGAAGATTATTGCCAGCACTTGTACTATAATAGTATAAATACAACCGTTATATCAATGTAAAGATCCGCGTATTACCTTATCGCTGGATACATTTGCATGCGCAGATTACGATAATATCTCAGATTTTATCTAAATCCCAGGAAACTAATCTCGTTTCCTCTTGTGATATTTTCGTTCAAAAATAACAAATAATAGATCGTTATCGAATCAAAGAAGAGAGCGCCATCACTGCGATATGTCGTATGGGTGATTCTATTGAATCGTGATAGGTATCTCGGACGTGCGTCATAAGCCGGCGATTGCTTAATTTTTAGAGATCCGCAACAAAATCATAAGTTACAAAATTGTGAAAATACATACAGACAATATGAAATAATTTGACTATTGTTTCAGAACGTTTCCGTGAAAGAGCTGCGCCGTGGCTACGTGGCCGGTGACTCCAAGAATGCACCGCCAAAAGGTGCCTCGGACTTCACTGCTCAGGTGGGCAATTTCAGTACATGCTTAATTTATGGCCTATCTATATCCCATTTAACGGCTGTGCCTACAATTTTAAAATTTGCTCTAAATCCATCTAGTAATTTTACGTATATAGGTAGGTACATTCTAACGCAAAATAATAGATAAGATTCAAAAATGCATAATTCCAGTAGTCCCATACTGACAGAATCGAAACATGCCAAATCAACATACACAATAAACTACAATCAAATACCAGTTTTTTTCTCAGTACCATTTCTTGATTTTTCCTATACATAGTTAGTAGGTAATCTGCCACTTTGTTAAAGTGTATTTCTCTTTCTGCAAATCAGACTTTTCGTGAAATGTCTTTACAAAACCGTCAATATAGGTAGATGGCAGTAGGTATATGGTGATTGCCAGATTTGAACTGCAATCATAATTCATACACCTTACGACGTATATAGAGTTCCTTCAGACATTATTAGACACTGATTATGACGAATAAGCATTTGTTCAATCCTAGTTGAAATATCGACGTTCTACACTGTACCTTTTACTTATATGTTAGATATATATAATTGTTTTTCAATGTTAAACATAGTAATTTCAAATTTTGTTTATTCTTTATACTGTTTCATAATTCGCATAAATTGACTCGAATTAAATGTTTAGCACATCGTTAAAAGACTCGTTGTAATTAAGTTCAACAAAATTCTAACACACAAATTTATATTTTATATTCAATGTGTAAAGAACCAAATTACCTAAGACATTTTTAATAATTGTTCAAAATATGAGGAACAATCACCGGTTACTTAACCACGAGGCATCATTAGCGAATCCGGTCACTATTGTTGTTACTATGTGTTTGATAAAACATGGCCTTCCTTTTTTGCAACATCCACAAATTTTAATTAAACCAGTTAAGGTTGTACATGAACTTGTCGGGGTTCAGTCTTGCATCCATTTGAAATATGTAAATTGTTATTTGAAAGAGTACGGAGAAATCATATATATAGCGGTTTTTTTTGTATTATCTTAATTGACAAATTATTATTGTTTTTTCTTCATTTGTTTACCGCTTCAAACACATAATATACAATATAACACTCAATTAATTTACCGATGTTTCATAGTAGGTAACAAGTTAATAAATAAATGTCATTACTAGAAATATTCGAAATCAGAAATAATTTAAATATTAACTTGATACAATAAAAGTAATGATAAAAAATAAATTCAATTATTCATATTATCTTCCATGTATGTATATTATTTATTTATTCGTCTGGGGTGGTTATAAGTTACTATGGTATATTGTTAGCCTGGTATGTGCAGTGCATGCGTTTCGTCTGTTCAGGTGATCGTGCTGAACCACCCGGGGCAGATCAGCAACGGCTACACGCCGGTGCTGGACTGCCACACCGCGCACATTGCCTGCAAGTTCGCCGAGATCAAGGAGAAGTGCGACCGTCGTACTGGTACGCTGGCGCACTCACATTTTGTACCTAACTAGCAGCCCTCCCCAGCTGCGCCCGGGCATATGTTATACGGATAAATCTGCCCCTCGAATCACTCTAGCTATTTAAAAAAACCGCATTGATATCCGTTGCGTATTTTAAAAGATCTAAGCATACATAGGAACAGACAGCTCGCTGTCTGAAGCGACTTTGATTTATACTATGTAGTGTTCAATGCAATCTATTCAGATCACATTCAGACCCAAAACATTTTGGGTGAGAATGCATTAGGAAACACGCTCAGACAGAGATTAAATAACATGATTAGTTAATAATGGCATTTATAGGCAGTTTCTTGATACTTTAGGTCACTTTATTACCATCTTTTAGCAGATGGTACTGGTAGATGATGTAGCTTGAAAAAAAATTATTTTAAGTTTATCTGTACTATGTAACTATGTGTGACAAATGTCATTAGGATTGGAATCCAAGAAAGTAGATGTGAAATTTCACGACTTCTATCTTATCGTTAATTGAGTTAAGTATCTTGGTATGATTTTTGGTGAGATCTCGAAAATGACGTAGTCTTTTGAAATTTATCCTTTACAAACAAACACGTTGAAATCTTTCATCTTTATGATATTAGTACTTATAGAAGTATAGGTATAATATAGGTATTCCGTAAGCCTACTGCAAAAAGTTAACGTCATTTGACATTATGACGAAAGAGGCATCAAGACCGAACAACAAGTAGTACCTACCTAATATCTTTCGCCTACAACAACAAACACTTTAAAGCAGCAAGTAAGTAAAGCGTTTGCATAAAGCTCCATTATTTGATGTGCAGGTAAAACAACAGAGGTGAATCCGAAGTCGATAAAGTCCGGAGACGCGGCCATCGTGATGCTGGTGCCCACCAAGGCGCTGTGCGTGGAGTCGTTCCAGGAGTTCCCGCCGCTCGGTCGCTTCGCCGTGCGCGACATGCGCCAGACCGTCGCCGTCGGCGTCATCAAGGTTCGCTCGACTTGCTTGCTCTGTCATATAAACCTACACTCGTGATGGTGGTATAGGTTTTGGGTCTATGCGCCACACCACAACCTTGAAGAAATAAGTACTTCTACTTCTAGTTTGATAGCGAACAAGCAGACGAGCCAACTTATGGAAATTGGTAACCGTCGCCCATGGACATCCGCAACACCAGAGGAGATGCTGATGCGTTGCTGACTCTTAAGATACTTGTTATGCTTTTTAGGGTTCTGTAGTAAACTAGGTATACCCTTATAGTTTCGCCATGTCTGTCTGTCTGTCTGTCCGTCCGCGGTTTTACTCAGAGACTATAAGTACTAGAAAGCTGTAATTTGGTATGGGTATGTATATTAATCATGGCAAAAAAGTCGTAGAAAATAATCTTGAAAAAAAAATTCTTTTGGGTAGCTCCCATACAAGTAAAGAAGGGAGTCATTTTTTTTTCTCTACTTACCCATCGTGTGGGGTATCGTTAAAAAGGTCTTTGAAAAATATTGTGAGGTTGAGAACACCATTTTTCGATTTATGGATCCATTTCCGAAACATTTGGTTTTAAAGTGCAAATTTTTGTTAGAGGTACGTGTCCCCCCGTAAGATGATGATGGCAAATACATTTTTGATTTCCAGAGCGTAAGCTTCAAGGAAGTCACGACGGGGAAAATTACCAAGGCTGCCGAGAAGGCCCAAAAGAAAAAATAACTATGGGGCACATTGAACAAAGTCATGCAATCGATGACCATCGTCTGCCGCGCGGCGCCGTCCCCAGCACACGCCGCCCGCCGGCCCGCCGCGCAGCGATCCCGCGCAGGCTCACCACCCCGCCGGCGGCCGGCAGACGATGGTTGCGATGCATCAAGCATCACTCAAGGATATTCATTATCGCTGTTGAATCCTACCCGTGTAAAACCCCCCTTAGCGCCCCCCCACAATCGGAGCTTCTTCACTGGTGACATCACGCTCGTCCCCGAAACATGCATTTATCGTAGCACGATATTCTTAAAGTTAGTACGTTTTAGTTACGCTTACGTGTTAAGTTTATGTCTTTGTGATTATTTTAGTCGTAAGTTACTTGACAAGTTTGAGTTTCCGTACTTAAAAGCTCGTTACGTTTTATTTTTCCATCGCAAAGAGTTCAGGAGGAAAAGTAATGGAGTTGGTATTGAATTTTTGAGCCATTTCACAGCGCACCAATCGCTCCCTGTTATTTTTAAGTATACATTTCAGTTAGATAGTGTTATCTTACATTTCTTTAATTACATATATTTTATGTTATGTCCCCTATTGAAATAAAAGGAATCCTCATGAATGTTCGGTTAAATCTAAAATTGGTTCATCATTGACTTGAAACAGCTTGTGTTAACTCGATTGTCATGTTGTTGAATACATTTTCTAACTCCTGATGTTCTCCGTTTATTAACGTAAAAACTACTAACTGTAAAAATACTAGTTTTCTTGTAGATATGTTTTATTTAAATATTCAAAAATAATAATAATACGGTGAGAATATTTAAGGCAAACATCAGAGTGTAGAAAATGAAAGAGTGATTGGTTGTAAACCAATACTCATTAGTTGAAATTAGCAGATAACTAAGAGGCGTTTAAAACGTTTTGATAGAATTTCGAAGTTTGTAAATGGTAGTTAACGTAACTTTTGTTCTATGTTACAGTAAAAAATAAAGACAAATTTATTGTTGCTTTCAGTCGTATTTATCAAGCCTGGAATAAACTTTCTATTCTAAGTAAAATATCTGTACTTAATGTTACATTATAAATACTGAATTTATGATTTTTAAGTAGATATTTTCTTGCTTTGTTTATTCTCACATACGGAAAACAAACTCAAGACTCATTTAAGCTACTTAAAGGTAACTTTGTAATTTTTTCAATAATTTTGTAAAGACCTTACCCTGATAAAACCAATAAAGAAGCTACTGGTAATTTTACGTGTTTCATTTAATACATACGTATGGAGTTGGGAAAATATTTTATTGTAACCAAATAGTTGCAAATTAGTTAAGAGTTACCTACTGAACTGATAGGTACATACTTCAGGAATAGGTAGGTAGGTAGGTACCTACATTGTTATCACATTATGTATGAAACGAATGATTGACGAGTGTTTCCAAAAAACCTCATTTTTTAATCTTTCGTTGACGAAGAATAGCAACGAGCGGTTTAGACCGCTCGTTTCCGCAGGCGACGAACGCTTTTACGTCAAAGCCACAGTTTATGTGGGTTTGTGATGGGAAGTCAAGGGCTCGGCCGGGTATTTACTAGTGATGTACGTCTGGGAATATTCCCACTGCCGGAAATATTCCACTCCCAATCTGCCCGGAAGTTTTCCGGGCACATAGGGAATATTGCTCAAAATTCCCAACCGAATTTTTGATATTTAATAATGATTATTATTAACGTTAAATCGCTGTCCCGTCATGTAGCTATCCCTACTTAGCTAGCATGACCTTTCGCGTCACTCTCCCCTCCACGCGCGCACATCACTCGCGCACTCTAAGCACCACGTGCGTTGTTTTAGTCGCTCCGTTTGTGTTGCCTTGAAAACGTGTCGTTATTGTGCAAGCGCATTATTATATTTTGTGAAAATGCGTGAAAAATCAAAAGTACACGAATACTTTGAAGAAGTCGCAGACAATGATGAGCGAAAATTGTATAAGTGTTGTTTCTGTGGTCACAGTTTTGCTTTAAAAAACGCCACAAAATTTGCGCGACATCTTGTAAATGCGTGCAAACAATGTCCAGTCACGGTATCATCTGAATTTAAAAAAAAAACCGGCCAAGTGCGTGTCGGGCAACGCGCAGTGTAGGGTTCCGTAGTTGCGAATGACAACTTTGAGTTCACACTGTTTACACTCACACCTCACAGTCTAACGACCAAAAACATCTAACAATGAAGATTGTATGAAATTTTACATTTTCCAGTACATTTTATAAGTTGGTTGCCTATAACTTTTTAGTTTGCACTTAGTACCCATCTCTGATAGTTTTCCTTTCAACTTCAGTATATATACTATTGCTGTAATTTTTTTCACGTATCCATATATAACCGTTTAGCAGATAGAGGGGGGGGACACGTACCTCTAACAAAATTTTGCACTTTAAAACCAAATATTTCGGAAACGGATCCCTAAATCGAAAAATGGTGTTCTTAACCTCACAATATTTTTAAAACACCTTTTTAACGATACCCCACACGATGGGTAAATAGAGAAAAAAAAATTACTCCCCCACTTTACTTGTATGGGAGCTACCCAAAAAAAAATTTTTTTTCAAGGTTTTTTTCTATGACTTTTTTGCCATGATTAATATACACACTCATACCAAATTACAGCTTTCTAGTACTTATAGTCTCTGAGTAAAACCGCGGACGGACAGACAGACAGACAGACAGACATGGCGAAACTATAAGGGTTCCTAGTTTACTACGGAACCCTAAAAAGGGAGAATGCAGTAAATACCTTTTAAAAGAGAACATACCGCCACAAACTCATGGTTCAACATTTGAAGAAAATACAAGCACAGGATTTAATCCAGTAAGTAAATTTTGTTGTAGTTCTTTTGCCATCATGGTATATTTGAGTTTATAAATAGAATAGATATACAGTATTTACACTTTCGAGATAGGAATATGAGTGTGAGCAAATTCATTGTACTAACTAATATCTAGACTTTTTTGTACATAACTAAAAACTCGCTAATTAAGCACAACACTTGTTTCTCGTCCTGCAAACCAATGAAATGCCCTGCTATCCTTTCTTAGGTATATAATTTGCCACCCGTAATGATTTTTACAACACAATTGAGCACTTTTTCTTATTAAGGATCTTTTCAATAAGCTTGAACACTTTGCATTTTTGCCCAAATTACTTTCCCTACTTATTTATAATAATAATCTAGCAAGTTGGCTAGCTTTTTTTTTTATAGGAAACAGCGCATCGCAAATTTGCGAAAGCAATTTATGTGACTGGGCAGCCTCTGAGCTTACTTGAGCATCCGTTATGGAGAGAAGGTCTGCAGTATCTAAAGGCTAAATACCAACCACCAACTAGGCGCATACTGGCATCATCATTATTAACTTCTGAGTTTGAAGAAACTAAGGCTGAAATCATGGAGAAAATCTAAAATGCTGCAGTTCTTCACTTGGCTATTGATGGTTGGTCAAACCTGAGGAACGAGTCGATCATGAACATCATTATATATACTCCGAAGCCGTTTTTTTACAAGTTCATCGACACAAAAACCAACAGACATACAGCTGAATACATTTGTGAGAAAGTATCAGAAGTACTTGAAGAGATAGGACTACATAAATTTTTCGTTATAATTTCTGATAACGCTGCTAATATGGTGAAATGTGGCAGAATGTTACATGAGCATGATGAAAGAGCTGAGTCCAGCAACATGACGATAGCTGACGCCAATGTACCACAAAACAACACCATAGAAGTCAATTCAATAAGTGGATCAGACGATGATTTTGATTTTGAACCAGTGGATTTTAGGTCAGTGACGGAAATATTGGATGAAGATCCCTACTCTGACCAATTTGCAGTCACTGATGATGATGATCCCCTTAATTTAGAATAGATAATTTCGGTGTCATGGAAGTTATTGTATTTAATATCACTTTAAGATATAATTATATGGTATAATAAGGATATTGTGAAAATAATTTAAATATTTCATATTCGTATTGTATTTTATAGCAAATACGAAAGTTATGACCAAAGTAAAATTAGGGCATGTTTTAAGATTTTTTTCTTCACCTTTATTTTAATTTAAGGTGTTAACCGTTAACCTGTTTCATAGTGTGTTATTTACATTTTTTAATATATGACTTGCTAAATATTATAGTTTAATTATAAAAAAAACCGTTACAAATATTACTGTTGATTTTAGAATAAACTTGATTAGATAACAGCTGTCTTTCATTTCTTTGTCTCTTTCTTTATCTTATATCTGTTTAGTAATTTATTTCATTAGCATTAGGATAGAATTTTCAATAAAATCTAATTAAAAATCGTATAATAAAGTAAACGGGCAATCTCTTGGGAATATTGCCGGCAGATTACTGGAAATTTTGCCGGGAATATTGCCAATGTACTGGGAATTTTCGTATATTCGATATTATATGGATAACTTATATTTCCAGTATATAAGCGATCTAACACTAAAGTTAATTCAATATATCTGAACCTAATTTAATGAAGAATAAATCAATTATCCCAGTAAATTCCCACTTTGGGAACGCTGCCGGCAACGATTCCAGCAAAATTTCCAGTCCCTGGCAATATTCCCGGGCACGGTACATCACTAGTATTTACTAACTCGGATGACAGGTGGCGATGCCTATCAATCTAGAATTTACTGTTACAATGCGGGTTTTGCTTGCTCGAACTTTTTTATTTGAAATACAAAAACCGCATTGTAACAGTAAATTCTTGATTGATAGGCATCGACACCTGTCATCCGAGTTAGTAAATAGGCCGGCAGGTCAAGGGCACAGATTCGACAGAGTATGTCCTAAAGGATACAGCTGATACAGTTGAAGTTTGCCTTAGACATTTTTAACAAAATGATTTTAGTGGACTTTATATTTCGAGCAACACGGCCTCCGTACAGGACAATTTGGCAAAATGGCATTTCGTGACTTGGAAGATGAGCGTGCTTGTAGGCGTGTACGACTAGCGTTTTGGCGAAGCGCTATTTCAAAAATAGCACTCGCACTATTTTTGAACCCGGGCCACTCGTCTTCGAGCGATTTTTCCATACAAAAATCGCTCGAAGACGAGTGGCCCGCGTTCAAAAATAGTACCCACTCGGGTACTATTTTTGAACGCGTGACTCACTAAACGAGTGATCAACGCGAGTGTTTCCAAAAGGCCGCATTTTTGAATCATTAGTTGACGAGTGATTGTAACGATTTAACGCGCTAGTGTTATTTTTGAACGCGGGCGACTCATCTTCGAGCGATTTTTGTATGGGGAAATCGTTCGAAGACGAGTGGCACGCGTTCAAAAATAGTACCCTCGTTCCAAAAAACCTCATTTTTTAATCTTTCGTTGACGAAGAATAGCAACGAGCGGTTTAGACCGCTCGTTTCCGCAGGCGACGAACGCTTTTATGTCAAAGTGACTTCCGGTAATTTGAAGTTTATCAGTCATGATTTTACGTTTTCAAAAGTTTGAAACGGATGCAGAGGTCGCTCAATGTTTTGAAGATTTTTTTACTGAAATTCCAGTTAAGACAACTGCTTCCCTTAAACCATCGCCTAAAAAAGCTGAAAATATATTACGTGATCATGTACCAGAATGTAGCGATACTTTATTTTTTGATTATGTTACACCTAAAACAATTATCGATACTTTTAAAGAATTAAACTTAAAAAAAACTGGGGATTTATGGGATATGTCCGTGTCCTTAGTTTCGCATATTATAGAGGATTTAGCTCCTAACCTAGCGTTAATATTTAATGAATGTGTAGATACAGGAACGTTTCCCGATTTAATGAAATATAGTAAGGTTATACCTTTGCATAAATCGCAAAGTAAAGACGATCCTAATAACTTTCGTCCTATTTCAATCCTCCCGGTTCTTAGCAAAATTTTTGAAAAGTTAATTTTTAAACAGTTGGTCGCTTATTTTAATAAAAATAAACTTTTTCATAGCGAACAGTACGGTTTCACCAAAGGTCGTTCCACCACGGACGCAGGAGTAGCTTTGCCGACGTATATTTTAGAAGCTTGGGAGAAGTCACAAAATGCAATAGGAGTTTTTTGCGACCTTTCTAAGGCGTTTGACTGTGTTGACCATGAGACTCTATTAAATAAATTAAGTTATTACGGAGTAAAAAACCAATCATTGGAACTGCTTAGGTCATATTTGGCTAATAGGCTTCAAAAAGTTACTTTAAATGGCGTGAAATCTAATGGATCGTATGTAAAAATGGGAGTACCTCAAGGATCAATCCTTGGACCCTTGTTATTCCTTATCTATATTAATGATTTGCCATTTTACGCCAGTGTCTGTAAAGCAGTGTTATTTGCTGATGATACATCACTTGTTTTTCAAGTTGATAGACAGAAGACAAATTTTGACGATGTAAATAACACTCTTACTCAGGTATTAGATTGGTTTACTGCTAATAATCTGTTGCTTAATTGTAAAAAAACTAAATGTATTAAATTTTGCACCCCCAACGTTAAGTATGTGCCAGCTAACATAGTTGTTAATAATGAAACAGTAGAATTAGTTGACTCAACTAAATTTCTAGGAATAACTATCGACTCGAAGCTACAATGGGGCCCCCATATAACAACTCTTGCTGGTAAGCTTAGCTCCGCAGCGTACGTTGTTTGGAGAATAAGACAACTAACAGATGTCGAGACAGCACGCCTTGTTTATTTCAGCTACTTCCACAGCATAATGTCTTACGGGTTATTACTTTGGGGAAAGGGAGCAGACATCAACACCATATTCGTTCTGCAAAAGCGTGCTATTCGATCTATCTATAAAATTGGGGCTAGGGACTCGCTGAGAGAGTTATTCAAAGAAATTGGAATTTTAACTGTTGCGTCTCAATATATTTTCGCTAACATACTGCATGTACATAAAAACTTTCAAAAATATAGTAAAAATAGTGACATTCATAATTACAACACAAGAAATAAGAATAAACTTGTGACAAGAGCTTGTAGACTACAGAAAACTAGTAATTCATTCTTAGGGCTTGGTATTCAATTTTACAATAAACTACCAGAAGATTTTACATCTTTGCCCTATCCAAAATTTAAAGAAGTGACTAAAAGTATATTATTAAAAAGAGCCTATTATAACGTTAATCATTATTTAGCGGATAAAAATGCATGGAGCCTTGACCTCGTGTGAGATACAGGACACCTCAAAAACGTTATTTATCTATTGTTTTTGCTATATTGTAATTGGTTTTTTAACACACCCAATGTTAAATTATATAGAATCAACTACTAATTGATTGTACAACATGTAAATGTTAGCGAGCGAGCAACAAGTGTAGACCATAACCTTATTTAACCTTGTTTGACAATGTCTTAAGAGTTAGAGTTAGTCATGCATGCTCACTAAAAATGTTCAACCTGCCGGCCTATTTACTAACTCGGATGACAGGTGTCGATGCCTATCAATCAAGAATTTACTGTTACAATGCGGTTTTTGTATTTCAAATAAAAAGTTCGAGCAAGCAAAACCCGCATTGTAACAGTAAATTCTAGATTGATAGGCATCGACACCTGTCATCCGAGTTAGTAAATAGGGTGGTGGCGGCGTTGTGTGTCGGGTCGTTGAGTTCCCTCTAATATGGTTGAGTTCAGCGATGGCTGATCCACACGTCAACTCGTGAACGGGTGCTGTCAGGGGGGACTGGTCTGCTCGGCCTCTTTGAGACTACTTTAAGTATCATATGTTGTTTATTATCTTTGCACACTCGATCGTTAACATAAACATGTTCCAAAAATAATAAATCTATGTATATTGAAATTGTAACATGAAAACAGAAAAAAAGAAAGAAAAAAGAAAAGAAAGAAAAAGACAATAAGGAATAAATATTCGTAATCATATAAAGCCCTTCAGGCGAGTAGGCGACCAAAACTGTTGATAAGAGTTTCTTTCGGCGTTTCTTCTCTACAGTGGTCGGTTCCGAAACGCTAGTAGTCTGTAGCTTTTGAACAATTAATAAATACATATTATCTAATAAGATAATTTTAAATATGATATGACGTGAAAAAGTGCCTGCAAAGGCCTATTTTCTGAATAAACGTTTTGATTTTTGATTTTGATTTTGATTACGTTCCATTCGACGCTACACATCTTGAATATTTTCAAAATCCTTATAACCTTAAAAAAGTTTTAAAAAAATTGTGCGTGAAATAAGAAGAAATGAAATATTTTTCGTTGAAGGTTGGCAGCACTACAGTTCAAACGATGGTTTCAAGAATATGGGCAAAATGGCATTTTGTGACTTGGAAGACGAGTATACATGACTTGTAGTCGGGCACGACTTGCGCTTAAGTGAGTCACGCGTTCAAAAATAGCACTCGTGCTATTTCTGAACGCGTGACTTACTAGTTAAACGAGTGATTGACCCGAGTGTTTCCAAAAAGCCACATTTTTGAATCGTTAGTTGACGAAGGATTGCAACGAGCGGTTTACACCGCTCGTTACCTCAGGCGACAAACGCCTTTACGTCAAAGTGACTTCCTGCCGTTTGAAGTTTAACTGTCATGATTTTACGTTCCGTTTGACGCTACACTTCATAAACATTTTAAAAATTCTTAATAAAGAAGTTTATGAAATGTTCTGCATGAAATAAATAGAAATTAAATATTTTTCCCTGAAGGTTGGCAGCACTACAGAACAAGCGATGGTTTAAAAAATATGGCAAAATTGCATTTCGTGACTTGGAAGACAAGTGTGACTTGTAGTCGTGCACGACTCACTAAACGAGTGATTTAGGCGAAAGGATTGCAACGAGCGGTTTAGACCACTCGTTTCCTCAGCCAACCAGGATTGCTATTTTTGAACGCGTGACTCACTAAACGAGTGATTGACGCGAGTGTTTCCAAAAGGCTGCATTTTTGTATCGTTAGTTGACGAGTGATTGCAACGAGCGGTTGAGACCGCTTGTTTCCGCAGGCGACGAACGCTTTTATGTCAAAGTCACTTCCTGTCATTTGAAGTTCATCTGTCATGATTTTACGTTCCGTTTGACGCTACACTTCTTAAACATTTTAAAAATCCTTATTAACCTAAAAAGTTTATGAAAAATTCTGCGTGAAATTAAAAGAAAAATATTTTTCGTTGAAGGTTGGCAGCACTACAGTTCAAACGATGGTTTCAAAAATATGGTAAAATAGTATTTCGTGACTTGGAAGACGAGTGTGACTTATAGTCGTACACGACGTCCGTTTGTTGAAGCGCCATTTCAAAAATAGCACTCACTCGTCGATTCAAAAATGTCGCCTAAATGGTTACCTATCATAAACAAGAATAGGTTTAGTACGAATTTCAAAACACCGAAAACGTTTCGTCTTTTTTATTTTCTATAGTTTCATTATACCGAAATTACAATTGCTATATTGTTGAAATTCCGATTATTGATAGTTATTTTTTTGAAAGCTATATGCTTTGTATTGCAACCCAACGTTTATCCGCAGACACTATTGCTCTATGTTTTATTTATCAAAAAAAATATTTCCATATTATTAAAAGACAACATTTCAAATGATAAATAAATGAAATCCATAGGAGTAAGTATAATATTCTAACCGTTTTTATAATTTAAAGTCTATTTAAGGCGCTTACACCAGCCAACTAGCGCCACCCTTGGTTTTATTTCATTTATTACTAAATAAAATCAAATTGTAGTTTGTAGTGTCAGGGGTGTCAGTGTCAGGGGTGTCATACTCAACTGCCTGTCCGGTGGTTGCACGCATGGCATCGGGTACGCGCGCCCGGCCTCCCCGAGCTGCTACTTTCTTATCCTATTCCTTCCGAGCAAGTAGCATCCCATATACCCTATCCCGCTCCCCCAGTCCAACAAACTCCTACCCTTTCCTCGCTTAAAATGGTTTCAATGGGCAGCAGCATCGGAACCCGAATAAGCCAAACAAACTGCGCTCACCAACCCGTCTGCCAAGCGTGGTGAGTATGGCAAAACCCCCCTAAATGATAGGTGATATACCAAGGCCCCCAGTCCCCGGCGGCCCCGCTATTCCTGGCTCCGGTAGCGGTCACGGTAACGGCGGGGCGGGGGGTGCGAAAAATCTCCGGAAGAGATCCGGCTACCACCCCCAACGAAGACTGGCCCTGGTAACACACAACATACGCACAATGAGGCTAGACGAGAAGGTCGAGGAAGTGGAAGAGGAAATGAGTAGGTTACGGTGGGACGTAGTGGGGTTGTCTGAAGTCCGAAGAGAGGGAGAGGGCACGACAATTCGCTCCTCGCAACCTACCCCAAGTTTTCGTAAACCAGTTCCTTTCTAACACCATATTCCTAACCTTCAGAGACGAGTTTTCGTAAAACCATGAGTCACAGTACAAAATTGAAAAAAACAAAAGTGGCTTATTTTGAGAACTTTTAACCATTACGACAGTAAAAAATAGGCCTCTTATGGAGACCTCAATATTTCACGTTAAAATTTTTTTAAGTCCCAAAACTTGCGCTGCCTTTGCTACACTCCAACCGAATTTACTTTACTACTAATCTCGATTTGTCAACTGTAAGTAGTTATTGAAAATCTGTGTTAATAATAATATGGAAAAAGTTACTTCTATCTTTAATACTTCTAGAAAATAAAATTATTCATACTAAAACATTTATCAAAATAAAATTACATGATTCGATTTTCGGTCGACAGTTTGTCTAAAAGACGAAAATTATGTTTATCAAGGTTATAGAAGAAGAAAAAACGGCAAAGAAGCCATTTGGCATTTAAAACGTCGTTGTACCGTTTTCGGACAACTAAAATTCGAAGAGAAAAAAATCTTGTTTGTGATAGGTTACCGCCTAAATCACTCGTTTAGTGAGTCACGCGTTCAAAAATAGCACTCCAGGGGTACTATTTTTGAACGCGTGCCACTCGTCTTCGAACGATTTCTCCATACAAAAATCGCTCGAAGACGAGTGGCCCGCGTTCAAAAATAGCACTCCAGCCGTATTTACTAACTCGGATGACAGGTCTCGATGCCTATCAATCTAGGATTTACAATGCGGTTTTTGTATTTCCAATAAAAAATTTGAGCAAGCAAACTGTAAATTCTAGATTACACCTGTCATCCGAGTTCGTAAATGATAAGGGGGCAGTCCAGCCAGTGTAAGAATCCCTAAGAATATGCATATTCTTATATGAATCCTGTCTAGTGATGTACGTCTGGGAATATTCCCACTGCCGGAAATATTCCACTCCCAATCTGCCCGGAAGTTTTCCGGGCACATAGGGAATATTGCTCAAAATTCCCAACCGAATTTTTGATATTTAATAATGATTATTATTAACGTTAAATCGCTGTCCCGTCATGTAGCTATCCCTACTTAGCTAGCATGACCTTTCGCGTCACTCTCCCCTCCACGCGCGCACATCACTCGCGCACTCTAAGCACCACGTGCGTTGTTTTAGTCGCTCCGTTTGTGTTGCCTTGAAAACGTGTCGTTATTGTGCAAGCGCATTATTATATTTTGTGAAAATGCGTGAAAAATCAAAAGTACACGAATACTTTGAAGAAGTCGCAGACAATGATGAGCGAAAATTGTATAAGTGTTGTTTCTGTGGTCACAGTTTTGCTTTAAAAAACGCCACAAAATTTGCGCGACATCTTGTAAATGCGTGCAAACAATGTCCAGTCACGGTATCATCTGAATTTAAAAAAAAAACCGGCCAAGTGCGTGTCGGGCAACGCGCAGTGTAGGGTTCCGTAGTTGCGAATGACAACTTTGAGTTCACACTGTTTACACTCACACCTCACAGTCTAACGACCAAAAACATCTAACAATGAAGATTGTATGAAATTTTACATTTTCCAGTACATTTTATAAGTTGGTTGCCTATAACTTTTTAGTTTGCACTTAGTACCCATCTCTGATAGTTTTCCTTTCAACTTCAGTATATATACTATTGCTGTAATTTTTTTCACGTATCCATATATAACCGTTTAGCAGATAGAGGGGGGGGACACGTACCTCTAACAAAATTTTGCACTTTAAAACCAAATATTTCGGAAACGGATCCCTAAATCGAAAAATGGTGTTCTTAACCTCACAATATTTTTAAAACACCTTTTTAACGATACCCCACACGATGGGTAAATAGAGAAAAAAAAATTACTCCCCCACTTTACTTGTATGGGAGCTACCCAAAAAAAAATTTTTTTTCAAGGTTTTTTTCTATGACTTTTTTGCCATGATTAATATACACACTCATACCAAATTACAGCTTTCTAGTACTTATAGTCTCTGAGTAAAACCGCGGACGGACAGACAGACAGACAGACAGACATGGCGAAACTATAAGGGTTCCTAGTTTACTACGGAACCCTAAAAAGGGAGAATGCAGTAAATACCTTTTAAAAGAGAACATACCGCCACAAACTCATGGTTCAACATTTGAAGAAAATACAAGCACAGGATTTAATCCAGTAAGTAAATTTTGTTGTAGTTCTTTTGCCATCATGGTATATTTGAGTTTATAAATAGAATAGATATACAGTATTTACACTTTCGAGATAGGAATATGAGTGTGAGCAAATTCATTGTACTAACTAATATCTAGACTTTTTTGTACATAACTAAAAACTCGCTAATTAAGCACAACACTTGTTTCTCGTCCTGCAAACCAATGAAATGCCCTGCTATCCTTTCTTAGGTATATAATTTGCCACCCGTAATGATTTTTACAACACAATTGAGCACTTTTTCTTATTAAGGATCTTTTCAATAAGCTTGAACACTTTGCATTTTTGCCCAAATTACTTTCCCTACTTATTTATAATAATAATCTAGCAAGTTGGCTAGCTTTTTTTTTTATAGGAAACAGCGCATCGCAAATTTGCGAAAGCAATTTATGTGACTGGGCAGCCTCTGAGCTTACTTGAGCATCCGTTATGGAGAGAAGGTCTGCAGTATCTAAAGGCTAAATACCAACCACCAACTAGGCGCATACTGGCATCATCATTATTAACTTCTGAGTTTGAAGAAACTAAGGCTGAAATCATGGAGAAAATCTAAAATGCTGCAGTTCTTCACTTGGCTATTGATGGTTGGTCAAACCTGAGGAACGAGTCGATCATGAACATCATTATATATACTCCGAAGCCGTTTTTTTACAAGTTCATCGACACAAAAACCAACAGACATACAGCTGAATACATTTGTGAGAAAGTATCAGAAGTACTTGAAGAGATAGGACTACATAAATTTTTCGTTATAATTTCTGATAACGCTGCTAATATGGTGAAATGTGGCAGAATGTTACATGAGCATGATGAAAGAGCTGAGTCCAGCAACATGACGATAGCTGACGCCAATGTACCACAAAACAACACCATAGAAGTAAATTCAATAAGTGGATCAGACGATGATTTTGATTTTGAACCAGTGGATTTTAGGTCAGTGACGGAAATATTGGATGAAGATCCCTACTCTGACCAATTTGCAGTCACTGATGATGATGATCCCCTTAATTTAGAATAGATAATTTCGGTGTCATGGAAGTTATTGTATTTAATATCACTTTAAGATATAATTATATGGTATAATAAGGATATTGTGAAAATAATTTAAATATTTCATATTCGTATTGTATTTTATAGCAAATACGAAAGTTATGACCAAAGTAAAATTAGGGCATGTTTTAAGATTTTTTTCTTCACCTTTATTTTAATTTAAGGTGTTAACCGTTAACCTGTTTCATAGTGTGTTATTTACATTTTTTAATATATGACTTGCTAAATATTATAGTTTAATTATAAAAAAAACCATTACAAATATTACTGTTGATTTTAGAATAAACTTGATTAGATAACAGCTGTCTTTCATTTCTTTGTCTCTTTCTTTATCTTATATCTGTTTAGTAATTTATTTCATTAGCATTAGGATAGAATTTTCAATAAAATCTAATTAAAAATCGTATAATAAAGTAAACGGGCAATCTCTTGGGAATATTGCCGGCAGATTACTGGAAATTTTGCCGGGAATATTGCCAATGTACTGGGAATTTTCGTATATTCGATATTATATGGATAACTTATATTTCCAGTATATAAGCGATCTAACACTAAAGTTAATTCAATATATCTGAACCTAATTTAATGAAGAATAAATCAATTATCCCAGTAAATTCCCACTTTGGGAACGCTGCCGGCAACGATTCCAGCAAAATTTCCAGTCCCTGGCAATATTCCCGGGCACGGTACATCACTAATCCTGTCTGCAGCCTGTTTTCTTGAGCTTTGTTTTTTTTTTAAATGTCATTACTATTGACAGTTGACGTGTTTGACGTTGACACGTTGACGGAAAACTTGATATTTGACAAAACAAAGCAATAATTTGACATTGACAGTACTGTTTTCATAGATTGGAGTTTTAGGACATACTCTGTCTAATCTGTGGATTGGAGTTGGAGTCGAACTGGATAAACCTGCTGTATTTATTTTACGACACTAACCGGCTGTTGATAACGAAACACGATGACGTGTGCTTCGCCGTAAGTGAAAGTAACTTATTAGTGGTAGGAGCAATACGTGTAGGCCTTCAATATCGGCGATACATTCGAATCGAACCATCGCAGTCTGTCGCGAGTCGTGGTTTAGTTCGCTCGAGTCCACGTTACGTTCTGCTCTAATAACAATGTGTGGAATTTTCGCATACATCAATCACCTCACACCAAAGTCCCGGCGAGAAATTTTGGAACTACTCGTCAATGGATTAAAACGATTGGAGTACCGCGGATATGACTCCGCGGGCGTTGCCATCGATGCCGCCGACCAGAAAGACATAGCTGTAGTGAAACGCAGTGGAAAAGTTGCAGCGCTCGAGGAGTTGCTGCAGGAGCGCAGTGCGGAGCTATCCATCGAAGATTGTGTGGAGTCGCACTGTGGTATTGCCCACACCCGCTGGGCGACCCACGGTGAGCCTAGCGCGGTCAACTCGCATCCCCAACGCTCAGGAGAAGACAACTCTTTTGTTGTCATTCACAACGGTATCATCACAAATTACAAGGCTGTCAAAACCTTCCTGGAAAATAAAGGATACACTTTTGAATCACAAACTGATACTGAAGCTATAGCCAAGTTGATCCATCACATCTACAATCAACACAAGGAATATAATTTTCAAGAGTTAGCTGAACAGGTAATCCAACAACTTGAAGGTGCTTTTGCTTTGTGCTTCAAATCTCGTCATTTCCCCAATGAGTGTGTGGCAACGCGTCGTGGTAGCCCTCTGCTTGTTGGCATCAAAACACGTCGCCGACTGTCTAGTGACCATGTTCCCATAATGTACACCAACAACAAGGGAACTCGTGGAGTTGTGCCATCTGTGCCCCGTGTCAATAGCCATGCTCATTTCCAGCCAGAGGAGGAGAGAGATGTTGAATATTTCTTCGCATCTGATGCTTCAGCTGTTATTGAACACACTAACAGAGTGCTTTACTTCGAAGATGATGATGTGGCCCACATAAAAGATGGTGTTCTTAGTATTCACCGTCTTTCTACCAGCAGTAATGATCCTCATGAACGTGAAATATTCACACTTAAATTGGAGCTGCAACAAATCATGAAGGGCAACTATGAATACTTCATGCAAAAGGAGATATTTGAACAGCCCGAGTCCATTGTGAACACTATGCGAGGTCGCCTGAACTTTGCCAATGGTACCGTTACTTTGGGTGGTATCAAGGATTACATCCCAGAAATCAAAAGATGCAGGAGATTGATGTTGATTGGTTGTGGTACCAGTTACCACAGTGCTGTGGCTACCAGGCAGCTGCTGGAAGAATTAACAGAACTTCCTGTCATGGTGGAACTTGCTTCAGACTTCTTAGACAGGAATACACCAGTATTCCGTGACGATGTTTGCTTCTTTATTTCTCAGTCTGGAGAGACTGCTGACACTCTCATGGCTCTGCGTTATTGTAAGCGTCATGGTGCCCTCATTGTTGGTATTACCAACACAGTTGGCAGTTCTATCTGTCGCGAATCACACTGCGGTGTTCATATCAACGCTGGCCCTGAAATTGGAGTTGCATCTACAAAGGCCTACACTTCACAATTTGTTTCCCTTGTTATGTTTGCTTTGGTCATCAGTGAGGATCGTATTTCTCTTCAAAAACGGCGGGCAGATATTATTGCCGGTCTTCATGAGTTGGAGAGCAAAATCCGTCAAGTGTTGGCACTCGACTCGGAAGTCAAAGCTCTCGCTGAAGATTTGTACCGTCAGCGGTCACTGTTAATTATGGGCCGCGGTTATAACTTCGCCACTTGCCTGGAAGGAGCACTCAAAGTCAAGGAATTGACATATATGCACAGTGAAGGAATCATGGCTGGAGAACTGAAACACGGACCTCTCGCTCTCATCGACGACTCTATGCCGGTAATGATGATAGTTATGCGCGACCCGGTTTACACGAAATGCATGAATGCATTGCAGCAGGTGACTGCGCGACAGGGCCGACCTATTGTTGTTTGTGAAGAAGGAGACACGGAAACTGTTTCTTTGGCTTCCCGATGCCTCCAAGTGCCAAAAACCGTTGACTGTTTGCAAGGAGTGCTCACGGTCATTCCCATGCAGCTCCTAGCATACCATATCGCTGTCTTGCGAGGCTGTAATGTGGACTGTCCGCGTAATCTTGCTAAGTCAGTTACAGTAGAATAGTACTTAGCTGTATATAACATAGGAAGAACGATTTACGCACGATCTCCGAAACGGCACAAACCTTTACTATGGTAAAATAACGTGCATTTGATGGACTGTCTTAATAACTAGATTATATTTTAGTATAGTTTGGTTATATATACCTACTGGGAACAGATGTGTTCTTTTGATTTCGCGTATTTGTCTTTAAGTACAGCGGTATTTTTTGTTAAAGAGCTAATACTTTAATTTTTAGGTAAATATAAAAATATATTTACCATCTAAACTTTTAAAACAAGTACCTAGATAAATGGCTGATGTTATTTATCGTAGTATACTAATAAAAGAAGACAAAACATACAAATCAAATAAATACTGTACTTGTATTATATACTCAGATGTCTTGCATAAATGACGTTAATATTCATATACCTACCTAAATGCATTTCTCTTTTGTTTATGTGATATTTCTTGTAAACATCTGGTCTAGTTATTATAATAATATGTATGTATAGATACTGTTTTGAAGTATAACTAGAAAACAAACTTAGTCACGTAACTTAAATATTTGAAAAAGGCGATTTCTTTAGTTTTGCAACCCTTCTGTACATTCCTACGACTTTTCCATTCGAAGATTATTTTTACTATCTTAACATTCCACTTTTGAATATCTTGTGTTGTCATATTTATTAAACTTAACATCATTAATTATGGATCAGATGAATTATTTTCTTGAAATAAACCGAATTACACATACATTTAATAATATAATTTTGAATTATACATAATTGTCAATGAACATTTTAAAAACATGAAAATTATGCGTTCATAGGATAAAATTTTAACTTTAATTCAAGTTTGTCACCTGCTCAAGGCTGTACCGCTCGCTAAACTAACATTATAAAGTCAAATGTTCAGGCTTGAATACAAAATTATAAAGCTCTACATCTAATTTTTTTGATGGCGCACCACTGGTTTCGGTTACATCCATTTAATCTATTTATTTAAAATAATATTTCTCGTAATGTTCTTGTCTTAAGCACATTTATTCAAAACTTTGATTGGGTTTAATTTCGTTTTGATATTGTAAGGTTTAACAAAATTTAGGAAGTGTGCATTATTTCTAAATTTCTTATATTATAATAAGGTTCATTTAAAGTTCGAATGTAAAAATCGTATCTTCTTTTGAGGAAAGATGTCAATGGAAACCTGCACTTATATTTAGCTAGCGTACAGTGGTAATTAAACCTTGTAAGTATATGTAAGCAAGTTATTTTGTTTGTTATAGTTGCAATACTATTTAGCCATGTTTTATTTGATCATAATTAATAAATTGATAATGCGACATTATGCGATTTGCAAGAAAACATCATATTTTTGTAAAATGTGTACATAATACAGAGATAAATAGAATATAATGGTATGTATGTACCTACGTAATTTTATATTTATGGTTAGGCAAATAAATGATAATAAAAAAAATACGATTTATAAATTAAATCAATTACAAGGACCTTCGTAATAAAATCAGGCACAAGTCATGCTAACAACTCAGAGAATTCATAAAGCCATCGATGTAACTTAAAATAAAGTAAAGTAGTGCCGTCTTGCTATCGATATTGTAGAAAAAAACAAGGAAATATGGATGATAAGTGCCTATTTTTGAGATCAATTAAATATGATTATGCCATGACGATAGCAACGCGAGCGACTGTTATAAACCTGCTCTGTGGCACATAGCTCAGAATAGAGGCACATAGGTACATTTAAAAAAAATATAATATGATTAGATCATCCGTAAACGACATACCTACTTAATTACGTAGCATTTTATAGGTAAAACTTAGATTTGATATAATTTCATGCAGTATGTATAAAGTCGTCTGTAATTCATCTTTGTAATCGTTTTACGAAATCATATAATGATTTTAGTTATTTATGCACTCCTTGGTGCCGCGCCGTGCAATATGACATGAATTTCACGTTTCATTTCCTGAGTTAGAAACTAGTCAAAACAAAAAGAAGCTTGGGAATCTTCTTTTGGTATATTTGATTAAAACACATATTAAAACGTAAATGTATTTTAATTATAAGTATATAATTAATATTATTTCCATATTATTGTATTAGATCGGAACAAACAAGTTTATCAAGGAAAAAGTATTTCACGCACGAGTAAACGACTGGCTAAGGCAGAAATTCTAATGATAGCTCTCTCATCGATATTTGTTGAGGCATTTAGAAGTTATGGTGGAATCTTAGATCATATAAAAGATCATTACCTTATTATATGTTCTGAGGGTAAAATAACGTAATTCTGAAAACATCAGACTGTTTTTTTGGGCATCCGCGTAAACAGTTTATTGGAAATGGCAGCAGTTGCATTGATACATTTGGAAGCATATTAAAAAGCAATAATTTTATTTTATTTTTGTAAGTTATATATAAGTACTTATTATGTTTAACGTACCAATAAGTTTAACCCTAGACAGAACTTAATTGCACGTTTTTATAATTAATTCAAATTACCTATGCAGCCTATACATATGCAGCTGCTGCGACTGCCTGGATCCAATTTTTTATCTAACCGGGTATATTTAGTCTGTCCTGTACAACATCCGGTCTACATACATAGAAAACATTACGGTTTGAGAAACTGCAACCAACAAAAAGTAGACTCACATCAAGCACATCTGTTATATTATTATATCACAATTTTTGTAAAATGTTAGTACCTATGTGATACCTTCTTACATTATGTTACTTATTAGTTTTTTCTTAATTTCTCTATCGATATAAAAATATTATCAAGAGTCAACGTTATGTTAGTACCTAGTACCTACTAAGATTGATGTAGGTACCTATATTTTAATTTCATGAAATAAATAAAATACAAGAACTAAGTATTTACTTAGACAAATTGTAAACATTTTTATAATATATTTACAGTTAAATATTGTATTTTAAAATATATGTTTTACTGAATAACATGCTTTTATTTACGACTTATTTTTTATAGTGTGCCTAAGTCGGTCGTGAGCATACCTAACTGAAAACAATATAATCTCTTATCATGATATTTCTGCTTCACAGCAATAGCGACTTCCACTTAATATCAGATTTTTTTACAAAATATATTTTGTCTATCTATCGTGCTAATCATCCACAATTCACCGTTTGAATACTAGTAATTAATAGTACCTATCTTCTTCGTAGTTTGTGGTTTGAATAACGAAGTCTCTTCTAGATCCATTTAAAAAACCAGACTAGCCATAAACCCAAAGTTTTTTTTTTCAAATCATAATATCCGTCCATAGTATCCAGCCGTGTGGTTCCCGGCAGAGAAGAATAGGACCACTCCAAATCTTCCCGTGGATGTCGTAAAAGGCGACTTAGGAAACTCAAGCTAAACAAAGCTTATAAACATCAAAGAGACCTCTCCAACCCGTTTGGCCAGCGTGGAGAGTGTAGGCCAAATCCTCTGACTGCTCTGGCAGTACAGAGAGGGTCGTGCTCCTGCAGTGGAGTGTGCATGGCCGACTGACCGACCGTGTCACCTACTCGAAACGATGATGATGAGTAGAGATTAACAAAGACCTGAAGATGAAGATGATAATAACCACGGAAGTATAATCAACCAGTACATATATCTCCATGATACTAACATAAGGATGACAGAAAGAGACTGGTTTCATCCTGACCTGAGTTGTTTGCAAGGAGGTTGTTTGGGACCCGGGTCGACTCAGGTCCTCGAGTCGACCCGGGTCCGTATAAGGTAGCGTATTCCAGATTCCAGGTAGCGTACACCTGGAATGTTGCGGAAACCGTGATCGACCAGGAACCCGAATGGATTGGGATCTACGGGCGCGAGGTCGACCCAGTGCCCCGCAAAGATTGCGTGATGTAAACCGAAATTTACACGGACGGATGTAGGTACTCGTACTAGCGGAAACAGCTAGGATAAAATAATATCAGATATTTTTTCCTCTGTGATAAAAGGTACAGTCACAGGCAGATCTACCCAGAGTGGTTAACGTAGTTTTCTTTCCCGCCATCGTTCTATCAAATTTATACAAATACGTCTAAATAAAATGTCTACGCCTGGCAAATATTGTTTTATTGAAGTGGCCAATTAATACACACCTAATCAGTTTGTGGAGAGATCATAGAGATTCGTGATCGGTAATCGCAACTGAGCTCCACTTAGCGATAGCTCCAAGATTGATACCTTCCCATTGATAAGATTATTTATTATTCAACCATTATTCAACGAAATATTAGGTTCATGCTTATGGAAACTGTGCTATCCTGAACTTGGCCTTGAAAACAACCAATTAAATTTTTCGGCCATTTCCGTTCTTCCGTTTCTCATAGTGTTTGGTCATTCATTTGAAGAGGACTTGTCTAAAAACGAAATCTAAATTAACATGAATAATTTCATCAACGTTATGTTTATATAAGTGCGCTTACAATTCGCATGAAATATGCTTATTTTCTTTCTGCGAGTTTACGTCTGCCATATTGATTTTCTGCTGACGTTATATAGCCAATGACATTCCAGGGAAGAATACAAATCTAGACACCTTACACTACAAAATTGGTTATGTATGCTACTGCACAGGATGCAAGAATGGAACCAGGATTTTGCATATTTCATTGATTGGCTCTTACAATCTGAGCGGTAGGAAAACAACCATCGGAGATTCAAGTTTTTGGTACAATGGAAACTTTGTTTTTCTGTGTGTATGTCACATTCACATATATCAAGCTGCCTCAATCATGTCATTCAGGGAGGACCAAAAGCTAAAATGTCTTCCGGAGCATGAAGTAGCACCCATTCCAGAGGCCTACCCACATACCTAGTAATACTTACGCTCATAGGTCATTCATGTTCATCTGAAAACTCTACATATAGGTAGGTACCTAATATTTCTTCGCTATCTAGATTCAAATTCAAATTGTGCCAGTGAGCGATTTACAAGGCAGAACTAAAATAACCTTGCTCCTGCTGTCAATCATATTTCATAAGAGATCTTGTGGTAGGTAACGTACGTATTAAATTTTGAAACTTAGAATTTCGCAAGTACTAGGTATGTATGTCTATCGTATTGAAGGATTGTTGTTGCAAAGATTGCTTAATGTCAAGCTTTCGAATCCTACCTACGTAAGTGTAGGTATATAATGTTCCTATTGTTATTTATTATTGAAGGTAGGTATACATATATAAAGAGGCATAAGAGCACTACAATCTACATAGATTGTAGTGCTCTGCTGCCTCTTTAGTCAGAAGGAATTTCTTTTAATTTACAAATAAGTGGTAAGACTGGTGGGGGTCTAAAACATAATGAGGGATTTATCTAAGTGTTTGTATACCTACCACCTAAACCTGCCTTAAACAAAGAGCATTCTGTCACGCAGATCCGATGCAATTTACTTGATTCAATGAAATGGAGCTCTCACTACGTGTCGATCGTCGGAACCTTAGTTCGGTACATAGGTATTTGTTTTCTTTGCCAAACTCGAACTTTTGTACTTATTTACTCGTATATACATAGAACCAGGGTAGGCCTGCTATCAGTCTGATGTCTGATTAGATGCTTGAATATTACATCTATGGTAGGTAGATACATACTTATGTTTAATATGTTATATAACAGGTATATTCAAACAGTTTGGTTTGAATTTATTCACAAATAAATAGATTTTCGCAGACCTACGTTACTTTTTAAGCAGGAAAGATTTCTCACACTGAATAATATATACCTATATACTAGAAATATGTATGTTTGTTAGAAATAATATGAACTATTTTGCAAAAAAGACTGACTTTAGAAATAATTTGATATGAATATGATTTACATTTACCAATAATTAATAATAATATTTATAACAAGAGCACATTAATCTCAGGTATTAAAGTATATAACCACTTACCACTTGAATTTAAAAGCATTGAAAATAATATTATATTCAAACGAAAATTAAAGATTTGGTTACTAGACCATATTTTCTATGATTTAACTGAATATTTTAAGTATAATACAAATAATAATAGGCCTAAGCGGTTTTGTGATTATAATTAATAATTGCCAAATTTAATTTTAGCTTGTACTTATATGTACCTATATTGCATACCTGAAAGGGTAAGACTGTTGAAACTGTTTTTATTTGTTTACCATCTTTGTAACACAGTTATGTGCAATAAATATTTTGAGTTTGAAAAAAAAAAAAAAAAACATTTACAAGTGTGATGCCTCCTCTACACTTGTTGTAGGTACACGATGATCGCATATCATCGCGACGATTTGCTCTAACATTGCTGTGTAGTGTAAATCACAAAAATTTTTGAGAGTTTTCTATGTGTTTGGGTGTTTGGCCCGCATATGGACCGCGACCGCGACCGTCAAGTGGGTCGGCAGTCGGCTGGCGGCGGGGCGGCGGCGGTTGTGAAACAGAGAGAGGTGTGTTGATGTGTACGCAACACTGCATAAGAGGCATGCTCGCATAATGTTTACCCCTCGCATTACTTGAGCTTGTTTTGATCACCATACTACCATACTGAGGTCGATGAGAATCGAACTTAACACAAAAGATCATGGATCAGTAGGTAGTAGAGTGGGTACCATGTAGGTACCTAAGTATCTATCTAGACAAAAGTCGAAGGAGAAAAAGTGCTAAGTCTCCGAGCTAAACTACGAACTACGGACAGACAGACATGGCGAAACTATAAGGATTCCTTGTTTACTACTGAACCCTAAAACTCATGAAGAATAAAAAGGAAGGTACCTAGGTGCCTAATTCATTTTCCCGTAAGTGGTTCACCGTCGATATAGGTATGGGACATGCGGATTGCGGATTGTGTTGTGAATAAGCTTTACGCCTATTCGTACGTCCCATTTCAAAACCTAGTAACGGGTCTAAAGGAAATTTTACAGGAGAGCGCATAAACGAAAAAATTATCAGCCAATGAAAATTTTTCATATCAAGTAAAAAAAAAATCTATTGGTTGCATGAAGCACTAGATGCTTAACAAGATGTTTTACACATATTTTAATATATATCTAAATTACATATTTTAAAGCCCTTACTAACTTTGAAAATATACAGTCGACAAATAAGACCAGGTAAAAACCTGATTCAAAACATAGTATGTGCTCTTGCTTGGTTTTAGATATAGGTTTTGAAAAGATGTATTTTTAAATCTTATTGATTAAATTCTAGTAACTAAGGTTGTCTCTCCCTCTCATCTAGGTGTTTTTGATTATTATTCCACAGAACTCTGACACCAGGGTGTGCATGGTCGACTGACCGTGTCACCTACACGAAATGATGATGATTATTATTATGACTGAATATTAGTTGATATGATTTGACGAAATTTTGTTGCGGCCTGATCTCTTCTCTTTGGCTATACTAGAAACTAAGGTTATTTAATTAAAATTAATTTTAACGAAAGTTTATCGAGTAAAAAAGAGTTACAAATTTAAGTAAAAATAAACAAGAAAGAAGCTTCTGTCCTTCATTTGTCAAATTTAGTAACAATTACTTCTTTTATTAGTTTGTTTAATTCCCCTTGGGGTGGTAATGCTTTTGGGAAGGACAGTGTAATCACATTTTTAATTAGCAAGTCCAATTCCTGGAGAAGTTCCTCAAATCTGAAAAATAGAGTGTAAGTAACTATTAAGAAGGCAATCAAAGTTAGAAAAATATGAGAAGCTGAAGTGGATGGTTCACTAAGGTGAACTGAGCAGTCATTCTCAAGCACACTAAAGCAAAAAAGAAAAAAAAAAGAATGCACACAATCTAACAACCGAAAATCAATCAATTTCAAAAGTTTAAGCCCAAAATAACATGATTAAATTATTGCTATTTCGCGCTAGCTGTTCCGGCAATCCCACAACCATTAGTCGACCCTTACAAAACTATACACCTAGCATACAATTATACGATGACAGTGACCAAAAATACTCAAACGCAGAGACATACATTCATTTCAAGTTAATAGAATAGTATTATAATTTTCAGAAGGTGGATCACAAAATCTTTTTAAAACGGTAAAATTGCAATTGTTGACTCATTTTATGTAACAAAAATCTCATCAATACACACACACAGACAAGTGACTTTGGCCGCGCATCGTCGGCAATCGGCAACTGAACTGAGACACAAAAGCATGCCGTCTCTTGCTGTGACTTGTCGCCGTGTCTCTTTCTAAAACGTCGCATGCATCCTTGATTTTCAAAATACAGTAAGGCGCATCGACCACATGAATACCTAGTATGTCGCAAAGAGTTACTGGGTTTTGAAATGGTTATAGTTACTTACTAGACTTTGAAGTGGTCAGGGGCCTTTGAATGGTGTACTTACTAGGTATGGACTGTTATAAATCTCCTGCTTTTTGTGAAATATCAACGCTGGTGTTTTTGTATAATGTAAGGAGAATAAAGACATACTTGACTTTGTAATAAGATGAATTTTTGAAAAAAAGTCCCTTACTAGGTTTTGAAATGGAACAGCCGTATAGCACACAGCCGCGAATGTGAAACGGAAGCGTTCCGGAACGAAACATTCGCGAAACCGCGAAAGGCTGTCTAAGTAGTATGAATTTGTTTGGTGCGTCGCACAGTGTTCGCACACCACAAGCGAAACGAAATCGAGACACGAGTTTCGCGGTTTCGCTAATGTTTCGATCCGGAACGCTTCCGTTTCGCATTCCTGGCTGTGTGCTACATACGTTAATTAACTAGCATTCGTCCGCGGCTCCGCTGGCGTCAAGATAACGAGAACAGGTTTTTTTCAATAAGCGCTCAACACATTTCAATAAAAATTTAATGGGACCATCCGTACAGTGTTACCTATCGGTCCAGGCGTTTTTGAGAAATCGGGGAATATACATAAAAAATAGATTATGACGAATTGAAGTCGGTTAAAAATATAGTATCGTAACCATATCGTAACACAAGTCTCGAACTTACTTTGGGGCTAGCTCAATCTGTGTGAGTTGTCCGTATAAGTACCTATATTTATTTATTTTATATTAGTTAGTTAATTGTGACGATGCATCCGACGAGCCCGCAGAGCCGATCACGCCACCTTCACCTACACGCAACGCACCACTACATTCGTAAAGTAATACGCACACAGCGATGAACCAGAACTCTCTAGAAACTATCGAGCCGCATAGAACTGGTTAGAACCGGTTACGGCCGGCCCCGCACATCACGCCACCTGTTAACACATAGACGCCTCTCGTAACCGACCGTCCGTGAATCTCACACACCGATAGCTCCACGCGCCGCTCGCCTATATAAGCCGTACCGAGCCATAGTTCGTTAGCATTCTTTCCCCGGGTGCTCGGGTGGCAAGGCGGCACGTGGAGCAACGCGAAGCCTACCACTCACCCTCTCCCCTCTCCAGGCAAGGCGGCACGTGGAACAACGCGAAGCCTACCTGGAGGGTTCACCCCTCCCGCTTTCCTTCTCCCCCTCCAGGCCAGGCGGCACGTGGAACAACGCGAAGTCTACCTGGAGGTTTCCCCTCTACTACTCTCCCCTTCCCCTCTTCAGGCAAGGCGGCACGTGGAGCAACGCGAAGCCTACCTGGAGGGTTCTCCCTTCCCCACCCCCGGCTGTCGGCATGACGGAACGTTGTGGGGCAGTCGAGGGTAACCTCCCGTCTACTTCACCCCTCCCTTTGTTATTAGGGTGGCATCAGCGCCCCCTTCCCCCCGCGGTCTCTCATAGAAGGAACGTGCCCTCCGCGCGTCTCCCTTCCCCCGCACTCCTGTGCGAGGATTAGTGCGCCCATCTGGCACTTCGACGCAGGTATCTCGCTGGTAACGCGATACCCGTCAGGGTGGATGCGCCCCCAGCGCATTCCCCCGCCCCGCACCTCGGTGTGGGTCCCGCACGCCTTCTGGCGTTACCGTTAGGCAGCCGCCGCTTAGGCGGTCTGTCACCCGTGAGGCCCTAGGCCTCTCCCGTATTGTGCCGTCTCCTTAAGGCGGCGGTCACATCCCGTTTGGTGGACTATGCTCCTCCGCCCTCGCAGTTCGCTGTGAGGTACCGGTGCCGTAAGGCACACACCGTTTCGGCGGCACCACTTCAGTGGGCCGTCTACCGTGGGGCAAACCGCCCCTTCCCGTCCGTACTGACGCCCTGACGCGTCCAGTATACCACCCGGTGGTCGCATCCCGGGATGCGCGCCACGGACCCGGAGCACCGAATTTCGGCCCGGGTCAGCACCTTGTGTGCCCCTGCTTTCCGTAAGGCAGCATTGCCTATAATCCTTCGCGTACCATCGCGAACCGTCTACCCCCGTGTAGAAGATGCACCCTTGGTGCCCCGTTGACCGCAAGCGTTGGCATTGCGCCACGCGGTCTACCCGTATACGTACCGTCGCGCCCCGCCGCGGCCAGTACACCCCCTGCGCTTCACGCACCCTTGTAGCCACCTTCCGTGGATCATAGTAGGCTCCGGCGGCCCTATGCCGCCCTAGGTCTCACTGTAGGCTAATTAGTACCTGTTAATGTTACCCGAATCTGGTTGATCGCTGTGCTTGCGTGGATAGGGATGCTAAATTCCGATCACTCTCCTCTCCGTTTACATGTAGGCCGGTCTGTCGCCTCTCGTGTAAGATCCGCGTCCGTAGGTTAAGAAGTGCTTAGCCTAAGTCCTAGTTTAAGGTCCTACCTTTGTGGAAAACCCAAATACATTGTCATTGTCGTTTGTATTGTGTGTTTACAATTACCGAACCCCGATACCTACCCGATACTTAAGCACACAGTCAAACCACACATCCGTTCCACGGTGAACCCTCATTAGCACAATTAGACCTCGGGGCCCCTAAGGCTCCGAGGCCGGGGTTACAGCGGCCATAGCGTCCTGGCTACGCCGCTAACAGCCCTCCTTCACAAGCCCTCGCGCGCTCCTAAGGCAAACGAGGGCTTTAATGTCGACGTAGTCGCCCCGCAGGTTCGATCCCTCGGGATGCTACGTCACATAATTATGAGCGGATGGGGTCATCGGGCCGGCTAGTTTAATAAATGTATGATGAATAAGTATATATGTATATGCACATGATTATCTTATATAAAGCAGAAATATATTATGATGACGTAAAAGTATTGATCAAACACGGCGTATTGTAGTTGCGTACACGCCTGTAAATCGATTGCCTGATTTTATATTGTCAGCTGAATAAATGTTATTTACTTGCGGACTTAAAAGTGGTAGGTACTAAGGTATATTAGTAATTTGGCCATGGCCACTGCGTAAGTATATTACCCTACAACAGTCAACAACAGTGGCGGATGCAAAGAGGGAATGGGGTAAGGAGATAAGGGTCTCAGTGTCTCAAGAAAAGACATTTTTGGTTGGATTCGCCTGGGTATTTAAGCCTACTTTCCGCCCTTCTAAGCATGAGCTAGGACCTATTAGGGAGGTCTTGTATCTACGTGTCCCATCTGACATGGAGTTACACCTATAGAAAATATATAAATATTATAGATGAAGCACAGGGAGTTTTACCAGGGTCGCTGGTTGCCTTATGAAGTGGACACATACACAATCGAGGGATTTCCATTTGTGCCATATTATCCACTCGGTAGGAGCTTGGACCCACCATGTCTGTCTACTGAACCACTTTCCATAAAAACATTTTGGGCTCGGCTGATCAGCTGATCGAACTAAGTATGGAACGGCTTTTTTTGACATTTTTCACTTTTAAGTACCTTATGTTTTTGTGGAAATAAGTTCTGCATAATGGCCTGTACTGACTATAATTTGGTTACTGTTTAAAGTCACCGCCTACAAGTAAAATTTTATCGCAAGTTCGTTATTCTCTGGTTCTACCGCATTCCTCATGATCGCTTCCGTGTCATGTTCTATTATATTGTGTTGAATAATAACTAGGAGCTAAATAGGTAAGCCTGACCACTAAATTGAATTCGTCGGGTCCCAGTCCCAACGAGACGTGCACATTGCTAAGCTTGCAACAAGTGACTTTACGACATCGCCCGCAAATGTTAAATTGCACATGGGTTGCATCAGGCCGGGTAGGCTTTCGAGTCGTCTATGTGTGAGATTTTCCTGTCCCTTTTTATACTAACTTAGTTACAAAAGGGTAATTGTGTTGGTTGGTAGGTACTTTGTAGTTGTACAATTTTAGTGTAAGCTTTGTCGATTTCAACATAACTAATAGCGCGTGAGAGTCTGACTGCTGCGAACGACTCGTTGTCTGTTGGCACTTGGCATGGCTTTGGGGGTAATATCAGTCGCAGATTATAGCGATTTAAATGCATCAGCAACAATATCTGCTGATTTTTATTTCGAGTTAAAACTGTTAAAAGGGTCCGTTGAAGGTGAAGACCAGTGTGACATGAAGTTTACCCAATCAAGACAGTCGGTTGTGGTATATGGGATTGTTGTATATGCCACAAAGTAAATTCGTCACCGCGTGGTTCCCGGCAGAGTAGAATAGGACCACTCCAAGTCTTCCCGTGGATGTCGTAAAAGGCGACTTGGAAACCCAACTAAACAAAGCTTATAAATACAAGATACCTCTCCAACCCGTCAGGCCAGCGTGGAGAGTGTAGGCCAAATCATCTGACTGTTCTGGCAAATATAGCTTTGGTAGTACAGAGAGGATCGTGCTCTTGCAGTGGAGACAGAAAAAGATCTGATGATATGATAATGATGAAATTCGTCACCTTTTGCAAACTCCATGCAATGAAAGTAAATTCGTCACAGCACAGGTAGGTAAGGGTGAATGTAAACTAGTCACATTCAACTAAAATCAAGATATTTTTATTTCTATAAATATACCGATAGCAAGCAAAGTTTATTTAAGTAGGTACCTTTGTTTTGATTAATAAATTGTATGGGACCCCCTTCAATATTAATTTTATTTCGTTTTTAGTATCTGTTGTTAGCGGCAACATCTGTTAAAATTTCGAATATTTAGCTATCACAATATATGAGGTACAGGCTGGTGACAGACAGACGGGACATCGAAGTCTCGTGAATAGGGTTCCAAATACTGTTGCTGAAAAAGAGAACAAAAATAATAGTGTATTTTACGCAACAATATTATTCAGCATGTAAATTGACCCTCGACTTGTACCCGTACAGGGGTGACTCAGTCCGTCAATGTTCAGAACAACTTTTTCTATGGGATCAATACTGGGAACCCAATTTTCTTATTTGTCATTTCCATACAAAGGCGCCCGGGCAATTAGTTTTACTCCTATATATAAAATTTAGGTTTGTGAACGGATGATGGAACTATGTACTGATTTCGATCTTTTGTAGTTCTTCGATAACCGCTTCTAACACTAAACTTGGCTCCCATTTTTCACATTTATATATAGATCTTGCCGTTCTCGAATCGGGCTATACAGCCACGAAAAAGCGTGTCGTCGACGTGACATTGTAAAGACGGATAAAGCCAATGATGATGATGATGATGATAGTTTTGCTGGGATATTCCACAGAGCAGGGTGTGACCGCGAGCGACTTCCCGTGCTCTATGGGATATTCACTTACTGAAAGGTATGTAAAACTTGTAGAAAACTTGTAAATAACTTAATAAAAAGGTTAAAAATAAATAGGTAGGATGGAACGTATTTTCCCATCTTGAAAAAAAAGATTTGATAATGGACAAGCATTTATCAAAAAACAGAAGCTGCTTATAGAAGCAATCTGGAAACAAGTTGCATCCTCTGTATAGGTACCGAAAAGATGGTGATAATGATAACTGTCCTGTCAGTGATACGAAATCCGCAATCAGTGGCTTTGTAGTGTCGTGTTACTCTACAAACAGACTTGTTGAAATTGATAAATTTTGATCGATGGATAAATTGTAAGTAGGTAGGTACATGTTGCATACAATTGTACACAGATTATTTATTTTATTATTTAGGTACTTACAAAAAACGTCTACAAAAAACTACTTAATATATAGTAGGTACCTACTTGCATTTACAAGTCTTTTTTATAAAAATAAAAATAATGTCTGCCTTGGCATAAAAAATAGCATAGTAGGTATATCACTCGGAAGGGTGTAAGGATTCCAATGATACCCTATTGAATAAGTAGGTACGTTCAGATCCCTTCTGACTGGCGGAATAAACAAACTCACACTTACTTCTTACACGTACCTACCTCCATGAACTCGATTGTTACCCATCCTATCAGGTGGAGTTAAATTTTGTAAGTTTTCAATTTTTTAATATTAACGTATTGTCTAATTATTCATTATTAGTATCCATAAAACATTACCGCATATTCGTAGTATGTCCAGATTTTACAAATTCATGAATATTGCAAGTAATTCTTAGAATCGACTTCGTTCACAAATCCTGTGTAACCAGTCTCTGGACAATAAACAAAAAAACAACAGGCAAATAAGGAAAGGCTGGCAGTTCAGTGGCCTAAAGGCATGGAGTCATGGAGCACTGGCGGCGAAATTCCACGTTCCCACCAACGCGAATGGAATATGTAATAAGTAGGTAAGTAAGTAGGTACCTATATTGGTAGAGCTGCTCTGCGAGGTATGTTTGTATAGTAGATCGGTAGTGCTAGGCTAGATAGGTTTCTAGCCTAGCACTACCTATCTAATATGCAACCTAAGTACCTATTACTTTGCAAATTACATGTCTAAGTACTATAATAATTTATACATATTTTAACTACTTACGTTAAAGTATAATACTTTTTATACTTACATATTTTTATTATGTTAAATAACCTACTTTAACTATGTACTAAGACATTTGCAAAACACTTCGTAAGTATAGGTACCTAATAAATTGATAAAAGCTCTATCATACATGGTAGGTACCACAGATCAGCTTTGTTAATGCATTGAAACAAATATACCTAATGTAGTTATCTCACAACTGTTAGCAGATTATGGAAAAAAAACCTGAAAATCCATTCTAATATTTTTAATGCTAAAGTAATTCAGTCTGTCTGTCTCGCTTTCACGCCAGCCAAACCTACTGAACCGATTTAAATTTAATTTGGTACACAGATAGTCTAGAGCCTGAGAAAGGACATCTAATAGGCTCCTTTTTAATTCGAAAAAGACTGTGTCATCAAACCAAAACCCATGCGGGAAACAGCTAGCTACCTTGTACAAAATATTTCACACAGATGAAAAACGTTACATACCTACTTAGGTAGGTACCTACACACAACCTTGACGCATAAAATAACTTATTGTGTTCGAATAAAAGTTGCGCGTGACGCTTATGAAATTTAATCTAGTAATTGACCACCGCTTCATCTGGTTATGGGACGCTCGATCAGCTCGGCCATGTCTGCAGTGCAGTGCAGCTAGCCTTGGGATTATATTGTCTTTGCCTTGGGCCCACTTCCTGTCGCATGCGCCTGCACTCGCGCCCGGCGGCGGCGCCGCTTCAGTGAAGGGGACCGTTCGCCTGCTAGCCTTTGTTCCAGCGAAATGTTGCAAAACAGGTCTTTGACCTTTTACGTTCCAAATACAGCACTAAAGAATTTGAAAGACAAAGGAAATGCATAACTAACTGTTTGCGGGTTTAGGTAACCTTTGTGTAATATTATTAAATTCCAATGAAGATGCGCTACATAGATTAATGTACTTTACCTAATTTGAACAGGTTTTAAAAACAGGTTCAGAAATTAATCAGATACTGATTTAAGGCCATTACCTAACTAAATTAAGAAAATACCAATTTAATCTGCCTAATTATTTCTATATTATCAAGTCTAATAATAATATTGTCTATACCCATCTACAAGTAGGTTTATGTATTTCTCTTACTGGTCGACTGATGACTTCTCTTCTCTATCCAAGGATTGGTGTCGGAGATAGAGTGAAAAATCAAAACATCTGTAGATTTTAATAAACACTTCCAACGAAAATTGGTTTGATTGATCGATATCGATATACAATTATGAGTTTTTGAAATAAACTACTTAGGGCGTTTCTTCGAAGATGAGGGTTATCTACTAATTCATCTGCCTTTTTGCAATAGTTGTTATAGAAAATGCAAGAAAGTATTAAAATAAATAAAATAATATACTAATTGTTATATATCGGAGGCACTATGATACAGCTATATGTTTACATGGTATATGAGTCGGACTAATGAGTACGTCAGACGAATGAGAGGCATGCCAGGATAATGAGTATTTCCAACGATTTTAATGAGATTTTAACCAGTTTAATTCAACATATTACTTTAAAATAATTTTTAAATTGTATAACAGCCCTAAAGGATAAAAATAAAAACAATGAAGAAGTAAATCAAAATAGCTTTAATAAAAAAAGTCGAATTACCATAGTTTAAGGACAAATTATTGCGTTCTAAACAAAATAATACTTAATTGATAATCATGGTGGATAAAAATACAACCATCCGTTATTTTTATAACAAAAAGACAACATACCTAATATCTATTATTTATTTAAGAATTAAGAATAATATTAAAATATTTATTTTTAATCATGCTCTGAAACAATAACTCCTAAATCTGTCGTTCTCAACAGTATCTCTAAATATATTTAATGAGTCTTCATCATCGTCTCCCATCATTTTGGGGATGAATATTTTCAAAATTAACGATAAGGTCTTTTGGAAGGCTCAAAATTCCCAAATCTTCTTGTTCTTTATTTGAAATAGTATCCCTTAGATCTATATTTGGTATCTCTTCTAATAAATCTTCTCTTTTTTTGGTACTCGGACTCTTTCTCTATAGGTACTCAGACTATTTCTCTCCTTATCAGTGGTTGCCGTTTAAATGCAAGAATACTTTTGCGAGCTTTTGTTATTAAATAATCTTCATTTCTTTTAGTGCAGTGATTCCTTCTTCTTTCCACTAAATGTCTTTTTTCAACCTCGTCACAAAAAACTTCAACCTCTCTTTTTAATTTTTCGGGCATTCCTGATGGCACATTTCCAACTTTTCATTTTTATCGCGATATTACTTTTAATGTTCATGCCACAAAATCATCTGGCCTTCTAGTTGGTTAGATTTTTCTTTTTACATTCTCTCTATTCATTTTCGGTAGGATTCATTATTTTTACACTAGTCATAATATTTTTTTCGTTATCAAATCTTAATCACTTTCTTTTTTCATAGCCATGATCATCTGTTGCACGTTTTTTCTGATTTCTTTATCCATTTTATAGCGCATTTGTCTTACTGCTTGATATGATCACTTGATCATATCAAGCAGTAAGACAAATCGTAGTTCTCTGACTTCAGAGAACTACGAACTAGAGTTGGTTTCATTCACTAGTATGTCAGATACCATACTCTCAGTAGGGTTCTGAAGTGCAGCACTCCGTAAACATAACCTGCATGGTTGGTTCATGGACGGCTCAGGTGAAGGTGATAGGTGATAGGAAAATGTTCGGTTTTCTTTTTTTTCTCTATTTCTTCATTCTATAAATAGAAGCTTCTTTTTTTCTTTTCTACGTCAGTAAGACTATCTGTTTTTTCCTTGTATTTCCTTTCATAGCTCTTCATTTGCTTTTATTCGTTGGATTCTTTATCATTTCAGCCTCTTTTTACGTAGTCTTTAATGTATTGTTTTTTATTTTAGTCTTGTCATTGCGTAGATAATGAAATCTATAAAAAATACATACTTATTAATACTAAATACCAATTCATCTGGCTCAAAGAGCCAGATAAAAGCAGATGAATTAGGACCAGATCAATGAGAATTTTCGCTTAAAATTGCTTTATCTTTTTTATTAATAACAGTAGCCATTTCTAACTACCATATCCAAACAGGAAAAAGTACGTTAAATATATGATATAAATAAAAGACAAATCTTCAACCTTATAAATACTAGAATAGAGTATGACAGATGAATTATCCAACTTACCTTACAAAGGCCAGATTACACACTTTCGTACTAAATTTTAGTAGGCTGGAAAACCAAACGTGCGACTCCACCGCTTAAAGATTCACCGCCGACTGATTGCGCGGCTCCCCCACTCATTGATACTGCGCTCGCACAATTTTTCGAGGTACGAAGTTATTTGATGTGCATGTCCGGTACGGAGGCCGTGTTGCTCGAAGGCATGCCTAGATGAATGATGATTTTTGGTGTGGACACTTTTAAACTTCAATTATCCCAGATATGTATTAAGTTTTAACAAATTTGATAATTAAACTAAATACTTTAAATATTCAAATATCGATACAGATAAAAACAAAAGTTTAAATAGCGTCGAAATTGTATCATATCACAACGAGAGTATCAAAAACTGGAGTTTGGACGCGCCAGATGAATGAGATTCAGCTATTTTCTGCCAAAATAATATATATTTTTTAAAACTTAATATTTAATTAACTGTTAGGCCTCGATAGTAATTCTTACTTTATGTATGATATAGACGAAACATAAATTTTGAACCAATATTTCAGCCATTTAATTATAAAAAAAACCGGCCAAGTGTGAGTCAAACTCGCGCAATGAGGGTTCCGTACAATATGCTTCGTGAACACACACACAATGTGCAAAAATGTTTTATTCAATTGACTAGCGCCATCTAGTGGTGTTTTAGTGAACTATTTCCCTAGATGAACTTATTATTGTGAGTTTACCACTTAATTTTCAAGTGATAGAATTCTATTATTTTTCCTGTAATCTTCAAGTTAATGAACTATATATTGTAATTTTTTCAAAATTTTCGGCCTAGTAGTTTCGGAGATCAGGGGGGGGAATGGTCAATTTTTGCCTTCTTTCGTGAATAAAATCAAAAGTATTGATTTTACCCGAACAAAAAAAAATTTTGAGATCCTCATAATGAGCCCTTTCATTTGATATATGAGTATATGACACAGTAAGGTTTGCAAAACTTTCTTTTAAAATTTTGTAATTGGGCCCCTCAAAATGACCCTTATTTCAAAAAGTCTTTATTTACTTTGCACATTCGTGTTTGGGTCATAGGATTACACTATCTTACCAAATTTCATCTAATTTGGTTCAGTAGATTCGTAGAAAAGCGGCTGTGACAGACGGACGGACGGACAGACAGACGCTCGAGTGATCCTATAAGGGTTCCGTTTTTCAACTTTTGTACGGAACCCTAAAAACCGGCAAAACTTGTGTTTCGAAGAAACACCCCTTAGCACTTTTTCATCAACCGCTGCACTATGAAAAACAAAGTTATCTTTGCTGGCGAAAAATTATAGTGGTATTTAAGTATTTTTTTTTTAATTTACTTACGGTAATCTAGCAATTCTGAACATCTATCCGCATTTTGTGCAAGTCGGATGAATCACTGGAAATAAAAAATGTCACAAATATTTAATTTTTGCAAGCCTTTTAAATAAAAACCACCAATATCCCAATCCGATTTGATATTGCAGCCATAGTGAAAGAAGTCCCTGGCCCTGGCGGGAATTTTTGCATTTATTTTGGATTGTTTTCCACCTTCTAGTGTGAAATCGTCGTAAATAGGTATTATAATTTATAAATTTCCATGTTTATGAACAATGTGTGAAATAACTAAAATGAACTCTCATGGCGCAGCCGCACCAGTCAATCTCACTACAACAATGTGAGATTTAAAACGTTGAATATATCTTCCATCTATTCCCGCACTAAGGGAAGGAAATAATTATGCTCGTTATCCCGCACGGACACGGACCGTAAAAGCCGGTAGAATAGCGGTGCAGCTAGCAATCGATTATTACTTTAATCAATTTTCGAGTCAAATTTCGTACGATCCTTTTTTAGGGTTCCGTAGTAAACTAGGAATCCTTACAGTTTCGCCATGTCTGTCTGTCTGTCTGTCGGTCCGCGGTTTTACTCAGAGACTATAAGTACTAGAAAGCTGTAATTTGGTATGAGTATGTATATTAATCATGGCAAAAAAAAAAAAGGTTGAGAACACCATTTTTCGATTTAGGGATCCGTTTCCGAAATATTTGGTTTTAAAGTGCAAATTTTTGTTAGAGGTACGTGTCCCCCCCTCTATCTGCTAAACGGTTATATATGGATACGTGAAAAAAATTAAAGCAGAAGTATATATGTCGCAGTCATCTGGTTGAATTTGCTATTTGATTGAATGACTAGCGCGTTCATTGAATGGTGACGTTCAATTGAATGACTGAAGGACAGCTCGTCAAGTCGTTGAATGTAACGTTCAACGTCTTGACTGAATGAATATCATTTAGCGAAGTCGTTGAATCTTAGCCGACTTTGTAATAACTGGTGGTAGCATGATTTCATTTTTCTTAGTTTTTAAAGTAGCCGGCGGCGGCGTTATAATAGGTAAATCCATAATGTCATACTATTTTATGACAAATAACGCACTTTTAAGTAAATTTAATCGAAAAAAATATCAACATCGTGCCATCTATTCGAGCTGTTTGACGCCATGTTTGTTTTGGTGACTACTAGCGCCGCAGTGGTAAAGAAATGAACTAAATTTGAATCATCATGATTTTATGTCCGCTATGTTCAAAGGGCTATGTTACAACCCGCTAACTAGTTGGACGTTGAGCGACGCTTGTTCAATCAACGTTTGGCCTAGTCATCCAATTAAACGTGGTCATTCAATGAAAGCGCTAGTCATTCAATCAAATAGCAGATTCAACCAGATGACTGCGACATATATACTGAAGTTGAAAGGAAAACTATCAGAGCGTGGTACTAAGTGCAAACTAAAAAGTCATAGGCAACCAACTTATAAAATGTACTGGAAAATGTAAAATTTCATACAATCTTTATTGTTAGATGTTTTTGGTCGTTAAACTGTGAGGTGCGAGTGTAAACAGTGTGAGTGAACTCAAAGTTGTCATTCGCAACTACGGAACCCTATACTGCGCGTGGCCCGACACGCACTTGGCCGGTTTTTTTTAATTAAATATAGATAAGTAGCCTATATTACTGGCTAATAATGTAGCTATTGAGTAACCTCGAGTATGACGTAAATTGATGTAATTTGTGAGTTGTTTGAGCAACCGGTTCCCGCGGCTGCGGAGATTGAAAGTTCATCTTCTGACATTTCAAGTCTGACTGGCTGGCCACCTTTGAACATTATGACAACAATAAGAGTCACATCCGCAACTTTATTCGAGTAACCACTAACAAATAATAAAGTACCTACCTACCTTCCTATTAAATTCCTATTAAGTTCCGAAGAGCTTTGACACCAGGGTGTGCATGGTCGATTGACCGTGTCACCTACACGAAATGATGATGACCTTCCTATATCTATTTATTATTTATTTATTTTTATATATAAAATTCCATACGCCCCTTGTTCTGCCCCTGCTCCCAGAAAACAATCCTGGCTCCGCCCTTGTCACTCAGGGTGCTATTTCAACGGTTTAAAGATATTTACCTAAGTTAACGTTAAAAAGTTTGAGTAAGTATTTTATTTACAAAGAAATAAAATATTTTATAAGATTGAAACTGAACTATAAGCAAAATATAACGCACTTGCCGCATTTGACCTTACATGATTTAATCAAAGTTTAAGTATACAGAGCCTAAGAGGCAGTCTCCACGAGCGAGAGAATCAGGACGAGTCGGCGCTTCTACTTTATTTATGATGAAATATTTTTTCTATTCGGGAATTTACTATGATAACAAAAAAATAGAACAATGCATTTTTTAAGTATGTGAGTAGGTACATAAATACCTATACCTAATTTTTTGATCTTTTTCATAAAAACACCGGCCAAGTGTAAGTTGAACTCGCATAGAGAGGGTTTCATATACTTCTGTAGTTCCATACAATGCCAAAGTCAAATGTTTGATTCCGTAAGTGAATGTATTGAGTTTACCACTTTTATTAATTTTAGGCTCAGTAGTTTCGATGATCATGGGAATGGTAAATTTTTGTCTTATTCATTTTACAATATTAACGAAAATATATTTAAGAGTCCCACGTAAAGCCGCAATCCCATACAAACGTAGTTTAGTTTTAGTTTTATAACAGTTAAGCCAATCTCAACCAAATTTTATACATACGACCGGATAAGGCATATTGATGTTTATAATCAGATTTCAATTTTAAAAACAATACCTATACAAAATTACAGCGAGTTGAAGTTTCGTATCGAAAACTTGTATTGGCTGTAATTTTGTATAGGTATTGTTTTTAAAATTGAAATCTGATTATAAACATCAATATGCCTTATCCGGTCGTAGGTACGAAATTTGGTTGAGATTGGCTTAACTGTTGTAAAACTAAAACTAAAAATAATAATAAATAGCCTAGTTTTAGTTAATTTTGTGTTATTCCAGCCCGTATTTACTAACACGGATGACAGGTGTCGATGCCTATCAATCTAGGATTTTCCTTTACAATGCGGTTTTTGTTTTCTAAATAAAAAGTTTGAGCAAGCAAAACCCGCATTGTAACAGTAAATCCTAGATTGATAGGCATCGACACCTGTCATCCGAGTTAGTAAATACCCGGCAGTTCTAGATATAGAAACCATAAAAATAAAGGTATTCTGTCGTATTTAATTTATTAAGTATTTTATAAAGTAAGTACAATTGTATATAATAGAGCATTACAGCGTATTATCATCATAGTTATTATGGATTATATTTATCGCCATCAACAAATCATTATCCATGATAAGATGGTATCTATGATATTGACAATATTCGCATCCTTGCATACAGTTATTCCCCTTAAATTATTTTTGATACGATAATTTCAATTACCTTCATTAAACCTTTCCGGATTAAGCACTTGTTTATTGCTGTTTAATAAATTTATTTCCACTAATGAATAAATAAGTATCTTTGATTAATATGAAGATCTTTCAATATACGTAATGAATGTGAAAATAACTTCTGTGAATTCTAAAATGTATTAAATCTTTTTATTGGTGTAAGCTATTGAGCTATAAATATCCATAAATCTAAGATTTTTATGATGATCAATATGAGTAAATAAAAATTGGTCAAGTGCTCATCGGGCTCGCCCATGAAGGGTTCCGTAGAAGCAAGCTTAGATTAGCCAAAAACCTCTATAATTTTTTGCCAGCAAAGATAACTTTGTTTTTCATAGTGTTTGTATGAATGACAAACTTATTTTTGCGGTTTATGAAAAAGTGATATACATATTTCAATAAGGTGGTTGCCTATAACTTTTTAGTTTTACTTAGTACTCAGCTCTTATAGTTTTCCTTTCAACTTCATTATATATACTACTGCTGTAATTTTTTTACGTATCCATAATATAACCGTTTAGCAGATAGAGGGGGGAGTAGAAAAAACATACCTCTAAAAATATTTGCGGTTTTTTGGTGGGAAGTCAAGGGGTTCAGTTGTCGTTTGCCTTATACAATTTTGCAAATTGATTTAAGTGGACTTTATAATATGAAATTGGTGTAGTTTGGTGTTATAAATGCTCGTGCTCGAGAACAATTTGTGAAATAGTTAAAGTAGACTGTTAAATGGACTCGTATAGATTTGTCGCCAAAATCTCCCACGAGGCTGCCAAAGAACATACGCCATCTTTGATGCCACAAACCGTACAACACCGATACTTAGTATCTCATTATACTGGACATTGGCAGAATCACTGAAATCTCGGTGGAAGCCATAATTAAAAAAAGAAAGAAAAGAAAATATTTGCAAATATCCAAATATTTCGGAAACGGATCCCTAAATCGGAAAATGGTGATCTCAACCTTACAATATTTTTTAAAAACCTGTTTGACAATACCCAACACGATGGGTTTGCATAGAAAAAACAAACCTACTACCCTAAAATTTTTTTATCAAGATTTTTTTCTACCTCTTTTTTGGCATGATTAATATACTTACATACATACCCATACCAAATTATAGCTCTCTAGTACTTATAGTCTCTGAGTAAAACCGCGGACGGACAGACAGACAGACAGACATGGCGAAACTATAAGTGTTCTTAGTTTACTACGGAACCCTAAAAACGGTTAAGTGCGACCTGCAAGTCACATAAGCACGTAAAGAGTTCCGTCATAGTTTATACATCTAGGTTCCGTAGTGCCACCATTCAGTATAAGTTCCCTTTGTATAAATAGTATATATTTTTTTACAGAGTGTGACTGCTCTATGTATAGTGGACTCTTCTGAGATGAGAGAGAGAGAAAGCTTAGGTAATGTTAAGACCGGCTACTAGGGCAGTGCTCTATTTTGATACACATTAACACGTTAAAAATTACGTGGGTGGTCATTGGTGATGTTGAATCAAGCAACCGCTTGATGACCCTGCCTGAAAGATCGTAAATAAGATATTTTATCCCATAAAACATGCACTTTACCTACTCATAATTTGACATTGAATGGTTAAAGGAAATTGGATTATCTGCGAATACTAATTATAATCAATATTATAAACGCCTCACCACTCACCACGGCGACAAAACCACTGAAGACCAATGTTTAAATTTAGCAAATGGTAAAAGTCAAGATTCAAGGTGAACAGGCTGGGCTGGTGAGGTGACGGGACGTGTCCGGTTGTTTTTCAATTATTAGAGGTTCAATAATTTACATTGACACGTCCTCAAACATGCATTTTGAATAGATTTTAACCGTTCAAAATTATATTTATTAGGTTTATTACAAATTATATTTATTACATTAAAATACAACTGCATTAAGATATAAATTAAACGTTGTCAATTATGATGTAATTAATACTATATAGTATTCACCTAATAATAAATCTAAAACCCGCCCTGTAACGTTTCTGGCGCAAAAATACCTAAAACGCTGGTTGCATTACCACGCTGAATGGCTATTGCCATTCTTTGCACCAAAAACGTGTTAGAGCCAGAGCGGCGGGAGTCATCATTATTTTCGGCCATTCTATCTATGCCCTAATTGTCGAAAAAGACGCTTGGCGTCCCTGCCCCAACAACCCATAGACTCCACAGCTATAGAAACGAAACAGTAGTGTAGTGAGGCTCCATAGCTGCGTATTTCAGGCGCTTCCTATTAGGGTACGCACGCACCGCGACGCGATAGTCGCGTCGCGTCGCGCGATAGAAAAAAGCAAATCATGGGTGCGCGCACTGCGAATCGGCAGTCGCGTTTTAGGGATGGGGCGTTATGACTTTTCGTTTAAAATCGTAACGAAACTGTTCTTCGTTTCTTGTTGTATTACGTTGTTTACTTCTTCGTTAACTTTTAGAATCGTTACGAAACTGTTATCCGATACTTGTCGTAAAAATAAACGTAAGTATACAAATAACTTAGGAAACACAAGCTAAACAAAGCTTTTAAACATCAAAAAGACCTCTCCCACCCGTCTGGCCAGCGTGGAGAGTGTAGGCCAATGCTCTGGCTAATTTAATGGCTCTGGTGATCAGAGAGAGTCGCGCTCCTGCAGTGGAGAATAAAAAGGACCTGATGATGATGATGATACAAATTACTATCATAGAAAGAAAGAAAGAATTATATTTCTTAGGCTCATAAAATCAAACATTTGAAAACACACAAGAAACACAACTACTATGAAACTTATAATGTTTACTATGTAGAATTACTGATTGAGAAAATTCATTATTGCGATGAATCTGCTTCGATCTTCAAAAGTTGCTATGGAGAAATGCTTCACAGTGAATGTTCAACATCTTTACACGAAACAGTAAACATAAACTAAAACAGAAACAGTAACTATGATGCTAAAAGTGGCCAAGTCTTATGACTTTCGGCTCTGTCTACCCCACTAGGGATAAAGACGTCATAATATGTATGTATGTAGTAAACATAAACCAGTAGGCAATGAATTGACACTGTGTGTTTCTGTCGGTTTGTTTCAATATGACTTGGTTTATTAAACTTGTGTCTTCAAACTATACAATTATTAAATATTTAAATCTCCCGACCCCGTAACATCTCCAATAAAATTTGCAGTACGGTGCTACACCACACCTATTCAGGATATTTGAATCTCAACTCGATTAACATTAGAAAACATGTTTTTATTTGACTTGGCACATCACTAGTTGGCTATGTCTTGCGCAATGTCGCCAGGTTTTACTTTTGTTACTTTTTTTAAAAAGTTACATAACAGTTGGTACAATTGAAAACAATACTGAATAAGGATTTATCGTTTATTATGCTTATTTGCAATAGTAATATTAAGTTCTAATTGCAACGATATTTTATTATAGATATATTAAATACGGGAGTATTAAGATGTAAACACTACTTAGAACTTAAAATTGCTTAGGCATAGCTTATTAAAGTTACTAGGAACTCAATAAAGAAATAAAAAAATCTAAGTATGTTCGAATGGGTTAATTATCCAAAAATCGAAAGTAACTTGAAGTCCAAGGGTATGAAAGTTACAAATGTGTAAAAAATGTTATTATAATGGCAACATTATGCCGAGTCGCAGTGCGCGCGTCTTCATAGATCTCCATACGTTGCAAACGCGTTTGCGACAGATCTGTCGCAAAAATAGCAACAATAGGTATGCGACGGCGCGACTATCGCGTCGCAGTGCGCGCACTTTTATGGCACTCCATACGTTGCGAATTTTGCGACAGCAAATCGCGTCGCGGTGCGTGCTTACCCTTAGGGACTATTCAGGTTTACGAAAAAACTGCCTGAATGATGCCTTTTTCGGGTATCTTAGTGGTATCTTTTTATGAAATACCCTAATTTATCATACTTCATTAATCATAACCATACTATTGTTTTAGTCCGCTTCTGCCCGAAAACAGGTTTTCTAAACCGGCCAAGTGTGAGTCAAACTCACGCAATGAGGGTTCCGTACAATATGCTTCGTGAACACACACACAATGTGCAAAAATGTTTTATTCAATTGACTAGCGCTATCTAGTGGTGTTTTAGTGAACTATTTCCCTAGGTGAACTTATTATAGTGAGTTTACCACTTTATTTTCAAGTGATAGAATTCTTATTATTTTTCCTGTAATCTTCAAGGAATGAACCACATTTTGTAATTTTTTCAAAATTTTCGGTCCAGTAGTTTCGGAGATCAGGGGGGCAGGTCAATTTTTGCCTTCTTTCGTGAATAAAATCAAAAGAATTGTATTTACCCGAACAAAAAAAATATTTTTGTCATCCTCATAATGAGCCCTTTTATTTGATATATGTATGACACAGTAAGGTTTGCAATAATTTCTTTTAAAATTTTGTTATTTGGACCCTGAAAATGGCCCTTATTTAAAAAATCTTTATTTACTTTGCACATCCGTGTTTGGGTCATAGGATTACACCATCTTACCAAATTTCACCTAATTTGGTTCAGTAGATTCGGAGAAAATCGGCTGTGACAGACGGACGGACGGACAGACAGACGCACGAGTGAACCTTTATGGGTTCCGTTTTTCAATTTTTGTACGGAACCCTTTTTTTTAAGGTATTATTATACGGATTTTTTGTAAGGTAAATAAGTAAGGTGTGTGGTTCCCGGCAGAGTAGAATAGGACCACTCCAAGTCTACCCGTGGATGTCGTAAAAGGCGACTAAGGAAACACAAGCTAAACAAAGCTTATTAACATCAAAGAGACCTCTCCAACCCGTCTGGCCAGTGTGGAGAGTGTAGGCCAAATCCTCTGACTACTCAGGCTATAGTATATGGCTCTGGTAGTACAGAGAGGGTCGTGCTCCTGCAGTGGAGATTAGAAAAACCTGATGATGATGATGATGAAATAAGTAACGTAATGCAATAAGGTAAGGAAACCTTTATGTAGTTAGTAAATAAATATGAACAATGGGTGACCCAGACAGTGAATATGAACAACTTCTCTTATGGGGTCAATGCGAACTCGAAATAATTTATGGGACTTTCTGACTTTCCCTAATAGGCCAGTCAAATTAGGAAGATTTGTATGGGCAGGTTCGCTATAACATTTCGCCCGTGTGGCAAAACATTTTTATATGAAAATGCCGAAAAAGTTTTGTGAGCATTGATCCCGTGGCTAAAGTTGTTTTTTTGATGGGCTGAGTCACCCCTTTAAGGGTATGTCGGGGCCCGGAGAGTCATGTTACAAGATATATAAGTTTGTTATGGATGGAATCCCTTCCAACCAGCAGCAGCAGCAGGACAAACCTCTTTCAGTTTGTTGTCTGTTTACAAAATAATTGGTCGGCCGGGAGAGCTCTTGGCGGGAATTGATTGTTTTAGATTGTTTTGCAGGTGTTTTTTCGAATGTGAAATTGGTGTTATTTGGTGTTATAAATGCCCATGTTGAGGAACAATGTGTGGAATAACTAAAATAGACTGTCAGTCATGGTGCGGCTGCAGCTGTAGTGAGATTTACTTAACGGGCTGGTGGTTGTCCACCGTGCTGCGTCGTCAACTCGTCAATGATTATACCAGTGGATTCGCGAAGAGTAGTCGTCTCTGTAAAAGCAACGAAATGAATTACACATTAATTTCATTTATAGATCGCCAACTGGCAAAATAAATGAAGATAGGTTCTAAACATAGAGAAGATAGGTTTAAAATAAAGGACTCGTATCCAGGGCCGTAAAACAATTATAAAAAAAAAAAAGATGCCGGCCGGACATCTTGAATTATCTGTCAATGTCAAACAAATCTAGATCGGATTTGGTTTGGATTATTTGTAAAATTGCAATTTAGGTAATTTCTTCTAAGAACAGACAAATAAGCACGATGTGTGCAAAATCAGAAAACTATAACGAAGACTTATTTGATTACATACGAGTGAGTGAAGACGAGGATGATTCCAATGCCGTTGAAATTCCATGTGAAATGGACGGCACTTTGCTGTTATCAACACTCGTTGCCCAGTTTCCTGGAGCGTGTGGATTAAAATATCGCCATCCTGAAAGCAAATCCGTACGTGGTATTCGCCTGAGCGATGGTAAACTTCATCCTCCAAGCGAAGTCGGATGGGGTAAGCATCTTTATATTTGCGTGTTTCCCAAAGAGAATAAACGTAAAATGGAGGACGTCTCGCCGGAAAATTCAGCAGCAAAAACAAAACGGTTGGAGAAGAAACTGACTTGCTCCGATTTAATATGCCTAGGTTTACCATGGAAATCAACTGAAGAATCAATAAAACAATATTTTGATAAATTTGGTGAAGTAGTCATGGTTCAGCTGAAAAGAGATAAGAATGGATCATTTAAAGGATTTGGATTCATTCGCTTTGCAACTTATGCTTCGCAAATGAGAGCTCTTGCACAGCGTCATAATATTGATGGCCGATGGGTGGATGTCCGAATTCCTAACTCTAAAGAAGGTGTAGTTCCTCAAATGCCATGCAAAGTGTTTGTGGGCAGATGCACAGAGGATATGACTGCAGATGATCTTAGAGAGTATTTCTCCAAGTTTGGGGAGGTCACTGATGTTTTTGTTCCTAGACCATTCAGAGCTTTTGGATTTGTCACTTTCTTGGATCCTGAAGTTGCACAAAGTCTCTGTGGAGAAGACCATGTTATAAAGGGAGCATCAGTATCTGTCTCTAGTGCTGCACCAAAGATTAAAAGCAAAACAAACCAAAATTGGAAAGATGATTCATATGGAAGTAATAACTGGGAAGGAAACCGATCTGGTCCTTCTTCAGGTCCTAACAACAATGGAGGGAATAGTAATATTGATTCCCTTAATATGCAGAACCTGGGTATCAATCCTAATGGTGGTCCACCAGCTAATTTTAACCTTCCAATAAGTCTTGTTGCTGCTGCTTTGAATCAAGCTGGATGGGGTGGTTTTCTGGGAGGCCCTGGAAACTCGGGCCCTAACAATTGGCAAGGAGGCCCACCACAAGGCAGTGGTGGAAATTCAGGTAAAAATTGGAACAGCAACCAAAATTGGGGTCAAAATGGACCACCTCCAGCTTGGAATCAAGGGGGTGGGAATGGTCAAGGTTGGAATGGAGGAAAGAATGGTAACTGGAATCAAGGCAATTGGTCAAATAATGGTCAGGGTTGGAATGGGGGCGGAGGCAGTTCTGGTTCCAGCAGTGGGTGGAACAACAAGCCACAAACATGAGGTGAGCGTCAGATGGTCAGAACAGGAATGTCTGTGTGAACTTTTTAGAATAGTTATATTTTGAATGTATAAGGATCTATATTTAATGTAAGAAGTAAGATTGTTACAAAAGGCTTCATTTGCAAGGGTTTAGTTATTATATCTACATTGTTTAAAAAAACCACTAATACATGGTGTCACTGTGAATGCGCCAATATAAATTATTTTTTTGCACTATAATGCATTACTCTTTACTTTACCCTTTTTTACTATTTTATTATTTTTTGTTCGCTTATATTATAAGGTGTAATTTAGCATTAGTGCTTTGTAAAAATTAGCAAAATTTGGTGTCTATATTTTAAGTTTTATGTTTGGTGGTCACTGCCTGCAATAATCTGTTTTTGAGAATTACTTTGATGAACAAAGCAATAAAAGCTCACTCTTATATTTCTTTATTAAGTGTGCAAATGATGCCTTATTATTTTCATAATATTAGTGATAGTAATATCACAGAGAGCAATGTATTGGAAACTTCTTTACACTTTGAATATTGTTGTAAGGTGACTAAGCAGTGTGTATATTTTGTGATTGGTGTGTTGAAGGTCTTTAGTTCAATAAACAAGTATGTACTGAGATGGATGTTTTAATTTGGCTTTGTGGGAGGTGTTTTAATGAATACAAGAGGTGTGGTAGTTAAGCAAAGCTGATAAAAATTATGACTTATGCTAGCAAAGGACCAACCAGAGGGAGTCATCAAAGAAACTTCAGTGTGAATGTATTTCTTTGTGTGAAGAAATCAATTGTACTTATGAAGTAACAGAAAGGATGCATTGTGCCAAGCTGTATGTCTCGAAGAACATTTGGCTGCAGTGTTATATCTCCCTGATGAGAATATAAGAGCTGTGTTTGCGACTTGCCTTTGCAAGTGGATTTTACGGCTGAGTGAGCTACATTACAAGGGTGAGTGAGGTCGACGTGTTTAGTGTGATACTAACTTGTCCATGAATGAAAACATGTATCATAAGCTGAATTTGGTTTTTTTGTGCAGTAGCAAGTGGTGAAGTTGCCAAGAATGTAATATGGAAAGGTGTGTATCAAGTAATTACTGTGGTAATGATTTATTTTTGTGAAATTAATTGATTTTATTTTTTACTCTTCATTTGGGACATTTGACAACTATCTTTGTTTACAGGTATATGACAGTTAATTAACTTGGACAAGGTTAATAACTCTTGGATACTTTGCAAGATTAGGCCAAAAAAGCAGATTTGTCCATACGTCACAATGAACAGGGAAGAAAGTAAGTAGCCGCTCACATAAATGTCAATCGCTCAGGAATAGACCTTATTTCTAGTGTGAAATGAAAAGAAATCGAGTTTGTGAATCTTATGCTTGCACTGCTTTATTGCTGAACCGAACATCGTACAAACTTGCACATACGTCCTCAAAGGTGGATCGATGGACACAGGCTACCTTACATCCCTGAAAAAATATTCCCTAAGAGTTCCCGAATGATCAACATAAACGCGATCAGAGCTGCAGTCAAAAGCTCAGCACAGCTCAAAAATGGACCCATCTCAATCCCAGCTATTATTATAAATGCGAAAGATTGTTTGTTTGTTACGCCTTCACGCCGTATCTAATGAACCGGTGATTTGGAATTAAGAGTCAATAAATTCAAAATTATAGTTTCTGTTGGATGCATGTTGGATGTATCTAAATTATATGTTACCGGCCAAACCCGATTTCAGGACAAACTAGTTTATCCTAAGCTTTTTAAGATAAACTAGTTTGGCCTAGGAAGAACTCAATTTGAATATTATTCAAATGCTTTTAATAGCTTAGAGGGGTAAAGATCACCATAGTGACGTCATTTTTGGAATCCAAAATCGCCATGTGTGTAGTATTCTAGGCTTTTCGGGGTGTAGTTATCGAATTAATGTCGTCAGTTTTGGAATCCAAGATGGTGATCGCGAAGTTTCATAAAAAAATCGACGGGTTTATCAGGGTGTACATTTTGAATCTGACGTCAGATTTGGAATCCAAAATGGTGGACGCGAATTTTCATGAAACATCGACATGGGTGTCGTGTTTGTAGGTGTATCGACATTTCGAAAATGAGTCGGTTTTGAAATTGCCGTTGAAGGGCCGGCACATAGGTTCCCGAAACGCGCCCAGATGAGAGAGTGAAACAGATAAATACTACAAGCCTGCTGTGGATAACCAGAACTCAATTTTTTTTAAAGCGTTTAATTTTTTTCTTTCCAGGAGACGTTACGATGGATTCAGCATTTTTATTGATATACCTACGAGATGGTGAATTTCCGCCTCATCACTGCAAAAGTCAACAAAATTGATGTCGATAATGCGCCCCGTGTTGCATGGTACGCAATCACTGCGTTATAATTGTTACTTTATCCCCTATTGGGGGCTTATTGGTTCTTAAATAAATCCAAATCTATGAAATCAATTTGTTTTATTCACATAAAACACATTCACCATGGCCTTTTAAATATTTTCTTATGTAGGTATACAGGATCCTGGTGAACTGATAAGTTCAAGGGGAGCAGGCTGGGGGACCCTGCTGGATGAAACGGCCCTCGTGGCTTTGTTGTGAAAAACGAAGAGAAGCAACAAGTCTCCTCTGCACGACCCTCTCTATACTACTAGAGCCATATTAACCAGAGAAGTCAGCTCTCCACGCTGGCCAGACGGGTTTGAGAGATCTCTTTGATGTTTATAAGCTTTGTTTAGCTTGTTTCCTAAGTCGCCTTCTACGACATCCAAAGGAAGACATGGGGTGGTCCTACTCTACTCTGCCGGAAACCACACGGCTAAATACAACAGAGCAAGGAATTTCAACGGAGGCGGACCACAACCACACTGCGTACTGAACGGTTTAAATATCTAGAATCTGTACTTCGTATCCAGGTCCGAGGACATCGATAGCGACATCAAACCCCGCATAATGGCAAGTGGTGTCATATGTGTCCCAAAATGCATCATTAGACTCATTTCCATATAAAAGGCTGTACTTTGAGACTTGGCCTGTAATTAACGGCACAAGCGGGAACTGCGAGCCACAGAGATGAATATGCTTCGCTTGCGAAGTTCCGCGGAAAGATCGCGTGATAAACTTCTGAATCCGTTGCAGCCTTCATGTCCATGACATGGCAGACTGCAGGAGAGCCGCCTACGCTACAGCCATGATTTGCGATTGATTTGAACAAATGTCTGGCTATGCAGACTCCACTGGGCTCCGGTAGAAGAGTAAAACCCAAGAAGTGCTAGTTAATTTGATGTTGATGATTTGCGTGCCACTCGACTCAACCAAGGATGCTTAATATGTGAAGTAGAAAAATCCGGTAAGCGGTCTCCAGGCTCCAAAGTATTCTAGCTCAAGATGCTACAAAGTGATGACAATTTTTTTTTGATTTTCGGAAACAGGTAGTTGACATACTAGCCCACTCAACGAAGCAAAAATAGGGGAAATAATTCGTGTAAAAGCGATTTTTGGCATAATTGTAGGAAATGGTGTCTTGAACAACATACTAAAAGTACTGATGGATGGGGGTGAAGCTAAGGGGTAGGAGGGGGTGTAAAGGTTCCTTTTTTAAGTTTTTTTAAACAACTCTTTAAACGGTAGCTCCTAGCAAAAAAAAATCTTATAGTCAAGTAATCTACATTAAATTTTCTACAAAAAAGGTTATATACATTTTTTTGCTGGGATCAATATTTAACGAGCTATGAAGAAAAGAAGATGGATAAAAAAATTAATAACGTTTCTTTAAGTAGGTATGGCATTTATTAAAAGAGAAAATACTAATCAAAAAAGATGTGTAGCGGTATTTATAGAGATTTTGTTCCTGGGCAGGCACCCTTCATTGTACTCAATGAGGATGGGCCAGAGGAGACGATGGCATCCTAAAGCCGATGACAACCGACGATCCAGTGGCACCCGACTACATTTTGAACACCATATTTTGCCGATGCACGACTGGATGTGGGTTGCGATGCGGCTGCGACAAAGCAGGAATTACTTGTTCCAGTGTCTGTGGTGTTATGGTGTATGCTCCGGCTCATGCACTAACGGAGCTTCCATCGAAAACACTGCCGACGACGATGATGATTATGATATTTTAGATTTAGCAGATACTTAGTTTTTTTAATCAATGCCATATCTACTTAAAGAAACGTAATTATTTTTTATGTCCATCTTCTTTCCTTCATAGCTCGATAAATATTGTTCCCAGCAAAAAAATGTAGGTATATAACCTTTTTGGTAGATTACTTAACTAGAAGAAATTTTTTTGTTAAGAGCCTCCGTTTAAGACTTGTTTAAACAAACCTCAAAAAAGGGACCTTTACGAGTGTAAAGGTCCCTTTTTTTGGATGTGGGTGAAGCAAAGGGGTCCCCACCCCTTAGCTTCACCCCCATCCATCAGTACTTTTAGTATGTTGTTTTAGACACTATTCCCTATAACTATGCCAAAAATCGCTTTTACACGACTTATTTCCCCTATTCGGCAGTTTTTGAACTTCGTTGATTGGGCTATACGATTCAGGCTATTTACAACATAATTTAACTTCATACTAAGTAATAAGGTAGATAATTCTAACCATACGGACTTCACATATCCAGGCATTTAGCAACTTGTTCATTCCACTTTTATGCCGTCAAGCTGAGGAAAGTTTCGGCTCACTGGGTACACACTGTCATTTAGCTAAATTGCCTTTCGGGTACACTGCTTTGAATGTAAACACTTAAATTGTTTTTTAGCGGAAAGGCGATTCTGATAGAGACTTCCATATCATGGAGCTTATTTCATGACTTTTTTTATGACAAATATTAGTATAAAATAATGCAATTTTAGACCATAATCAAAATCCTTAGCTTTAATTAATGCAAATACATAAATTTTAACTGCCATATTGCACAAACGAGGGGTTTATTCAGAACCCTATTTGCCCACAAATGCGGCTTCCGCTGTAAGTATGAATAGGTGACATTAAAGTAAAAACAGTTATTTTTTACCAAACATTTATCTTTTACACATAGTTGGTATTATAGTTCTGCAATAATTTACATCAGAAAACTTATTCGGAACTACTATTGTCAGAAAATAAGAGTATTTAACAATTTGATGCCTACTTAAGCAAACAGCAAAATACTCAAATTGAAGATAAATAATTACAAATAATTGCAATCTGCTTTTGTTTTACAAATGCTAGATTGCAATAGGGACGAGAGATAATATTAAAATGTATGTCACAAGATGTAAATAATTGACATCATGCATTTTTATTCAACTGAATTAGGCATACAAATACTAATAGGATAAGTGTGAATTCAAGAGCACCACGTCATAAATAGCATTATCCAGTTATAATCCAAAATTCTTACATCACAAGATAATCACATGTTATGAGATCCATGGCAATTTCATTCCTATGAATGAACCATGAAGTATTACATTTCTATGCAGGTTAAATATGTACACACATATTTATCGAGTAGTTACTTACATATGTACTTACAAGTAAATCTACTGAATGAATTTTGATAATTTGACGAGTATAGTGAAATGATTCAGTTGGTATTGGATTAAGGTATTTGTAAAATATAAGAGTTTTCATTGAAATCTATCAATTTGAGGTCCATTCACAAAAGGGCTGGTAGTGCACCAAGAAGTTTTTACCTACGAAATTCCTACAAGCGGATTATAAGTTTTTGATACAATAATCTTTAAATACCTATATGCTTTAACCGATGTGTGAATGGACCCTTACTGTAAGTTCATAGAAAACGTCATTCGCCATTGTTGGCTGTTATACTTATAACAGACTGTCAATGACTAAAGCTCAAATTTGTTAGCGGTTGCAATTTTCAATCGTCGGAAGTAGGGGCAACAAAGTGCAATGCTAAGTAAAATAATTCTGATATTAGATATCTGCAATATGGCACAACACTAACTTCTAGTAAATAATAGGGTTCACCATTGATCCCTCACCAACTGTATCATCCATTACTCATATTCTACAAAAATATAATAAACAATAGCTGTCACAAAAAATATTGTGGTGAAACGATATCAGCGAAACTAGCGACACTCGTTATTTAATTCTTGTACTCCGAAATAAGAACAATTTGAAAATCTCTACGCAAGTACAAAAAAAAACAAGAGAACTACTCATTACCACCAAGAGCGGCCAATTTTGGCGGTAATCAGTAGTTAACTTGTTTTACCAAATGCAAAATGGTAAAAAGTTATACTAAAAATACTAAAGAAGTACATACTTCGTCGATTTCTTCAATTTGATCTTATTTAACAGTAAAAGAAAGAAAACCAGAAGTGGCGCTAGTTGGCTGGTCTAAGCGCCTTAAGTTATATAAAATAGTTTTTTGTTTCGAACATATACCTATTTGCATTTCCATATGAACAATTAATGCATCGAATAAAATAGGCGTTGTATATTCCATGTGTGTTGTGTGATATTGTAGTTTCTTCACATCGAGACGCGATGTTGCATGCACAGCAAATTGCAAACATCACAATAACATGAGTTAATTTGTTATTTACTATAAAATGCGTTTGTGCAAAATGCATACATTGCAATATTTCTACATCATTATAGTTATCCTGGGTACAGTATAATCTTTGCCGTGGATTATAGTATAGTATTTGAAGTGTGGTAGTAGTTACATACATCAACGATTATTTAATGTAGCGTCTCAATATGAAGTGAACCTATTTTCAAAATAAATAACAATTGTATGTTGGTTACTAAAATGAGATTTGATTAAAATTGTCATTACTTATAAATTAGGTTTAAAATTTGTCACATTTTTAAATGCAATTAACAAACTGTATATATTCATAGTTGCCAAAAGTATGATTGGATTTACTTATTTACACATATTGTAAAATTACAGGTTATATATGACTAATAGGTTACTTACCCAGACTGATAATTAAACAAATTAATCACCTGAAATGATAAAGATTAAATAATAGTATAGTGAATACTGAACGGTTCGGTAGTGGCTCAGGCCTTGAGTTTCTTGGCGGGGCGCAGCGTGTAGCCGACCGCGAGCGGGCGCTTGGCGGGCACGCGCCGCAGCGTGCGCCGCGCGTTCCACTCCGCGTCCATCTTCCTCGCCAGCTCGAAGTCATTCTTCTCCTGCTCTATTAACTTCTCGATCCTTAATTGTTCATGCACTATGTTCTTTAAATCACAATTCTTCAATGGACTAGATAAGTTTTTTACAGCTAAATTTATCTTATTCTTACTTATAGTCTCAGGGATTGGCGATAGACTATTGGATTCCTTTTTGGCATTAGATTTTTTGGAATCGCTACGCAGATAAGGCCTCCTCTCCGACGCTACTTTCCTTACATTTAATTTAGCTTTCTTCGGTGTAGTTTCATTTTCATCTTTTGACATACTTCCCATAGATCTTGTTCTCCTTAAATTCTTTTCTGGCTTTAGTTTAGTAATATCGTCGATGTGCAACCCTGATGGCTTAATTTTAGTAGGTGCATTTCTTTTAACAGGTAATGTAGGTGCTGGATTAATATCTGCCGCCTTCTTGACCCTTTGACGGGTATTTGCTTCACATTTTGTGTAGTCCTGAAACAAAATATTTGCCATTACAAAATGTACTTATACTATACATTTAATCATTAATTAATCACGAATTTGCTAAGACAAAATTAAACTAGGTAAGTAGTGATGTGACGTTTCCAGAAAAGAGAACTCTTATTTGGATACTTTTATTTTATAATGATTTATGTAGATGAAAGAGACTGAGTCCCAGGACACAGGAAATCCTAGTGTTGATTGGGTCTGTGGTGGAAAACTAATGATATTTCAAATACCATGTTAGAAATATAAACAGCAATAAAGAAAACGGTAGAGTTGCTTTAATGCACTGTGGGCTAAAAATCGACCTCCACACACATATTTAACCTATCCATCTCTACAATCTACTGAAGTACAATGCAACACTTTTAGTACTGCAACAGCAGTACTAAAAGTATTGCATGGTACTTCTCTAAATAGAAAACACATACCTAAATCATTACCTCACTTTTTTTCTGTAAAAATAAATCGGTCCAAAGGTTTGTTTACACTGTTTCCAAGTTTTATTGAGAGGTACTTTTAGATTAAATGGTATGTTGTTTGTGCATTCTATTTTCAAGTTGGATTTGTTTGTGTTGTTTTTGTTTGAGTCATATCTCTATCTTACCTCTTTAACTTTTAAAGCATCAAGGACCACTACAAATGCAGAAGGGACGTTTTTTGTCAGGGTCAGATTCCGAAGCCGGCTTAGACCTTCAAGGTACTGTTCTTGACTAGGCGCCGCCACATGGCCGGGAGAAGTGGATTCGTGCTCGGCTCGCACACTAGGCACTCTTAGTGGCAATCCTTTGCTTATTGTAAAACTGAAAACGATAAGTAATGGTTTCTTAGGTCTTTAATGTTTATACATATAGCATCAAAATATTGACTTATTTTTTTATAATGATTAGTAGACGAAAAACAAAAACCTCTTGAATACTTTTAATGTTTACTCTATGACTAACACAATTAATTGACAGAAAGAAACTAGCTCACTAAAACTAGGGTTTGTTACGAGGAGCAAATAAGAGATATCTTTCTCTCTTTCTCTCTCTCATCCATAATGCCCCGGAGATTGAAGTCCGGTTTCCGACATTTCCTTCTCCACTTAGTATCCTTAATTGTCAGACTGTTAGCACGCAATATCCTCCTTGATTACACCACAATGTTACTTGGGTTTACCCCTTGTACTGGAACCAGGAGTAGATGAGACAACGAGAATTTTATTACCTATGTAAATACACTATATGAGGAGCAATAAGAATATTGTATTGTAAATTATATGTAATATTAAAAGGAAATAGATTAGGAATATATTTAAGTAATAGAACTAACCTAGTTGGTGTAGTTGCTTCAATGGGTTTGAAATAGCACAACTCTTGCCGCATTGAGTCCACGCTGCCTGTCTCTAAACTCCTATTTTCAGTAGCTTTGTGCTGAAGAATTCCAGGATATGGCAATGGGAGCGACACCAAGAGTGACTGCGTGGCATGTTTTGGTTTCCCTTTATTGTTCTCTTTTGGCTCATCCCCTTTACAATTTGATATACCCACCTCCGTTTTCTGTTTAAAAAATGCAAAAGTTCTTAGCAAATAATATGATCATTAATTTTTTTTATTTATGTTTTATAGCAGCAAAGCATACAAATTAATTTTGTAAATATAGTACAGTATAGTTTACTACAGAGTATAATAATAGCCTTTATTCAGACAGTAAATTACTGTGATTTTTTATTACTAGCAATATTCCCGTGGCTTCATCTGCATAAATCTTAGCATATGTAGATAAATTAGCTTTCTATAAGTGAAAGAATTTTGAAAATCGGTCCAGAAGTTTCGGAGCCTATTCAATGAAAAGAAACAATCAATTTTTTCCTCTTCATTAACTATATTAGTATAGATAACTTTAAACTTTTTCTCATGCATCGGCTATGTACAACTACAGAGTAACAAATGCTTATTGTGCTACTGCTCCACCTGCCTAAATGTTAATAAATGAATGATGAGAACTACATGTTAGAGGCCATCAATAAATTACGTCACACTGCACTAATTTCATGATTTTTAAACCCCACCCCCGTCCTTGTCACACATGGAGCATTTGAGTGGACCCTCGCCCCTAGTGTGACGTCACATATTTAAATTTAATAAAAAATCAAACACAAACAATAATTTATTTTCGAAATAAATTTAGTAAAGCATCAAATCAAATCAAAGCAAGACAGTATATTTCTTTAAATTTTTTCGAGTGAAATGAAACAGCTGGGAGCGCTCTAGAAGTTGAGTTCGAAAGGCTTCGACCACTTCCCCTCTTCCTAACGTGTGACGTAATTGGGTGGCCTCTTGATAAATGGACAAAAAAACCCGTGGCCATTAGGGGAACATAAGGGCAACTGAGGCCTATAAGACTATTTTTGCTGAGACCCGTTCACTATTGATAACACTCGGGCTGGACGACACAACGCCACAATAATTAACATTTAAATTAATTTTAGCGCAGATGAAGCAGTAGTGTTACAATAAATAATAATGTTACCTTTTCTTTCGCACTATCCCCATTTTCTTTATTCCAAATTCCAGGCCCATTTTTTATTTTCTTGTCTAGAAAATTTCTTAATAATTTGCCATAACTTGGAATTAATTCTGGGGATCCTCGATTATAAGATTGAACTGACGACTCTTTGGGAGTAGAGTTATCAGTTGTACTTGTATTGTCATCAGTTAAGAGTGGACTACTGAAAAATAATAAAGTATAGCATAGTTAGCTTTGGTGCTCGACCCTCACATAATATAGTGTCATATCACATTGAATTTTAATTACGACATGACAATGTACATTTATGTAGATCTAAGTAATGTCTCAACTATCTCATAATTGTAAGTTGACATCACTTGGAGAATATGTCGTGCTGTCTAGTTTTTTCCCGCTTATGCACTCGGCTTTGGAAGCGACATTCAATTTAGCTATAATTATTGATGTTAATAGATGTCAACACAATGGAATGATATTTAAAACATTTTTTCAATAGCCTGTAGGTGTTCCACAGTTGGGTTTGGCTAGACGGTCGGCACGGTCGGGCGACCGCGCTTTAGTGTCAATTTCAGAATTTGTGATGAATGAATAGTACATTACTGCAGAGGCCGGCAAAAAAGGCATTGATGAACGAACGTGTGAAAAATAGTTTAGAACACTGCAGCTGTTACTAGCACTCAAACTTTACTAAGTGTATACATGGGTTAAGTAGGCAATAATCGGTAGAACGCAGGGTAGAGTAGAGTGGACACAATGGTAGGGGGAAGGCAAGTAGGCAAGCTACTTATACCCAGTACTACTTACTACTACAGTACTAATTTAAACCAGTTAAAACGTGTGACAGACTTCGGAACTTCACTTGCAGCCTACTATGCATATGCGCACCCCAGATTGTCATATGGCATAGTCTTGTGGGGAAATTGCTGTGCAGTGAATGACATATTTGTGTTGCAAAAGAAATGTCTTCGAATACTTGTAAATATAGATCAAATGGCATCATGTAGACCATTTTTTAATAAACACAAAATATTGACCATAACATCAATTTATATTCTTGAATCATGCAAGTTGTAAAACATGATCTGTATGTGAAGCGGGAGAATAAAAACAAGAGAAATAATAGGGATTTGAACAAATTAGAATGACCTCTCACTAAAATGTAATTAGTTTCTTCAAGTCCCCACCATATGGTAATCAAAATTTACAATCATATCCCAAATTATCTCAAAAATATTAAAGAAAATACCCGACTTAACAACCACCTCAAAACGTTCCTTGTTTATAAATGCCAGTATATCCAAGTTTTTTGATGATAGGCAAAAAGATATATAATTTTCTTCGGTTTCTCAACTCTATCTATATTAATAATTAATTGTAATTGAATTTGTTTGTTTTAAGTAAATTGGCATCTAGTTGCCCCTCATGTTTGCAGTGCCCTGGCAGGGCGTCACTTGTACTTGTACTTGTAACGTGTATATGTAACATCTCATGAAACTGTGACTTGCAATAAAAATCTGAATCTGAACCTCTTGCCTTCCCCCACATTAATGTCACAATTCTAATCCTCTGTAGGTTCAGTTTACACGCATAGTAAGTACTGTACCTATTACTCTATGCGTGTACAACTGGCTAAGGGTTGAGATGAGTGATGAGACTGAATGTTAAATTAATGATTAGGTATTAGTTAATATTCCTCATCAAAAAAAGCACAAATTTTGCAGAGTAGCTTACTTACTCTTTGACAGGAGTTGCTTTCACTTTGGATAGGAAGCCATCTATTGTGGTTGCCTTGAGACGTGGTTTGATTGTAGTTCCCCTCACACTCTGCTTGTTTAAAGAAGCTTGAGCTTTGGCTGCTGTAGATGTTCTTCTTTTGGCTTGCTCATGTTGCATCTCTTGAGCTAGTATTTCATCCCTTTTTACAGCTTCTAAATATTTTCTGTGGGCTTCTTCCTCTTCTTCTTGAATTTTCCTGAAATTGTGTTATTTCCTATTCTTAATATGTTCCTCAATGATAAAAACTGCTTAGGAATACCTCAACCCAAATTTGTAATAGGGAATATGCATAAAGAAATATGTGTTATCTTACCATCATCATCATCATATATTTAAGAACCTTGTTCTTGTTGGTGGAGTATTTATTATTTATCTTACCAATTCATTCCAAAATATTCAATAGTAAAGTACAGAAAGTGAAAACAGAATAAAATTTTGGTTGAAAAACCAACGAGATAAAATGATTCTACGAAAATATGTGTATCTCACTCACGAAAACACTATTTTATATGGCAAATGTATACATGATATAGACTTTGACGGCACTAGTCCATATCGGACTTCTCTTTCTTATTTAAACTTTAAAGTATCACATCTTCGTCGCTAATTAAGATATTTTAAAATTCCTTTCATATTTTTTTACTGTGGTGATTAGGAATTATATTAAGCAAATAAAAAAATTTACGAGCATATTCTCTACTTCTAAGGATTAGAGCTAATAGAACTAGCTTTGCTCTTCTTCAAAATATGTATGGAAAGAGGCTCGCTTGCGTTTTTGTCACAAGCTAATTACCATTTGAGGCAAAGTCGTTTTTGTTATACCTATTAGGGAAATAAATCAGGGAGATAAGGAATGCTCGCTTGCTGCTGTTTTGATCAGCCAGCAACCCCTTTTGGAGGACAAAATGTTAAATTATGTATGGAAAATATGAAAATTAAAATGATGCAACTCCACACTCTAAAAATTGTGTTATAATGAAAAGGAAAGTAATTACTTTGATTCTAGTCATTACAGCTAATAACTTGATTCATGCTAAGTTATTCTAAAGCCAACCAATGATATCTCTTATGACTAAAATATATGCAAATGATTGTGTGTACTAGATGGTGGAAGTTAGAAACATTTTTTTACCCATGGGAAGGTTAACCTTTCCACACACAAGACTTTAAATTTTCTCCATACAAGAGAACTTTACCCAAAATTATTAAAATTCAACTCACTTAATCAATAGTTCTGTTTCTTGAAGATGTTTTTCTTCTAGCTGCAATCTTTCTGCTCTTAATCTCTTTAATTCATTCTCATATTCTAATCTGATTTCACCAGGTGCACTAAGCCTGAGTGCAGGTTTATCTGTAAAAACAATACTTATTTAATGAAAGAATCAATCTGGTGCATGACAAGTCTACAGAGGCATTTACAAAAAAAAAGCTTTGGTAGAAAATGAGGTATTCTCATCTACCTTGAACCAATGTAATTTGCAGCTTGTCCAAAATTTACTGGCACCTTTATTATAATTATTGTTGTTTATAATGTGACATACATAACTAATGTATAAATAATAATTTATGTATGAATTAGCTAATTTAATTTATTGTATGAAAGGGATTTTCCTGGAATAAATGATTTATAGTGGAAATATCACTTAAAAAGAATTTAGAGTTATCAATGCACTATACATTTTATCGAAGTTTCGTTAAATTGTTCTTCTTTATTTATGAACATACTACGAAGTAATTACATAAAAATTATTATTTGTCTTATTAATAATATCAGTCAAGCAATTTGACAACTGTCTAGTAAAACAGCTGGTGATAGAGCCCAGTTTACCCAGTTCGATACGATTGCTTACTTTCACAGAAATGTTTGAAAAGATAGTAGGTAGTTCTTCGTTTTGGATAAAAAAAGCAAGAGTATATTGAGTGTAAAACATGGAATAAGTGATTTTTGGCCCAACATAAAATGACTCTACAACTTTACCTTCAGGCAAATGGATGTCTTCCCCTTTTGTCTTGATATCAATTTCTCTTGAAAACTTAAATTTAATAAATTCCCAAAGATCAACATTTACTAGATTCTTTTGTTTTGTTGCATTACGAAGCCAAGATCCAATTCGTAAGCGGCAAAGTGGACAACACAAAGCATTATTTTCTACACTGCCATTAAAACATCGTAAACAGAAATCATGATAACATGGTAGTGTTACAGGTTCTACTAAAATAGATTGACAAATCGAACAGAACACGTCTTTTAATTCTAATTTTTCCAATTTCAACAGTTTATTTTCAATTTTAGACAGCCGCTTCTTTGACTTGGCCGCCATTTTTATAGTTTGATTTTTATTTCTAGTTTTGTCTTTGGTTTAGTTAACTTCGTTTCTTGATGTTGGTAGCATATTCTCTATGGAAACAGGGATGGCAGCGCAAAGTCAAGATGGGAATACACGTCCGCTTTGCTTCAGATCCGATTAGAAAGAAGAAAGAAAGAAGAAAAATAATTTATTCGGAGCCACACAGTAATACATTCAGTTTAGTGTAATTACATTTTTATGTTCTGTAGAGTGAGGCACCAAAAAGGGGCCACTCAGCATAAGGCAGTGATGCAACTGACATCACGCCGCTGGTCTTCCGTGACACCTTTTAAAAGAGAATTATAGCGCTGCTGGGCATACTACTGGTATAAATCAGGGTTTAAGAGTATGAAAATGCTTATTCTGTTTACCGCACAATATAGTGTTTATACATATGGATATAAAATAAAAATATGTATATATATTAAAAATAAGGATGAAATATAATAAAAATAAGGATGAAATATAAAATAACATTACAGGAAACATAGATAAAAATAAATAAATAAATAAACATAGAACTACTGCTAATTACCTAACTGGGTGTTCAAAAGAAATCTCTTGTATTTTTGCTTAAAAGTACCAATAGAATTGGATGACTTTAATGGTGGTGGAAGATCATTCCAATGTTGCCTTTAAAAAAATAAGAAACTCCTCTCACCTACATGAAAAATTTATAGATTTTCATATTTTTCATTCAATAACTAAAATGATTTAAATCTAACAACATTTGACAACATATACTTTACCAAAAGTGGTACTTTTTATATATGCAATCGAAAGTACCTTGTATGTATATACTTCCAGATTTCTTTTTAATAAGAATTACTTTTCTTATGAATTTTTGGAATTAAGACAAAAACGTAGGATTTATAAACAAATCATCATCATCATCATCAGGTCTTTCTAATCTCCACTGCAGGAGAACGACCCTCTCTGTACTACCAGAGCCATATACTAGCCTGAGTCGTCAGAGGATTTGGCCTTCACTCTCCACGCTGGTCAGACGGGTTAGAGAGGTCTCTTTGATGTAAATAAGCTTTGTTTAGCTTGTGTTTCCTTAATCACCTTTTACGACATCCACGGGATGACTTGGAGTGGTCCTATTCTACTCTGCCGGGAACCACACGGCGAAACAAATATCTGTGCCTTATTCCCTGCCATTGTCAATCTGACGTTAAATTACTCTCTGTCACTTTCAATCTGACGTAAAATAATGACATTGACAGTTAGAGCTGCCAGATTTGGGAAAATTTACCCGGGAGCCGGGAAAATCTCTATAAAGCCTCTCCCAATGTAAATGATAAATATCGTATCCGTTTTCACTGTTTTCTTTTTTTATTGTAAATGCCGGCCAGAATGTTTTTTGATGTAATAATGATTTGAATTTGCTTATTTCTTTTACCCGTTAACTATATTCCTCATATTTTACTAGTTTCTTTTACGTCCAAAAAATACAAAACCACGTCTTCTAATTTTTTACAGACTAGACAAAACCTGAAGTTGTATGATTAAAGCAATAAATAATTTAGGCGTCAGTTTTGAGCTTCGCGATGACTCTCATAACTTTCATATAAAATTAATGATGAATGTCTTTTTTTGTTATATTTTGGGGATGGAGGTCACAAATATGACATCAGATGGACTGCCTTGGCTGTATAGGCTAGATCACTTTGCCTTACAAGGCAAGGAAAGAGGCTGCTATGTCAATTTCCAAAAATGTTCGTTGCTTTGTTGTTGTTTGGTTTTCGGTGCATACATTCGGATATTTTTCGCTTTCGATCGCAACCTGATAACATGATTGACTTTTGTACACCGATATCTCCTCACCTGCTGACTTGTCTTTTCAAGACCCTGGACTCCAATCTATTGCTGTATTTACTGACTTTGGCTTTTCAAGACCCCGGGCACCGATTCATCTTTTGACAGACCTTGGATCTTCCCACAGGACGTTGATTTTCAACAAGATAACAATAATGGCATTGCTAGCCGTGAAAACAGTCTTGATGCCATTGTTACGTACAAAACTGTCGAAACAGAGTCATAATGCGACTGGAAAAACTCTACTTTGATACCTATATCTTCCAAAGCACAAGATGATTGGTGCATTGCTGCTAATAGAAAACTTGCTAAAGGTGCTTTTTATATACCTATACGAGGGTCACTTGAACGTAAGTACCTATAACTTTTTATATTTAATAATACAATATAACAAGACATCGCAAATATGTAGCACATTAATCTACTTGATACCAAATTAATTTTCCATAAATTTTATAATCTATAGTTAAAGAATTTTCCAAATGACTGTTTACGCAATACTAGACATTTTCACAATCTACATGAGTTCAACTTATTAACATCATTCATTCCTTGGACTAACCTGAGTGGACACACACACTCGAAGGAGACACTTGGTATGGACAACGCTAGGTGGTATAAAAGGATCTGCAAATATAGCAGAAAACAGTCAAGGATTCTTATGGGAGCCCTGACCGGTCATTTTGAGAACAACAGTCATCTATTCAAAATGAAAATCGTCGAAAGCCCACTATGTAGGGTATGTGAGGAATCGGAGGAAACAATGAGACACATTTTGTGTCGCTGTGACTCGTTAGCTGGTAAGCGGTCGGACCTCTTTGGATCAGCTTATCCTGATCTGGAGGACTACAGGCACTACGCACCAGGTGATATTCTGAAGCTCATGCAGTCCTTCTTCAGGAATCACCGTGTGGGTGAGTAAGGTATGGGGTAAGTACAAAATAACCCAAAGGTTAGACGTGCTTCCGATTTATAATCGGCCCCAATTAAGATAAGATAAGATATTAACATCATTATTTATTTTGATCATACGACTTAAGGTTCTGTCTGACATGTAAAGAATAAAAGACTTGGTTTCTTATTTTCTGAACGTAAAAGAAACTAGTAAAAATATGAGGCATATAGTTAACAGGTAAAAGAAATAATAAATCAAATCATTACTACACCGAAAAACATTCTGGACGGCATTCACAATGATAAAAGAAAACAGTGAAAACGGATACGATATTTATCATTTACATTACATTGGGAGAGGCTTTATAGAGATTTTCCCGACTCCCGGGTAAAATTTCTCAAATCTGGCAACTCTGACTATCAATGTCATTATTTTACGTCAGATTGACTGTATAGAATAAGGCACAGATATTTGTTTATAAATCCGACGTTGCGTGGCCTATTTTCAAAAATTCATAATTCCCGTGGCGGGACTGCGGTGCGTCAGCGCGCTCCTGTTAAACGGGCTGCCTTCCTTAATCCTTTTAATTCAATTTAAGGCACTTCATTCCAAACACATGTACTTTTTTCACTTGACGCCGTATTGCATAAACAGCACTGAATGTAAAGTAGGTCACAGTTTTATAATGAGTTATTTATTTTATTTTAATAATAATTTGTTGAGACGTTAGGTCGCATCGTCTAGCAAATGATGAATGCTTTGACATTCAGCAAATACGACACCACGTCTTTATTCCTGACAGACTAAACAAAACCTTAAGTCGTATGATCAAATCACTAAATAATTGTGTGGCGTCAGTTTTGGGCTTCGCGAAGGCGCAAATAACATTTCATGTTAGTAAAATGTATGATAACCCTATTTCGATAGTGGCATGAAACATGCAATAATGGGATCAAGTCTGTTTTCACGGCTGCGCACCACAAAAAGTACACAGCGGCGCTACAGAAGTTTTCTTTTCGATTACATATATAAAAGTACCGCTTCCAGTAAAGTATATGTTGTCTATTAGCAATTAAGTTTTCATTAAGCTATAAACTGCAAAATATACATTTTCGTCTATAGTATCATTTTCTTCATATTTGACTGGTTTCTCTGTGAAAGAAGATTATGGAAGAGAAGTGCCCACGGACAATTACATTCCCTTTAACCTAGGGACACTTTACCTAAATCGGCAACACTGTCCGATTGTCGGATGGAAAAATCAAGTGGCAGGCTGAGGCAGCGTCCTCAAAGCTTTTGGGCACGCTTACGGCGAGGTGATGTTTTGCAGGGACTATAAAATTTGTAAATATTTTCAAAGCCTGTAATATTAACTAGCACAATAAGATACCATAGATACATCTATGAACTTTTGACTTTTGACCAAATCTAAACATACAGATTTAAACGAGGATGGCCATATATAGTGATGGATCGAAAAGAGTGGAGCATTGAGGGGGAGGCCTTTGCCCAGCTGTGGGACACAACATCTATAGGCTAGGAAAAAAATACCAAATCTTGTGTAACAAACTATTAGAATATTTGTATTAGCTAGTTTTCAACCATACGAAATATTTATTGTATTAAAACTAAAAGTATTACGACAACCTTTAAAGTTTTATTTGCAGAATACTAAACAAATAAATTAAGTTTAACGAAAGGTCAAATGTTTTATCACTAAACTAATGCATCAATTACTTGCTTATAACGATAAAAATAAAGGTATTCATATTTTTAAAGAGCGTATGCAGCGATATTTACAATTAGCTTTACTTTACCACCCCTGTTCGTTAAGCTAACAACACTGTTATTCCTTTCTACTTACTATAGTTCGACTACAAATCTGTGTACTTGCAAATTTACGTGCATCCTAACTAATATTATTAAAGGGAAAAGCGAGTATTTTCGTTTGTTTGTTTGTTACGCTTTCATGTCGTATCTACTGAACCAATCATCATGAAAGGGGTTGTTGCAAACCAGGCTAGGTAATGAACACTTTCCAAAAAAAACACAAAAAATATAAAGAAACGATTGAGACACTCATATATATATTTCTCGTGATTTTATTATGGTACAAAAATAATTAAAATGTTGCTCAGTAATGTTATATGGCGATACTAAAATGGCGCCCATTACATTTAGTACGTTTGGAAATGGTGTTCCATTATTTGATATTTTTATAATCTTTTATTTTAATTACATATACAATGTGTTCCAAACAATGAGTACGTGCATAAAATATAAATCGCTTTATAACTATAAGTACTATCTAAAATGAATAATCCTACCCAACAGTTTTTTAAGGTTTTTTATAAGACGCCATTTTTAAACGTACCGGATATCGAAACTGTCAAATAATGTGTGTCAACGTCAATCATTTTCTTGAGTTTTGACATTTGTCCCTGCGACAGCCGCGCGCGCCATTCTTGCGACCTTTTTCGTTTAGAGTGTTGTGTTTTCGTTGCGCTTGCGTTTACTTTTTGGATTTTTTGACGACACCGGCTTTTTCCTTGGAATATTGTACCCTCTAATCTTGACGACCTTTACCGCTATTCTCTTGGAACCCGATTTGCCCATCGATTGGATTTAATCTGCCTGCTAGTTTATTTTATCAGGTGAGTACCTATTTACTGCTAAACTTATTATTATATCCACGTGTTATATTATGAAAATGTAAGTTCTATTCAAATGAAAAGATCAATAAATTAATCTATTGGGTAAAACATATAAGATGGCGTCATCGTGGTATTTTTTAGAAACTGCGACATTATGTTGTTCCTAAACATTAGTGTGTTTTAGACTCACAACCTATCAATATACTACCGCCACACTGAATGTTACTTTTGGGTGGCTTACCTACTCGTTTGGTTTTATTGTATAACCACTAATAATGATTTCTTTACTTTCAGCTCAATAATTAATTAGTGCAAAATGGCTTCCTGTATAAAATGTCATTCTATACAAGACGAAGACCAGCAAGTTTACCATGTCAGTGACATGTGTGAGGAAATCTTGCTAACTATTCAAGGAATAATACCTCAGGTTAGTACTGCTATTAAAAAAGCACAATAAAACCTTTGTGACCGTGTATAAAGTTCCTACTTTGGATGATTTCTATTTTTATCTAATACATGAAAATCAAAGCATCCGCTATACCAGTTAAATATTATACATATAAGTATTAACTTCATATTGTTGAATGAAATATGTTCACTGTAGTGTGAATAAGGTAATTAGTATACATATTTTGATTAATGCAAGTTAGCAGTTTGAGCATTTTGTAAGGCAAGTGAAGAATCGAATATTATTATTGTGCTACATGTAGTTCATGATCCTAAAAAATGGATTGGCTAACTCTTCAAAAAAAATGTGTTGGTATCACTATTCAATAAGTAGGAATGTCAAATATACTGCACCTTTTAATATGCTGTTTTTCTTTTTTAGATTAATGATGATGGAATAATTTGTGAGCAATGTTTTGTAGAAGTTATGCATGAATTTGATAATACCCAGGCAGTCATAACAAGTGACTCAACTGTGTGTATCTGGTGCAGAAATTCCCTATTCCGCAGACGTAGTCATGAGATTCCTGAAGGCATTATAAGAGATGAAGTCTCTGCACGGATTAGTCCACAAGTGGTAAGTAGATAGTGCTGTATTTAAGAATCAATGCATGCTTTTTATATGAGTTGTAGAATAGAGAATGTGTAAATCATTTTGTATACCTTTTTAAAACATAAATTAATAAATATATACAGACAAATCACACAGATTGACCTAGCCCCAAAGTAAGTTCGAGACTTGTGTTATGGGATACTAACTTACCGATACTATTATTTTATTACAAATACATAGATAAACATCCAAGACCTAGGTCAATCTGAAAAAGATAATTTTTCATCTTGACGTGACTGGGGATCGAACGCGGGACCAACCATGTCGCAGGCCGGCGTGTTAACCGCTGCGCCACGGAGCTCGTGATACATATAAGTATATGTATCATACAACACATTGTATTAAAATAAGTCCTCCTGCACATATATGTCTATGTGTCTGTCTGTAAAGGCTAATGTCAAAAACCACTGTACCAATTTCAATGCGTGTTTTAATTGCAGGTTACTCAGAACTCTCTACTCTGCTACTCTTGTTGGATATATGTAAATCGACTTGTGGGAGACACTGGAAATAACCAGTCTGCATCCCGACCTCAAAATATAACTAGATGTGCTTGGTGCTCACAATCTCTAAATAGGAGACGTTGCCATTCTCTCCCAGAGGGTCCTGAGCGCGATTTCGTGTTGGAAAGAATATCTCCACGACAGGTATGTTATAATATTAAATTGATTTCTATGATGGTTGTCTATTTGTTCAGTTATTAGTTGTTGAAATAACCTAAAAAAAAATAATACATTTCTAACAAACAAACCATAAAATCTTTTGTCTATTAATCTTGATACACTGATAATGCCTGTTCGGTTTTCAGTGCAGAGACAATGACTTTGTGTTGTTGTTCTAGTTTGGTTAGGACATTGCAGGCTGATCTATTGGTTCATTTAATACGGAAGATGATCCGTGTTTCGGTAGACATGTTAAGCTGTAGGTCACAAACGCCATCCAGCGTTAATTTAAACCTTTTCTAGGATTGTTTCTGGTCTACCCAGGTTGTGAAGATCAGACGGCAATCTCTCTGTATAAAAATCAATAATCTTGTCAAATCACCTAATTAGATAATGGACACCTGGCTCTGAAGGGTCACGGACACGGATGATGAAAACAGATATGACTTTAAAAAAATATTTTTACTGCATATTTTCCAAAGGCTGCAATGTAATGTCCTCGGACTACCTTGGCTAATTATGGCTCTGGTTGTACAGAGAGGGTCTTGCTCCTGCAGTGGAGACTAAAAAGCCCTGATGATGATGAATGTAATGTAAATAATGCTTTTTTTATTTTAATTTTAGATTTCCACTGGTGCTCGTGTTTGCTATGCCTGTTGGTTGAGAGCTCATAGAAGTATTCTACGACAATCACACCAAGCTGATTCACAACTGGAACCAAGGCCTGGACCATCTCATGAGCAATCAAATCAGTGTCTTTGGTGCAGATCATCGTTATTTCACCGTCAGTATCATTTGCTTAATGAAGGCCCTGAAAGAGAAGCTATATTGCAAAGAATAAGACCTCGACAGGTAACTAAAGAAAAATTATATTATATATATTTTTAATGTTGGGTTATTTTCTTATGGATTTTATTAAGAATTCCATAGAATACTTCTAAATGAGAGATGCAACAGTGGGCCCGTATTCCATGCACATTCTCTTTTTGAATGAAGTATAAAGAATATTATTGTGTATTCAACTTTTCTGAATATACATTTGTAGTAATATGTATAGTGTAAATGAAAGTAACTCGTTTTTTCATGCTGCTCGTACGTAGTTAACATTGTTTACAAATAAAAATAACTGCCAAACAAGGATTGTATTGTATTTAAAGTTTATGTATGTATGTTTGTTCTTTTCTTCCATCTCTTTCTTTATTCCATCATAATTTCTAAATGGTTGAACCGATTTTGTTTTGTGAGCTATCGTTGGAGTACTGTCCCTCCGAGTGAAAAAGGCCATATTTTTTTGCGGATCAGTTTTATTTTTATTTTCTTTGTAAAAACTTATACATGGTACTTCTTTAAAAAAAAAAACATTTAATGTTTTATTTCATATTTCAGATTCCTACTCGTGCCCTGATTTGCATGCCATGCTGGAGACAAATCCGAGGAGTTGACAATAACAATTTCGAGACAGAACCCACAGACAACATAGAACCTTTAAGTATGGCTACAATTGATTTAGATGGATTTAAACATACAACTAATTCAAGCTCTCATTGTTTTGTGCCTGATTGTGGCGGTACTGAAAGACTCTGCGTACCAAAGTATTTAAGGAAAAAGATATTAACATCAAATAAGATTTACGTTACAGAAAATGCTAGAATCTGCCAAGAGCACATTATAATGTACAATTGGGATTTTTTAAATCAGTACGAATTTAATAATAATTTTAACAAAAGAGAATTGGAAGCCATGTTATCTTTATCTCTGCAGGAAGAAACGACCAATTTAGATTTATCAAACTTAGATTTAGTTCCCGAAAATATTTTTCGATTTTGGATAGGCATTACAAAAGAGCAGTACAATAACCTTTTAAATCAATTGCCTTCTTTAGAAATTAATTGTAAATCACCTAAAAAGGCCTTGGGATTATTTTTAATAAAGGCGCATACTGGCGAGCCTTACGAAAGACTTGGTTCTATATTTTCAATGAATAAATCTACAGTTTGCCGCTTACTCCAGTATGCCCGTGAAGCACTAAAAAATGATTTTGTTCCTCTCCACTTAGGCTGTAATCACCTGGAGAGAAATCAATTAATAGAAAAGAATCTAACTATACCACAAGGTCTTTTTGGTGACAGAGAAGAACTAAAGCCAATTGTAATTTGTGATGGAACATATATATATTTACAGAAATCATCCAATTACCTGTTTCAGAAAAAAACATACAGTTTACATAAGTACAGAAATCTTGTAAAGCCTTTTTTGATTGTTGCCACTGATGGTTATATTTTAGATGCGTTTGGGCCATATCCCGCCACAAAGTCCGATGCAGACATAATGAAAGTTCTCTTTGAAAATGAAAATTGTGAATTACGAACATATTTTAGGCCAGGAGATATTTTCATATTGGATAGAGGATTTCGTGATTCAATACCCTTGTTAGAAACACTTGGTTACAAAATTAATCAGCCAGAATCACTACGATTAGGGGAAACACAACTATCAACGTTAAATGCAAATAAATCTAGACTGGTAACTCTGTGTCGCTGGGTGGTGGAAGTTGTTAATGGCATATTTAAAAATGAATTTAAAATATTTAGAGCTGAATATTTTAATTTGGCCTCACCGCATCTTATGGATGATTTCCGTATTTGTGCTGCTCTTATAAATGCATTCCACGTACGTCTGAAAGATAGGACGGATGCTCAGCTTATACTCAACAGAGCTTTAGGAAGACTTCATTTGCCAAATGTTTTATCAGAATTTATAATTGATAATAATATTAATCGTCGCCGAGCCCAATTTATTAGTATAAATTCGGAAAATGAGGCATTAGATATATTCCCTATAATGGCCATGTCTGACCTTATATTGTTTGCATTAGGTATTTACCAAATTAAACAGGCTAGATCGTACTACGGCGAACATATAAGGCGAAACGGCACATTTGAGGTGGAAATATCTAATGTCTTAGAACCAGTGCCAGAGCTGTCGTCATCTGAAGAGTTGCTTCTTCTAAGAGGGAGGATAAAATCAAGATATCATAGTAATAAAATATATTATTCTTATGTATTATTGTCACCAGGGGGTAATAATTGGGAAGAGAAGATAGCTGGGTATTATTGCAACTGTATTTGCGGGAATCGCACAGTGGGATGTTGTGCCCATGTGATGACGATAATCTGGTACTTAGGATGGGCTCGGTATCAAGATGACATTCGTGCTCCAGCGTCTTTCTTAGATACAGTTCTAGTAAGAGACGATATAGAGAACGAATAAATACATTCAATCGAAACTTCTGTTTTATTTACAACCCTCAGTGTTACTCAATTTAGCTAAGGTATGTATTACTTCGTCTTCTTTCGTGTTGTTGACCAAACAATATTTTCATATTTCCATAATGAAGGTATCAACTGTCACCCTTTTCTCGGCAGCTGTGATTAGTCTTATGTATTTCTGCACTACAAACAAACTCCAAATTGTTGCAGACTTAGCTTTAACATACTCAACCATATACAGTTGCTTGCTGTTTTTGCGACCAGCTCGTGTGCAATCAAGCAAGTAGTTTGTTTGCTAATGCTGAAGCCTAATGTATTTCGATTCTCTTACTTAAATGATTCATGGTTGTTGTTTTGCTAGTAAATCGCACGATAACAAGTTTACTCAAAGGAATATAAAAACACGAGTTCTCCCTGGCCCGCTCCCCCACCCAAATTATAGCCTAAGTCACTCGGGGGATGTAAGGATTCTAACGACAGCTCACATACTAAAATCGGTTCACCCATTTAGAAGTTATAGTAGAATAAAGAAACACGCATTCCATACATGCAACAACATAGGTACATAACAGTGTAGTTAACTATTAACACTTCCATCATAGCAGAATAAAGAACCTTGCGAGATTTTTTCGCATACATGCAATAACATAAGTACATAACAGTGACTATAAACACATCCATCACACACACGTTTAAAAATGCCGCAGTTTGTCATAATACGTCACTCATAGTAACTGTCAATGTCAAGTAGGTTGACATAATGGTTGTCGGCCATCTTTGCGGATCTAAACTAACCTTAATACCATATTTTGATCCAAATGTACCATAACAATATTGAGAAATTGTCGAATTTACTATTTAGACGTTGATTACTATTAGAAACTGCAAATTATTGGCAGGTGTTCGTGATCTAGCCGGCTCTCCATACATTTGTGCAACAACCCCTTTAGCATACACATTGATTATGGTACAGAGAAGGACATAGGCTATAAATCACGCGGGCGCAGCGGCAGGAAACAGCTAGTACTCTAAAGGCTAATGATAAGCACTTCTGGTGTTAATGAGAAGAGTAGAAATGCTACTTTTAAAATCCACAGAGACCACAATAGTAATTTATCTTGAAAAGTCATCTACGAATACGAATATTGGAACTAGGTTTCATCCACGGCTCCGATTGCATTAATTTAAATCCAAGTACCTAACTGTTTTACAGGGGGAAAGGTACCTTTTGACTATGGACCAGTGGCCGCTGGGAGGATTTCCTACCTCAATAGATACATGAATGAGACTAGTCTGTAGTTAAAGTAGATTCTTAGTACGTGGAGGCAATGTGTGGTGGTAGCCTCTCTGTAACTAGCGATGTAAACTCAGTTTTTTTTTGTTATTCAATTTTTGTATCCATAATACAGGCTATGCCTAGTTTGTATAAACCAGAAATTGTGTCACGGATTATATTATAAATGTTAACATGTGTTTTAAAAACAGCTGTGATTGTATGAATTTTTTTAGGAAATACATATATTATGTTCCCTTCCAATACAGAGCGTTGTCGATGAGACGCGCCTGTAGACTTTCCCGTTTATACCAACCGATATACCATAATTGTCGATGGTTCTCCATAAATAACTTCATCACTAGCAGCTGCTGGCAACTCTCTTGTAATGTCAAATAACATTGACAGCATTTTTCATAGCGTTTGTGATTTTCCCGCGTAACGGTTCTCAAGCGAAGAAAATCTTTCAAAACTTTATTGAAAAGTTAGATATAGTGTACATTTCTAGCAATATTAGTACAAAATATTGATTACTATCTACGGATAGTTGAATTATGGTGAATTGTGCGTGGTTAGGCGAATACGCGAATGCACCATGCGAACAAATTTTGTACACCCAACAGAGCAAAATCCTTTTGTGGGCTTGTACGGCTAAACTTGTCTTGTCTCCGGAAGACAAATAGCCCGCTCCCGCTGCCGAACAAGCTACAAAGATGTAAGTACGTTTCCAATAAAAATATCATTATGATTGGAGAGTTATCTTGTTGTTGAGATGACTAGGTACTTGAAAAAAACTATGGCTGACCAAAGTATCAAACTTTAGATACCAATAACGAAAGTTATCACATGACAAATTATATTTTCATATTATTTATTTTCTGTCTGCTGACAAAAAGCACGTGAAAAAAGGCCATCCTAATTTTTTACCCTGGATCATAACCCAGGTCATTATTCCATTGGAAGTTTTTGAGAATTTTATCAATATAAAGGTAAATTTATCTTTATCATATGGAACTTTATTTTGAGCAAATCAGGTATGTCTTATCTTTATAGGACTACTAATGTAGTAACTGTTTAGAGTAAACTGTGTTTAAAAATAATAATGCAAATAATTATGTGACAAAACATTTGCATGACTGCAAGACAGGGTTGATACTGTCCAGCACTGCTCCTTGTGACTTGAACTTATTTGTGCAATGACAAACTTATTAAATACCCCTAGTTACTGCCATTCAATAACATTACATTGGATACCTACCTTGTCTTGGTGATGCAGCTAGTTCAATTATTTATATGGAGAATTAAATTGAAAGTATAATGAGTGAGGTAAAGTGTGATGGGCCATACAGAGGCAACAACCTCACATGCTTAAAAGCAATGATGTGTAGCTGCGCTAACCACTTAGCAGCCCTTGCACATTTTGCATTTTTTCCTCTTACTGGATTGCGGAAATCCTGAGGATTGGAGACATTTTTCTCCGAGACTACTAGAAGAATACTCTGCTAGCTACCATTAGTGGCAGTGACTTCAACTATCTGATTTGGAATTTTTAAGTAAACTAATGTAAACAACAATATGTTGCCGAATTACTCTCTATACATATGTATATGTAATCTTCATCATAATATAAATTAAATTATTAACTCAAGTAAAGAGATGCCTACTGCTTCCATGCTATTTTCCACACTTCGGCCACCTATTCGGGCCCATTGTGTGTGAACAGAAGGTGTTGATTTTTCTGTCTTCTGTTGATAGGAGATACCGTGGAGATATCACACCTCCTTCCTAAGTGAAACCATTGTTGTATTGTCAATTTCACTAAGTTATCTATCTCGCAGTTTCAGAGTAAAGCCATAATAGTAAAACCCTACCAACTCAACCCTACCCTACCTACCTTTACCTATACAGATAACTTTAGAATCTACTTACTCTCACAGAGTGCTATATTTCATGCAGAAGTTATGACTTTTCTTAATTAAGTCTACACATACAAAAAAGTGGGGGGGGGGAGGGGGGAGATAGAGTTTATGGTGCCCATACTATCAAAAAATACTCCACAACAGCTATGTAACTTATGTACCATGCAAAAGACAAGCTGTTCATTACTTTGTAGGCGCATCGCATGCATCCTCCACATATAGAAAATAAAAATGAGTCTAAATCAGGTAGTCTAAAATTTCTAGCAATAGTGCTTAGTACAGTTTGTGTAGTCAAATACCTGTAAAAAATCTAATACAGTCCTAAAATTGGATTATTGTTCCACATATACATACTGGGACGTTTTTATACCTTAAGGGCCAAACAGAGCCCAGGAATGTAGTACCCAGAGACTACTTATAGTATAAGGCATAAATTCTTATTTTTGTTCAATACATGAGAATACAAAAGTAATTTTTCTCATTGCATTATAGGCACAACAAACAATTTGTGTTTGTCATGTCATGTCAGAAAATCTTAGCCGTCAGAGGATAACCAGTCCAAGACTTGGGGCACTTGGCTATCTGAGGCCACGGAGGCCATGTTTAAAACGAATATGTAATATTCATTAGTTAATAACTGAATACGCAGTATACTAAGTGTAAGCTTAGACACATGTTGCTGTATAAGTAACAAGAGGCTTTTGTAATCTACAGATTAAAATGAAACCTACATTGGTTATTTTATAGGCCAGAGCCAGTATAAATAGGTCTGAGCCACCCTAAATCACAGACCTACTGAAGGTCCTTATAGAATAACAATCCACTCTTGATTTTACTTTTCTGGATCCAATGATTTTGGTTATGGGACTAACAGACCACAGAGTCGTTTCAGTCAAACCTGCGGAAGGTGTTTATAGACCTGTAGAGGGTCATAATATGTCCTCTATGGACTAAATAAATTGAACAATGATTTTGGTTAGTGGACCTACCAGGTAACAGCCTGTTGGAACTTTTTCAGATTAATGGACCTGCGGAAGGTCATAATATGTCTTCTATGGACTCAATAAATTGAACAATGATTTTGGCTAGTGGACCTACCTATAGGTCACAGCCTGTCTGAGCTTTTTCAGATTAATAGACCTACGGAAGGTTATAATATGTCCTCTATGGACTCAATAAATTGAACAATGAGTTTGGCTAGTGGACCTACTTACAGGTCACAGCCTGTCTGAACTTTTTCAGATTAATAGACCTGCGGAAGGTTATAATATGTCCTGTATGGAATCAATAAATTGAACAATGAGTTTGGCTAATGGACCTACCTACAGGTCACAGCCTGTCTGAGCTTTTTCAGATTAATAGACCTGCAGAAGGTTATAATATGTCCTCTATGGACTCAAAAAATTGAACAATGATTTTGGCTATCAGACAACAGGTCACAGCCTGTCCGAGCTTTTTCAGATTTATACACCTGTGGAAGGTCATAATATGTCCTCTACGAACTCAATAAATTGAACAAAGATTTAGGCTATCGGACGTACAGGTCACACAGCCTGTCCGAGCTTTTTCAGATTAACATACATACCTGCAGAAGGTCCTTTATGGTCGCAATAAATTGAACAATGTTCTGATAGTACCTTTTTTGTACCCAAATTTTTATTTTTTTTTATTGAACTATAGACCTGCGGAAGGTATATGTATATGTACTTCTTAGAAGTTCATAAATTGAAAATTATTCTCTCAGAATCAAATATGTTTGGTTGAAGGACTTAGAAACCACAGCTTTATTAAAACTACTCCAAAATACAGACATGTGGAAGGTCCTATTAATTTATCTCTATGGTAGACTAAACAGTATTCTGATATATTGTTGGATTTATGGCTCACATACTTACAGACTTGCGGAAGGTTCTGTTAGATGGAAATAAACTCTGATAGAGTATTGTTTTGAGACTCAATGTTTGGTGAGATCTAAGTAGCCTATAAGTTACCATCTTATTCAACCTATTCCAGATCAGGAACCTGCAGAAGGTTCTTGTGGACAAATTGTTCTTCCAGGATCAAAATATTCTAGGGCAGATGTTTAAAATATGAACCAATAAAAGTATGATAAATCCTGAAGAAACATTTTACAATTGGTTGAGGATTCAATCCTCAGATTTAATTTTCACTAATTTAGAACTAGTTACTAGATATATATGTTTGTAGATTTTACAAAGGCTGTGGCAGGATAAACTTTCCATGATAAAATCCTAAACTTATATAATAAAACCAATGGACTCATACATTAGACATCAAAAGATGCGTAAAGATCTTTACTATACACCTGAACAACAGTTTTATTGTAAACCTAGGAATGAAGGCTCATTTATGATTTTTATCCTGCCTAAAATTGCTGAATAGGGCATTAATATACCATGCGATCTGATGATAAATGAATACAGAGTGTGCTCATGTATTTGTGGAAAAAAGTTGATGGTAACAGCTTAAGATCTATATTTGATTTTCATTACTATTACTTGTCTACTAAAATCTAGTTAAGACATTTGAGAGGAAAAGTAAGGAGGCAGTTGAACGGGTGTTCAGATTTAAATCATTGCTGCTATATTTATTTAGATTTTTGCAAATCAAACCTAGAATTATTAATATTCTTAGAAAACAGCTGTTATTATCACATTATTTTAAATGACATGGCTCAAGTTTACCTTGATAGGTAACTTTTACTTGTGTATAATATTTATGAAAGTTTATTTGTTTCAGCTTCTTTTACTGTTCATTCACATAGCGTTTGTGTCTCTTGCTCATTCCTCATCACCAGCAGATAACAAACAGGTCTCATCGACAACGCTCTGTATTGGAAGGGAACATAATATTACTGTTTTGCATTCCAACAAAACAGGTATTATGTGACCGAAAATACAGAGCGTTGGAGCAAGGCTCTTGCTGGATGAAGACTTCTAAGAAAAATGCTGTCAATGTTATTTGACATTACAAGAGAGTTGCCAGCAGCTGCTAGTGATGAAGTTATTTATGGAGAACCATCGACAATTATGGTATATCGGTTGGTATAAACGGGAAAGTCTACAGGCGCGTCTCATCGACAACGCTCTGTATTTTCGGTCACATAATACCTGTTTTGTTGGAATGCAAAACAGTAATATTTTCATTTTCGTTGTGAAAGATCGTACGCAGCGACATCTGCAATTAACTTTTCGTTCAAAACTAGAATCGGAAGGCATTTTCGGACGTGTATTCCCTCAGAAATTAAATGACAGTTCTACCAACATAATGACAGTAGAAGCCATGTTGATATTTTCCTTCTTTTTTCGTCATGTACCGACTCACATGTATTTGAGAACGAGAAACGATCGCGAAAGAAACCACGAGAAATATGGTGGTTTTATGTGAATTTTAGATGATGTTCTTTTGTTCATACAGTTTTTGTGGTGAAATTCAACAAATGTTAAAGTGTTATCTTTGAATATTGCAAGCTCAGGACTAGACCTTGGAAATGTCTTCGATGCATTTTGTGGTTCAGCCTTTGCCTGGAACCGAAGATCAATTGATAGATAGGTGAGTAACATTATTTCGTCATTTAGTTGATCTGATCTCCATTTTTAGTTCCTAAATGAGTCTTTTAGGTAGGATACTGATGGTTTTGCTATGGTGGAATATAACACCAGATCGATGTCTGCCTCCTTTTAGTGTATCACATATGGCCACGTTTCTTTATAAGTTATATCTGCAGTAGAAATTGCGACATGTTGGTACATACAAATGATTTTCCACTTATCGTATCCTAAACATGGAGTCGGATTGGACAATGGCGTAATCTAAAGTATTGACACGATGCTGAGATCAATTTGCGAACCCCGCATTTTATATCTGATAATAGTCATCGAGAACAAATAATCAAATGCTTTTTGTTTTTGTGCATACCTGTGTTGCACTGTCCCTTCTGCACTCATTTGCTGAAGAATATTTATGTAATAGGCACACCTGTGTATTGCTGTTATATTATGTGTTATCTGCATTATTTATTTATTTTCAATTTTTTTGCAAAAACTGCTATTTCCTCTTGATAGGTTGTTCCAACAATGGGGCGAAATTGACCAATTTTTACTTGCAACAAAATGGAAGAAAATACCCTCTATTTTTCACATTTTTATAAAATGTACATACCTACCTGCCTATATATATAAATATAAAGCTGGATTTATGAGTCAACTTTGTGCTAGTTATCCACTGATGACTCTTGAGACAAGTCTAGATCATTTATTTTTCAGATATCAAATTGTATGGTGGTAGATATATGTAGCAGGAGTTTTTAAATAGCATCTGACAATAATCATTAAAACTAGAGGCCTTAGTTTCTGCCTACCCTGTGAGGGATAAAGACCTGATTAATATGTATGTATGAATGAAAATCCGAGTCTCCAAGATTCAAAATGAAATATTAAAATTTAGGATTGACTAGCTTTTTTTCTTTTCCCCAATGTCTGCAAAATAGTAACAGTTGGCAGCAGGCGAGTTTATTGTTAATCCAACAATTGACTTGGTTGTATTTCACATAGAAACTAATGCTGTGGAGGCTTGAGCAACTTGTCCCTTGAAATATATTTTTAATGAATTTAGAGGCTTAATTAGTATAATATATAATGTCTGAGTTAAACATATGAATAAAATAAATTCAATTATTTTAAATTTATAAAAGACAGTTATATTACATTTTTCAGGCAAAGAATGCTTCAAATTACATGTATGATTTCGTTTTAACAAAGTGTACCAATGACACTTTTATAAGTAAAAAATAAATTATGCCCCTAGTAAACATACATACATACTATCACATCTTTTTTCCTTGTGGGGTAGATGGAGCCCAGGTTTATAAAATCTAAAGGCCACATTTAGCATGTTATGCATGGGCTAGTAGGTGGAGAAAGGAATCAAATAGTGATGGGCTGAAGCCGTTTTTGTCATTAGTCATGCAAATCGCCGCATCGCCTATTGGCATGTTTCCTTACGCCCATTCCCATGTTTTTTTCTTTTCTCCTAGACCTGTGTGGAAGAAAGACCCCAAAATATGTAAAAAATAACTAACCACAATAATATAGAATAAGCAACTGCAAGGTACCAATTTTTAGGGTTCTGTACCCATAAAACTTTATTTTTTGCTGTTTTTGATGGATATTAATAATAGCAACAGGTAGACATTTGATATAAAAATTCCATGTGGGCAGGATTTGAACCAGCAGTCTTAAGTCTGTAAAACTAATGCCTTACCAATTAAGCCACCATATTTCAATTTTGCACATCTATTCTATTCCACTTATACACATTAAGAGTGCGCTAGTCAGGTGTTTCGCCATACAAATTCAGTAGGGTGATGACTCCATTGTTCGGTACACATAAACAGCCGATGTTTAAAGTTTTTAATTCTATTGATTTGTCTTGTCGTTATCTATGCTTGTATGGAATCATAATTGTAAAATGACAAGTACTTTAAAAATTTTGAGTCTCAAAACATTCCGTTTCAACACGTGATTTTAACGCAACTTTGGGCACAATTAAATACCAGAAGGAGTATAAAATCTCTAAAACAAAATTTGTACAAGGATAGTTTGGTTATTTAAAAAATTATATATCTTTACTTTTAATTAAAACATTCAGCTGTTTTATCACAAGAACACTTCTCCCAAACGCATACTCGCGAACTTTTAGACGACGACGATTTAGATTTTCAACAATATTTGTGTTTGCACACACTAGACTGTAGTTCCGATGTGCTTCTAAATAGGAACTAGTGTCTAGTGTCGGTGTAAATAGTTCTGCACTATTCATAACCGAGTCTATCCCTTTCTCAGCGAAATAGCACGCAAATTAGCCACGTGCGCCGACGAGTTCGAGTTCCAAACTAGCTCATCCTTAAAGACTTGCATCACCTAACTACCCCACCATTAAAGTGAAGTTGTATTTGATTTGACTAATCTATACTTCTATACTAATATTATACTCAGGAAGTACTGGAAGCATTTTAAAAATTCTTTCACCATTGAATATGTATCCCTGAGTGCTATAAGCTATGTGAAATGTGACAAATTAGGTTCAACCAAATACGAATTTTCGGCCAAATATTCGGTTTAAAATATAACAGGAATAGTTTATTTAAAGTAAATTATTAACAAACAATTATTATCTATTAGCTGTTACCCACGGCTTTGCTTGCGTGATATATAGCCTATGTCCTTCTCAGTACCCTAACCTATGTGTATCCTTCATATTTCATCATCATCATCATTTCGTGTAGGTGACACGGTCAGTCGACCATGCACACCCTGGTGTCGGAGTTCTTCGGAGTCGCCTCTCGGTCTCTGAAGTGGTTTCTTTAACAACTACCAGATGGCAGTCCGGAATCATCTTTCTTATCGGACAATCAGGTCATTCATGCCTGTAATGTCCTAACCAAACTGGAAACAACTTAACAAAGTATGCTTCCCGTGGGAATCGAACCCACGACTCATGGGTCAACAAGGGACACACCTCTACCACTGGACCACAGTGGCAGTTCATGATGATGATTGTTTAAATTTTATTATTAAATTATAATTTAATTTAATACGGATTTTATCGCGTTTATTAAATTATTTATACACCTTACGTTTCAAGCACTTTACAGTGTGTTGCAGGGCGCTCGGGGAGAGGCGGGCGCGTACTGCGCAGCTCGCAGCTAATATCCGAGCCGCCATAAACTTTGATTCCAACTGTAATGTGTATAGACTCGCACGATATTCGGAGCCGCTATAAAATTTGTTTCAGACTGTACTGCTTTCTAAAAAATTTAATTGTAGAAAAAGAAATATTGGGACTGCTCAGCAGGAGGGAGGGGACAAAAGATGACGTTCTTCACCTCTTCCTAATCAAATAGCGCCAAATCCCATATCTCCCACTCCTAAATTGAATTAAAATTCAACTAATTTTATTTATTATGAAAGTAAGAGTGTTGTCATTTACATAGAAGATTAAAACCTATTTCTGAAAATTGGGTTGGTTAACTAATAATTATGTACTAAATATCATAAAATGTGTTGTAACATGAAAAGACTGAGGAATGAGTATGTTGGAGGAAGTATGAGAGTTATGATAACCTGAAATTTAAAACTCCTTATAACTTATGAGAAGGGAGTAAAATCAGAGTTGAGAATGTAATTTAGAGGTTAACGACATGGGCAGGGTAATGTCAAGAAAAAGGTGGGTGATATGACCAGCAACAACAAGGAATTTATGAAATGATTTATAACTTATTCTGCAGAAGAGAAATAAAATTTGTTTAATTTGAAATTATATCTTTTCACAGGCTCAAGGAAGTAGCAGAGCGGTGGAATCGATATGGAACGGGTGCGGGATCTTCAGCACTTAGCTCGTTGAGAGGGGTACGTGCGGTAGCAGCCGGACCTGCCCACATAGCGTGCTTGCTTGAAGATGGCACAATATGCCGCGCTGCATTCTCCATAATTCCCGACAGATTGGATTTAAGTAAAGCAGATGCTAGTAAAAATGGAGGGAACGGTGGAGGGGGAAGTGGGGGAGGAGGCACGGGAGGGGGCAAACAGGGAGGCAGTGGTGGTGGCTGCGGCTCGCGGCAACAGCCACGTACCAGAGCGCGGATTATGAGGAACACTATTCGCGCTGCTCCCAGCTCTCAAGGTATATAATTTTATACACTCATACTTAGTTTTTTTTTACCTTTAACAGATATAACCTAATATTTTTATACCAATATGTACATAGAATAGTAAAATATGTATGACTGTGACAGTTAATTTCATATTAATCTTTTTGTATTGAAACATTTAACAACAATCACTATACTGAATACTTTATTGTTGTTACACTAGGATCAACTAGCCGTGCGACTGGTGTCATTATAGGCGCATCAAGCTCGGGGCGCGTGGTGTCGGTGCCGGCGCCGTTCGTACCCGAGGATCTGGTCACACAGGCGCAAGTGGTCCTACAGGGCAAAAGCAGAAGTTTGATTATTAGAGAGTTACAGGTACCTGAGTATTTTTATGTCTCCTATCATATACTATTATAATAATAACAGTGTTATGATGTTCTGAGTCTCTTCTGTTGTAGCGTACAAATCTGGACGTTAACCTGGCGGTGAACAACTTGCTGTCGCGCGATGACGAGGAAGGAGAGGAGCCGGAAGGCGGAGAGGGCGGCGACGGCTACGTGCCCGAGGACCTCATCTCCCTCCTGGACGGCGGCTTCCACGCGGCGCAGCAGGACCAATCCGTCATTATCGATGCTGACGCCATGTTTTCTGAGGACATCTTCGGGTACGCGGCTATCAGAAGGTATACCTGTCAAGCTACGCTCCTCTGCCTACTCTGATCCTGCCCGTAGACGTTCAACCCAATCTCTAGCACGCTGACAAGCTTACGCAGTTTCCGTTTTTGTTACGTGATTGGGTGTTTTATGTTGTAGATAGTTTAGATGTCAATTGAGCTGTTAGGTGCGAGAAGACCATTATAAAGTATTATTACAAAATCGGGTTTTAGTTACGTCATTTTTATGCAACTTTTTGCAGTTGTATTTATTGATTTCATGCGTGACATAATATTCGCTGTTTGTACAACAGGCGTCAATTTAAATTTTCCGTTACGTACGTGTACGTCACAGCCGTGTTTTATCGCGTTTTATACCGTCAAACGTCATATGACCATAATAATTATGTAGTTCGTTGATTGTTGCGTCGGTGCTATCTGATGAAAAAATTACGTTGGTCTTCTCACACCTGACTAGTGCAAATGCTAAAAAGTTTCCTTGTGTAGTCGTAGTGGGGCGGGTGGCGGCAGCAGCGGCGGCCGCGGCGGCGCCAGTCGGGAGAGCGGAAGCTCTACTCAGGAGCGACCTTCCGAATTCAGTCGTTGGCGCGAGCGACAGTACTTCGGGCCACGCAGGTGGCTCGAATCTGCGCTTAGGGACACTTCTTGGGACAAAGATGGAAGTAAGTTTTCAAATATATCATATTCGTTTGATGATGAAGTATTATTGTTGTTGTTGCTCTATGATTTCACTCAAACATCCCCTTATTTATTTAGCCGAAAGCAAGAAAAAGGATTCAGCTATGGCGGCATCCCCGTTATGGGTGTCGGAAGAGTTGGAGTATTGGGACAGCAACATGCGGTTTACGCACATCGCGGCTACCTACAGCGAACTAGTAGCGGTCTCCACGCAGGGACAGCTGCATCAATGGCGCTGGGCTGACGCTCATCCATACCAACGCAATGATGTAAGTGTAAAGAATCTTTATGTAGACTCAGCCCACTAACTGATTAACTTATCAAAGAGGCATTGGGTGTTTCTCTTGGCGCAAAAATTCAAGTGCCTTATTGCCGACGAATTCTTAATTGATGAACAATTTTAAGCATACTAAGGTAACAACTATCTGAGTATTCTGTTGCTAAACAGCCTTACAGCCTTAGGTCCAATAATAGTAACTTTTTTGGCATGATATAATTATGAGAAAACTAGCAGTTCGCCCCGGCTTCGCCCGTGGTACATATAAAATTTTTCCTCTGTAAGAACCATCCTCGTACTTCATTGAATATACTAAAAAAGAATTTGCGAAATCGGTTCAGCTGCTCTCGCGATTTGCGCTTAGCAACACATTCAGTGATTCATTTTTATATTATAGATTGACCTTATACTGCAACTTATTTGTATTATATTTTAGGTGGGCGCTTCCAGCAGCGCTTTCCACCCTCGCTCCAACTGGCTCGGCCTGCTGCCCGGCGAGCGCATCGTGAACATCGGTGCGGCCGGCATTCGCATATCTGTGCTAACTGACGCGGGACGCATCGCGACATTTTTGGACGAGTCTATTGGTAAGTGCTACTTGGTGCTTTGTGACATTTTTTGAGATCAGCGTACTAATTCAAGAATGGACTTATACTAATTGTTCTTTTTAAGTTGTGCTCCACACTTCTGAGCCTATTGAATCAAGTTTCATTTGTATCTATGTCTTTGCCTTAAGTAGTTACAGGTTGCGCTAAACGTTATTACGAGTTGGATATTAGCTGCGAGCTGCGCAGTACGCGCCCCGTCTTCCCGCGCACGCCCCGCTTAACCTAATATTGTGTATTGAGCATCGACTGGCGCGGCCTGTACTAGTGTGTGAGCTAAGAGAAAACAGTGATGTGTGACCAATAGAAAGCCTGTTTTTTGTAAATTTTGAGTATATGAGTGGTTCTTATATGTAAATATTTTTGTTCAGCTCACGCACCCGGCGCGTCTCGCCTGGAGCACCCTCTGCAGGTGTTCTCAGAGTTTGGCACCGACAAGGCTATATCTCTACACGTCTGTTCGCTCTACACCGTCGCGAGACTTGAATCTGGGGCCCTTTATTGGTGGTAAGTACAGTACAATAAGTTCAGTGTACACACACGGTCGAATATAAAACATATGCTTGCATTGTATTATCTTTTTTATCTGGTATAAGTTAACTACACTTGTTTGTGATCAGGGGCGTTTTGCCGTTGGGTCAGCGCGCCCGCCTGTGGGACAAGCACCGTGCACGCTCCCGCAAACAACAGCGTGGTCACTCTTCCACCGCGCCGCAAGACCTTCAAGCCGGCCAGAGTGTCACCATGAAGAACGCCCCTATGTATCAGCCAGGGGCTATCGGTAAGATTTTCTTCTTAAATGTCGTTGTGTTGTTGGTTGGCTCAGCGCCAGCCTGTGGACAAGCACTGTGCACTCTCCCGCAAACAACAGCGCGGACACTGTTCCATCGCGCAGCAGGACTTCCAAGTCGGCCAGAGTGTCATCATGAAGAACGCCCCTATGTATCAGCCAGGGGCTATCGGTAAGATTTTCTTCTTAAATGTCGTTGTGTTGTTGGTTGGTTCAGCGCCAGCCTGTGGACAAGCACTGTGCACTCTCCCGCAAACAACAGCGCGGACACTGTTCCATCGCGCAGCAGGACTTCCAAGTCGGCCAGAGTGTCATCATGAAGAACGCCCCTATGTATCAGCCAGGGGCTATCGGTAAGATTTTCTTCTTAAATGTCGTTGTGTTGTTGGTTGGTTCAGCGCCAGCCTGTGGACAAGCACTATGCACTCTCTCGTAAACAACAGCGCAGACACTCTTCCATCGCGCAGCAGGACCTCCAAGTCCGCCAGAGTGTCACCATGAAAAACGCCCCTATGTATCAGCCAGGGGCTATCGGTAAGATTTTCCTCTTTAATGTCGTTCTGCCGTTGGGTCAGCGCGCTCGCCTGTAGGACAAGCACCGTGCACGCTCCCGCAAACAACAGCGCGGACACTCTTCCACCGCGCCGCAAGACTTCCAAGCCGGCCAGAGTCCATAAAGAACGCCCCTATGTATCAGCCAGAGGCTATCAGTAAGATTTTCTTGTTTAATGTTGTTGATCACGATACTTGGCCTAAACTTTTGTAATTCGTTTTATTTTTCGATTGTCATTGTCAACTCTTGTAATGTTACTTCTGTCCTCCCTCACACAGTGTTGATATGATGAAACTGCTGTAATTTTGTATGAATGTCTTGTTGTTTGTTGTACATAGCTAACAACGCCTCTATTCTTTAGGTTTCAACATGTCAACGGGCGTGCCGAAAGTGGGCATACTTCAGAATGCAGCATGGAACCTGTCAGACATGTGTCGTTTCAAACTGCTGCCGCCACCGCAGCCGGACCGCTCGGTGTCCGACAAAGATAAGAGGGACTTACAGGTAATATATTTTCTTTTACTGAAAATATGCTTTACCAAATGGTACGGCAGTTGCCGCAGACTTAAAATTGCCGCTATAGTTGCTAAAATGTTAATATTTTTTTCTCCTAGAACCAGTCCCCATTGACAGTATCGTCAGTCAAAGCTTCGTCATCGAGCAACAGCGGCAAAGACTCCGGAAAGGACAGCAACAAAGACATGGCCGACCGCCTCGACATGCCACCGCCGCCCAGCCCCGCTTCGTCTACTTGCAGCGACACTAGCACCTCGCACAGTAAGTCCATTAACAAACTAGCGGTCTGCGTCTTCGTTCATGTGAATTTAAATCGTAAATCTTTGAAAAACTGATTCTTTATCATCATGTACTGTCCCGAGTAGTACATGATAAAAAAGAATCAGTGTTGTTTTTAAGGTGATTAGCGAATCTCCCAGTGATATTAATATCAATGGAGTCAAACTTCCAACTTCACCAATGGGGGTTCAGAAACTCCGTCAGTTTTCAATTTTGAATCTCCATTCTTTACAATCACAGAGCAAGGAATGCGACTGTCGCTCGCGTGCTACTATAACCGCCATTTCAACACATTTCATACGAAACCAGCGTGTCAGGGGGCTGTACCATTTATTGTGGTTTTGGGTACTTTACTACAAGGTACATTAATAAAAATTCAATAAATTGCTTTTTTTATACATTAGAATTTTGTATATTAACCTTTTAACTTGAATTATTATACCATATGATATCACACACAGCACATTGGATTGGACAGAACAGACAGTATTAGACGACCTACCAGTTGAGCGCGGGCTGACGCGATACTAATATGTATTTACTTTGGTCTATAGTAGGGCGCGAGCGACATTCGGTTCTGTGTGTTTAAAATCCACTATGATTATTATATTTCAATCTTCCTTTGTTCCAGAACGCGCGAAACGTGTGACAGTTCGTGGTGAGGAAGGCTCATCAAACGATGGATCCAAACGGGATGAGGAAGAATGGCCGCTCAAAGAAGTAGTATTTTTGGAAGACGTGAAAAGCGTGCCTTTGGGCCGAGTGCTCAAAGTTGACGGGGCTTACGCTGCTGTGCGCTTCCCGACTATAGGAAAGGATGGTGAGTTGGAAATTGCATTGAGAAAATGATGTTCAGTCTTGAAAATAAAATATGTACTCCTTTGTGATGAACACTTAGGACCCAAAATTACAAAAAATTATAAGTTATTTTAATAAAAAAAATTAAAATACTGGACTGAAAAAAAAATACAGTGGCACTCCGGGAGTGTCGATAGAAGTGAAAACTTGTAATAATGTATACAGAGGTGTCGGTTTTTTGGTAACGGTGTTGCGAGTTCAATGGTTTTTTTCCCCATCTCAAAAATGCCCACCGCACCTAAAGAAGTGTTCACTTTGATGTAAAGTTTCCGAAATTCGAGAGCTATTAGGCTCTTATAACTTGTCAGTATCAATGTGCGGAAATAACCAACAAAATGATTATTTTGTATTATATTACAATAACCAATATATTTTTCCGCAGTTAAAAGAAGAATAAACATTAATTTATGTGCTAATTTGTATTCAAAGGTAAAGAAGTGGTACCGACCACGCCCGACGACTGGACGACGATCCTGCAAGACTGCCGCCTTGTGCGCAAAGACGACTTGGTGGCGGTGAAGTGGGGCGCGGGCGGCGCGGCCGGCCCGCGCGGGCCCGACTGCCTGCAGCGCGCGCCCAGGAAGATCGCGCTGCCGCCAGACGTGCAAGTCATCACTATCGCTGTGAGTTTTTTTTTATTATATATTTTTTACGGCCCTGGATACGAGGCCTATAGCCTTTGCTGCCTGGCACTGACCACGGCGCGCTCTTATTACTAATGCAGTAAGGCCGCACTTCGTATGCGCAATAATACCTCATTTCGCCTGGCGGACATACGCAAACTAAGTGCAACTTTATTGGAGTACTAAGAAGTACGCGCCACGGACTTTTTGTCTGCCAGTGTCCGTCGTCTGCTTTGCGCCATCCATCGCAGTAAACGTGACGTTATGTAAATGTTAATTTTTCTTACTTTGTATATGTATACGGCCTTTAGTCAGTGTGATTGTTTGAAAATAATATAATTTCTTAGTTTTTACAGGTGTCTATTTATTGATGTTTATTGTTTTGTACAATGTTTCATTCTACATCAAAACTTCACCAATTACATGGACCTACAAGTTACAATCTGTGCTTTGAAACGGTCATTCCAAAGGTGTTCACATAGCAAGTAGATCTTTTGATTTTGGAGGTTTTTTGTACAAATTTATTATTTGTTTTCTTTTCCTCAGGTGGACAGTCGCGGTGTGCACGCCGTTGTGCGTAGGCCGGGGGGAGCGTTGGCGTACGCCGTGTACGCGGTGGGCACGACTCGCGCGCTCACCGATAGCACCTTCCCCACTGACCACAGTGCCCTGCTCGGATATTCGAACGGACAAGCTATACAGCTAGCTACGGCTGCAGAAGTAAGTAGCGCTGTACATTTTCTGTACTTATATTACAAACAGGAAAGATTTGATTGTTTGCTTATTGGCTCTGAAACTATCTGTTCTATTTTCAAAATTCTTTCACCTATAGAAAGCTAATTTGTCTGCGGATGTCATCCGGCTATAATTTACGCGGATGAAGTCGCAAGAAAATTGCTAGTTGTATTATAAAAAAAATTATTGCTTTTTGGTCTTGGAATTGTGGCACGTAGTCAGGTAAAATAGTTACTCTCTATGCCTTACCTTTGTACCAATCGAACTGAGCGTCATGGAATTGTGTATAAGCTTTGTCAGGAGTACGGATAAATAAAAGGGTATGGTACAGTTCGAAAAAAAAAATCCCGAGGAATCTACATCAACACACTCCAAAATTTGTAAAATATAAGAAAGTGAAGAGCTATTCATTATATTCCAAATATTAACATATTCCTTCCTGTTTTTAAATACGTTACGTGTTGCATACTTAGGGCAGCGAGCCAGTGGTTGTGATGTTGGACGGTAACGGAGCCCTGTACCCCGTGGCTCGCGACTGCGTGGGCATGGTCCGCGAGCCCCCGCCCCTCAACCTGCCGCCCGCGCGTGCGATCGCCGCGCACGCCCTGCCGCTGCATCCCCACTCCGCTGCACATTCTCACCATGCTGCACTCAAATCACAGGTGACCATTTTACTTATATGTCGGACGAACACTAATGTAAAAGTTAATAACATTGATTTTATGTGTGTTTTTTTATATCAGCAGTCTCAAAAGGTAAGGTTGTTATTTCTGTAAGTTGGTAACTTAAAGGGCAAAACACATAGAGAACGGAATGTCTATTGGCTAACGCCCTATTAGAGACGAAAGTAATAATATTACCGCGTGTCAGTAGTAGGCGAAAGTCCCAAAGTCGGCCTGTCAGTTTGTGCTAAAAAAAAACGTTAAAATGCCCCATGTGCTATGATGTGGTATCATAATTACAGTAAAAAGGTTAATAACCGAAATTCTAATATAACCTGTACCAGAAGTGGAAAATAGCTGATTTTTGCATTTCTGCAATTAGCTTGAAACCCAAAACCTCAATAAACGGTACCGCTACCGTATCGTATGAAATGTGTTGAAAGGCATCTCTAGTAGCGCGCGAGCGACAGTCGTATTTGCGCTTTGGGCAAACCGAAAGCAGTAAATTTCTGCATGTACTTAGTTAACTGACATAATCATTGTTGTTAATACCAGGTGGCGTTGATAATCCTGGTGCCCGAGCCGCAGCTGATGATGCCGCGTGTGCTGCGCTGCGATCTTGACGGAGTGCGCCAACTACTGCACCAGCTGGAGGCTGACGTCAACAGTGAGTCTAATGACATTATCACATTCATTGTACAGTGTTCTTATCATAGCGAACCCTGGGCTCTGAAGCATTTTAGCTAAGGATGCAACCAGCACATTCATAAGAGAGAGAGAAGAGATATTGCACAATATTTTCATCTTGTGAGCCTGGGCTAGTCAATATTGTGTGTGCATGCCAGGCTGTCACACTGCAGGTTTCTGGTTCGATCAAATAGTCAAGTCAAGATGGAAATTGATCTTTTTAAGATTGATCCAGGGTCTTTAATGTTTATCTATTCTGTATTTATTTGTAATAGAATATAGTATTGTTGAGTAAGTATGACGGGTTGGCGGATCTTAGGCAAAGCTTCTATCCACGAATAAAACATCAATGGGAAATAGTGTGTATTTCTTCTTTTCTTTTCACAGAACAACAGATATTGTCGATACTCCAAGAACGTTGCGATGGCAATAGGAATATTCTACACGCGTGCGTGCACATGTGCGCACCCACCTCAAATAAGGAACCTGATATAGGTATGTATGAGTTCACCTCGCTTGGGCAAAGCAAATGAAAGTACTTCATTAAGTGAAGCAACAAAATATTTTATTGAAATTATGTCAATAGCTAATGAAATCCATGCCATGCCAATCTAGAGTTCATCAAGTTACATCTCGTCATCAATAAATAGTTGTGATTTTATAACTGTAATTTTTTATGTGCAGTTGAGAACCCATCAATGCCAAACTTGGCTGGAAGCACCGGAGGCAGTGGCGCCAGCTCAGAGGAAACTGTACCGGCCCTGTCGTGGCCGCCGGAGACCTTCGAGGCTTCCGGAGACGAAGACAGCCTGATGGGACTAACTAACAATGGGTAAGTTGAAAAAACGACATCTGCCGCTCAGCCCACTTCCCACAGCTTCCTTCTTTTTCCAGTCAAATTCCTGATTTCGTCTAATACTGGACAACTTGTATTCTGTTCTCGGTAGCCATGTACGGGTCCTCTGGGCACACTGGACATGATATGGAGTGGCATGGTCTAGGGAGGCGCAACGCAATCGCAGATATTGCAATTGAATTCTGTATAGACTTGGCCGACTTGAGTTCTTAAAACGAAATAGAAGCTCAACCCACTACAAATGTTATTCGCATTTTTGGGGCTTTTGTACATATGTACAACTTTTAAGAGGGTATATAGTCAATTTTGCCAATATTTGAAACATAAAATATTTAAGGAAATTAATGTATGCTTGCATCTCTCACTTTTTGTGTGATATTCAAGAGATATATCTTTATGGTGTTATTATGTATGAATTTATGTTTCCTTCAGATTATTTTGGTTGTAATTACGGGAGTGGTTTGCCTTGTCCATTGAATAAGCTTAGATCGTCAAATCCTTATCTAATAGTAATATTTGTTTACAGAAAAGTAGGCGGCGGTAACAGCGGCAGCGGTGCCGTGAGCGCGGACCCCGCCGAGAGACGCGGCAATGCGCTCGCCGCCCTACGTGCTCTCTGCGAAAGTACTGCCCTGCAGCCCTATTTGATGCAGTTGCTCACAGCAAAGTTAGTATTAGTTTATTTCATTCTTTGTCATATTTAGACGTCCTTGTACATCCTCTGACTGCTCTGGCTTTATATGGCTTACGTAGTACAGAGAGAGTCGTGCTCCTCGAGACTAAAAAAGACTTGATGATGATGTCATACTGTGCAAAAACCCAACGCATAGCACAATAGAGATGGTTTGAGTATGAAACTGAATTTACACAGTCATGATGTCAGGTTTTTTAAGCTTAACATGGATTGTCGATTTATTTATCGAGTACTAATAAAATGCAAACGCTTCGCAGGTTTCTTCATTCCCGGAAACGTGCTAGGCATCATCAGGTCTTTTTTAAACTTCAATGCAGGAGAATGACCCTCTCTGTACTACCAGAGCCATATAGCCAGAGGAGTCAGAGGATTTGGCCTACACTCTTCACGTTGGCCAGACAAGTTTTAGAGTTCTCTTTGATGTTTATAAGCTTTGTTTAGCTTGTGTTTCCTAAGTAGCCTTTTACGACATTCACGAGAAGACTTGAAGTGCTTCTATTTTACTCTGCCGGGAATCACACGCCCGCTAGTCAAATATGTTTAAAAAATGTTTTCAATTTGTTAGATAGGAGGAGCCCGATGGCCTAGTGGGCGTGAGCATTGTTAGCACCAGGCACAATCCCCACTTGGATGGGTGACCGATAGTGGCATAACATTTACTCGAGCTCCTCCGTGTTTCGGCTTAATGCACGTTAAGCTGTTGGTCCCGGCTGTCATCATTGATGGCAGTCGTTAAGGCAGCCTGCCCCTTAGGCAGCTTGAAAAATCTGACACTAGTGTTGGCAACTTACACACACGAAAATCAATAGCAGTTACAATATTACTCTACCACGCTGGTTTGGGAGAGTTTAAAAAACATACTAAATATACCAGCTGCTTTTCTTCCCGCGGAGACTGTAAAAGTCGGTCAAAGGATTGGGCAAAAATCTAAGTAATCACATCAACAGGCGATGCGGCTAGCAACCCATCACTATTTTGATTCCACTCACCACCTTTACGCCCACAATGATGCTAAATGTGGCCGGGTCTTATGACCTTTGGCTCTGTCTACCCCGCTAGGGATAAGGACGTGATAATATGTATATATGTTACTATATGATTGCGATTCTCCAGGGACGGCATGGGCCAGACGCCCCTCATGGCAGCGGTATCAGAGCGCGCGTACCGCGCCGCGCTGGTGATTCTCGACGCGATCCGCGCGTGCCCCGACGCGGACGAGGCGCAGCGCTCGGCGGCCATCTTCCCGCCCAACGCGCACCCCGACCACTCGCCGCTGCTGGTGCTGTGCTGCAACGACACCTGCAGCTTCACCTGGACAGGACAGGAGCATATCAATCAGGTTGGTAGAAAGTCTTACACCCGTTTGTATTTTAAGTAGTAAAATTTTCCAGCCGATCCTCATCAAAATAAAGTTTGATTTTTTTTTTATTTTATTTATTTAGGAGAACCAGCGGCTTATAAATATTACAGTAGTATTTAGATAATTAGAAATAGGAAGCCAATGAGAGGTTCCCGCCAATAGTAACAAAAATAGGTTATAAAAACAATTTTCAGAGCACTAAAAACATTATATCACAAACCATACGCCTAAATAGCATAATCCGCATAACAGTGGTACCTGACATCTTAAACGCAATTATAAGTTAAACTCAATCAGTAAAGAACTGCCTGGTCAATTGCCGTCTTATCACTGCAGCGCTAGAGTTAAAAAGATCCAGATCAGCATTCTTAGACAATTTGTTAGCGTAACTGCTCGCACGCAAGAGGTAAGTGTTTTTACGATAATTAGTAGACACACTCGGGACATGAATGGGAGCTAAGGATTTATGAAAGAAGATGAATTTTTTTTTTTTAAATAAATACTATATATAGTTTATTGCTTGTAAATTACAGGAAAACCTAAAATAATTCTATTATTTGAAATGAAGTGGTAAACTCAATATCATCTTTCACTAAGGGAAAATTAACTAAAACACCACTAGATAGCACCAGTCAACTGAATAGAAACATTTGATTCTGGCATTGTACGGAGCCCTCTCGACGCGAGTTCAACTCGCATTTAATAGGGTTTTTTCAGTAGAGATAAGATGATCCAGATGGACTTGTTTCTTCAATTTTCCTAAAGAAATTTCATGGGTTACTGACACGGTTCGAAAGACTGAAGTTGATTTGAACGACTTCAAATATTAGTATTAGATATTTTCTATTGTCACATAGTATAAGTTCAAATTTTTTGCAGGATATATTTGAGTGCAAAACGTGTGGTCTGACTGGATCTCTGTGCTGCTGTACGGAATGTGCCAAAGTAAGTACATTTCTAAGTTATATTTATTAGGGAAAGGATAACATGTGATGTCTCAAGACCTTGCTTTCACCTACCTCAAATTTGAAATACGTAACCGTTTCATTGAATTTGAATCAAACAATTACTACAGTCTTTGTGGAGTATCACCTAGAATGTACTGGATGAAACTGAAACAATAATCTTTTGCAGGTATGCCACAAAGGCCACGACTGCAAGCAGAAACAGACGTCCCCCACCGCGTACTGCGATTGCTGGGAGAAGTGCCGCTGCAAGGCCTTGGTGGGGGGCAACTGGGCGGCGCGATGCGATCTCCTCGCTAGGCTAGCCAGGGACACGCAGCTTGCCACACATTTCAATTCAAGGTTAGCTTTATCATTTCAAATGAAATTATTTGCAGATTTTCAATTTTTTATTATGTAAGCACACACGGTGCTCTTCAGATAAATAGAATGATATGCTCTTATGGGGATAGGGCGTGTCTAGCCCTTTCTATCCATTTGACCGTTTGTCTAAAACTTTGGGCATTTGAAGACCTAATGTATTATTTATTTACTTCCTACGGCGCTACAACCATTTGTAGATCTTGGTCTCCACCACAATCTTTTTTCATTTCGTTCTTTCTCGATAAATTCGTCCTAAGATGCTTTCTTGCAAAACTCTGAAGTGGGGTTACTCACTAACTTTTGATAGCTACAGGTTTCAACGTTTTTGATCTTCGGAATACATTGTAGCTTTCGTATGATTACCATTTTGATTTTAGATATATAAACAATAATCTTGTATCATATGGATGTTGAAGTGATCATCTAACGCCTGTAGCACACAGCCGCGAATGCGAAACGAAAGCGTCCGGAACGAAGCAGCGAAATCTCAAAACGCTGTCTAGTATGAATTTAACGATTTCATTTCAGTTTCGTTTCACTTGCGGTGTGAGACCCACCAAACAAATTCATACTAGAGAGCGTTACGCGGTTTCGCTAATGTTTCGTTACGGAACGCTTCCGTTTTGCAATCGTGACTGTGTGCTACAGGCGTAAATGTTGAACATAGTTGTCAAAAGTTAGCAAGTATTAGCCCCATAGATCCTTTATTCTTAGCGGACAAAAGAATAAAAAAAATGTTTGCAGGGGCGAGTCCATCCTGCTGTTCCTAGTGCAGACAGTGGGGCGGCAGGCAGTGGAGCAGCGTCAGTTCCGCGCGGGCGGGGGCCGCGGCCGCGGGCCTCGCAAGCAGCCCGGCTCCGACGCCGAAGTGGACGCGCCCGACCACGACTTGGAGCCGCCGCGGTTCGCCAGGCGCGCTTTGCTGCATTTGCTGGGTAAGAATTTTGGCCGTAAGGCGTTCTTCTCCTGAAATTAGTTTGGGAAGCTTTTTTTTGCAAACTATAACACATTTTTATCTGAAAAAAATATATATCTTAATTTTGATTATGTTATTCATGTAACATAATCATTTTTACAGTTTTAAAAATTGTCCAATTTGTACCGCGCCAGACGACTTGGACGAAGAACCTGGCCTGGATTGGACTGATCAGTTAGATACTAAACCGAGCTAGCTTTGAGTAGATAAATTTTAAGTTTGAAGTGGTCAACAATGTACCAATCTAACATTGAAAGTTATAAATACTGCTACTAATGGATATTTATAAGATATAATGTGCAAAACTGATGTGTAGAGCCGGATTCTATCATGTCGGGGACCTTAGACACTTTGTTAGGCATATCAAGATTAACCATCTTGATATGCCTAACCAACTTATTCGCTCATAACTACAAAGGGTGGTGAGAAGTACAAGCGAGTATGTTTTTTTTTTAGTTTTCACAGATTGAGCTAGCTTTACAGTAACCTATGTCGTAGGATACTAACTCGACGATACCATATTAGTTTACTATACTTGATAAACATCCAAGATTCACGCCAATCTGAAAAAGATCGTATTCTATCATAACCCGGCCGGGGATCGAACCCGGGCCCTTCATGTCACAGGCTGGCGTGTTAACCACTCGCCATGGAGGCTGTCAACATGCCCATGCAATTTGTATGGGCCGCCTATGCAAATCCAAAAAAAAGGTAGAAGCTGCTCAAAACGGTTTAGTAATGATCAAGTTGTTCTGCGTAGGTGACTGGCCAGCAGTGGAGGCGGCAGTGATGTGCGGCGCGAGCGCCGGCGAGGCGGAGCGGCCCGCCAGCCCCGCCACGCACCAGTCGGGCACCACGTTGCTCGACAAGTTCACGCACGCGCTCATCGTCAAGTGCACTAATGAGGTAACGACTCCTGTCTTAGTGGTATTTTTAGAACTAACTATGTGTAGGTCCATTGACTACATGCAAACCCGTAGCAAAAACTATTTAAGGAGATATTTTATGGAGAACAGTGCCCTATTTTAAATTAATTATTTGGAAAAAAACAAAGAGGACATTCCAATTTTTGTACTGCGAGTCCCGATTTAGTTCTTCAAACTATTTTATGAATTACAGTTTATAGTGTAAATGTTTTTAACAAAAAAACTGTAAAAAGATTCACAGTTTCCATTAAAATTGTAATATAATAAACTACATTATGATGCAAGTACACTAAGCTGAATATAAGCCGCGATCAGTGGCGGCTCGTGACTCAAAGACCAGGTGGTGCACATCATAAAACATGCCCAAACAATATGGATAATTTATATAAGCAGAAATAATTCTCTCTCTTATTTAGATAGCCATTTTTTATTTACATAAACTTAATTAAAACAAAACATAATAACAGCGAAAGTAAGTATAACACGAACAAATACAAACGTATAACAATTTACGCGAAAACTACCTAATCCGAACATTTCCGAACGTCGGCGTTCGTCCCGCGTCGGGCCTCGTGCGGCGCACGAAATTTCGCTAAACTTCCATACTAATCTTCCGTCTCACGCGCCAGGCGTTTCGTCGCCTTCTCAATAGTAGCTGTATGGGCGCGCTGTGTGAGCTGGGAGCGGGCGCACGGCAAAATATTTTGTCAAGCGAAAATAATACTTATTTTGTTAATTACATGACTGATTATCATTTAACAAAAAAAAATTACATTTTTTTTTACGTAAAGCTGCTTATTTATTTTTAATATCTATGTATTTTTTTTTTGTATATATTTAAGCTTAAACTGGTAGTGCGCCGCACGAGTGCACTTAAGGGGGAGCCGCCACTGGCCGCGATGAATAGGCACGAGGCGATACTGAGTGCTTATAATAAAGCGATGACTAATGTTCGGCTTACTCAGTACGAGCATCATACGACGTTCAATACATTTGCGATTGCATAAAGTAAAACAAGAATACATTTTACAGATAATGAATTTATAAAAGTTTACAAAGCAGTTTACAAACAGTTTTTAAAGCAGTTTGTAAAAACGAAGGGGAATTGGGATCTTCTATCGACAGAAGGCTGAAAAATAGGATACCTTCTGTTCAGTCATAATGGGCCCCAATAACCCCAATAGGTTGCCTAAGTGTGGATATGGAAAATAGCCCACGGATGCAGTAATAATACATTGATCATTTTGTTATTATGTCTTAGCTGACCGAGCGAGCGCGAAGCGCGAGCGAAGCGTCTCCGTTTCAGCTTGGACCAAAATTCTTTCGCATGTCCGGCTGTCCAACTGGTGCTCCTCTACAAGCCGACAGTCGTGAAATTTTGTGAGCATGTTCAATAAATACATGTTATTTTTCAATTCGGTTTTTAGAAATTTTTCAGTATTGCGGAATTGGCGCATAAGACCCAAGCGCTATTGTAGTGCTAGGCGCTTAGGACCATGGACTAAGTTCTGCGATTATGGACTAGATTCGCGACTTCTATAGCTGTCCGAGCCATTAGTATAAATAAATAATGAAATGTTGTCCACAGACTCTCGACACACTACTGAACACGTTGATCAGAGAGCAGCAGAACGACACGATCCCCGGGCGGGCTGAACGCGCCCGCGAAGTGGCTCGGCGCTTCGTGCGATCCATCGTGCGGATATTCGTCATCTTCAGTGTCGAGATGGCGCCTGGCGCTGCCAAGAAAAAAGGGTAAGTGATTTTCTATTCCTGATATACCTATCTAATATTTACCTATCTAATATTTACATAATTTTGACATACCTATCTAGTGCAATAAATTGCACTAGATAGGTATGTCAAAATTATGGCCTTATATGATAAGAAATCTGTCCTTGTCCCATAGTCAGCGCAAAACTGATGGAAAAAATGTCTATAATATGTATGATACGGTTCACTCACGTATGAAGTCAGCTACAGGCTGACATGTTGTTCCGCACTAGACGACTTCGTGCGCGCGTTCAGTTTACATTCGCCCTGAGAAAGACCTCCAGATGAGGTCGAAACATGTCGGCCTGTAGCTGACTTCATACGTGAGTGACCCGTATTTTATGTATTATTTAAAAAAAAGTCCGTTTAAAAATGCCCTAGATCAAGGAAAAACTGTTTTGTAAGTAAGTATCATTATTTTTTCACAGACCCTTGACGATAACGTCATCACTGGTACGCTGCCGTCGAGTGTTCGCAGCGCTAGTGGCCCTAGCTGTGGAAGAGCTGGTAGAAGCAGCCGACGCGTTACTGGCACCAGTGCGGCTGGGCGTAGTCCGTCCCACGGCGCCGTTCCCGCTGGCTAACACCTACGTGGAACTGGTCAATGGAAGCGAGGACTTGTTCGGAGTGGAACCGCTCTCCACTGGACATTCACGACTTGCTCATACGCGCAGGTAAGTTCAAATGACATGGTTTCTTAATACTCTGTGTATAGATTGCGTGATCAGACCAAAACTGATCTCTTTCTGTGAACATCATCATCTCAGACGTAAAAAGTCCACTGCTGGACATTGCCCTCCCCCGAGGATTTCCATCATTGCCATACCACGCTTGGCAAACGGGTTGGTGAGCGGAGTTTGTTTGACTTATATCAATTCCAATGCTGCTGCCCATTGAGACCATTTTGTTAGTGAGGGAAGGGTAGGAGTTTGTTGGATTGGGGAACGGAATTATGGGTATTTGGAATGCTACTTGCTCGCATAGATTAGGGATGAGACAGTAGCAGCTTGTGAGGTCTGGCGCGCATACCCGATGCCATACCTGCAACCGCCGCACATGCAGTTGAGGATGACACCACTGACTCTTATTATGTTTACAGAGAATCGAACGCAGTCGGCGGTCGTAGCAATGCAGCTGGTGGGACATCAATGGGCAGTTCTACGCTCGTACCAGACCGGTCGTCCACGCCGGTCGCCACGGAGTACGCTGATGACGTAGCCGGAGAGGCGCTGGGCGGAGACGATGATGCTTCAGAGACTGACGAGCCCAATGTACCGGCGCCGGTCCCGGCCGCTGATGCACAGCACCATGATGACCCAATGGGTGATAGGTAAGGTTGCATGGTTACATTACATAAGGTGTTTGTCAACATGTCATAAATGGACGCCTATGCACATTTATAATTACGTCCTATTGTTGCATCTGGACCAAGACGGAACTTCATTACAGTACGAATCAAACTTTATGGAGGCTCGGAACATCGCGCGAGTTGATGCGTAGTACACCATATTAGGTCGAGCGGGGCGCGCGGGGGCAGGCGCGGCGCATACTGCGCAGCTCGCAGCTAATATCTGTACCGCCATAAAGCTTGAATAGGACTGTACAATGTTATTTTTTAAACAGGTTTTATTTAAAAAATATTAACGTGTGAATTATTTTCTCAGGGCCCAAGAACAACATGTGGTAGTCGAAAATGGCACTGAGCGCGCTGAAGGCGGCGAGAGCGAGAGCGAACTGGACTTACTGGCCGAGGTGGAGACCGAAAGTGACTCCGATGACCAAGACAACGCAGAGTCTGCCCAGCGAAGCGTGCAGACCGGCGCCACGCAGGGCTCTGATGCTGGTGAGTTGAGGACATTCCTATTTGACTAACATCTGTTGTCTACAAAGTATACCACACTGAGGACTAGTATTATCTTCTTCTTCTTTTTCACCTTATCCCACTTTATGTGGGGTCGGGATAGCATGTAAGCTTCTTCAATTTTGCTCTTTCTGGAGCTATCTCCTTCGTTACCTTCTTTTTCACCACATCCTCCTTCTCACACTCTATCCTTTCTTTAGCCTGCCTCTATTCTGGTTTCCAGTAACTTTCATATTCAGTACTAGTATTATCACGCTCATTATATCATTTCGTAAATAACAAAACAGTGTTTGTTTGTTTGTAGGAAACTTTTTCATTAGCGCTATACCCTTCGCCTCCACGAGTGAAAGAATCGTAGTGAATCCGCGCTCCTACCTTATATTATTTATATATTCTATTCAGTATGCGATGCGATCGGCATTCGCTCGCACTCTGCCACTCGTTGCATCGCTGCTATAATATCGCCGTGTGTAGACACACGCTATAAGGGAATGTATGGAACTAGGTGGCACGACGATTTATGGTCGCGATTTTCTCGTTCGTGGAGATGATGCCTTAGATATGGTAATGTGATTTTTCAAGATCAATCATGTATCCTTTAAAATATGTGTTGTTTATCACATGGTTCCTTATTCCAATGTTGTGTAACAGGCATAGCTTCACTGTTGCTTTACCCTGAAGACGAGAGCGGGGACTCGACGCAGCCCGAGGACGAAGACTCGGAGGCGGGCGAGACGGACGAGCAGGACGGCGAGACGGAGCCGCCGCTGCACGACGGCGAGCCGCTGGAACGTCGCACGGCGCCGCCCTCGCGACCTAATTTGGCGCCGCACTCCATGCAGTGGGCTATACGGTGCGTATTATGTGTATCCAGACTTCTATATAAACTGAGGTAGTCCTGCCCTCCTCCAAGAAACAGACATTTAACGGCTATGTAGCACACAGCCGCGAATGCGGAACGGAAGTGTTCCGGAACAGAATTGGCGAAATTGCGAAACGCTGTCTAGTATGATTTTGTTTTAGGCGTCTCACACCGCAAGCGGAACGAAACCGAAACGGAATCATGCAACAGCGTTTCGCGATTTCGCTAATTCTGTTCCGGAGCCAGGCTACCGGCGAAAATCACTTTTGCTGGTACCATGAATGGACCGGCTCGTCCGGGGAAGTACCACACTCTCACAGAAAATCGACGTTTGAGTAGTAGCTTTACAGCTTCTATGCTTCGTTCGGTGAGTGAGAGCGCCGGAGGTCCATCCCCCCTCCCCACTGGGGAGGGAAAAATAAAAGGCCGGCAACGCTTTTGTCATACCCCTGGTGTTACATTAGTCCATGGGCAGCGGTGATCACTTACCATCAGGTGACCCGCTTGCTCGTTTGACGTCCTATGACATAAAAAAAAAACGTACGGCTTGTCTACCTCACTATGTAAAGAAGTCTTTGTGTGTATCATGCCGCACTTGGTGTTAGGCTCAACATCATATATGAATTGTGTAAGTAAATTGAACATCCTTGACTAAGCGTTACAAGAGTCATTAGATTTAGAAACGTAAAAGAAAAGTAAAAAAAAAAAGACTTCATTTGTTTTGTCAAGTGTTCATAAAGTTGAGCAAAGTTTTGTGGGTGTGAAGTTTGAGCGTGGTAGTAACGTAACACTTTCTGCAGCAATCGCGAGCCGAACCGCGGCACGAGCAGCAGCACGGGCGGCGTCCGGCTGTCCGGCGGGTCGTCGCTGGTGTTCATTGATCCCGCGTCGCTGCGCCGCTCGGCTGCCGCCGCGGCCGCCGGCGCGCAAGACCCGCACTCTACTTCCACCACTGCTTCGTGCCTCGCCAGAGCCTTTGGTAAGTTCTAAACTTCTAACTAAGGACCTTATATATTAGTAGGACTGAGTACCCATAGTAACTTTTCGTTTACAAAGAGACAGAAATATTGCAGGTTGGCGTCCCGCTGGCACATATACAATTGCATAAAAAACTATAGTTATAGTTACGAGTATTTTATATTATTGCATATGTGCGAGCGCACCAACCTGTATTATTTCCGACTTATGGTCAACCATAAATCTTTGCACAGTATTATGCTCTCTATTTTAAGAACAATAAGGGTACATTACGAATATTAAAAATTGATACAGTTCTATTAGGGTACTAAGGCTGGTTTCACAGCCATCCGGTAGTTCCGTACGGGATGTCTGTACGGGCGCCCGCAGCGGTAGCACACACGAGGATATAGAACATCGTTTCACAGCGACCTGGAGCGGGTTTCGTCTGCACCAATCCGCGTCGCTGTGAAACGATGTTCCAGCGTTCCATTCGCTCATTTCGCCCGTACAGACGGCCAGGACGGATTTCCAGGACAGCTGTGAAACCAGCCTAAAGAGAAGACGCTTACTATATTAAAACATACTAGTTTTATGCGGTATGTAGAAGCACCTTTCATCCGGAAAGAATCCCGGGAAATTACTATTCGTTCCCGGAAAATTAATGGGTTGTGGGCGAAATCTAGTGATGTTAGATGTGTCATTGAAGCTATTTCGACTGATATTAATGACTTAATGTGGGAGACAGACGTCTCTAGCGATTTATACCTTCTTGTTCTCCCAGGTATTGTGATCCGCCAAATAGCCGATCTTCTGTGGGAATACGAACGTCTAACCCTGCCACTGCCACGAGTAGTACCGCTCGCCTACCGCGAAGCACTGCGCCTGCAATGTTACCTCGAGAGGCAGCTCAAACCCACCTGGGACTGGCTCGTCACTGTTATGGATGCTACTGAGGCCCAACTAAGGTAAATAAATTATGTGTCTTTATACAAGACTAGCAATTCTAAACTTCACCCTCCTATTTCACCCCCTTAGGGGTTGAATTTCGAAAAATCATGAAAGGACCAAATTTCAAGTTTCTGTACAGTCCTGTTGTTTTTGTATTTCAAATCTTATGATGCAGCAATAAGGGCTCTATTTTATTGATGTTTTCATTCGGCTTGAGTATGCGGTAGCTTCCGCTATTCGTAGGCGGTAGCTTCCGCTATTCTGCGCTATCGAATAATGCCGTTGTGACTTATTAACATGGTGCTGTCAGCTTCTACACTTGGTACAGCGAACCAAGCACCACCAACCAACCACGGCATTAAACTTACGCCCAAATACTCAAAACCTCCATTAGACGATACATCTCACCATCTCCAGACTCATGATGATGCATCTACATCTTAACTAAAATCGACTTGAGAACGATTTTAGTTAAGATGTAGATGCATCTTAACTAAAATCGTTCTCAAGTCTCGTTCTGTCGCTGTTTAGATAACTGAGCTAGACAAATCCAGCCAGCCTGCCGGAGATTTAAGAAAGTCATTAGTTAACATTATTTTGAATATTCGGGGTTTAGTCTAGTCATAGAAATATCTAAACAACATTTTTTTTCGTAGATTCGGCGCGTCGTTGACGTCAAACAACGCGACAAGCAGCAGCACGGGCGAGAGCAGCCGCAGCAGCGCGCCCGCCGCCCGCCGCACCACGTCCTTCACGTCGCCCGCCACACGCATCATCGGCTTCGGAGGCCCCGAGGTGCCACGGTCCAGGGATCGCGAACAAGGTAAACAGTGTGTAAAGTGACCCATGACAAGCAGCAGCACGGGCGAGGGCAGCCGCAATTAACATTCTAGCAAATAACAATAGTTTGAAGTGGTATTAGGTCTTCAATGACAAAAAATATCCTGTCAATAAGGATCTTTGTCGACATTTTAAACATAGTATTTTATACAATGTATTTCTTTATTTTAGGTGTGGAAGCCGGCAGCGCTCGCCGCGAGTTCCTAGCGTACTGCCTGTCGCTGCTTCGCGCGCACAGCGCCGAGCACGCCGAACAACTGCCGGTGTTGGACGTAGCCGCTCTGAAGCACGTCGCGTACGTGCTCGACGCGTTCGTGTACTACATGCGCGCCGCTCAGCCCTCGCCGTCACATCACCATCACATGTGGACCTCGGTGAGTATAGAGTTATAAGAGTAACATAGATATTATAATGCCTAGCGTACTGCTTGTCGCTGCTTCGCGCGCACAGCGCCGAGCACACCGGACAACTGCCGGTTTTGGACATAGCAGCCTTGAAACATGTCGCGTACGTGCTCGACGCGTTCGTGTACTACGTGCCGCCGCTCAGCCCTCGCCGTCGCATCACCATCACATTTGGTCCTCGGTGAATATTCATTTATTTAAAAAAAAATCTATGTATCGCTATAGCTTTATGAAATAAAGTTCATTTTTGAACGAAGTTCTTTATGTTGGATTGCGAGTAGAACGACTAGTTAGCTGCCGTCACGTAGCAGAGTACTCCAATAATAAATGGTACAAGTTTATATAAGGCTTACTCACTGTGTCATAGTGTTGGTGTGCGTGACCTGGCATTATACGGCGCAAGGAAAAAAGTTATTTCACTGCTAAAAAGCACGTTGTGGTAGCTCGGAGTATTACTCACAAGACCTCTGTCATGGCTCTGTCGAGAGCTCAGCTCTCGTATTTGCAATTGTAATTTTAGTCCGTCACCTTGCGAATAAATAATAATAAGAAACCATTACGACTCCGCAACAGAAATTAGATACCTGGCTGCAAAAGTCCCTCCATGGCAGGCATCGCCTCGACTTGATGAATCCAAATGTAGACAAGGTAGCGTGAAGTATATAAGCAACCAACCTATTTACTATAAAAAGGTAAAGAACTCCTTTGTCATTCTTTATTATTAATTAATAATCTGTGGTGTGACGTCTTGATTTCAAGTTAGTAATAAATTAGCATCGAAAGTAACTCTTTGTTTAATTCCGTAGTTTATTAACATTTATAACATTTGGCGACGAAGTGGCTTTTATAATTGCGTTAAAATGTCATTTTTAGGAAATTTACCTATTTTCAATCACAAAGTTAGTGAATGGTTTATATTTAAAGGAAAATTGACGCAATTTATAAAAATCAATAAGGTAACAAAAGACTATCAAAGTGGTATTTTGCTAACGCATCTCGATGACGATTCATATCGTTTATTGTGTAATTTAGCGTACCCGGCGGAATTACAATGTTTGAGTTTTGAAGAGCTAATTGCATTACTCGATGGCCATTTCAAGCCTAAGCAGGGCTCGTTCGTGGACAAGGCAAAGTTCTATGGCGCGCATAGGTCACCAGGAGAATCACTGGGAAACTGGGCGGCTCGTTTGAGAGGATTAGCGAGTTATTGTGATTTTGAAGCCGCGTTGGAAACAAATCTGAGAGATCGTTTCGTCCTCGGGCTAGGCGCGGGTCCAGAACGCGAAAAGTTATTTGAGCAGAATGCATCAACACTTACTTTGTCAAAGGCTATTGAGCTGGCGGAGCAGGCGGCCTGCGCTAAAGAGGCGAAAATTATGTGTAACAATGAAGTTGACATGGCTAAAGACGTGTATGTACATCGGGCGAAATATGAATCTCGCTTTGATCAGGAAGATCGTCAACGGGACGCCGCGGCGCGCGGTGTCGGCGGCGCCGGCGTTCGTGCGGCGGACGCATCGCGCTGCTTCGTGTGTGGCTTACTTAATCATCGGAGCGAAAAGTGTCGATATAAACATTACAGATGCCAAAAGTGTCATATTAAGGGGCATTTAAAGAAGATGTGCGGGAAGGGAAACAACTGTGTGAATCGCATCGACATCGTAAAGGATGGTAACTCCGAGAAGTCATCTGACCTTTCTTGTAAGGAATGTCAAAACTTTAGTTTAAGGTATGTTAGTGATAAGCCCATTACAATTGATCTAATTTTAGGTAGTAGAGGTATTAAAATGGAACTCGATTCCGGTTCTGGTAGCAGCGTGATTTCAGAAAAATTGTATAAAGAACAGTTTTCAGACTATCCCTTACAAAAATCCCTTGTTAAAATGTGTTTGTATGATGGACATAAAATCTCTCCATTAGGTTTCTTCAAAGTTATGGCAAATTTTAATAATTTAAAAAAAGAAATTAAAGTCTGTTGTAAAAAACGGTGGACCACCTTTATTAGGAAGGGATTTTATGACGGCTTTTAACTTAGTTATTTCGACTGATATTAATACATTAAGTTTTAAGAATGACACAGAATTACAAAACTTGTTAGCTAAGTATTCGGACTTGTGGATGGATGAACTGGGTTCTTTCAACCAATTCAAAGTTAGTTTGCAGTTAAAAGATAACTCTGTTCCGAAATTTTTCAAACCACGGACCTTACCTTTACCCTTTGCCCTTAGAGACAAGGTCGAAAAAGAACTGGATCGATTAGTGGATTTAGGCATATTGGTTCCTGTAAACCACTCCGAATATGCCACTCCTATAGTGCCGGTACTAAAGGAGGACGGCCAGGTAAAAATTGCGGGTGATTTTTCAGTTACATTAAATAAAGATCTTGTAATAGAAAAATATCCATTACCCCGAATCGAAGAAGTTTTTGCTCAAATTGGAGGGGGTGAACAATTTAGTAAAATAGATTTAAAAAATGCCTATAACCAATTTGTTTTGGACGAGTCATCACAGAAACTTGTAACTATCAATACGCATAAAGGTCTTTTCAGATATACAAGATTAGTGTATGGCCTCGCTAATGCTCCCGCGATTTTCCAAAGATCGATGGAAATGCTTCTAAGAGGAATAAATGGAGTAAGTATATGGCTAGATGATGTCTGCATAACAGGCCCTTATAGAAAAACACACATGAAAAGGTTAAATGAAGTCTTGAAGCGACTTAGTAGCGCGGGTCTTCGACTTCAAAAGAGTAAATGTGAGTTTTTCAAGGACAATGTAAAATATCTGGGATTTGTTTTAAGCAAGACTGGGCTCAGAACGTGTCCTGATAAAGTTCAGGCTATACTTAATGCTCCCGAACCAACAAACGTCACCGAGGTCAAAAGATTTTTAGGTATAGTAAATTACTATAGGAATTTTATTCCCAATGCTTCATCACTGCTAAGCCCCCTTCACGAGTTATTGCGTAACAATGCGCCATGGGTGTGGGGTCACCGTCAGCAGCAGAGCATGGCTGCTGTGCGCCGCGAGTTAGCGTCGGAGCGCGTGCTGGCACATTTCGATCCTGAAGCCCAGCTCGTGCTGGCGGTGGACGCAGGGCCGGCCGGCCTAGGGGCAGTGTTGTCGCAGCAGTCAGAGGACGGTGTTGAGCGGCCGCTCGCATACGCATCACGTGCGCTTTCGACCAGTGAACGAAACTATAGCCAGATACAAAAAGAGGCTACTGCGATTATATTTGGTGTAAAGCACTTTCACCAGTACCTGTATGGCCGTGAATCTCCGTTTATTCTGAAAACTGACCACAGACCGCTGGTTTCTATTTTTAACAATAAAACAGGTATTCCTTTGACGACAGCGCTTAGACTTCAAAGATACGCCATTATATTATCAGCATATAATTACGTTGTACAGCATGTTTCTAGTGACAACAACGTCGTAGCCGATTTTTTCTCACGTGCTCCATTAGAAGTGACTGAGATTAATGATGATTCAGGTGATCTCGATTCTTATTGTGCACTTAAATTCCTCGATATGGCTTCACCGGCCACTACAGCAAACGAAATAGTGAAATTCACAAAAGGAGATGTTACCCTGATGACAGTTACTAAGTACATGCGTTGTGGTTGGCCGCGAAAAATAACGTGTAAATCTATTTTGCCTTATTTCCAATGCAAATCAGACTTACAATTTGAAAATGGATGTTTATTTAGAGGGCATAAAGTAGTTATTCCCTCAGCGTTAAGGGATAAGATGTTGAAGGAATTACACGATTCACATTTAGGAATTATTAAAACTAAAAGTAATGCGCGGAGTAGGATGTGGTGGCCGGGCTTCGACAGGGACATCGAGCGCTGGATCGGTTCGTGTGAGGCGTGCGTGTCGCTGCGCGCCGCGCCGCCGCGCGACCCGCCCGCGCCCTGGCCAGCCGCCGCCGGCCCTTGGCAGCGCGTACACTTAGACTACATGACCGTAGGGCAAAGGGTATATTTAGTGGTCGTTGATTCCTGTAGTAAGTGGCTGGAATGTATACCCATGCAAAATGGTACTTCAACAAATTTGCTTATTAGCAAGCTTAAAGGATTGTTCTCTGTTTTTGGAATACCAAACGTTTTGGTATCTGACAATGATGCCAAAATAAATTCAGTTGAATTCAGAACATTTTGTACTGCTAATGGTATCAAATACATGACGTCTCCTATTTATCATCCACCCAGTAATGGCCAAGCCGAAAACTCAGTAAAAACTTGTAAAAAAATGTTGAAATGTATAATAAAAGAAAATTTACATCCAGATAAAATTCACGAGCAACTTTTAGGATATCTATTTAGTTACAGAAACACTGTGCACTGTACTACAGGTGAAACTCCTGCGAAATTAATGTTCGGTCGTAACTTACGCACCCGCTTAGACCTTATTATACCGTCGAAAGAAAAGGGGCAAATTGACCAGCATTTAGTTCCAGGAAAAAGATTTTTTAATATAGATGATAAGGTCTGGACCCGATGGTATAGTGCACGGAAAGAAACGTGGTTATTAGGTGTAATTAAAGAAAAGATAGGTAATAAGATGTTTAAAGTATTGATTTTAGATTTAGATACATATTGTATAAGGCACGTAGATCAATTGTTGAAATATACCGGTAAGGAAGATAAAACATGTCATGAAAGTCAAGTGCCTCACGATTTTTATGCACCACCAGCAGCATTCGTACAATCATCTAGTGGTATTGCCCCTAATAGTCCACCATTGGCCTGCCCACCAAGGGTTTTGAATGATGAACAACATATAGTTCAAGGCGAAAGTACGCCTTCGCATACTGAGTTGATTGTCAATGAGGGTGTTGGTGATGTGGTTGGAGGTCAATCCGAACAATGTGAGCCGGAGGCAGGTGACGGCATCAACCGCGAGCACGGTGAAATTGTTGATGAGGAAACCGGGTCATCGGAACCCTCACACACACGCCCAAGGCGTAACGTACCTACGGTTGATTACAAAAAGTACTTTTAATTTATACTATTCTTTCTATACCTATTGTTGTTTTATGTATTGTTGTATGTTTGTATTATATTGATGATCTTGATTTATTTTACTGTATATAATTGTATATTATAAAGAAAATAGGTGTGGAGGAATGAAGTATATAAGCAACCAACCTATTTACTATAAAAAGGTAAAGAACTCCTTTGTCATTCTTTATTATTGATTAATAATCTGTGGTGTGACGTCTTGATTTCAAGTTAGTAATAAATTAGCATCGAAAGTAACTCTTTGTTTAATTCCGTAGTTTATTAACATTTATAACATAGCGTCTAACGCCTGGCTCAAGCGAGGGGAACTGTTTCCTGAAACGGAGGGATTTATGATAGCCATCCAGGACCAAGTCATCGACACCAAAAACTACAGAAAATATATTATTAAAGATTCCTCTGCACAAAACGATGCCTGTCGTCATTGCCATAGCAGTCCAGAAACGATACAGTACATAACAGGAGCCTGTAGAGCAATAACTCAGACAGACTACAAGCATCGACATGACCAGGTTGCAGCTATTCTTCATCAATATCTTGCCGTTAAATACACCTTAATTAAAAAAAAACTGCTTATTACAAATACTCACCTGAAACAATTTTAGACTCTCCTGATTACAGGCTGTATTGGGACAGGACTAACATAACAGACAAAACAATACATCATAATAGACCCGACCTAACTTTACATGACAAAAGCAACAAAACCGTTTACCTAATTGACGTAGCCATCCCAAACACCCATAACCTCTGCTCAACTTTCACTGAAAAGATCACCAAGTACACAGATCTTGCTATAGAATTAAAAACACAGTGGCGCGTAGACACGGTTAAGACTATCCCAATCATTATTTCTTCTACAGGTGTTATTCCAAAATCTTTGCATGATAGCTTGAACACTCTACAAATTCACCCACTTACCTTCATTCTGATGCAAAAAGCAGCAATTTTAAATACATGTCGCATTGTTCGTAAGTTCCTTTCTTTAGACTCTTGAACACTTCTTCTTCTTCACATTGGTTACGCTTGGCCACCAGCCCGTGTAATCAATCATATACCCCAAAGCATTTGTTATGGGAGAAAAAAAAATCAAAAATAAATAATAATAATAATAAAGCCTTTATTTCATGCAGTAAGTAAGTACATTATTTTTAAACACTTAAATAAAATAATTAGTTGTTCTGATAAAATTAAATATGAAATAATATAATAAAATACAAAAGCTAAACATAATTTTCTGCATGCTGCTTATTGCAAAAGGCCTCCCCCAATTTTTCCCACATTTTCCTATGCTATTCCCACCTTGCGAATAAGTATTACTTATTCGGAGCTAATGACCATTGACATCAAACAGAGCGGAAAAAATTAGACTGTCACTTGGTGGCCAAACAGAAATCAGAGAGTTCCCATTTTCGTTTCTAAAATAAGTATTTTTTTAGGATGAGAATGAAAATGAAGAAGGTGAAGAGGAGATGGTGGTAGGAGGCAGCGCCGCCGCCGAGTCTGACAGCGAGGGCGAGGGAGCGCGCGGCCGCACCCACGCCTTCTTCCAGCGCTCGGAGTCTACGCTGTGTTTGGGGTGCCCACCGCCCGATCCCTTCAACAGTGAGTACCACAAAGACTTCTATATAAACTTAGGTACACGTGCCTTTCTCCAAGAAACAGACATATTAATAGCAATCCCTTTTCCCGGCAGAGTAGAATATTACCCCTTCACCCGTGGATGTTGTAGAAGGCGACTTAGGAAACACAAACTAAACAAAGCTTATAAACATCAAAGCCAGTGTGGAGAGTGTAGGTCAAATCCTCTGGCTGCTCTTGTAGTACAGAGAGGGTCATGCTCCTGCAGTGGAGACTACGATGATGATGTGTCACGTGACATGAACGGTGTCTTCACGTTACAGAGTTTAGGTGTAAGCTAAGAACGCTACAGTATTTGATATGTACGGCTCTTCTACCTCAGTTTATATAGAAGGCTTAGACTTGCGTAAAACTAACAGATGAGGCGCGCGGCGCTGACATGGAACACTATGATAGGATTTAAATCCTTATTGTCATACCCAAAACGACCAGCTTCGCGAGAAAAAACTTCCGTCGCTAGCTACCGCAAGCTGCCAAGAGCGGCCAGAGAAGGCGACAATTTTTTTTCTCACGATATTGATCGTTTTGAGAATGACAACATTGCTTTGAATCTTATCAGTGTCCCATGCCAGCACCGTATCTACGCCGCGCCATTGCTGTACGCCTTTTCTGTTAGTTTAGGCCTTACATGGCCACTCTATACTGTGTTACTTTATTTCTGCAATGCGCATATAAATAAAGTAGAAGTAAAGTTCAGCAATTTAAAGTAGTAGTCCAGTAATCTTAAAGAAGGATATATGTATACTTACGTTATTGACATTTGACATATAACTATGATGTTACTATGATATATATGATAACAATCAAAACAATTTCACAGTAACAATGCAAGATGCTCTGCCGCTGGCCGACCAACCGCAGTTGCTGCAGCCTAATGCTCGGCGTGAAGAGTTGTTCGGTATGCCTCGACAACCCGTCACCGTGCCCGCCTCGGGTGACGCCCCGCCTGGAGTGAACAACCCGCTTGAAGGTGAGCTAGGTAGGACCGGGTAGCTACATATGAAATGAGGGGTTTGAGTTTTGATACTCTTAGTCGCAGCACTGAGATGTCATGATTCATGTTTGGATAACAAATGACAATACCTCATAATATCCAACGTTTCAGTGCGTTTGTCTCAGGTATAACGCTTCCTACAAGTGGAGTAAAATTTAATACTACTCTAAAAGAAACACAAGTGTACGAATACTCGTCAATGTGTGAATATACAATCAGGGTCGCCACCGCAAGATTAATTTAAGTATCTAGGTACGTATAACGGTGCGTAACCTAATAATAGTAACTAACCCTGTTTTCCGAACTCCTGAGAACGGGGGAGAGATGAGAGGACGCCATTTTGTTGCGGATGATGTGAGTTTCACTTCAGTACGTTTGTACTTTAAATCTGTGATTTGGTGGACATCATTTTAGAAGCCTCGTACAAAAGATTAGAAATAAAAATACCTTGTACAAAAGCTTGTACAAAATTGTCCAAATGTCTTTGATTATGCTGACTATGTGTTTGATAACAGTGGTTCCGCGTCGCCTTGGGCTGTCGACGCGCGGGACAGGGTCGGGCGCGGAGAGAGCGTGGTCTCCCCCCGCGCGTCCCGCATCCGCACCACCCGCGCCGCCTGTGCACTCTCACGTCATGACACGTGACGAACCTCAGGTAAATACATGTTTAATAAATTACGACTGAGTTATTTGATATAGTTTTTACGTTATTAATAATTGTAAAATTTCATTGAAATTCATCCAATAGTGTAAATAACGAATATACTAAAATTCTTAAATACAGCGGTTAGCATCAGTGTGACTTGAAAACATAACCACTAAAAATTTGCGAGCATAAGCTAGCATAAGCTTAATTTAATTAAAGTATATCAGAATAATGCATATTATACACGATAAAACTTCGTTAGAATCGTTAATTTTTTTTGTTCGTATCATTGAATCACTGAAATAGCTTACCGGAGAACTGTAATATGAAAAGATGTGAAATGCTGCTTGCTCGTCGTTGTAGCTGGTCGTGTGGCCTGCGCTTTAGTTACCTAAAAATTTTTTTGAAATCAGTCTTGAAAAGGTTTCTTAAATATTTTATCTGTTTTAGGACTTGTCTTGTACAAAGGATGTTGTAACTAAAATGGATGTGGACACCGATGGAGAATATCTATCAGATTCAGATTCTAATGAAGCCAGAACTATACCTAAAAAGAGGCATCACAGGTAAGTGGATATGTTACATATAAGTGTGCTTACAACCACAAATTATTTAGTCTTATTTTTGAAGGTTTGACACTGGAGTTTAACCTGGTGTTTGCCACACATTAGTTGTCACTTGTGGTATGGAACACTTGAAAACATTTGTAAATGTTTTCAAGCGTTCCATACCCAAAAGTTCTTACAAAGAACTGTTTTTGTAGTTAAATATTATATGGTAGGACAGAACCCTTTGTGTGCGTCTACCGACTCGCACTTAGCTGTTTTTTTATTTTAATCTATCCAGTGAAAATAATGTCCACGCAACGAGAATTCCACCTTATATTCTGTTGTCGTTCTCTGGTGTATGGTCCCAGGCACATGGTAGGCACAAGAGATTTGGAAAAATATAAACATAATAAAGAATATTTAATTTTATTACTACCAAACATAACCATCTTTTTTATAAGTACTGAAGCCGAACCGAAGGAAAAAAAAACATCATTCAACAGTAACAAAATTGTTGTTTTAGTTGGCTGCCGGCATAGCCTTGTCAAAGCGCGCAAACCATTTGAACAGATGGACTTTATATTTATTTATTTTCAGACATCAACACACGGTGACAATGTCGTCGGGCAGTAATTCTATGCAGGAAGTGAGCTCGCAGCCCTCTGAATTCCACACTTTGGTTGACACAGCTTGCTCTATAATGGAAGCCCCACACCAACAGTCACATGGCGCATCGCCTTCTCCAGGTAATACATGATTCAATTCTCGGCGTTGTTTGTATCGAACTTACGTTTTGCTACTTTATCATCTTCACCAGAGTTGTATCTTCAGCTCTTTAGCGTTGGAGTTCAGGGTCTGTTGTTATGACAGCATTCATGTTGTGATATGATTTGGCAAAAGTTTTACAGTTTCTAGAACCTTAGAAAAACATGTGAAAATGAAGTTCAATCATTTGTCCGCTCCGGGAAAGATTATTGTAGTTTTATTTTCCGTACATTAGTGGTTTCCTTAATTGACATGTTTTCCCTGTGCAGGTCCCAGCAGCTCGGGCGTAGAGCCCCGCGCGTCGTCGTCGCGCAGTCCTGCCAAGACTGTCATTGTACGTGCTGTAAGTCGCTCCACTTATTTGGGGGACTTTTTATTATCAAAATTCATTCCCTACCACTTCGATTGGCCGTAGCATCCATCTATTTCAATATCATTTACATAACACACGTACGTAATTATGTTTTGAGTAGAAAATTGTGATATACGTTTTCTGATTGTCAATTCCAAGTTAGCTTTTGGGTTATAATGTGATGACGACTTTTGGCTCTTTCTAACCTGTAAGGCAATGATTACAAATGTGAGACGAGACTCATAGATTATATTCTGGTGTAATGAGGGTGTTTGGAATCGAGATATTCCCTGGATGGCGGCACTCTGTCGAGAGGTATTTTTGACAGCAGCTGTCAAAATCCACCAGTCAAGATTTCATCATTTTTATTATTTGTGGATTTTGACAGCTGCTGTCAAAAGTACCTTTCGATAGAGTGCCGCCATCTAGTGGAAAAATCGATTCCGGACACCCTTATTGGTGAAAAGCTAAGCTACCAAACCATGACTTGATTTTCTTTCCTGTCTACGTTCTGTATTGTATTCTATTATCTATGACGTGTTTGTGTAGGGTGAGTTGTTAAGTGCAGCCGATCCGCTGGAGTCGCAAGAGATATCGGCGCACGTCACAGTCGAAACCACGGGCTTGCCGCCACCGCCGCTTATGCCGGCACTCAACACGCCATCATCACAGCCGTAAGTACTGTTCATTACGTGTTAGGCATAAAACTCTGCAACTATTCATTTCCTCTTTTTCTCTATCATAATTCATATATAACATAGAGAAGGAAAGACTAGTGGCGTATAACATTGAATTGTTAACTTTTAAACGTGGGTTGAAAATTTAATATCTTAATACATGTTTTTAGTAGTGGATTAGACACATTATTTGACCTTTATTTACAGACGGGCATGCCCATCGCTCGGCGCCTCTGTATCACACGATCTACTGCTCGGACGGTGGCGATTATCTCTAGACCTATTCGGACGCGTATTCACCGAGGACGTAGGCTTGGAGCCCGGCTCGGTTGTGGACGAGCTGGGAGGGTTCCCCGTCAAGGAAGTCAAGTTCCGCCGGGATATGGAGAAGTTGCGCAACTCGCAGCAGAGGGATTTGACTTTACATAAGGTAAATGTGACAAATTATTAGTCATGCTTACGCAAACGAACATAACTAATTGAATTCTCATGATAGTTGCTAGAACTATTGAATGGTGTCAGAACCGAGTGTACTGTGTGTGCTGAAACATCCTACGAGTACAAATAATTCAACTTGACAAATCAATTGAGCAAGACAGACCTATATACGTAACAGAGAAGTTAGTTTCTCGCGCTTTGTTATTAGGTTTCTTGCAAAGTTAAAGAATTGTGTGTAGGTTATTTTATCATTCGACTACACGTACGACTGAAATAAATATGTATAGTGGTGATACTTTTTAAGTGTTGCCATCTATTTGTATCTAGTCGCACATATGCAATTGTATGAAGCTAGTTATAGTTAATTAAGAGTATGTTATTTATACAATTGCATATGTGCGAGCGGGACACTAAACTGTAGTGTTTCCGTCTCACGACCATCCATAAATTTTTGCACAGAATTATGCTCTCTATTACAACGAAAATAAGGGTAAATATAGTATATCAAAAATTTTAATTCTCTCATATTAAGGAGAAGATGCTTACTATATAGATGCCTACAATTCGTTTTGTTGGACAGATGGAACGCGACCGCGCGAAGTTACTGCAGCAGACGTTCGCGGAGCTGAACACGGCGTTCGCCGGGCAGAACCGGCGCGCGCACAGCGCGCAGCCTCCGCTCGCCGTCAACCGCGTCAAGGTCACCTTCCGCGACGAGCCGGGGGAAGGCAGCGGCGTCGCCAGGTCCTTTTACACCAGTGTCGCGGAGGTAACGTACCATGTCAATGCCTCAATCAAAATTTTATCTAAGGCAAAGTGGCGACATTCCTTGTACGTGAGAGTTCGGGCACCGGTGACTTAGAGCCGGGGCGTGTAAGCTCTACGGTTGATACCACGGAACAAGAATTCGTTACTCACATCGTACCTGCGGTGCGAGCCGTGCGAGAGACCCAACCACAACACACACTCAGCCCTCGACCAAGGCAGTTGGCGACGGCCCGTTCCACGCCCCGCGAGCCTGGATTGCGCGCATACCTGGCTGCTGTGTGTGGTGACACACAGCCGCAAGCGATTTTACGTGCACACATGCTTAAGTGACGTTTCTTTTCGTGTATATTCTTCGTCTAAGGGGTACGTTTTGTATTTACCCATTTAGCTTTTTGTCGTAGTTGTAAATAACTACTTTGAATATTTCAATGACCATGATGAGATTCAGGGTTCATTATTAGGGTAGGGTCAATGTTTAAAAAATATTTATTGACATCGATTTTTATTCGTCTCACCTAAGAGGTGTAAAGAACACGATGGGCCAGACTTAGATGTCAATAGCGGAGCCGAGACGATATTTTCAGCTAGGATGGTTCCACCGAAGCTGTGTGCTGGCTAGATCGCGTCATGTAAATATGACACATCTCCGCCCGGTGGTCTCTATTGAAACAGCGAGGTAAAGATGTGTGAACAACGCAATTCTATTGCTTGTTCAAAACACATCTTACAGCTTTGGTGTGGAATCTCCGAAAAGTCATAGAATACTCATAGGTGATATTTTGCTAGTGTACTGTATAAAAATAAACAAAATCCATTATTGAACGTGTGTGTCCAGGCTTTGCTCGCCAACGAGAAACTGCCGCCGCTGGAGCCGACGACGGGCAGCGGCAGCAACAGCAGCAACACGAACGGCACGTCCGGCACGGCTGGCGCCGGCAGCAACGCCGGCGGCACCAGCAGCAACAGTGGCGCGAGGTATTTATTGAATCTAGCTTAAAATCTATTTTTCGGGTTTTTTACCTAATGCCACGGACAAGCCACTCTAATCTAAATACCTTATATTATAAAAATTACATACAGAGCTGTCTTTGTGAACTCACACAGTGTCGATCTTTTCAGCAATTTTATTCAGGGTACTAGCAGCCCTCCGGGGCTGCGCTCGGGCATGTATCATACATATTATAAACCTTATTTTTAATAATTCTAATCTCAAAACCGTATCGAACTTCGTTGCGTAGTTTTAAAGGTCTCAGCATATATAGGGACAGACAGACAGCGGAAACCGACTTTGTTTTGCACTGTGATGTGGTATGTATAAGTTTTACCATTTGGCATAATAAACATTATCACATTGCAAAAACTTTTACGTTTATAATATTAGTAGGATATCGAATGTTTCTGATAATGGTTTCCATAAAATTAAGATTGCAACGGATTTGTGAAGGCACTAAACACGTTGCTATGTATGGTAGAAGTATTGACAAAATATAAATTAATCATTTGTTATAGAAGTGGTGCAGGCCGTGCGAGGTCAAAAGAGGCCGCTCGCAGAGCCCCGGGCCGACCAGCGCCCCGGCCTCCAGCCGCGAGGGAACCGAGACGTGTGCTCAGTGTGGACGCCAGGCCATATTCACCACAGGTAATACATTCATACATCTACTATTTTAATGATATGACGTAATTTTTTCGAATTCAATTTTCATCATGATATTTAATAAGAACAATGTATACTGAGTCCACATAATTATCTTTCTAAGGTTAACTAAAATTGTGAGTTACAAACAAACCGCACAGCGCATTCCAAGCGACGGCTTGGAGAAAATGTGCTGTGCGGTTTGCCGCTCTTTCTGCACTCCGCTTTGTAAGTGGCCTAAACTTAGTAACCATAAGTCAATTACTGAACTGACATAAAATTTTTCAAAATCAAATATGACTAGAATATGTATGCTAAGAAATCTATAATAAACTTTTGAATTCTGGAATCTATACGAAAGACGTGTCCACCATGTAGGTACTGTTTTTTATGGTTATCTGTTTCTAACCTAACTAACTTAACTTTTGCTTTTGCTAGGCCGCACCTGGCACCGAAGGGGCTGGATATAGTGGAGGGGACAGACCAGGAGGACATAATGAACATCTCACACTTCATCAGGCACAACTAGGAGAAAGATTATATCCAAAGGTAAGAGACTATCGAGATTGTAAGAATAACTAAATAATCACTAAGCCGCTTCTTTGGACCAGCTGAAAAATTGCAACTGCGGGCTAGAAAAATACTAAAAGAATACTTAATATTTTTTTTTACTTCCGTAGGTACATTCGCTCCATCCGACGTTTGCTGGCAAAATCACTGGCATGTTATTAGAATTAACACCGGCACAACTACTAGTTCTATTGGCAAGCGAGGACGCTTTACGACAGAAAGTGCGCGAGGCGATGGATCTCATTGTTATGCACCCTTCAGAGGCCATACTTGGTGAGTAGCATATTTACATTGTGTTCAATTTCTTAGGTATGATCTCAAGTCTTGGTTTTTTTTCATCTCGGTGCTCTTGGTATCCATACCTAGCTTATGATATGAACATGAATTAGCTTAGAATCTCTGTTAATGTTGCTTTAATGTACTTTCACTTAAAAAGTACATACATATCTTAGAGAAGAAAATTGATTGTACTTAATCAGTCATCAAGAAGACATCTGGTTTTGTGGGTAATATCCACACCTGGGGTTTTGACTGCTGGTCACATTGTGTAAGCAGCAGGCTTAGTCTTTCGGTCTTCTGCGACTTCATTCAACTTTTTCTTTGGTTGCTGTTTGATATTACACGAGCCATCGCATCACGTAGGAAGGCATAAATATTTTTCAAAATTATGAACCTCATGCCAAACATATATGGTTGAAATTGCGGTAATTTTTTAGTAGTTTTAGTTGCAAAAAAGTTGCAATGATTTTATCAGGAGACCATACGTTAAATCATGTTCGTGTTTCATAGTTGTTTATAATTTGGTGTGTCGTGCAGATTTAGACGTATTCTCTCTGTCGGAGCGCGGCGGCGCCAGCGGCGCGCCGGGCGCGGGGGCGGGCCCGTCGGCGCCCGCGCCCGCGGCCGACGACGCGGCGCCGCTCTTCTACTCGCCCGGCAAGCGCGGCTACTACTCGCCCCGGCAGGGCCGCGCCACGCCGGAGAGGATCAACGCTTTTAGGAATGTTGGAAGGTTTGTTAAATTGTCAGTGCCTTAAAAATACAGTACTCACATTTTTTTTACAATAGTCTGTGATTGCATCTGTCATTTTTGGATGATGTTTCCTGTCATCGTCATCGAGAGAAGTCTGAATATGCTGACATCAATTTAATGCTTAATTTTATACAAACCTTCCCTTTCCCTGTTTGTATGGACGGTATGCACCTCCAGAGGCTGCGTTTTTAAATGCAGTACTATTTTTGACTGCAATTTTATACCAACCTTCATTCTCGTGTCCTCTCTTTACAGAATAATTGGGTTATGTCTGCTTCAAAATGAGTTGTGCCCGATGTTCCTAAACCGGCATGTGCTCAAGTACATCCTAGGTCGGCCGGTGCGATTCCACGACTTGGCTTTCTTCGACCCTGTCGTGTACGAGAGTCTCCGACAGCTGGTCGTCGACGCCGAGAGAGGAGACTCGCAGACGCTGTTCGCAGCTCTCGATCTCAACTTTAGGTTAGTAACTGCTTTAGTAATGACATGTGGTCCCAACGCCTTAATCGTATGATTTGTTCTCAGAGACTCGCATAGATGGCGCCACTCGAATTATTAGAATTATGAGAATAAAAACATGATTCACAAAATATATCTTATTAAAAATCAGAACAGTATTTTAGGCATAATATTTTAAAATGACACCGTATATTTAGTAAGTTAAAGGCTAACGCAGATTACAGTCATCTAGTATCCAGTAGCAAGCAACTCTCCTGTGCCATACATTCGCCTGCTTATCGCAACCTTAATTTGGTCCAATATTTTTGTATGAGGTGGGCAGTCTATTACGTTAGTATTATATTGTCTTTGGTAATGACTTTAACATACATACTATAACATCTTTTTCCCTTGCGAGGTAGACAAAGTATCTCTACCCTCCTCTACTCTAAATACACGTAGCATTCCAAGAGTGGTCTTCTTTGATAGGCTTTGTTAGGATGACATCATATAAATTAATCATTTGTTATGGAAGTGGTGCAGGCCGTGCAAGTTCAAAAGAGGCCGCTCGTAGAGCCAGTTCTATAAAACCTAAAGGCCACGTTTAGCATGTTGGTGGGCTTGTAGGTGGAGAACGGAATAAAGTAGTGATGGGTTGCTAACCGCATCGCCTATTGACATGATTCCTCAAGCCCATTCCCTCGATCGGCTTTTACGATCTGCGCGGCAAGTGAAGCAGCTGGTACATTCTACGTATTTTTGTTTTCTCCCGTGCGTGCAAGTAAAAGTATGTATTTTGTGTGTAGGTGACTTGAGATTTAATTATATCATCACTTGGATTTGTTGAATGAATTGTTCTTGTTTAGTCAGACGTAAATTATTTAGAAAGTTTTATAAAATCAAAATCAAAACGTTTATTCTGAAAATAGGCCTTTGCAGGCACTTTTTCACGTCATATCATATTTAAAATTATCTCATTAGATATATGTATTTATTAATTGTTCAAAAGCTAGAGACTACTAGCGTTTCGGAACCGACCACTGCAGAGAAGAAACGCCGAAAGAAACTCTTATCAACAGTTTTGGTCGCCTACTCGCCTGAAGGGCTTTATATGATTACGAATATTTATTCCTTATTGTCTTTTTCTTTCTTTTTTCTATTTTCATGTAACAATTTCAATATACATATTTATTATTTTTGGAACATGTTTATGTTAACGATCGAGTGTGCAAAGATAATAAACAACATATGATACTTAAAGTTGTCTCAAAGAGGCCGAGCAGACCAGTCCCTCCCTATATTAAAGGTTTTCAGAATTGAAATAAAAGTGAAATATGATTTCAGCTTAAATATGTGTGAAGAGGAAGGCGGCGGCTGCGTGGAGTTGGTTCCCGGAGGTCGCGAGCTTGAAGTGACAGCACTCAACGTTTACGATTACGTGCGCAAATACGCGCAGCATCGCATGCTATTGTCGCAGGAGAAAGCACTAGAGGTAAAGGACAAAATTGTGATTTTGTTTGTTAATTTTTTATTTAAAAGTGATCTGCAGAATGATCTTAAATAATTATTTTATAATAAATATAATCATCTCTGCTGCAAGAAGTCCAGGGCTGGAGATAGGCTTCCTTCGAGGATTTTCATCATGAGGAAGTTTAGCCATACTCACCACGCTATCTTGGTTTCGTGCGACTCTACTGACCTTCGAAACCTGTATTAAGCGAAGGAAGAGTTGGAGTTGTAAGACTGGGGTAATGGTATTTAGTATGCTATTTGCTTGGGTGGATAGGGGATGAGAATGATGATGCTATACTGCAACCACCAGACAGGGTGATGACGATCACATCGTGACCATAATAATTATTCACAGGCAATGCGAGTAGGCGTTCTTGACGTGCTACCAGAATCGGCGCTAGAAGGATTGACTGCAGAGGACTTGCGCCTGCTGCTGAACGGAGTGGGCGACATCAACGTGGCCGCGCTGGTCTCGTACACCAGCTTCAACGACGAGAGCGGCGAGCCGCCGGAGCGATTGGCGCGCTTCAAGCGATGGCTGTGGGCCATTGTAGACAAAATGACTCACCTTGAGCGGCAAGATTTAGTAAGTATATTGTAATACCTCTCTTTACTAATTATGGTGCAAAACTTAAATTCCAATTCATATTATTGCTTTTGTATTCTATTCTTACTATACTTTTTGGGAAGATACTTAAGACTGTACAAGTATTTCGTAATATCAGCTATGTGTAACGGTGTGTTTCGTAATGTCACCTCTTATCAGCAAAAGTAAGATAAGCGCTTCCAAAGCTTATGTAAACATTTTATCGTTTTCACGTTGTTTATTTAGAAAATATTGTTGGCGTCACACCATTCCAACCCAATTGGGCGTTCCCCATGTCAGCAAAAATAAAGTCTAGACTCCCAACCACTTTTTATATCCCTAACAACAATGCGATGTGACAGGTTTATTTCTGGACGGGATCGCCTGCGCTGCCCGCGTCGGAGGAGGGCTTCCAGCCGATGCCGTCGGTGACGATCCGGCCCGCCGACGACGCGCACCTGCCCACCGCCAACACGTGCATCTCGCGCCTCTACATCCCACTCTACTCCTCCCGGCACGTGCTCAAACATAAACTCCTCCTCGCAATCAAAACTAAAAACTTCGGCTTCGTTTAAATGGCTGCCAATATTTTATATTTCGTTTAGTTTAAACCCATTCATGTAAGACTGCTCTTATATTCTTGTTAATTTTGTAAGGTCTTGTTTTGTGAAATACAAAAGCTCTTTGCTGTAGTGAATGGAAACATTAGTACTAACTAGTACTCGCTTTACACACCTGTACATTTATATTTTTTTGGGAAATCTTTAATCAATTTACTATGACTGTTTTACAATTGCGATTAATTTATCTGTAATTGGACCGCAAAATTAACAAAATCTGACTCATTGCAATTGTGAATAATGTGTAGATTTGACTGAATGGGTATTTTTGACTGAATAGTAATATTCATTATACAGTAACTTGTTTCTTGAATGAGAAAGCAAACTAAACAATGGTCTGCACAAGTACATAGTTATGATTAAACATAAGCTCATAGACCATAAGTATTTAAAGTTGTCTTGGAAAGTAACTATAGCGCATTTTGATTGATCAATATCTTTGAAGTGATTAAAATTAGAATCTTGATTTGTTGGCACATTGTAACGGCCTATTTTGACAGTGCATTTGAATTGCTTTCCTCATTTCTTATTTATTACATCCTGCTTTATGATAAAGGCAGCATATTCAAAAATATTCAAGAATATTTTTAACTGTTTATATAGCTTTGTTATATAGTGAAAATTATATAAGTATAGAGTATGATGGGAAAATACTGCTATGAGTGGGGCAAGCTTGGGCAGACAGGCGGATCCGAGCAATGGTGGTTTTTGTGATATCAGAGGAAGTATTTATATGCCTCAATCTCTAAAATTAAGATTATAATTAGATTTTCCTTTGATCAGTTGTATTAATATGGTTCATAATAAACAATCTCAAAATGCTTATACTCTGTTGTTTCTATTAATCTCTCTTTAAATCCCTTTCCAAAACTACAGGAAGTCATCCACTATAGGTATATAGTAAAAGAAAAAGTGTACAAAGTTGTTTATTAACTATTTTGTTTTACAAAAATAGTACTTAACTACATTTTAGAAGGAAAGAAAAATATTTATTTTAACATAATGAAGGCACATACATATTATATCTAGTGAATCCACAATAATTAGACATGTACAAATTGCTTTCATGTTCATCACACACAACCTAAGTACTCCACACATTTAATTTGACATTAATTAATTATTGCACTTTAGATGCCATACGTAATTCTGCTGATATTTTTTTGTACACTCCATGTAATATGCTCAAATGACAAATGTGCAATAGAGCACTTGTTAAATTGGTACTGGGATAAGTATTCCAACACATTTCGATAAGTGCTAGAATTAAAAACTTAACTATGACAGAGTAATTGGTAGACCATAGCAAATATGGCAGACTATGGAAATACCAAGAATAGAATTGGTAGTGCAGACTGCGGGCACAAACTATTCCGATGAAGTTAACCATAAACATGGGTAGTATAAATAGCTGAGATAATATATCAAAGTTGATACTATAGTGAGTATCCTCATTTGTATCTAATATCTCCTTCTTTGCTACAGTTTTCTTTCCAGGTTTTTGAGATGATTTCTGCAGCATTGCTTCAAATGACCCTAAAAAGTCTTCCTGCTCTTTTGTCAATTTTTCCTCACTGTCTTCAGTCTTTTTAGCAGATTTACGTTTTGCATCTTTTATCTGCTTAGGTTTTCTTTTATTTTCTCTATTTTTTGCATCTATTTGAGGCTGAACTTGATTCTGTACATATTTCAATCGACAATAGCTTTTGAAATATTGTACACACATTGGTAAAAATAATATGAGCAACATTATATGAATTCCAAGCAATGTTAAATGGAAACATTGGTTTTCGAAAACTTCAATATCTAGGAATCTATAATTTACAGTCCATGTGTGATTAAAAACTCGTCCCACGTCAAAACTTCCTTTTAAATAAGCTACTGGATTTCCTATTAGAAATGGCAGACCCAAAACAAGTTGTAGCATTCCACAAACAAACAGTTGTTTAACTGTTTCTTTCAAACCTAAATTTACTAAATAAAAGAAAAATAAAGCAGGAGCATAGAGAAGAATATTCATTTTGACTGAGACTCCCAAACTATAGAAAACGCTACCCAAATACCATTTTCCATCTATGAAGAAATTGAGAGCAATATATAGAAACAGTACAGCTATGGGATCATTAAACAGTCGTAACACATAAATTGAATGCATTCTATATGAAGTAAGTATGGTGATAACAAGTACATACGGGGGCACTTTTCTAGTCTTGATATAAATTTTAAGCACAAAGTACAGCTGTAAGAGATAAATTGCAATGAACATATATTGAGCAAGTTTGATGTTTTCACCTTGACTGGTAAGGAAATAGAAGATGGAATATATGTAAACGAAACCTGCAGGATATACAAGAGGTCCAGTGTCACCGCGAAGCTTGCTGTAATCGAATGTTCCATTCAGAAATCCTTCACACTCCTGCATGTAAGCTTTCCAGTCGATCTCAGTGTAAGGCACTCTCTCCACTACTAATACGTTGATAATGAGCTCTGCAACGATGATCAGAAAAGCGACCATTGGTAACTGTGCTGGGTTTAGAATTAAACCCTTTGCATATGACCAGGTAAATATCTTCTTGAGCTGGTGGAACATTTCTTGTACTTTATTTCGATTGCCCATTTTGTTAGGGTCAATTATACTAACACTCGACCGTCTTGTTAATCTATACGGTATGAAGGTTTTATTCAACGTAGATATAATTTAATATTTCTATTTTAAGATTAGGTCACATTACGGGAGCTCAATCACCGGTCCCTCCCCAGGCGCACAGCTGTTTTTTGACAGTGACACAAAGAATAATATGACATAACATGACAGTGACATTTACTTTTTGTTTTTTATTATGGCTTTCACGCATTACATATTTAGCCACTTTCAAATAAAGAAGTTTTCCGCGCTTTTTCTAGTTTTCTTGTTTTCAACGAAATGATTGTGTAAATTCATTCCGTTGATTCTATGGAGCCCTTGGCGACAATCCTTCACGAACCCACTGGTTTAATCATAGCCAACGCAGCAAGGCGGACAACCACCAGCCCGCTTTTTAAATCTCACTACAACTACATACACCATGAATACCATGACTGTTTATTTTAGTTATCCCCATAGATATCAGTGTTATCCCAAAAATTGTTTTTGGTCATGAGCTTTTAAAACACTGAATTACACCGATTTCACATTATATAGTCCACTAGAAACAATTTGCACAACAATCCAAAACAAAACACCGTGTAGTCCGCTAAAATTCCCGCCAAGAACTCCAACATTTACTTTTAAACCCTTATTTACTAACTCGGATGACAGGTGTCGATGCCTATCAATCTAGAATTTTTTTTTTATTTTTTTTTTTTATTTTATTTGTTAGGTTCACCAATGGATGCTACAACATTACATTCAAATATTTCTTATTATCTAATACTTAAGCTAGATGTGCAAACCTTTGAAGGTGAACACCACTTGTTCATTATATTTATATAATTTATGCTCCTTAACATGGATTGAAATTCATGTTAAAAAGCATAAAAATCATGATATGCCTTACACTCAGTTTATTAAACTATATGGCATGCACATGCGTCTAAATTAATTACTAAGTATATCTAAGATTAACAAAAAATATTAATTTTGATAAGTATTAATTAACTATTTAAGGTATCTGTGATACTTGAGCAATATTTACCCAGAGAATCATGATGGACATCGCAACTTACACTAACCTGATTGTACAGTTCACACATTTTGTATATGGGTGAGTTACATCCTAAAACAGTCCGACGGAAAGGTAATACAAGGGGTTTTACAATACCTCTAGGGAATCTCGAAGGAGCTCTAAAGTTTATTTTCTTTAATATTTGAGGGCAGTTAATTTTGTTCCGAAGTATTTTATAAAAAAATTTTAAACTTAGAAAATCTCTTCTTTTTGATAATGACATCAATTTAAAATATGCCAGTCTCTCTTCATAAGATTTCAAAGTCTTGCTTTTGCCTACTGTGTACGAAACATGATTCAAAAAGCGTTTCTGCAGCCGCTCTATCCGGAGAGAATGCACTGCAAAGTGTGGACGCCAAACAACACTACAATATTCTAATTGGCTTCGTATTAGTGTCGTGTACATTAATATTTTCGTGCATGTTTTCCGAAAGTCCTTACAATTTCTAAAAACGAACCCGTATAATTTCGATGCTTTTTTAGTAATGTTCTCTATATGTGGAACGAATGTGAGTTTCTTATCAAATACTACCCCCAAATCCCTAATAACGCTTACCTCTTGCACTACCTGCGAGTGCGACCCTAGGTAGTATACAGACGTCAAAACATTTAATTTTCTAGTGCATTTCATATGTACACATTTACTTGGATTCAGATGCATAGAGTTTCGTGCGCACCATTCCTGTAAAGAATTTAAATCGGACTGAAGAAGGTGTACGTCTTCAACGGATTCGATAACTCTACAAAATTTTAGGTCATCCGCGAACAAAAATGGACATGAGTTTTTAAATATTATGGCTACATCATTAATAAATATATTAAACAAAATTGGCCCCAAATGGGAGCCCTGGGGGACCCCAGAACTTATACTTTTAATTTCTGAACTGTATCCACTGATGACTACGAAAAAATTACGGTTCTTTAGATACGATTGCAACCAATCTAATAGGTTTCCCACAATACCATTACCACGCAACTTTTGTACGAGTATTGAGTGTGAGACTTTATCGAAAGCCTGGCTAAAATCGGTGTATATAATATCAACTTGTTTATTAGTATCTACCGCTTCGATTAGTGCTTCGGTAAATGAAACTAAATTCGTCGCAGTAGATCTATTTGTAACAAAGCCATGCTGATGATCTGAAAGCAATGGTTGGAAATGCCGCTGAATAGCGGGGCAAACCAAACACTCGAAAACCTTGCCAAATATTGATAAAATTGAAATGGCTCGATAGTTGCGAACGTGAGTTTCGTCATCTGATTTGAATACCGGAACTACCTTGGCAGTCTTCCATTTACTTGGGAACACTCCATCCTTAAGGGAACGATTATATATGATATGCAACGGGTCTACTAAGCAAGATGAAAGTGGTACTATGAAATATGGTGGGATGTTGTCTGGACCTGATCCCTTTGACGTGTCTAGACATTTTAATTTATTTACAATTTCATCCTTGGAAATATATAAAGAAGACAAAGAATCGCTCCAAGGTATCTTACTTAAATTATGTATATTCTGATCATAAGAAGTTGATGGAACCTCTGATTCATCACTATATACTGATGAAAAAAAGGAAGCAAATAAGCTGCAAATTCCTCTACCGTCTGATTGCGTATTTTGCCCATCTGTAAGAGTAGAAGGATAGGTGCTCTTACTTCCACGTTTGCTTTTTAGATAAGACCAAAAGTATTTGGGATTATGCAAAATTTCGTCCTCTATGCTACTAATGTAACGTTTATAGCACTCCTTATTTAATTTATCACATCTTTTATTTAACAAGTCCAATTCCAATTTATCCATCGGGTTATTATATTTCTTAACTTTTCTAAGTAAATTCTTTTTTTCACGCACTCGTTTTACTAAGTCATAATTATACCATGGAGGATATTTAGATTTAGAATTTTTCTTTCGAATCAAGGGAACAAATCTTTCAATTGCTGTAACTAAATATTCATAAAATATATCTACCATCATATTAACATCTTTGCATTGGCTAAAGGTGTAAGTCCAGTCTATATCGGTAAAGTATGTTTGTATTTGTTTGAAATCTGCTTTGTTGAAATTGCGTCTCATATTTTGTGGGTTGGTTTCTAATCTATTTTCCTTTTCGTGGGTAATGGGGATATTAATTTGGAGAGGTGGATGAAGTGGGTGTACCTTACTAAGAACATCTGCAGCGGTGGTTACGAGACATTTCGGTACGTCACTGAGTACCAAATCTAATATTCGTCCCATTGAGTTAAGCTCCTCATTATACTGAACAAAGTTGTTATCATTGACAAAATCAACAAGAAGTCGAGCGTGAAGGGGGAGTTGGACTGAAAACGTGTCATTATTTAAGTCCTTCCATTTAATACAACTATGATTAAAATCTCCGATTATACAAAAATTACACTCAGTACCTGAATATTGATCGATTACCTTATTACAATTTTCTGTTACCATTTCAACCGTTTGACGAGAGACTACTCTAGGAGGCAAATATACAGTGTATAACAATAATCTATTATGAACATCTAGATCCAGAGAAACCCATAGATCCTCCAAGGAGCTTTCATGCTGATGAAGTCTTTGAGATTTAATATTCTTAGATACTGCTATTATGACTCCTCCACCAGTGTCCTTGGATTTTTCTCTAGTAGTCTCTCTGTCTCTCCTGTAAACATTATAGTTCTGGTTAAAAAGTTCTGAGCTATGAATATCTTTGCTTATCCACGATTCATTTATAACTATTATATCATATTTAAAACTACATACATTTCTATAAAAAATATTCGTTTTCGAGCGAAGTCCACTGCAGTTCTGGTAGTATATGTTAATCATGTAAATTAAAAAAAAGAAAAAAAATTAAATTACCCTAACAATTTTTAAAACTTACTTCCTAAGTTTTTCAAGGCAGGTTACGTCTTTTACTAATATATAGTCGGAGTTGTCGTCCTTTCTCGCAAAGATTTTACCGTTTCTGATCCAAACGTATTTAATGTTCAGTTCTTTTGCCTTGATCCTCGCCGCAGCATGCAGCGCCTTATTTGCAGGTGATAGATGTTCCTGGACGAATATGGGCTTCTTTACACCACCAACTCCAATATGAGCTGTGTTGAGTTTATCCTTAGGGTGTGACTTATTGTATTTTATTACTGCAGCCAAGAAGGAATCACGTATAGATGTATTTTTGAATTGAGCAACGATGGATTTGGGGCGCGCAGACGCCCGATTGATTTTGGCAGTTCTAGTACACGATGTGATGTGATCAGCTTCAATCTCGCAACCGACAGTTTCAGCTATTTGGCACACTATGGTACGGAGGTTTTCGTCTTTGAGCTCTGGCACACACTGTACCTCGATGTTGGTTGAACGCGCTTGTTGTTCAAGTTGATTTAGGCGCACGTTTAGATTATCGACAGTGGCGCGCAAAGAGGAATTTTCCGACTGAAGATCAGTGACTGTATTGTTAGCTAATTGTTGAGCCGCTTGCAATTCCTCGTACCTTGAGCTAAGGAAGTTCACGGAGTCTCTGAAGTCTTTAAGTTCCCCTCGAATAACACGCAAATCCTCGCCAATTTTGGAGTAAATGTTGGAACTTATTTGCGATACAGCGTCTTTTAGTTCTTCTCTTAGCACCTCTCTGACAATTTCCTTCAAATCAATTTTGTCAGGGCTGGTTACTGGTGGTGAGGACAGCGCAGGCCTTTTGCTAGATCTTTGGATGTATTTATCTGAAGTTTCAGTCTCTTTAGGATCGTCGATGAAAGATCGAACAGGTGTGCTGTCGTTTTTACGCGTCTTTTGTCTACAAAGAGGGCACTTCCAATCTACCAAAGAACTTACGTTAGGTAATTCAGACAGGCAATCCAGATGGAATATCTTTTTGCAATCATTGCATAATTTATATCTTTTTTTATTACCAGGGCTTAAATTACAGCATCCCACGAGCGGCATTTCGGAACTCTCCCTTATTGTCTATGGTTTTAAAAAGTTGGATGTCAAAGTCGAGACGGGAAAATAATTAATTCCAGTTATTTGACAGATACGATAGCATGTCAATTATAAAGTTGTTTGTTTGTAAAAAAGTGGGTGGTTTGTATAAATTTACAGTTACAATGCGGGTTTTGCTTGCTCGTAATTTTTTTTTGGAATACTAAAACCGCATTGTAACAGCAAATCCTAGATTGATAAGCATCGACACCTGTCATCCGAGTTAGTAAATAAGGGGGCTACATTACACCGGGTCGGCAGGCCGATTTGCTAACTCGGTGTACAACAATTTGATTGTCACTTTAGCATCCATTACAGTTTTCATATCTTAAATAAAAATAGTCATTCATACCGAAGCCGTAATGAATATTAAAGTTACCATGAAAATGATGTACACCGTAGTTGTCAAAAGTTAGCAAATAGGCCTGCGGGCCGGGCCTACATGGAAATTCCGGACTTCCGTTTCCGGAAAAAAATCCGAAGATCCGGAACGGAAGTTCGGAATTTCCAGACGAAAAAATTTTTTTTAAATGTATGGGAATTTCCATGTAGGTAGTTGATACACGAAAACATACATTTGTTCGAGTGACGGATTGAACCCGGATGGGTCCGAAATTTTTTCCGCAAGGTCAAAGACAATATAATACTAGTTAACGTAATAGACTGCCCACTTCATACAAAAATATTGGACCAAATTAAGGTTACGAAAAGCAGGCGAATGTATGGCGCAGGAGAGTTGCTTGCTACTGGATACTAGATGGCGGTAATCTGCGTTAGCCTTTAACTTACTAAATATACGGGTCATTTTAAAATATTATGCCTAAAATATTGTTCTGATTTTTAATAAGATATATTTTGTGAATCATGTTTTTATATTCTCATAATACGGTAGATACAATATTGTGAAGTTTTGGAATGGCGCCATCTATGCGAATCTGAGAACAAATCGTACGATTAAGGCGTTGGGACCACATGGCAAGGTGTAATGTAGTCCAGCCCTATGGCAAGGAAAAATTAGTGATGCCATCTCCGTTTCGTCTCACTACTATTATTAATTCTGTGTCACTGTGTCCAATCCACAGGTATCTATCTAACGTATTGCGGCGTCCGTCCCTTTCGACAATTTTCTAAATAGGTATCACTCGTGTGATTATAAATGTCCACCCTTCATGACTCGACGAGTTTGAGTCGTAGACGTCCACGAGACAAACTTCTGACAGAGACGATCCCATTGACCTCACTGAGGCCCAATCCGATCCCTCCCTCTCCGGTTCCGAGTAGCCAGAGGAATCTCACTCTCCAACACCGTTGCACTCGCCACCGGAATAGAGTGCGTAGAGAAGGATTAGTGAATACCTACAGGGCTAAAATACATGCCTAACATTCTAAACTACTTAGATGCCAATATGTAAAACCAAAATATGAGTAAATAGTAACATAATTCCACTAGAGCGGATAATAAATTACATAAAATAGACAAACATTACATTAAATTAAATATCATACCTTGTTTTAAATTAAATTAAATCCATAAATTAGGCATGTATAAGTTGATTATTTTGGGTTATTGTAAATTCGTTACCCTGGTAAATTCGTCACCTAAAAACTTTGTGTAAATTCGTAGTTATTTTTTTTATAGTAAATTCGTAATTTATAAATTTCGTCTATAGTAAATTCGTCACCTAAGGTTTTTCGTACAAGCAGCACCAAAATGAAATAGGTACCTAACCTAATGAAGTAGATTCAATGTACAACTTTCAAATTACAACAATATACGGTTAAATCACACAGATTGAGCTAGCCCCAAAGCAAATTCGAGACTTGTTTAATGGGATTCTAACTTATATTTTATAACAAATAGATAAACATTCAAGACCCAGGTTAACCTGAAAAAGATCATTTCTCATGATGCTGATTGAAAGGATGAAAACGAAAGTAATTAATATGATACAAATTTGGCGGGTTGTAATTTCTATTGCTATCTTATAATTTTTTTGTTGTATTTGTAATAAATACAACAAAAAAATACTTGGGTGGCGAATTTACTACAACAATAAGGCTTTGGTGACGAATTTACATACTTTTTACATAATTTTTAGTGACGAATTGATGTACTTTGATTGTATGGAATTTTAATTAGGTGACGAATCAACAATAACCCAATGCGCCAGAGGTGATAATCCCGTACCTCGCGCCAGAAAGGGGGCCCTTTCGCGAGTTGGGGCGTCTGGTCCCACCCTCCGACCCTGACGCACTCGTCATCGGAATCGAGTGCGTAGAGTAGGACTAGCTCCGATTACTGGTGATCGCCCGGCGGTCCCGGGTGACTTGCACCCAGAATAGGTCCTTCTGACACTATATAGATTTCGGCCCATACAATAAAACATGAGAGTTGCTGCTCTCTATAGGTTTTGCCATTGGTTCTCAGTTCGGTCCTTTAGGCCATGCATGCAAATCGCGGTCCATCAGGCATATGAGAGTTTGCTGACTCTCCAAGCCTTGCTCACCAAGGCAACGCCCAAAGCTGAGGTCCATCCCTCCTGGGGGCCCTTTAATGATTTTCGCCTTACAGGTTGAGGGCACTCTACTCTCACCTAAAAAAGTCCGGTGAAGTAGCGTAACTCACTAGGAGTTAGTAACATAGTCCATTAAAAAAATTTGGGGTGTCTCGCAGTCTTAATCTAGCGTTTTCCACGTAAATACTAACTCTATCACTATGCTTATGACCTAATTAGCCTTAGACCTAACTTTAAGACCTAATCTTATACTATTCATAAGAAAATATCAAAGAAAATCTATTGCTAATTGCTAATTTCTAACTATAAATTATCATGGGAACCTAACTCTATTTTATTTAGGTTTGCTATATCTAAAATCCCTGTAGCCTATCCCAGATGTAAATAAAACAACAAATAATACTCTGAAACCATTCCGCACATAACTCAGAAATAACAATTTGGCGTTTCATCTTTATGATTTATTTGTAAAAGGGCTTTATCAAGTACTTGACCCTGTCCTACCAGCTCGTCCTTTGATATTATTGTTCCTCGTAAGTGCCATAGATTAAAGTATTTAGTTAAGACGTGTATAAACCAACGTACTTGCGGGTATTTACTATGTGTAATTTGTCCCTTTACCTTTATGGTGGTAAACAATAGAATTTTGTGGTTCAGGATTAGTCAGAGTAATATTGCTATAAATTAGTATCTCAGGGAGTATTGTCAGTATAAATAGCAGCGATTCGGTCTGGATAGCACATAAGTAGCTGCGAGTTTTTATTCCTCTGTGGCAGCAGCAATATTATAATTAAAAACAATGAAGTGTTTTATACTTGTTTTGTTTTTTGTTTCTTTGGCATATGGAGGTAAGGCTGGCTTTTCTTATCAAAGATGTTATTTTCGTCAATCTTTTTATCTTATAGTTCGCTTACACTTTATACTATTTTAATTTTGTAGTTTTCGGGGAACATTTCTGTACTGCAATAGTACATTATGATACAAGTACGGTAAGCTGGATATTATAGTCGAGGTGTTTATAGGCATGACGCGAAGCCGAGTGCTTATAATAAACCGACGACTATAATAGACAGCTTACCGTACGAGTATCATACGACGTTTTTCAATACATTTGCGATTACCATAAACTAAAACAAGATTGCAGTTCAGCAAATAAGGTATTTATAAAAGTTAGGAACTAAAGCAGTTTGTAAAAATACATTAATAATAATCAGCTACATTTAGTCAGGTTTATTTTCTCCAAAAAAGTACATTGACAACCTTCTCCTTTTCGAAGTCAGTTAAAAAATCACATCTCACGAATCAGAAAAATGTTTCATGCTGAACATGAAACTCTTTTCTTGGATTCTATGAAAAAGTTTAAATTTTGCATCTGTGGTATTGGGCTATTGAGCGGTTGTGATTGGTGTAAAGTAAAAAGCACTAGTGCTGTAAAATACATTATTACGATACAGATTTCGATGTCATAAGAACCGTATAATTAGCAAATGTATTGAAAAGAGTATTACTTGTATTATTTACAGTACAGACTTGCTGTTTCTCGCTACTTACGGTGCAAGTTCAAACTCTTATCAGGATTTTAAGATATAACTGGCCAAGTGCAAGTTAGGCTCGAGTCGCGTGCCAAGGGTTCCATACAAAAGTATTTTATTAGGGTTCCGTACCCAAGGGTAATAAACGGGACCCTATTACTGTGACAACAAACAAATATTTAAGGGGGCTCTCCTACAACAAACGAAAGTTTTGCCGTTTGTTGCTTGATACTTAACGACAACGCTTCAAGCGTTGTCGTAAAGTATCTGTATATTCACAGATATTATAAAATTTGCATTTCCGGCTCGCATTTGGCCGGTCATTTTAGATCTAAATACAATTTATTAGGTATTTCAACAGATATAAAGGAAAATAATAGGATAATAAACCCTATAATTTTTCTTTTTTCCTGTTAAAATACCTAAATTCATGCATAAATTCCTTATTCTAGGTTCTTGGCAATACCATAGGTTGATTCCCAAGCTAGTTTGGAAAATTGGCAAACATACCTACCTTTAGCCAATTTTCTCATATGATTTCGTTATCCCAGAAATTCAATATTAATATGAACTTGATACGCCATAAATACGCTCTACATAAAATAATCTTGACAGACAGACAGACGGGCAACCGAGTGATCCTATAAGGGTTCCTTTTTACCTTTCCAAGAAGGTATGTCCAAAAATCCATGTACATACTACAGGATTAACATCCATAACATTAAAGCATATTTTACGTTCAAGTTAAGTTTTTTTATCACATTTAGAAGATTGAAGACCGTCCCCTGAATTTAGCTTATATGCTCTTCTTCTTATTCTTAGTTTATTAGGTCTCTGCTTTATTATCAATTCTCTCATATCCTCTAATATGCTGATACTAAGTTTCTCTATTATTTCATATTGATTTCAGAAGCTCCGCAAACTAAATTGCAAGAAGACTTGTTGGCTTTTTTCAACATGTGGTTGAAGGGAGACGTTCAAAATCTGACGTTGCCTCTGCCAGCAGTAGACGTCATCACTATACCAAAGTTTGAGGGAACTTACAAAGAATTCGGAATCAAGTTAGTATACACTATTTTCAAACTCGATGCCGCTTGAATTACTTTAGGCGCCCGAGTGGTAGAGCCACGCTACCGGCAAAAATCACTTCAGCTGGTAGCATGAATGGGCCGGCTCGTCCGGGGAAGTACCACACTCTCACAGAAAATCGACGTTTGAGTAGTAGTTTTACAGCTTCTATGCTTCGTTCGGTGAGTGAGAGAGCCGGAGGCCCATCCCCATTCCCCTCTAGGGAGGGAAAACAAAAGGCCGGCAACGCTCTTGTCATACCCCTGGTGTTACATTAGTCCATGGGCAGCGGTGATTACTTACCATCAGGTGACCCGCTTGCTCGTTTGCCGTCCTCTGACATAAAAAAAAAAAAGAGTATGAATAATAAGTAAAAATTATGTGAGTACTAATTACGTTACTTAGATTGAAAGTTTGTAAAAACGTGAAAAGAGAAACAAGCGCTATTTTTTTAAGTAGGTATTAAGAGAGGTGTCCTGTTTGAACAACTCTGGGACACAAAATGAGATTTCAGTAACCATGGTGCATTATTGACGTTTCATACTACTTAACTGGACATTTCATACTTCTTAACTGGAGTTGCGCTGCAACTATCAGGGCGTAAAATATGTGCTACATTTACCAGATATTCATATCTACAACAACTGTCAATAAAATGCATTTAAGATTATTATTACATATATTTGGATAATATTTGTATTTTTTTAATTAATACGTTATATTATTCTTACGAGCCGTATTTAGTCTAGTTAACTAGCAGTGGAACCACTGCCATCTAATGAAGACTTTTGAAACTAAAAATGCCAGAGCGTTTGTCAGTGCGCGTGCCGTCGGATGAGATAATTACTCCTGTAGATCTATGCTGTAGCTCAAATTAAGCGACTTGCTCTATCCGGTTCAGCCATGAACTATCTCTGTTTATTCACTCAGGCTGTCGTATTCTACCAGCGAAATGAAGCTCACCGGGCTACCCAACTCCTACTTGGATGAGCTGATCGCGAAGCAATCAGAAATCGCCCTGAGCGCACGAGGAGCTTTGGTTGCTCCATCCCTCATGTTGACAGCCGGTAAGTGGATTACACCGAGTCCCTATGAATATTTGTATTTTCATTCCGATTGTACTAAGTTTGTAAAGGTACGTACGGTATCCTCCAACGTTTTAGAATGACACTCCTTTTCAAGGCAAGAGTGAATATGCATTATTTGAGTGTGCGTGTCCTAATTGTTGCTTCCCATCAGGTAAGAAAGGGAACCCAAACTTACTCTGACCAAAAATCTGCTTGAGTGTCTCAAGAAAAATACCAGTGAAAATGAAAAATACTTAAGGCCCCACACTAGGCACACTATAGCGACGCCAATTGTTTTATTCCGAATACTTTACAAATAGAAAGAAATTCAAGAATGTAAATCATATAAGCCTTAGTAAATAAGCTGAAGTATTTTTGGAATCATGTTTTATATCATGATAATAAAATTTCCAACTTTTCAGTTATACAACATGATTTTTACTTATTCATTTGCTTGCAGAAAAATACAAATTGGATGGACGCGCTTATTATTTTTATCCCTTGAAAGGAGCAGGGGAAATGTGGTGAGCAATATTTTTATCCAAATACAAAATGAACGAAAAATATATTTCAATAGATAGATACCTATTCATTTTTTTGCCGTTTTTGACAGAAAAGCGTCACGTTCTCACTTTTGCACCATAGTTCTAAAAAAAAAAATTTTTGTCTTTCTAAAAACAAAGTAGTTCATAAAATATTTTGAAGATATGTAGGGCCTCGACGGGCTAACTTCTAAATGACAGGTATCTCCGTTTTTGTCTAACGATTTATTTCAAATGGTGGCAGCCCAAAAAATTCACGCTTCCCCAAATAACGTGCAATTAAAAATAAAATCTAGCTACCTAATAGTGATCCCTCCTAACCTTCTACAGGCTAAATTTCAGCATTTCTGGTAATTTAATATACCTACAACAATCATTCATTTAAAATAACAAGATAACATAAATCCTGCGGTTTTCAGATTTTTTCCGGATGGTAAATTTTCGTCTTCTTTCATGAATAAAATCAAAACTATTGATTTTACTCGAACATAAAATATATACATATTTCAGATCCTCATGATGAGCCATTGATATTGAATATGACACAGTATGGTTTGCAAAACTTTTTTTTTTATTTTCTTTATAGTCTTTGTTTTAAAAGAATATTTATTTACTTTGCACATCCGTGTTGGGTTATATCCCAAACACGGATGTGCAATTACACCATCTTACCAAATTTCATCTAATTTGGTTCAGTAGATGCGGGGAAAATTGGCTGTGACAGACGGACGGACAGACAGATAGACGCACGAGTATTCTTTATGGGTTCCGTTTTTCATTTTTTTGTACGGAAACCTAAAAACATGCTGTAAATAGCGGACCCCGGGCTCCTACGCCCAGCAGCTGATCATGTTGGATATCGTGGAAGACCAGCCTTAACATTTATACGTGCTACCTATTATACATTATTTGTTTTTTAGGGTAAATTTTAAAAATGTCGTGTTGCTGTTTGACATTGAACTTGGAACTAATGGAAAAAGGATGTGGGTGGAAAAACTGCAGTTTGGAGTAGATGTGGATAAAATTAAGGTAAGTTTGCATACCTACTTACCCGCAATTTTGGTTTTTACTTACAGCATAGACGCGGCGGATCTTCTTGTATTGTGTGTGACGAATATATTTTTTTTTTATCTTTACTGTATTGGAACTAATAAACCGCGTTGTTCTATAAGAAATGGTGGGTGTAATGATTCAGAGTATGTTAGTTATGTACCTATCAATGCTGAGACTACGCTCCGTAATAAAAATCCGTAGGCAACCAAAGTTATCTTAGGAATTTTTGCGTCGACATTTTTTGTGTAACTAATGCCTGCCAGTAACAACTGGCAACCATCGATTGCTTTCAATTTGAGTCCAAAAATAAGATAAAATTTCTCTTTTAGCGTCTTCGTATTTCTACATATAATACATCAGAATCTCAGAATAAAGGAAGTAGAAACTTACGTAGGAAGCCGGAATAAAAATAACATAGATTTTTATTATAAATATGAAGAACGACTGACAATTTTGATTTCACCTTCAGATAGATCTGACGGGTACGACGAGCACGATCACCAATAACCTGAACAGCAAGGCGTCTAGCATGTTCGCGGAGCGCAAGGCCGACATGGAGAGCGCCATGCGGGAGGCGGCGCTGCCGGTGATCAACTCCTACCTGGCTGATAAGGCGCCCGAACAACTCTTAGCTGCTATTACTAGAGTTCCATAGTAATCAGCTCTATGATATAAATAAGGTCAAATACGCGGAGAATGGCATGTACATACCATCATCATCATCAGGTTTTGTCAGTGTCCACTGCAGGAGCATGACCCTCTCTGTACTGCTAGAGCCATTTATTTGCCTCTGACATGTACCAACGCACTGCTATTACTTTTACCGGGTTCAATAACTAACGTTTAGATATCCATGAAGAACAAAGTGACATACAGTGTTTTAAAAGAATTTCGTGCCTCTTGTACAGTCGGGTGCAGAGCTGACCCCCTACGAGCAGAATTACAATTTTAGAGGGGTTAGGTTTATCTGTCCCTGACTGTACCTATCTGGTACTTGGAAGTACAAATTGGAATGTCGTGCATGTTTCATTTACGTTAGAGTAAAGCTAGTAATATTCTGATATCTATGGTAAAGAACGCGATATGTCTTATCTGGTGCATCTTTATATATATTTGTCTTTGCAACCTTTGCTAAGGATCAATGTAAGAGCTCACTGTTATATTACCTCCATATTAAGACCGCACACTAGGCACAGTAGCGACGCCAACCATTTTATTTCTAATACTTTACAAATAGAAAGAAAATAAAAAATCATATAAGCACTAGTAAATAACCTGAAGTATTTTTGTAATCATGTTTAATATTATCAGAATCAGTGAGAATTATAAGAATCAGATTACCGCCAAAACGGCGGTTTTTGGCGGTAATCACGTTTTCTCTTAATGACTGAATCTCATATAATATTAAAACATGATTCTAAAAATACTTCAAGTTGTTTACTAGTGTTTAAATGATTTACATTCTTGAATTTCTTTCTATTTGTAAAGTATTAGGAATAAAATGATTGGCGTCGCTACTGTGCCTAGTGTGCCTCCTTAAGTCGTCTTATATTTTTTATTAATTAACTTAGCTAAATCAATTAAACTTATTTTTTACATTTAACTTAGTTAATCAAAAACTAGTCGGAATAATTAAATACCAAAAATAATTTATTTTCTTTGTAAGAGCTAATTTATTATTAAATAATACTTCATTTTATTTTATTCTACATACTTAAATTATTCCTAAGGTACTTGCATGTACTTAATACGAACTACAAACTGTAGTGTTATATGGCCCCGAGGTCTGTATTATGCAAGTTTTTATTGATTATTATTTTTAAAAATAATAATCAATTAAAACTTATAGAAACTTTAACAAAGATCTACTATAAAGTATGTACTTATGTATACTCTATTGGGCATTGAGACGTAGGCGTACGTAGGTATTACATGTTACATGTACTGTTGTAGATTTATAATTGAACCAGATATTAGGTACCTATATTAGGTAGGTGGGGCACAAGCAGGGTATAGGTACTTGTTGATAGGTTAAAACCTGCGATAATAGGTATAATAACAACTACCTAATTGGCAATTTATGATTACAGAAACATTTATGTCGTTCATAATTAGCAACATAATTGATAATATGTTTGTTAAGTTAACACTTGATTGCATTTTCATGATTGCAACGCTGTACATATGGGTACACATAAGTATTATATTATTTTCTTTATTAATTTATGAAATCAGTTCAATAAAACACAATATTATTGTTACGGGATTTTTTTTATTTAATTTTTCGTTATTTTAAATTTATATTTATTTATCCACTTCGAAAAGTTCCATACACTTTCTTTCTAAGTCCCTTGAACACATTCCAAGAAAGTGAAATGTAAAATCTGCAATATTTCGAAATCAGTTGAGTTTGGGAGAAAGTACTTTGTCCTTCAAAAGGTAGGTAATTTCCTCTCCAAACCTCCAGTTCGGTCTTTGTATTCATTTATCCTCAATATGTTTCAGCTATTTACGGGGTAAGGATAAAAAAGAAACTTATTACTTATAATAAACTCTCTGCTGACCGGCCACCACAGGGCCAAATCTATTAAAACGTCAAAGGAGTAAAATGTGTTATTTGAGCATTTTTATAGTTAACTAATGTATTGTAGGATGATACGGAACCCTTCATGTGCGATATTGCCTTGCACTTGCCAATTTTATTTCGTTTTATTTTGATGTATCGGTAGAGTTAGGTTTCGATATTCTCATCCCTAGAAATTTATTTAATTCCCTGGAATTCCGTATTTTCCTGCGATATAAATGCATCATCAACATCCGCTATCTTTTGTAAGTCTAAAAATATAGATTTTTATCTAATACATTATCATTGAGGACAAACTACTACATATAAATTATAAACAGGCACTCGAAGAACAGTCGTTAAGCTATGTCAGATGCCTTAAGGCAGCTTGAAAAATCTGACACCTGTGTTGGCCACTTACACATACGAAAAACAAACAAACACGAAGATGGCTCATCAAAAAATTCAAAACAATATTTAAATAGTACATTACTGCAGCGGCCGGCAATATGGCATTTTGATTGATGGACGAACGTGTGAACACACATACGTAAGTCCATCAACGCCTGATTGCGGCCTAGGCTTGTATAGTACTTTTCTCAAATATTGCGCGGATATAGAAATGTAGAAAATGCAATTAAAATAGTGATGGGTTTCTAGCCGCATCACCTATTGACATATTCTCCTTAGGTATTCACAGTGGCGGATTTACCAATAGGCTAAGTAGGCTGGAGCCTAGGGCGGCAGATTAAGAGGAGCGGCAAATTAAGCACAAATAAAAAAAAACTTATAATTATATGTATACACATTACGTTCGTAATCCATATATAAAAGATTACTATGAAATAGGTACTTATGCGATCATGAATTTTAAAAATATTCCAATAGCGTTTTAATATTAATTTCAATTTAAATTTAGTAACTTTTACCCTAATTATAAAAATGATATTTAACGTTATATATGTTTCAACATTTACATATTTATTTACTGCTAGGTACGTATGTATTTGCGTAGTAGTTTGCGAATACAGAATTTGGAGCACATTTATCCAAACTTGGATATAGCACTTCGCATGTCTCTATGTACACCAGTAACAAATTGTTCAGGTGAAATAAGCTTTTCTTGCTTGAAACGGGTAACAAACTACTCTACTTTAAGTCAAAAGCTTAACACTTTATCTCTTTTGTGCATAGAGTCAGAGAACGAATGAACAAGATTTAATACGACGATATAATTAATGATTTGCGGATTTAAAATCTCGCAAAAAGATAATGTACAACTTATTTGATCTCATTGTCACCATTAACTGGATCGTTAACATTTTATTTAATAGAAATTGTTCGTATTGGTTTAAACTGTAAGTTCAATAAAACATATTTAACAAAAACAACGTTTACCGACTACACATTATTTTGTGTAAGCTGTGTTCATATGGTGTAGGTATTTTTAAGGCTTGCCTTTCCCCACCTTATGCTTAGTATATGCTGCTGTTTTTAGGTCAACAGTATACTTGTCACTACATAGCGGGTTGCAAAAATAATCTAGTAACAGACAGAAATATCACCTAGTTCACAATCATACTAATAACGGGAAAAAACCGATGTAATAAGGACGATAGAACACAAATCATGAAGTTGCAATTTCTGAATAAATGTAATTAATATGATTGTGAACTACGTATTGAATTTCAAAAGTCAGTAGGGGCGGCAAGTTTGAATAGCCTACTAGCGACAATTTTGTAAATCCGCCACTGGGTATTCACCCTCTCCCTCGGCTTGCTTTTACGGACTGTACGGAAAGAGAAGCAGCTGGTATATTTTATGATTTTTCGTTTATCCTAGACTAGCACGAAATATTGATGTGTATTTCGTGAAGTAAAGTGGGGGAGTCATTTTTTTTTCTCTACTTACCCATCGTGTGATGGTTTGGCATGGTTAAAAAGGTTTTTGAAAAATATTGTGAGGTTGAGAACACCATTTTTCGATTTAGGGATCCGTTTCCGAAATATTTGGTTTTAAAGTGAAAATTTTTGTTAGAGGTACGTGTCCCCCCCTCTATCTGCTAAACGGTTATATATGGATACGTGAAAAAAATTACAGCAGTAGTATATATACTGAAGTTGAAAGGAAAACTATCAGGGCTGGGTACTAAGTGCAAACTAAAAAGTTATAGGCAACCAACTTATAAAATGTACTGGAAAATGTAAAATTTTATACAATCTTTATTGTTAGATGTTTTTGGTCGTTAAACTGTGAGGTGCGAGTGTAAACAGTGTGAAATCAAAGTTGTCATTCGCAACTTCGGAACCCTATACTGCGCGTGGCCTGACACGCACTTGGCCGGTTTTTACCCTTTGGTTACGGAATCCTATAAAATAACTTCCATCGAAAAAGAAATAGCTTCTAAACGATCTTAAAAAATTCTGGTTAACTTTTGAACAAACATTTCAAGGATAAATATTTTTTTCTCAGATACGTATGCGTCTATGCATAGAGACGTGGTATCCAGTAGATTACTTATCTACTTTATATATTCTATTATCAACAATTAATTTCTAACGGAGAACTACATTCATTGATAATTGTGCGTTGTGAAATTAATTAAGATTTTAATAATTGAATGACCTTCTAGGTTTTTTTTAAGTAAGCACTTATTTTTTTTCTAGGTTGAAATATGCATTTTATGGTTATTTTGGACGAGTTACAAAGGGTATTTCTATGGGTTCCATAGTTTATATATACTATGCTATGACCTTCAAACTGGAAAAAACAATAAATAATCTTTTTCCATATTAAGTATGAGTAATTATTATGTTCACTACGGGACTTACCGCGATTATTTTTGAGTTCTGTCTGATATTTCGACAACATTGCAGCTACCATTTTCACAGACTAACTGAAGAGACTGCGGTGGTGGATGTTGAGCTGTCAAGGGAAACCGTATCGGTCAACCCTCTTTATTTGTCTTTTATTACACAGGTTTTTACACACAACACTGACGGTGTCCATTCGGGAATTGTTCACTGATGCGCGCGTACACTTTTTACACAACTCAATCACAGGGTTCCATCTACCCGAAAGCTTGAAGCCGTCTTCCCGATTGAAATTGGGATGCTTCTTAATTTCAATCGCTTCCCTAACTAGCCGGGGTATTCCCAAATCATAACTATCTGGGATGCCCGTAATACTGCTTACCCCACGCCTTACGAAGGAAGCAGCCATTTAAACTTATTTTGATAAATTATATATTTCAATGGCGTTTTTGGAATAAATTATTTTTCTTTTTTATCTATCCACCATGTTTGAATGAACTTCCTATGTTTTGGCAAAGACAATATATTGGTTTTGGCATGAGGATGAAAGAAACAACACAAAATGAATAGCTGATATATTTTATTTCATGATTTGTAAGTCTGTATGAATTTCGTTCCTTTCCTGACCTTTATGAACTTTTACATTAACACATTTTTTTAATTGTCACCAAGATCAGTCCAAGTTTTTGCGAGTTGTTCTAATAGACAAACAGACTGAGCTCGATTTGTAAGTTTAAAATGGTTTTACAGACTTAACGAGTTGCCAACTAGGTATCGTGTCACTTCTTCGGCCGGCGCAAGCCTTAGAATTTGGTTGACATCAGACATGATGGTTTTCGCTAAGATGGTCATGGATTGCTGGAGGATATCTTCAAAAAGTACAGTCGCCTGTTCACCTATAGTTTTCCACACATCCTCGGCGACAGAAAGCTGTAAGCAATTAAATGTGTTTTATTTTAATCAACTTCTAAACTTCTGTTTCTGAGTCAGTTAAGGAGCTGTGGTATTCGACACCCAGCCACCCAGCAATTAATTATTAAAATATCGAATTTTAAATATCTATCATAAAAGGTAACTATTAAATTATTTGTAGTATTTTGGTATTGGTTTTGGTACAAGTAATTTAATTGTGCATTATTATCTATATATCTATCGCTTAGTTTATCAAACGAATATGAATAAAGAGGAATACCGAAATACTGCAATCAATTAAGTAGTTATACTTATACATGTTTATATTTTTTATGAAGTAGGATTTAAATACTAATTTCTAAGTGGCGCTATTGTCGCATACGACAGCACCTTAAAACATGCAAGGACGTAGTGATCACATGCTCTTTGGTGCAAGCAACGACAATTGAGTTTCGTGCTACGATAAATGCTACGACCGACTTATGACCTTGCTACGACTCACACGCAGTCAGTGCTTGTGTTGTGATAAACCAGACCAAAATCATCTAACTTTAGTACTCGGTCTTAGCCCGGGCTATATGCATCAGGGTCGGTCTAGGCCCCAGGCCGGCAATAATTTCTTTCTCCCTTTAGCAAACACCAGGTAGCTCCGGAACGGATTTTTTTGGCTCAGATGCATGTAGTCGAAGCACTGACTGCGCGACAATGATGATGATGATGAATTGTTTAGTGTCCCGGGTTCGATCCCCGGTCAGGTCAAGATGAAAAATGATCTTTTTCAGATTGACCTGGGTCTTGGATGTTTATCTATATTTTATTTATATTAAATGAGGGACTGAGGTAGAAGTCATATCAAATTTAACAAATCTAAGGGGCCGGCCATTAATCACGTGATGTTTTTTTAGCATTTTTTGACCCCCCCCCTCCCACTTGGTGATACGTGGTGAGGTTTGACTAACCCCCCCTCCCCCACCCAATATCACGTGTATTTTTTAGGACCTACGTAGAATAATTTTTTTTTAGAAAAGTATCTTTACTCTTTATATAGAAAAGTAAGGACCATGATAAAAATGTCTGGCAGAATGGCAACGGCGTATCAAGGTCACACTACACGCGGATTTACGGTTTAGAAATCGCGCGTTTGACGAAAAAATAAATACACATGATATCTTACTACACCCCCACTTCCCCCTGGTGATATTTCGTGATTATTAATGGACGGCCCCTAAGGGCGCTTATTTCGCATACTACTGCGCCTTAGTTTCTCTAAACTGACTAATGACAGCCTTACAAACCTCCAAATTACGCGCATGCACTGCCAGCTGTATAGCGTCAAGCTGGAACACTGGTACGCCCTTGTACTTTTTCAACGTCGATTTAGTCGTTACTTCGGCTGTAACGTCTTCTATTAATATTCTGAAAATGAATCAATCATCATCATCGTCAAAAAATGGAGTAAGAATTACTTAGCTCTTATATATTCTTAGTAAATTACTCGTACAAAGAGCAAGGAGTACAAGTCCTGGCCGCGTGGAATTATTTCCTATATCTTATTTTTAAAATAATAAAAACGCCGAGAGGCGGTTCCGAAGAACTCTGACACCAGGGTGTGCATGGTCGACTGACCGTGTCACCTACACGAAATGATAATGATGATTTTTAGGGTTCCGTAGTAAACAAGGAACCCTTATAGTTTCGCCATGTCTGTCTGTCTGTCCGTCCGCGGTTTTACGCAGAGGCTATAAGTACTAGAAAGCTGTAATTAGGTTTGGATATGTATATTAATCATGGCATAAAAGTGGTAGAAAAAAATCTTGAAAAAATTTTTTTTTATGGTAGCTCCCTTACGAGTTAAGTGGGGGAGTAATTTTTTTCTTTATTTACCCCTCGTGTGGGGTATCGTTAAATAGGTCTTTAAAAAATATTGTGAAGTTGAGAACACCATTTTTCGATTTAGGAATCCGTTTCCGAAATATTTGGTTTTAAAGTGCAAAATTTTGTTAGAGGTAAGTGTCCCCCCCCCCCTCTATCTGCTAAACGGTTATATATAGATACGTAAAAAAATTACAGCAGTAGTATATATACTGAAGTTCAAAGGAAAACTTTTTTGGTTTTGGTTGGTGGTTTTAATGAATACTTACTTAGTATGTCCAGCGTATGTAAGTGGAATAAATCCTGCTTTGAGAGCTGCTGTGTAGTCGGCTGCAGAAAAAAAAACGTGAAGATTTGGATAATCGTGATGAATTTTACACTATAAAATTATTATTTATAAACCTACTAATAATTACATTTCCATAAAAAAGTTTTGTATGAAAAAAAAAAGAAAAGTTGTTCCTTTGACGAGCTAAGTCGCTCCTTATTGTTATTAAAAAAGTAAAAGTGTTGGCTAACGGTGCTAGTTTCATCAAGTAGCCCTTTTTCAAAAAATAAAGAACAGAAAATACATAGTTTTTAAAATAAAAAGTAAAGTAGTACAGTGATTATGAAATAGAAATTCATAAAGGTCTCAAGAATTCCAATGTGTATAAATGCTCTGCTGCTCCCTACAGCAAATTAAGTATAATTGCTTAAGGCACTTGGACATGGACAGCCCAAAAATTTATTTGTTAACCAGACCCTGCCACTGTTAAAGGAGCCTCAATAGAGCAATATCTACTCATTTGATTCCGCAAATAAGTATTCTCTCCTACGTCTACTTCCTCCCGATTTGAGCTTATAGTGCCGGATTATCTCCTCAGCAAACAAGTCTGCTGCCGGGGCACCTGATGGAGAGGTCCCGCCGCTCTGATCATACTGATTTGTGGAATCCCAGTAGTAATGTTTGTGGGCTTGATGCAGAAGTGTCTCATAGTGCATGCAAGACTAGACAGGGTTTCAGTGCTTAGGGCACAAACATGGCTACATCCGATACTGAGCGCGAGTGAAAAGCAAGGTCTGTGTTCAAACCACGCCTGGCCCGACGGTCATTTTCATCGACCTCTACCCGCTACCGGTGAAGGAAAACATAATGAAAGTGGAAAATCGAGAAAGCAATATCAACCTACTACATTATTTCCTACAAAAAAATAATATACTCTTACGAAATATGATCTAGGAGTTAGCTAACTCTTAGATAACGTTTCGTAAGAGTAATTGATGTAAATTCAAAGTAAAGGAAATGATAAATTTACCCTCAGCAGTTATAGTGGGGACTGACAGAGTAACATCCGCGCGATTGTTCTTCATTCGCATTTCCAGGACGTTTAACACTGCGTCTTTCATTCCTCTTGCCACCAAATTCTTGACATATATTTTTCCACTAAAATAAATAACACAGTTTAATACACACTTTAATTTGCTAATCGGAAAAAAACATTCTTTGACTTATGTATGGATCATAAGTTCCTTAACATTTTAGTAAGTACTTGGACTTGGTAAATTATATATCACCAAAACATGTTCACGCCAAGAAAAGTACTTATTGCTTGCACTGTAAAAAAGTTATCAGATCTTATGGAGAGCCTAACTCCGTAACTCTACACAACCGTTCCTTACATTCTGTCATCATTCACGAGGAAACCGATATATCCGAGAGAATAGTCCGAGCGTGGGTCACCTGACCTGGCTTCCTGCTTACAGCTTTCGAGGGTTCTTTTATTGACTCACATAAAAATCTTACTCCTATTATTTTTTTTACTACCTACCTGTTTCTATTCATAATAATCACTCTTCATTATTCTTTTCCTCATATTTTTTTTGTTCATAAATTTTTATTACTAATATCGGAACTTATAACAGTAATTTTTATATTTCTTTTATTCATACTGTCATTACTAAGAAATGTTTCAACTCCTAAATTTTTTTTTCGTTCCTTTTTTCTTTATAACAATCAGTAGTCATATTTTTTTTATTCATACTGTCATTATAAATAAGTGTTTCAACTCATAATTTTACTCAAAATTTATTTGGTGTTCTATGTGTAGCCATAACCTAACGGACTTCTGTTACCAAGCCAGTGTATCCAAATCAGTCGCTGTTGCACCCAGGTCATCGCTCGCTCGCTTCGCTCGCTTGTATGATGGTCTATGTGTAACCATAACCTAACCTTCCTTCTGTTACCAAGTCGTGTATCCAAACCAGTCGCATTCGCACCCAGGTCGTCGCTCGCTCGCTCGTATGATGGTTTATGTGTAACCATAACCCAACCTTCCTTTTGTTACCAAGTCGTGTATCCAAACCAGAACCTAACCTACCTTCTGTTACCAATCACGTATCCAAACCAGTCGCTTTCGAACCATGATATATAAATAACACTAAGATTTAAGAAATATATGAAAACAAATATTAGTAGAAACAAAATGTATGAATTGTGATATAATGAATTAGTATTAACAAAAAATATGAAGAGTGATCATTAGGATCTAAAATTGTATGAACCGATAATAAGAGTCAAAAAGTTATGTGAGACAAGGCCGCCCCCAGCTTCGACGGTATTATTACACACTTACGCCGCCTACGGGTCCATTGTGTGTGAACAGAAGGTGTCCATTTTTCGGCCTTCTGTCGATAGGAGACCCCAAATCTCCTTCCATTTTGGATTGCTTCAGTGGTTTTACCCCCGAACTAACCCTAACTTGTTTAGACGACGCAGACTGTAGAGGGTGTGCTGCAGACCTTGACCAGACTCATAGTTGCTGGTTTACCCAGGAACTCTTGTTTAGTAGAAGTCACGCTTGAGCATTCCAGTAGAAATTCCCATTTATTTCTTTAGTCTCTAAGCAACATCTGCATAGAGGAGCATCATACCTGGCGTACGAGTTCTTAACATCGAGGGGAGAAACCCGGTCTTTCACGTAGGGGTCCGCGGGCGGGATCTCTGATGTCCCGGTGGCAATGTATGGAATCATGGCGACCGCCCACTTTGTGGCGTTCACACTGGCGATGACGTCAATAGGCTCCAACGGCTCGTACTTGAAGGGCACCTCTCCGACGCCAGCTACTACGTCGAGATAGCCCATAGGCACGGTGACTAGAAATAACAACATATATATAAATTTTCAAAATTTTTTATAGAAGAACTACTTCAAATTTTAATTAATTTTATTAACCTTCTTTCTTAACAACATAGACTAGGTACCTGTAAATTTTCATACAAAAAGCGATAACGCTTCCCACCCCTTAAACATAGCCCAATTTCAATATTTTTTTACACATTATTGATAAATTGGAGCAGTAGGGCTGTACGTGTTGATATTTAAGATATATTGCTTACAACAAGAGTTATGAGCATCTAAGTAAATATCCATATTTTTTACATAAAAAATACCCGAGGCATTTTTATTTATTTAAATTAATGTAAACCGAATAAATAAAAAAGAACGGTTAGCCCTAGATTAAGGTGTGCTAAATCAAATGACACCCAAATATCCGCGAAAAAAAATTGAAAGGGTTATCGCTTTTCGAAAATTACAGGTAGTCGATCCTCTTAAAAACTATTGAACCGATTTTGATGAAATTTGCGCTGTTTCCGAAGTTGAATTGTACACATTGTCACTAGATTTTAAATAAAATATTAGAAAACGTCGCATTTTTGATTATATTGTATAATAATATTTGAAGAGAGATTACTAGGGGAGAGTTGGATGATTTCATCCCCTTAAGAGGGCCCTTCCCCGACCGACTATCGTCAACGCGAGCATGGTCGAAAAAGTTGTTCCGTCCAGCGCAATCCATACTTCCATACTTTGTGTGATGAATGATGAAAAATGAATGCGAAAGTAACTCTGTCTGTCTGTCTGTCTGTCTGTCTGTCTCGCTTTCACGCTAAAACGGCTGAACCGATTGAAACGAAATTTGGCACACAGATAGGCTATAGCCCGAGAAAGGACATAGGCTACTTTTGATTTCGATAACGTAGGTTAAGCAACTCTAAACATGGTTCAAATTAGGATGGGTGGCCAAAACTAAAACGGCTGAACAGATTAAAACGAAATTTGGCACACGGAGAGGCTATAGCCTAAGAAAGGACGTGGGCTACTTTTAATTACGATAACGCAGGTTAAGCTACTATAACCATGGTTCTAATTAGGATGGGTGGCCAAAACTAAAACGGCTGAACAGATTAAAACGAAATTTGGCACACAGAGAGGCTATAGCCTAAGAAAGGACGTGGGCTACTTTTAATTACGATAACGCAGGTTAAGCAACTATAACCATGGTTCTAATTAGGATGGGTGGCCAAAACTAAAACGGCTGAACAGATTAAAACGAAATTTGGCACACAGAGAGGCTATAGCCGATAGCCTAAGAAAGGACGTGGGCTACTTTTAATTACGATAACGCAGGTTAAGCAACTATAACCATGGTTCTAATTAGGATGGGTGGCCAAAACTAAAACGGCTGAACAGATTAAAACGAAATTTGGCATACAGAGAGGCTATAGCCTAAGAAAGGACGTGGGCTACTTTTAATTACGATAACGCAGGTTAGGCAACTCTAACCATGGTTCTAATTAGGATGGGTGGCCAAAACTAAAACGGCTGAACAGATTAAAACGAAATTTGGCACACAGAGAGGCTATAGCCTGAGAAAGGACATAGGCTACTTTTGATTTCAATAGCGCAGGAGAGCGGCCGCATATTATCAGAAATTTCTGTTAGAAAAATTCTGACGCTCGCCGGAAGGCACTCCGTGCATACATTTTGTATTAGCTCCCGCACACTGTTAGAAAAATTCTAACGGGTCGTCCGTTTCTGATGCCCGCCGGATGGCACCTCAGCCGGACGTCAGAATTTTTTCTGATAGAAATTGCGGAAGGCGTGTTTTCCATACATTTTGTACTAGGCCCCCCCGCACACTATCAGAAATTCGCGTCAGTTTACCGTCCGCCGCCGTACGCTGCACACGTGTTTATTGTATTTTAGGAACCTACGTTCTTAACGAAAATGAGTTAAATCAAGATTTAATTGCCGATGTGGAAAAATATCTATGTTTGTGGAACGCGATGTTGAAAATGACCAGAATAAAATACACAGAGACTTAGCTAGGAAGCGAATATGCCAAATATTAATTGAGAATTGAAATCCATATTTCAATATCCAGGTTTTTATGGTTCCATGTCCAAAGCGTAAAAACGGGATCCTATTTACGAGATTTCAATGTCCATGTGTCACCATCATACATAAACCGTTGTTTGTTTGGTTATTCGTATGTGTAAGAGGCCAACACTGGTGTCAGATATTTCAAGCTGCCTTAAGGCATCTGACATAGCTAAACGACTGACATCAATGATGACAGCCGCTACCAACGGCTTGACGTGCCTTCCGAAGCACGGAGGACCTCGAGATATTTTTATGCCACTTGCGGTCACCCATCCAAGTAGGGACTGCACCAGGGGTTGCTTAACATACGTAAGCGCTCATAGAGCTCACACCCACTGGACCATCGGGCTCCTCAAAATCCTCAAATACCTCTCCTCATAAACCGTGATTACTATACAGTTAAAATTTTCATAGATGATGAACTTATTTGCTTTTGCCGTAAACACTAGAATCAGAATAAAATCCTAATCCTAACTAATATTATACGAGTAAATGCGAAAGTGAGTTTGTTTGTTTGTTTCTTTGTTACGCTTTCACGCCCTATCTACTTAACCGATCATCATGAAATTTTGCATACACATAGGTTAGAGTACTGAGAAGGACATAGGCTATAATTCACGCGGGCGAAGCCGCGGGTAACAGCTAGTGTCAGATAAAGAGGCAAAGCGAAAAGAGCCCCTTGCCCTCGTCTCCCGCACACCTCTTACTTACTGCCACATGGTAACAAGCACGGGTAACAAGCTAGTGAGTACGCGAAGACATTGAATGAAAAATAGTGTGCGGAAATTTCATTAAACTTGTTTCAAGAAATACGTATCTATTAGTAAGCCTTATAAGTTTATGAAAAAAATGTTGTACATCTAGAATATCCATTACATTTGCAAGGTTTCTTAATAAATATTTTCTTCACTGTTACAATTAATGAGTACATTATAAACGCCGAAAATAATATATAAAGCGGATATTTGGAGGCTAGTACTGAAGTTGTTTCTCCAAATTTTGAATTTCGCTTTAATACAAACCTAGATATAGTACACAAGATACCTATTAGTTGAAAAGCTCCAAAAAAACATTTGTTACACCGCCATGATTACTTACGAGCGTTTGTATGAAAAGACAGACGGGTTGGCCGCCCTTAAGGGATATGTCCTATACTACGCCTTAGATCAGATTTAAATAAAAACAAAATATTAATGTTAGTTAGTCAGTCACTTATTGGCATACAAGGCTAAATAAAATATGGCAAAAAACTAAAAATGGAGTACAGTAGTACCACGTTTATAAGTCGCATCGGCATTTTTCGATGGCGCAGAATAGCGCAACCTATCGCCGACTCAAACCGAATGAAAACATCGGTGGAAAATCAAATTTATTACTACCACACAAGATTTGAAATCTAAAAACAGTAGGATTCGTGCTATCTCGCTCACAATACTAGTACGACTGATGCGAGTGGCCGAGACGACGCACGGCGCGTACACATCAGCGAATAACGGACGGGTATTTTCGCGCCATGCAAAAATTTGATTTCTGCGCAGATACATCAGTGTAACTTATAAAAGTGGTAGTACTGTAACGACGTATGAGAATACCACATGTTTATGCAGTTTATATTTGAGTATTTTTCTCCATCTTCTAAAGTTAAATATTTTTTAACGTCCCATTCCGAAGACACACCGTACTTAAGTATATAATTCTTCGTAGATTTAAAATTTCGTTTGTACACTCGACACAGAGCACGACTTTATGAAAACGTTGAGTTAGGTATTGCTATCGAAAAGTGATGTTATAAATACATAAATAAAGGTTATATTTAAGAGAAATGGATAGTTGTACCCGATAAATACCGTGTGATTTCCGGTAGAGTTGAATAGGACCACTCCAAATTCCCGTGGTTGTTGTAGGGCGACTTAGGAAACACAAGCTAAACAAAGCTTACAAACATAAAAGAGTCCTCTCCAACCCGTAACCAGCGTGGAGAGTGCTGCAGTGGAGACTAAAAATACCCTTATGATGGTGATAATGTCCCAATAAAAAAAACTTACTCAATCGCTCGGCGGCATTAGCTGCCGCGAGAATACCGAAAATTAGGAAAAGAATCATGGCCGTCCGACTTTGGTCACTACCTACTTTTAAATAGGTTTAAGTTATTTGCAATTCTTCATTTACGAGTATTTATATCGGCAAATCTTGTTGAATTTCTGAAATATAATTTATAGTATGTTTTTTTCAGTGTATGGAAATCAATTTCACGACTGTAATGTCAATTTAATAGCATTGATATTGTGTTTAAGTACTTGAATATTTTGATATACTTTTTTGTCCGATATATTAAAATACGTATTAACTTACTTGATTTATTTAGGTAAGTATTTAGTTTACAACTTGTTAACAAAGCGATTCGCGTTAGTGCTCTCACAGTAAAAAGTGAAAGAAGGGCTCGTTCACATAGTTTCCATTCCACGTTACACTTCAAAATTTTTAGCGCTCCACGACAGTTTCAAAATCAACTTATACTTGTGATGCTATTTTTTGCGTATGTATTATCTACTCGTATTGGGGCAAAATTTCTAATAGGTAATTTAATACGTAAGAAAAAAGGTGAAAAAGTATATCAAGTAATATCGAATCCTTACATAATATGTAAGGATTGCATATATTATATGTAACTTACATCTCATTAATATATACTATTACTATTGGTTGTTTTTTGCATTCCCTTCAAGGCATTTATAATTTTTATGTAGACCACATACCTTTACGTGTCTCTTATTTGAGTAGCTCAATCCAAAGCCATCTTCTCAACAAATAAGGAATCCAAGTCTTTCCAGCATGCAACTGTGAGAATACAGATCAAATTTTAGGACATGTTACCGACACAGATGGTCCCGGGTTCGAGCCCCCGGTCACGTCAAAATGTAAAATGTAATTTTTCATTTCAGATTTACCTGGGTCTTGGACGTTTATATGTATTATTATTATTAAGTACCTATATATGTTTTTGCAATAAAATATAGTATTGTTGAGTTCATCATCATTTCGTGTAGGTGACACGGTCAGTCGACCATGCACACCCGAGCCATCTCGGGTGTGCATGCATGTGTGCACTCTCGACACCATTGTCGAGAGTTCTTCGGAACCGCCTTTCGGCCTCTGAAGTAGTTTCATTTAACGACCCCATAACACAAGACTCGCTCCTATGTCTTTGGGCTGGTGCTGTGTGTTTTAAATGCAGTAACAACTAATGAAGAAGTTGATTAAATCGCGCCACAACCATTGTACAGATTAATAATATCCTGTATCCTATCCTTTAGACCTAAAATGAAGCAGGATTTGGTAAACGGAGTCGCGAGAAAAAATTACCTACTGTTTGACATAGGGCAACACTTTAACACTCAATTAATTAATTGGCAATTTGTGACGAACATAAATTAAAAGTTATGAGTAGTAATTTTATTATGCCTTTTAGGTATTACTTACTTTATCAGCTATTATTTTCTATTGAAAGTTTTGCTTAAACGGTAAAAAAAGCAATTTATAATTATGGTTACCTACTAATGTAGGTTTGAAATGTCGAAAAATGTTACGGAAAATATTTTGAGAAACATTTAAGTATACTTTACTTAAATGTTCTCAAACATTTCGAAGTTTTATGTTTGGAGTTCGCCCACAGGCACACTAGCGACGCCAATCATTTTAATGATTGGCGTCGCTAGTGTGCCTAGTGTGGGGCCTTAAATGAAAAACTTTGCATCAAATCTATGATTTTAGGGAGAAAATGGAAATCGGTTAGCTCCGTGGCGCAGCGGTCAACACCCCTGCCTATGAAACGGATGGTCCCGGGTTCGATCCCCGGTCAGGTCAAGATGTAAAATGATCTTTTTCCGATTGACCTGTGTCGTGGATGTTTATCTGTATATGTATTTGTTATAAAATATAGTATCGTTGAGTTAGTATCTCATAACACAAGTCTTACTTAAGTACCTACTTTGTAGTGTGAAACAGCCTCTGTGGTCCAGTGGTTAAGGCGTTTGCCTTTATGACCCGGCGGCCGTGGGCTCGATTCCCACGGGAAGCATCTTTGTTAAGTTGTTTCCAGTTTGGTTAGGACATTGCAGGAATGAATCTCCCGATTGTCTGATATGAAAGATGATTCCGTGCTTCGGAAGGCACTTTAAGCCGTTGGTCCCGGCTGCCATCTGGTAGTCGTTAAAGGAACCACGTCAGAGGCCGAGAGGCGGTTCCGAAGAACTCTGAAATCAGGGTGTGCATGGTCGACTGACCGTGTCACCTACAGAAAATGATGATGATGAGTGTGATTTGTCCGTAAATATTTATTATTATTTATTATCTATATTCTGCAGCGTGTAAATTGAACCTCGGTAAACCTTGAAGGGTGACTTAGCCCGTAAATATGAACAACTTTTTCTATTGTATCAATGCTAGGAACTCAAAAAAATACTTTTTCGTACAAAGTTTCCAGCATTTTTCTCGTAGGAAAAGTGGTTCATTTTTATTGTCTGAGTAACCCCTCTAAGGGAATGTGGTTTATTTACACGCTGTATACTTACTTATGCAGGATGAGTCTCAAACACTCCTTTAACTCCATTTTTCATTACAAAAGCTCATTTTGTATAGGTTAACATTTTTTTAACCAATAGAAAACAAACTAATATACCTGCTTTTTTGAAAAAAGTTGTATTCATTTCTAGAGCCCTATCCGGCCGAGACCAGGAGTAGGTATACTTATAAACCTTTCTCATGAATTTCTTAAAAACTTCATTAAAATACCTTGAGAGTTAAAAATATCTAAGCCAATAGACAACCAAAGCGACTTTATTATTATATATTATATATTATAATATATTATATATACTTTGTAGGGGTATAAGGATAGCCAGCGTCAGCAACATCATTCATTTAACGTGGAACGGGAAGTTTGAATAATTTCAGTGGAGTAATAATACATCTAAAGATTGACTTAAAGTTAGCGACCGCTATCGAGGCGACCGAGCTGAAGCAGCAGGGGTTCTATTTTTTCTCGTCTTCGAACGAATTTTGTATGCAAAAATCGTTCAAAGACGAGTGTCACACGTTCAAAAATATTACCCCAGGAGTCGCGCAACCGATGTCATAGTTTTATTTTGCGTTAGATCCCGCTAAATGGCTGAATGAAAGCGGAAACAGTACCGCGGTTGCGTCAATTTTGCGTGTATTTTATTACAATACAATTCAGTCATACAATTTTTAGGGTTCCGTAGTAAACTAGGAATGCCATCGCCATGTCTGTCTGTCTGTCTGTCTGTCCGTCCGCGGTTTTACTCAGAGACTATAAGTATTAGAAAGCTGTAATTTGGTATGGGTATGTATGTTAATCATGGCAAAAAAGAGGTAGAAAAAAATCTTTAAAAAAAAATTTTTTTTAGCGTAGTAGTATACAAGTAAAGTGGGGGAGTAATATTTTTTCTCTACTTACCTATCGTGTGGGGTATCGTTAAATAGGTCTTTAAAAATATTGTGAGGTTGAGAACACGATTTTTCGATTTAGGGATTCGTTTCCGAAATATTTGGTTTTAAAGTGAAAATTTTTGTTAGCGGTAAGTGACCTCTATCTGCTAAACGGTTATTTATGGATACGAGAAAAAAATTACAGCAGTAGTATATATACTGAAGTTGAAAGGAAAACTATCAGAGCTGAGTACTAAGTACAAACTAAAAAGTTATAGGCAACCAACTTATAAAATGTACTGGAAAATGTAAAATTTCATACAATTTTCATTGTTAGATGTTTTTGGTCGTTAAATTGTGAGGTGCGAGTGTAAACAGTGTAAACTCAAAGTTGTCATTCGCAACTACGGAACCCTATACTGCGCGTGGCCCGACACGCACTTGGCGTGTTTTAACTAGTATAGTGTCGCCAACCGCCATTGCAGGTGTCACGCGGTCCTTGCCGCTGTCATCGGTCGCTGCCGCGGAACTTCAAAGTTACCCTGAGTCGGTTCAGTACGCTGTTTGAAAATAAAATACCACGAAACTTTCGCCATCTCAAACGCTTTTTATTTTTTACTATTTCTAATAAAATAACAATGCTCGGTATATATTATTAAAATAATGACAATTTTAGATCTGAAAATGGCTTGATTTTAAAAAAAGTCGAGAGTAAGGACAACCGCAAAAGTTCCAAATAAGGCGTGCAATTAAAAATGTCGCCGCACCGCAGGTAATCACTCACAGCTTAGCGTTTAAACAAAATTAATTTAATACGGATTTTATCTCGTTATTTATACACCTAACGTAGAGGTGACGTAGGCAGAGGTAGACTAATCTACCGGCGACCGAGAACACTGTAAAGTGCTCGAAACGTTAGGTGTATAAAATTGTAATAATCCGTATTAAATAAATTTTATTTAAATGTGTAACAATCGCGTAAATATTAGAAAACATTATGCTTAGCGTTGATGACCTTTACTGCCGAAGCTTCAAATCACCGCGGCTTTTTAATTATTCTCTTCTTCAAATTGAACGAGAATTCATAAATTTAAGTCAACGAGGCCAAACACGACACGGTTGTTATAGTTCAAGAGTTTGTACGGGTTAAAATCACCATTAGGCGTACTGTTCATGCAACTCATAAAGTCGAGCAGGCATTTACTTGTAGTAAAAATACCTGTGTGTGTGAGATTAAAAGTAGATATATTTAATAATAAACATAAAAATAAATCATTCGTATTGGCAGTCACTTGATTACACAGATCTGCTTTATGTCTATTATTTTTAAATATTTTTACATGCTATCAAAGTACACAAAGTTTGCTCTTTGATGCACTGCATGCATGCAATTTAGCTTCCAATCGGCAAAAAAATATAAAAAAGTCGTAATACAAGGTTGTTTAGCGAGAATAGCGAGAGACCGTATGTCACCTTTGATCTTTGCGAACTACTGACTGACCATTCGTAGACACTACAATCTCTTCTACAACGTAGCTCGTAGATCTTGCTACAGCAATGTGGGTCGTAGCGAAGTTGTAGCATTAGTTTTGGTTTTGTTCGCCAATTTGGCCCTCTACGTTTAAAATTACGTAGCGTTGTGCTACGAAATTTTGCCGATTTTATTTATGGCAATTATTATTTAATTTGCATTGTACGTTTGTTTGTTCCAAAAGCTCATGTAGGGTTCCGTATTAGCAAGGATAGATAAGACAAAATACCACTATTATTTTCAGTGTTTGTATGAATGACAATGTGGGTGTGAACAAAATGATCTAACTATATTTCAAAAACTACTCACACAATACCTCGTTCAAACCCATATTCTGATATCTATGTGCAAACCAATTTTCGCAAAGTTTTCATTGAGATCTACAGCATATTTTTAGATTTTTCACACCCTTATTTTATAAAATGGGGGAGTGGAATACACATTTTACCACTTTGGGAGTGCCTATCCTTTAAATGATTGAATTGGAGATAAAATGGTTTTAGGAACAACAATGTAATTTTAAAGACCTATCTATGGACACCCCGAACGTATGGGTTCGATGAAAAAATATTTTTTGGTTCCAGTTCCATGCATGGTGTGTCCCTGCTTATTCTAATATTTTTGTATAAAATCGTATAGCGGTTCACATAGATAGAATATATCTACCTAACAAGTCGCAACTGTCTTTAATAGTTTCGGAATAAAATGGCTGCGTCAAATCGACATACAGACATAACGAATCTATAAGGGTTCCACCGTACGGCTACAAAATCCTAAATAAGTTGTTCCATAGCTGATGAAATTAAATGAAATTTAATTCATATTTAGATAGGTATCATGTTCTCTTTTTGAACGCCATATTTTTTATTTGCACAATCATCAAAACTAATAGCGTTTCAGAAAGACAGCTGAATACATTTTGATTCTGATTCTCTGGATAGGTCAAATATGTGACGTCAGTCAATGTAGCAACAAACTTTTACTGCGTTACAAACTCTATAAGTGTACAAAATCAGTAACCACTAGGCCGTGTGGTTCCCGGTAGAGTAGAATAGGACTACTCAAAGTCTCCCCGTGGATGTCATAGAAGGCGACTTAGGAAACACAAGCTAAACTAAGCTTATAAACGTTAAGGGACCTTCAACCCGTCTGGCCAGCATGAAGAGTGTACTCGTAGGCTAAATCCTCTCACTGGTCTGGCTAATATATGGCTCTGGTAGTACAGAGAGGATCGTGCTGCTCGTGCTCCTGCAGTAGAGACTAAAACAGACCTGATGATATGATGATGAGTAACCTTTTTTTACTTAAATTAAATATTTGGAACCTCTTGCGCTCAAATGCATGGAATTTGTGTACAAAGTTTGCAGTAAAAGCTGTTTGTATTATCAAAGGTGCTGACCCCCTATAAAGTAGATAACGTAGGAGTTTCTAGGAGATATTTAGGTAAGTAAATAACAAAAATCTTTGCAATGATAAAATTAAGTATTTAATCCTTAGACATTGTAATCTGACAAATAAAGCGATAAAACAACGATATTTTTATGATTGATGTTCATTGTTCGCATATAAAAGAAAATGTGCTAATGATTCTAAAAATCGATACGATATTTTCAAGTAAAGGTTAGGCATTATTATTTTCTATCAAATTCATAATTTAGCTTAAAGTGTAATAGACTTTTCTAATTATTTACTTAACTAAAATGATAAGCTAATAATTAGAAAAGTCTAAATGTTAATAAATAGAAATCTCATACACTGTTTCAGAAAATGAAAATAGCTTGCTTCGTTGTGTTGGTTGCGTGCGCATACGCACATGCTGCTGTATCTTACAATGGCATAGAAAGCAGTAAGTTAATTTATCTTTTAGCTTACTTGTTTAGACGAAGGCGTCTTGTGGCCTTTTTTAACTTAAACAAGTCGAAAAAGCGTTTTTACACTATTGTTTACCGTAATAATGTTTTATACTGAGTGTAAAAAAAATAATAAAATGTACCCATGAGAATTTCCCCATGAAAATTTCGAACAGACGACTTCTCAAAAATCGTACGTTACTATAATAATATCAAAGTTTACAACTTATTATTAGTCTGTATGATTTATTTATATCAATCTACGAATAAGTTCCTATCAATATATATTAGGAGCCCGATGGTCCAGTGGGTGTGAGCTCTATGAGCGCTTACGTATGTTAAGCAACCCCTGGTGCAGTCCCTACTTAGATGGGTGACCGCAAGTGGCATAAAAATATCTCGAGCTCCTCCGTGCTTCGGAAGGCACGTTAAGCCGTTGGTCCCGGCTGTCATCGTTGATGGCAGTCGTTAAGCTATGTCAGATGCCTTAAGGCAGCTAGAAAAATCTGACACCAGTGTTGTCCACTTACACATACGAAAAACAAACAATATACGAGTACATTTATTTTTAAATCATGTAAACTTTTTATTAATTTCGCTAGTTAAAGAAAACTTTCCCTCCACCTGCAGTGCGGTGTACATATATGTACTCACTCACACCTTGTTATGATACAGCATCTGCATTTTTTCATAAACTTTCGATCATCATCATCATCTCCAGTATACACAAGTCCACTGCTAGGCATAAGCCTTCCTTTTAAACGCAATATCTTTACCATTGCTACCTTGTGCCAGGTGGGAGCGTGCAGTTGAACGTGCTTCCAACACACGTGCAAGCTGCAACTCAAGGAAAGGAGGATGCCATCGCTGACGCCATGTTGTCCTCGGAGCTCGCTGCTCTCAGCCTCGGACAAAGAAATTTCATCGAAGACCGTATAAAGGAAGCCTTGGAAGGATTCAGGGAAGTCATAATAAACGGAAACGATGACCTGCCTCCTCTAGATCCTTTTGTTGTTGATCTCATTGGACCATTCGAATTCAGTGCAACAGGGTGAGTAGAAAACCAATACTATCTATGTCTAGCTTAGCTTATCTTCATAAGCACGAAAATGACGAGTAACTTATTTTAACTAGGCTTTGCTGTTTTATTTGAGACAGTTTACAAAATTAAAATCGGTTTGTGCCTCATTTTACAACTTGCCGAAATTGAAATATAATTATTTACATGGGGACAAAGATATGAAAAAAAGCAATAGAAACTTTATAACAACAAATATCTTACAAGAAAAAAAAATATTTTTCGTTTATGTAAAAATAGACTTTTTATGCTTTAAGCTTTAAGTATGTATGTTATAGGTAAACGCCAACTCTAGGTATATTTCAGTCGCTCCACCAAGAAATATAGGTAGATATAGACTCTATACACGGCAAGTAGCTCTATACTATAGAGCTACTTGCCGTGTGGTTCCCGGCAGAGTAGAATAGGACCACTCCAAGTCTTCCCGTGGATGTCGTAAAAGGCGACTTAGGAGCACAAGCTAAACAAACCTTACAAACATAAAAAAGACCTCTCCAACCCGCCTGGCCAGCGTGGAGAGTGTAGACCAAATCCTCTGACTACTATGGCTAATTTGCTGTGATAGTACAGAGAGGTTCGTGCTATGCTAGACTATAAAAGACAAAGACAAGGATGGATGGATAGAGAAACATCATCAGGGTGTTCTTCGTAACTAAACTTACAGCGGATGCAATAGTGCGACTCGGCACCTGACCCCGGTTATTCCTAATTAGTGAGATTCAGCAGAGGGTATTTTAAATTTTGAGTTGATCAAAAGAGCCTATCGTAGAATCCCGCGTGTAGCGAGAGCCCTAAATCTTCTTCAATTATAACTAAGTACCTACTTAAACGTATTTTAGACTCCGTCTTCGAGAAACCGTTCTTTGGTTCTCGAATTAATAAGATGAAAACTCTGTTTTCGAGTAATCATTCTTTATTTTCCAAATAGATAAGATGAAATTATATATATCTCTGAAATAACTCTAATATTTTTTTGTGTTTTCCTTATAGCGTTCGTGTATCAGGCAACATCAACAACTTGCGCGTCGACGGTCTTCGTTGGTACGTCGTAGACGAAGTCATTTTCAATGCTCTGCGACTGACCTTCGGAATACATCTTACCGTTCCTTGGCTACGATTAAATGGTAAGCTCTCATGAAGCTTCCCATTTTGCCACATTTTGATTGGCCGCGGGCTGGATGGTGAATTCTTAGGGCCCTGGGCGAATACTACTTAGGGGCCTACCCAACAGATAAGTCAACTTTCGTTCGCTCTTACAAAGCAGCTAAAGAACTTTTATGGTAGTAGTTTTTGTACGTGACTTTTTTTTTTAAATATTTGACATTATGACAAAATCTGCAAAACTACGAGTATAAGTAATAAGAAATCTAATTTGAGGGCATCGTTATAAAATTTAAGCATTTTTACATTTGATGTTTCTCAAATAAGCTGTTCCTTATCTATGGAGGCAATATTCCATAGATATTGTAAGTATATCATATGATCCATGTTTGCCGAAAAAGCCCTCGGGTAGATCCGCTCTTGGCCGTGTGGTACTCAAGCACAGTAATATAACTCAAGGCTCAAAGAACATTTTCTGATATATTAAGTACTTACTTAATTTTATTTCACAAAGCCTTTTATTTCTAGGTGGTTACGGTGCGGAAGCCAGAATACTCTTGTTGAATCACGAGGCTGGAGGCAATTTCGGGTACGATTTTTTTTTAATCCAAATATAATTGATTTAGTGATATACACTAAGACGATAATATCAGTGGGTCAAGTTGTGAAGCTTCATTTACTCCTAGATCCTCGATATGTTGATAGATTCAGGTTGACCAATGTTTACTTACAGCATTATAGGCAAAGGAAATTCAGTTTTTGCTTACAGTAACGACCTGCCTACAAGTTGGCAAATAAGATCATGCTTGAGATTGAGACATGTCTCTCGAAAAATTCCTGCTATTTACCTACCGTCCTAGAGTGGTGTCCTATTGCTGTGGCAAAACTGTGAATTCATAAATAATTACGTAAATATATTGGAATCTACATAATAAAATAATATTAATTATTATCTTGTTTTGTAGAGTTTTAGTGTAGGCCTAATCCTCTGACTGCTCTGGTCACAGAACAACAAAGCTCTGGTAGTACAGAGAGGGTCGTGCTCCTGCAGTGGAATCTCAAAAGACCTGATGATGATGATGATGATTGGAATCTACATAATAATATTAACGATTATCTTGTTTTGTAGAGTTTTCGTCAACCGCCTGGAAGTTGGCGTGAACGTCCGCGTTGGGACCAACTTGTTAGGAGGACATCTGGTTCTAAGAGAACTTGACATCAAAATTGACATCCACGACACTCTGGTGAGTAATTGCTATTTTTGGTACCTACTTACTTTTTACAAAGTTAAAGGTTAATATTCTAGCTGCATCTCCTACAATCATGCTTCATCAGATTGTTGCCCATATCCTCGATTGGTTTTGACGATCTGCGCCGGAAGGAAAATCGTCTGGTAAATTATTAATTTTTCCTTTCTCCCTGACCAGCATCAAAAGAGTTACAGTTTATTGGTGTCTTTTATCGAATACCTACCTATGTATACTTAATAAAAAAGTTCGGAACAATACAGCGTGTTAATCTACCCTCGACATACTCTTCCATGCTGGTTTGGGAGATAAGAAAAACCTAGAATATACCAGCTGCTTTTCTTCCCGCGCAGACCGTAAAAGCCAGTCAAGGGATTGGGCGAAAATATAAGGAATCTCATTGATAGGCGATGCGGCTAGCAACCCTATTTCAATTCAATTCAATTCAATTTATTTATTGTTTCCATGTGTCGAAGAAGGTCACAAAAACACTATAAATAGTTGATAGTACAACATGGAACCCTGCGAGGGCACTACAACATATAACACAATATTATAAACTTATCTAAATAATAATTAACTTTAACAGGCAGCAATTTCATAATTTTAATTTCATTCAATCAATGTCAATATTTTCATTTATTGTTTTATTTTGTGGCAAAAAACTCTTCCAGATTATAAAAGCATTTATCAATCAGGTAACTCTTAAGAGATGTTATGATTTTTTTTTTTATTTGAATTAAATGCTATATGCTCCGGTATTTTATTATATATTTTTACGCACATGTTTAATGTGCTCGAGTTAACCATTCCTAGTCTGCTAGATGGAAGGCTTAGCTTTTTTTCAGAGCGTGTGTTCATGTTATGCTCTCGTACCTGTTCTCTTGTTTTGAAGAGCGTTATATTATTATTTACAAATTTGCATATCTCCAGTATGTAGATACCTGTCAGAGTTAATATTTTATATTCAATAAAGAATGGTCGACAACTGTCAGTCTGATACCTTAAGTTCGCCAAAATTCGAATGCATTTCTTTTGTAATATAAATAATTGGTGAACATCAGTACTGTTTCCCCATAGTATAATGCCATACTGCAGCTGTGAGTAAGCATAGGCATAGTACGCGGAGAGTGCAGTTTTTAAATCAGTGCTGCGTTTTAGCTCCGACAATGCATATATAAAACTAGAGACCTTGCTTCTGATTTTTTGAATATGAGGTTTCCAAGTTATATTTGTATCAATTTCTATACCGAGCAATGTACAGCTGTCAACGAATCAATTGATTCCGCTTTCCACCTTTACGCCCACTACTATGCTAAACGTGGCCTGTAGGTTTTATGACCTAGGGCTCAGTCTACCCCGCAAGGGGTAAAGACGTGACAGTATGTACATACATACCCTTAGGGGTGACTCACTCAGCCCGTCAATGTAAATAACATTTCCAATGGGATCAAAGCAAAAATAAAAAAAATCGACCGTCTCATACAAAAGCGTTTAGCCGCCCGGCGCCCGGTCAATTAGTATGGGTAAGTCAAACGATTTTTTTGAGTTCCCGGCATTGGTCCCATAAAAAGAGTTGCTCATATTGACGGCTCGAGTCACCGCTTTGAGGGTATAGCGAAGGTATATGAAGTTTTAAATATATACAGCGTGTAAATTGTACACGTTGTATATATTTAGTACTTCATATTGATCAAATACATACATGATGTACGATAGGTGTTCTATCTATATTGTTTATCGATTCAATCACATAACAAGTAACAATAGATAAAAGTACCGACATGTGATTATAATAAAAATTGATTCCTAAATCATACGGTAGCATATCGTTATCGCAAAAGAAATTATTATTTGAGTGATTAAATTACTACAGCTAACAAACGTTAAGTACTTACCTCAATTATCAAATCAATTGCACGTGCGCTGCACGCATGTTTAGTCTACAAGTATATAATTAAAAATCTCAAAACTGTACTACAACACTGTAATTTAATTTGTTGTAGTTACCTACTTAATTTCATATTAACAAAATAAGATTTTTCAAAACTTTCATTTTTGAGAAAATCATTTATAAGGAGCAATTATTGCACCTTTAAATAAAATTATTTTAATACGGTTTTTATCGCGTTTATTACATTATTTATACACCTAAGGTTTCGAGCACTTTACAGTGTTCGTGGTCGCAGGTAGACTAAGTTGACATTTGTCTAGTATTTTATAAGAACTGCAAAATCTACCGCCTAAAATATTTATTGATAACGTTACGGATGTACGCAGTATTGGCTCACGGTGTCTGAAGGTCTTGCAGTCTTCTGCTTAGCTTGAGATTTGATTAAATTGATGACTGGATCCCAAGCTGGTGGTAACTGCCAACCATCATCTCTATTGAAATTAGGATGTTTTTTAATTTCAATAGCCTCACGAAGCATTCTTGGAATGTATCTGTTTTCTTTTGCAAGGACTTGAGGATTATCAAAACGCATATAATGGTTGGGTTTGTCTAAGGCATGTTCACAGACTGCAGACTTCGTTGAGCGCCTATGCTTCATGTCAGCAATATGTTCTTTTATACGGGTACCGATGCTTCTCTTTGTTTGCCCAATGTATGATAAACCACACTCACAGTCAATTTTATAAACTCCAGCATCTTGTAACGGGATATTAGATTTGACAGGTCTTAAAAGTTGGTTTATTTTCTTGTGCGGCTTGTAGTAGGTCTTGATTGAAGCACGCTTAAGTATATTACCAATTTTGTCCGTGACTCCCTTTACATATGGTAAGATGGCAGGAAAACGATCAACTGTGTGAGGCTTTGGGCGGCTTCTGTGATGTGTTTTTGTATAACACACGCACGCACCTTGCTAAATTTTGTGACAGGGCCGTTCAGCGTTGTGTTCTTCACCATTAGATTAGTGCTGGATTCGCTCTAAAAATTTATCAACGGATTAGGGCAACACGTCTTAGGGGACATCAGAAACAGCAGCACCAGAAATATGTCTGTAAGCTCCTCGCTGCTGTTAGACTACTCCTCTATAACAATACTCATTTGCACCAACATCTTTCGATCATCGAATGTTTATCGATGAATGAAATTCATGTATTCAGTAATTTTTGAGAAATTGGTCGAAAACAAAACCGCCAGGGAAACGTTTCCCTGGCGGAATTTTGTCAGGGATCCCAAATTTAATTAGTCCAGCAATTAGTTGATCATAAGAGATGAATGTTTATGTATAAATGGACTTTGTGTGTCATAGGCCTCCAAAGTTATTCAAAATGCCGCTGGGTAAATGTTCGGCGTTTTGCTGGATCTCATAAACGGTTTGGAAGACAGTCTTGGAATTTTTTACATACATTTCTATTCATTCGTTTATAACTTATGTCAAAACAGAATCCAAAAAAGCACAACCAGTTAAGATATATAAATATAAACGTAAAAGTGGGTATTTATTTTATATTTTATATTTTATTATGTAACAGGACGTATTAAGAGTCGCCTGGACGCGCATGTCCCCATACAAACGGAAAAAGGGAATTGTGGCAATATTTGATAATTTTAGGGCAAAATTAAGCATCCAATCAATTAATCTCATTATAATCTACGTACCTTCCTATACAGTTTGGTTAAATTATTGGTTAAATCTCTCAAGATTTCCATACAAATTTCAAAAGGCTTGTAATTCTCAAACCATTGGTATTTTAACCAAGCTGTATAGGAACGTATGTGAGATATATAGTGAGATTAATTGATTAAATTCTTAATTTTACTCTAAAATTATCAAATATTGCCACAATTCCCTTTTTCCGTTTGTATGGAGACATGCGCTTCCAGGCGACTCTTAAGAGACTTACATCAACGAACACGACACTTTTCCGCTGGGGAAATGCATACACTTATCTCAATTACCTCAGATTCTATTGGATACTATTTTTTTACTCGTTTCTACTCATAAAATGCCTTTCATCACGCTAAACGTTCTATATAGAGTCTACGACCTCTGGATTCGATTTTTGGCGAGGGCCAAATACTTAAACTTAATTTTTACAGGTTTTATCTGCGGCTCTGAAGCTAGCCGGCGGCAAGATGGTGAGCAAGACAACTGGACAAAAAACCCCTGCTGAATGGCATTACAGCATGAATGCTTATAATAGTGGACTCGCTGCTCCGACGCAGTACTGCTGACTTTGCAACTGGGAAAACACTCAGATGAGGAGGAGGAGGCTCTACACCGTTGGATCTGTGTATCCATAGGAAAGAAAGACGTAATTAATACATAGTATTAATGTTATTTATTATTTTCTTGTAGATTCAAATCGACGGCATGTTCGGCTCGTCCGTCCTGAACAACCTGATCAGCGGCTTGGTGCAGAGCATCACCCAGGAAGTGATCCAGAGTCAGATGCAGAACATCAGTGAAATGCTCAGCGAGCAGCTCTTTGACGCCATCAACGACTTCCTTAAAGACTTCACAATTTCCGACATTCTTGGATAAATAATGATGGATTTTATACACATTTGTTGGTTAGACCAAAACCCGATCACCCAATCTATGCCAACATGTGCGAGCTAGCATCGGACAGGTGAATAGGTACGTGAAGTCGATCAAGCTCTATAGCATCTATAGAGCTTGATCAACTTTAAGTAGGTACTTGGTTACCTACCTGTATGATGCACGCTCGCACAGCGTACAGATGAGGAGGTACATACAGTTGATCAAGCTCTATAGAATCTATATACTTACCTGTACGATAGCTAGCTTATTGCCCATCCTGGGCAATAAGCGAGGACGAGCGACGAGCGGCCTCCATCATGTAGTTTGCGTGTCATTTGTTTTAATTTAATACTATAATTAGCGTCAAAAACTACCCAACCATCAAGATGTAACAATACCATCAAGAATCAATAACAGTTTCCTACGTGACGTGGTTTTGTATCTTCTACCAACATTCTTACGTCATCAATATAATCAACATCTCCTCAAGTGCGGTGTTACACTAACACCATTGCCTAAGTACACCGTACAAAACCTGAACTTAATACTCCAAAAGTATGAAAATATAGCTTAATAAGAATAATGAATACCTTACGACAACAGAACGAACAAATTATACAGTTTATTATCAAAGATTGTTTTTTCTTTCATATTGTCTCTTCTCTACCCAAGGAAAGATTGACTTCGTCAATTCATATTACAGGCTCACAGCATGAATAAATAAGTATGTTTTAAACTAAAACTGTTAAAATAGTAAAAACGGATACCGCAGAAAATGTTCCTATAAACACAGGATCGTATTCGTTACATTCAACCTTGAGTCGTTTTCGATTACGAGATTCGAAAACTTCTCTGGTAAATCGTACTCATGATAGACAAAGCATAGTAAACTATGACGGTTATAAAAACGTTACCGTATACCTACTACTCTCGTAAACGAAATGTATAAACTCTTGGTTGATGCTCAGGCTGCAGTAGACATAGGTATAACATGGTTAAAATCAAGCCTAGATGATTGAAGTTTGAGGCGTCCCAGACCACTTTAAGTATAATGTACGTGCGGAAATTACTGAATTAGAAAGCAAAAACCCTCATCGCCATCGACTGAAATGCTATAACCTCGGTCCTCACCTTGTGCGTCTCCCGCACCCACGGTGACAAACGAAAGCACGCTGACACCTCATGCTTACGCTACTGCTGAAGGTCAATTTCCAAATAGCAGAAGTCTACGAAACTAAGGATGGAGTCGGCGCCAACAAAGCATAGTGGCCGTTTGTACTCCCTGGACTTTTGTATAACCTGCCGCAGCGTATGGATGTGGTCTGAGGGTCTATGGTACTGTAGACTTTTCGGAAACCGGCTTGCTCGGGAGGCTGGAAGGCATGATCGAGCCTGTTGGTGAGACGATTCGTGATCACCCTCGAAAACAGCTTATAGACGTAGCTCAAGAGCGTGATGGGTCTGTAGTTCTTAAGTACCATATTATCGCCCTTTTTGAAGAAAAGCACCACCACACCCATATGCCACGCTTTCGGCGTCGCGCCCTTGAGCAGAACGGAATTGAGGAGCCTCTGAAGGACTTTCAGTACCAGCGTTCCGCCCGCCTTCAGAAGCTCTGCTGTGAATCCGTCCTCACCCGGCGCCTTGCTGTTTTTGAGCTGCTTGAGGGCAAGCCTAAACTCGTACAGGCTGATGTCCGGGATGTCTTCGGTATAGTGCCTTCGGGTTAGTTTGGCCTTAGGATCTTTGGCCAAATTTACAATGGGTTACTGAGGTATACAGCTGTCCTTAAAACTTCTAGATCTCTCCCAACCCCTCGGCCTTCGTCGAAACGATGCCGCCGTCCTCCTTCCTCAGCTTAGTCAATCGGCTCTGCCCAATAAACTCCATCCTTGCGAACACTTTGGAGCCTTTGTTTTACTCAATCGTCTCCTTAATACGCTCGGTACTAAAGGAGCGAATGTTCTGTCGAAAGGATTTCTGGATTCGTCTATTGAGCTGCCGATGTACGTCCGCGTCTTCGGAGGTCTGAAATGGAGGTTCTAAAGCATAGAAACAAAAATCTTTTGTCGCTTGAACTTGAAACTCTGTGACACTGGCTAAAATAAACTTCAGATTGAAGTTTGATCGCCACAAACAAGAAAAGAAAAATAAAACTTTGTGACAGATTATGTCAATTTGACGTTGACACTTGACTGTTACGATTTTGACATTTCATTACCCAACCAACAACCAAACCAAGCGAGAAGATATTTTATTTTATATTTGAATCGAAATTTTATTTATGTACTTTGATAAAATATAGTTAATTTCAGTTTCTTATAATAGTTTAAACATGGCCGGCAATTTTTGGCAAAGTTCTCATCACCAACAATGGATATTAGACAAGCAAGACCTAATCAGAGATCGACAGCACGACATGAATATTTTGTCGGAGGAAGAATATCAGAAAATATTTAACTTTTTCGCTAGTATGATACAGATACTAGGCGAACAACTAAAGGTTCGGCAGCAGGTTATAGCAACAGCAACAGTTTACTTCAAGAGATTCTACGCAAGAAACTCTTTGATGTGCATAGATCCATTGCTACTTGCCCCAACTTGCGTATTTCTTGCCTCGAAAGTTGAAGAATTTGGCGTGATATCGAATTCCAGATTGATAACAACCAGTCAAACAGTTATAAAGAATAAATTTAGTTATGCTTATGGCCAGCAAGAGTTTCCATACAGGAGCAATCATATACTGGAGTGTGAGTTTTACTTGCTGGAGAATCTGGACTGCTGCCTTATAGTGTACCAGCCTTACCGACCGCTATTGCTGTTTGTGCAGGATATTGGGCAAGATGACCAGCTCCTTACTTATGCTTGGAGGGTTGTCAATGATTCTCTAAGAACTGATGTCAGTTTATTATACCCTCCATATCAGGTAATAACATTGTTCTAAGTCATTCTGAATATTCTTCACCCTAAGTACAGAACCAAATTTTTTTTTCCACTACCATATGATAATATTTACCAAGTACTAATTTCAGTGATATTGGGTTTTCAGATTGCAATAGCGGCACTCCACATAGCATGTGTAATGTTGGGAAAAGAAAACTTGAAGCCTTGGTTTGCAGAATTAAATGTAGATATGGACAAGGTAGGACATGAGGTTACTATTCATTTGACTAAGCTATTTCAAAATTGAGTAATGTTGCCATAAAATAACCAATATCTAGTAGTAGTGCTTTGAAGGTAATAAGTATATACAAATATAACATTACTGTATGTTGTCTATAAGCATGTAGTATTATGTTTGGAAATTCCTTGTTGTAGTTGTGATATAGGTATAGGCATAGACATAGACAATTATATTACTATAAATTTGCACCACAAATAGATCATAGGTTTGTTGTTGAAGTTCGTCAATTTGAATCTTACTTGTCTTTAATTTAAACTTAATACAGTAATAACAGCTACACTTAGTTTCTATGTATGTATGTATGTATAGTACAGTTTCTGGGTTTCTGGTTGAAAATATTTCTTGTGAGAGTAACTACACATACATACATAATTTTTTTAATGGTTAAATATATTCTTAACTATGTATGGCATTGTTTTTGATGCCATTAGTATACAAGTTTTATTTGTATGGTGATGGAATTAATTCTTTGTTTATTGTTTCAGATACAAGAGATTGTAAGATATATAATCAACTTATATGAAATGTGGAAGAGTTACGATGAGAAGAAGGAAATACAGGGTTTGCTTGGCAAGATGCCTAAGCCAAAGCCTGCTCCCCAAAGATAGCTAAGCAGCGAACATGGAGACATGTGCTAAATATTTGATGATAAAAAATTATTTTTATTGAACAATAAATGAATTTAGTGAGTGCAGTGCAAGCACTGATTATTGAGTACTAATTAATTGTGGATTTAGGCTTATAAAATATGTGGTGGTGATTTTTCAATAAGCAATAAGAATTTTGACATGAATAAATAATATATTCGGACAAATCACACATTTGTTGCCTTTGTAGAAGGTTATCCAATGGTGTCAACAAATCTAATATTTCTGCCATTGGGTGTTCAAAAAACCTTTGTCGTGGATATTTATCTCACAGAGAAAATCGACGATAGAACAATTCATCAATCATAATACACATTTGAAACCTGCGAAACTGTTAAAATAAGGTTGATTTTCATGGAATTCTTAAACATGGCTAAAGATAAGAAACCGAATTGCTACCATGAAATGGACCCTCATTTATAACTGATTTCACAGGTTTGAAATTCATTTGATAAATCTGTAATTTCTGGTAATTATATTCTCGACTTTGTGTATGTACGCTTGGTTTATGATTATTTTATTACACACACAGATGGGTGCATGTTCAGTTGCATCAGCACATTAATCTTTTCACTAGAATTAAAGTTACTATTACAAGCTAACTCAGATAAGTACATTATTTTCATTCTGTTTAGTGTAATCTCCAGATTGTAATAACTTATAAGTAATGTTTATTTATTGTCACCTAAAATGTACAATTTTGGTCCTATTGTAAATGGTAAGGATCGACTTATCTGTACCAGTTTACAAAATGTTTCTAGGTCATATAGTGACTTCCATTAGGTTGCAGAAGCAAAAAAAATTTTTCCATGTCTGTGGTTGCAGTGCAGTAATTGTTGCACTGACAAATGTATATTCCTCTAGAAATCTGTATAAGGAAGTTGCATTGTGTAAATATACTTTGACTAGGAATAAGCATGCATGATTTATATTTTTAAGACAGTCAGTTTTTTAGCAGTTATTTAAAATAAATTGGCATATTCATATAACTCATAGTATTTTTTTTCTACTGAATACCAATGTATTACCTTTTTGGATTGATTTGACTCAAAACAATAAGGAAAGTACATATTATGTACCTCTATGGTAATTACATAGGTACTGGCTCAAAACAGTACCTACATTATTGGATAGAAGATTATAGTATGTGAGTCATGGGTGATTCATTTAGAGCAGAGGTTCCAAACTCTTTTGTTTTGACCACTTTCAAAATGCTGGATCCGGTGGACCCGGCTGCAGCTACATTACGACCAATTTCCAAATCTAAAAAAAAAGTGAATATTAGCTCTGTACTGAATATGGAATATGCAAGTTTTTACAAGTAACAGACGCTGAGCTTCTTAAAATATTTTTTGCTTATATTGCTCCTATCAATCAAGTCAAAATTTTAGTTTTTTACCATCGAAACCAAATTCATTTTCATGATAAAAATGGGGGACCCCCATTTTTATCACTGTCGAGTCTCCCGTGGAACCCTGGGGGTCCAAATTGCTTTGTTTTTTACAACTAAGTTGACAAACACGCATATATTCAGGGTCGCACCCGCGCGTTGCCGACCCTGAAGAAATCTTTTTACGCCAATGGAGATATACCTATGTATTACGTACTTTCACGCCCTTTTTTAAAGAACCCCAAACTGTAGAACCCCAAACTTTGGGAATTACTGATTGAGAGGGACTTTTTTCAAAACTTAAAAGAAAAATGTTGCCTCTATTTGGCCACCTAGATCCTGCGTCATACTAGACTTTTAACTTTGGGGCTATGTAAATTCCAAAGTCTATATCACTGGGCAAGGAATGTTTCGTCGCTCGCACGCGAGCTATATTGAAATTGCAAATTGCTCTGTGGTCTATATATTGATAAGCCTTACGATTTCTTCGATTACTCGCGCTATTCGCTTTCATTGGTTTTTTATTATTTCGGTTACAAAAAGGCTATAAACATGGTAAGAACAAGTGGATTATTTCTAAAAATAAAAATCCTAACGGTTTTTTGTAACAGTTTACGTCCGCCAAATATTTTTTGCTGATGTCACATAGCCTATGATAATCCGGGGAAGAATACGAATCTAATGATACCTCACATCGGTCAATCCGTTTAGGCTACAGTATGCAACAACGGAACAGACATACATACATACATACCTGCGAAAAACATTACCCTCCTGGGTGGGTCAGGCGGGTAAAAACAGCTAAATCTCCTGAACAAATCTAAACATCCTGCGTTGCGGCCATTCGGAGATTTACTGCCGACCTAGTTCAAGCTACTCAAACTACGAATGTGAAGCGTTGGAGTCATCATTTAAAACAAAGTCCTCCGCCGCGTCTGTCTGTCTGTTTGATGGCGATAATCTCAAAAACGACTGCACGGATTTTTATATGGTTTTCACCAAAAGGTAGAGTGATTCATGATGTTGATACGTATAGATGCGCCCGGGCGCAGCCGGGGAGGGGTGCTAGTAGATTATGAAAAAAAACATGTCGGAGTTGTAAGCCCTGTATTACTCATTATGAAGCCGCTGCACGGAGTTATTCCTTGGCTGGCACGCACCGTAGATACATTTGGCCCCGCACGAGGCGCGCTTAGATCACCACGCGTGCGCCCCTTTTAGTTACCGCCCGGGGCCATGCCCATTAGATTAGCTACCAGGCGAATGCTAGAAAAATTAATTCTCATGTTAATTTAAACGGGCTGCGCCCAGGCATGTATTATACCTATAATCGTTCCTCATTGAACACTATCTATTGGTGAAAACCCATAAAAATCCGAGCAGTACTTTATGAGATTATCGCCAACAGACAGACGCAGCGGAGGACTTTGTTAATAAATATGTAAGTGATAACATGTTTATTTAAAAAAATTGTAAGTATTGAAAGATAGTGCCATAAAACGGCTATGCCCATATTGCACGGACTCAGCGATTAAGATATGATCATGTCATCACTATGGAATCTGTATTTTGCATCTACATCTATAGGGCTCAGATCAAACTTGTATATATTCTAAGTTACGCGCTAATAAATGGATGTTCTAAAGTAGCATGCAGCGGAGAGTTTCTACTGTGGCCAATGTGGCATACCTTCTTATGGCCCTAAGAATTCTTAGATCCATTATAATATAATAAATAAATATATAAGGACAAATCACACATATTGAGCTAGCCCCGAAGTAAGTTCGAGTCTTGTGTTATGGGATACTACTAACTTAATGATACTATATTTTATTACAAATACATATATAGATAAACATCCAAGACCCAGGTCAATCTGAAAAAGATCATTTTACATTTTGACCTGACCGGGGATCGAACCCCGGACCATCCGTGTCGCAGGCCGGCGTGATGACCGCTGCGCCACGAAGCTCGTCATACCTAGTTATAACTGGCACCCTACCGTATAGGTAGGTAGGTACACGTCTCGCCAATGTCTTCAACCTCCTCCCTACGTCTGGCGCTGAATACCTCTCTCAGAATAGGACGTAAATCAATCTTTAAATTTGACAAAACCAAAATTTCGAAGTTAGTGTATGATCAACCCGACTGAGTAGATACCACAATAAAACTTGTAGGTGTATCCCACACCTACAATTTCATTGTGGACCCATACCTACTATTTTATCCTATAAAAGATAAGTAAGTATGTCTGTCAGTAATGGTAGGTATAGGTACGAGTTCTCATGACCACTTTACCCCGAAACGTTAATTCCAGCCCAGAATAGACGCTACAAACTGAAAGTCCATCCCTAGTGTATTGTTCTCAGACTACCTAATAGAGAGCGGAACCAAGAATCGATATAACACCTGCATCAAGTGATGATATCCTCCTTGCTTAAACGGATCCGTTGCGATTGGAAATTGCTTATTGTTTAAGCCCGCAATGATAACAACGCCGATGCTCGTATCATAACACAGATGTTCACATTACGATAGTGTCACCACCCTTTGGGAAACTTAAGGACATGATGTACCTACCTCTATAAAGAAATGTGGTACCAACCATATTAGTGTCTATTTTTTAAATACCATTACGCATGAAAAATCGCATTAAGCATTGGTATGGTGATGGATATGATTCGGGGACACAAAAGAAAACCCTCAAAAACAGTCCTAAGACTAAATGAAAACTTGGCCATTAAAAGCGGGGAAAGTCATTTGGTCTTTAGTGAGGCATGAATGACTGTATGCCTCCCCATGGTCTGCCCGACCACTGCAAGTAAATACCTAAGTAGGTACCATCCGTGAGAACTGTTATCTTTCTCTGAATCTAAATTTCTTTACCCATAGCCATTTACGTTGGACATATACTTAGTACCTATTGAAAAAAATGGTCGTTTACATAAAACCTAAATCTTCACTGGAAGAAACCACAATCATTTCACTTTAAAATGGGTCATTTAAATGGAAGAGAAAGTAGAAATAGCCCGCAAGATATTACAAAGGATTGTTACCCTACACGCCGAATGCTTACAGGTATAAAATTAGTATGACCAAGCTGTATAGTATCAGTACAAGGCGCACATCCCAGCGAGCAATCATGTCTTCGAAAACCATGTTCTGTGATCTCTGTATCGTCCTGCTGTTCGGACTCACCAGCATTTTAGCCGAAGACAAACCAGTTACGTAAGTAGCCAACTTTTAAAAAAAATGTATTTAAAATACTATTTAAAATACTAGAAAACTCACATTGCAAATTCGGCCCAAAACGGTGACTATAGCTAGTAGAACAATGGACGGAAGGAACGGAATACTAGAAAAGTATTCAGCCAGAATGGTTATAGGTGCATATACGACATATACTAACAATTAAAAATATATGTTATTTTTCTTCCTTTTACAGCCCAGCACCAGACGTAGGCCCCAGGGGCAATTGTTCTTGCGGCGGTTTTCCGAGCACCACGCCCGCCGCCGACAGCCAACCGTTGCTGTCCCAGATGCCCGGCCTGGTGGTCTCCTGCACCGCGGAGGGGCAGGCCACCTGCAAGAGCCTGTGTAACGCCCTGGCCACCGCCACGAAGGCTAAGGGCCCGGAGATACTTTGCAATAAGCTGGTAAATGCCGATGAACTGAAGGTAAAATCTTTCTTCCTTTTTACGTGTGTGTGTGGCTGATAATATATTTAGTATTTTTTTTGTAGCTGTTGTGTTGTAACTCCGCTATCATATCGGCGATATGATTTGGTGAAAGTTTTTACCGCGGGATTCCTGCCTGACCCCTGCCCATGGTCAGGCAGGTGGTAAATGGTAAATGGGAGGTTCTAGGCGCCCGATCTTTAGATGTTTTTATAGTTTCAATCATGGTGACAAACATTTTTAATTGCTTGGATCTCTTTTTTAACGTATTTTTTTCCTGATTTTTTTATTCAGTATCAAAATAAATATATACGGACCTAAATAAAAATACCTAATAGCATTTCGGAGCGACCACTGGTGAGAAGAAAACGCCGAAAGAAACTCAATGTAGACTTGCATCACTACATGCTTGAAGGGATAGAGCCCTTTAGACATTTAGAAATGTCCTGCCTATTATCGATTACCACAGTAATCAATTAGCACTTCTATTTCCCCAGCTATCTGCATTCTACAAAGCGTGCGACAACCCATGGGCCTACGCAGACATGACGGCGGACTCTGCGCTGTGCTGCGACAACAACAAAGTGAAGACGTGCGCGTCGGCGGCGGCTGCCAACGCCACCGCCGCGCCCGAAGTCAAGGCAGTGTGACTGCTTAGTTCAAATGCATAGTAAAGTATGAATGTATCAATAAATATTGCATTGAGTTCTTACTGTTTTATTTTCATGATCAACTAGTACTATAAGGGTCAATTCATACTAGCGCAGAGGCGATTCAAGTCTATCATCATCATCATCATCATCAGGTCTTTCTAGACTCCACTGCAGGTTTCTAGATTCAAGTCTATAAGAGTTTGAAATTAGGAAATTTGAAATTTTATACCTTATTTCATGATATTTTATAGTAAACTTTTGAAATTCACACCTGACAATTATTTCATACCGCCTATGCAATCAAGGGGTTAACCCAACAAATAAATGGTCATTTTCCTCTTGAGATTCAGAAGCGCGGAATTCGCGCACAGCGCGTCATATAGGTATTTCGATCTCAGAAGGATTCACGTTTCGCTTCGCTTCGACTCTGCGCTGGTATGATTTACCTTAAGGATCAGCGCACACTGATAGCAGAGCAGCGAAGGGCATATTTTAAGACACTCGAAAATAAAATTTTCAAGCCATTGTAATAACATGTATGAGCTCGCGCGGCCTCGAGACTGCGGTAGCATTTTTATCATGTTCAGCATGGGTGCACTTTATAGCGACAGATTTAAAGTTCATTTTCGATGTCTTAAGTAAATGCTCTCTGCTGCTCTGAGTGTGCGCTGATTCTCAGGGTGAGCTACACTGAAAGCACATTTGTTCCGCCTATGCGGCCGCTTACGGTCGGTAATATGCTACTGCAGCAAACTATCGCGAGCGGCCGCTGCTTTTAGGTTGAGCTACATCTTTATATATATGTACAGACAAATCACAAATCACACACATCTGAATTAAACCTTGGGGTCGAATAGAAAAGGATATGCATACATAGCGTGTAAATTGACCTTTGACATACTCAGCTCCAATGGGAACAATGTTGAGAACTCGAAAAATAATTTCGACGTTTTCACCAAAGTGTTCAGTCGGTCGGGCAATAAGTATGGGTAAGTAAAAAAAAATTCAAGTTCCCAGTATTGGTCCCACAACAAAAGTTATTTATATTGACGGTCTGAGTCACCCCTTCTTCTTCTGTTTTATATTATGGCTTCCACCGAAATTTCAGTGATTCTGCCAATGTCCAGTATAATGAGATACTAAGTATCGGTGTTGTACGGTAAAGTTTTTTCGAGTAGCATCAAAGATGGCGCTTAAACTTAGCTTTAAGTAACTTATTGACGTCAACAATAACATAACATTGTAAACCAATTGTAAAGGTAAAGTGACGTTCACCAAATGATATTTAAAATATCTTAAGATGAATAAAATTTTTGACTATTGACTATTGGCGTATGTTCTTTGATGCCTCGTGGGAGCTTCTGGCGGCAAATCTATACGAGTCCATTTATCAGTCCACTTTAACTATTTCACAAATTGTTCATGAGCACGAGCATTTATAACATCAAACTACACCAATTTCATATTATAAAGTCCAATAAAATCAATTTGCAAAAAAGTCTAAGGCAAACTTCAACTGTACCCCTTGACTTCCCCCCACAAACTCTGAGTCACCCCTATAAGGGAATGTCAAGGGTCAATTACACGCTGTAAGAAAGTGCGATTCATCATCATCATCAGCCTATACTCGTCCACTGCTGGACATAGGCCTCCCCAATTGCACGCCTCTCGAGATCTATCGAAAGTGCCATTCCGTGCTGTCCGTATAGATCAACCTTACTTGCTGTGTTAGTTTCTTAGTTTGTTTGTGAGGGTCAAATCTTGCAACTTCATTCACACACTAGCGCCACCCAGCAAATTGTTCTTTTAAACCTAAATTATATCGAATTTTAAAAATCTAACAAGTACATAACTAGTGAATTACTTGTAGTATTTTTGTATTCATTTTCACTAATACTCGTTTGATAAACTAAGAGAAAAACAGGTTAACGCCAAAAGTGGCCACTTTTGGCGTTAATCGATTTTGCTCTTTAAATATGGCACTAGTAAATTACTTGTAATATACAAAAAATTCTATAAGTAATTTTGTAGTTTTGTACTTGTTAGATTTTTAAAATTCGATACAATTTATGATTTAAGGAATTTAATTGCTGGGTGGCGCTAGTGTTACTATAAGAGCGCCTTAACCGATTGAGCTGTAACTTTGGGTAATTATGAAGTCACATGACAATGTAATATTGTAATCATGAAAAAATACTTTATAGTTTTTTAAGAACATACGCGCCATGCATGATTAACATAAATACAGCGTGATTTTGACCCTTTGAGCTATATTGCAATTCAGAATCCTTACTGGAATACAGAATTGCAAAAAAACGAAGAAAGAGACAGAAGAAGAAGACCATACAAATTCACCAATTAGCTAGACATCGCCCAACAGATTGGTAAGATCGGACTTCCCATACAAAGGTATGGGAGGTCCGATCTTTCTTCTGTTTTTACCTTTATAACTTCTTCATCATCATCAGGTCTTTTTTAGTCTCCACTGCAGGAGCATAACCCTCTCTGTACTACCACAGCACTATATTAGCCAGAGCAGTCAGAGGATTTGGCCTTCACTCTCCACGCTGGCCAGACGGGTAGTAGAGGTCTTCTCTGATGTTTATAAGCTTTGTTTAGCTTATTTTTCTATGTCTTTTTTACTTGCAATTCTGTAATACATTAGGGTTTCATTGCAAGATTGAAAATTGATTGATTGAAAGCTCAAAATCAAGCTGTATTTACTACTAGCTGACCCGGCGAACTTCGTACCGCCTAACAGTCAATGATTAAGTATTCATTACACATATCGAGTTTTCATTGTGCTATTTGGGGCGGAGACAAATCCAACGAATCAATAACCATGAAAATTGGTTCAGCAGATCTCGAGTTATAAGTGTTGTAACAAACCCGTCTTTGTTTTATATATATATATATATATATATATTTCTATCCTGTACAAGGGAAGTATTTGTGTGAGTTTAATGAGTGAGATAAGTTCTCAATGTAGATGCGTATAAAAAAATAACAAAAATTTATGACTAAAAGAGTGTATTTACATTGTACGAAATCCGCAGTATTTTGTATACAAGTTTGGACGACGCGAAAAAAGAACTTAAACATGATGTAGAAGTAAATTAAAATAATTTTAAAAGTAAATAAACAAACCAACTCCTTTGAGTTAGGTCATTTAATATATTTTTGTACTCCACCAAAATTCATAGAAACGTTTACAAATATGTTAATTAAAATTAAAAAATTACAGCAGGTTTTTTTTTTATTTAATCTTGCCATAAAATTTTGCGATCTTAATGGTTTAAAACAATGTACGGGCTTCTGTGCTTCGAAGTAAAAACTGAACCAACACCTACTCTTTCTCTAATCTTGTTAGAAGTACCGCAAATTCTTTATGCTATGGATCACGGACTTTGTGAACCCTCATATACGTATTTTCCGTGATATGATGAGGGTTCTGGTCCAAAATTTTTAAAATTTCTATAATTGTTATTCGTTATCCTTGTTTTACTTACTTCGTGTGTACATTTAACTACTTAATTATTTTATTTTAGAGATGACATTTACAAAAGAAAGTGCGTGTAATCTCTGTTAACTAAATTATAAAATCAGTTTCGCCAAACTATAGGAATAAGAGGTAGTGTTAAACCCCACTAAACAATAAAATTATCATAGTTCAGGAACGGCGCAAGACCTAAGTTAGGCGTGGGCAAATCATGTTCCACGATGCCTTGTGGTGTGGCCCTTCGCATGGGTTTTAAAAAAATCGTCTGCATTATGCGCGAGGCCCCTTTGGGCGCGAGTTCCCTTTGGGCACGACACCCCTTTGGGCGCGAAGTCCCTTTGGATGCGAAGCCTCTTTGGGCGCGAGGCCATGGGCGGTGGCCCACATAACCCACGCCTAACGTCGCCACTAGTTCCCATTAATAAAAAAGATTACAATCTTATCTTGAATATATTTTGAATAACACACTAAGGGAAAACTACATGAGATCCGGTACACACTTAGGGAATACATCGTTGGACATCTTTCGATTAATCCATTGGCTATCAGACTATTAGACGATTCAAACAATTTACTAAAACATTATATCATTTGATAATCACAAAAAAAATCCTGGCTGAACAAAAGCTTACAATACTTACCCCCGAATATTCAAAATAATCCTATCGACTTGGTAATAATATTAAATCTCAGACTGTCTTGTTCTTGCTAGGTTATCTAGACAGTGATACAACGAGACTTGAGAACATACATACATACTATCACGCCTTTTTCCCTTGCGGGGTAGACAGAGCCCGTGTCTGTAAAACCTTGAGGCCACGTTTAGCATGTTGGTGGGCTTGTAGATGAAACGGAGACTTGAGAACGATTTTAGTAAAAATGCATTTAAATACCTTTGATGATTTTTCGGGCATTATTATCGCTAAAATACGAACAGTCCTATTCTATATCAACACAAGTGGTACTTACAGTATTCTTTTAGACAAATTAGTACTAAATTTAAACCAAAATCACTGGACCTTTGTACTTAATTCAAACCAAGACTTCGGGTTTTTCACTTCCAAGCTCTCTCCCGAGACAGACTGGATTGCCGGTATATTTTGCAAGATGAGCGATTTGTCATACAGAAACCACACATTTTCGTGTAGTCACTCGTTCAAAAATAGTACTCCAGGTAATTTTTTGAAGGGAGACTTCACCAAACCATACGATTGTTAGATAGCCCGTATTGTGAAGGTCTTACAGGTTGAGTCTGTCCTCACGTCAAAAGTCCGGTAAAGTAGCTGAAGCACACTTGGAGATAGCTGCACATACCTTTAAAATAATTGTAAATGTGTCTGTTTAACAATCTTTACACAAGATCCCAGTACGTGGCCAGCCCCCGTGGCATGGCACGCGCGACAACGTTTGTCGAATATCGCCATCTTGTTTTTCACAATACTGAAGAGCGAGAAGCAGATAGTTTATCGCGCGATATAAACGGCGTCGCGGAAGCCATGCTACGGGGGCAGTATTGCAAGTTTGTGGGCGACCTTTGTGAAGTACCTATACGTATATTTAAGATTGTCATTAATTAGGAATATTTTGAATATTCGGGGGTAAACATCTTTACATCGACCTATATCTATCCGGCAGTACTCTTTTATTAATAAGAGATATTTCAATAAAATTTCAAACGTACATCAAAGGTACTTGGCCTCGCCGCGGCCGAATCTGGAGTTCAGGTCCTGTGCCTTCTTTATGATGGACTTCTTCTGCGCCTCGTCGAAGCGGTTCACTTGCAGGTCCACGTCGCGGCTGAACGGACGACGTTCCTTCTTGCCGTCCTCTTTTTCTTCCTTCTGTGAAAATTAAATAATCATTGTATAGTCTAATGAAAACTTTATGGCTCCGAACATCGCGCAAGTAGATGCGTAGTACATAATATTAGGTATTAGCAGGGCGAGCGCGAGGAGGTGGGGCGCGTAGCCGCGTACTGCGCAGCTTGCAGTTTATATGTATATTTTTTTTAAATTACCAAATAGAGAGAGTATTTTTTTTTGGAAACTAGCCTTCAAAGGGCGACAGAATCTCGGTAAAGAGAGCCTCAAGCCAGTCTCACACTCCAACCCTTCCTTTGCTTAAAAATCGGTTTCGGTGGGCAGCAGCGTTGCAACCTATTTTGGATAAGGCAGAAAAACAGCCCTCACCAACATATGTGCCAAGCGTGGTGTGAATGGTAAAACCTCCCATCCATGATGGAAATTCTTGGGGGAGGCCAATGACCGGCAGTGGGCTACTTGCGGCTGAGATGATGATATAAGAAAAATATGAAAAAAAAATCAACAGGCCATACCTTTTTCTTCTTTTTCAGCTTCTTTTGATGCATTTCCAAAAGGCTCTCTTCTCTCTTATGTTTCTTTTTGTGCTTCCTGCAAGAAAATGTAACATTAGAAAAAGTCAACACATGTGAAAATGCCACATACAACACACTCTCCTAGTGTCCGTTGAGTGTGGCCTACTTATGCGATGGAGTGGAAATGAGCATTATTTCTACTCAATGAAAACCCTTCTCCCTTCCACCTCCGCCTCAGGTAGCATGCATATGTATCCGTAACTGAAGGGTACCTAACTTACTTAATGGCCATCTCCTGCTGTTCATCTCTGCTGGAGATCTGCCGCGCCTTGGCCTCCCTCCGCAGTACTACATCGGCGTCCTCTTCCTTCGCGACCCCGGCCGCTTTCCGAGCTTTCTCATCTGGAGTGTCTGTCCAACTTGACCTGGAACAAGACATTTTCTATCAAGTGACACAAGATTAGTTTATTTCATTTTTGTGACAAGTTTTTACAACTATGGTCTTCTTCCGATTCTCCATTGAGACCATCTCAATGACTTCATAATTTTGTGTTGTCATCCAACTTAAATCATCATCATTAGGTCTTTTTAGTCTCCACTGTAGGACTACGATTGTACTATCAGAGCTATTTATTAGCCAGAGCAGTCCGAGAATTCGGCCTACAGCTCAATATTGGTTTAATATAATTACATACTTTAAAATTTTTGAGCAAGTTTTGATACAAAAATACGACAACTGGGCAGAACAACAAAAAGTTTGTAAAGAGGAGTTTTTCTTAATAAATTAGTTCGATATAATCAGTGTTGGGATTAATCCTTTAAAGACAATATAAAATTAAACACCATATACTCAAATAATTTATCTTCAAACAAATCGTTTTTCAATGTTTGCTATTAAGATGAGTCTGGAAGCAGCAACTAGCATCCAAACCATCTGGAAGCAGCAAATAGCATTCATATTAAATCCTTGAGGAAACCTGGTTCTATACTTGGCTACAAAGTTGAAATGATGAGACATTGTAACATTACCTATCTGACATGTCAGGGCCCTCTTTAGCTCTAAAGGACCGGGCCTCTAACCCCAAGTACTTGGCTTTGCCTTCCGGTAGCTCCAACATCCACTGCTCACGAGACTTCACTTTATCACCCTTCAAAGAATGGCCTTCCAGCTTCCTTATCTTCATATCTAAGGCCCGTTCTTCGAGACGCTTGTGGGCATCAGACCATTTCTCTTCAGCTCCTGTTGGCAACGGACCGTTACCAACATCTTCATCGGAGCTTTCGTACTCCACATCGTCATGTCTTCTGTCTGCTAGAACTTTACGCATATCGTCCGGTATTGATGGTCCTGTCAAAAGTATGACATTAATTGAGTATAAAAAGAAATAAAAATAAAAACGAATTTATGTATAAAGATACATACTAGCAGTCCGCCCCGGCTTCGCCCGTGGTACAACGAGCTCCGTGGCGCAGCGGTCAACACGCCTGCCTGTGACATGGAGGTCCCGGGTTCGATCCCCGGTCAAGATGGAAAATGATCTTTTCCAGATTGCCCTGGGTCTTGGATGTTTATCTATATATGTATCTATTATAAAATATAGTATCGTTGAGTTAGTATCCCATAACGCAAGTCTCGAACTTACTTTGGGGCTAACTCAATCTGTGTGATTTGTCCATATATATTTATATTTATACATAGCTTATAGCACTCAGGGATAAGGTACCTATACAACAGTGAAAAAATTTATGAAATCGGTTCAGTAGTTCCTGAGATTATTGCGTTCAACCAAACAAAATGGCTCTCTTGCACCCGTAGCCGGCCCCGCGACGCCTTTATATCGAGCGATAAACTAATCCCATCTCGCTCTTTAGTATTACGGAGAACAAGATGGGAATAGTCGATCAACGTTCTCGTACCATTCTACGGGGGCTGGTTGGCGCGATAGTATCACGCGAATACTGCCGCCATTACTTCCATTGCCATTAATACCAAAGCCTACATGTCTTTATATAATTTCTATGATCATAATTACCGACTATACTTCTTGAACTGCTTTTTAAATGAGGTGGCAAAGCTGGTCCCTCAACATCAGAGCTGCTACTGCCAGTAAATCTTTTCTGTAAATGTGGCGGTAATGCTGGTCCACACACATCCGCCTTTTCTGAACTGATGTCTTGCTTAGACCGCTTCAGCTTGTGTCTCAAATCCGTTGGGTCGATGTCTAAACTGCTATTGTTATCATCATCACTGGATATTTCCCCTTCTTCACAACTCTCCTTTTGACTGCTCTTCTGTGTTGATGAAACTTCAGCTACTTCAGAATTACTCTTATGTTCATCATTATTCACATTATCCTGTATATCAGTTGTACTAGTAACTTCTACAGTGCTGGCTGGTTCTTCTTCTCTGTCGTGATTGCTTGATTTCGAACTCTTCTTTTTGCTTTTCTTTTTATGCTTTTTCTTTCTAGTTTTGTGAAGCTCTTTTTCTAAGTTTAAAAGCTTAGCTCTTAATTTTTCATCGTCAGAAGAATCTATTTCACTGGAATCTTCCTCTGATTTCTCTTTGACAATAGCAGGTATCATACTGTAGTAGGAACCGGGCTTTACCTCATCAGATCCATCGCTGTGTTCAATGACGATTGGACTTTCACTCTTCCGTTTTCGTGCCGGCGAGGGTCTATGCACTTCAGATCTCTTAGCTTTAGGATCAGGGGATAAGGACTTTTCTTTTTGTACTATGACTTTTTCTCTATCTTTGGATCTTCTGTCTCTATCTCTTTCTGAAGGTCTTTCCCGTTTTTCATCTTTTGGTGCAAGGTTACGTCTTATTTCTTCTTTTATATCCCTTGAACGTTCTAAGGGTCTTTGTGAGCGAGAGCTACTTCGTTTCTGTCTATCTCTACTAAGGCTTCTATGAATACTTGGCTTTGGCCTTTCTCGCGAGTCTCTCTCATGCCTATGTCGCTCATGAGGCCTGGCTGGACTTCTCTCTCTAGAATATCTCTTTCTTACTGGAGATTGTCTAGAGTATTTGTGTCTGTCTCTTTCTCTATCCCTATCATGTCTACTAAACCGGTTTCGGTCATCTCTGTGTCTTTCAAAATCTCTTCTAAATCGATCATTTTCTGAAGGCTTATTCCGCCCTGGAAATCTACTACTGTCTTCTTTTTGGTTGGAACTTCTCTTTTGTTCATCATGGTTAGTTGATCGACCCTTAAATCTACCTGTTTCTGAATCACTGCTTGATTCATCTGATAGCATTTTGGGACCTAAAACCAAAAAAGGAATTTTAATAAATTAATCAAAGAGGTTAACTGTTTTACATACTAGACTTTATTTTGTACACCTTGTCCTTTAAATAAAAATATGATACATATTTTACAACTAACAAAGGCTTAAAACATTTTTGCAATCTTTTTAGCACTATAACGTATTGATTTTAAGAAGCCTGCAGTTAATATGCCTTTGAGGGACTGTCGAACACTGGACTGCCAAACAATGTTTTTAAGTATCTGTCTTAATATAACTGCACAATCAATATCATAAGCAACAGCTCTTAGTACATCTTCCATATCCTGCTGCAGTCCACCATGGTTCCAAAACTTTACAATCTGCTGCTGAGGGACCATTGGTAATTGCATTAAATGATGTAATTTAGTTTCAGGGTGCAGATCCTGGTGGCATTGTGCATCTCCTGTAGGAAAATCTACATAGGCATGGAATTGCTGCAACACTGGCCGGTACAGTTCACGGAAATTTAACAGCTGAGGTTGCACTATATTCCGTACTTTATTCTTATTTTCTCCAAATGTCATTCGAAAGTCTCCTGCATAGCTAAGATTTGAAATAGCAAAGTAGAAGTCATATTCTGAGAATGTTTCTGGCAAAACGAGAAGTGCAGTGTGGACAGCGGACCGCAGGTTAGATTGGAGTGCTTTTTGCAGTTGAGAGCTGTTAGTTTGCTTTATTATTTCTACAGGCTTGTGGAGGCGACCAGCTAGGTACAAGTCATTCCAGTCAAGAAGATCTGCTATCAAATCTTTCTGTGACACAACACCATACTTAATCATAATGTTTTCTTCCTTGATCTCAACCAGCGTATTGAAGTATACTTTAGCTCCCCAGTTCTCTTGGAATCTTGCAACAAATCCTTTTCCCAGAAACCGAAGAGCTGAGTAATGAGAAGGATTCTGCTCAATATTGGCTCCATGCCATCGGTGAGAGTTCTCCACACAATAAATGAGGTCTATCATGTTTTGTTTTTTCTGGTTTCCTATTTGAGGTTTCACAGCAGACCCATAAGCAAAGCAGAATGCAAAGTTTTGCGGAAATTTCGACAGGATTCTGTAGTACAATGGGGACACATCTTTGACCATGCCCAGTGTTTTAACTGCTGTTGATGCCATGATAGCAAATTATTACGAGAGTAAAACAAGCTGAACTGCTGACCTGGAGACCAATATGCTTCGGAAATTCGACGTTGAAGATTGTATTTGTTAAATTAACGACCTTATATTATTCCTTTGTTTTCCTATTTCAGATTATAAGCGACATAACTAAGAGATCTTTTCTTCCAATAATAAATTGAAAATAGATGATTTTAATTCTTGTAAATTGCGAAATAACCATAAAATGCACTGCGCCAGCCCAGCCACAAACACTTTAAAATGACAATGACATTGACATATTGGTTTTTTTAGAGCTAATTCTGCACTATGTTCTAAAAGACGTTCAGCAAAAGAACGAACATATTCTACAAATCGATTCTACGAATATCGATTAAAATAACATTTACCGACAGATGTTGGAAGCACTACCATTTTTTGCAATCTATGGTGGTTTTATATTGACATTTGTTTGTCAATTGTCATTTGTGGCAGGTACTTTCTTTGTCATGTTACTATGCGTGTTGATTTTCAATTTCAATATTTACTGGATTTCATGAATAATTTCGTGTAATTTGCTGGAATATATACTTGCCCTACCAGCAAAGTTGACAATTACAGGATACTCATAGCAACAGTCATGACGAGTGCTGACAGAATTGATTTTGAAATGGAGGTAGAAGTGGAGAGTGCTTCATCCGGCCCGGCAGTGGATCCTGCGAACCCTACATCCCCAGCCCCACCTGCTCCTGGTGGTAACAAAAGCGTAGTCGTGACTACCGCCACCTCTGGATCAGTTACTGTATCTCTCCACCCTTTAGTTATTATGAATGTTTCTGAACACTGGACCAGACTCAGAGCACAAGAGGGATCACCTCAAACAGGTAATTTGATGAAAAGAAATTGTCACTGTAAAGTTCTGTGGTATTATTTTCACCTATCTGTGTTAATCCACTGTAGTATCAATCTGTAACTTTTCATATTTTCAAAAGGTTATGTTTACAAATATGATTCTGTTTTCAGTAATTGGTGCACTTATCGGCAAACAAAAAGGCAGGAACATTGAAGTCATGAACTCATTTGAATTAGTATTCAGTGTTATCGATGGAGACATAATCATAGATAGAGATTACTACAATATGAAAGAAGAACAGTGTAAGTATTTTGAAAAGATTTTTTAGTGATCTTGACCTGGGTCAGCAAAGCGCTTGTGGCACCCAGGTGTTGCAGATGTTCAAAGACTACAATAACTGCCTTCCATCAGCTGGGCCATATGCCTGTCTGTCTACTTAGATGTATAATAATTTTTTTACTTTGGTTTTAAATTTATATCTTCTACTCATATCTCATTATTGAAGATTACAAGTTCAAGGGCTTTCAAGTAGAATTTATGTTTTTGCATGAAGTATTAAAATGTATACTGTATTAATTAATGGCTTAAAAATAATTTATACCTCTTTCAGTCAAACAAGTGTTCTCAGACATGGACTTCTTAGGATGGTACACTACAGGAGACACACCTACAGAGAGAGACATAGCTGTACATAGACAGATCTGTGATATCAATGAGTGCCCCGTCATGCTCATGCTTAACCCGGCGGGGAGGAATGGGGATGTGAGTCTGAACTTTATTCACTGTAGAATAGAATAAGCTTTTCTAAACACTAAAATTTAAAGGAGGAAGATTTTCATTGCATTCACAGCAGATATAATTTTTCACAAGATCCTAATTATGTATACATATACATTTGATACATATATTTTTTAACATAACTGTTCTGGGTATAATATCTGCATGGTTGGCTCAACAAGTCAAGTGACAGCGTCCTTACAAAAACAATAGGTTTTTGTGATGGGAAGTCAATGGGTTCAGTTGGGCTTTGCCTTAGATGATTTACCAAATTAGTTTTAGTGGTGTAGTTTGGTGATATAAGTGCTCGTGCTCATGAACAATGTGTGAAGACTGTCATGTGGACTCATATAGATTTGTGACCAGAAGATCCCATAAAGCAATCAAAGGACCAGCACCATCATTCATTGCTACTTGTTAATTGTATACTGACACATACAACACCAATACTTATTATCTCTTCAAGCTGGACATAAGCAGAATCACAGAATCTATGATGGAAGCCATAAAATGAAACATTATTATTTTAGTTATTAGAATTAAGTAGAATAATCTGTGTTTTGATAGGTCACCTATTCAAAAATATCCCTCCTGGCCCCCACGATTTTGATTGACATGCTACATTCTATTCTATTTAACATGTCAATCAAAATCGTAGGACCTAAATTGATATTTTCTAATTTCATCTAACTCAATCTGTTTATTTTTTTTATTACAGCAATTGCCTGTAGTGCTATATGAGTCGGTGATAGACGTAGTGAATGGTCGAGCCACAATGTTGCTTGCACCCCTCACATACACATTGGCGGCTGAGGAGGCAGAGAGGATTGGGGTGGACCATGTTGCTAGAGTTTCTTCTGGTGAAGCAGCACTTAACAGCTTAGGTATACAATTTATATCTTGTTTTCTTTATGTTTCCATGACATAGTCTAGTTTGGCTTCTTTTTAAAAAGAAAAATCACATTTCTGCTGGCATCAATACTAATATTATAATGAGGAAAGATTTGTTTGCATTCAGTAGGTTTTGAAACTACTAGACCGATTTTCATTCTTTCAGATATGTCTTAAATAAAATAGAAATTGTATGTTATCCCCAGAATACACACATGCATCGAAAATGTGCCTAAAAACACAGCGTACGCGGCAATCTTCTTGGTCAATTATATAGTTATGCAACTGATGTCTCTGGCGATTTCTGTATTCTGAGCGGAAACACTAACACTGAAGTTTGCTTATTAAATCATCATCATCTTTTTTAGTCTCCACTGCAGGATCACGACCGTTTCGGTACTACCAGAGCCATATACAAGCCAGAGCAGTCAGAGGATTTGGCCTACACTAACCATGCTGGCTAGACAGGTCATTTTGATGTTTTAAAGCTTTGTTTAGCTCGTGTTTCCTAAGTCGCTTTCTACGACATCCGCGGGAAGATTTGGAGTCCTCTTCTACTCTACCGGGAACCAAACGGCAAACGACTTAATAAATATGCTGATCAAATTATTCTTAAACCAATGTCTTCTTCACTCAAACAGTGGCAGAGCATTTGACTGCGCAGCGTTCCGCCATTAAAATGCTGGTATCCCGCGTGCGCGCCGTGCTAGCGACTGTGCGAGCTATACGCGACGGCACCCTCCCCCCGCGGCCCGCGCTGCTGCGGGAAGCTAGGGCGCTCTCCAACCGTCTCCCGTTGCTCACTTCACAACAATTTAGGACGCACTTCTACAACGTAAGCTTTTTAAATATTTTTTTCATTATTTTTATATAGTATTATTTCTGCTGTTCATCAATTTATAAACTTGAATTGTAAAGTTTCTGAAAAGATGTCATTTTCACGGCTGCTTTTGATGGGAATGAGGCCGAAAATCAATATTTTATGGTACAATGTTACGAATTATTTTTCTAAAGAAAAACTATACTTATTCATAAAGAATCATGATTCTATGCAATGATGTCACATACATACATACATATCATCACGCCTCTCTCCCATAGGGGTAGGCAGAGACTATGGATCTCCACTTGCTACGATCTTTACAAACCTCTTTCGCTTCATCTACATTCATCACAAAAAGCACAAAAAAAAAAATCACAAAAAGCGATATTTATTTATAGAGATATTTATTTACCTGAGGCAAACTGTACTAGCTTCAAATGGGTATTATCGGAATTCTCACAACCCTGATGTATCAATCAACATCAGCAATATCAAAACAACTGCAAAGTTGTCCATGGGCTGCGGTGATCTCTTACCACTAGGTGATCTGCTTGTTCGTTTGCCTTACTATTTCATTACCATCAGATCTTTTTAGTCTCCACTGCAGGAGATATTGTCTGCACTCTCCTATATAATAGAAAACAGTTGGCAGGAGGTACATAAACTGTATACTTTCTCTTTTTCCAGCAATGCAACGATGTGGCCCTAATGACTTACCTCGGCACAATCACCAAAGGCTGCAACGCAATTAATCAACTAGTGAACCGGTTCAACGTCCTCTACGACAGGCAAGGCATGGGCCGCCGCATGCGTGGGCTTTTCTTTTAGGGCGGTCGCTAATATTAGTTGTTATTTGACGGCTGGTGCAACGTGTGGGTGACGAGCGACTGACTTCTATGTATTAGGCCTTCCACTGATTAAGTCGGGCTGGGACGGTTTTACTATGAAACCAAGGAAATTTGACCTTATGCACAGTAGATTAATTTTATATTGGAATGGCGTGATGGTAGCCGACTGTATTTTGTTTATGCCATTTAAATATGAAAACTATAAGGATTGTTCTTTGGCCCGGCTTCATCGGTGAAAAACATATTTGTCGATTGAAAAGCCTCACAGATTGTATAATTGCGTTATACTATACCATCTGAGGCCCGTGGCCCCGTAGGACCGGGGGTCGTGGCATCTTGCCAGACACCTTATGGTTAAGGCACTGATCTTTCAGTATACTGCTCTTCCTATAGCTCGTCGTTAAAATCTAGTCGCTCATGTAGCATCGATACTACTTATACCCGTGTTTAGACTAGATATACCAGCAATTTTCCCGTGACGAAGGGGGAATCTTGTACTTACTAGTATTTATGGTGTCGATAACTGCGAACTGAGTACTCAACCATACGTTGCACAATCCTAATGCCTACAAAAACAAATTTGGAAAGGCATTTCTTTTCCATTTTGTTTGTGTTTACAAATTTTCCGTATTTTACGTGACATAACATTGTAATAATACGATAATATTGAATATGGCTTCTGCTTGTAAAAGAAAAACATTCAATTCAAAATGAATAAGACCAAATACATAGTTGAAATAATGTAAATTCTGTCTCCTGTAATAAGAAGTATGAGGGTAAATAATAAATGAAAGTAATATTTGAGACGCAATAATTTTATTTCGCATCATCCTGCTTCGAGTATTCAGTAGGTAAGTACGCAAAATTAACAAATTTTGGACACATTGGGATTCATACTATGGAAGACCTTCACAAAAATTAAGTAATAATTTTCTTATACTGTTTAGTCATAGCAAAATTAATCATACAGGCGCTCTTCTCAAGTAATAATAGGATTTTTGCATTTGTGTGCGTGCTTCGCTTCATCGATAGGGTAACGTGCGGTTATTTTTATACGTGTTTATATGCATTCATAATGCTATTCTGATATACTCTTATTAAGGGCCGGTACTAGGCCAGCTAGCGCCACCAATAATTTTATTCCTAATACTTTATAATCAAATCAAATTCAAGAATCTAAGTAACATAAGCCTTAGTAAATAACCCGAAGTATTTTTGGAAACATGTTTTAATATCATAGTCATTAAGAGAACTACTGATTACAGCCAAAACGGCCGTTTCAGGCGGTAATCAGTTGTTCTCTTAATGACTGATTCTCACAATAAAAACATGATTTCAAAAATACTTCAGGTTATTTACTAAACCTTATGTTATTTAGATTCTTGAATTTGATTTGATTTATACAGTATTTAGAATAACATTATAGAAGGCGCTAGTTGGCCTAAAGATATGGGAAAAACATCCACGCTGGCAGGATTCTGCTAAATGACCTTTTTTAATGTAATAAGAGTAAAGTGAGGTTGTTATTAAAAATAGGTTTGATGGATGGGAAACACCACAGGCCTAAAAAAAAAGATTTATTTGAAGGTAGGCACATCTTTTGAAAGTTTATCAATTCAATGCTCACATAAATGCAGAGATCTTGTTACGTCTCGAGAAATGAATTTGTCTTAGAATACAGTAAATATGTTGTTAACAGGATTTAGCTGCCAAAGTGCTATAAATGTGTATCATAATTATAGCTAGACCGTCTATTTTGATTCTGCCAGAGACATGTGAAGGGTAGACGGTAGTAGAGGCTTCCCGCCTTCTATAGGAATTCAATAATATTCCGTAATTCGGGAATACTGGATATGAGATTCCAAGATTTTCTCGGAACGGATTTCTAAAACAAAATATCACGTTTTAAATTCCAGAATTTGTTCGAACTTAATATCTCAATTTAAGAGGCTAAGATCAGCAGAACTAGCGCTATTATTACTTTTGTCCTAAATCAGATCAAATAGAAAAATCTAATTTTTGACCTACTTCAGTAGTAAATTACTAACTACTGAGTAAGTAGTTCTCTTAATTTGAAGTGATAATTTTGATGAAAAGTAATACATACAAAAATACTAGTAATAACACTAAACTACCGAAGTACCGAATTACAAAAATTAAAATTATTGATAGCGCTAGTTAGCTCTTAAGACATACCACCTCTTACCCGTAAAACTTATTATGTTTTGTTGCTTCCCCTTCTACCCTCGCATTCCTCAGACAGTGAACAAGTTAAACGGTTTGGCTATAGATATAAAGTACCCGATATTTACAAATATATGTAGGTATAACAGCTTAGTTTAAGGATACATGTGTTTTAGAAAATCTCAAAGCTGATATCTTTCAAATATTAATAATGAAACAGTCTTACATTAGTACTGCCTACAAATCTTAATGCAAATTTTTATTTATTTTAATTTTGTAAAACTTTTACAACTTTTTTTATTTAAATTCATTAACAAAGACGTGATAAATCTTAAATATTTTTTATTATACTTGTACTTTATTTGATAGTTCGGTATAAAAATACTTTTAAAGTTATGTATTTAAATCGATTTTACTAGTATTGCTTTGTAGTAGCTTCGTAAACAGTATCTAAAAATTGCACAAAGTAAGACACCATCGTCTGACCTCGCCGTTATTTAAGGGTCGATTATCACAGAGACGCAACGAAATGATGCTCGCGCTTACAAAGCTTTATAGATCTTCGTTTACTACATAAAACTGTCACTTCAATGTGCCACGGTGCAAGCACGGCTCGCAAGTGCGCATTGCATTTTAAAATTTGTACATCATGTCATCTGATGATGATGACTACTAATTTATTAGCCAGAGCAGTCAAGAGCATTTGGCCCACACTCTCCACGCCGGCCAAACGGGTTTCCAAGGTTTTAGAAGTAAACAAAGCCTTATTACAAAAGCTTATAAAACACTGCGCGCAAGCATCATTGCGTGACGTTTTGTTGACAGTCGACACTAAGAACTAACTTATGTTTATAAAGTTTACCATAAAGATATTAAAATAAAACCGAAAATATGTTTAAATGCAACAGTAACAATTTGAGTAACATAAACATGTGGTCACAAAAAGGTGTTAAGCTCTATCGCTTTGCAATAACATGTTATTTGTGGTCGAAATGACAACAGGCTTTATGCCAAAGAGCTATCAGAACAATTTCACATTATTTAAATCATATTATAAATCACGTTTTTTAAACGTTACATTTCGTATTCGTTTAGAATTCCCGAGTGGGAATAAAAGAATCATGAGGAATCATGCTTTCTGACACAGTATCATATTGTCATCTTGTCTTCATTTAGTACATCAGTGCAAGAGAATAAATTCCGTCATTGATCTTTGGTATGTAGCTTATCAGCAAGTTATTAAAATTACTTGCTGAGTACTGAAATGAGACGACTTAGTAAAATGCGACTTGCTCATAATTTATTTAATGTATTAATTCCAAATGGGAGCCTTTTTACAGAAAGATCGAATTATTTTTGGTTTCCATGCTAAAAGTTTAGATGGGCAATTTATTTTTAATCATAATAAAAATAAAGAGCCCATCTAAACTTTCAGCCAATAGTGTAGTCTGTATTAAGGCTAACATTATAACGGAATAATATGTAACGCAAAGCAGACGCAAAAATAGATAAATCAGATCTCTATATAATAATCCCGCGAACTATATCTTCAAAAACGTTCGAACCTCTTCGAAGGTTTTTGTTTCTGCTATGTATCATCTGGGATCTTCTCGATGCCAATGAGCTCGTCGAAGAGAGTGTGGTTGTCAGGGATGACGTGCGGCTCGTGCAGCGTTTGACGTGCGAACTTCAGGACTGCTCGTGCTAGCTGCCCAACGGTCCATTTTCGGTCTACTATCACTCGAACTAAGGTATCAAGCTGAAAAAATGGCGAGTGTTTTAATTATTAACTTTATTTCAAAAATTGTGCAACAGAAGAACACATTATCAAAATACTGCAGGACTATTTTCCTGACGGAATAGAACCCCATGGAAGGAAACGTAAAACTCCGAAGACGAACTTAAGTTTATTTTCAAGATAATTGTCTGAACTGTTTGGACATCAGTGTTTCAACATTGTAACTGCGATCAAGTTAACTGGGATATGGACAACGGAGGAGATTTGTATCTGACTGAACTGGTAAGTCACAATATTTGTAGAAGGAAAGCGCTGGATGTAGGTCGCTTCCATTCCAGTCGATCGTATTGGACATCCTTGGAAGCCTACATACAGAAGCGGACGTTTTGCGGATTAAGATGAAGAATTAGTACATATTACATTATAGACAGAGCATAAGGCCCGAAGGCCACTTTTAGCGTGTTGGTGAGCTTTAAGGTAGAACAGGGAATCAAAATTGTGATGGGTTGCTAGCCGCATCACCTATTTGCATGATTCTTTAGATTTTAGCCCATTCCCTCGCCAGTGAAGAATTCATCATCATAATCAGGAGCATGACTCTCCCAGAGCCATATATTATAGCCTGAGCAGTCTGATGATTTAGCCTACACTTTCCACGCTGGCCAGACGGGTTGGAGAGGTCTCTTTAATGTTTATAAGCTTTGTTTAGCTTGTGTTTCCTAAGACGCTTTCTACGACATCCACGGGAAGTTGGAGTCCTATTCTACTCTGCCGGGAACCAAACAGCAAATTAACGGTAGCAAAGAAAGTGTTACCAGTTACCTTAAACAGCTTCTCGTTGCCGAAGGTATAGTAAATCAAGGCCGGCACGCCCGCCACGCTGGCTGCCAACCACTGGAGCAGCAGTTTGAGCTGAGGGTGCCCGCGCTGCCGCCCCCCGCAGCCCCAGTTGCCCGTTGCCACCGGCTTGCAAGATCCGCCTGACACAATCTTGTGTGCCAGTTGGTTTAGCTGTGAATAAATCGTATTGTGTGACGCAATATATAAATATATAGGGACAAATCACACAAATTGAGCTAGCCCCACATAACTTGTGACGTAGGTTACTATCAACGATACTTTATTTTATAATAGATACTTATATAGATAAATATATAAGACCTAGGTTAATCTGGAAAACATCAATAAATGTACATATTTCTACGTTTGAAAGGTCATCATTTGATGTGAAGAAGAAGCAAAATGGAGATTACACCTGAAGAAGCTGATTTAAAATGGTAAGTTTTGTTTTTTTTTATTATCTGTTAAATGTGTCCATTCATTGTACTTCACCAATATTTCTTTAGTAGGTACGTATTAGTCCTGAGTTGACATCGTAGTTGATTTGGTGGATCTAGCAGTATTTGTAGTAAAAAAATGGTTTACGGGGAAAGGTATAATACCATAGTGAATATATAAGATCACGTAAGTTTGATTGTCTTTAGTGTGAATCTGACACCAGTGTTGGACATGGCTAACACTGGTGATTCACACTAAAAACAATCAAAATTACGTGAGGTTTAAATAAGTATTAGTATATGTAAAACGCTTTTAGGTAGCTTGTAAAAACTAACAAGCATACTTGTTAGTTCTTACAAGCTGCCTAAAAGCGTCTGACATAGATTAGCGACTGCCACTAGCGATTAAAGCCGCGACCAACGGCATCATGTCTACTGTGTCAAAAAATCTACAATATCAGCATGTCTATTGTAGATGGGTTGAAGTTGGCAAAGTTGTCATGATTATTTTCTAATTTTTCTACTTTGTGGTTCGTGAACAGTAAGAACTTTCGTACATTGAGTGGTCATGTGATTTGGTAGTGATTAGGTGTGCAGTTGATAATAGTACTGTTATGTTGTAGATTTAATTTGATACGTCAATTAAATTTAATTTCGTAGTGCAGGGTGAATTGAAATGTGTTGTGAGTTACGTTGCGTTACATGCGCACAAATTATATGTTTTGACAGAAAGCCAAAATTTGTAAATTACAATATGAATACATAGGTACGTATATTATGCCAATTGTTAGTAATATTTGTTGTGAAAGTATTACTGGAAGGTTAGCGACAGACGAGCGTCTGACCTTAGGTTTTCTAAGTTTAAGAGTGACTGGTTCGCACTCGACTGTCTCTTCGATAGTCTGTACGATCATGTTGATCATCCAATTGAGTTTTTTCTTCCTAGCGAACGGGTTAGATATTTGCGTGTCGGCCGTTTCTGTGGAGCTACTGAACGAGCCTGTGTCAGTCTTCTTGTCGCCTTCGCTTTTCACTTGCGTACTTTCTATTATCTCCTCCGGTATCGACTCTTTGATTTTACGTTTCTGTCAAAACATATACATTGTGAATGCCAGGTTGTGATTGGTTTGATATACTTAACAGGTATGTTTGTAATGTCTTTATTGAATTTTATCTTTACCGTTATTGTTTATCAGGGACTGTATTTTTTGTGAAGGTTCATTTTTATTAATTTTATTTTGATTATTACTGCAAGACTTTATCCTAAATAGGTACTGCGTTAATAGCCTCGGGTAATGCCAACATGGGAACGCACGCATGAGGTGTGAAAATGGTGTAAGGAGAAAAAACATCTATGACACCGCTTTCACCTTTTACTCATATCTCAACTACTATAGATCTAAAGGTAAGCAGTTTTACCACACAGAAAGTGAAGGGAACTTTAGGCAATACTTGAAATACGTGAGGTACTCACCAGCTGAGCGGCCAGTCGGTGCCGATGTCTAGCCAGCTCTAGCGAGAGAGACCTCGCAGCCAGGGCGAGTCGTCTCGGGGCCGTGCGGTCCCGGCCATCTCGCCCGTACAACTCGGCCGCTTCGGCGGCACCTTCGGAGCCCACGCCGCTTGCGCCGCTGGCCATCGACTCGCTTAGCGTACGCTTTAGAAGAGAACCAGCGAATCTGGGGAAAAATTAATTTACATATCATAAAGCGTTTAAGGATCGAGAGATCGTAGCGGACGAAAAGCTATTTACTTTTGAAGCAGCCCGTTATGTGACTAGAGTGTTGCTTTTATTCTTTTCTCTTTATGCCCATGTACAATGAACATATCGAAAAAATACAACGTACAAGAACATTACGAGGTAACATAATTTTAATCGCCAGCATAAAAATTTGTTTGTTAGTTTTTTGATTTTTCTTCTTCTGAATACAATGGATAAAATTAAATCTAGCTACGGCTGTTTCAGCTATAACTGTATAGAAGCCAATTACCTAATCACAGCCAAATCCCGAGAGTCTAACTCTCGCGCTTTATGTTCTCCTGATTCCGCGTCCACTATCGGGTCGTTGAGCCAGTTGTTGAATTGTTCGTACACTTCCTCCAATTCAGAGCTGCAAGTTAAAGAATATTATTTCATTTTCGGATAAATTTTTTATAGGTACTGGTATGGCTATTTCCTAGTTCAAAATAATAATATTTAAATTAGTCCGTGAATTAGATAATCAAAAATATTGGACACGTATTTTTATCATTTGTCAATTAACCAACAAATTTTTAAAGAGAAAGCGAGTAGGTTCAGTGGTGTGATTACAGTTTGCGAAAGAGTGTAGCTAACTGTGACCTCTTAACACCCAATCGTAATAGGGTATATATATCTTTATAACTTGACAAAATAAAAAAAAAGTATCAAATATTTTTGAATTATATATATTATCGTGGTCAATCATTGGTTCATTTTGGAATAAAAATACCAATTTATTTTAAAGAAAAACAAACTACTTACGTGTATTCTGTGCTGAAACTGTATTTGGAACTATTTCCAGTCTCTTTTCTACCTAAAGGTCTGCGCCTAGACGGCGACGGATTCCCATTGCTTATTGTCTCTTTTTCTGTCAATACAAAACCTACGGAGCCGCCACGTTTTACCCTAAAAATCGGAATAAAGAGTTAGAAGCATATAGAAGGAAAGAAGGTAGAAGTTAAAAGTTGCATGAATAATTTCGCAACGCTTAATCATCACGGCGATTTTGGTTCTCATACATAAGGTAGGTACGTCCTTAAAACCCATGAATTGGTGTCCATGATTGGTGGTGGAAAATTGGGTTAACTCTCTGGCTTATGTTGAGGTTCTAAGCAAATTTTGTTGTACAGATTTGGATAGCTATGTAAAATTTATTTATGGTATTGCGGTTGATGTGGGCGTGTGCTTTATTAGCGCTTCCACAGTTAAGCAACCCTGGGCCCGTACTCACTTGGACGGGTGACCGCAAGTGGAATAAAATACCTCCGTGCTTTGGAAGGCACGTTAAGCTGCTGGTCCCGGCTGTCATCATTGATGGCAGACGTTAAGCTATGTCAGATGCCTTTATGCAGCTTGAAAATTCTGGCACCAGTGTTGGCCACACAACAAACAACATCATTATGGTATTTTGGAGATCTGAAGAGCTAGTTCACATTTTGAGAGGACTATTCGATTGTTTTATAATATTTGAGTGCTATAATCAATGCTTATACCTAATATCATTGTCATTGATCCCCGCGCCCGATATACTGACGCCAACAGCATAGCTGGAGCTGTCAGTAGACCAGTCGCCAGTGGTGCTGGTGGTGCAGGAGTTTTCAGCTTCTCTCCGCAGAGCCTCCCGTAGTCTGTCGGCGAAACTTAATCGCCGTTCCTCTGTTGATAGCTCTTTGGTATATTGGAATGAATTTGGACGGGCACTCTCCCCTCTACCTTCGTCTTCGCTGCCTCCTGTTTAACATTCAGGATTAAAATAATACTTAAGTTCCAAGTTTCACCAATACCTTACAATAGGTATAGAAAAAAATTCGGGCTATAAGGATGTCACACAATCATTTAAAAAAATAGGGGTTTTTTTGCATAAAATTATTATTTAATAAATTGCGAACGGATTATTTTTAGCTGGTGGGCGGGGCACATAGCGCGACGAACCGATGGCCGATGGGGCAGAAAGGTTCTCGAATGGCGACCACGTACCGGCAAGCGCAGCGTTGGACATCCACCGACCAGGTGGTCGGACGACCTGATAAGGGTCGCAGGAAGGCGCTGGCTGGATGCAGGCCGCTTCCAACCGGTCGTATTGGAAATCCTTGGGGGAGGCCTATGTCCAGCAGTGGACTTCCTGTGGCTGAGATGATGATGATGATGAACGGATTATTTTTAGCTTATTCGATAATAAATACATGGCGAAATTTTGATAGTTATGGTCCCTTAAAGGGGTGATTCTGCCCGACGATTTGAAAAACGTTTCCTATGGGACGAACGCTGGAAAAGCAAAAAAAAAATTTCGACGTCTTCATAATTTTCCACAAAGGTGTTCAGCCGCCCGGGCAATTACTAATTATGGGAAAAAGAATTTCTTTTTGGGTTCCCAGCATTGGTCCCATGGGATAAGTTATTCATATTGACGGACTGAATGACCCCTTTAAGGGTCCAAAACAATTAAAATATCGCCAGCTATGTTGACTAAGTAAAATTATATTTTAAATTGGCGTTCCTCAAGGAATAGTTCTTGGTCCCCCAAGTTTTGTACATATTTGTAAAAAATACACAGTCTGCAGTGTCTTACCGTAATCAAAGCTATCGTTGGCACTATGGAACTCGTCATCGCTGGAGTTGCAGCTGGAATAGAGGCTGTCTTCCTGCGTGTCGAGGTTGTGGTGGCCCGGGCCTCTTGTGACCGGAAGGCATTCGCCCGAGGACCCGAGCACTATGAATCTACCTCGGCGGTTGTTCAAGGTCTCTCCGTCTGGAGATAGCCAGCACTTTCGTTTGGTCAATTCGACACCTGAAATTTTAGTAGAATTTGTTCTTTACCTTTTCTAGAAAAATCCTGATATGCTATTATGAAATTTCTGATATGCTAGTATTAAATAATATACTATTGAATAATCCTGATACGCTAGAAATAACGTTAAATAAACAAGTACTTTGCCCAGCAGTGGGACTTAACAGGCTAGCAAAAAAAAAAAAAAAAAACAAGTACTTGGCCATGAACATGCAGGTGCGGCACAATACGAGTACGTGGCGTATTTCAGCTGTTAAGTCTCATGCATTAAAATGGCAATACATATAATTGTTTAAAGAATTTAAATTTCTACACAGAACTACGTTCCAAATCAATAATTATATTGTTGAGGTCCTAGAGACTGATTATAGATGAGCCTCTTGGATAACACATATGTCTGCCTGCGCCTTTTTTATACCAGCGTGGACCACAGACACGAAAAAAATCAAATTCTGTTATTTTACAGCTTTTGTTATTTTAGCACAAGTTTTGTCTTCCAAGAGTGTTGTACATTGTATCTATGTTAGTTGTTCATGCAAAGTGCATGACGAATTAGACATTTACGTAGATCTATCTATAAAACAGCTTATAGTCAAAGGAAAACGGTTATAATTACTAGGATCGTTAAGGTTAAGCGTCGCAGCGCAGTAGTTCTGCGGAGAAGGACTTCTGCTGTTGTAGCTGTTGATGGTGCTGCACGAGGAGGCCTGCTTAATGACCACCGTTGCTTCCACTTCCGGCGGCGTGTGGCTGAACGATTCTCCTGGAATTTCCAGTTGCTCGTCTTTATCACTTCACTTAGCGTACGTTACATACAGATCGTCTTGAAGAACAGTTTTTTGCATTATACAAATTATAATTAATGATAGAAATTGTATTGAAACTATATCGTTTCAAGATTTTTATAAGGAATAGACGATGTGATGGATCACATCTTTGCTTTTAATTCCAAATATGTTCTTCGAGCTGATCTGAACTGTAAAGAGACAGTACGGAAGAAGGAAGGATGCAAATAAAATCAACTAAAGGATTGGTCGTCTATCGTGAAGCGTATTCGCCAACTAACTACTTTTGCAAAATGTCTATCACATGAAGGTCACTCACGATTGTGATTTAAATCTGTGGGGCTGTTGCATTCTGACGTCGTCACCTTTCCCTCCGTACGTCAGGACTCTGATGAACATTATAAGCACTAAAGGTGACAGTATTAGTAGCTAACTACAGAGTGGAGACTTTGGTATGTGTTGAAACAAGTATTGGTGGAGCTACATTAGTATTATATTGTCTTTCTGTGTTCATAACTAATGGCAAGTGAAATTAATAAGCCCCTTTCGTTACACACAACTGGTAATTGAATGGCGATGCTGGGAATTCCTAGGAAGAAGAAGTGAAAATTTCTTACTTTTGAAAAGGATGTTTTAATCATGATGATTAAAACATCCTTTGACGACGATCGATTGACGATTTTTGTCACTTTTTTTTATTAAGAATCTACTTCGTCTTTATTATATTTTGGATTAAAACATTTTCCTTTTCCATTGAATTACCTTTATGTAGGTATGTAAAGTAACTATATTTCTTTTATGAATTCTAACTAAAGTATTTGGCTATCACCTTACTATGGTTGTTATCTCATCGATAATATTATATCATGAACTTCATCACTTCTTACAATTTCTTGCCTACTGATTGCTATCCTTTGCCTCCTATGCTGTTAATTTCGAGTTAGGTCAAGACAAAAACACCTTTTTGGACCAGGTCTTGGTTGTCTATAATTTTGTAGTTAGTTTAAAATATACTACCTTTTTTTTTAATATATCCCACGACATAACTTCACAACTTACTTGGGTAGGTATAATCCTTATTACTTATTTTAAATTAGATTTTTTTCCTAGCTTTAGCCCGTGGTTCCTTTCACGAAATGTTTATCCCAGGGGAAACGTCCGGGATAAACCATTTCTCCAGCCTCAAGATATCCCCTTTTTAGTGGTTAAAGTGTGTAGAGGTAAAATACAGACAGCAGATAGACTGATAGAGATACTTTAGCATTTGGTGGAATTTTATTGCTGTTAAAAACTAACCTATGGGTGATAGTCTTCTCTCGTGCCGTGGGTGTTCTCTGCTCTTCATGGGCGTCTGCTGGAAGGCCAGTAAGCACTTGTTCAGTTCTCTTAAGATGTTGTCTTCTTCCCATTGGCCCAGCGGTAGTTTACTGTAGTCCTCTGCATCCATTAGACATACTGTTACCTGAAAATATTTATTCATAATTATCTTGCGTATATTATTTTTGACCATATTCAAAGTTTTTGACCGCCGTTTTGATTTTGCTTCTCATAGCCTGAAACTCTGGATAAGAATACAAATCTGATTATACCTCACACTTCAAAATCGGTCAAACCGTATAGGCTACAGGGGCGGCATTGAACATGCATACTAACGCGCGAAAATTATTACCCTTCTGGGTGGGCCAGTCGGATAAATTTTTTATCATCCAACTTATCAACTTCCGTTTAGTTAGCAATTATTCATTATTAGAGGACATACAAAACTAGGAGATGCGGCTAGCAACCCGTTACTACTTTGATACCCTTTTCGATTTACCAGATCACTACAATTCACTAAACGTAACTTTCAGGTCTTATGGCTCTAGATTCTGTCTACCTCGTAAAGAAAAAAAGCGTGATTATTATGTATTTAATAATTCATACGTAAAAGACAGTCACGTACAGTCTTCGGTTCGTCGAGTAGCTCTATGTTGGTTTTCTGTTTCTTTTCGCAAATCCTGCTGAACGCCCTGACTCCTTCCACCTTCAAGACCTCGTTGTCTTCCAGTGCCTCCACGGACAGCATCACTGGCAGCAGCTCTGGCATCATAAACATTGATAGGGATTCCTGAGGAAATAAAAAAGTAATATTTTTAATGTCTGAAAACACCACATCAACTAACCATTTAAATGCAACATAGGTATATATTACTAAAGTTTGCTCGTGTCCCGCGACTTTGACGCCGTCGCATTATTCATATCCTTTGTAATAATCTAATGTGTTAACTATAAAATTGTTGTTTTTGCATGTAGGAGAAAAAACATCTTTCATTCTCTTATCTTTGCATCCTTACGTACATCCATACAATATTTCATACTTCCGAAGGGATCCTCAAAGCGAGTGTAGCCTCGATAAAAGATGTAAGTATAAAATAAGTGCCTAACCTTCTAAATTGTAGATTAGATGTAATCAAGTACCTAACGAATAATTATATAATGAAAAACTGTATGTCTAGATGACGAATACATACACGACGCGGTTATCTTGTTCAAGCCATATCTGCACTTCAGGCCATCGATAGTAGTTCTTAAAGGTGAAATTTAGTAAACATTTACATTTTCCTTTCCAAGACTTTGTTACTTAAAAGTATTTTAATTCTTAAGAGTGGACTTGTGTGTCACGTGAGTTTGTGATATGTAAGTACACATTTATTATTTATTATCAATTGTAGGTATACTTTACTAGTAATAGGGAGTATGCACGTAATTTTTTTATTTGCTTATTATAATCCTTAATAACAACAGTAAAAAATATGAAAGAACTTTTAAAATATTTTAATTGACGACGAAGATGTGAAACTTTAAAGTTTAAATAAGAAAGAGAAGTCCGATATGGACTAGAGACGTCATAGTCTATGTCATGCATACGTTTGCCATATGAAATAGTGTTTTCGCGAGTGAGATAGACATATTTTCGTAAAATCATTTTATCTCGTTCGTTTTTCAACCAAATTTTATTCTGTTTTCACCTTCAATACTTAACTTTTGGATATTTTTGGATAAACTGGTAAGATAACAGATATTTTTTTCATGCATATACCCTATTTTTCCGCGACTTCGTCCACGTAAAACTTCAACTCCTTATTTCACTTTCTTAGGGTATAAATTTCTAAAAATCTTAGTGCTCACTTGCATCTAAAAAGGAAGCCCTGTACCAAATTTCAAGTTTTTAAGTGCAGTAGTTTGTTTGGCTGTGCGTCGATATGTCAGTGAGTCAGCCAGGTTTGCCTTTCATATATATAAAAGACTAGTTGTTAGCCGCGGCTCCGCCCGCCTATGTCCTTCTCGGTACATATCCTAACCTATGTGTAAGTAAAATTTCATGATGATCGGTTTAGTAGATAGGGCGTGAAAGCGTAACAAACAAACTCACTTTCGTATTTATAATATTAGTCAGGATAACGTTATTTTAATTTACTCGTATTTTCTTTCTTTTTGCAGGACTATGTTGGATGAAATTTGGCTCTGCAGCCCGATGGTCTGCGGTTTAAAGCGACCGCTTATCAGCATGACTCAGCGTGAAAACCGGCCTTCTTGTCGCATCATCAGCTCCCATAAGGAAACTGTGCACTGCAGTCGGTTTTCAATCCCCGGCCGTTGTTACCGCCGATCACATAGTTGTTCAGAGTCGAGTAGTTTCGACGACAAAATAGAAACAATTAGAAACTGCTGCTCGCAAAATGGCCGCGTTCCGTGTCGTACCATTAGTTTGCATAATGACATTGTGCACTTAAGTCGATCTGCGATATTAGGCCATTGTTGCCAGGTAGCACCTGTCCGGACTTTAAATTCAGCTTGGTTAAGGGTAGCTAAGCTTTAGATTTTAATTTGGGTATCCCTGCAGACTTTATCAAATATATGGACAGTAACAATGGTTTTGCAACCGAAAAAAAACAGAGGTTTTTCAAGTCAACGGCTATAAGTATTTTTTTTATGTAAGACAATGCATAACTTTTTACAGAGTAGACCGATTTTCCTAATTCGTTTTTATTGGAAAATGTATACCCCGAAGTTGGTCCCATATAAATTTAAAAAAAGTCTAACCATAAGGAAGAAAGAAAAACGGGATGATTGAAGATGTCACGAATTTTTTTTAATGTGAGTTTTGCTTTCAGGGTAATTTTTTTGCATTTAAAAGTTTCATTTATAAACCACAATCTTTGATTATTTATACCACAATATGGGTGTACAGATTATAATTGTTTACCTGTGATTCTCCGTCTAGGAGTACATCTCCACCGACTCTGCTGGAAGCGAAACAGACCCTCAGGGCTTCTTCATTCTCACAGCGTTCAGGTCTACCTTCATGCCGAACCATCAACTTGCAGAGAGGCAGCGTGCATTCTAACCAGTCCTCTATTGTCAGCCATTGTTTTGCTGTCATAACCTTAAATATACGTGAAAATTACATATTATTTGTTATTTCATGCATGAGAAGAAATTAAATTATTGATTTATTTGTTTGTATGTTACCTGCCGGCTTATCTTAATGTTTCCTTCACTATTGTTCTTATCTAACCATTCATAGTAGTGTAATAAGCTTTTTAATTTGTTTCTTTGTGATTTCCTGTAACAAAGTATATAAACATGTATTTGATAATATTTATATAATTTGTTTTTATTATCTTTTTCACAATAAACCAATAAAAAATGTTTTATTCTAGTATTTTAATTGATGAACTGATACGCAATGTGGCCCCATCACGAGGCCTTGACTCCTCCAGCCTATTTAAACCATAAAATATGTAAGAAAAATAAAAATGAAATAAGGTAACATGACGTCATCCATACCTATGTAAATTCTTAAAAAAATGCGTGAAATTGAAGTCTTGTAGCGTCGGGTGTGTTTTGAGCGTTCTCTTTGGGAAAGTAGAGAAAAAGGCGTGAGCAATGAGGGACGATACAAAATTGTGATCCAGTTCTGTTGCGTCACCTAAAACAAGAGCGATACATAAATATTTATTTTATGACTCACTCGTTTACTGCACAAAATGTTCTTAAAAAACAAACGTTTACTTAACTAGCTAACTAACTTAAACTGCTCTGCTCTAATATAAATTTTGTGTTTTGTTGAGAAAATTTATGAAAATACAACGGTCAAAAAACTAAACCTTGAAGATTATTTGCTGCTCTAACGATAACTCACATTCGTTTTATAAGTAATTAATATTGTAGCTGTAGTGTAGCGAATAATCTGACGGGGAATGATTATTAGCCGCTGAAATAGATTGGAAGCCTTTTTAAGAAAATGAGTAGAAGGGAAGATAAAAGAAAGTGAGGCAGACACAGAAATGTATGAAACTTTCAATTACCAAAGAGTAATTAAGGCTAATTACTACAATATCGTATAATTATTTAAAAAAATATAGGGACAAATCACACAATTTGCGAGTTAGCCCCACAGCTAGTTGTGAACTTGTATTGTTGTATATTAAACTCACGATTTCCATCATGACCTGACCAGGGAAACGACACTAATGTATAATAGATTGTACATGGAAAAACGTGTCCGCGATCTTGGGTTCCAAAACTGATGTCATTATCGAAATCTACAACCCGAAAAACCTAGAAAACGACACCCTTGTCGATTCTTCTTGACCTATCAAAATATTTGAATAAACTTTTAAACGTCAGTTTGTCTAAGGCCAAACCACTTTATCCTAAAGATTGTAGACAAGTTAGTTTGTCAGGTATAATATATAACATACACATAATTACATGAAGAACTTAACAGAAATAAGCACGTAGCATACAGATTTACGACACAAGGAATAACGTTATTTGATATTTAGCTTTTCTAAGAGAGATACTAACATTACTTTTCGAAAATGTGGTGGATACGTACTTTGTTGCTGTAAACTGAACATGAGTCCTTTGGGCGGTCGCCACCTCTTCAAGTGCAGGGCTCGGTTGACCATTATCCTGATGGTGTTGTCCAAGAAATGGATTCTTTCGTTCTCTGTCATTTCTTCTTCTAGGAACTGCTCCAAGCCCTTCATGAGATCCGGGTCCTTTATGTCATCGTCAGGGTCTATCCCTATGCTGTTAAAATGATATTACAAAGTTTAATAGACATCTCTTACTTTCTGATGTTTCTGACTTTGAATTAGTTTGAAGTGCTACGACGACGCTACAAAATGCTACGAAACTACGATGCTACGATACGAAATGCTACGATTGTTAATTAAAACAGAAACTTTTCTAATAGCTGTTTTATTTTAATTTCTTATATTTTCGCCGCGTAGGTGCTTTTTTAAACAGAACAACATACGGCCAAGATAGTATTGGATTAGCGCTGGTCTATACGACCGTACTGTAATATTAAGGGTGACAACTATAGTTAGGAGTATCTATAGTTATAGTTTTTATACTGTTGCATTTGGGCGAACGGGACACCAACCTGTAGTATTTCCTTCTCATGTCAACCATGAATCTGTGCACAGAATTATGCTCTCTAATACAAGCGTAATAAGAAAAATCGAAACGGTTTTATCAGGCTTCTAAAGAGAAAAGGCTCTACACATATAGTTGATACGAGTACTTACTTGCACATGTCGTGTATTTTCAGCATATTCGCGGTTAGTTTCGAGGGTGAGGAAGCTAGAAGGAGATGTTTCAAGTGCCTTTGCACAGTAGTCCACCAGGGGAGGTCACAGGGAAGCATTACTAGCGCCATCCTGAAAATAAATATTTTTACTCTAACGTCAGCATTAGAAAAAACCGGCCAAGTGCGTGTCGGGCCACGCGCAGTGTAGGGTTCCGTAGTTGCGAATGACAACTTTGAGTTCACACTGTTCACACTCGCACCTCACAGTTTAACGACCAAAAAACCTCTAACAATGAAAATAACATTTTCTAGTACATTTTATAAGTGGGTTGCCTATAACTTTTTAGTTTGTACTTAATACTCAGCTCTGATAGTTTTCCTTTCAACTTCAGTATATATACTACAGCTGTGACTTTTTTCACGTATCCATATGTAACCGTTTAGCAGATAGAGACACTTACCTCTAACAAAAAGTTGCATTTTAATACCAAATATCTCGGAAACGGATCCTTAAATCGAAAAAAGGGTTTCTCAACCTCACAATATTTTTAAAGGCCTATTCTACAATAACAAACACGACGGGTTTGTAAAGAAAAAAAATTATTACTCCCTCTTTGCTTGTATGGGAGCAACCCTAAGAAAAAAAAATTTTCAAGATTTATTTCTACCACTTTTTTGGCATGATTAATATACATACCCATACCAAAATACAGCTTTCTAGTACATCAAGTAAGTTACTTATATTTCTTTATCTATCTATACTTTATATTATAATATATAATGAAAGCAGGACCGAATTTGTATATTTGATATTTCTAGGATTTCTTACTTGGCAGGACATTACTACTTATATAGATGACAAATTAAATGACCTATTTCGGAAATTTTATAGTTTATCCCAAAGCATTGTAAGATTTATCCCGGAAAATAGTAATATTCCTGAAGAAAAATTAAAATTATCTAATCACACATTTATTCAAATCTAAACACATGAGCGTAAGAAGAGAGATAGGATAATTTGTTTTTTTTTTATTTATTAATAACAAACTTCAATACTAGAGTAAAATTTATTTGTTTTTTTTTATTGCATTAATTTAGTTATATTTCTTATATAAAAAAAACATTGTTACTTTAAAAATAAAATAAAAACCTAGTCAGAACTAAACCTAGGAGTGAAAAATCGTCGTCAATTTTTATAAATTAGAATTCAGCATAAAATTCCTCGATGAGCTTTGCTATTTCAATATAATTTAAAACCAATGTCGCAATTGTCACAAAAATCGCAATTCCGTTAATAGAAGTAATTATGTTCTGGCCTAAGTACATGTACTCTAAAACTCATATTACTATCTGTCGGTTAAATGCCGAAGCGTCGTCAATAAATAGAACAACAAAATATCACAAGACGGTTTTAGCTTTTGAGCCGAGCGCTCTCCGTGAACGCCTCTAAATAAACGCATGCGTATTCTATGTAGTCTTTTTGACATATGACATTTTGTGGTAATCTGTGGCGCAGTGCAGGTGTCTTGTGTTGATTTTGATAACTTACAGCTTTCATGTAAATATTAACTTAAAAGCGGTGCTTTTTTATTAAAAAATAATTGGAATAATAAGTCACCAGTATGTTAATAATCTTACGTCAGAAAATATTAATGTCTTTCAAAAATGTTCCGTGTTTGTGTTGAAAATGACGCATATCTGTTATCTTTATTTTTTTATCTCAAGATTATGTAAGTAAAACTGTGTAAGTATTTTAATGACCAATATACTTGTTTATAAAAGTTCATGACTAGTTTGTAAACTGGGCTAGCGTGCCGCACCGCAATACACACGATTTCATAATCTGTCATAAGGATCAAAGTGCAGTTTGAGTGAACTTTGGTTTACAATCAACTAATACGGCGCTATTTAACTAAGTAGAAATGACTGTGAAGAGTAAACTGCTTAAAACCTTAATACTGGGTGCCCCAGCATCAGGTAAAGGCACTATATCTTCAAGAATAGTGAAAAGATACTCGGTTGAACATATATCGAGTGGAGATAAACTCCGAGACCACATTGAGAAGAAAACCGAACTAGGAAAGGAGGTAAAAAAATATTTAAACGAAGGAAAACTCGTTCCTGACGATGTCATGATAAAGTTTATGTTAACTGAATTAAATAAAGTGGCTAATAAACCATGGTTACTTGATGGATTCCCTAGGACTGTGGGCCAAGCTGAAGCTCTGTGGAAAGTGCAGCCAGTGGATGTTGTGTTAAATTTAGTAGTGCCCTTTGAGGTTATAATTGACAGAGTAAAAAATAGATGGGTACACCTGCCTTCTGGAAGGGTGTACAATATTGGTTTTAATACACCAAAAGTAGCTGGAAAAGATGATGAAACTGGTGAAAATTTAGTGCAACGGCCAGATGATAAGCCAGAAGCTGTACAAAAACGATTAGAAATATATGAAAACATCACTAGACCAGTCATTGAATTTTACAAAAAGAAAGGAATACTTAAAGAATTTGAGGGCCGCACGTCTGATGAAATATGGCCTAAAGTGACTGCTTATTTAGACCCCTTTCTCAAAAGCCCATTACTCAATAAGTAGGTAGTAATAAATATCAAATATGTAAACACTGGTGCTACGAAGTCACAAGATATTGTTTAGAGGTTTTTACTTAGGTTTAAGTAGACTGTATCAAAATAATAGTGGTTAAGGTGCAGAGATAGATATTTTGATATATTTTAGATCATGTGTGTTATGTTTATTTGACAGTTTGTTTATAAAGTTATGTTTCATTTACAGAAATGTAGTCATAGTTTTAGAAATGTTTACAACACAAAAATAAAGTAGGCACAGTGTTTTAAAATTTATTTATGTTCCTCTACTGTTATGTGTGTGGCTGGCAATATTATCTTGCTTTTGTTATCATTGCGTAATAGTCCATTTAAATGTTGCTAATGAATGTCATTATAAAGATATTGTTCAATGGAATGTTTATTACTGAGAATGATAGTACAATAATTTTGTTTTCATTTACTCAAGTTATATGAGATATATTTATAAAATGTTTTTATTTTTAATTATATTTGCGTCATATAATAGACTAAGTATGGTCTTCCATGTACTTACATAAAATACGCAATATAATACAGTATCCCTACTATATTGTATGCACAAAATGTAGACTAGAAAAGGTAGTGCCTTGTAGGGCTATAGTAGATAAACATATCTTAAAGAATTGACAGATTTTCTCAACTCTTAATATGCTCAAATAGATCCTAATCAATTTTTATTGTTTTATTTTAAAGTAATAAAGGTTACGCAGCTTAGAATTTGTTATAAATTATTATATGTATATTTTAATGACGAAACTATTATATGTTACTGTATTTTTGTTGTTATCTGTTATAGTTTGGTTAGTTTCATAAAAATAAAAAAGCGACATCACATGTAATTTGTTTTATTTACTTATATTGTAGCTTTCTCCAATATTTTTTTAATATGAATACTATTTTTAATACATAACATACACACACTAAACTTAGTATCAATATCGAAGATACTACTGAAATTTCATTAAAATTATTTAGAAATATTGTTACCATTATAATTTAAAATTTAATACAATCTACTTAATAAAACTAAAATAGAAATAACACGAAAGCTATGGCTAAAGAAAACAATTAAAACAACACCAGTGACACTGATGCACATTTCACTGGGGTTGTTTTAAGGATTCAAACAATATCCTATGAACATACAAATGACATACGCCATATTTCCTACTCGTAATGCTATAGACAGACACCGATCAATATCGTCTGGTTTTCCCGACTCCAGTGCAAGGTGCATAATAAACACGACGCTTTTTGCGCCATGATTTTTGATTTGATTATTCAGATGTCTATAATTAGGTGAACCTAGTATTTTATAAGCCTGTAACTATTTTTTTCTAAAAATTAAAGAAAAAAAGTAATCACAATAACTATTTGTGGAATAAAAAAATCGTGAGTATCTAATGAGCAACTTAGGGATGACGGAACATTGTTTCTGTTGTTTATTTTAAAAGAAAATCAAAATATTAGAAAACATCACTACCCGTTAAAATAGTGAAGTGCCTCAGTTTTATTTTCAGTACTGTTCTCATCACGAAGAAGCAGAGTACCTCTTTTCAAGGGATGATATAATAATCCGTATTTAATAATAACAAATTTAATATCAATAAATACCCGTCTTTTAGGGTTCCGTAGCAAACAAGGAACCCTTATAGTTTCGCCATGTCTGTCTGCCTGTCCGTTCTCGGTTTTACTCAGAGAGTATAAGTAGGTACTAGAAAGCTGTAATTTGGTATAGATATGTATATTAATCATGCCAAAAAAGTGGTAGCTAAAAATTTTTAAGGTAGCTCCCATATAAGTAATATGGGAGAGTATTTTTTTTCTCTAATAACCCATTAGTGTGGGGTATTGTTAAATAGGTCTTTAAAAATATAGAACACCATTTTTCGATTTAGAGATCCGTTTCTGAAATATTTGGCAAATTTTTGTTAGAGCTGAGTGTACCCCCCCCCCTCTATCTTCTAAACAATTATAAATGAATACGTGAAAAATATAGCAGCAGTATTATATATAACGAAGTTGAAAGGAAAACTATCAGTGCTGACTACTGAGTACAAACTACAAAGTTATAAATCACTTTTTCATAAACCGCATAAATAACTTTGTCATTCATACAAACACTATGAAAAACAAAGTTATCTTTGCTGGCAAAAAAATATAGAGCTTTTTGGTTAATCTAAGCTTGGATCTACGGAACTGTTCATGGGCGAGCTCAACTCACACTTGGCGAATTTTTTTTATATACGCCAAGTTTTTTTGCAACATTACTTTCTTTATCTCAAAAATTACTAAACTGTTTTCGATGATACTTGTAGTATTCCCTAATTTGGACAAAACCCGGTTCAACGAAATAAAGATGTTTCGGAATTCTAGTTACCTATAGTTTGCGAAACATCCGTGGACTAAAATACAAATATGCATTGATATTTATTAATTATCCTACAAGAATCTTACATTATTCCGGGATAAAATATTCGTAAGATTAAACTGGTGTAAAAAGAAACCCCTTTATCAAATTTCACTAGAAATTCGCCCAGTTATATGTTAGCTTTGTATGGGAAGGACTATTACCTTTATTCTTGCAAATCTGTATTCCATTGGAGATTCTGATTTCAAGATTTCGATATAGCTCAAAGGTGCAAAATCATGCTGTATAGGGAGAAGTCAGTCTTCTAAATTCATAATACGCATTTTTTTTAAATCTTTGACTAAAATATTATTACTTGTAGATAAAGTCTATCACACCGAATAAATGAAACAATCACTTTTTTAATAGGTAGTCACCTTATACAAAAAGATAATAATGTTTTATTATTTCCTACTAAGAAGATTGGAGAGCTCTTTATGTTGTTACTTGGCAAATTGATCTTGTAGCCAAGAAGTATTTAAATAGGTAGTCCACCCCTAATTGCCTATAATAATAATTTTTCGGAGCTCAGCCTTGTACTTGAATGCTGCTTATTTAGTTCATTTATATAATTAAATAATAGTCCGTAAGTAGGTATTATAATTAACTGCGGAATAAAGCTAGAACCAAGTTTAGCGTATGATTTATAAAAAAATAAAGTCATCTATTTAGTCCTTGCCAACACAATCGCAAACACGGTGGATTAGGTACATTTGATTTTTTATGGCCACCTTTCGACTCGTCGATTTCATCAAAATTACACATAGGTACCTAGTTAATACCTAAATTTTGTTTTTGAGTCCAATCGAATGGCTTGTGCTTCCAAGATATCACTCACACATTTCAACTAGCATAAAATTTCTACGTATTTATTATTAACTTAATACATATATTGCTATCGAGTTTTGGGCGAATGAAGCACTAAACTTACTTGATGATTTCAACTTTTAACTTGATGAAACATCCAAACTATCGTACATTGGATGAAATTGACCACGTAAACTTTATTTTGCTTCATTGCAGAAATTCACAAATTAATCTCATACGTAATTATTGTTACTAAAGTAGTCCTATTTACTACATCTGAATGCTTCAAACCCTTAAAACATTGTGTTACTGTGTACAACATAGAAGTAGAAACGATTTTTTTTATCTATGGTTTACATTACCTACTCTACCGAACCGAGAACCTCCAAGCTTGCATTTGAAATATATGAACAACTTTCTTTTTTTTCTATGAACCGTCTTTTATGAACCGATTTGAAAGGATATACATAAATAGATCTTAGAAATTTCATCAAAATCAGTTCTGCAGTTTGGCTGAAGTTGCTTTGTTGCAGCAGCCCGTTGAGGTCGACCATTGCGAAGATTTTTTTTTATTATATAGTGTATTTTAGCCTTAATTTATCTATAAATTTGCGTTAGCCTTTAACATCCTATACGTCAGGTTCAGGTTTCTAAAAAGGTGTTTATACTTATTTGCATACTCAGATTCTGATTCTAGGTATTAGTAATGGGTATACTTTATACTAGTGGTGGTACAAAATATTGGTGTTATTAATGTTAATATTAAGGCATTGCGTAGCAAAACATTGATTCATAAACTTAGTCAGTACACTTTACACATTTGAATTATCCATAAGGTATTTGATTTCTTATAAATACATAAAACCAATAGTCAGCTGATGCGCTGATCAAAATAATAAATTACTTACTTTGGGAGATCTACGCCGCAGCTCAGGAAACACAAAAACTTTTACAAACACTACAACATGAGAGTCAGCGTTGCCTCGCCACAATCTTCTTTTTACGCACTTTTCTCATTGTCCACCCAGAAACTGGTTACAAATCTTGTGCATGTAGAATATCTTATTGCTTCCACAGACCGAAATAGTGTATTGAGTGAAAACGCGCACCGGCCGCGGACAACGCGAGCGCGCGAACCCCAGATATTTTTAGCCGCTGCTGAAATTAGATTGTAAATAAAAAGTTCAACAAGAGTTGTAGGATCTTGTCGGTCGTCTCTTAACCCGCAGCATCACAACAAATAACCCATTGAGCCACTTAATGGTCACTTTCTAGCGAGAAACATTCGTGTTATAAATCGCATGGTATCCAGGAACTTTATTAAGCCGCAACCCACTGTTTCATGGTCGCTTTAACTGGGTTATATGGTTCTATTTATACAGCTTCACATATTGACTCATTTTTAGTACACTGAGTCTCTTTGAAATATGTCATACAAAAAATTCTTGTAATCAATATATTGTATAATTTCGAAAATTATTGCTCTTTGTTTACTTTTTATGAAACGTAGTTAAGTAAATCGTGATTTTAATGTAGTGATTACTTTGTTTCCTAATAAATCAAACAATCAGATTAGAACGATAGCACGCGATGTTTACTGACCGTCCGGACGTGAGCGTCAACGTCTCCCGTGGCCCAGGGACCGAGGTACTGATTCCAGCGGCTGTTTAGTATGATGCATGGGGTTTGGAGGTTATTCGTCGGAGTTACGAGAAAACGAAGTGCCAACACGCGCGCACCGGTCGGCGAGCCAGGCTGTACTGACGCCGCTGAGCCGACTTTCACTGGGGGGCATCTACCCTTGCCCTGCCGGCTGTCGCACCCTCCACCCTCGCGAGTGACGTCACTGGGCGCCGCGTCACGACCTACGACGCCGTACGACGCGACGCCGCCCTATGCTCGATACCCGCTCCCTAATAACACGAGCCGTGAAATGTCGTCCGAGCTGCTCCCAGCTCGTTACGTAAGGTAAAATATGAAAGTACCAACAGCCTGCGTCAGCGGGGGACGTCATTTTCATGCGGTTAAGGTCGTGATTGTAATTTCAAGTCATACAACAAACATAACAATAAAACGTTTTGGGTTATGTGTGGAAATAACTAATTCGATAAGTAGGTACTTATTTATTTATTACAATACCTACGCAAGAAGTGCAAGCAAGTGTAGTCAGTTTCAGTATAGAGAAACGATAAGCATACACCTACGTTAATAAGAAGAATTCAGATTTTAGTTTGAGCTTCTCAGAATCAGTCTGAAAGCTTTATAGTTAGTATATGTGAAGCCATACTGCTTCATATAGAAGTTACATATAGGTCCAGTCAACGAATTTCAGACTTGAAGTATGTATATTTTTTTTTCAACTACAGGGTAATATATTGTAATATGGTCACTAAATAGTGACTATTTAGTGACCAGTATATTACTGAAGTCAACAATTTTCAGTTTCGTAATCAAAAATAAATTGTACAAATATGCCGTTTGGTTTAATTTTATTTCTGTTTAATTCTTTCGCGAATCAAGACAAGTTGATGCCGACGTTGTTCCTCTAAGTTCCAGTTTGTACATTTACGTATAGGATTCAAGTCGGTTTTACTTTTTTGTTAAAAATAATTATTTAATCTTATTACATCACTTTCATTTGTTTTGTCATAACATAATTACGAGTAATCTTGTAATGCTTGTTGGTGAAATTGACGATCCATTTTATCCAGCATCACGCAAATTTTAAAGGCACGATGGATACAAAACTGTTGCGATTACCTTTAAGACGTTACTCTATCTCCCATCCGAAAGGCATTTTAGAAATTGAAATTCAATTTATTCTCTGTTAAATATTTTTTTCATATAATTTTGTCATGGAAATATGTGAGTTGCTGTTGACGAGTTTTTATTTGTAATTTAAATCACATAGGTCTTTATAAGTGATCGGACGTGTTTTTCAAGAATCTAAAACCACAACAAATATAATTTAAGATATTTTTAACAGAAAACTAAAACCGACTTCAACCCTATCAATTTGTTTGAGTAAGCATAAAAATAAAATGCAAATGTGTGTAGTGTGAACCGAACGGCATCCTTGTAATTTTTTTTTGGTATTTGTGTTGTTTTTCAAAAAGCGCTCAACATATTTCGATTAAATTTTAATGGGACCATCTGTAAAGTATTACCAATCGGACAAAAAAAGAATTTCTTAAATCGGTCGAGGCGTCTTCGAGAAATCGGGGAATATACATAAAAAAAAGATTCCGACGAATTGAGAACCTCCTCCTTTTTAGAAGTCGGTTAAAAATGTAATAAACGGAAAAATAAAAACTTTTCGTTATTTGATTGGTATTTAAATCTTTCTCTAAATTTAAGTGTTGCGTCGTCGTCCGTTGTTCATTTTGTGACTCTCTGCATGAGAAATGAGGTCTACGCATGCGCATTGTCACCCTTCTCTTCTCTCTCCAATTTTCATCGTACTTTTTGCGTATGAAAATTTGGAGCCTCTATGCAAAGTCTGTTATCCTGGTAACGGCGACGCCCGTGGAAAATTGTTGCCGCCCTACAGAACACTATTTGGGCGGGTTAGGGCGGAGCACGGTGCCAAAGTTCATGTGGAACTTAAGCTATGGTTCTTTTAATCCATAACTTGAACATAAAAAAAAACTATTATGTACAGAATCTTTAAAAGTGTTTGGCGTCTAAAAATTTTCCCGCGACTTCATTCGCGTAAAATTGTAGCCTATGTCACCCGCACATAAATAAGCTTTCTTTAGGTGAAAATCTTATTAAATGCAAACAATCTAATCATTCCTCTTTATAATATCAGTATAGATATAGACGAATAAAATATGCTAATTCCTTTACAGAAACAAAACTTATAAAGGTATATATTCTAGATCCATAAACCAGTGATCTTCCCGTGGATGTCGTAAAAGGCGACTTAGGAAACTCAAGCTAAACAAAGCTTATAAACATCAAAGAGACCTCTCCAACCCGTCTGGCCAGCGTGGAGAGTGCAGGCCAAATCCTCTGACTGCTCTGGCACTACAGAGAGGGTCGTGCTCTTGCAGTGGAGACTAATAAAGACCTGATGATGATGAAGATGAAACCAGTGTTGCGGATGCGGAACCATCGATAGTTGACCTCGAAAACTATTTAGGCTATCGATAGATCTATCGATAGTATCACCACGTGTTAATACTATAAATAGTATCAATAGTGCTCTATGGGCAATCTGTTAATAAGAGCAATACCACCCGATACCATGTAAAGTTTAGCGTCCGATACTATCGACAATATTGCCTTTATTATAGTTTTGCTCATAAAGAACTATCGATAGTATTGACACGTGGCAATACCATATAGCCGTGTGGTTCCCGGCAGAGTGGAATAGGACCACTCCAAGTCTTCCCGTGGATGTCGTAGAAGTCGACTTAGGAAACAACACAAGCTAAACAAAGCTTATAAATCTCAAAAAAACCTCTCCAACCCGTCTGGCCAGCGTGGAGAGTGTAGGCCAAATCCTCTGACTGCTGTGGCTAATTATGGCTCTGACAGTACAGAGAGGGTCGTGCTCCTGCAGTGGAGACGAAATAAGACCTGATGATGATGATGAATACCATATATTGGCCTGTGTTGGTTAAGCAATATGTAATAAACTATCTGGGACTCAATGAACCATAATTAAGTTTTTTTTATCATAGAAGTATGTAACTATGCACGTAGTAGTAAAATTAATATTAGTTTGACAACATCATCAAAACATTACTAAATAAATCTAATCACAATTAACCTTAAAAGGTATTTTTGGGAATCTATTTCAAGTTCGTCTATTTCGGGATGAGGTGAGACAAGGTGAGTACTTTAAGTCCACGTGTCCTCAGGGAAGCCCCAAGGGGTCCCGAAGTCATTTTATCGGTTATGTTACGGCTATTGTGTTATGGAAGCCTGGTGAATGTTCCACGTGACGCCGCGTCAGCGCCGCCCTCGGCCGCCCAGTGGGCGGAGAAAATTGTTTCCGAAAGATCTTTCGTATCATATACTACAGCCCACAATGTAACATTTGTTTTAAAACATACATAGATATTATCGCGTCTTTTTTCTAATAGGGAGATGAAGTATCAGAACCAAAGGCCACATTTAGCATATAGGTTGTGCGTATAGTTGGAAAATGAATCCAAATATTGAGTAGCTAGCCGAGTCGCCTATTGCCATGATTCCTTAGATTTTCGCCCATTCCCTCGATCGGCTTCTACAGTCTGCGTGGAAAGAGAAGCAGCTGGTACATTCTATGTTTTTTCTTCACTCCCAGACCAGCGTGGAAAATTACACAATTAATGCCCAATATGCCACTTCTTACTTTATTAACGGAAAATATAGCCATTTAACTATGCTTATTTTCCACTTGGAAGCGTAGAATTTGGTTGATTAAACATTAATAATGAACATATGTACGTATGTGTATACCATTTACTTTAGTGGCCTTAGCAGTAGGCATCAGATAAATAATTTGAATAATAAACGTTAACGTTTAACATTTAGTACATAATTATTTTGTTATGACACATAGTTATACTTCGAAAAAGTCTTATTACTTACTTATCAAAATCTTGTGTTTTGTATTCTATAAATACAATCTGTTTCATAAATTATTTGCAATTCGACTCAATTCTTATATTAATTGCTTTCCCTAAAATAAACAAATATCTATCAAACGTTAATTGGATTAACCAATCAAATTCATTATCATGAAAATTCCACTAAAACTCGGTACCATTTTTTAGATTAACTATGACAATGTGGCTTATGAATGGTTGGCATATTCTACTTTTAACGAGTTTAAGGTTAGATGTCTAGAGCAAATTTAGAGTTTTGCTAGCCCCTACATTTGCCACAAAGTGCGCACCAGACTGAAGAAGATTTGTTCTCAAAACTTAATCACTTCCTTTAACATTATGAAACCCTAGTAAAATCGACCTCTGGAGCGGACACGGCATTCGGCGGGAGATCCTTGCAAAGGTCACGTAAATGCCAAAGGTGGTCGGCTCAATTTGGCACAGTTTCATCTTGCACGAGACCTTTTGCAAATTTACAGTCCATGCAAGTGTGAAATTTCATCGTTAAACTTGATATATGTACATGGTCAGTGTGTTTGTTTTTGGATAGGATTTTTAGAACTCTTTACTTATATAGCCATGTGGTTCTTGACAGAGTAGAATAGGACCACCTCCAAGTCTTCCCGTGGACGTCGTAGAAGCGACTGAAACACAAGCTAAACAAAGCTTATAAACATCAAAGAGACCTCTCAAACCGTTTGGCAAGCGTGGAGAGTGTAGGCCAATTCCCATGACTGTTCTGGCTAATAATAATATGGCTCTGGTAGTACAGACAAGAGAATGCATGTTCCTGCAGTCGATATTATAAAATACCTGTTGATGATAATGATAAATAAATATCTAATAATAAATAAGCTAGCCCCATAGTAAGCTCTTGAGAAAGACTTGTGTTATGGGATGAGATACTATATTTTATATCAAACTAGCAGCCCTACCCGGCTGCGCCCGGGCATGTATTATACCTTAAAACCTTCCTCGTGAATCACTCTATCTATTGGTGAAAACCGTATGAAAATCTGTGGAGTAGTTTTTGAGTTTATCGCGAACAGACAGACAGACAGACGCGGCGGAGGACTTTGTTTTATAATATGTTAGTGATGATTAGTGATACATACATAGATAAACATCCAAATCCCAGGTCAATCTGAAAAAGATCATTTTTCATCTTGACCTGACCGGGGATCGAACCTGGGACCATCAGTGTCACAGGTCGGCGTGATGACCGCTGCGCCAAGGAGCTCGTCATTGATGATGACTTAGTTACCTACGAGTATTAGTCTGTACTGCGAATAAATGGGTCTGCAAATAAATAGCTCATCAGAGTGTCCAGTCCCAATAGTCCGTTCGACTAAAATATTGTTTACCTCGTTACTAAAATACTTAATCGCTACATTAAATAAGAACACATTAATTTATCAATAATTGAGTGCCAGCACTACCCACTCTGGGTAGAGCTATATTAAAAAAACCGGCCAAGTGTGAGTCAAACTCACGCAATGAGGGTTCCGTACAATATGCTTCGTGAACACACACACAATGTGCAAAAAATGTTTTATTCAATTGACTAGCGCCATCTAGTGGTGTTTTAGTGAACTATTTCCCTAGATGAACTTATTATTGTGAGTTTACCACTTAATTTTCAAGTGATAGAATTCTTATTATTTTTCCTGCAATCTTCAAGGAATGAACTACATTTTGTAATTTTTTCATAATTTTCGGCCCAGTAGTTTCGGAGATCAGGGGGGGGGGAATGGTCAATTTTTGGCTTCTTTCGTGAATAAAATCAAAAGTATTGATTTTACCCGAACAAAAAAAAATATTTTTGAGATCCTCATAATGAGCTCTTTCATTTGATATATGAGACAGTAAGGTTTGCAAAACTTTTTTTTTAAATTTTGTAATTGGGCCCTTCAAAATAACCCTTATTTCAAAAAAATCTTTATTTACTTTGCACATCCGTGTTTGGGTCAAAGGATTACACTATCTTACCAAATTTCATCTAATTTGGTTCAGTAGATTCGGAGAAAATCGGCTGTGACAGACGGACGGACGGACAGACAGACGCTCGAGTGATCCTATAAGGGTTCCGTTTTTCAACTTTTGTACGGAACCCTAAAAAAACCGGCCAAGTGCGTGTCGGGCTACGCGCAGTATAGGGTTCCGTAGTTGCGAATAACAACTTTGAGTTCACACTGTCCGCACACGCACCTCACAGTTTAACGACTAAAAACATCTAACAATGAAAATTGTATGAAATTTTACATTTTCGAGTACATTTTATTAGTTGGTTGTCAATAATTTTTTAGTTCGTACTAAATACTCAGCTCTGATAGTTTTCCTTTCAACTTCAGTATATATACTACTGTTGTAATTTTTTTCACGTATCTATATATAACCGTTTAGCAGATAGAGGGGGGACGGGGGACACTTACCTCTAACAAAAATTTGCACTTTAAAACCAAATATCTCGGAAACGGATCCTTAAATCGAAAAAAGGGTTTCTCAACCTCACAATATTTTTTAAAGGCCTATTCAACAATACCCAACACGATGGGTTTGTATAGAAAAAAAAATATTACTCCCTCTTTACTTGTATGGGAGCTACCCTAAAAAAATATTTTTCTACCACTTTTTTGGCATGATTAATATACATAATCATACCAAATTAGAGCTTTCTAGTACTTAGTCTCTGAGTAAAACCGCGGATGGACAGACATGGCGAAACTATAAGGGTTCCTAGTTTACTACGGAACCCTAAAAACTAATACAATGTTTAAATTATATTTAAAAAATAAAATAATTGAGAAAAAAAACATATTTGTTTCCAAGTAGGTATGTATTTTCCCGTACTCCTGATAACGCGTATGCAAAATCCGAATTAATTTGTTTCTACGCTATAATGCGCAGCCATCTCCATGTCTTCATCAGGTTTTTTTTAGTATCCACTACAGGAGCATGACCCTGTCTGTTCTACCAGAGCCGTATATTAGCCAGAGCAGGCAGAGGATTTGGCCTACACTTTCCACGCTGGCCAGACGGGTTAGAGAGGTATCCCACCTCCATGTTAGCTAGGGTAAGTGTCAATAGTGTTCTCAAATTGATTGTTACGAGATTGGAGTATAGTCCTACTGCCGGAGCTTGTATGCATCGTGTAGAAAGTTAAGTTAATTATACTACGAGTAACAATAAATGAGTATATGTCTTACTTAAAATAAATATTTTGTTTTGATTTGAAAGTTGTTATTTACCGACTTCAATCCGACGCGTATTTATGTTGTTTGTTTGTTTTTCGTATGTGTAAGTGACCGACAGTGGTGTCAGATTTTCAAGCTGCCTAAAGGCATTTGACATAGCTTAACGACTGCCATTAACGATGACAACCGATACCATCAACTTAACATGCCTTCCGACACACGGAGGAGCTCGAGATAATTTTTATGCCACTTGCGGTCAAGGACCGCAAGTGGCAGTAGTGGTAGTAGGGTCTACGCCCAGGGTCAGGGCCATGCTTAAAATGCGGAAGCGCTTATAGTGCTTACACCCACTAGGCCATCGGTATGCCAGTTTAAATCAGCATCTAATGAATTCTTCTAATATGTGTGACAAATTTCACATGTATCTGAATGTATATTTGTATGTTTGTCCGCGCATATCTGAGAAACTATAAGTTGGATTGCAATTATTTAGTAGTTCTTGAGATAGAGAGTTATTATGTGTCAGTCACCAGGAAATTTTGAAGTCAGTTTATTTTTGCGGGTAATAAAACAAATATTTAAATATGAATTAATAACATAAATTGTGGTGCAATAAAAGACGTCCCTAAGATTCAACCCTTTATAATTTGAAATACAATGCAGCGCCCCCACGAGCGTGTTGGTGACACGTTGCCGTTTGTATGTGACCCCCGCTACTAGGGTAGCATAGAAACACAGAGCTATACCCACCCCTCTGATTCATCGCAACGAGACGCGGGGTCAGAGCGGTAGCGCTTAGTGCCTATCGTGATAGTTTTGCGTTTATAACTATCTGCGTAACACCATACTATCACGCAATATTTGAATGATGTTCCATGTTTTTCTATAATTACTCATAGGTACATTTCATTTGTAAAAGTAGGAGTACCTATGTATAATGCACACTATTTATCTGATCAATACAAATTTAGGAAAAGTCTTCGATTTTATCAGTTTATTTTCAACAATACTTTTTGCTTACTTTGGGTTCCGTACACAAATTATTACCATGTTTAAAGCAATAAAGCTCATTTCATTTTAAAGGGTAAAAACGGGACCCTATTCACTACATAGTTGAAATTTTCACAGGATGTATTTCTGTTGCCTCTATACCAACAAAGCTTATGCTTAAAATAGAATTAAATAAATATTTGAACTCAAATAACAAAGGAGATATTTTGCCGTGCTCGAGTCTATGTTGTATAGATAATGGTATGAAACCCTTGGTGTGCGAGTCGACTCACACTTTGCCGATAATTTTTTTCTTTACCTATATTTTTTTTTGTTATAAAGACGTATTATTATCCTGTTACCCAACTGGATGACACCGCATTCTAATTACATCCCTACACAAAAATCAAAAGTAAAAGACATTAAATAAATTATTCGTTACAAACAATAATTTAATCGTTTTTGCAATAAGAAGGCAGTTTGCAAACTTGTGAAGTAACGACTGAAACAAAATGGCGCTCGTGTATTTGTTCGTCTGAGCTTACACTAGGATCGCATGAAAATAAGAAGGTGGCATCGTAGAGCCTCGTAGAGCTTGATTGTGGGCTGCTACGAACTTAATTAAACTTTTTTATTGCTGATTTTTCGTATGACGAAAGTTTAACAAAACAGCGTTACTTAAATTGGAGATTTTACTTTTATAATAATTGAGTTCTGGTTACGATTAAGTTATTACATTTTAAGTAACTTGAGTAATATTCCTAATACATACAGCAACAATTATGAAAACACGAAATACTGTTTTTATTGATAACTTATAAACCGTAAGTGTAACTACGAATTTTGACCAAACAAAATTTAAATAATAAATACATTACATAAAAATATAATTTTCTTTAAAAAATCGAGAAGGTTTTTGAATGTCTAGTTTTGAAGTAAAATCTAAACATATCAGTATTTCCGCCAATAAAGCAAGTAAAATTCTATTGAAATTGTTCTTCATAAACCATGACATGTCATTGTATCATCGCAGTTCGACGCCACCCTTCGCAACCCCATCGTTCCGCGCATGTTACGTCACAACTACCCTCCCACCCCAGATAGTTAGGAAACTATTCATATCTACTTGGGATCCTGCTGCCCTATTGTGTAACACTAGCTTACGCGGGGCGCCCGCGTAACTAGTTGGTTCGCTGGCGTCGATGTATTCTTGTTGTGTCATAATGTCCTGGTACATTCGTAGCCAAGGCGTTACGTCACCGTTGGGATCTTATGTGTTTTCGTAGTGAGGGGTTGAAAAGCTCGCGTAGGCGTCGTAGCGCCTTTCGTAGCCATTTTGTAGCGGCATCGCCAATCGCTAGCATCGCCATTCGTAGACTTTGTAGCAGCTGCAAATGCTACGAACTTAATTATTGTGTGTGACGACAAACTTTTATTACAATTGCAATAATATTATTTTCTTTCTTAAGTTAAATTAATGATTTTAAGAAGTATATGGATGAGATGTAATCCTTGATAATAAATTATAATAATAATTGAGTCTGCGTTACTGGAATTTTTTATTTTGAGTACTTATGTGATGTTTAATAAAAATCAAACAATACAACATTCTAATAAGCTAAGTTGATTATTATAGTTGAGTCGAATAAACAAACGAGTGTCGTTATCATCAATTAAAATAGCTCACGAAAAATCATATGATAGTTTTCAACACACCTGTCAGTATCAGTATATAAAGTAATAAACAAGATTTTTTTTAAATATCTCCATACATCTTAATGTCAACATATTCACAAATGTATTTAGTGTCTTATCTATACTAATATAATTAAGCCGAAGAGTTTGTTTGGTTAAACGCGCTAATATCAGGAACTACTAAATTGATTTAAAAAGAAAACACTTCCACCTTTATCCTTGAGTGCCATAGGTTACGTATGCCCCACGGCGAAGCCTGGCGGACTTCTAGTTCCTTTATTTATATATACATGATTACATATTAAACAAAAATATTATCATTTTTTTGTAGCGACATATGTTAGTCGAGTTGCAAATATTCCTTATTATTGGCAAATGTTCGGGCTGTAGCGCCTTAGGGATAAAACGGGATGGTACGGCTACGGCGCGGGGGGCGGGGAGGCGGTGGCGTAACGATCGACCTTCTCTCGAATATGAACTCCTAGTCGAAATAACCTCCGGAACGGCGAGACATTGCTCGCAACTTTCCAACAGGGAACTCTGGTAACATTTGGGCAATACTTTGTTACGGTAAACTTTATCGCGTAACTTAAGTACTTTGCAGAGGATATAATAATTAATAAGGCTAAATGAAAAAAAAAAACAGTTTTTAAATAAAAAAAAATATTATATATATTACGTCGCCAGAAATTGTCACAAAATCAAATATAAAAAAGAAATAGAAAAATATTTTTAAAAAATTCTGAACCATAGCCTATAAAACTAGTTTTACATGTGTCTTACAAAGGTTTACACGTTAACATGTCTTACAGATTTAACGAGCTCCGTGGCGCAGCGGTCAACACGCCAGCCTGCGACACGGGGGTCCCGGATTCGATTCCCGGTCAGGTCATGATGGAAAACGATCTTTTTCAGAGTGACCTGGGTCTTGGATGTTTGTATATATAAGTATATATTATAAAATATTGTATCGTTGAGCTAGTCCTGCCTTCCTGCAACCTCAGCCTGCAACACAAGTTCACAACTTACTGTGGGGCTAGATCAAACTGTGTGATTTGACCCTATATATCATTTATTTATTCCTTAGATTTTCGCCCAATCCCTTGTCTGGCTTTTACGATCTGCGCGGAAAGAAAAGCAGATGGTATGTTTTGTAAGCTTTTGCACTGACTGTTATACAATTTTAATTTTATTAAACAATTAGTGATCTGGAATAGCCCGTGGTCTTTCAGTCGTTGTTCATAAATTCGGTAGGCAGAGACTGCAAGGAAATTCTATAATCCTAGTAGAGAAAACCGCGAGCCCTCCGGGGCAGCCCCATTGGAATTTCATTGACATGCTTTGGAGTACTTCATAGAGTGTGTTGTAACACACTTTATAAATTAAAAACTTATCTTGACTGATACTTATGACTACTAGACTGATTAATATTAAGGTACTTACTTATTGTCAAAGTATAGTATCATGCTTTTATACTTATATAATGTGTACCTGTAACCCTGCAGTATCTTTAAAGAGGCGACTTAGCCAGTCAAAATGAACAACTTATCTTATGGGACTAATGCAGGAAAGTCGAAAAAAAAAAATAACTTTCCCATATAAAAGTGTTCAGCCAGCCTATTATTTGTATGGAAATGCTGTTGTTCTTTTTTAATTTCCAGCATAAGTCCGATAGGAAAAGTTTTTCATCAATATGAAACTTTTCCTATCTTTGTTTATTTTTATTTCCGATTTTTGTTTTGTTAGATTTGTTGTAGAATAAATGTAAAAAGTAAAATACATACATAAACAAAAAAGAAAATAATCATTTCTTAACAAAGTTCGCTGGATGAACCGCTACTCGCTTAGCTATCGATTTGGCGTAGCACCCGACCCGACCTTATTATTAAATCGTAGGTGGCGTAGGCTTCGTAGCATCTTCGTAGTAATTGCAGTGCGATACCTTATCTCTTTTTGGTAGGCGAAGGCTGTATGCAGTTTCTATGTCCCTGGTATAAGAAAACCGCAAGTGCTACCCCAGCGGAGTTACAATGGGTTGGGTTATTTAAGATAGGATTATGGCTTGAAAAATTAAATGATGAATAATTGTGGGAATCGTACGATAACATCCGCATTTAAATCCTTTTAGTATTTTGGAGATAACAAATCTTAGCTGGTTTAGCCCATACACTTATTACGTCAGTTAATTTACCTCTATGGTTAAGTCTATATTGTATAAGATAAACAATTGTTAGAATATAATTAATTATTTAGAATATAAAAAAGATAAAATGCAGTAAATCAAAAAGCTATCTCCAATCTCAAAGCTATAAAAAAATATATCATGATACTTTTACGTTATTTGTTTTGCAAGTTATTGTGACCTCGTACAGTATCCGTAAACACAGACTTAGAAATACGGACATGTAAGATATTTTCATTAATTTTTATTAATACTAAAAGGTTTTGTATCTTAAACGAAATAATTTTTATTAGAGATGTCTAATGAGCTCGGTGAAGAATTTTTTAGATATATGTATGTGTACTCATCTTATCCTATAAGTGCAATGTAAATTTAAAAAACAGTACAATTTAAGATCTGGAAATTGCTTGACCTTGAGTAGGTAAGCAAGATCAATATGCACAACCTCAACGATCCGCGTTATGAGGCGTGCAATAATATTGTCAGATTATCCTTCTAATCCGTAGCGTGAGTGGTCTGACCACTCACGCTAATCAATTAAAAAAGACCTGGCCTAGTCTGATGACTAGGCCAGGTCTTTTTTAATTAATTTGTATTTAAATGGTGTAGATAGAGGTTCTGCATACGCTATAGAGCCATAGTTAAAAAAATATGTACATACAAGTGGAATCATAAATTAGAAGTAAGAGCGGCTTTTATGTCACTGGCCTTCGATTTCGTAGCCACCTTCGTAGCTTTGTCGTAGCATTATTTTCAGTACGATGTGAACATAGCTACAGCGCTCAAGTTCGTAGGCGGAAGCTTCATGCAGTTCATATGTTCCTGGTACAGGAAACCACAAAACCTCCGGGGCAGTCCCATTGAAATTTTATTGACATGGGTTGGGGAATATTTATGTTGCGATTTTATACAGCTATCGCTGACTGTTAGGGAAATGCTTTTTTTGTATATTTGCTTCGATTTTGTGTGTAAGTAATTAATATGCAAGTTCATCAATTATTTTAAAAATTAAATGTAGTTAAAATTTGAAGGGAGGATATTTACACTGAAACTATCGCGTATTTGACGTAAAGTCGAAGTAGCTGTACTATGCGTTAATAAAGTTTTTTATGTTGCACTTGCAACTTAAAAATATTATAATGTGTAGTTGCATGAAAAACTGTAATTTACTTAGAATAGATTGTCGATAGTTGAATATGTTCTATTTATACTAAAAGCATTTGTTGGTACGTCGTTATTTGCACACATTTTTATCCCTTACAGTGTACAAGTAAGGCATTTTAGATACCTTTATACTAAGCGTTCAGACGTCGACAGAATGTTCGGTTTAGCCGATCTAGACTTAGAACAAATGTACGTCTGCCGTATATGTTTCCCCAGTATTTAGGTACGTGATGTACCAGAGTATTAAGGCCAAGTTGTTCTTCATTCTTTACATTCACTCGGAAATCATTAGCGGCGGAGTCTTTCGAAATGGATGATTGATGTGAATGTTACATGACACTTCGATCAATAAGTCTATAGGTAAACTTATAGGTAAACTTATAGATAACTTTCTTACTCATCATCACAATCATTTCGTGTAGGTGACACGGTCAGTCGACCTTCTAACTAAGAATTGCTTATTTTTTTAGATAATACAACTCTTCAAGGGATATGGCTGATAATTTATCTTCTATTAATTTATAAATAAAGTGATATAATCGGGGTTCTGAAATTGCTTCGGAATGTTTGAAATAGAAGAGTAAGATAAATTGCTCCATGAAATAAATTAACAAAAAGTATTCGATTTAATAAATCATTTTTGTGATGTACTAAGTTTTACCACAAAGTTTTGTAAGCACTTTCTCGACCCGAATTAACTATTGTACGGGTGGCGTGATAACGTTGATTGGCAGCATTATATTTTTTTTTGTTTCTGGTCAAAAAGAAGAAGAATGGCTGCAAAGTAAAAGTTGCTATAAATTTTGTGGATTATGTATTTTAAGCTTTTCATACTTTATGTAATAGTCTTATCTATTTACATAACTTTAAAGAAGCATTAAGATCACTTAAGGCATCAATTGATATTGATAATTTGATAATTATACTGTTCTTAACAGTATTTTAAGATATAAAATTAATAATATTTAACACACATTTTATATAATTCTTGCCATCAGTCCACTTCCGTATTGTAAATTTTTGTCCAGCTTACGAACTAAACTTTCAGCCGATAGTTGTTGTCCGTAACCCTAAATAAGGTAACTGTTCAGTATATTGGAATGAAATCCACCCCTCCGATCGTAGCTACCCTCTACGAAGTTAAGCTCTGTTCGTTTCTGCTTCCCTAGTGCCACCAACCCCGCGCTCGAACACTGCGTAGCGCCACCGGCGCGCTACGCGTCGAGGCGCCATGTTAAAATGAAAAATAGTTTTTCAACACACTTGCTCATAAAGTGGCTCTATGGTCACTGCAATTAGGCACAGAATGACACCCATAATCAAACTGTGACTTTTTCATTGCTATAACTCACTAGTGAGTTATAGATTTTTTTTTAATTTTATTGGTTGAGTTGCTTTGTTCTTAAAAAAGTTTTTATTAAAAAAATATCGTGTTCAATAGAACAAATAAATTAATGTTCCTATTGCTTGCTCATTTCAAGCAACTTCTTATTTAAATAGATAATTTTAACTCGTACGTGTTTAATAAATAAAACTTTCACTCAAATATAACTTTTGTTTTCTCTGTAATAAAAGAAAACTTTAAATTCCCCATTTTGTACGTGGCAGAATAGGAGCAAATCCTTTGCGAGGAAAATAAAAAAAAAAATCTCATCCCTTTAGTCTGTGGCCGATCGCAATGCGCGCGCATAGGAAAACTGTTTAATTTTTCCCGCCATAGCGAAACATTTTTCACAACTCGTTTTCACTATTGAAATTATAGTTATTTATTAATTAAAATGTCTACAAGTACTAGTTACGAAGAAAATTATTTATGTTGTACACCGCCCGATATAAGATGTGAAGCCCTTAACGTTATGGAAAGTTTACTACCTGAAAACTCCAAGGAAAAATATCTATTAGCGTACCAAAATTTCATAAAATGGCAAAACAGCAAGAATACGCAGTCTTTTTCAGAAAATGTGTTCATGGCGTACTTTAAAGAATTATCTTCTAAGTACAAACCTAGCTCTTTGTGGTGTTTATACTCAATGTTAAAAAGTACAGTCCGAACAAAGAATGGAGTGGACTTAAAAACATACTCTAATTTGTCAGCTTATCTAAAGAGACTATCCGATGGATTTAGAAGCAAGAAATCAAAGGTTTTATCGTCTGACGATATAGAAAAATTTATAAAAGATGCTCCAGATAACCAATATCTGGCTACTAAGGTTAGTTAAATTAATTTTAAATATCTACGCGTCTTCAGCCTGTGTTGTATGCTGAACTTAATAATTATTGTTTCTTTTTTTTCAGGTTGCTTTAATATTTGGTGTAACTGGTGCCTGTAGGATACAAGAATTAACAAATATAACCGTAAAAAACATAGAAAACCATGGACAGATGCTTTTAGTGAAGATACCTATCACGATATAAATAAAATACCGAGGTCATTCACCATACACGGTCCATTCTATGAAATTGTTAAGAAGTATGAAAGTTTGCGGTCACCAAAAGCAAAAACTGACCGTTTCTTTCTAAATTACCAGAATGGTAAATGTACCTGTCAGCCTATAGGTATAAACAAATTTGGTTCTATGCCTAAAGAAATCGCAAAGTTTTTAGGTTTAGCAGATGCTGAGAGCTACACTGGACATAGTTTCAGAAGAACTTCAGCTACATTGCTGGCTAATTCAGGAGCTGATATAATGACTTTGAAGCAAGCGTCATGGTGGGTGGCGATCTAGCAATGTAGCAGAATCATACGTAGAAGATTCCATACAAAACAAGAAGGAAATTTGTGCAAAAATCACAAAAAGAATTAAACTTGATTCTGAGGCGCTTCCTACTGACGAAACACCAAGTACATCCAATGATTGGATTTCACCTACCTACACGAATAATGAGCCATCTCAAATTACAATAGAATATGAAAGTATTTCAATAAATAATCTATCTGATGAGACCGCTATGCCATCAAAAACAGTTAATTATAATTTTACTAACTGCACATTTACTAATTGTTTCTCTAAATAAACTTTTTATCTACTAAATAAAATGAGTTTTTATTGTTATTTTATTCACAAGTGTGTTGAAAAACGTCGTATGATACACGTGTGTATTGATGATTACCGTCCTTGGCTCTCTTAAGACCCTCGCCTGCGGCTCAGGTCTCAATGGCGCCTCGGCGGTAATCACCAATGTTACACACTAGTACCATAATGTACTATTACGCTTCTCAGTTGTTTCTACAAACTTGCTGATGCTGACTATGAAAATTTTAATTTGCTAGGACGGGAATAACTAAAATAAACAAAACTAAAGTTAGTTTAAAACAATTGTTAGCTGTGTCAGCTTAAGCAAATATATACTTTAATGTACCCCCCAACTAGCAAAAAAATGCTGTAAAAGAGCTGGTTAATAGATTTTCATATCCTTAAGGCTGGTTTGAATTGCTGGTTAAAGTATGGCTAAGCGCTTCTGCACCTCTTTTAAGTGTGAAAAAGGACCATTTTAAACAGCTTAAATCCTTCAAAAGTCTGGTTAAAGGCTTTATGACAACTATTTATTAGCTGGAGTAAGGCTGGTTAATGGCTTTTTACAAAGATTTCATTCTAAAATTGTGCCATATTACATCTCTTATACTAGTTTTAGTTTTAAATTCAACTTATATTAGTTTATTTGAAAGTACAAAGGATTAAAAGACATCGACATATAAATAATTTCCAACAAAAAAAGTAAAAGTGCAGTGTTTATTATTTATTTCACATTCATGAGTGTTTTGACGAGCTCCGTGGCGCAGCGGTCAACACGCCTGCCTGCGACACGGATGGTCCCGGGTTCGATCCCCGGTCAGATCAAGATGGAAAATGATCTTTTTCAGATTGACCTGGGTCTTGGATGTTTATCTATATATGTATTTGTTATAAAATATAGTATCGTTGAGTTAGTATCCCATAACACAAGTCTTGCTTAAGAACTTACTTTGGGGCTAGCTTAATCTGTGTGATTTGTCCGTATATATTTATTTATTTATTTATTATTTATTTTGGTTAATTTAAAAGTAACACGGATGCGAGGATCAGTTTACTGTGTAAGTATATATGTATTTTAGTTAAAATTTTCAAGCGCCCACGATTATAGATCATATAAGGGCAAAAATTTAATAAAATAATTATAGGTTATATTATGATTGTTACTATTTACCCAATGTTTGGGTTATTTATAGGTATTCGTAACATACAATATCTGGTGGAATATTAATAAGTCATTTTGAGAGCAATTATTATACTAAACTTTTGTTAAAATAGTATTTTTGAATCAATAATTACGAAATTAATGGCGTCAAAATATTATACAGCATTAATATTTGAAAACAGTTCTTTAAAAGCATCAAGCATGTTAAATCCTTTACTAAAATCTCTAAGAAGGGTTATGTTTGGTGTAGGGCTGGAAGAGAGATTTTAGTAAGGTTCTGGCTGTATGATAATCTTCCAAGAATCTCTATTATTGCTTGATGGTGCATCGGTTTAGGGTATAATATACAAAATAAAAAAACGCTAAGTACTATGATTTTTGTAAGTAATTTAATTACATTTTCTTTTCTTTATTTTAGGTAATAAATCAACAACATGACCCAAACGATGCAGTACAAGAAGAATATGCAAATGTTGAATGCATTGATTCTGGCGAACAAGATCCAAATAATATACAGAATAACATTGAGCAGACTTTACTACATATTTCAAATAGTCAACAATTACAAAATCATTAAATAGAACCGGTGCGATCGAAGTCGCACGATATTGCCGAGACGCTATACGAGCTCTAACAAGTTCGATTGGTTGAGAGAATTTGGCGCGGTGATTCGAAGTCACGGTGGTGTAGTTGGTAACACACTTAGGGCGCAGACCTAAGACTCGTGGGTTCGAATCCTACCTGTGGCAAATTCTTTTTCATCACATATTTTCAATTTTAAGAATTCGCCTCCGGCTCGTTTCAAAAACCACACTCATGTTTTAATGCCGCTCATTATGTATCAGTTGCATAAACTAGGTACTATTACAGTATGACAATACTTGTCATACTGTAATAGTACCTAGTTTAGTAGCTTAATTAAGTATTTATATACTTAACTTAAGGAATAATAGTATTAATAAATTGATCCTTAAAACTCAAAACGGTTTTTTACTTAGTTACATGAACACCTATGCCATTTAGTTTTTTTTTTACACCTAATTAAACATATCATTTATATAAGTCCGAGCGGGAGAATCACAAATAATACATCTGATTTTTACTTCAACATCTTTGATACCTTCTTCTAGTCCTTTTTTCATTTTCTTACTAAATTCTTCCAAATTAATCTAGGATCATTAGGTAAAATATACGGAAATAGTTTGTTTAAAATTGCTTCTAAATTTTTCAGCACAGCATGTAAAATATTTTTTTCTATAACCCACCCTTTAATTTCTTTACGGAAAGTAACATTTTTCATGAATTTGCTAGAAGCTTTGAGTTTTCAGAATTGAGAGATTTTAAATATACGGAACCCGCGTTATTTGACGCCAACGCTTGACCGGATTCCGGTTGGTTCACAGTGGTTTGTTTATTCACTTTATCCGAATTTTCTTCGTCAATTGTCTGTTTTGTGACATCTAGATACTCTTTTAACACTTTTATCTTAGATGCATCACTTTTTTTCTGCATTTCCATGATTTAAGATCTTGTAAATTTGTAAACGTATTCTGTATAAGAATTTACAATTCACTTTATCTACAGTCTAGATTTTAATAACGATCTTCATTGTCTCACTAATACAGTAAAAAGCTGTTATATAGTTTTACTCTAGGGTCTTATAAAACTGTACTTATTACGGTTTTGAAATATTCCACTAAACAGCTTATTGTTTATTGAAAGTCAATTCTCAAACTAAGAGTTTTTAAAAGCATTATATTTATTCTCTTTTACATCTTAAGCCTTGTTTTTATAGACTATGCAGCTATAATTCTACAATAAGAGTTTTGGCTGTAAACAATACAGCTTTAATCTTTGTATTTGAATTTTTTTAAACTTTTGTGGAGCTTATGGCTTGATATTATTGACGTAAAGTCAGTAATCCAGCCAAACGCTTATATAAGTTTGATAAATTCCATAAAACAGCAAGAACACGTCGTAAAATCCATTATATAACCCTAATGTGACTCTAGGCTGTAATTCGATCAACATTATTCTGATATACTACTACTGTGTTCGTTGGGCCGGTGGTCTGTCCGGGTAATTTCTCGGGTAAGCTTTAGAAAAGCTTGTTTAAAGTTATTTTTGAGGATTGGATCTAATGGAATTTGCCTTGCTCTTCTTAACAATACAGAGTGTAACATGACTGTCGACATACCCTTAAAGGGGTGAGCCAGCTCTTCAATATGAACAACTTTTGCTATGTGATCAATGCTGGGAACTCAAAAAAAAAACGTCAATTTCATACAAAAAAATTTTGCCGCCCGGGTGAAATGTATGGGAAAGCAAACATTTTTTTCGAGTTCCCAGCGTTGACCCCATAGGAAAAGTTGTTCATATTGACGGTGTCACTCACCCCTTAAAGGATATGTCGGGGGTCATGTTACACCTTATATAATTTTTAAAGCGCAGAGATGTAGTTTAAATTTCCATACAAAATAGCATGTAAATTTTTACAAGAAACAAAAAAGTTGGATTTTCACCCTGAGTTGAGTACGCTCGTTCGCTTCACTCACTCACTGTTTTGATCACAATGAAACCTAAAGAACCTTACCTACCTTCTGTGACCAACTTGTATTTTTTTTTTGTCGCTTTGTATGAAAGTATGAAAGTTAAAGAGCTTATAATTTGAAAACGGCCCGAATCCACGCTTTGAAAATACTTAGTGTCTTTATAAAGAGGAAAGTAAGTATAATCGATTTCAATCCGCAGAAATAACAAATTAGTGCTAAGCTATAGTAAAGCCTACCAACTTTCTCCTTTTCAGGTCGCATTCTTCAATTAAAACTCATGAAATTTTTGTGCCATTACTTAACTTTTTTGTCGAATGCTTGCAAGTCTTTCAAAATGGGAATAAGGACATATGTTCTAAGTGTCATTGAGGCAATTATGAATTCGTTATGATAATGAAACAACAAAGTAATTAAGTATTACACGTTAGTTATTTATATTAAGTACCTAAGTAAGTAAGTAGATAATCGATAATAGCTCGTGAGGTCTACCGATGATACAACCGTTAGTTTGAACTAGACTCAGACTTTTGACTATATACTCTCTAGACACTGTCATGCCTTTATTTAAATTATTAAAAAACAGGCAAATTTTTCAATGCTTGTGTGCGTGACAGCTATCTGTTATCACACACGTCCTGTAAATGTATGCCCTCAAAATCCGTCAAATTGGTAGCTGTGTGTGTGCGCGACAGACTATGGGTTGGACACTACTTTTTTCTACGCTTTTAGGCTAATAGAGTCTATCTAGGCTTAACATAATCTAAGACTCTTAGTCTAAATTCTAAGTCTCTGAAGGAAATATAAAATATTGACCGAGAATCATCGCGGCAATCATTTTTCAAAACTAATATTTATTTAATTGATATTGGGTGCACGAATGATTTTCACGACCATAGCCACCTTCCACGAAGATATCCTCCATTTGATTCTGCACCCCTAGTGCCAGCAACCCCGAGTTCAATCACAGCGCACGACGTCATCCCTGCTGCGCCAACTGACGCGCGACACGTCACACACGACGCCATTTTAGAAATGGAATGCATAACAAAATATTTTTTCTGAAAATGATTGATTTCTTACTAATGACGTTTTATTTTCTTCTTAAATATGATTTTGTCTTCTTATATAACTTAGTTGGATGCAATTTCTGGTTAAAGTAGCTTAACATACCAACGTCTTCTCTGTATAATAATAAGGCTGGTTTTACAGTCACGCTTACTGCCCGCGCGAATGGTAAGCGCGGCCCATAAGCACGCGGATGACCCGCTCGAAACTATAAAACCAGTTTAGTGCCACGCGGTTAGCCGCCTCATCATTTTGGCGGTGACGGTAAGCATACGCGCGTCCGATCAGCGTGACTATGTAACGCACACGGGACGCTGGGCCTCCTCGCCCACGCGCGGTTGAAAAGCGCGGCTGAAATGCCTTCAGCGCGGGCGATCCGCGCGGTTTATTTTACTATGTAACGATCCCTTGACACTCATAGCTCGTGGTCCGCGACGTTTATCAACCGCGCTGGCGAACGCGTGACTATAAAACCAGCCTAAGAGAATTTACAATTACGTCAATCATTGCTTTCCATAACATACTTTTCTTTCTTCAAGCTTGAAAAATCAGATACCAGCGCTGTGTACTAACGGAAAATTAATCTTAGTGCTCTTTCATATCCCAGTTCTATGCAGTGTAGTCCTATGCCCTATACATAGTTCAGCGCTTACCAAATGTATTTAACTTTCAATACATTTCTCATCAGAAGACTCTCTATTGTCGTGTCGAAATGATATCGTTTCTGAAGAAATGTTAAGAAAATGTAAATTCTTTGTGCGGCGGCCAAATAATTTATCTGACTGTTTCTGGAGCTACGAGTACCCCAGTAGAGTTGGATTCAGGCAGGTGGCTACAAAAATACTACTTACTATTTAATTGCAATTGCATTTTTGGGTTTCTTTCATTACAGTTTTTATAGAGGTAGGTATTCAGTATACCATAAAGATTCTATTGATTTGACTTCAAAATAGGCGTACGGACTACATTTATTCTCGTGTTGCTATTGAAAGCGATTCCAAAAATAAACCCATAGGTAAGTAAAAAAAAATACATTTCTAAATAAAAAAGTCTTTCGAATATAAAAGTTATAAAATTACATGTTTTTAGTCGTTAATCTGAAATGTCTATAAATTCGTGACGTCAAAGTGGTTTTTTCTTTATATGGGTGGCGAAAGAACTTTATTTGGTAGCTAAATTAAATATTTATTTTACGGTTACGTGTTAATGATAAAATTTGCTATAAATTTAGCGGAATATATTATGGTAAAATCAAGATGTTCATACTTTTAAAAATGTTTTTGCCTTTACAGTTAGGCGAACTTCAAAGGAGCATTAAGATAACAAATCGATATTAAATTAAAAGTATATACTTATTACAGTATTTTTAGATAGTCAAATGATATTTTAATTTGACATAAGTTAGAATAATCTCAACATTAGTCCGATACATTGATTAGTTATCTGCAGAGTATAGTAAAGTGAAATATTATTGATCGGTGCCTAATTAAGCTTTACTTAACTTAATCTCTAATACAATTATCTCTAATACTGCCTGCGACACGGAGGTCCCGGGTTCGATCCCCGGACAGGTCAAGATGGAAAATAATCTTTTTCAGATTGACCTGGGTCTTGGATGTTTATCTATATAAGTAACCTATTATAAAATATAGTATCGTTGAGTTAGTATCCCATAATACAAGTCTCAAACTTACTTTGGGGCTAGCTCAATCTGTGTGATTTGTCCATATATATATATTTATTTATTTATTTATCTATCATTATTTTTTATTTTTTACAGCCAACAACAGCTATTTTTAAAACAATATTAACTTAAACTAAGAATCATACATAAAAGTTAAAGTAATAGTTAAGTATAAGTTTAAACCTAGGTAATGATGCTGATTCAGTCAATCATAATCAAAGTATACTTAACTACTGTTAGTTCGGATAAAATCAATAGGTCAACATATCGCGCGTTCAAACGGAGGCGGTCGATATCCACCCCAGTGACGTCATTGCTTCGTATTGATTTACCACAAGCCACTCCTCCCCCATCCTGCGATCCTAGTCAGTAAGTATGCCGAGGAAAGCGTTTCTCAGCGGAAAATGTGAGAAACTCGACGGAGAAAAACTTGAGGAAACTTTAAAGAAAATGGTGAGGGTAAATCGCACTTGAACATTTTCTTCGGCTGCAGAACTCCGAGTTCCCTTTCTGTGTTCGTGCTCTTGTTCTTTGTCGGTGTCTTTGTGTAAAAAGCAACGCACACAGCAGTACACGTAGCATTTTTTCTATCATTGTCATTTCACTATCACTACATAGTATGAAGCAAAGTCGCTTTCCGCTGTCTGTCTATCCTTATGTATGCTTAGATCTTTAAAGCTACGCGCCGGATTTTGATGCGGGTTTTTATAATAGATAGAGTGATTCAAGAGGAGGGTTTAACTATTATAAAACATGTCCCGCACAGCCGGAGAGGGCTGCTAGTGCTAATATAAATTTGAAAATTGTGAAAGTCACCATTTCAATATAAAAAAGATAAAAAACAACCGTTAGATGTTGGCGCTACTTGACTACAGAACGTATAACTACCTACTCGTATTTCTAAGTTTTACCGCCGGCAAAAAGAATTTAAAGTGAAAGAGAGTGCTTTTAAATCGATAATATGGTTTTTGTGATGCATTATAAAGTGCTACTGGCTCGTACAGTAGGGGGGCTCTCGGTAATGAAGGAAGTATTCCCGTATAACGAGTAAATTACCAGCAGTGCACTGCATCTACAGAACTTACAAAAACTATTAGAAGTGGCACATTTAAAAAATTAAAATTAAAGTTGCAATACTACATTGATCGCAAACATTGGTGTTTTATAATGATCCTCAGTATTTGCGCGATTTGTTACACTTTCAAGAAAATTGAATTACTTTTAATATGGTTTTATCGCGTTCATTTCATTATTTATATACCTAACGTTCCAAACACCCTACAGTGTTCATGTTCGCAGGAAGACTCTATAATTGTCATTGGTGTTAATTACATACTTGCCATAAAGTATTAGGTATGCATGTAAAAAAATTAATGAAATACATTAGGCGCGTAGTCATCGGAAAATGTAATACGTTATCGATATACAATAATGAGAACGTTTATTATATCAGTGTATATGGAGATATATGTACTACGCACAAACGTATCATGTCTGTCTCTTACTTATTATCTGTGGTTTAGTTTAAGAGCCTACGTGCTGAGTGCAGATCATTTGAGAGCCCGGCAACCGCCCACGTGCTCCGAGTTGGCCTCTGTATCCGCCGGTTAATCTGCCCGACACCTCTTCAGCAGTATAGTCGCCTAGTACTGCCGTTTCAGTTTATCCGAAGCGTTTATCCGATCATATCCGGGTTATCTCAACTCAAAATGAGCTTAAGGTTAATAAGTATTTCTTTATGTTTTGGATTAATTCAGTGTTATAGCCCAAACAATTATTACTTTGAGAACCATAAATATTGTGACGATCTTTCGCCATACTATGGCGATATTAATTTGGACCAAATTACTGGTGTTTGGTACGGGGTTGAAAAAATACCGCACGCGAAAGGTGAATACAAGATAGAGTATACAAGGGAGTGTTTCTACGTCGATATCAAGGAGGTTGATATTGTGGTTAGTATATTTTTATTTGTTACTAGCACTTTTCGCACGACTTTGAACGCGTAAATTATCACTCGTAGATAAATTCACTAGGTGGCAAAAATTTTGAAATCGGTCCAGTAGTTTCGGAGCCTATTCAGTGCCAATAAGCAAAGCAAACAATCAAATATATCGTCTTTATAATATTATTACGGATTATTTGGTGAAATTTGATATCGGATGGTACCTACAACAACAAGTTTGCAAACATTCAATCAAATCCCTATCTAAATTGACGGGACCCTCGCCTGCGTGAATGAAACAAATGGGTCGATTGAGAGAGATAACTGCAATTTATTTATCACGTTTCTCCTTTACGTCTATAACAAAACAGAGTTTTAAGAATCACATTCATTTGACCTTGTACTAATCATTAGAAAACAAAATATTCTGCTTAAACTTAGAAGTAAGGTACAAGGTAAATACTATATAACTAGCTCAATATAATTTCTATTCTGAGGAGTTTAGTACGGTTTGAATTTGAAATGGTTCACTAGGGCCTAATAGTAACGTAATACAAACAAACTGATTATTGTGTAATATTTACTATCCGTATGTGTCTCAGATACTTACTTGTAATTTTACCGCGTCTTCTTCCGCGTAAATTATAACCTATGTCACCCGCAGATAAATAAATTTTTATAGGTGAAAGAATTTTGGAAATAATTAATATTAGCATAAAGATTTGCTATCGTGTTGTATAGTATAGGGTGTACCTAAGTACACCCTAACTACATTTCATCATCATCATCATCATCATCATCAGGTCTTAGTAGTCTCCACTGCAGGAGCACGACGAATATTTCTTTTTCATGAGTCATGCTAAGTACGGGATATACTTAATTAACCATATTCCTTGGCCGGAGTCACTATGTCAATTAGTAGGTTAATTGCGAAGACGTAGAGTCACGAGGTGGTCACCGCTCCCGCCTAATTAGACCTCTCAGATCGCTCGTTCTACTGGCAACACCTAAACTTCCTCAAAATCTAATTAACTAAATTAACAATGAGTGTATTGCTCATTCTATTCTCTTACGTTGCAATAATTTTCGCGACCCACGTCAGCAATTGCCCTAACTTGAATCCCACGCACGATTTCGACGAAGAAGCCTTATTGGGGATTTGGTATATCCGCGAATACATATTTCATAGGGAGAATGTAACGAAAACTGAATACAACCCATACTGTCCCATTATTCAAATTCGGAAATTTGAGGATTATGTAAATGGCGGACTGATAAACAGAAACTTAGTGAGTGCTTCGCGTTGAGTTATTTTTGGATAAAACTTTTTCGTTTAGTAGAGCCTCCGCCGCTTTATCTTATTATTATTCTATACGAGTATTTGGAAGGCGGCGGCGGCGCAAAATGATTTTATATTAAATTTGTTAACTGAATTATGTGATTAGGAACTACTCTTGTTTATAAATTTTAAATATCGCATAACTTTTTACAGAGTATTCCGATTTTGATAATTCTTTTTCTAATGGAAAGGAATACCACAAGGTTAATTTCATATACATTTTGGAAAAATCAACCCTTAGGGTATGAAAACAGGGGATGATTGATTTTTGTTTCAGTTTATTTCAGCGGTTAAAATCTTTTGTTAAAAAAATATATTGTTACAGCCAACTCCGCCCCCGCCGTATACTCTGCCAACAAATGTGCCATACGGAAGTCGCCATCAGTACAGCCAATACGGCCAATACGGCCAATCGGGCCAATACGGTCCGTATGGTCAACACGGACTGTACGAGCCGTACCGCATCAGACACTTCGTGCTGGAGTGGCACGAGGGGCTGTGGCAGGACAATTACCACATCAAGGTGAACACGTCTCACAAGGGATTCTGGCCGACCGACGTACCTAATGGCTGTAAGTAGAAAGTTTATTTTTACACGACAGAAAATAAGTGTGAGTAATATTTTATGGGTTCAATCAAAATAAAAAAAAAATATTTTCCTTCATAACTTGTTTACGAAATTATTTATACATTCGTTTTCTCTATACAAGATTAGACTTTTGAGCCAAAACGACAGAAAATCATGTTTGTTGTATGGGTAAAATACATATTTATTTTATTTTGATTTAATTTTTTTAAGTGAATATACAACTAAATATTCTGTAAACCTAAAATCTAAATATCTGTTGCCGCTATTCATATCAAGCAAAAAACGGCAAAAATTCACATTTGTTGTGTGGGAGATGTTTTTAGTATTTTTTGTTATAGCGGCAACACAAATATAGCGTGTGTGAAAATTTCAACTGTCTAGCTACCACGATTGACTTGACAGACAGATAGGGAAGTCCCGTGAATAGGGTCCCATTTTTACCCTTTGGGTAGGGAACCATAAAAAAGCAGCTTGCTTGCGTGCTCTGTGACTTTTACTGTTTGTAAATTATAGCCTACTAGCTGTTACCCGCGGCTTCGCGTAATATATAGCCTATGTCCTTCTCAGTACCCTAACCTATGTGTATGCAAAATTTCATGATGATCGGTTCAGTAGATACGGCGTGAAAGCGTAACAAACAAACAAACAAATAAACAAACAAACTCACTTTCGCATTTATAATATTAGTTACGATTAGGATTAAGAAGTTAGGATATCACTTGCTGACATATAATGAGTTTTCTATGGTAAAATTCTAGATCCAATTGAATTGAAACTCATATACCTAGTACCTAATTAAAAGAGAATATCAGCTCCACGTATATTTTCTGATTATTATTGATATTTGTACGAAAATATTAAACTTAAGTACTTACTTTTCCCCTTACTTATTTGGTTACCTTTACCTTAAAATTTGTGGATTTAACAAAGCACCGAACATACCTAACAATTCAATCTCATTTTCCAGCTGTAGAGAAAATGTACCGCTTCTTCGGTGGTGTGATTCAAGTCCTGAAAGCCGCGAACAACCACTTGGTCCTGAACTTCTGCATGAGGCTGCCCCACTCTCAGCTGTACAGCGTAGTGCTGTCCAGAAACGAGAACCAGCTGACTCCCGAAGACCTGGCCAGCATCCACAACGTGTTCACTATGAAACATCTGTCCACGTCTGCCTTGAAACGAGTTTGTGAAAACTCTGCAACCTCGTTGACTCTTTCGTGGTTAAGTAGCTTACTTCTTTTGTTTTTATTATGGAGATCTCATGATTAGATGATGTTACTGACTATATTATTATGACAGGTGCCTCAAAATTTTCACAAGTTTTTAACTAGAATTAACTAGAAAATTCCGTTTTTATTTTTTTAAACATTCATTAAGTACAAAGTGAGGGTTATTTATTAACCGACTTAAAAAAAGGAGGAGGTTATCAATTCGGTTGTATGTTTTCTTTAGTTGAGTAACACATTGGGATAATGGTCTCCACCGCATTACTGGCAAGTAAGATCCCTTTTTTGAAAATTTCCAAGACCATTTTGAATAATCTTTATGATTCAATATGAAATATATTCATATACAGCCTTGCAGCTTGAAAAATCTGACACCAGTGTTGGCCACTTACACACACGAAAAACAAACAATACAATAAAACGTTGTTTAAAATCTACTCAACTCAAAACTTGCGTAAATTTTGAGGCACCCTTTAAAAAGTCAATTTCAGAAATTGTATTCATTGTTTAGAAGAAGATAGAAGTACAATAAATGTGCATTTAATCAAATATGATGTAATAAAGTTATTGAAATGTAACTTAACTTGAATATGAGTTGTTAAATTACCGCTGTAAAAAATATGGAGTCAAATGTAGAAGTGTAAATTTAAGAAGTAAGTTTATCTAAGACTGTTTCGATGTAGAGTAATGTGAAATAATGATCTGTTCTTTACTTTATTTTCAAAGAAGTAACTAATGTTATTTACATATTTTTAATAAATATTATTTGAATATTTTGTTTTATTTTATACATCATTAATATCCTACTTTTTGATTTAATATGAAGGTTAATTAACAAATGAGTATCGGAAAAAAAAATCTGAGAATTTCAAATTTGAAAAAGGTAGATATTTTGTAGTGTAGCCGAGCTTGGCGACTATCAAAAGTACATAATGTTTCCACGCGTATATATGTATGTTTGTAAGTATGTTTGTTTCATTGTCATTTCATTGTAGGGTTTCGTAGTTGCGAATGACAACTTTGAGTTCACACTGTTCACACTCGTACCCCACAGTTCAAAGACCAAAAACATCTAATAATGAAAATTTCATAAAATTTTACATATTCGAGTACATTTTATAAGTATTAAGCCTATAACTTTTTAGTTCTTAGTACTCAGCTCTGATAGTTTTTCTTTCAACTTCAGTATATATACTACTGCTGTAATTTTTGTCACGTATCTATATATAACCGTTTAGCAGATAGAGGGGGGGGACACTTACCTCTAACAAAAAATTGCACTTTAAAACCAAATATTTCGAAAACGGATCCCTAAATCGAAAAATGGTGTTTTCAATCTCGAAATATTTTTTAAAGACCTATTTAACGATACCCCACATGATGGGTAAATAGAGAAAAAAAAAATTACTCCCCCACTTTACTTGTATGCTCATGGGAGCTACACTAAAAAAAAATTTTTTCAAGTTTTTTTTCCACCACTTTTTTGTCATGATTAATATACATACCCATACTAAATTACAGCTTTCTAGTACTTATAGTCTCTGCGTAAAACCGCGGACGGACAGACAGACAGACAGACAGACATGAGGAAACTATAAGGGTTCCTTGTTTACTACGGATCCCTAAAAATAAATTTTTTATATATTTAAGAAAATTACAGATCAATAACTATCGAAGAAATCCTTTAACTGCTCTGGCTGATATATGGTCTGGTAGCACAAAGAGGGTCAGAGGGCTCTTGCAGTGAAGACTAAAAAAGATCTGATGATGATGATCGTATAGGTATGTCAAAAAATATTCGTACATTACAACATTCGATCTGGTATCCCACGAAATTCTATTAAGTATATTAGAAACGTACGGTATTCGAGGACCTGCATACAAGTGGATATCAACTAAGCGGCCGATAGCAATGCGTTGAGGTGATGTAAATAAATGAAAAAAGTGGAATATAATGATATTCCGTAGAAAATAAAATATAGATTTGGAGTACCTCAAGGTAGCGAACTGGGGCCGTTATTATTTCTTTAAAATATGAACGAGATGCCGAAAGTGAAATCTCTGTTTGGTGAAGACGATTCCGTAATTTCTCTATTAAATTCTCAAAAAATATGACGCAATACAAATGATACCTACTTTACATTATTGATACTACTGATTCAATAATAAAACGGCATGGCAATAACGTTACTGATAGCATATAAAGGGTATGTGGTATCTATACTTAAACGGTCTCATACTATAGAGGAACTGAACGGAAGGTGCAAATAGCATTATATGCTAACAAAAGGTGTATAGAGCAATGGGTGGAAAAGCACGTTGGGAGTCATGTAAACCACTATTTAGTTGAATTTGTTACCTCTTTCTTATAGTATACTCGGGGGCAGATAGCCCTGACCTACTTACAATTTAAAATCTGTTTGTAGTAGGGTCAGGATTTATCTGCCCCGACTGTACATATACTACTAGCTAATTTCGTTAAAAGCCATTCTAAGTTGTTTGTCCACAGCTCTATATATTTTCCATGAAGCAACGCGAGATCTGGATTTGTTCAACCTCTAGCTCCTAAAACATCTCTTTATTTTAGAACAATTGTTATCCGATGTGTGGTGTGTATATAACGCTTTACCTAAGGAAATCAATTTGTTATCGAGGCGTCACTTTTCAAGGAAACTGTGGCATTTGTAATCCCCCGTTATTTACTTTAATATTTTTATATTCAACCCTTTGCTTACGTAAACATGAAAGAAAAGATTCTAAAATTAGCTCGCCCATATTGAACCTCTTACTTAATTAATTTAATTTTAAATCAGTTGCCTCACCAGTATGAATATTCGTGATTTCACATTTTATTAATAGGATCATCTGATTGGATAAGCATATGGTATTCGTATCACAGAGGAAAAAAATAGTATAGGTGCTAGTTATATGTAATCCTATCTAATATTATAAATGCGAAATTGAGTTTGTTTGTTACGCTTTCATCTACTGAATCGATCATCATGAAATTTTGCATTCACATAGGTTAAGTACTGAGAAGGACATAGGCTGTATCACGCAGGCGAAGCCGCGGGTAACAGCTAGCATGTAATAAATATGACGGACAGGATCAAACTTTTCTTCATATCCAATAATCATTGACGTTCGTCGCACCATTGCTTTGGAATCAAATATAAAATAAAGAAGCTAGAACTTCAACTTTGCATATAACGCTTTACAATGACAAATCTATGAGCGCTCGCCTCGATCTACGGAAGCAGGCGGGGCTGCCATCGGCAAAATTGACTCGACTTTACATTAGGTAGAGAAGAACATTTGTTTAGGATTTTTTAAATAGTAGTCCTTGGAGTTGTTACATGGGATTCTGGATTCGGTTTATGAAGAAACTATTTACTGACGCAGTCTTCGGGTGAGTGGAGGGAAACACATGTTGAATGTAGTATTTTTTGAAGAAGTAAAGTATAACAATTAGATAGAAATGACACTATACTAGTTTTTTTTCAGCGGTTTCCACGTTTACTCCGTTACAGTACTCATTATTATATATCAGCTACACGCTGCACAAACATAATAATCAACTCCATAGCCTGCATTACTGCAATTGCGCCACGCGTAACGCAATTATACCTGCATCAATTCGCTAATTGCGCAGCGGGCGGCCGTCGCCTTGTCTCACAAATCCCGTGCAATCCCGCCTGACACCATGTCCCTGCTAAGTTACCTAATTGTTTTACCGTTCGTGACAACCGCTCAAGGCTTCTGCGGCTCTAGTATTCGATGGGCACATCAGGTCAATATGGACGACGTTTTCGGGCTATGGTACGGAGTGGGGTATGCCCAACACACCCCAGACCTCACTAACAAGCCAAATGACGTAGGCTGTGTCACATTGTATATAACCGACCCCAGTATGGAAGGCCGTGAAGATTATTTACTCGACTGGTCGGTAAGTCCCCCTTTGATGTATTTACACGTGTGATGTAGCCGGTATTCTCGGAAATCGATAAAGTTTTGTTTGTAAACAGGCAGTTTATCTAATGCATAACCTTAAGGTCAATGTCGTCTTACGAGTATCTGGGAATTTCAAATACTTATAAACAAGAACATATTTATTAGTTACTACTAAGCAAGAAAATTTTGTCCGCAGTTTCGCACATGCGTATTTTCCTTACGACTATACAATTTATCAAGAGCATCTTTTCATAGAGACTTCATTGTTTTTTTCTTTACTTGGATAGTAGAGACTAGAGAAATAAGTAAGATTTTTCAAGCTGTTTAGTTATTTGTCATATATGACAGACTCCGTGTAGCAATGGTTAACACGCCAGCCTGCGACACGAGGGGTCCTATCCCCGTCCAGGCCATGATGGAAAATTATCTTTTTTAGATTAGCCTTGGACTTGGATGTTTATTTACTTATTATAAAATATACCTAGTATCGTTGAGTTAGTATCCTATACGACACAAGTTCACAACTTACCGTGGAGCTTGCTTAAGGTCCCTATATATTTATTTATTTAGCTGTTACCCGCGGCTCTGCCCGCGTGATATATAGCCTATGTCCTTGCCTACCTAACTTATGCGCATGCAAAATTTCATGATGATCGGTTCAGTAGAAAGGGCGTTAAGGCATAAAAAACAAATAAACAAACAAACTCACTTTCGCATTTATAATATTAGTTAGGATATTATTAATACTTTTCTTATCTAGCGATGAACGTACCTTCCAGAGTTCAGAGGAGCTGGAGATATTTATGCCCTTTATTTCGCACTCTGTAATCATGTCCGCCATTGAATACAAATATCTAATAACAAAGACATGGAAAAACAAAGTACTTGAGCCTAATACGAATATGCGGCGTTATTTCTTTGTTTTTTATTTACTTTTCATCTCACCTATCCTTAAACAGTGTCATTAAATGCCAGCAAAGTGGGCTGGATGGTCACTATTGCGACCGCGGGCTATAAGATTTCATACAAATTCCATTGAGCCCGAGAGCGCGTTAAGTATTTTTTTAAATTGAATAGGGCACTATACCTCGCACAAGCGTCAAATCTTCTGCATCCAAACAGTTTTCTAGTCGAATATTCAAATTTAGAACTGCTAGTGAACCCGATAAAAAAAAAACATTTGAACGATACTGCGAGTTTTTTGTCCTTAATTCAAATTTGGAATTATTAATGGCCGTGGTGCGGCTGGCTGTTTGTATTCATCGATCTTTGACTTCCACTTTTTGGATAAAACATTTTCATGATCTGTGGAATCCTTGGATACATTTACTGCTCACTGCAGTTTGCCGCTATTTATTTTTAGGCAAAATATTTATAAATACCTAATCGTAATCTTCATTAGTATAAAATACATTCCCTATGATAAATGAATAGACGGTCAATAATGTTGTTATGGATAATATAATCAGCCAGCTTCCAGACTCACAAATATTAATTTTCAAGGTAAACTATATTCATACTATACAATTTCAACCGACATAATATGAATAATATTTTTTTTACTCTACTTTTTACTCGGTGAGATGAAAAACATTGTGTGTATCACGGCCGGTATTAGACATTACAAACTCGGACTACTAAAAGCACTCGGCTTCGCCTCGTGCTTGTTAGTAGTCGCTCGTTTGACGTAATGTCTTCTATACCGCCCTTGCTACACAATGTACTATTATATCTCCATACAATACTCGTACATAATAGCTGTTATAGCTAGCGTTTCTTAGTCCCTTCCGGGATAAACAGAGTCCGAGCCCATAAGACTAAAAAGTCAATATAGGGAAACTCATGTTGGATTGATTACTTACAGATAAAGAGAAGGAATTATTCTGGCGAGAACTGGCGGTCTTACAAAAGCAGCCCTTGGTCGGATACTCAAATTTCTGGCTCTTGGCTGGACATCAAGTTACGAAGAAAGAGAGACATGTACAACGAGAAACGAATCAAAATCATTTGGGACGAGGACGGACAGACCATGGAGCAGATGTATACGTATGCTACTGAGACCCCAGGACTGTGGGTTGCTGAAAAACGGAGGCCTTTAGAACAAGAGTTGATGGCTCGAGGAATTGGTTAGTATTTTGTAGATAGATTGTGTGATAGAGTCGATAGAGCGCAGCTCAGTTTTCAACCGAAAAGAAACGGAGGAGGTTATCAAGTCGACTCTTATATATTTTTTAAAGTATGACCCATATATTATCCGATTTTTTTTAAAAGGTAAAGTATGTCTTAAGAAAATCAAAAAATCAATTATACCTCGTTTTCTAACCCTTAGGGTTGAATATTTTTGTCCAAATTAATATGGGACCAGATTTCTCGTATAAGCTCATCATCATCAACATCATCAGGTCCATTTTAGCCTCCTCTGCAGGAGCATGACCCTCTCTGTACTACCAGAGCCATATATTAGGCGGAGCAGTTAGAGGATTTGGCCTACACTCTCCACGCTCGCCAGACGGGTAGGAGAGGTCTCTGTGATGTTTTTAAGCTTTGTTTAGCTTGTGTTTCCTAAGTCACCTCCTACGACATCCACGAGAAGACTTGGAGTGTACCTATTCTACTCTGCCGGAAACCACATGGCACCTGTACCTATATTCAGTGGAAAAATAATATGGTATCATAGACTTAAATTGTTTCCACTAAATAGATGGGATATTATTATGTGTGGAAATATATAATCTCATACAAAACACACAATTGACCGCCTGTCAATATCCCATTTCCTTTTATAAGCAAGGAGGCCCATCTATTAATATAAATAATGTGCCCTTGATTCTGTTATTTATTTTTACTTCTTTATAGGCAAATGGCAACTTCAACATATAATAACGTGTTCTTATTTTTGTCCACGGAGATTTTAGCTGTGTTTTGCTAGATTCTTATGATAAACAATTCTTGTGCCTTTACTGGAGTGATGAATGAATAAAAACATACCTATATCAGATTTCCTAGATAATGGATTAGTTTTAATTCCTATTTCCCGCATAGGACTTTAAAATATGAGAAAAAGATCACGAATACACTTACCTAATTCATTTTCCTTTACAGCGTGTAAATCGACTCTCAACAAACCCAACTCAACTTGTCAATATGAACAACTTTTCCTATGGGATCAATGCGGGCAACTAAAAAAAAATACCTAGTTCAATTTTCTAAAAGTTAAATTATATTAAATTATATATTTCGTGTAAATAAACTATACAAAACTTATGAGCGAAACGTAGTTTGCTGGGTAAATTAAAAAAACCGGCCAAGTGCGTGTCGGGCCACGCGCAGTGTAGGGTTCCGTAGTTACGAATGACAACTTTGAGTTCACATTGTTCACATTCGCACCTCATAGTTTAACGACCAAAAACATCTAACAATGAAAATTGTATGAAATTTTACATTTTCGAGTACATTTTATAAGTTGGTTATCTATAACTTTTTAGTTCGTACTAAATACTCAGCTCTGATAGTTTTCCTTTCAACTTCAGTATAAATACCACTGCTGTAATTTTTTTCACGTATCCATATATAACCGTTTATCAGATAGGGGGGGACTCTTACCTCTAACAAAAATTTGCACTTTAAAACTAAAAATATTTTTTTACAAATTTTTTATCTACTACTTTTTTGGCATGATTAATATACATACCCATACCAAATTTCAGCTTTCTAGTACTTATAGTCTCTGAGTGAAACCGCGGATGGACAGACAGACAGACATGGCGAAACTATAAGGGATCCTAGTTTACTACGGAACCCTAAAAAAGAACTAGCCCCAATGAAAGTTGATCTTATGGGTTTCTAACTCAACGAAACTATTATGAAAAATACCGTTTTCAACTTGTAAATGTATAGAGATTTCACCAATATGTCAAGATTTATTTATTTTTATTTCATATTGCTTATAGATCTGTACTATCCGGACGACCCACCGAGACATCCCGAAGTAATAAGAGAGCTAAAAGTCACCCCTCACATGCTGATCATCAACCATTGCTCAGATAGCGGGGATGGTGGGATATTTTCGCTGATTCTCCGAAGATCCCCCTCTCGAGTAGACAGGTGGGAGTGGTACGACCTTCAAAGAGAGTTTTTCAGTTTCGAACTGCCCAACATGCACCGGTACATGGCTATATGTAGGGCATGTGCGAATTTGAGCTCCATCTGTGTATTATTGATTGCGGTAATTTTAGTTATATTTAAAGGAATGACTTTGAATTGAAGTACTAAACTTCATGTAGTACTCGTATTGCTAATGTGATAAATGTACAAATTAAGAAATAAATATGTTTTTAATTAAGACATTGTTTTTATTGATACAGCCTAACTAATCTTGAAAATATGTATTTAAACAAAATCAGGTTTCCACGACCATTTACGCAAGAACGGCTGGCTAATTTATATGATCAAATATTTTTTGGTCGGTCCCGGCTGTCATCATTGATGCAGTCGTTAAGCTACCTTAGATGCCTTTAGGCAGCTTGAGAACTCTGTCATCAGTGTTGGCCACTTACACATACGATAAACAAGCAAAGTGCGAAGTGGATTTATAATTAATTTTACTATTGAGATAAACTTCTTGAGGATTTTGTAGACCTTGCGGATAGACAATATAAGTATAAATCGCTTGTGGCGTTGTGGTACACACAAGAGGGACACCGGGTTCGATTCCCGGTGTGGCGCACTAGTAGGTACTCCATTTTTATAGGTGTTTGTCTGCGGTTATGGAGCTAAATAAGGAGGGTTGGCGTTAGCCCGGCCGTTAAAAACTATGCCAAAGCAAATGCATGAATATCATAATACCGGACCCTGACCCTGACGCCTGTAGCACACAGCCGCGAATGCGGAACGGAAGCCGTCCGGAACGAAACACTGGCGGAACCGCAAATTCCGCTTCGGTTTCGCGTATGTGTGCTACAGGCGTGAGCACCGATGCGTCGTAGTTGTGGTTGCAACCAGGAAAAGCAAAAATCATTTTTTTTATTATACTACGACATAAGGTGGCAAATTTAATCAAAATAGTGTTGGGTGGCTGGCCTACGCTGGCCTCATCTATGATTTCTCCGCGACAATCTCCGTGGCGCAGCGGTCAACACGCCTGCCTGCGATACGAATGGTGCCGGGTTCGATCCCCGTTGACGTCAAGATGGAAAATTATCTTTTTAAGATTGTCAGCTGTTACCCGCGGCTTCGCCCGTGTGATATATAGCCTATGTCCTTCTCAGTACAGTAGTTCAGTAGAAACGTGAAAGCGTTACAAACAAACAATATAATATTAGTTAGGATTAAGATTAGGATTACGATAGTATCGTTGAGTTAGTATCCCACCCATAACACAAGTCTCGAACTTACTTTGGGGCCAGCTCAATCTGTGTGATTTGTCCGTATATATTTATTTATTTATTATTATCTTATATTCTCTCGATAGGATTATCTCGATCTATGTAGGGAGAGAAGCAGCTGTCGCCTTCTACGACATCCACGGGAAGACTTGGAGTGGTCCTATTCTACTCTGCCGGGCACCACACGGCGAGTATGTATGCCTCACACATGTAACGCAAAAAGTTGGCGGCACTTGGCGTCAACACGAGATCCATATGATTAACATGAATGAGTAAGATTACATATATGTAAGTAGTTGTCTGGGCTCACTAATCGACCTCATTCATGGTCCACGTTAATAGCGTTGTTTGTGAAGGATGTACGGGTGACCCCCGACCCGGGCTGGAGACGGGGTCAGTCTCAGGACAGGAACAGCTAATGCAAATTACACCAATTACACGTGTTAAATGATTCACTTGATTGATGATAGGTAGGTTAAATGATGACGGCTTTAATTGGGCGACTTGAGAATTACATCTGTTAAAAATTGCTATTACGCATTATACCTACATGCTCTCCTGCTCTGCAGGCCGATTTGCTAACTCGGTGTACAACGATTTGATTGTCACTTTGGCATCCATTACGGTTTTCATATCTTAAATAAAAAAAAGTCATTCATACCGAAGCCGTAATGAATATTAAAGTTACCATGAAAATGATGTACACCGTAGTTGTCAAAAGTTAGCAAATAGGCCTGCTGGTTATGTATGGCTCCAATAGTCCGTAGTACAGAGAGGGTAGTACTCCAGCAATGCAGATTAAAAAAGACCTTTTGATGATGATAATGAGGATAATATACCTAAATATTATGTACTTATAGCAGGGATATAGTGGATTTAAAATATTAATAATATTATACCGGTTTCGGATAGGGTTACGGATATGTAGTTAATTATTTCGGATTATCCGTTAGTTAAGGTTACGGAGCTCCATTCTCTTATTATATAGTATTTGGTGGGTCGACAATATTAGGAACTAGGACTCAATGTCCTGCAGTTGGCGATTGAATGTTGACGATAATGATGATTCATCAAAATAGGTTCAGCCGAAACGAACACTTTTCACCATCTAAATAAAGGAAAAATCTTCTGTATGACGATGACCACGACCTAAAAGATTATTTATGGCTAAATATATGGATCTCATGTCAGTCTTTTTTTTTATTAATTGTCCGAAATGATTATTGTGATGTGATGAGTCGATGATACTGAAGCGAACTTTAACCTTGAAACGCACGTGGAAAGAAAAAAAGCAAAAAAATAATTTTAGCGGTAATTTAATTTGATCATTTCAATTATTCAATCATAAATATACTAGAACAATTAACCTTAAACTAAAAAATATAAAATAATAACTAAAATACTATAAAGGAGTCCCCCTTTACTGTTCTAGTGTATATAATATTTTATTAGCACATTAAATTTAACATATCATAAATAGTATAAACATTAAAAGATGCGATAATGGCATTCATGACCGCAGAGTTAAATGATAGGTAGGTACTTATATGATAAGTGGAATAAAAGAGAAGAGATGTTTTTCAACAATCCGCTAAGTAACCTAAAGGAGTAGGTACTTATAGGATTAGTTCTTAACATGAGCAATTGCTGAACCTGGGCATGTTACAATCTGACTTCCGTTAGAGTAGCACAAAGTCAAAAGTATGTAAGTAACAATATAGCAATTTTAGTTTTTATTACTTAGTAGCCGTTTTCCCGCGACATCATCTGCGTAAATTATAGCCTAATCCCCGATGATAACTTTCTATGGGTGTAAGAAATTTTAGAGTTTATCCATTCAAAACAAACATACTAGTACTGAGACTTCTATGTCCATCCGTGTGTTTATCACCAGGCAGCTTCGAGCAACACGGAAGGGAGTAGCCATACGCTGCATTCCCCTCTGTCAAGGTACAAGCCAAAATTAGGCATATGCATGTCTATGTGTTAGTTGTGTGTGACTCATCTGTACACAAATTATTTTTTCTTTTATATGTAATTTTTTGTGACAATGTCATAATTACTATCAAGTGACAGTTTAAGTTTTGTATGTAGGTGTGCGGAACTAAACTTGTGTGCACATTTCCCCCCGCAAAAAACGCCAGAAAAATTGTCATAGTAAATTGTCGCTATGCCCACTCCCTCCGTCCGGTACGGAGGCCGTGTTGCTCGAAGCCAGGCAGGCATGGCATGAACCATGATAGCTAGACAGTTGAAATTTTTACAGACGATGTTTTCTTTTGTCGTTTTTTGATCGATGTTAATAACGGCAATAGGTAAGACACTTGACATATTTACGGAAATACGGATGATGACTATATATTTTTTTTAGTTATTATATGGAAAGTCCTCCCAAAAAGACACATGCTAAACCAAAAACTCTCTTAGATATTACAATTTTAATAGCACATTTTTTGGGCGATACCAATACGCTCCCCAGAAAATGCTAGTCTATCGTGAATCGTGACGTCACGGTTGAGTAAAATGTATGGGACGTATGAGTAACTTGTTCGACAGCTATATGAAATATTGCGTTTATTGTAATGGTCTTGTAATAAAAGTTGCTTTATATTTAGAGGCATATATAATGGTAATATTTATTTTTACTTTTTTCATACTTTTAAAATGGACTTGCCCAACAAACTTTAAAAAGTTATTTAGCGTGGTAAACGAATCGTTATCAAATTGAAAGTGTACTTTTATGGTCTTTTTAGACATATTTTGATATATTATGAAACATTTTTAAGTATCTGAAGTAGTCATCATGCCTATTGCAGTTGTATATTGTCATCATCATCATCAACAGGTCTTTTTAAGTCTCAACTGCAGGAGCACGACCCTCTCTGTACTACCATATATGCAGTTTTATATTCAATTTATAAATAAATAATAAAATCAAATAAAACAAATGTGGCTTCCATAAAACCAACGTGGGTTTTTTCTTTTACAGTTTTTGGTCGATACTTTATTGCTGTTTTCTTTTTACGAGTATATATAGTACGGAATCCTTCGTGCTCGAGTCAATCTCGCACATGATCGAATTGTTTTATAATATCCGCGTAAAATCAACCCACTCATTATGAGCATGCGCAGAGAAAAAGAAATGCTTATGAAAAAAAAAATGAAAATATATTTATTTTTCCAAAAAAATTTTGATACAGCTGTTTTTTAAAACACATGTTAACATAATTATTATTATATAATCCGTAACACCATTTCTTGCGTATCCATACTAGGCAGAGCCTGTATTATGGCTACATAAATGGAATTACAAAAAATCTAAAGTTTGCATCGCTAGTTATATTAATTAGTGAAGAAGGCTTTAAACTTTTAAATTCAAACAATGGTGAACTGTAAAGGAGATAATAACGAGTAAAATTTTAAAAATTCTAAGATACACCAGTCTGTCTCTTGGTCTTACTGACGAAATTAATCTTAATTAGTTTACATCCCACTCTCATAGTGGCTCCGGCGCAGTCACACGTTACACGAACTATCTCGCGACGCCATCTCGAGCTCACACAGTGAAAGACATGTATCGACTCGCTTTCCTCGCCCTCTTTTGGACTGCAGAATGCGCCAACTACCAACGTTACGGTGTATCATCAACTCAGAGCCCATACTCCACTTACTCTACCATATCTAACCTGTACAACCAAAACCCGCCAAGATCTACTTACGGTAGCGACATTGCCAACTTTCCGGAAGCGACAAGGTATCCTAACTATAACCAGGGTTACACTACAAGCAATTACAATTCATATTCTTCAACAAGTGGATTGTACAATGGAGTAGGATATAATACTCAGAGGTATGGACAAAATTATGGGCAGAATTATGGTTCGAACTACGGTCAGAATTATGGATCGAATTACGGACAGAATGGAGGTTACAGTTCTTATGAGATTCCTTTTATGACGGGCATAAGAGATTATTGTGTCAACCGGTCTCCTCAAGTTGGTATTTGGGTAGATAGCCTGATGGGCATGTGGTATGGGGTGGAATTCATCCAGCATTTGGCGGGAGACGCGAGGGTGGACTACGCAAGATCCTGCATTGTTGTCCACATCTCAGAACCCATGGATCAGGTAAGTACCTATTTTGTTAATTTGTTTTTTATTACCATGCATGTGACGAATAAGTGTATATGAATTCTCTGGTATATTATCGTAGTACATACCATATGTACCTACGTGCAATGTCACGTTGAAGTTAGTACTTTTAAACCGCTACAGTCTTTAATTTACTACAAGTATATCATTCTACTTCTTACGTACTCTACATTATAAATGTTATTTTTTATATAATTTAATAAATTTTATGAAAAGCGTACCGTTTGTACCAAGAAAGAAAGGTATTTAAATTTAATAGAAATTCTTTGCTAAAAATTAGTTTTATATGTCTCATAGTTAAGTAACTTACCTATTGGAACTTTACTGTGGGAAAAACTACGGTAGGTATGACATTGGCGTAATGCGTTTATCCTTCGGCACGATAGCCCTTTGAATATTATTTTTTCGTTATTTATTTAATTTCTTATAATTGTAGTATTAACTGCCGACTAAAAAGACGGGTGTTTTACTCATTGGTCTGTCTGAATGTGTATGTCAGTCTGTGGCATATGCAGCAAATAAATGGAATGAAACTAGATTTAACAGTTTAAGTTCTAAAGTTAAGCATTAGTTGGTGGAAGTTATGACGAACTTTACTTTAATTATTATAATGCGACTCATACTACGAGTTAATTAATAGATGGATATAAGTATGTATAATGCCTCGATTACGTCGGTAATGCTATCAGTTCGGTTGCGGGAGCAATTTGCGACTTAAAATGATAAGTTGTGACCTTTTGATAAAATGTCGTATTGGATGTGTGAGTCATCTGGCGACGTAGGTACGCCTAATATAGTCAAATCACGAAGAAAAACGTCTTTGTATGTACATACATACATACTTTCACGTCTTTTTCCCTTGCGGGTAGACAGAGGCAAGTTCTATAAAACCTTAAGCAACGTTTAGCATGTTCTTGGGTTTATATGTGGAGAACGGAATCAAAATTCTGACATGATTCCTCAGATATTCACCCATTCCCTCGATTGACTTTTACAATCTGCGCGGGAAGAGCTTTGTTTGCTTATTAATAACGTTTTCAACTACGTGAATTTACCATATATTTAAAAAATAAAGTTGTTTCAAGTCGACTGGCTAAGTCACCCATACAAAGGTAAATAACAACCGAAATTATCATTCTACATCTGTGTAATCTGGTAGTAGCTGGATGAGGAAAGCAGAAGATCGCACGATTTGGCGTGCCCTTGGGGAGGCTTATGTCTAGCAGTGGACTGCAATAGGCTGATGATGATGGTGATGATGATCTGTGTATTCTGGTATCGAGAGACATGGAGAGTACCTACGGTTCTTAGTTTATAGATAGAGGTACTCATTCCTTAGATAGTCAAAGGTATGAACGATAAGCGGATTGTAGCTCTTGACAAAAACACTCGAAATCAAAAAGGCCTTTGCGCAGCGAAAAGAAAAAAAATCTTATTATTTTGCCAGCTGTACCCGCGACTTCGTATGTAATGTGTGTTGAACAAAATTAAAGCAATTTCCTAAGTAGTTAGTTATATGTCCCTAATTTGTTAACTTTAAGATTTCTTATGGCACAACATTGACCTACATCATCACCTATTTCTATTATGCACGAACTACTGAATATATTTCGCTCAAACCAATTTTCGTTGAAAGTTTTTATTGAGATTTACAGCAAATATTTTTTTCATATGTTTCTTTTTTCTTTCTGAGATACAGGCTCTCCTTAGTTCAGACACCAGTCTCTCACAATCTTATCATAAGTATACAATTTGTACCAAAATTTGTATTTGTGGGTATAGATATAGATTGGAGAGAAAAATAAAGCATTTTTTTGGTGATTTTTAAATATATAATAGAAAAAAAAAATGGTTCAGGAACCTCAATGTAATTTTTAAAGAACTATCTATCGACGCCCCGAGCTAATTACTATTTTTTTTTAGTTTAAGTCTCAAGTATAGGGATCCCTAAAAAAGAGTGGCTGACCTATGATCCAGTGTGTGCGTTGGATACGGGCGCAGCGAGCTTATGTTCCCTGCGAAGCCCCCGGTTTATAGACGTCATAAATGTTGAGATTCAACTCCCTCTCGCTTTTCCCTGGTGGAAGCCCCTCCCCCCCTTCTTGCCGGTGGAAGCCTCCTAACTCCTTTGGGAGTCGGCGAGCATCATATGAGGCCCGCTCCACACTCTCGGCAAAACTACACGAGAGTAGGTGAATACGAGAGTGTGGAGGCGAATACGAGAGTATTCGGAAGTGTCTCGGCTATATTCGTGTAGTCTCCATGGTGGCGGTATTTCGTCTTTTTAACGCCTTTTAACAACTATTTTCTCGTTGTAAGAAGTATAATACGCTACAAGTCATAATGCTATTAGGCCGCAGCAGTTGTTGAAACTGCTGCGGTCCATCTTCAACGTCCTCAAACAGACAACTGCGCTAAGCGAGTGTATAGAGAGCAGTTCTCGATCTCGTCTTGTTTTGGCGAATACCGGGAACGAAACCTTTCGACGAGAGTGTGGAGCGGGCTTTATAGTTTGGAGGACTACAGACAGAGAACAGCAGGGCAATCGCGCTTTTTACCCAAGTTGAAACGGACACGCTTCGCTCGCGCTTCGACGCCATACTGCACTTGTTGATGATTTGATTCGATAGTATAGTAGACTAGCTGGTACATGTAACTTCCACTGCGTATTGCCATAGATTAATCTAAAAATTAAACAATTTTGAATCTTTGTATACGTCGAATTGAGATTGAAGGACAATCCGCACTCCCAAGATGTTGCGAACGCAAGAACGCCAATGATATAGAGCGATACTTCAATAAAATGTCACTGACGTGAGGCGCGTGCGCGCTGCCTCCGTCAGTTGGCTGCCGGCACACAGACGCGTACGCAGCTCGTAACAAAAAAAAAACTCGGAACATAATTTAAACTTTGACGAAATGTGAATTCAAATATTTCAAAATGGAATTCCAAATTTCGGTTCCATGCGTTCTCTTATTTTTTGTGTTAGTGTCCGGTGATGAAGTGACTTCGAACTCTACCGAACAAAATGTTACAGTCAGATGTCCTGATAGACATGAAATAGACAAAATAGATATTAGGGAAGTGATGGGAAAATGGAAGGCTGTGGAATTATACATGCACCTAAGCAAAGAAGGCGTGAACACGTATAACAGCTGTCCTGTTGTCACAATATGGGAGTCTCAAGAAATGCCAAGAACTACTTTTGGGGTACGATGTTTTTTTAAAGTTATCAAAGTGATAATTGTAATTATTTTAAAAAGATATTTAATTCAAATTTGTATGTAATAAAACTAGGTAGCGTAAATTCCTCACGATAAATTAAGAAAAAAAAGAAACATTCTACTTCAACTTAGGTAACAGTACCTATCTATTGTCACTCCTGATGAATTCCAAATATTTAAACCGTCATGCATACTTAGAACGTTAATAGAAGTTATAAATAAGATGCCAGTGGCTTATTATTTTATAAAGCAAGCCATTCAGTGATGGTATTGTGTAACTTCTCAATTGAAGCAAATTATTGTAGTCTACGACGGTATGCGCGTGCTAAAGTCGGTACATATGTATGTGTCACTATTCCTAAGTACATATTTTATCCGCGATAGTAACAGTTCCGAAATATGATACAAATTTTTGAGGTTTTTTTTTATTTCAGTGTTGAACAAATGAAAAAATAAACAGTTATTAAATAAGTTTTTCAATTTTTTTAATAACTATTTTTATTATTAGCAATTCGCTGTTACCCGCGGCATCGCCCGCGTGATATATAGCCTATGTCCTTCTCAGTACCCTAACCTATGTGTATGCCAAATTTCATGATGATCGATTCAGTAGATAGGGCGTAAAAGCGTAACAAACAAACTCACTTTCGCATTTATAATATTAGTTAGGAAGTTAGGATAGGATTAGGATTCACACTGTAAAGTGCTTTACAAAATAATCAAATGATTGAATAATTTATCATGGAAATCAGGGTTATTGTACCCTGTATAAGTATAATTATATCAGCTCAATCGGTAAATGATAAGTAGTTAAAAATTTAGTTGCAAGATTTGACCTGAACAAGCAAGATATATAAAATGTTTTGAGTATGTAAGGTATGTTGCATGCCTGTATATTTTGAAAAATTGTATGTGATTCTCTGGACTCCATATCTTAATTCTCAATTTATACTGCTGCTAAGAAATTATAAAATCATTAGTATTTGTCTTTGCTCCGTGGTCTTTGTGCTTTGAAAAGTTCAAACATACATTTCGGTTTACTCTCTTTGTTTTTGGGTTGTAATAATGAATTTTCTATGTAAGAAATAGGCAAGACGTAGGCAAGCACATGATAATGATTTAGCTTTAGCTTAATTTCCCTTGACAGTTTTTGTTCACACCGGAACCGGAATACGTAGTTCTGTGCGTAAGAGAGAATCACGTCTTGACAGCGGATTTTATTACAACAAAGTATAACTAAAACATTTACAATACATTTTTTACCTGGGTCTCGGCGGCCTTGCATCTGAAAGGACAGAATCGTATCGAGCGTTTTCTCGTTAAATCAAAACTATTTGTAAAACAGCAAATGCCTTTGAATAAAGGCGGGTGAGATTGATCTATGTATATTTTATTTATTAAAAATAAAGAAACTCAATTTTCGACAACAACAGAACATTTACATATAGGGCAACAAATGTATGTTAAAAAGCGACAACAGTTTTCATTTACAATAATCAAAAATTATATTATACACATATGTTTGGCATACCTAATGCAATCTTCGGTGCGCACCAAGACTTGTTCTATGGGTGTGCAACAGTATTTTATTTCTTTATTTGTTCCACGAGTATCATTTTCATTTAAGTATTAATATTTATTTACACAATTCATTTATCATAAACTAGTTAAAAACTTAAACATAACTAAAAATAAATAAAACTATTAAATAAATACCTAACTAGATAAATACAAAAAAAAGCTATAAATAAAAAATGTCCCGCAGTTCATTGTCTTTTCGCGTGATACGGGTACCCAGAATGCTGGCAGTAATGCCAGCATTGCCACGTTGGATGGCAATGCTTATCCTCTGTACAAGAAAATTGCCAGCCTTCTAGTTACCCGACACTTCAACCAGCTTTTGGCTCAAAACCTTAAAAAGTTTATACGCCGAGGGGCCCCACGAACCTAGAGTCTCCACCCCAAACGGCTCAAATATGAAGCCGTTGCCGATACAAGCATATTAAAGCCGTTTGAGGGACTCTGCATTGGCTGCAGTCATGCCAGCTTTAGAACCTGTGCCGGGAAGGTGGGAGGACGCGAGTATTTCGACGCAGGTGGCGTCCCAAACCAGCGGCCTTCCCATCCTTCACGGCACAACAAGAGTCATTCACATAGTGACAAGAGCCCGCGTGAATGATACTATTTATTTTTTATTATATGACCCTACGTTTTTTCTCCACTAACAGCGAGTCACTTTGGGAATCACTGCGTTAGGTAAACAAATAGCGTAAAGTATACCGCTCAAGGTGTCTGAGATTATTTATTCTCATTGCGGTCATAATTTGACAGGCACGCGTGCACGGAAGCCTCTGTTTAAAGAGTCGAAGCTGAAGAAATAAATAATATATAAATCCGTACAAGTGCATGTTGGGCCATGCGCAGTGTAGAGTTCCGTAGTTGCACGTCATTTTATAAGTCATAAGTTTGATAACTTTACCTTCTGACTTGTAAACCTAGAAAGTAATTTGAGAAGATTTTACCCAAAGAGTATATAATCACTTCGATTTTACCCATACAGAGAAAGTAACAGGGTAAGTTAAATGAGCTAAAATAAAAGTTTTTACAAAAAAAAATGACTTCTGGATTAATTTGAAATACCCTTAGGGATACCATTTTCAACCAAAAACGAATTATTAAAATCCGTCATCTTTGTAAAAAGATATGCGTGGTCATACATTAATACGTGATACATAAAAAATATACGCGTCGACTTAATAATTTCCTCTGTATTTTCGTCGGTTGAAAAATATAAGTATTTTTCGAGCTCCATGGCGCAGCGGTCACAAGCCGGTCTGCGACACGGATGGTCCTGGGTTCGATCCCCGGTCAGGTCAAGTAGGAAAATATTTTTTTTCAGATTGACCTGGGTCTTGGATGTTTATCTATATAAGTATCTATTATAAAATATAGTATCGTTGAGTTAGTATTCCAAAACACAAGTCTCTAACTTAGTTTGGGGCTAGCTCAATCTGTGTGATTTGTCCGTATATATTTATATTTATTTATTTATAATATATAATGCAATAAACCATTTTACACTACATTGACATCTCCCGTTCGCTACTTATCAGCTGGTAATTCGCAACGATAACCGGGAAGTCCCCGCTCCGGTCCCTGCCTGTCGCTGATTATTTTTCCGGTGACAATCCGAGCTCCCTTTGACACATAAATCTTCCTCATAACTCATAACTTTGTGATTATCAGCTTCATTTAAAATAAATACTAGTTATAAAGTCTATCAATTCTTAATGAGACCATTTTAACAACATTTGCGTTTATGTATTTTATTTATTAGTATTTTAGAGCTCGTTTTTAAATGGCCAGGTTGATAATATAATAGTCAATTTCCGGTGATTTGGCCAAAAATCTATACTATTCTTACACTCTTATTTTAAATCAATACACTAACTTTAAGAGGTGATTCAGTCCATTAATATGAAAAACTTTTGATATGGGACAAATGCTGAAAATTTAATTTTAACGTTTTCCATAAATTTGTTCCAATTGGCTGGACACTTTTGTATGGATATGTCAATTTTTTTCGAGTTCCGAGCATTTGTCCCATATCAAAACTTGTTCATATTGATGGGCTGAGTCGCCCCTTAACGGTTGTGTACTTATTAAAAAAATAAGGGCGTATAAAAGGCAAACCTGACTAAGTTATATACATAAGTATCAATACACAGCATCGAATCGGAACTTCGAAACTACTGTGCCTAGAAACTTGAAAATTGGTACAGGGGTTCCTTTCACGGTGTGAGTACTAAAACCTACGGGATGAAAAAGGGTGGTGAAATATTCTTCAGAGGAAGTTGCATGAAATTTGCTATTATGAAAATAAATGAGGTAAAATAAAACTGTCGTAACTTGTATTTACCCGTGGAACCCGTACCCGTACCCGTAATGGAACAATAACAATCGCAAAATTTTGTTATGAATCACTACGAAACGTATCATTTTAAGTACCTAGTAAACTCCAGACAGCCGAAATTGGCATAACATTGTGTAGATAAATAAAAGAATTCTTTGCCGCTTGGTTGCGTACAATATGTCATACATGAGTCACAATTTTAACAATAGTCCAATTATATGAAATCGTAACCGCCCACGTATATTCTGAAGTGCTGTATACCGGTATCTTAACAAGTTATCACATGTCCAATATCTGGTAATTGTCTTTGACCCAAGACCTCACCTCTGGTGTGATGCATGGCTCTGACTCATTGAGTTGATCAGACGGTTTGGAGGTCAAATTGCCTGACCTAGTTAATCCGAAGACTCTAGAAGATGATACAAGCTATGGTCTCGGATGTTGCGAAATAGATGCATATCAATAACACTCAATAGCGACAAGACTACAATTTAGATTGTCAAAATATATAGCTAGAGGTTGAAATATTGTTGGTATATCGTGTGTGATGTTTAGTTAATTTTGTTATAGTTTAAGTATTTTTTCTTGACCATATTCTTGCGCTGAAAATTAAATTTATACATGATAATTATGGAGAAACATCCTAGTGCTGGAAATCATCAATAAATCACATTCTGACTCATCGTTTGTCTACGCCTCAAGCAGTCCATTGCTGGACTTAGGCGTCCCCTAAGGATTTTCATCATGGTTTTGCCATACTCACCACGCTTGGCAGACGGGTTGGTGAGCGCAATTTGTTTGGCACATTTCGGTTATGACGCTACTGCCCACCGAAGAAAACGTTTTTAGGCGAAGAGAAGGATAGAGTTTTTGGAATAGAAGGTCTTTGAGATGCTACTTGCTTAGAAGGGTTAGGGATGACAAAGTAACAGCTCGGAAGGCCGGGCGCGTGCGTACCCGACGACCCGACTTCAATCACAGGTCAAGCAGTTGAGGATGACTCGTAGTGACCACTTCTTACTCATACTTATCGCTAAAAAGCAACAATCCAAACATATTGCGAATATTGTATTATTATTATTATCTCTTACTCTGCAGTACTAAGCAAAGTTATATTTGTTCCAGCCATCAACAGAGAACATGCACTACCACGTCCAGCACATCAATGCGAAGTTCCGCCAGGAGTACCGCCACCTGCGCTTGCTGTGGGACGAGGCTGGCCAGACCACGGAGTATGGCCTCTACTTTAGGAACGACTCTGCTGGTTACTGGCAGGTTTTCGATGGACAGAATGGTGAACATTAACTTTTTTATTAACAAAGATAAGATTTAAAAAATTAAATAGTTATTTGAGATAAATAATTATTTATCAATCTCAAAATTCTGTACCGATTTTAATGAAACTTGCATTGATCCCTATACATATTATACATAGTTTACCAAAAAATATAACGATTATTATATACATATGGGTCCTTCTTTTTTGGAGTCGGTTAAACAAAGATCCACGTTTAACTAAAATGAAATTAGTTAAGTATGAGAAAAAAATCATGCATGCTGTAAAAACTTCCGTGGTCATAAATTAGATAAATATTGATCTTCTTCTGTAAAAAACCGTACAAAAACGGCTGTTTTGTCGTTGAGTCCGCTTACCCTTACATACATTGCCGAAACCACTTATCAGAGAGAATTGATTTGCCTCTAGAAATGTGAAAAGTTTTACTTTTTGTTGTGGCGCCGATTAGAAACACTGCTTAGCCGATTCTAAAAAAACACCCTTGAATGTCTTTTGGTATAATTTGGTATTTTGAGTATGGTTATAAATTTCTTTCTTATATTCGTTCCAAATTTACACAACTGTCCAATAGAAAAAAGTATCGATATGAAATAGTGTTTTCTTATGCCACGATAACTCCTAAATACTTCCGGTACGGAGGCCGTGTTGCTCGAAGCCTAAATACCTTGTCAGATTTATATCGGTGAGGTGTCATTAAAATCTGCTAGGTATATTATCCCCATACAAGTAGGACTGAAGCAATTTTTTTTAAATCTATGATTATTTGAAGCGATATGATTTTTCAATCATCCGACGCAAAAAGAGAGGTGTTATAAGTTTAAACGTTGTGTGTATCTGATTTTTATTTAAAGCAGGGTTTCTAGCTAAGATTTTACATGTTTTATCAAAAGCAGCTGTGTTAAAGATAGGGAAAATCGGATTTTCGGGTCGGAGGTAGCTTTTTTTTTAGTCAACTTGTAGTCATGCCAGTCGTGATTAGGTTTTTATTAATAAAAACTTGCTTCTGTTTTGTTTTAAGGAACCTTAACAACACTTCCAAACTACCAGCAGTTCAGCGGTTCAATACAAGTACTGAAAGCGGTGAGTGGCCACCTGGTGCTCAACTTCTGCCAAGAGCCTAAGAACGGGAGGCCAGCGCAGTTGTACTCCGTCCTCTTCTCCCGTGATCCAGGAACCATGGCTCGCTGGGAGATCGACTCCATCCACAGCATGCTTCAAAACAAGAAGTTGTCAGTAGCTTCTAGAAGAATGGTCTGTGGAAATAATGCCTTTAGGACGGTGCATAGTCTTTTTCTATGCGTTATAATTTTCATGATTGGAAAGTTTACCTCCTCATAGAAAATCTATAAATTACTAATGGTACCTTACTGAAGATTGATCTCGCGTGTTACTAAAGTTTTTGAGAAATGTTAATTGAATTATTTTGCGTGTTAAAAGCGAGAGCCAACATAAATACTTAAAAAATACATTCTGAGGTGACTGCTTAATAGATAGCGTAAGTCAGTAAATTCCTGTATTTAAAAGCATTTTTAATAGCTCTACAAAAGTTCCTCAATGAAGGTAACGTTAGGATAGCATAGTTGTTTTATACATTCCCAATGAAAATCATAAGATTTTTAGGAAGCTGGATCTGGTAATACATTGGCAATTAATGAAAACAAAAAGAAAATTTTCAGATAATTCATTTCGAGAGAAATTGAAAAATTTCAGAATTTTATACCAGTTTTTGAAATCCTTTAAGTTAAGTATAGATAAAACCGTCATCAATTTGATCTTAAATGCAATTACATATATGGAATTTACATGTTGATTGCCAATGTTTTTATAAAAAAACTCTTCAATCTTTTAAAATATCTCGTAGGCCGGGCGTTTTTACCCTTACTTATGTTGTTCTATAGAACGCTCTTATATACGTATATATAAGATTTTCCGTAAACATTAGAGCGTCCGTCCCTGTTATTTGTAGTTGGTGAGATAATGGTTCAGAATTGTTAAAATACATATTTACTTAATGATCAAAGACATAATGTAACTGCTGTTAGTCTCCCTGAATACTTTTTATAGACATTAGTAGGGACTTACCAAGGGCATTTTATTCAAAAATATTAACAGTGATGAAACATGTTGCTTTGGCATATTTTGCCAGTACTTATTACGTTATTTAGGATTTTTTATACTCCTCATCCTCCTCATTATCACATTATCATTTGAGTGTACCTATTCCCTGTTGTTCCCATATTTTGCATAGGTTAAATCAAACGCTAGATGGTGTTCGGGATTATAATTTAAAATAATCAGGGGATTCAAACCTGCAATATCCTAAGAAGACTGGAAACAACTTGTACAAAGTATGTTTTCCAGTGGGACTTGAACCACGATCTCCGGGTCATTAGGCAAACGTCTTGCCACCACTGGACCACAGAGGCAGTCATTCCAGTTGCATCCTCAGCTGTGATCTTAGTTAATGCTCTAAGGCTGTGATGCGCCAGAGCCCGCAGAGTCCTCTGTTTTAACATTCATGTGATATGATTTGGCTAAAGTTTTTACAGCAGGATCCTGCCGGACACTCACTCTTTGGATATGTACGTAGGGATAGTAAACTGATAGATAAAATTGTAGAAATTGTTTTCATATGGGACGTTATATGTTTCATCACTGGATTTGAGTGAAATTTAACTAAGTTCTCGAGTTTTATTGTTCACATTGACAAAAGTGAACACTAAGTTAGTACCTATTTCAGCAAAATTATGGATATTTTATTGTTGAGATTATTATATGACTGCACGAATAATTTAGCTATTGCTAAGAGTAAAGAGAGCAAGATTAAGATTGTATAAATTAAATATGAATAGGTAAAGTAAACATAAGCGTAAGAAAATACGTGTCTTAAAGATTTTATTATATAAAAGAGAATGATATATTTAATAAATCATTATTTACGTTCCCTTATATAACATACCTAATTATAGGTATTTATTATTTTTGAACTAGTTATTTATATTAGTAATTTTTACCAAAGATTATTTTATATTTATCAGAATGATACCTTCGAGTACGTGAAATTAAAATATGTTGTACAAATACACTGGAGGTTTTATTTCCACATACTAACACGGAAACAGGATTACTAGACGAATTTAAACCAACTGAACAAATAGTATGGCTTCAGCACCCACGCTCTAATCCAGTTAACTGGCAAATCTCATTTTCGAGCAATTAGGACTCGTTTCAATTTACTTTCAGCTACTTACATGTTGTTTCGATCTCATAGATAAGAAGAAGATCGGTATCTTACAATGTAGAGGACCTAGTAGGCAATATAGTAAAAGTAGGCAGTGTATAGGTAGGCCTTTGACTATGTACCTACTCTTTAGACACCGTCTTGCCTTTATTTCAATGATTAAAAACTGGCCAATTTTTCAATACTTGTGTGCGTGACAGCTTTGTTAGCACAGGCGTCCTGTCAATTTATGCTCTCAAAGTCCGTCAAATTGGTAAGTAGCTGTGTATGTGCGCGACCTTCGAGCAACACGCCTTCCGTACAGAAGCCGTGTTGCTCGAAGTGCGCGACAGACTAAGGGTTGGGCACTAGTTATTTCTACGCTTTTAGGCTAAAAGAGTCTATCTAGGCTTAATATAATTTAAGAGATAGGCCTACCAACTGACGCTTTGATTATTCAGAGAGCATATAGTCAAAACACAAACGATTTTATATTCAGAAAAAGAAATTTATATATAGATACCTTTGTGAAATTTTCTTTTACAAAAAGCAATTAAATAATGAATACTTTCTTCACAGAATCCCAAGTGATGTCGCCGCTCTGGAACGATTTATATCATTTATCTTTAGGTAGAGTCAACTTTACAAGTTGATGAGGGTCTGAATATATAAAATTGTTTTTACTATCGAATGTTAAACCAAAAATATTTTCTATCTCCGCTATTTTCTCCAAAACATGGTGATGTTTGTTGGCAACGTACACCTCATTTTGTCCGCAAAAATAAGCCATTCCTTCATGATTTATCTCGATAGCTCTAAAAATCTTTGCGCCTTTCAACAATATTCGGTGATTAGTACCATTTTTTATCATAAACAAACCAGTTTTATTCGTTATAAATGTATCTTCGTCTTTGTCTATTGCAAATTGGTATATATTTTCATGAATGTGCTCTTGCAGTTCTGGCTCCTTGACAAATTTATGCAGTCTCATAGACGGATAGCTGATGTAATATAAGTGATGTCTATAAAACAAATCCCATACATCAACATTTAAATGCACTGGCTCGACACCTTTTGCTTCAGTTAGATCTTCCTTGAAAATACCTGCACTGCCACCAAAGTAGACAACATGGTTCTTGTGGTCCACGGCAGTAGCAAACCCGTTGGTGACATTGACTGGCGTCGGAATCTTTTGTTTCTTTCCCAAGTCTATGTAACCAATTTCAAATCCACTCGTGTTTTTGAGACCTGTATTGTAACTGAAGTATAGTCTATCCGTTTTATTTGAATATGATAACTGATATGGGCGGTCTACACCATTTGTTAAAACTTTTGCTTCGTGACATTTTCCGTGTACGTGGACACCCTCACATTTCTTACCCGTATGCTTAGATACAACTATAGTAATTACACCGCAGAAAATTAAAAACAGATTCATGTCTGCTAGGTGTAAAACACTGATCGAAAATGGCCTTTATTTCCCGTTTACGCTAAAACCATGTGTCTTTGTTGTTGTAATCAGTTCATATTTCAAACATGTGTTCAGATATCATTGATTACAAATGATGTTCTGTCTGTATAGTTACACCAAGACAGATGACTTTGACCCAGATACCTACTTAAATAAACATTTAAATGGTTTTTACAATGCTCAGTATCTTACTAAAATTGAAAATATGTGAGGAAAAATAATTTGCCACAGGTAGGATTCGAACCCACGAGTCTTAGGTCTTCGTTCTTTTTCATCACATATTTTCAATTTTAATTAAATAAACATGTTTCTATATCCCATAACAGCACGAAAGTTCTAAATAAAATTGAGAATGGAAAACATGCTTTATTATTCATTATGCTATGGAGAGACCTCACAGAAATAGACATCAGTGAAAAAAACACCTTAATAGTCATTGTAATAGAAAATCTCACCAGACATATGTGACGTCACAAATGTCGCATTTGTAGGGTGTTATTCGGCAGCTATGTTAAATATTCCATTTATGGAAATAAATAAATAATAATAAATATATACGGACAAATATAATATAAATATATAAATGATCTTAAAATAAAACTTGTTCTAAGTTTTAAGGGATATCTTATAGTAATATTATTTTTAAAATGAGATAACTATTCATATTTAAAGATATGCATATTTAAATTTTTTATGATAAACTTTAATAAGTTTTTACAAATAAAGTAAGATTTTTTGATACAATGCTTCTATTAGCCACGGCTGACGCTAGATGTCGGCTGTGCAACGAGTATATTTTCCGAAAATAAGATTTTTGGTTAATAAATACCTACTTATTATCAATACCTAAAGCTATTAATAATTTTAATTATAATGAGGTAGTGATTCTTAGGATAAACTACAAATAAAATTTCCTTAGAACGTTGACTGCTATCGATTCTAAATGAGTGGCGCTGTTTGAGACGGCGGCAATGTTCCTACTCTAGTAAGAAACCAACATTACTAGGATCTCATGAATGAGCAGAAAGTACGAATAATAGCGGGAATATATCATATGCTAGATAGACAACTATCTCTTTCGCACGCCGCCCAGTGGACCTTGATTCTCCCTCATCCCCAGATTGAACGGCCAATCAGATATTTCTACGCGAACCCTCAATGAGAGGGTTAAAGAAAATCAATATCTCTCATCTCCGCGAAAAGTGCGACAGCAATATGTCCAACTAAAGTTTGATAGATGTATGATTCTGGTTCATAAGTATTTTTAATAAATACAAACGAAATAAGAAAATAAAGAACAGTAGTTTGCTTACCCATTAAAATAGATTTTTGATTATGACGTTTAAATTAAAATAAATCACTGGTATGTAGCGCTGGTAGTATTTAATTCTTTTTGATGTAAGCATGATACCTTAAGTTACCTTATTTCCTAACGATTATGGATTCTTAGTACTTCTCCATGATGTGGTATCCATTCAATAACGTGACCAGTTTTGGGAGTCGGAGATGCAGAAACATACTATTATTGTTTGGGTAAACTTAAAAATCAAAATATGTCTGTCATATTTTGTTAAGTCATGCGTTACTAAACATTTATAAGACATTTATATTTTTACGATCTTTGCTTAGAGGATAAGTAAATTATAAATATTACTGATTATATACAAAATCACAGCATTCATTTTAACGAGTCCAAAAAAAATGATTGTACGTGCCTATTACTCCCTTATGTCTATCATACCCTGGTAGGTAGATCGATTCATCTACGAAAATTCGAACAATGGAAAAAACCAGTAGCGAGAATATTTCCCTAGATGAGAAAAATATTTTACAAACTGGACAATGGTCAAGGTGACGGTAATGCGAAATTTTCAGACGTCGCAAAATCGTCAGCAGAGGTCGATTTAACTAGGGTCCCAGGATATGGCAGGAGATCGGGACGAACCCGGGAAATGCTCAACGTGGGATTGGAATGCGGAATAACTCTTCTAGTTTCTGCGTGCCTAGTGTTGTGCGCAACTTTTGAAATATTTTTGCTATTCGGAATGGGTAGGAGCCAGAAAGTATGAAGAAAAAAATTGTTTGAACTTGTGTGTGATTCTGATTAATTTGTAGGGATAAGGAATAAGGACTTATGTTTAATATTTACTGTATTTATTCTTAAAATATTTGAGAACATTAAATTATTATTATCCTAAAACAGTATAAAAATTAAACTTCACAGGCCCCTGCAGAAGAAACTGTCACGGTGCCCTTTACATATGTTACGCCATCTCTGCATTCACAACCATCCTGAAAATTAAAATAACCAAAAGAATATTTTAGGGATAATATACAAAAACAGAGTTTTTTTTTTCATTTAGCATCTTGAATAATTATAAAATGCATGATTTTTAGGGTTCCGTACAAAAGTTGAAAAACGGAACCCTTATAGGATCACTCGAGTGTCTGTCTGTCCGTCCGTCCGTCTGTCACAGCCGATTTTCTCCGAATCTACTGAACCAAATAAGATGAAATTTGGTAAGATAGTGTAATCCTATGACCCAAACATGGATGTGCAAAGTAAATAAAGATTTTTTTGAAATAAGGGTCATTTTGAGGGGCCCAATTACAAAATTAAAAAAAAAAGTTTTGCAAACCTTACTGTGTCATATATCAAATGAAAGGGCTCATTATGAGGATCTCAAAAATATTTTTTTTTGTTCGGGTAAAATCAATACTTTTGATTTTATTCACGAAAGAAGGCAAAAATTGACCATTCCCCCCCCCCTGATCTCCGAACTACTGGGCCGAAAATTTTGAAAAAATTACAAAATGTAGTTCATTCCTTGAAGATTACAGGAAAAATAATAAGAATTCTATCACTTGAAAATTAAGTAGTAAACTCACAATAATAAGTTCATCTAGGGAAATAGTTCACTAAAACACCACTAGATGGCGCTAGTCAATTGAATAAAACATTTTTGCAGATTGTGTGTGTGTTCACGAAGCATATTGTACGGAACCCTCATTGCGTGAGTTTGACTCACACTTGGCCGGTTTTTTTTATGTTATACTTCCCAGTAAGTATACTCTTTTTTTAAGTTTTGTCCGTGTTAGAAAAGAATAATATAAAAAAATAAAATAATATGGACAATAATTCTGCCAAATTTCATTGAAATTTTTTTTGTGACGTGGCTAGGAAGTTTATCATATTTTATTAAACACTATGCAATTTAAAATTTATTGACTATTAAAATTGGAAAAAAGAAACAAGAAATACATATAGCAAAATTTTGAAGACTTACAAAAATATCTACTGCTGAGGCACAACTTTGGCTTTGTTCATAAAACTGTACTTTCTCTAGATTATGCCTTATTATTTCTCCAGACGGTCTCTTCTCCTCGTCACAACATTCAGGCAGCAACTTGGACACCAGGCCTTTGTTATTTCTCTTCACTATCAAGTGGTCCATATTGACGTTTTCCATCACCACTGGGCTCCCAAAAATGGCTTTATCTAAATAATTACAGTAATTGTCTTGAGTATTCTTTGGTATTGTATTGTTATTCAAGTTGTTTTCATTTTCTGCATTTTTAACATTTCCATTGCCCAAATAATCTTGGTAGAGTTCGGTGCTTCGGCTAGATTCTCTTCTTGATCGTGATCTTCTAATTTCGATGTACATGTCGGTCAAATACTGAAATTTTAGGAAGTAGGCGATGGCGTCCGCTATACTCGCTGAGCCACTTTTGTTGCTCTTATTGTGCAAGAGACAAAAGTGTCTGGGAGGTGAAGTTCCGTACATCACATCTGCAAAAAACAATAAATCAAGATAACCATAACACATACAGAAGAATGATACTGATATAGTATACTAGCTGTTACCCGCGGCGCCACCCGCGTGATATATAGCCTATGTCCTTCTCAGTACCCTAACCTATGTGTATGTAAAATTCATCATGAGATGATCGGTTCAGTAGGTAGGGCGTGAAAGAGTAACAAACAAACAAATAAACAAACCAACAAACAAACTCACTTTCGCATTTATAATATTAGTTAGGATAAGGTACTAGCTTTTCCCCGCGGCCTCGTTTGCGTTTTTGAAGATCCTGCGGAAACTTTTTCTGGAAGTTTCTCCCGAAAGCGATGCGGCAACGCAGAAGTCTCTAAGACAGTAGGCAGATCGTGCGGCGCGGCGCTAGTGTAGTAGCTAAAGCGGCGTAGTGTAGTGTTAAAAACTTCTGTCTGTGTCTTCTGTCTTTTTTCGCGCAAGAAATGTCTTAACAGCGACCTCATGATGGAAATTCTTAGAGGAGGCCTATGTCCAACAGTTGACTACTTGTGACTGAGATCATTATCTAGATTAGATTTGTACGATAATGATGATGCATCGAGATGCGCTGTTACAACCGCAGCCGCTCTGTGCCCCCTGACTTCTTGTCCCCTTATTCCTAATCTTAAGAGTTGCTTTTCTTAGTTAATAGGACTATTAAAAATATGACCTCTTAAGTTCTGGAGTCTTTCCAAGTACTAATACCCACCATTTCTAGATACACACGAGCAAGGAGTGAGAAGTGGAGACCGGTCAGTGACGCGAGTCGCTGGAGCACTCCGTGTCCTGCAGAAGTGCTGGCTGTTCCACGTGGAGTCCGTGTATGGAATGGAGTCAGAACCAGACTCCGACATCTGCACCCATTTTGAGGATTCGCGTAGAGAGAAGAATGTTAATGTAACCACCGCCTGAAAATTGATAAATATTGATCTGACTGTGTAACTGTATAACGTTTTAAACAGATATGTAAGCTATTTGGTCAAAGATCTGATCTGATCTACTATCATATAACTACCTAGTTATAGTGCGTTATCAGAAATTGAATTTATGACATCGCAGGGCCGTTTCGGCTGTCAGCCAAAGGGCACATCGAAGTTTAAGTAGGTAATAAAGACCCGTTTTTACCCTTTGGGTACGGTAACGGAACCCGAAAAGTACTACAAGTAATTTAACTAACGAGATTTAGATTTTTTATTGACCTGATTTGGGATAAAGATGAAATGAAGGATGATGCTAGATTCGTTCATGACAATTCATATCACGACGCGGTACAAATTTATTCAATGAATTATATTATATTATTTATATTATATTATGAAAATTTACTCGCGTCAATGATTCTTACCATAGAGAAGCAGCCCGCCGCGCATAGTGTGGCGGTCAATGGGAATCCGTAATATTGGGACAGAGCGCCGCCCAACGCTGGGCCCAGCACCTCGCCCAGCGAGTAACAGCAAGACCACAACCCAGCCACGGCGCTGTACGTGGCCAGGGCTTCTGGGCAACCACCTTCGTATCTGAAAACATTATTTACGTCTTACAATGGACCTAGGTAGGGGTAATATGGACTGGGTGCGGAGTACTTCAAAAGTGACGCCAACTTTTAATATAATAAATAGATACTAATTTAGATTTGTATGAGTTTCGAACAGAGGAAAATTGCATGCTTATTTAATGTCGATGTGTGCGTGAGCTTTATCTCAGGAGTAGAACATCAGATTACTTACAGCAATTTTTTTTTACAATTTTTACGTATCAAAGCTCTTAAAAGGCCCTTTTGCTATGCATACATGTAGGTTAAACATTTGCATTAAGTAAATATGTATTTAATTAGAACTATATGTGTGGAATATTAATTTAATACTTCATTGAAACTAAAGCAAACATTGTTTTGTAATTAAGATAAAATTAGTTCAAGTTAAATTAACTCAGTAAAAAATAAATAAAAATAACTAAACTTAGAACTTACATTGAGCTGGTCAGTACTCCCTGGAATGTAGGCAGCAAGGTTAGCGCCACCGACACCCCTAAAATAGACAGTGCCACTAGGTCCAACCACAAGTCACTGGAACGGAATAAATTTAGATATATTTACTACAACTATTTTTTATATATCATCATCATCATCAGTTCCCTTTTAGTTTCCACTGCAGGAGCACGACCCTGTCTATATTACGAGATACTTAAATTAGTCAGGGCAGACAGAGGTTTAGGCCTAGACTAAGATCAGGAACCATTCGTGAAATTTCCATTCATACGTTGGAACAACAGGAAAATTGTCGACTGTTTACCTATTTTATAATTTGCTAACAATTTTCCGGCGACATTATCAATCAATCATTTATTCGCAGTAAATAGGGTTTAACAATGAGGGTACATTAAATTATATATTATGTGCTTATAAATTATTAGGTAAAATTGTAATAGCAAGCAAAATTTGTCCTAGTAAAGTGTAGCCTATGACACCCGCAGATAAATATGCTTTCTTTAGGTGAAAGAACTTTGAAAATTGGTCAATTAGTTGCGGAGCCTATTTAATTCAAACAAATATACAATCAAATTCACTTTATAATATTAGTATAGATGGTTCTCGCTGAACTTTTGATACTATCTCGCCTCTGCAGACTCTCTCTCCTCGTTAGACCTGCGTATTTATGAAAGAAAATTGGTAATTACCGTGGCAGGCCAGGTATGTAGGGGCATGGACCGAGAAGTAGCAACCCAAGACTGGACAGGAATAGTCCCCATACCATCATACACCAATGGTTGTGAACCCTGAAAAAATATAGAGGAAAATTGGTAAAATTATACAATTAAACTCCTAAATAACAACATACATATACATATACACCTATTTTTTATCAACTCAAGTATTAAAACTACAATAAAAAAACTTATTTGCGAACATTTGCGACTCGCGTGATATTTTTGTTCAAACTTTCCTTCTAAGAATTATCATGCCTTTAAGAAGTACGAGTCTGATAGTTTTGGTCTATTTCTGGAGATATTATTGAAAGTAAATAAAAAGAAAAAAATTATGACGTACCTGTCTGCTACCCATCCCCAAATGGGACTAAATATTCCGTACAAACTCGAGAAAAGTAGGAATATCAGACCAATTTGTTTGGTCGATAGCCCAAACTGGCGTAGATGTGGTTCCAACGTTGGGTCCAGGAAAGCCCACGTGTTCGACACTATGACGATCACTAGGCCCGTGATTATGATTGAAGGGATCTTCACCAGACGCATTATTGATGCTGTTTTTGATCCATATACGTATTCTGTAAATAAAGACAAATTTTATAGGCTCTTACCTCATTTTGAGTATTTTTTATTAATTTGCTACAATATTGTCTGACCATAAAATTTTAATAGGTCAAAGGCCATGAAGAAATTGTTGTTTTCGTAGCATCTATGATTTGGTAGGCAAGAAACTTCTTCCTACTACGCCATTGCTACAATTTCCACACTTGCTACGAAAGAGCTACGACCTTAAGGTATTCTATGTAAACTAATGAGCAAGTAGGCAATAACCTGATCCTGCTACGACATTGCTACAATTTTCACGCATGCTACGAAAGAGCTATGACTTCGTTCGCTTGCATTTTCTTCTATTAGTTTTACTCGTATTGAGTAAAACTAATAATACTCGTATTGAGCGTAGGTTTACCAAGAACAAAACCGCATTTTCGTAGCTAGCGTCCATGATTTCGTAGGCAATAACCTCATCCTGCTACGACATTGCTACAATTTTCACGCATACTACGAAAGAGCTACGTCTTCGTTCGCTTTCTTCTATTAGTTTTATATTGAGCGTAGGTCAACCAAGAACAAAACCACATTTTCGTAGCGAGCGTTTATGATTTTGTAGGCATAACTTCTTCCTGCTACGACATTGCTACAATTTTCACGTCTGCTACAAAAGAGTTACTTAGACTTTTACGTTTGCTATGTAAAGCATTTTCTTATGCGATTTTTAACAATGAGTCACAGCAATCTTTTAACATTGTTCTTAAAGTATAACTATCAATTTTAGCGACTTCATCCACATAAATAGTAGCCTATGTCACCTGCAAATAAATTTGCTTTCTCTAGGTGAAAGAATTTTGAAATCTGTCCAGTATTTTTGGCCCCTATTCAATGGAAACAAACAAATCAAATCTTTGCTTTTTATAATATTAGTACAGACAACAGTTCGTCAGACCGTACGTTTCACTATTGTCGCTTGGTGTTAAGCATGTTAGACAACTCATTATACAAGTACCTTCGCAGTCAGTAAGCAAGAAGTAGTTTATGGGCACGGTGAACATCATCACGACGCCCAGACTGTAGAATGGGAGACCAAAGCCCCCGATCTACCTGAAACATACACGTACTGAAATGTAAAAGTAGCATGTTAAAAGCTGCTCTTAGGGTAGTTAAAAAATGGCAAAGTGCAAGTCGAACTCGTGCGAAGAGGGTTTCTACAAGTCTATACTATATAATTGGTCCCCCGAAAAAGACCCTTATTTAAGAAAAAAATATTTGTTTACTGTGCAAATCTACATTGCAATCATAGGATTACACCATCCGATCAATTTATCTTGATTTGGTGCAGTAGATTCGGAACAAATTGGCTGTGACAGACAGACGGATAGACAGAGACGCATGAGTGATCGTATAAAGGTACGGAAACCTTAAAAGAAATCATGTCAGCTTACTGTACCTAAGTGTATATTGTACCAAAGGGTGGATTTTTAATGATTGTGTACATGTCACCAGATTCATTAATTTTATTACAAAGGACAACAATACCACTCCAACTCGAGTGAGTTATTAACACATTGCATATATCGTGACAGTCGTGTAATAAAAAAAATCGTTAAGTCTTTATCAGATACAATAATGGTTTCATAACAAAATATCGTGAAAGAAATTTAAATATAATATTTCATACAACAAAGCGATTAGCAGAGTCGTTGTTTTTTTTAGTTCAAAGGATGAGCCGGCACACTTGTTCCTTAGGTTGCCACGTGTGGAAAACGCCCGGGAGTCAGTAGTTTACACCCCGCTGGAGGGTAGGGGGAGGGGGTGAAGATAATTATCTTTTTAAACCATTATTTTACTTTTACATACATATACACGTCTTTTTTCCTTGTGGGGTAGACAGAGCCCAAGGTCATAAAACCTAAAGGCCTCGGTTAGCGTGTTAGTAGGCGTTAAGGTGGAACGCGGAATCAAAATAGTGATGGCTTGCTACCCACATCGCCTATTGACGTGATTCCTTAGCACAATCCTTAGACCGGCTTTTACGGTCTACGCGGGAAAAAAACAGTTGCATTCTTTGTTTTTCCTTTTCTCCCAAACCAGCATGGAAGGAATTCTATTTTACTGTTATTCAATACAATTCATACCGAGTACAACAATCCTCCAATGGCGGGTCCCACCGACATGCCAAGGCCGACGAAGGTCTCCAGGATGCCCAGCACTGAGCCAATGCTGTCGGGGAAGGCGTTAACCACGAACACGTAGCTGGCGGTGGCGTAGGCACTTGCACCGAGGGCCTCCAGCCCGCGCACCATGAAACACAACGCGGTGAATGTCACCTGGTCTTCTATTAGAACTAGTGTCCTAGAAAATAATTAGGTGTTCAATGTTACTAATATCACAGAAGAAAAAAAAAGAATTAAATTAGAAGAAAAAATTAGAAGTGCGCCGCAGGATTTCTTGGGTTGTTTGTAAGAGTAGTAAAATTGCACCATCTTGATCCAGGTATATACGGCGCGACAAGATTCGGCAAATCTTAATTTTCGTATTCATATTTTCAAACTATTTACCTATGAGTGTTTTTATAGGTGTCTATTTTATCATCATTACGTATCTATCAATTAACAGATATCTATAATAGATAAGTAATATACAAGAGTAAAGATTTGATTATTGCAATATGGATATTGATAAACTCCAAATCTACTAAACAAAACTCTTTCGAGTCAATGAAATTACTAGCAATTTTACCGCAACTTCATCCACGTAAAACTTCACCCCTCTATCGCACCCCCTTAGGGGTTGAATCTCTAAAACTCTTTTACTTAGTGCTCACTCACGTACACGTATCATGAAAGGAACCCCAGTACCAAATATCGCGTTCCTACTGTACCTAACAGTAGTTTCGGCAGTGCGTTGATATGTCAGTGAGTCAGGTTTTACTTTTATCGCTCTTTTATGTTAGGGCGTCACATATCATATAATTTAGGGACTTAGTCGCGGGAAAATACCTACTTAATAGTATAAATGTTACAGTAAGTTAAGGATGATTAATAATAGTATTTTATGCAACGGTTGTATAATGGCGAGTGGCGCGGGTAGCGATACGAGCGAGCGAAGCGAGCGAATACCGCTAATAGAGGCGCCACGAGCCTTTTAAGACTTAATTATAAACCGTTTCAAACAATACGTTCTAAGACTTTAAAAAATTGCAAAACTAGTAAACATAAATTTTGAGTTTGACAACTAACTCGCGGTAAAAAAGTAATAAAAACAATTGGTTTTACCCAAACAGGACGTTGCAGGCGCCGGCCACGAACATGCCAGCAGTAAACAGGAACTTTGCACCCACTTTTGGCAACTGAAAATAATTATTTGTAAATTTACTCAACGAGCTCCATGGCGTAGTGGTAAACAAGCTAGCCTGCGAGGCTGTGACACGAGGGGTTCCGGATTCGATTCCTGGCCATGTCATGATAGTATACGATCTGTTTCAGATTGGCCTGGGTCTTGGATGTTTATCTATAGAAGTATCTATGATAACATATCGTCGAGAACTAAGTCTAGCTCAACCTGTCTGACTTGTCCCTTATTTATAATTATTATTTTGATTTGCGTGGTATTTTGCGAGTCCCCGTAACCTTTAACTAATTTTCAAATACTTTGTCCAGCCAGTGAGTGGGAGGGAACTTAAACAATTTAGAGCTCGTAGTACAGAGAGCTACGATGAGAACGCCCACGTTACAAGAATGTTTTGAAAAGGTCGTGCTCTTTTTTTGTCCTTATAATGTACCTACCTATTTTTAAAATCCTCTTTATTATAACATACTTAATATTACCCAATTTTACAACGTCGGAATATGAGTAAGAGATTATCTAAATAGAGGCATATTAAGTACTAAAACTTTTTAACTAAGAGAAACAGGCCTATTTAGCCAAATGTCCAGTTAACCTGGCTGGTCTGTTGGTCCAACTTGTTTTGAAGCCCTGTCAACCGTATCCTTTGATAATTAAAAACTATCGATATTTTCCGTGTTAGGAGAGCTGACCGGGCTCCAAGTCGTCCGTGTCGGTTTTCTCGTCGGAGTCGTGCCGCGTGCCGTCCGGGATCCGTGTTATTCATATTTATCAGGAAAATAGGTCTGTCGATCATAAAACTGTGGCTAATAAGTCAGTCGATCAAAAGTCTTTCGGTCGTAAGTCTATCCATCATAAACTTGTCGGTCATAAGTCTGCGTAGGTCATAATCTGTCGGTTGTACGCAAAAAAAACGTAACAGTTTGTTGTACAGAAAGTTATAAAAAAAACGTCGTCCCCGTAGGCCTGTCCTTATCGGATGGCACTGTAGGCCGTCCGGGATGTTTCAGTGTTCTGCGGTCCGGGTTTGCTCCGGGACACGGACGGCCCGGCACCGGCACTGAACTAATTAGATCTCCGTCCCGGCCGGATTCCGTGACGGGACAGGAACCCGAAAATGTATGGATAGCGCTTAAAGGTAGCGCTAAAAGGAGGCTTCTCCCACGCTCTAACATTTGGATAAAGGTGGCTCTTTGATCTTCTGATAATGAATGAAATACTGGAACCTCAAATTAATCTGTGATTTCAATACAACAGATGCGCCTGTGGCTTAATTAATTTTCATAGTCAACCCGTCAACAGTTAACTAAAACACAGTCTAATTATTTAAACTAATGTTTGTCTAGGAAATAAAAATACTTACTTAAGTAACTACTCAAGAATTTAATAATTTGTCACCTACATACGCACATATATGTACCTACTTTTGCTCCCTATGATAATTCCGTGATAAATAATAACATAGAAGGTTAACCTATCCGTATTTATACTTGGAAAGCACCGCCTTTTGAAGACAAAGAATCAATATAGTACCTAGATAATTCATATGTGATAATATGAAACATCCCAGAAAACATTCATAATAGGCGTGCGAAAGACCTAAGTATATACATTTTTAAAAGGAACATCTTATCGGCTAAGTTTATCAGTCAATACTTACGAACTTCCCAAACAGAGGCGACGTCAAGAACATGACGACAGCATAGAAGCTGAATACCATCCCACACATGGTGTCGCTAAGGCCTTTGATGGAGGCCTCTCTGGGGAAGAACGGCGCCATGATGCTCATGGAGCAGAAGCTCATGAAGTCCACAAGCGCTAAGGAGACCAGCGTCAGCCGCTGTCGCCGGGACAACAGCCGCACGGCGCCCGGCCGCGGCATGGTTTGTGTTCTTACTAATCTGAAAAAAACTGAGTATTATTCAAAATTTTCATTTTTATGACAGGCTTTTGTTATGAGCAATGTATACTGTAAAGTCAAGTGTTTGTCAAGACCAATGAGTTAAAACACGGGTTTATCTTCTTAGTTTAAAGTCATCATCATCATCATTTCGTATAGGTGACACGGTCAGTCGGTCGACCATGCACACCCTGGTGTCAGAGTTCTTCGGAACCGCCTCTCGGCTGCTGACGTGGATCCTTTTACGACGGCCAGATGGCAGCCGGGACCACCGGCTTAACGTGCCTTCCGAAGCACGGAATCATCTTTCTTATCAGACAAACAAGTGATTCATGCCTGCAATGTCTTAGCCAAACTGGAAACAACTTAAGAAAGTATGCTTCCCGTGGGAATCGAACCCACGACCCCCGGTACTTAAGTACCTGCCTACACAAATGCACCTCAATTAAGTCCTTTATTTGAGTTGCTTGATTTGACGCACACAGACTCACAACGGCAATTTTTATACAACCTACAATGTATATTAATAGGAAAATAGGAAAAAAACAAACGAAAATATAATGTACGTATCTATGTCGCAGGGAAATGATAAAACCAGGGAATATTAGGAATATAAAAAGTTAGGGGAACCGACGAAGACTTTTTTGTTGAGTTTTTGATCAAATCACTAGATTAGTATAGGGAAATGATAAAATCGTGTTGCAATTTTAACATTTTGCGTGATTTGTTTAAATCCCTAAGCGATTTGATTAAATCCCTTGTTTTATAATTTCCCTGCGACATGTATACAAGATCAATATCTACCAATACTATAAAGAGGACAGATTTGATTGTTTGTTCGTATTGAATAGGCTCCAAAACTGCTGGACCTAATTTTAAAATTCTTTCACATCAGGAAAGCTTATTTTATATGCAGGTGACATAGGCCATAATTTACGCGGACGAAGTTGCGGGAAATTTGCTAGTATCTAAAGAAAATAATCCGAAATCTGATACATACCATATCATCATGTCTTTATTCAAGACCCAAAGACCAAATTAGGTGTTTAGTCAAAATAGTGATAGGTTTGCTACTTTTGCTAGCGGCATTGCCCATTGAAATGATTAGATTTTTAAAATTTTCCGTTTATGTTCACTATAGTCCACTCCGATCATGAACTACTGAGAATTATTTTTCTCGTTTGTTCGATCGACGAACTAGCCAGCATTTTGTTTGTGCTCTCATTTGTTCGACTATCGTTAAACTTATGCAATAGTATGAGCCATACATATGTAGGAACTTCTAGGTACCTACTCTCGTATAATAAATTTGTGTACACATTATTTTTACAGAAAAAAAAATAAAAGAAACTAAAACTACTATTTACAAATAAAATAAGCCTGGCAGCTCGTATTGATATTTTTTGTCATATCTTGCCTTGCATGCGTGTCTGCAAATAAACATAGGAGTTCACTGTCACATGCCTTTACAACACGACATATCGCATTGCACCCTTCTCTTGCACTTGCACAATATTTACGGTTTCTTTCCTATTTGGTATTCATTAGCTACCTTCGAGCAACACGGCCACCGTACCGGATAGCTACGTACTTAAACTTATCCCTACAATTTTAAAACGTAGCTTTTTTCCATCTGGTAATTTTTTGAGGATCTACTTCGATTCAGTAGATTTAGCAAACATAAAAATCTTTTAAAAATCATGAACCGTTTTATAAATAGGAAGTACCTACTCCTACTAGTTTACTCTTTAGTTCGTTAAGCTCAAAAATGAAAAACAGATCCTTCCTTAGTTATAGATAGATCTTTATTTAAGGCATGATTAGACATGGTACCTACGGAACTTCGTATATCTATATCTTCCTTCGAACTATTCTTGTGGCATAATAACCTACTTGATTAAAAGATTTTTTAAAGTTCATACCTGCTCAAGTAGGTAAGTCATTTATGTATTTATTACATCAAAGGTTAAGATACGTGTCTAATGTTTATTTAGGACTTTAGGACATACCGACTATGTAAACGTGGCCTTTGGCGAACTTATGCCTTTAGACTCTGTGTATCCCGTACGGGATAAGTGCGAGTTAAATTCTCATGCATATTATCTGGTACTTATGTTTAGGTATAACTATGTGATTATGTAGGTACTTAATCTAGGTACATAGGTGGCACTTTCTATTCTAACTTCCTACTGAAGAAACTCGTGCAGCACTTATATCTTATCCTTTAATAGAATAACGAGACGGTTATCTTTTAAAACCTTGTCTGCAATTGAACATGTGAGATAAGGGCTACCTGTGTTTAAGCTGCTATCAATTTGCGTGAACGCTAACTTCGCGCCTAGGTTCGTTCTATTGGAACAAGAGCCTATCGAGCTGAATTTGAGGTATTTCAGGAATTCATATTGATAGAAATATTAACGTAGTTATATATTTTTGTTCACTTAATATTAAGTTTTTCTAAAAATACGAGTAACTTACTAGTTACTGCCTTTCTCTTATTGTATTTATATATCCTATTAGCTAAGTTATAATTCATCTAGGTAAGTACTTACTTAGACAAACGTTTATGATGAAATTGATTTTTGTTGCCCAACTTAATAAATCTTAACCATTTTTAATGACGATTTTTTTTTTATCTTAATATTTGACGAATTGGCTGTAAATGAATAAGTTCGAGTTTTCATGTTTTACGGCTTGCCAAAGGGGCAGATCGATAATAGCTAAGATACCTATTGTGGCGTATCCACATATTTATTTATATGTAAAATATTTATTTATGTTTTGTATATATGTAGTATATCATACACAAACACTTATACATATAGATATTCCTCTTTGATCAGCACTCCATCGTACATAAATTGAAATCTGAAGTGTGTAAGCACTTTCATTCATTGGAATGACTGTTAAATTTTTAAATTTCAAGTACTTTACCGTTCTCTCAATATCCTTATTTCGGAGCTCCCATCATCTGGAGGTCCACCTGACCAGGAATGCACGCGCCTAAGTCTCCCCGAATCAGGGAGGGAGCGTCGCCCTCCCCACGTGGCTGCGAGGTCCTCCGCTTGAGTCGAAGTCTTCATCATCCTGCTATCAAACACTATATCAACGGAATCACTTAAGCCGTTCGTCCTTGAATCCCTATCCAAAAGACGACTGTTCTCGTCACTGTCCTCACAATCTTTATCCATATCGACGCGGGAGGAGTTCGTCCTGCGCTCACTGTCACACTGCACAGAATTTACTAGACTATGTGCATTAATAGGCAATCGTAAACAAATCGGCGCTATCGTTCCGTGTCAATACACCAAGCGCCTTACCGGACTGGAGTATGGAACTTACATATCGATTTAATCTATATCTTATCGCTCGTAAATAAAACTTTGGAAAGAGGGCAGTTTATTATTCCACTACTCAACTGTGGAGGTATTTCGGAAATGATAGTAGACTAAATAGATACCTACCCCACTTAGCGGCATGTTTGTGCGAATGCGGAAGTTTATTTCCTGCCTATATGACACACCTTTTATAATTAGGTTGGAAAAATATAGCAATCTAGGAATTCGTCTGGAAACTTACAGATAATACTGTTATCTATTAATAACGACGGGAGTTACCAAATCTAGTGTGTATATCATTAGGAAGGTACATAATTATGTGGGTTAATGATGGTACCTACACATTCATTATTTATTACGCATTACGATTATTATTTAGGTGGTTTGTTTCTTTGCATGGCAAATCTTACTGTTAATATTCAAAACTAGCTTTCGCCCGCGGCTTTGTTAGCGTCAGGGATGAAAGGCAGCCTATTGTCCTTCTCCGTAAAATTTCATGATGATCGGTTCAGTAGATAGGGCGTAAAAGCGTAACAAATAAACAAACGCACTGTCGCGTTTATAATAAGTATAAGTTGGGATTAGTTGGAACTGGAGTGAATATCAGTTATTGCGGGTGGATAAATAAGATAAAACTAATCATAAACGATATAGGTCGTAGACCTTTTTTAGAGAACTTTTAAAGAGGACGAACAATTCCACATACATTATTTTTGCGTAACTTAAACCGTAACAGTAAACACGCAACGGAAGCTCTCAAAAAGAAACATGTTTCCCGTTTTGCGACATTGATACCTCGCTTCTATTTGTCGCAGCGTAATGTTAGAACGCCTTTATAGTCTTCCTCCATAAATTATTAAACGTTCAACCAAACTAACAGATAAACTCTTCAGATTTATAATATACACATACATACATAGTATCACGACTTTATCCCTTACCTAAGGCCATAAGACCGAAAGTTACCGAATCAAAATAGTGATGGGTTGCTAGTCGCACCGCCTATTTACATGATTCCTTAGATTGCGCCCATTCCCTCGGATGCTTTCTATTTCTAAGGCCTGCGCGGAAAACCAACCAAACAAACAGACAAAATCTACAGCTTTATTATTGTATAAAGAAGAGTAGATGAGAATGTGGGTTTAGGTATAAAAGCGTATTTTCTGTCTCAAAGTATTAAACGGATCAGTTGACTCTCTGGAACTACACAACTTATTGTGCGCGTTACTCGTCCCTGACCAATTCGGATACCAAGTAGACAGACGTGGTCGCAGTCGGCAGCCTAAGTTGTTTCACGCGGACCAGGGCCACACCACAGCGCGCGCGATGTCACCCTTAGTACGCCCTTTAAAACATCTCAATGCACTTCGTAGCGCCAACACTGATACCGATTATTATTTTGACAACTGGTCGACCATCACTAGAGCACAGGTTATAGTGAATGCTTATGTGATCAATGGTACAATACTGGCAACAGTTGCAACTTAGATAATGATGACAGTGAATAGAAAACATGATTTAAATATAAACGCATGTATAATTTTTCTTTACATTTTCAAGTTTTCCTGTGTTCTTAATATTATTCTGTTTAACTAAGTATTTTTTGACGTTGTACGAAAATTTTCAAAATTGTATTATATGTGTGATAAATGTAATAGGCTAAGGTAGTTTTTGTCACAATAAACAAAAAACAAATTGCGGACCTGATATACTAAGATATATGCATAATAAATCCAACCATGGGCACCGAACTAATAATAGTACCCATGAGCCATATTGATAACTATATAGGTATACTTACCTAATGAAATTATAGTAACAGTCAAAAACAAAAAACTGCAATACTAAGCAAAAGTGAACATAAGTTGTGTGGTAGGAAATTAAGTTAAACACCAAAATATTTTTATACTTTATTTAACGCATACATATACACTTTTAATTGTTTTAACAATCACTGTAAAAAAAGTATACTTATGATTTGAAATCAAATAAGCTGATCAAATATACCTACAACATTTTTGCGAAAATATTTGTTATTAATTAGTAAAAATAATGTACCTTGTATGTCAGCGCCTATATAATTGTAAATAGCAACAGATAGTCGTACATAAGAGGGATTTGCTTTATAAGTCAATAGATGGATGATTGTTCGTGGAAGAAAAGTTATTAAAACTTACAAAATCCTTCTTAAGACTTTTCAAATTCTAAGTAATCCATAAACATTGCGTATTTTGATCTATCCTTGCAACTAGTGCCCGAAATGTGTGAATGTATAACATGCGTCATCATCAGGTCTTAAGTCTCCATTGCAGGAGCACGACCCTCTTTGTACTATCAGAGCCATATATTAGCCAGAGCAGACGGAGGATTTGGCCTATGGCCTATTTTATGTATAACATGCATAATAGAGGTCTTATAATTAGTCACATACTTCGATCACATTTAAAGCAACGTCACATAGTTTAAATTTAATAACAATATTTTTTCGTTTAAACGAAAGTTACCCTAAAAACATTAACTCCACCGGCGACTTTGATCAAGTATAAAAAACTATGTACTACATATTTGGGGTATATTATCAGCATAATTTGAATTGCTGACCACGGTTAGCTTTCGAAATTCGACTTTATAGCATGTAGATAAGGTTATAACTTGGTTATAACATAACAATATTTACATATAAATAATACGTACGTAAAGTGTCATTTTTGTATGTCCCTGTCTATCTTAGTTTTTATACTTGATCGGAGATAGTAAAATAATGCACATATAGCGTACCCCTTCAAACCGGAATGGCTGACGAGGCAACCGGGAAATGCTCAGAAGATAATCGGGTAACATTACACCGTATGTGTGTACATTATTTGACGTATTATCGCCTTCGTAAAAAGTCGAAGATCCCTAGGCCGCCAGATTTAACGTATTTTGTTTCGAACATAACACTTTTCAATCGTATGTTCCGTTGTCGTTCTGTGAGGCAGACACGACGCTTTACGAATCCAAAACCTAGCCGATGTGAACCATACTACCAACTGAAATAATGTACAGTACAAAATATACAGTTACAGAATTACTGATTTGATTACTTAGAGTAATGAGATTATACTGAAACTAACAATGAGGGCGCTATGTATGAAATAAGTTTTAATTGTCAACAAAAAAAAATCAGTCCTTATTATTTGAAAGTGTTAGTATAAGCAAAATATTTAACTCAAATTTATACAAAATTAACAAAATGAAATTGATCACTCTTATATTATATAGATGCATCTTTGCCTAGCATTTATATTACAGCCAACTTATGTGTATATTTTTGACAGTCACAATTAATTTTATGTAAGAGTAAGAGCACAAATTTTCAATTCCACCGACTACAAATCAATATCGGAAACATTTTTTTACCTGGTTTTATACATTTCAAAAAGTTTCCTTATCATATATTATAACCAGTGATCGGAACTGTCGATGTATATTACTGAAACTTCAAACTCGAACATTTTATTCTTCGTAAGATATTTTAAATATCATTTGGTAAACGTAACTCACCAAAAGTTAACGAAAATCATCATAACACAATGTCGCCACGTCTACCGATTGCACGCTAATCAGCAATAGTATTATCTATTTTTATGATTTTTTACTCAAAAATTTATGTATACGCCGCGCGTTCCGAACACTGATTATGAGATGTAAAGTAATAGTAAAAAATCTATACACTCTACCTTACTAGCGGGAAAAGTGGGTACAGTAGTACCACGTTAATAAGTCGCATCCGCATTATTCGATGGCGCAGAATAGCGCAACATACCGCTCAATCAAACCGAATGGAATCATCAGTGAAATAACGAATATATTGCTAATACATTGGAATCAAAAATAAAGGTCTTCGGCTACCTCGCGAGAGTGCCCGAGACGCATGGCGCGCTCGAATCAGCCAATAGCAGACAAATATTTTCGCGCCATACAATCTTTTGTCTTCTGCGCAGGTGCATAGGTGTAACTTATAAAAGTAGCAGTACTGTATAGATTTTACTATACATGTTCATATTGACAAAGGCAGAGTCCGAAAAGTATACTAGAACGTAATGGGTTAACCATACGTATCAATACAAATAACTTTATTCAGTCTTCAAATCCAGTAACATATTGCCAAAATAATTAATGAATACTTATTTCTTAATACCCAATAAATTAATCTTCTTCAGTTACTTACTATTTTTCGCGTTTATAGTCTTACTGCCATAAAAACAGTTATTTGTATTGATAAGTACTATCACCACTGCTGCACCAGTAGCAGGGCGCCCGCCACGCCGTTTATATCGCGCGATAAACTATCCCCATCTCGCTCTTCGATATTAGGGAAAAACAAGATGGCGATAGTCGATAAACGTGGTCGCACGTGTCATGCTACGGGAGCTGGTATACCCTTTGAATATTGTACTAAAGTCCGTTTTGAAATCCCAAGGAGTGCGCTGAATAATTAGCTCTTAGTCTTCCTTATTACATCCACAAATCAGATTAATTTCATGTCACGCAGTGATACAACACACTCAGCAAATCGGTATTATTTATTACACAAATTAAAATATACACTCTTTTAAGTAAAACTGATCACGTAAATAAAAATAAGAACCATATGTTTTTACTTGGAGAAAACAATAACCTCTTAAAAGTTTTAACATGGTACATGGTAACATTCTTCACATGCGAAATGTCAAAGGACTCCACGGGATTTCAAAACGGACTTTAGCGAACTTTTATATTTGTACTTCCATCAAAACTATACACACAGCAGGCGACAGTACCTCCTGCAGTAGCGCAGGATAGCCCACAGCTGTGATCATAACCGCAGTTGCGCCAGTTCTTGTAGCAATGCCTGCTCATTGTCAATCTTGGCCAACTGATTCAGCTCTAGTGGTTTGCCTGCTGCCTTCTGCTGCTTTAGCTTGTCTATGTCACTTAGTTTCTGTAATTAATGGAATGAACAGTTTTTTAGAGTTTCAATTTATCATGACATTTAATTAGGACAATGTATACTCAGTCCACCTATCTAGTTTTATCTATAATTCTAAGTTAACGTCGATTGGAGAAAATGCGCTGTGCAGTTTGTTGTCGCTTCTTCTGCACTCCGCTTTGGAAGCGGCGTTAAACTTAGCCATAAGTAAATTATTGACGTCAACAAGTTTTCGGTTGTAAATAATATATGTATGACAATTAATAAGAGTTCTGAGAAACCTATATGAAATAAACATTTGAGTTATTTAGTTTTTGAGTTCCAAACCCAAGGAGTAATTGAGTGACCATACTATTAAGCCTCATTAGTCATTAAAATTAATATCAAATGTTTATATTAGCTTCTATCCGAAATACATAAAGGCCAGTCTATATCGACACTAAATATGCAAAGATTGCAAACGCGCATATAAAGGCGTATTTTTAGTATGTTGTAGGGACTCCTAAGAATAGGTTACCCCCAATTTTGCAACTTTCTATAACCGAAAAAGGCATCCATCGCGTTTGCAATGTTTGATGTCGATATTGACTGACCAAAATAAACGGGCTATAATATATTAGTATAAGTAGGTTATGTTTCAAAAATATTTTACGCCTATCTTCATAAAATTCTTACCTTATTAATATTCTTAATCTTCTTATCCTTTTCTGGGTCGCCGGTGGAAACGAAAGCAGGGCGCGGGGCAACGGGCGTGGGGGAGGGCGCGTCGCCGACGCCGCTGGCGCGCTCTTCAGCTTTCCTTTCTTTGCGCGCTTCGCGTTTTTGCTTCTGCTTCAGCGCTTGTTTTGATGGAGCGACTGTGGGACAAATAAACGCAGAACGTCATCATCATCATCACAGGTCTTTTTTAGTCTCCACTGCTGGAGCACGACCCTCACTGTACTACTAGAGCCATATGCTAGAGCAGTCAGAGGATTTGGCCTACACTCTCCACGCGGGCCGGACAGGTTGGAGAGGTCTCTATGATGTTTATAAGCTATGTTTAGCTTGTGTTTCCTAAGTCGCCATCTACGACATCCACGGGAAGACTTAGAGTGGTCCTATTCTACTCTGCCGGGAACCACACGGCAGAACGTCAACCATGAGTTTATACATACATACTATCAAATTTTTTTCCCTTGCGGGGTAGACAGATCCCAGGTGTATAAAACCTAAGACCACGTTTAGCATGTCGGTGACTTGTAGGTGGAGAACGAAATCAAAATAGTGATGGATTGCTAGCCACATCGCCTATTGTCATGATTACTCACGTCCATTCCCTCGATAGGCTTTTACGATCTACGCGGGAAGAGAAGTAGCCGGCACATTCTACGTTTTTTCTTGTCTCCCAGACCAGAGTAGAAGATACATTTCATTTACGACAGTAGTATACGACCGCTGCCTTCAGCATCGTGTCTTTTTATGCCCGTGCAAATAAAATAAATGTAACTATATTGTATGTACCTGAGGCATTTTCACCCGGTTTATGCGGCTTCTCATGTTCATGTAGCGTGAACGTCGACGGCTTGTTTCTGGCTCCAGGCGGCCTGTAAGCGCCTGTTGCCTTCGGCGTCGTGTCTTCTATGCCTTTGGGCGCCGTCTTGGATAGTTCGCTCTTGGGGTAGCTGCCCGGTCGGTAGCTGATAGCTAGGAGGTTTTCCTTCTCTACGCAGACACGTTTGTGCATTAGAACGCCTGTGTAGTGCCAGATTTTGTATCTATAATGAAAAAAGAATGATTATGAACAGAGCACCACAAAAAATCTGGAGAGTGAAAACCAATGGTGGAGGAGCTTGTCAATGTTGTTAGTCCCTCTACTAATAAAATAATAATAAATAAATAAATATATACGGACAAATGACACAGATTGAGCTAGCCCCCCTAAGTAAGTTCTTAAGTAAGACTTGTATTTTGGGATACTAACTCAACGACACTATTTTTTATAACAAATATACATTTAGTGGTATTTTATTTTGACTAGTAGTTTTACAGCTTCTATGCTTCGTTCGGTGAGTGAGAGAGCCGGAGGCCCATCCCCCCTCCCCTCTGGGGAGGGAAAACAAAAGGCCGGCAACGCTCTTGTCATACCCCTGGTGTTACATTAGTCTATGGGCAGCGGTGATCACTTACCATCAGGTGATCCGCTTGCTCGTTTGCCGTCCTCTGACATAAAAAAAAAAAAAAAAAAAAAAAAAAAAAAAAAAAAAATTTAGATAAACATCCAAGACCAAGTCATCTGAAAAAGATCATTTTTCATCTTGACCTGACCGGGCACCAAACCCGGGACCATCCGTGTCACAGGTCAGCGTGTTGTCCGCTGCGTACGGAACTTCTATTGCTCTACTCTGTTTACACTTGTAAACGTATCAGGACAGTAAGTACTCTGCCATCTTTTACTAAAATTTATGTGTATATGGGAGGCTGTTATGTATTACCTTATTAATTTAATCATAATTTAATATTGTTCGAGAATTACCGCGGGACATACATGATACAAAGAAAGTGCCCCAACATGATGAGGACCTAGCTTGTTTCGCTCACTCCTTCAATTACTTACCCGTTGCCGACAGTGAGCCTGGGGTAAGAAGTGGCTGTGAGGAAGTTCTCCCCACGCGTGTCCCACTGCAAGAACGTGGTGTCGGGCGCCCCACAAGCCCCAATATTTTTATACCCGCACATGTCCCATATCTCCATTGCTTACCCGTTGCCCACAGTGAGCCTGGGGTAGGTGGTGGCTGTGAGGATGGTCTGGTTCACGCGGGTCCCACTATAAGAACGTGGTGTCGAGCGCTGCATACGACCCAATTTTCTTAAAGCCGTGCATGTCCCATATCCCCATTACTTACCCGTTGCCGACTGTGAGCCTGGGATAGGTGGTGGCTGTGAGGAAAGTCTTTCTGCGCGGGTTCCACTGTAAGAACGTGGTGTCGGGCGCCGCACATGCCCCTATCTTCTTATAACTGCGCATGTCCCATATCCCTACTACTTACCCGTTGCCGACAGTGAGCCTGGGGTAGGTGGTGGCTGTGAGGAAGGTCTCCCCGGCAAGAACGGGGTGTCGGGCGCCGCACATGCCCCAAACTTCTTATAGCCGCGCATGTCCCATATCTCCATTACTTACCCGTTGCCGACGGTGAGCCTGGGGTAGGTGGTGGCTGTGAGGAAGGTCTCCCCGCGCGGGTCCCGCTGTAACAACGTGGTATATGGCGCCTCACATGCCCCAATCTTTTTAAAGCCGCGCATTTCCCATACCCCATTACTTACCCGTTGCCGACTGTGAGCCTGGGGTAGGTGGTGGCTGCGAGGAAGGTCTCCCCGCGCGGGTCCCACTGTAAGAACGTGGTGTCGGGCGCCGCACATGCCCCAATTTTCTTATAGCCGCGCATGTCCCATATCCCCATTACTTACCCGTTGCCGACAGTGAGCCTGGGGTAGATGATGGCTGTGGGGAAGGTCTCCCCGCGCGGATCCCGCTGTAACATCGTGGTATATGGCGCCTCACATGCCCCAATCTTTTTAAAGCCGCGCATTTCCCATACCCCATTACTTACCCGTTGCCGACTGTGAGCCTGGGGTAGGTGGTGGCTGTGAGGAAGGTCTCCCCGCGCGGGTCCCACTGTAAGAACGTGGTATCGGGCGCCGCACATGCCCCAATTTTCTTATAGCCGCGCATGTCCCATATCTCGATGTTGCCGCCCGCTATGTTCCCGAAGCCGCCGATTAGAAAGTGTTCAAAGGAGTTAAAGACTGAATATTTTCACATATAATTATCTAGTAAAAATACTCTAGATTTTTTTTCTCCTATTTCCAAGCATATGGTTAGAAGTCCTGTTGATTATATTATCAACTGGATTTTTACAATGAAGTGTAAATATTGATTATTGTGATTTAAGGGTACGCTAGTCAGGTGTTTCGCATTTGTGTAGGGTGATGACTCCGTTGTTCTGTATCGTCTGTTTAAAGTTTTTAATTCTATCGATTTGTCTTGTCGTTATCTATGCTTGTATGGAATCTTAATTGTAAAATTATAAGTACTTCAAAAGTTATGAGTCTCAAAACATTCCGTTTCAACACGTAATTTTAACGCAACTTTGGGCACAATTAAATACCGGAAGGAGTATAAAATCTCTATAACAAAATTCATACAAGCATATTTTGGTTATTACAAAATTTAAATAACTTTACTTTTGATTAAAACATTCAGCTGTTTTATCACAAGAACACTTCTCCCAAATGCATACTCGCGAATTTTTAGACGACGAAGATTTAGATTTTCAACAATATTTGTGTTTGCACACACTAGACTGTAGTTCCGATGTGCTTATAAATCGGTGTAAATAGTTCCGCACTGTTCATGACCGAGTCTATCCCTTTCTCAGCGAAATAGCACGCAAATTAGCCACGTGCGCCGACGAGTTCGAGTTCCAGACTAGCGCATCCTTAAGAAGCATTGTATAGTGCATGACATAAAATAAAGTTCGCATATAAACTTAATCTTTTCAAGGCAGTGGCAAATATACAAGATATGGTCCAAAAGCACTGACTTTTGAATATACCTACTGCCTTGTGAAAGGTTAATAAAAGAACCTCTCCTCGTGTCTTGAATCATGCAGGTCTAAACGCCTCTTCTAGAAACGGACCAACCCCGAATACTCAAAAAACTTTACCAATGACATTCTTAAATCCCAGACTGTTTTTATCTTGCTAGCTTATTAATTATTATGTACACTTTGGCAGAACGAGATTTGAGAACGTTTTAAGTTACAATGCATCTAAGATGCCTTTTTAGTATTCGGGTGTTATACCTCTAAGATAATAGTATTGAAAAGGATATGATTCCCCTCCGGTGGGAAGTAAATCGAGTTCCAAGCTCCGGTTCCGAACTCGTAGAGCGGCTCGCACTTGGCGTTGAAGAGCGTCGCTTTGGCCGGTGCGTGTCCGTACACCGCCACCCACTCGTTCGAGTTGCCGGGGTTCCACGCTAGCGAGTGGATGGGGCCCTCCTTGCCTGAGATAAATAGAAATAGCACAAGATTTATTTTATTTGTATGGTATGATATATGACAAATGCGAGCCAAGATAATCAATACTCGCACATTTCAATTTTTTTTTAGTTTATTTTCAGGATAATTCATCATTTTTTGGAATTCAATTTTGATCATGATATTGAATTAGAACAATGCATACTAATAGGTACATCAGTCTGAGTAAATATTAAGGTTAACTAAAATTGTGAGTTGACGTCGCTTGGAGAATATGCACTGTGCAGTTTGTTGCCGCTTCTTCTGCACTCCGCTTCGGAAGCGGTTTTCACTATATCTCATTCAAGATCGATCCAGCCAGACAGTATCGGCGCAAAATGTTACAGTTCAGCTAAAAATCTACTAGTAAAAGATTAACTGAGTGATGGATGTAGACTTCTATAACTTACTAAATGCCATGTTTCCAGAGTTTCCTTTGACATCACCATGAGATAACGACTGCTTCCCATAATAAGAACCGCCAGTTTTGTCTACCTGTAACACAAACAAATATAGAATCTTTCTCCATACGAAATGACTTTCCTTTAACTTCGGAAAAGAAAACGCAATACTTAATTGAGTACAGAATCTTCCTTTATGTAGTTAGTTAAAAGCAGGTAACAGCTAAACATACAAACCATAATATAATCACGTCTTTATCCCTTGCGGGGTTGACAGAGCCCTAGGTCAAAAAACCCAAAGGTCATGTTTAGCGTATTCGTGGGCGTTAAGGTGGAAAGAGAAATCAAAATAGTAAAAGCTAAAATTGAAATCTTACATCAGTCTGTGTCAAAACGAACACATTGGTGCCTCTTCTGTTCCAGTGGAAGGTAGCCTTGTCAGCCTGGAAGGAGGAGCGGGTTACCACTGCTTGGCTCGTATCGAACTGAGGAAACCGGAACACACGCCACGCGGATGGCTGACCTTGTTTGCCTAGGATGAAATAAAGATGAGGAGATTATTTTGATACCTAAATAATATTTGCATGCTATTTATTTCTAGCAAAACATGTTTGTTCTTTTTAAATGTGACATCTTGTGTAATACCGTGGTTTTGAGCAAATAAAGATATTATTATGATTAAGAAAGCACGAATATGGACATGCCCCTTAAAATTAGCTAATTATCTTGAATTTAATTAGGGATTTTTGAAATCTGTCGCGACAGCACTGTGGCGTCGGGTTCAAGAAGCTGTTAATTGTTGCTGCTTGTTAAATTGAATCCAATGACAGTGGCTCATCAGACACTACAATTCAGTGCTGCAAAGAACTTCTCTTCTATAGCACCGTTCATGGTGGCACAAAACTGTCTTTCGGCACTCTTTTCTCTCGGTTAGGTACAAATCCACTATTCAAAAGTGTAATCAAGATTTGATAAACACCCAAATATCCTCTGCTCATTTAGAATAGTCCCAACAAATGATATGGCCTTCATGCTCATGCTTACCTAATGAGAAAGCAGCTATGTAATAATTAGGTCCAGGACTAGGAGAAATGCTAAAAGACTTGAGCTTCTCCTCCTGGATGTTATAAGTGTAGCGATCGAGTTGTCCGTTTTCATAGAGAAGTATTCGGTTATTGGCTTGAATAGTAAACAACTTTTCATCGGAAGACCATTGTGGTTCCCTGCAAAAAATTTTGGTCATTAATATTATGACTGATATGAAACACATTGTTCATTGTTATTATCAAAGAGCAACATAATCAGTGGTTTGAGTGGAGCATATTAACCTTGATATAAGGAAGCAGATATTAACATATGCCAGTGTAAAAGCAAGTGCTTTTCGACAATGATGTTTTTTACCCTTGTGATTTATCACTTGAAGATGAATATATTCCACTACTGATGACTGGTCAAATTCTTGTGATATCCAATAACAATGCAAATGTCATCAATATCCCTTTTGCCTAAGGTATTGTTTCACAATACCCAATAGTTTGTTTTTTTTTAAACTCTGCCTGACGTAAGAAATAAAAAAACATGACTGCTTACCATCCTGTTTGATTCTTCTGAGTATAAGAACCCACTATTGCTCCAGTTTCAGATTTATAGACATGCAGATTTGGTTTGCCCTGCAACAAGAAAATTTTATATATTATAATGCTGTTTGTCCTGCATCATCAAACATTTTTTATTGCATGGATTGGAACATTGGATCATTTTTATTCACTTTAATTTGGAATCTCTTTTTTAAGCATGTTCATGGTAAAGAATAAAACTTAGTCACGTGAATAGAGAATCACTAACATGTCTGCATATGACCAACAATAATGTTGAGTTTTACGTGGGAAGTCAAGTTGTTCAGTTATAATTTGCTTTATATGATTTTGCAAATTAATTTAAGTGGACTTTATGAAATGAAATTGGAGAAGTTTGGTGTTATAAAAGCTTGTGCTCATGAAAAATCAGTGAAATAGTTAGACTATCATATGGACTGGTATAGATTTGTCACCAGAAGCACCTACAAATCAATTGAAGGAACCCTATCTTTCTATTGTGTATCTATGTGTGTCTATCTATTGTGTACAATAGCGATACTTTGCATCTCTTTAAGCTGGACATTGGCAAAATTGCTCAAGTCATAAATTAAAAAATAAAATAGAAAAGAACAGTTAAGTCATCCCAAGTGCAAATTTTTGGGCACTCAGGACAACTGTCTTAGTTTATGGGGAGAAACCACACAGTCAACATTTTAAATATTATAATAATAACTAGCTGTTACCCGCGGCTTCGCCCGCGTAAATTATAGCCTATGTCCTTCTCGGTACCCTAACCTATATGTATGCAAAATTTCATGATGATCGGTTCAGTAGATACGACGTGAAAGCGTAACAAACAAACAAATAAACTCACATTCGCATTTATAATATTATTAAATTAAATTATTATATATAGTTAGGATAGTTAGGATTACAACCAAGAAAATCTTAAATTTTATGTGTCTCACTTCAAAAATGACGAAGATTCATACAAACTTTCATCCCCTATTTTATCCCCTTGGGGGTAGAATTGATCAAAATCCTTTGCGGATGCCTACGTCATAACATCTACCTGCATGCCAAATTTCAGCCCCATCCGTCCAGTAGTTTGGGCTGTGCGTTGATAGATTACTATGTCAGTCAGTCACCTTTGAGTTATATATATATATATATATTTAGATTTAGATTTTACCTTTGGACATTACTTTTTTAATATTGTTTGGACATTGGGATTGGGTAAAACTAAGACTTATATTTAATATAATGTGTAGTCACCAAGCCCCCAGGACAGGATAAATAAGAGAATGCTGGTATAACCAATTAATTACACTTTTTGACCAATCGGATGTCAGTGTTGGTCACTAACCCACACATAAAACAAACCTGTGGGTTCTCCTTAGTCATGGCAAACAATTCCCAGACCATGAAATAGTTGTCCAGGGGTGAGAAGAACATGTCCTTGATGTTGCCTTCTATAGTCGCTGCCACAGACCAGTCACTACATTTTATTATCTCTGCCCTAAAAACGACAAAACCATTACAGTATTATTTTAGTTAAGCTATGTGGCATTTAATTTACTAATTCAATTAATTAAAAAATATCGATTTACTTTTTATCCGTTCTGTAAGCCAGAAAGGTGCCTTTGGGACTGTAGATAAGGCTGCGTATATTTGGAGTAGTTTCATCGCGTAAAGTTTGTTCTCCAAATGGTTCCTTAAATTCTACAAGAAATATATTCCTATTGGTAAGACCTGGAAAATACCAAAATATGTTATAAACTTATAACCTAAACGTTTACAAGATTGTAAAATATTTGAAAATTACACTGAACGTAATGAAAGAATACCTGTTATGTGTGGTGTCGCACTCATTTTAATAGTTTTGCTATTCTAAAAACTTAACAAAACACTAGATTATCTCATTATTTTAAAGATGTATTTGTGAAAGAAATCGGCGAAATCGCATGGAATATGACATGTCTTTGACATTGACAGATTTGTTTGACTTTGACTGGATACTTTTTTTTTCGATAAAAATGGTTTTCACGCGTTACGTATTTAGCCAGTATCAAGTAATAAAAACGAAATTTCTCGCGCTTTTTCGAGTTTTCTAGTTTATCAACGAAATTATGGTTTTGATTCATTTCATTTTCATTGATTCAACGGAGTCCCTGGCGACAATTAATCACGATTCCACTACTGGTTCAATCATAGACGACGTAGCAAGGCGAACAATCACCAGCCCGCTATGTAAAACCTGTAACACACGGTCCGATCTGGCAGGAGCCGACAAACTACCTACCGTCGGAAACCAACCATCCTGCAAGCCTACACACGTTTCGACCGATATCGTCCGACGAGCACCCGATCAGTGTTACCAATGCTACAAATAGTATCGACAATCTAAGTTACCCCTACTCTGTGTAAAATCTAATGAACTAATGGAGGTCATGTAAATACACGCAAATATTATTAATAAATAAAATAAAAAATAAATAAATTATTGGTTCATCGTGTATTAAAACTGAATAACCATGAAATGCATATAATAACGTCATAAGTTATTATGACAAAAGTTAATAATAGTAGCTAAAGGACTTCGCTACAACGCTATTAAATTGTTTCTGCCTGACATAGGAAAATAGTCAGAATCTAGCTATAAATTTGATAAGTTAGTTGGCAGCACTGCATCTGACTGTCTGTCTATGTCGCCTCTTACAGAATTCGCTACATTTAAAAGGATTACGTTGTAAATGGATATGAAAAGTTCAGTTTTAAAATAGATTAAGTATTTAATTTTAGTTATAATAAGTAGGTAAAAATGTTGGTTATACAATTAAGCTACAAAATAAAAAAAATATCGTTAACGATGTGGCTAAACATCGGCTATAGTGGCAACACTTTGTCGGACCGACCGTTGGAACATCCTTCCACAGGCACCGATTTGGCAGATGGTAGGAAGCCGACCGCGTCGGAGAGCCAACCACTCCCGACCGGTATTACTTGACTGCTCTACACACGGTCCGATTTGGTTGGTTGCGACGGTCGGCGTCCTGCCAAATCGGAACGTTTGTTACAGGCTTAAATCTCACTATAGCCGCATCATGCCAGTTTATTTTAGTTATAGTTATCCTCCACATTGTTCATGGACATGGCCATTTATAATACCAATTTCACATTATAAAGTCTATTATTTTTAGATACAATTACAGCAATCGAAAACAAACACCGTGTAGTCCGCTAAAATTCCCGCCACCAAGAACTCGATTAGATACTTGACATAGGGTTTTTCATATGAACCTTAGATATGAACGGAAACGGTACAGCCAATACCTATATAGCCGAACTGACAGATGCTTGCTTGTGCTTGCTGTACATCGGTACGCGCATTTAAAAAAATAAATAATGTCAATGTCATGAAATGAAATCCGCTATTGAATGAACTGAACTTTCAAAATGGCGTCTAGAGCTTGTGAATTTTGGAAGTGAAATTTACATTTTTCCCTCTACTTTATGGCTTTTATAAGCATTTCAGTGTTTATTTATTGAAATACAATTATCAATGTTCAGTAGTAAACAGCAGCTTGAGAAGCGTACTCCTGAAAATGGGACTGATCGTGAAAATTTCCTTTCGTTATTAGTAGATGAATATTTGAACTCGAATGCTCTTGGTAAGTCTTCAATTCAATATAAAATTTGATCATAGTCTATCAAATAACATCATTAACCAACTTGACTTTGATGAAGATGGGAAACTAGTATAATTTTGTGTAAAAGCGAGTGGTCGTGAATCTTTTCATCATGATTACATATTCTGTTGTCTATCATCTAAATATGAACCCTTCGGTCTTGTTTTTACAATCTAGACCTTCCATAATATTGTACTAGTATACATGTAGGTTGAAATTTAGAATCGTGCGCCCGTGTTCTTTTCTGCCCTCAGTCGTTCCGGGTGGTCATAAAAAAATAACCTGAACCTAACTTCTTTTCTGCCCTAAGTCGTTCTGGGTGGTCATAAAAAAAAAATAACCTGAACCTAACTTCTTTTCTGCCCTCAGTCGCTATCGGGGCGCACGATTCTAAATCCAAGCCTACATGTATCAGCTTCTAACAAATTGATCTAATCTGAACGAAAGTCAAGATGAGTACATGCCAGCAAGTACCTATGTATATAATATCCTATTCTTTATTTGAGTGTAGGTACCTGGATAGTTATAATTTTTTTTAGGCAAGAATATGATGTAGCAAAACATTTACAGGTGGCTGTCTGTCTGACTTAAATCTAAAAAACCTTCTATTCAAGACGTAATGTCTTCCATTATCAAAATATCTGTCAACATGTAACACAACTATTTGAGCAAATTGGGAATTGAAAGCAGATCATCTTAGTTAGCAGAGTAGTGTTCTAACCACTATACCACAAATGTAGTTCTACCTATGTCATATAACTTACATAATATATTTGTTTTTTTGTGTTACAGATGCTAAATGCCAAGTTTTAGCTAATTTGGCGAATTTTGCATATGACCCAATCAACTACCAGTTCATTAGAGATGTTGGAGTACTGGATATATTCATTTATGTGTTGAAAAATGAAACAAATTACAAACTCATAAACTTTGCTAGCGCTGGTCTTTGCAATCTATGTATAGGTAAGATATCTGTAAATTATGTTGAGATATTTGTTTAAGTTGACCTTGACAGTACAAAGAAATTAATATTCACACATGCAGGTTTAAAGGTGAAATAAAGTATTTTTTTCTAAACCTAAAAAATTAAAGAGAACTACTACTATTGTCAAAAAATATTACTAATAAAATATCTACATTTTCAGATCCATTGAATGCTACATACATCTTGAAAAACTTGGGATTGAAGCACATAATAGGATTATTGAATTCTGAGCACAATGAAATAGTGGCTAATGCTGTAGCCACATTAATATACCTCTGCAACGAACAAACAAAGTCTGAAATTAATTCACCTGAGGTACTTCAAGTAATTCATAGATTAAAATGTTCAAATGATAAAATATTATTGAACTTAGCTGAAGTGTTTCTACAAGATGTTTCTAATGAGCATTAACTGCAAACAATATTTAAAAAACTAAGGATAAAGTAATCCAGCATCAAGATGAATAAAATACTGTCAAATCGATTCCCATACATTGCAGTTAACAACAAAAATTATCAGAAAATATGTAAGATTCATACAACAACATTTAGCAGCACAGCTTTCAAAGCTGGAGATAAAATAAGAATACAAAAAACGTTAACACAAAAAGATCTGGACACATTCTCAAATCTTACAAGTGACCATAATTATTTGCACCAGAATAATGGCAACAAGAGGCCCATAGTTCATGGTGCACTTTTAAATGGACTTGTTGCTGGACTCATTGGCACCCACTTGCCAGGACCTGGCACTGTGCTGGTGTCACAGACAATGAAGTTTCCTAACAAGTGCTTTGTTGGAGAGAAACTCACTATAAGTGTGGAACTAGTTGATGTGCGGAAGATCCTCAAAGTGAAGTTCTTCTGTATTGTGGAGGAAGAAAAGAAGGTTGTGTTTGAAGGAGAGGCTAAGCTTATGCTGGCTAAAGACAGTTAGAGTTTCTTATTGTAATAATATAGTAAAGATCCACCAAGTTTTCTATGTTAATGCTTAGATGAGAAACATAACTCCTGACTCAATAGGACTAAAATAAGAAAAGACCGGTAGATGAACAAGCTGCATAGAAGACTTTGTGGTCCTATTATTTATTCCTAATTAAGTCATACATTTTACCTTTTTGATCTTTCCTGGTGTTTCAGAACAATAATTTATTAATTAAAATTAAGGGGAAAAGATTTCTATTATTAATAAATGATGTGCCAATAAAATATGTGAGAATCAGATCTAGATATTAATATAATAATTATAAAGTACAACTTAGCTGTAGATAGATAATTCTATCTGAATATAAGTTTGTAGTTCTTTAAGCTCCTGCAAATTACTGGTCACAAGCATGGGCTATTTATTGTCTAAAGCCATTTTTGTATGCTCGCATGATAACATAGAGTATATAAATCGTGCCAGTGACTATGGTTTGGCACAAACCTATCTTGAAAATTCTGTCCATTTATTGTCCATTATTATACAATTAGTCTGTATGTAATTAAGACTGATAGTCTCTAGTTGGATGATCAAATTGAGTTTTAATATAATTGATTACTTCCTTTTTCATATCGTTTCATAGCTACAATCGTCATGTTGAGGTTTCTGACAAAATTATACATGAGATCTTGAAAAAATATTGAAAAATATGTTGACTACATTATAGTAGTTATGAGTTGAATCCGATTATTTGTAAGGGATTGGTAACAATTTTGCCCATAATCTAATATTATTTATCAATATTGAAAATACAGCTCGGTACAGTTCGATTTCACTAAATGAAGAAAATATTACTACTGAAATGATCATATTTTTTTGCATTGAAGTGGGTATGTTATTTCTACATATAGAGTACAGTTGAAATTCAAACTTTCAATAGACGAGCTCCGTGGCGCAGCGGTCAACACGCCGGCCTGTGACACGGATGGTCCCGGGTTCGATCCCCGGTCAGGTCAAGATGGAAAATGATCTTTTCAAGATTGACCTGGGTCTTGGATGTTTATCTATATATGTATTTGTTATAAAAATATAGTATCGTTGAGTTAGTATCCCATAATACAAGTCTTACTTAAGAACTTACTTTGGGGCTAGCTCAATCTGTGTGATTTGTCCGTATATATTTATATTTATTTCAATATGTGTCAGACAGTAGAGCTGCTGAAAGTACACAGTTGATATGCAAGTATATTTAGCTGGATATTATAGTTGAGGTGTTTGTAATAGCTAGCTTACTGAGATGAGAACGAGTATCGTACGCTTTTCTATAAATTGAGCGATTGTGATTGTCATCATAAAATACAATATTACAATCCAAGTTTCGATGTCGTAAGGACCATATTAATAGCTAATTTGGTCTCATACACAGTGCAGCTCTTGGTTACTTTTGAAATAGTGTTGAACTAGAGACAAACATTGATTTTGTGTTTGTATAATTTTAAGCTAGCAACTGTTATTTCTGTTAAATATGTTACAAAAACATTTTGTTATGGTTTTTCTGTATTATTTTCATGTTTTTACTAAAAGGATCATTTTAATTAAACTGTGAATCTTGTTATATATATTTGTTTTTTTTTTATTTCTGTAATTTTTTCGACATAATTTTGTTGTTCAAAAAATTGCTAGATTGAGGGCTTTTAGAATTTTGCATTTTATTGTAGCAAAATAGATTTACCTAGTTAGTACAGTATTAGCTGTTAGTGTTTCCAGATTTTATTAAAATTTTGTAGTTTAACATTTTATGAATAGGATAAGTAATGCTCTAAATTGGGAGTCGCAACGGCTGTGACGTATTCTGCAATTTTAAGAATTGGCTGGTTTGAAAGTTTATACCCTTACAAGTTAAATAAAATAACTAATTTAAAAAACCCCTGACATAAGATGGTGGGACTCATTTTTTTGTCGGCTGAAAAGGTTTATGAAAGGGTCCCACAGCTTAACGTGCCTTCCGAAGCACGGAATCATCTTTCATATATTGAGGAGATACAAGTTACCAAACTGGAAACATCTTAATAAATTACCCATGGGATTCGCACCCACGACCTTCGGATCTTAAGCTACTATTGGATCACCGAGGCAGTTAAAAAGAAGTTGTTAACGGCTGAACAAACGAGTTCATAAACATCTCATACCATCGCCAAGAAGCCTGCTGTCAAGTACAAAAAATCTGCAGAGAGCTACGGTGCCTCAGATCTTACACGGACACGCGCACACAGTGCCAGGTCAAACTTATAACACTAGTATTTTTTATGTCGGGGGTTAAAAAAGATATTTGTTCTCTAAAACCAGAAATTTCTTTTTCTTAGAACTGATTAAAAAATAAAAGAAACTACTTCCACACAATTAAAATAAAAGAATATCCTAATCTCGTCTACTTAGCAAATCTTAAACAACAGAAGGAAAAAGTTTTTTTTCTTTTTATATTTCCTCTTCATTAGCGAGTAGCAATAATCAGTCTGTCTAATCCTCAAGCGTTGATACCTATTACCAGTGGCCTTTGGCTGAAGCGGCCAAAAAGCCCCTCACGTTTTATTTATAAAAGTATGTAGGTTATATTGCCTGGAGCATAAATATGTTACCTACATATATCTATTATTTACCTTTTATAAAATACTTGATTGAACTGCATAAAACTTGACTGCATCGATGTACAAGGAAAAATAATAAAAATTACTATTTATTAAAGCTGAATGGTTAATTTTATTTAGTAACTCTAAGCCAAAGTAGCCAAGAGATAAAATTCGGTATGTCTCTGAGGTAGGTCTATCAATGAATTAGTTTTCATATACATAGGTATATCTATTTTTGATGAAGACTAAGTAACAGAGTTCCTAGTCCAAGATTTATTTCTCGTAGGCACCGTCAAGAAATTCGGAAACAAAAGCTAAAGAAAGCTTATAAACTTCAAAGAGACCTCTCCAACCCGTCTGACCAGCGTGGAGAGTGTAGGCCAAATCTTTTGACTGCTCTGGTAGTTCAGAGAGGGTCGTGCTTCTGCAGTGGAGACTAACAAAGACCACCACAAGTTGGTTCGCACAGATGGTAATGCGAACAGGGGAGGCTGCCGCCGCCGCCATACATACCGATTTGGTACACACAGCCCCATCCATTGTAATACCGCTTGGTTATAGACTCTCCATAGCCATAGCCTCCGTCTGATACCTATAGGGACCCTACCATGCCGAGCACAAATAGAGTAGGATACATTAGTGGGTAGAACGGATACACTCCATAAGTACAATTTCAGATATAATCTTGTAAATTTGTTTTGTATCCGCTCTACCATCAACTTATATTTGATCTCATGAGGTGACCATATGACCGCATAATTTTCCAAATGAGTTTTCACGAGTGCCTCATAAAGCTCTACCTACAGCATTTAAGTTTGTGAACAAGTTGTGAACCCATGAGAGTGGCGCATCTTAGGTAAGTATGCTTATTTTTCTACTTTGCTACAAGTAGGGATTTGTTATTTCAGTTTACCGATTTGATACTCTTTGAAGTATTCAAAAAAGCTTAAAAAAGGTTTTTTATTCTTCTGGAGAATTTGTATCCGGGACGATCCCGAATCCCGACCATCTTGCAATCCCAGCTAGCTCTTACGTTATGTATCGTAACTGGTAAAAGCGTCTGAGAAAATGTTCTGTCTCAGATAAGGAGGTAACGTATTATTTACTCAAATTAATGCACATGCAATGTAACTACATAGCAAATTGATGACAACATGGGCCCAGGACATAGGAGGGTAGCTAAGTATTTTATACTAAGTATAACCTTTAAATCATACTTTTTTTGGGCACCTACTTAGTGCTTTTTCAATACTATTATTATAAAGTAGAAAGATTTTATTGTTTGTTTGCATTACTCCGAATTAGCTTCAAAAATGATGGACCGATTTTCAAAATTCTTTCACATCTAGGAAGATAATTTATCTGCGGGTGATAAAGGCTATGATTTACGCGGATGAAGTCGCAGGATAATTGCTAATAATACTATATAATAACATTTTTTAAATAATTCTATTTGTTCGTTTTCGTTCGTACCTATTTACGTCTTACGTACCTCCCCTGGCTCTAAGGTATCGCGGGTCAAGACAAGGTGCAACCGGGAGCACTCCAAGATTAGAGATTACATCCAGAGATAATCAGACACCTAAAATCAGCATATCGTTATCTTTTGTTTCATCTTTATCTTTCTAAATGTGTGATAGGGTCACGTACGAACTACGTGTAAATTGAAGCACGTTTGGTCGCTCCTTCCAAGTGCTGTGTGAGCATTCTATAAAAATACAGAACTGTCTAACGCTCATCCCAAACCCAATTTGCAGTGCACATTGACACATCTTTTGTGTCGAAGAGTAGGCAGCAGCATCCATTGGTAAGTCATTTTTTCAATCTCTTTTTTTTCGCGTTTGCGTAAATTATAGCCTATGTCAATCGCAGATAAATTAGCTTTGTATACGTGAAAGTATTTTGAAAATTGGTTGAGGTGTTTCGGAGCCTATTTGACGCAAACAAATAATCAAATATTTTATTTTTATATATTAATGGACCGACAGACCACACTGACGACCCGGCCCTGAACTGTGTGGTCGAGTTCATACAAATCGTATATATCTAATAGATTTTCCATGCTGGTTTGGAATAGAAGAAAAAACATAGAATATACCAGCTGCCAGATTGTAAAAGTCAGTCAAGGGATTGGTTGGGAAATCTATCTATCTATCTATCAGCCAGTGACGTCCACTGCTGGACATAGGCCTCCCCCATAAATCGCCACAAATTGCGATCCTGTGCATATTGAGTCCACCGCCTCCCGGCGACCCTAATAAGGTCGTCCGTCCACCTGGTCGGGGGTCGTCCCACACTGCGCTTCCCTATTCGTGGGAAATCTAAGGAATCACATTTTAAAGGCGATGCTGCTACCAACCCATCACCATCGATTTGATTTGATTTCATTGATTTCATACATACATACATACCTACTATCGCGCCTTTTTCCCTTGCGGGGTAGACAGAGCCCAGGTCTATAAAACCTAAAGGCCACGTTTAGCATGTTGGTGGGCTTATAGGTGGAGAACGGAATCAAAAATAGTGATGGGTTGCTTGCCGCATCCCCATTCCCTCGATCGGCTTTTACGATCTGCGCGGGAAGAGAAGCAGCTGGCGCATTCTACGTTTTTTCTTTTCTCCCAGACCAGCGTGGAAGGGCTTTTGATTTCACTTTCCTAATTTACGCCCACTAACCCGCTAAACGTGGCCTTTGGGTCTCTGTCCTTGGGTTCTGTCTACTTCGCAAGGAACATAGACGTGATATGTATACATATATGGAAGTCGATCGTCGTGTATCGATTTTTCTCCGACCCGGCCGGGTCCCGTCAGGATGGGAACCGGAAATGTGTGAATAGCGCTATAAGGAGAAATGGCAGTGTGTGTGAACTTTGCATGCATTGGTCTTTGGCATTGGTATTGGCTACATATAACGCTCTTCAGGGGCCTCTCCTGATAGTTTTTAGATCCATGGTACCTTCTTACTTTCTTTTATAAACAAACAAAGATATACATATATTTATTGTCAAAGGTACAAAAAAGTGCAAAAAGAAAATAAAAGGTTACTGTAACTATATACCAATAAGTACGGTATCAGAGGCAGTACAGAACCTGATGATCTGTCTTCGCCTGGTTCCGCCTCCAACAAGCACAAGTCAAAGTTTGTCAAAAAAATTTTACAGATATCGATAGCAATCTCCGCTTCTATTCCAAAATGTATGGGTTCAAGAGATGGATGCTGCTGACTGTGCTGCTTTGCCTGGCCGTTGGCGAGAGCAGGAGGAAGAGAGACGAGTACGAGAGTTTGAAGTCCGTGGAAGAGGTTGAAGTCGACGAGGTCAATGAAGACAACGCCGATTACGATGAGGTAATGCTGCTTTAAACACTTCCTTTATGAGCTTGATCGGAATTCTCCTGTCCAACTGGTATCTTTCTCTGCATAACAGGCCCTTCTTACCCACTAGGCACTCTGGGCACATGCTCAGGGCCCCGCAGTCGATAAAGCCCTCTATTTACTTCTACATCATAATGTAAAAAAATTGGCCAAGTGCGAGACTCGCACATGAAGGGTTCCGTAGAAGCAAGCTTAGATTAGCCAAAAACCTCTATAAATTTTCGCCCGCAAAATAGCTTTGTTTTTCATAGTGTTTGTATGAATGGCAAAGTTATTTGTGCGGTTTATGAAAAAGGGCTATATTTCAAAACAGACGGAAATGACGAAACTTAAGGGCTCCGTTTTTTTGCCATTCGGCTACGTAACCTTAAAAAGTAGAATAACTTTTAAATTAAAACGATTTACATCAATTATTATTTTATTAAAAAAATTGTAAGCATCGATATTGATATCGTACGATAGTAATGGACATCATGATTGGAAAGCCGAACTGGAAATTATATTGAGTAGTAAGAGTATCGTAATACCTTCTTAAAATAAGTACCTTGTAAGTGTTCATCAGGGAAGCTATTGACATTTATGAAGAACGTAAAATATACAATGTAGGAACTAATTTGTAGATAAATGGACAGTATGGTTTAGTAACGGACATATTATTAAGTATTTTACTATTATTATTTATCGATATTAAATAAAAGACGAACTAACATAGAAGAGTAGGTAGGTACATTACAGGACTTCTAATATACCTATATAGACATTCTTTGACGAACATACTCACTGTGAGTTTCAAAAAGCTTGTAATAATAAAACGTGTCACTTTTTATTTAATCGAATTATTTTATTTTACAAACTTTTTACCCATTTTGGAAGTGCCTATATTTCAAACACTTGATTTAAGAAAAAGTATTTTAAAAACCTCACTGTCTTTTTTTACTTTTGTATTCAAAATCGTTCATTCGTTCGCGTGAAATCGTGACGTGACGGGTTTTTTTGCCGTTCGGCTACGAAACCCTAATAAAACGCCATTTCTCTTTTGTTTTAGTATTATAAATCTTAAGTAAACTTATTATTAATATTTATACACTTATAACTTGTGCCATTTTTACAAACTTAAATTATGCTGCTACAGTTACTTTAAAAAAAAAGTCTTACCTACGTCGAAATTGATTTACATACAAATCCATGTCGTGCGCAAAGGGGCGTTGTCAGTGCGCTACAGACTGGTTCATCTCGGGTCTAGAATGGAAGGTACCTACTACACAACATTTTGCTAGTATGACACTGTCCAATAGGTACCTACTATTTTTTTACTTTCCCTTACAAATTGCCCGGGCAGCCAAACAGTTCTACTTCTATGAAAATTTCGAAATATTTTTTTGAGTTGCCAGAATTGTTTTCATAAGAAAAGTTGTTCATATTGACGGGCCGAGTCACCCCTTTAAGGGTATGTCGAGGATCAATTTACACGCTGTATCTTACATGCGTTCCAAATATACAAAAAAAAAACCGACCGAGTGCGTGTCGGGCCACGCGCAGTGTAGGGTTCCGTAGTTGCGAATGACAATTTTGAGTTCACACTCGCACCCCACAGCTTAACGACCAAAAACATCTAACAATGAAAATTGTATGAATTTTTACATTTTCGAGTACATTTTATAAGTTGGTTGCCTATAACTTTTTAGTTTGTACTTAGTACTCAGTTCTGATAGTTTTCCTTTCAACTTCAGTATATACATATACTACTGCTGTAATTTTTTTCACGTATCCATATATAATCTTTTAGCAGATAGAGGGGGGGGGACACGTACCCCTAACAAAAATTTGCTGTTTAAATCCAAATATTTCGGAAACGGACCCCTAAATCGAAAAATGGTGTTCTCAACCTCACAATATTTTTTAAAGACCTATTTAACAATACCCAACACGATGGGGTTGTATAGAAAAAAAATATTACTCCCTCTTTATTTGTATGGGAGCTACGCTAAGAAAATTTTGTTTTCAAGATTTTTTTCTACCACTTTTTTGGCATGATTAATACACATACACATACCCATACAAAATTACAGTTTTCTAGTACTTATAGTCTCTGAGTAAATCCGCGGACGGACAGACAGACCGACAGACAGACGGACAGACAGACGGACAGACAGACGGACAGACAGACGGACAGACAGACAGACAGACATGGCGAAACTATAAGGGTTCCTAGTTTACTACGGAACCCTAAAAACCGACATCAGTACAACTACAACTTTTGGGCGTGTCAGAGTGATGATGACGAATCTGCCGGGTCAGGTGGTTGCGTTCTCGATTTGTTCACCGCTGTAGGTGAATGGTGAATGACTATTAGGACAGGGTTCTTAGTCCTTAACTGTATTTGTTCGTATTAACAAATTCTGCCTACTTTAGATATACCTGCCTACTTACTTGTAACGTATCTACGAGAGGATTCGGTGCAATAAAAATCTTAACAATTTATCTTAGTTACCTATATAATAATAGATTCTTAGTAGTGATTTTCCAAATACGTATGACACATTTGACGAAATTGAATAAAACATTTGACATATCCAGCGGTAAACATCCAACGTATCGTACCTACCACGTCTCTACCCCGCAAGGGATAAACACGTGATAATATGAATGTATGTTATTTTATTATAAAATCTAAGATATTGACATAACTGCTCAGAAAGGAGTGTATTGTTTGAGAGTTTGTAGGTACTTACTTATATTAATTTATTTATTCCACCAAACTTCTATACATGGCGAAATTTTGATCGTTTTGGACCCTTAAAGGGGTGATTCAGTCCGTCGATATGAACCATTTTTCCTATGGGACCAATGCTGGAAACTCAAATTTTATTTCGACATTTTCATACAAAAGTGTTCATCCGCCCGGGCAATTTGTATAGGAATGTCGAATTTTTTTTCGAGTTTACAGCATTTGTCCCATAGGAAAAGTTGTTTATATTGACAGGCTGAATCACCCCTTTAAGGGTCCGGAACGATCAAAATTTCGCCATGTATAGCTCAATCTTTGACAGCTCAATGGATACGTCTATATGGGGACTAATCGTTAGAATTTTTACACGATCCCGAATTATTTTGGCGTCACAGAATAAAACCACTAGGTCACAGAATAATAATAGTTGACTAGGTGTCAAAGCGTTGCTAGATACTCTATTTAGATATGTATATATGACAAAAACGAGCAGACGAGCCACCTGATGGAAAGTGGTCACCGTCGCCCATGGATATCTGCAACACCAGAGGAAGTGCTGATGCGTTGCCGACGAAAAAAAAAAACACTTTATATTTTCTTACTTTGTTCCAGCTGGAGCCCTGTCAATGCGGCGTCTTTATGTCCCTGCAAGTGGGTGTGAAGGAGGGCGTTCGTCGCGCCAGGCCTCGCGGACCACCTCAGGGAGAGCCTGTGGTCACGTACGACACCGACTCTCCTAGTTTGCCCTGTGGCTCTGGAGGCTTCAAGCACTGTGTCAGCAAATGTCTTGATGTGGTTAGTATATCTTTAAAATTTATAGATACCGCTCATACCACATAGCCTCGATCATTGGTATTAAAGCTCCCTCGTCTAGAAGATACTAGTAATGTACCTACAGAGCGTATCTCTGTATAGGTACACTCTCTTCTTGTCCACGCTTACTTTGGCAACCACCAGGGTTAAAGGTCAAAGAATATATACACTAGTAAAGTACAATAATGGCATCGGCGGCATTGTGTTCATGAAGATGGAGTATCTTTTGACTAGTACTACCTAACAATCAACATTTAAGTACTTACTACTAGAAAATGGAGCTTTTATACTGTTCATGTTTTATCTTAATAGAGCTTTATGATCAATCAAAAATCATCGTCAACGTCAACAAACTTTGAATATTCTTTGCATCCTAATGCTTTAATAGCTGGGAAGTAATAATTTGAGGTTTCAATAAAAGTCTATATTAGTTTACTACTGAAAAAATTAATTCCAGGAACTGGCCGGTAAGAAATATAAGGAAATAGCTATCTAATGGAGTTTAATCAAAATTTATTTTAAGGTTATGTTAAATGAACTGGCACAAAACAAGAATGACCAACGTGATGCATTATCTCCTTGCTCAGATTCTGAAGTATCTGCCTCGCGCTGGCCCCGTCATCTGTGGTGCCGTGGAGCGCGACATCCACCGTGAGAAGGCGTTCCTCTTCATCAAGAACTGTGGAGGAGAGTGGCAGCCCACCAGCTTCTCTGCCGGCAAGGAGTTCTGCTGCACTGATGGACAGCATCACAAGTGTTGATTGATAGGTACAGATCTGGTCTGGTCCATTGGGTATAAGAATACGTCAAACTAAAGTTCATGGAAACGATTAGTTTTTATGAGCTAAACTTTGTGAAACTCTATTTTTTTTATAGGTAGAATGACACAAGGCAGGTGGTGGTCCACCGGCAGGGAACTCTGTAGTATTCTCGTGTTCTCTTCTCCATTGGGAACATCACAAGTTATGACCTTTCTAGCTTGATTGGACACAATATTGATGGTTTATGTACTTACCTACTCGAAGGTAAACCGTTGCCTACTTTTATATAAATACTTAGTCTTATTTACTGCGTTTTCTAGTATTAATAATTATACTTAGTCGCAATAATAACGCGTGTGTTTAAATAAAATAAATTAACTTTGATCATAAAATTATCATAAATTAAAAACTTCCTAGCATTTAAGTTTGAAATGAAATAGGAGGGAAATACGCTGTCTACCGATATATTGCTTGCCGATACTAATCCTACTTATTTAATTACTTTTAATTAGTGTTCGAATAGCGTTTAACACTATGCGTCTAATATTAGAACGTTAGTGCGGGTTTTACAGGCTGTGAAGATCAGATGTGGCAAGAGTGTTCTGCGACATTGTAGGTAGACATTTTTAGTCTGGCAACACAACCTTTTGTGACTCCATTCGCTCACATAGAGACAAGAGACACATAGAAATTATAATTTGTCCTATTCTCCTCTTTATATCATTCTGCTCTAATGGGGAATAAGAAAAAAACTTATTTCTTTATTTATTTAGATAAAGATTATAAGAGGTTATCTATCACAATTATTTTAAAAAACCCACTCTGGGCTGATTAGTTTGCCTTAGGCGATGTAGAGTAAAAAAAAATTAATAACTTCCTAAGCAGATACAAATCTATCTTTAATATTTCTGTGCCGGTATTTTAATTTGGAATTACGGTTTAGTATTAGTATTTTTCTGTCCTTCAGCACAGAATCTGCATGGCTTCAACGCGTCTCTGATGATGAAGCCAGGAAATTGCTCAAGAGGGAGGGGAAGAGAGCACAGATTCTTCTGGGTCTGTAAAGTTATGGTATACTATTAGACAGTGCTGTAGATATAGCTATACTATTTCTACAGCACTGTCTGTACCGTCATTAGGACTCCCCCGTCCAGCCGACGTGTTAATTAATACCTAGCGTACATGGGGGCCGTCTCGTCTGAGTTATGTCGATGTCAGTGCCCGGAACTCGCTGACGTGTCTATTTTATTAGACGATCTTTAGGTTCCCATACATGTTTTCTGAACGCAAGATCTTTAGCGCAATTTTTAATAGATTAATTTTACGGGGTTTTCTGAACGCAAGATCTTCCATGTGCAATTTTTAATAGATGACTTTACGGGAGTAACAAAAATCTGTTGTTAAGTTGCATTTTATAGGGAAATAGAGTTAGTTAGTTATTAGTTAAATACATTTTTATAAGTTTCTATATTATTTTAGATACACATCACATTACATACTTACTTAATTTGTTACGGAAGAGTACTTACATTTATATAAAAAAGGGGCAACTCTTTATCACCATAGATATTATTGTAGGTAGGTACGTGATGATAAACTACTAATATTGGGCCATTGCTAATGTACCTATTAGGTACATTTGGATCCTATCATTGTTGTAAGGTTAGGTAGGTACCTATGTACATTCGGTGTTAGAAGTAGATTCTAATCAAATGGGTGTTCTAATATAGTGGCATTTGTTTGTCATCATTTGATTAGACAACTTATACCTTAATTAAAGTAAGCTTTTAATAATGATGACCTCTGGTACTATTGAGCCGTAGAGGCTCTAGCTCAATAGTACCTACCAGAACATTAAATCGCAGGGTCTTACCAGGTCACATCATCATATAAATAATAAAGTTCGACAGATATTTAATTTTTTTCGAATTTGCAGCATTGGTTCCATAAGAAAAGTTGTTCGTTTTGATGGGCTGAGTCGCTGCACAAAGTGTGTGTACTAATTAAAAGTAAAATTTTATAATATATATTTATATGCAGGGTTACTTGTACCTTAAAGTACTATAAAGTCAAGATCATGAACAACATCTTTTCATATGGGACCAACGATGGGATATCGATAAAAAAAATCTCCCATAAACAGTTGTTTATTTGGGCTCGTTTGATGGTTCGAAGGACAAGGGTAGGTATTTTACCTAAGACCTTATATAATATACTCGTAGAGGGTATACCACCCAAGTTTACAACGTAGTGTGACGCTAGCTCAATATGTGTAAATTATGTCCCGTTGTGTTGTCATGCGTTATATTTACTTAATGCTTTTATGTATTTCTTTTTTTAATTATGCATGTAGTTTTTATACATTTTTATACTTAAATAAAATTATTTTTTCATCGTCCATTCATTTTATTTGTTCCTAATGATCATACTTGAACACTTGCTAAGACGAGAAAATATAGTGAAACTGATTAAAATTCAGGGTGTTTCTGGATAATGATACCTAATCTGGCAATGTTTTAATGTTAGAAATCAGAATCCCTAAAATATGGATCCCGAAAAAGGTGAAGAACGAAAAGAAATATTGGATCTACCACACACATTGCCCAAACAGCTAGTTTTATTTTATAGTAAGTCCAATATATATAGATTTTATTTTTACCCTTTTTTCTTGCGTATATTCTATTAGGGATTATGATACCATCTTTAAAATATTGCCAGGTTTTTCAGAGTCATTTATTTTTTTATTCGCAGACCTGATTCGCTTCTCACATTTCGAAGAAACAGAACATAACGTTCATAACAAACCTTATTCGTAGCAGGGACCGGAACCACTTACCATAAGAGGGGTTTTCGTTGGGGTTTTTGATCGACTGGTTTTCGTAAACCCTAACGATTTGATAACCATATCATTAGCTTACCCTATCGAAAGGCTTACTAATATGATACAATTAAGTCGACTAAGCACTAACTCATATCTCAAAACCCTATGATAGGCTTACCCTATCAAGTGTTATTCACATGACGTCAAGCTTTTCTAACCTTTATTTTGCAAGTCATATAACTCATAATTGCTCACTCTAGAGAGTTGATAGGGTTAGCAGGGTGCGGGCCTCTCTGAGTTTTAAGAATCGGGGAATTAGGTACTCGTGTCTACTACTGCGTTGGTCACTTTCTACTGTTTGCTGCGTTGATTGATGGATCGGACTTGAAGTGTTTATTTTTATTAGGTAGGAGAAAAAGTTTTTTCGTATTTTGTATGAAGATTTTTTCCGGCCATACAAAAGAGATGTAACTATGACTTTAAAATTCTCAGACAAAAAAATTTAAACGAACTTTGTGTTATTTTTTTAAAAATCATAAACACCAAAATTCACTTCCGGTTTAAATTGCATACATACCTTTTTTTTAAATAAAATTTCAAAAATGTATAAATTTTTTCGCTGATTCCATAAATTTTTAATAGACAATAATACAGTTGAAGAATGGCGGGGAAATGTATTTTATCATTTTCATTATTTCTTAAAATGTACCTTTCATATGGTCTCAAATTCATCCATGTATATACAATATAACTGAAGAAATTTTATTACAACTTTACACATACAAAATACGAAATTACTTTTTCCCCGACCTAATATTTTATTACGCGCGGTATTTTTAATTTTTATTACCTAGTTTGTTAGTAGCTCAGACTAATACGTACGTAGGATAAATATGCCTCCTACGGAAAAAAAATGTAATTCAGATTAAAATTTTGAAAAATTATAAAAAAAATGGGTACATTTTTTATTAAAACGGACAAAGCTGAAGAGAGTTCTTTCTATGAGCATTATCCAATATTTAAATTCACAAAAACAAAAACTACTACTAACAAATATCGGGCTTGGCTGGTAACATATCCTAAGCAGATCAGAATGAACTAGTTTGCCCTAGGACAAACTATCTTCATTTCAGCCGTAAACTACTGGACATAGACTTCTTCTAAGTATTACAAAAATGACCTGTTGGAAGTTACTTTGCATCCAGCCTTTTTCTGGGACCATGGTCAGGTCGTCCGACCACGTGATCGCAATTTAACAACCTTTTCGCCCTATCAGTCTTCGGTTCTACTCGCTATAGGCCCCGCCCACTGCCACTGCATAGAGCTAATCTGCTGAGCTATGTCGATGACTTTAGTTTTTATACGGATTTCCTTATTTCTGATTAGGTCTCGTGGAAAACCTTCGAGCACAGCTCTGTTCATAGCTCTTTGAGCGACCTTGACCTTTCTTATGAGAACTTCTTATAACACATTTTGGTCGAAGACTTTTGACTTAGCACCGAGGTATTTCGGACGAGGAGACACTAGGGAGCTTCCCGAACGCTGCCTAGCCGAGTTGAATTCGTTGAAGCACCTCATCCTTGAAGCTGGAACTGGATTAATTGACCCAGGTAGACATATTGGTCTACAATTTTAAGGTGAGAGTTCCCAACATGAAACATGGATATTCGACATGATCTTCGTTTTATCCATGTTCATTTTAAGGTCCACCTGGGGCCAAATGAACATGGATAAATATTGGTTGGGAAACCTTATTGAGCATTGTACTTAAGTCCTCCAGCGATTCCGCCATGACAACGATTTCATCAGCAAATCGAAGGTGAGTAATATACTCAACTTCGGTGTTGATGCCAAGTCCATCCCATTCCAATGGAAGACACCTTCTAAGTGTCTTCCATTGCAGCTGTGAACAGTTTCGGAGATATCACGCCTCTCTGGAACGTGGAATAACCCTCGTACTTTGCTCCTGACTGACATGGTCACGTTGCTGTAAAATCACTTCAACACCACGATATACCGATGGTCAATGCGACACCACTGAAAAAAATGAAGCACGGCCCATGTTTCGATCGAATCGAAGGTTTTCTCATACTCCACAAACGCCAAGCATAGTGGCTAGTTATACTTTTGCGAGACGATTCGTGATCACCCTCGAAAACAGCTTATAGACGGCCACGTCTATAATCTGTTGTCGAGGGTGATGAGCCATCATTATCATCCTTTTTGAAAAACAAAACCACCACGCCCCTGTTCCACGCCTCTGGCATCACGCCCTCGAGCAAGACGGAATTAAAGAGGTTCTGAAGAGTGAAGTATTCCGCCCGCTTTCAGAAGCTCTGATGTAATTCCGTCCTCGCCCGGCGCCTTGCTGTTTTTGAGCTGTTTGAGGGCAATCCTAATCTCGTACAGATTGATATCCGGGATATCTTTGGTATAGTGTCGGGTTAACTTGGCTCTTGGATCATGGGTCAAGTTGACCTATACGGCAGTCCGTAAAACCTCTCAATCTCCCTCATTACCTCAGCCTTTGTCGACGTCACTTTGCCGTCCTTCGTCTTCAACTTAGTCAACCAGCTCTGCCTAATAGTCTCCACTCTTGCAAACACTTTGGAGCCCCTTTTCTGCTCTATCGTCTTCTTAATACGTTCAAGAGTGCTATTTTTGAACGCGTGACTCACTAAACGAGTGATTGACGCGAGTGTTTCCAAAAGGCCGCATTTTTTAATCATGCGTTGACGAGTGATTGCAGCGAGCGATTGAGACCGCTCGTTTCCACAAGCGACGAACGCTTTTATGTCAAAGTCACTTCCTTCTTCTTCTTCTGTTTTATATTATGGCTTCCACCGAAATTTCAGTGATTCTGCCAATGTCCAGTATAATGAGATACTAAGTATCGGTGTTGTACGGTAAAGTTTTTCCAAGTAGCATCAAAGATGTCGTATGTTCTTTGATGCCTCGTGGCAGCTTGGGGCGGCAAATCTATACGAGTGCATTTATTAGTTCACTTTAACTATTTCACAAATTGTTCATGAGCACGAGCATTTATAACACCAAACTACACCAATTTCATATTATAAAGTCCACTAAAATCAATTTGCAAAATTGTCCAAGGCAAACTTCAACTGTACCCCTTGACTTCCCACCACAAAACCCCAAGTCACTTCCTGTCATTTGAAGTTCATCTGTCATCATTTTACGTTCCGTTTGACGCTACACTTTTTAAACATTTTAAAAATCCTTAATAACCTTAAAAAAGTTAAAAAAAAAATCTGCGTGAAATAAGAAGAAATGAAATATTTTTCATTGAAGGTTGGCAGCACTACAGTTCAATCGATGGTTTCAAAAATATGGCAAAATGGCATTTCCTGCCTTAGAAGACGAGTGTGACTTGTAGTCGTGCACGACTTCCGTTTTAGTGAGTCACGCGTTCAAAAATAGCACTCCAGTATTATAGGAGCGTATATCGTGCCCCAAAGTCTTTTGAGGTTTCTTTTTGGGGCCAGATTTAAAGATCTTGGATCCCACCGCCTGGACAGCTTCTACGAACCCATTGTTGAGCTCGTTCACAGAAATGCAGTCTGGAAGGCATTTGAAACGATTTGAGAGTTGGAAGAGTTCGTGGTTCTGGATATGGGCTGGTCAAAGCGTAGACTACATCAAGCGAACCCTCTCGAGGCCACTCACGATTCTAGTTTGGGTACTCGGGTTTGGCCGGTAACATACATTATGTTTTACAAGAGCAACACCCGCGACTGTAGCTGATCTATCCTTTGTAAATCCGTACTGTTCACTATGAAAAAGACCATTTCTAGAAAAGATAGTACCTGATTAAAAATTAGGTTTTCAAATATTTTACTACCGTCTTTTTTTTTTAACTTTAATAATACCTATTCTACGTTGTTTTCACTTTGTCACTGGATTTCAAAATAGTTTGTCTGGTATATATTGATTTTGCACATGCACATATTCTGTTAAAGACTTTTGAATAAGTTTAAACAAATTTAACAAAGTCAGGATTCTGATTCATGATTATAAGCTTTGATAGCAAGTAATTCGTATAACCTACTAGCTGATGCCCGCGACTTCGTCCGCGTGGACTTTATGACGCCGGCATATTAATATTACATAATTATAAAAAATATAAAATAATAATACATAATTAATATACCTTAATACTAACTAAACATGCATAATAGAATACTTGTAGCAGTGTTATAAAATTGTATGGAATTGCATTGACTGTTGCTAAATATTGGAGGAATTAAATATAGAACTTTTTGAGCCACCGACACGATAAGAAGAAGACTATATAGCTAGCTCCAAGTGAGCTTGCGCTACTTCACCAAACTTTGAGGTATGGGCAGAGCGCCTTCAACCTATCGCACATCTCCAAAGGGCCTTCGGGAGAGACGGACCTCGGCTTTAGGTGTTGCCTGTGTACTCAAGGCTTGGAGAGACAGCAAACTCTTATGTTTTGCCGTATGGGCTTAAAACTACGTTGCCAAAAGGGGGACCGCTGGGCGGTTACCAGTAATTTGAGCTAATCGTACTCTACGCACTCAATCCCAGAGGAGAGTGTGACTCTGTAAAATTGTCGATATAAAGTTTAACATGGTAGGTACTTAGATCAGATGTTCTAAATCTTCGATTTTTTCACGTCAACAAAAAATACTAATCAGGCTGAACAACTTTTGCTACAGCGTCATTTTTATATTTCCTATAATTTACCTGGACCGTTATAGTTCTGCGTCAGGTGTTCCAAATCTTCAAATAAAATACCTCAACAAATAATGCTCATCAGGTTGAATAACTTTTGCTAAGGCGTCATTTATACATGGCGAAATTTTGATCGTTCCGGACCATTAAAGGGGTGATTCAGCCCGTCAATATAAACAACTTTTCCTATGGGACAAATGCTATAAACTCGAAAAAAAAATCGACATTCCTATACAAATTGCCCCTATGAAAATGTCGAAATAAAATTTGAGTTTCCAGCATTGGTCCCATAAAAAAATGGTTCATATCGACGGGCTAAATCACCCCTTTAAGGGTTCAAAACGATCAAAATTTCGCCATGTATATTTCTTATTGTTTACCTGGACCATTATGGTGTTGCATGAGGTGTTCCAAATCTCAGATTTTTTATACCTCAACAAAAATGCTCATCAAGCTTAACAAATTTTGCTAAGGCTCCACTCTTATATTTCTAGCTTAGCTGGATTATTGTGATGCTGCATCAGGTGTTCCATTTTTCAAAATTATTTCTACCTTATATGTTGCCCCGGCTTAATAGCTATATAGCAAAAAAAGTTTCATTCGAATCCGTCCAATATTTCCGGAGATAAACGTGATCATACATACAGACAGACAAGACAAGAAATTCTAAAAAAATTTTTTGCTTTCTATTATTCTTTTTAAGTGTCCCTCTATCCATTTCAGTCAAAAATACTAAATGTACAGACAAAATATTTTTACTGTTTTATTATATGTATAGATGGACCATTATGGTTCTGCGTTAGGTGTTCCAAATCTTCAAATTAAATACCTTAACAAAAAATGCTCATCAGGTTGAATAACTTTTGCTAAGACGTCATTTATATATTTCTTATATTTTACCTTGACCATTATGGTTCTGCAGGAGGTGTTCCAAATCTCAGATATGTTATACCTCAACAAAAATGCTCATCAGGCTTAACAACTTTTGCTAAGGCTCCTCTTTTATATTTCTTATAGTTCAGCTAGACCATTACAATGCTGCATCAGGTGTTCCAGTTTCCAAAACTATTTCTACTCTATATGTTGCGCCGGTTTAATAGCTATATAATAAAAAAGTTTCATTCAAATCCATCTAATATTTCCGGAGAAAAAACGTGATCATACATAAGACAGACAGACAAGAAATTATATTTTTTTTTTTGCTTTCTTTTATTCTTTTTAAGTGTTCCTCTATCCATTTTAGTCAAAAATACAAAATGTACAGACAAAATATTTGTACTGTTTTACTATATGTATAGATTACAGATGTAAATATCTGGAATCTAACTTAATTTCTTAAGATTATGTTTAGTGCTAGTTTTAATTTTGAACACATTTTTAAATTCTGATTCAAAGCATTTATTATACAGCATATCTCTAATTTCCTCAATTAAAAAATTTTCGTTTTGCGTTTGGTAATAGATTACATACACTAAAATATACTAATAATAAAATAATACAAAAAGTAAAATTCCGATTGCTGTAACGATTTTCACAAAACTGATATTAGACGTTCGACAGGGATACAAATTCCGGATACAAAGAAATATCATAAAAAAATAAAATTACATATTTTGAATTAACACTCACAGAAAAAATTATATATCGGAATCGGAAGTAATAAGCGAATTTTTTTATCTTTATTTCATTCACATCAATTTCGAAGTACTTATTTGAGTGACCACTGTATTATATAGCATTGACATTCTTGATTGAAGTCAGACTAGAAAGAGTCAGAATATACTGTAGAACGTGTAGAACAAAGAGAGCGATAGGGTAACAGTAACCGAATGCTAAGTGGTATAATCGACACTTTCAGGTTACTGGTAAGTCGAGTTACTATTAGTTAACTAGTTTGAAGGAGTTACCATAACGTTAGGGTAAGTCAATCGATAGGGTAACTCTAATAAAGGGTAGCCTTATGATAGAGTTACCCGATCGATAGACTTAATCAAATGAAGGGGTTTTCCGGTCCCTGATTCGTAGTAAGAAACCCTTGTTCGTACAAGTAGTATCTACTATTCACTTTTAGGAGTAAATTAGGTAATAAGACTGCCCTATGTTGCTGATAAATTTGTTTAGTAGCTACTCACTTAATTGCATACTTAGCAGACAAGGCAGTGAAGCAAAAAGCTATTCAACCAAGTTTAGTCGCGGAACAACCCGCCTTATTGGTCTCCTACCTATTATGGAGTCAATGGAGTTCCCTTATCAAGGACTAGAGTGTACCTACTGACAATTGTAGGCAGTAGGCACTAGACGGCGCGGGGGCCCGCGGGCAGGGGTGCGGGGGGCGCGGCTGACCCGGATCGCGTAGGGTGAACAACCCCGACACGTGCTACTTTCTAAAAAGAAACGCGTCGCCCGCGCATCCTTGCGTGGACAGCGGGATCGCTGGTTTTCTATTAAAACGTCGGATTGCATCTGATGAGATTTAAAAATAAAAATACTGGCTGGTATTTTTAAACTGGCGCACGGTTTAAAAACAAATAAGACCCCGAAATACGGAGTAAAGAGGTTGAAAGGATTTATGAGCTGGTCATTGACATGATTAGGAATACCCAGTTCGACACAAATAGTATTTTCTTCGAAGTTTGTGGTTCAACAGAGTACCTGTAACCAAAATGGGTATGAAGGAGCACCTAAGTAGATACCTATTTGCTGATTCTTTCTCTATACAAAAATGGACGACTTTTAAACGTTGTAAACGTTCTTTTTCGTTCATTGATAAACCTATACCTTTGTATCTTATAATGATTTTGCTCATTTATAATAGGTAGGTACTCGTGCCAAAGTAAATTATCTTGAAATCTGATATCAAACGCACCTACCAAAGCATTACTTGAATGGTAAGTACCTACCTATTTAAATTTTATGCTTAATCATATTTCGAAAGAGAAAACTTGCCAATTTTAATTTATTATCAATAACTGCTAGAACTCATCATTCCATTACTTCCAATCAATTAGCTTATTTTACTTTGTTATCGAACAATGAGCTTCACATGCTTTTAACGAGGCGTTTCACATGCTTTTCACACAGAGGAAAACATATTTTCAGGGAAGCAAGTATAGTCTTTGATAACACACTTAGGTATTAGGTATATTTTGACGAGCTCCGTGGCGCAGCGGTCAACACGCCGGCCTGTGACACGGATGGTCCCGGGTTCGATCCCCGGTCAGGTCAAGATGAAAAATGATCTTTTTCAGATTGACCTGGGTCTTGGATGTTTATCTATATATGTATTTGTTATAAAACATAGTATCGTTGAGTTAGTATCCCATAACACAAGTTACTTAAGAACTTACTTTGGGGCTAGCTCAATCTGTGTGATTTGTCCGTATATATTTATTTATTTATTTTATTGTCAACACGACACGAAGGGCCCCGGGTTCGATCTCTGGTCAGGTCTAGATGGAAAAAGACCTTTTTCATACGGGCATGGGTCTTGGATGTTTATCTATACAGCGTGTAAATTTACCTCGACATATCCATATGGGGGTGTCTCATCCCGTCAATATGAACAACATTACTTACACATCAACAAAAATTCGAGTAGTCAGCATTGGTCCCATAGAAAAAGTGGTTCATGTTGACGGTCTCATAACTATAAATCATTTAAGGGTAATTTAAGGGAATGACGAGGGTTAATTCACACGCTGTAAGTATCTATCTAAAATATAGTACCGGTGAGTTAGTATAGTTCTTTAATAGTTCCTGTGGGGCTGCTGGCTCAATTTGTGTAATTTGTTCCTATATATTAAAATTTATTTATTAATCACAGTAGTTAAATAAATTGTCCCTACTTATATATTACAATTTATTTATTAATTTTACAGTCCTTTTCATCTATGCTGCTGGCCTATGGAGCACAGATGTTTACTAGAATGCGTTTTCCCGTTGGATCTCGCTTCAACCAACTTTTTCTGCACTGCACGATGCCACGCATTTCAATTCAATGCAACGTCATAATAATACCAGGTAGGTACATTCTATAGGAATATGATATGTAGGGTTCCGTACCTAAAGAGTAAAAACGGGACCACGATTAGGTAGACGGATTCACGAGAGTTCGATGTCCGTCTGTCTGTCTGTCTATATCTCATAAACCATGATAGCTAAACATTTTCACAGATGATATATTTCTGTAACCGCTATAACAATAAATACTTTAATTTAAGGGGAGCTCTCATACAACAAACATTTTTTTGCTGTTTGGGACGATAGTCTAATGTTGCATGAGACTCGCACATGGTCGACTTTTTTTTTCATTTTTCTGCTTCTAATCTGAGCATTCAAAGTCAAAGTCAAAGATTTTTATTCAAAATTGGATAATTGTATCTCTTTTTGAACGTCATATTTTTTACTTTCTTATTATTTTTAATTTTTAATATGCAAAATCGAAAAACTACTAGCGTTTCGTAATGACCACTGGTGAGAAGAATACGCCGAAAGAAACTCAATTCACAAAGAAACTCAAAATTTTACCGGTTGTATCCTCAGCTGTTCGCCTTTCAATATACAACGAACAAAATAAGGGTAGATTAATGAATCATGCGGCATGATCAGCCAATGAATTTGAAAGGCTTTCCTGCCTCTCATCGAAATACGAAAAGAAATGAGTTTCTATATAGAAAGTAGATCAACTGAGGGCCTCATTTGCAATTGAATTTTATGCGTATTTGAACGACGCATCACAGGTGATGGAGTTATAAATGAAAAGGTGTTCAGTATCACCACACTCCATGAAATTTGTAGCGATTGAAAATAACAAATTGAAAACTCATACAAAAAGTTGACCTTTAACAAAATATATTAGCTATATATGATACGATTTTGGACTGTTTTAGGGTCCCGTACCCATAAGGTAAAAAATACCCTACTTACGAGACATCGATGTCCGTTTGTCTGTCTGTCACCAGACTGTACCTTATAAACAGTGATAGCAAGGCAGTTCAAATTTTAACAGATGATGTATGTCTATTGCCACTTAACAACTAATACTAAAAATATAATGAAATGAATATTTAAGGGACTACCATACAACAAACGTGACCTTGTTTTTAAATTTTGTGCTCGATATTAATAACGGAAACAGTTAGACTCTTCAAATATTCATAGAATATTTATTTGTATATAAATAATAAAAATAATTTAAAATAAAATAAATATTCAATTCCCATACAACAAACTGTATTTTTTGTCGTTTTAGCTCGATAGTCTGATGTTGTATAAATAATGGTACGGAACCCTCTATGCCCGAGTCAGACTCGCACTTGGGCGATTTTTTTATATTAAAGACAACCAGTATCTAGTCTATACCTAATATTAGTTAGGTTGGGATAGCAATTGCGCACGTGACCGCAGTGCTAGCCAGAGGCCGCATTACAGCGGACCCCTATGGCCTATTTGCTGCACGTGCGTCATATCTCACAAGGAGTTTTCATTGATTTCGCCCTTCCCCTTGCCCACTTATACCAGTTACACCTATACGATGATGTATTTTAGTAAAATTCGTCCATTTAGTATAAATATTTAAAATAACAACCTCGACCGAATACTAAAAGACAGCTTAGATGCATCTTGAGTAACTTTAGTGACTTCGTTCTCTGTCATTGTCTAAAGAAGAGAAGAGCAAGAGAAAGTCAGTCTGCGATTTAAGATTGTCATACATAAGTTTATTTTATTTTGATTATTCGGGGGTCACATTACCACCATTGATAACTTGAAAATGATACGTACTTTCATGCAATTTTCTCAGTGAACGTTCATTAACATCGTCCGATGGTTTCTTCCGGTTACGGCCTTAGCTGTGAAGGTTCGGAGCTGGGGTCCGCTAATATGCACCATCATTAATTCTCTTTTAGTTTCGACTGCAGGAACACGACCCTCTCTGTACGACCAGAGTCATATATTAACCACGCTGGCCACGGACGGGCTGTTGAGGTCTCTACAAGTTTTGTTTGTGTTTCCTAAGTCGCCGACGACTACGACATCTTCTACGACATCCACGGGATGACTTGGAGTGTCAGTCCTATTCTACTCTGCCAGGAACCACACGGCAATATGACAGCCAGACAGGAAGATAAACCTGAGCCCCCATACAATTTAAAATCTGTTTATAGATGTCAGGTTAACCTGTATATTCATAGAGTCGTTGGTTTGTGGTCGTGAACTAGGTAGCATTTGACTTGGTTTAACGAGAACTCAGCGGTATCGAATCACGATCACCTTTTCACCTTATAAACAAACGTAAAATAAAGGTCTGCTGGCCAGTTAAATAATCGTAGAAATAGGGCTTGGTACTTAATTATACCAAAGTACCAAAGCTTTTCTGACGAAAGAAAAAAAATGCTTTTTTCTGTGAAAATCCTTTAAAAAGTTCATAAGTGAATTCTATTTTTAACACGATAAGAATTCTTACTTATCATTAAAAATAAAAGTGGTTTCTTCATAGTTTGTAGAACTAGTGAACTGTAAAATAATCGTTTCAATATATAGAAGGCACATTAGATTGTGATAAATGGGATAGAATAGAACAATCTTTTCAAATTAGTAGTATAATAATATTCGATTATCTTTATCACACAATACCTATGCGGCATAGTATTAATCTGATATCTATTATATGCGGCTATTAGAAAAGAACTGTTTAAAATAATGTCTACGCTTGTCACTACCTTTATACGTATCTTTTGATTAAATTTGAGGCATTTAAATATCATTGACAAAAAATGTCCCCCCCAAATAGCTGACTGAGGCAAATTGACCAGCCCTGGCCCTTCTCCGAATGAGGCGGGCATGACCCCGGCGCGGGCGCAGCGGCCGCGGCACGTAATGTCGCGTTTGTAATGCGTTGCGCAACCTGCACCCCTCTGCCCGCAACCAAGAACACTGCCCTCGAGACCTTGAGTTTTTTTTAATCGCACTGGTAAACGCACAGAAATTTAATGAACGTAAACGTTAACAAAACCTCTCCAACCCGTCTGGACAGCATGGATAGGCCATAACCTCTGACTGCTCTGGCTAGTATAATGGCTCTGGTACACAGAGACGGTCATGCTTCTGCAGTGGAGACCTAAACGACCGACCGATGAAAACCGACCGATGAAAACCGACCGACGAAAGAACGACCTTATGATTATAATGGAAAACGTAATCTTTTTAGTCATTTCCTCTGACTTTAACATTTTCAGATTCTTCCACGCTGGTCTGGTAGAAATAAAAAATAACCTCGGATACACCTACGTACCTACGTAATGTCGCGTTGTAATGCGTTGCGAAACCTGCACCCTCCTCCTGCCCGCAACGAACACTGCCCTCGAGAGCTTGAGTTCCTTTAAATTACGCTGGAATACATAAACAAAACCTCTCTAACCCGTCTGACCAGCGTGGAGAGTGTAAGCCAAATCCTCTGACTGCTCTGGCTAATAAGGCTCTGGGTAGTACAGAGCAGACCATACTCCTGCAGTGGAGACTAATAAAGACCTCATCATGATCATGATGACTATTAGGAAATTCCATTAACATAGATAACTGCCGATTTATTTTCATTAATAATTTTGGAGGTTAAGCAATATGTGTTTAAACTTTCCAGTATTAATTAAGATACCCTGTCCAAATATTAAAACTTATGACTGCGTAAGTTACACTGCATCACACGTGCTACGTTTGCAAAATTTAATCATTTGTATGACACACACAGCACGTCTCTCTGTTACCTAATTCAATTCATGTTCTCGCAAATTATTTATTCTCATATTTATTCCATAACGTTGTTATAATTTTTATTAAACTTTCATTATTAACAAAAAAAAATTTTTTTAATTTTTATGATTCTTATTTGAATGCTTGCAAGGATCTAAATATGTAGATTATAAATTACTAGCTGTCACCCGCGGCTTCGCCCGCGTAATTTATAGCCTATGTCCTTCTCGATGCCCTAACCTATGTGTATGCAAAATTTCATGACGATCGGTTCAGTAGATACGGCGTGAAAGCGTAACAAACAAACAAACAAACTCACTTTCGCATTTATAATATTAGTTAGGAAGTTAGGATGAGTAGGTATACATTCATTTTTAATTATTGCCACCTCCATCAACCTTGCAAAAAGCAAATGTGTGAATCTGGCTAAGGACCTAAAAAAATGAAAAAACAAGATTTTCTTGACAAGCATGTTGCTGATGAATAGCTGTGCCATTTGATAAAACATGTTGTGGATAAGTAGGTATTATATTTATTCACCATATCATATTTAAGAAATAAATTTAATCCCTTTTAAGATAATTAATAGACACAAAGAGAGGGCTATACTAACCAAAGTGAAGTCATAGTTCACATTTCCGCTTACGAGAAAATTATTGAAAACTAGCTGTTTTCCGCGACGTCATCCGCGTGGGTTTCGGTTTGATTACACAGTCGTTTTATGAATTAAAAGATAGCTTATGGCCTTTCTCAGGTTCTAGACTGTCTGTGTACCAAATTTCATTTAAATCGGTTCTGTAGTTTTGGCCTGAAAGCGAGACAGTCAGACAGATAGAGTTGCTTTTGCATTTAAAATATTAGTAGTATGGATAACAAATGATTTTCAACAAAATTAAAACGAAATACGCATCCGGTGAGATTAAATTAGTATATGCGCTGCATAATAAGAATCTCTTTGTATGCAGCGCAATCAAAATAATGACTTAGACTGAGAATGACTTAGACTATTGAGACTTTTCTGTAATGCGAATACATATTAATCGAGGATACTTAACTAATCTTAACCTATGAATATTAGGGAATTTAAATAAATAAATATACTTATAGAGACATAAGTATATCACACAAATTGAGCCAGCCCCACAGTAAGTTGTGAACTTGTGTCGCAGGATACTAACTTAACTTTTATAAATATAGTATATAATATATTTTATGTACTTATATAGATAAACATCCAAGACCCCGGTCAATCTGAAAAAGATCTTTTTTCCATCTTGACCTGACCGGGGATCGAACCCGGGACACCCGTGTCGCAGGCTGGCAGGTTAACCGCTGCGCCACGGAGCTCGACATGACATGATGAATTTAATGTTAATAAATTATTTTTCAATACATTTGCTAATAATACGGTTCTTATGACATCGAAATCTGTATCGTAATGATGTATTTTACGGCACTTGTGCTTTTTACTTTACACCTCTTACTATTCTGAGCTATCAGAACCGCTCAATAGCCCAATGCCACAGATGCAAAATTTAAACATTTTCATAGAATCCGAGCAAAGAGTTTTAAGTCCAGCATGAAAACTTTTTTCTGATTCGTCAGATGTTATTTTTTAATCGACTTTGAAAAGGAGAAGGTACTTTTTTGGAGAAAATAAACCTGAGTAAATGTACCTGATTTTTATAAATGTATTTTTACAAACTGCTTTAGTTCCTAACTTTTATTAATTCCTTATTTGCTGAACTTCAATCTTGTTTTAGTTTAAGGTAATCGCAAAGGTATTGAAAAACGTCGTATAATACTCGTACGGTAAGCTGTCTATTGTAGTCGTCGGTTAACAAAAACATAAACACCTCGACTATAATATCCAGCTTACCGTACTTGTATCATAATGTACTATTATGCATAATAAATAACCGAATAATTATTTTATAAACTTCATACTCGTAAATCAGCTCATGGTATAAAACATGAAAAAATAATGGATAAGAAAAGTTATAATCACAGCCTTATCTTCGATATTTCTAAATACGTTCCGTTCCTTGCTAACGTACGTACGTGATAGTATGGCGTTCAGAGTTCTCCGGAAAACTATAAAATGCATACATGGACGTTTTCCATCGGCGCGTTGGTGGAGCGAGGGGGCGGGAGGGGTGCGGGACGGGGCCAGTCGACACACTTTCTGAAGGGCTCTAAAACTCCGGCTTTTGTGGCCACCTTTATGACCAACTATTCGTGGGCCTTTGATTTATCACAACAGTTAAGACTCGTTCGAGGAAAAATACTTGGATGTTCTCTGCGGTACATTAACATAATCAAGTCTCCTAACATGCATCTGTGAATTGATCTTGAATTGTGGAACAGATCATTAGTATAGTAGTAACATGCAACAAATCAAAATCTTACGGTATATTATCTTCATTATTTCGCAGACAGCCGTGAGGAGCCCGATGGTCTAGTGGGTGTGAGCAATATCTCTAACGCATGTTAAGTAAACCCGAGCGCATTCCCCACTTGGATTGGGTGACCGCAAGTGGCATTTAATATCTCGAGCTTCTCCGTGCTTCGGAAGGCCCGTTAAGGTATTGGTCACAGCTGTCATCATTGATGGCAGTCGAAATATTTGACACCAGTATTGGCTACTTACAAGAATAAAAACACACAAGTCAGCCGTGCGATTAATATGATACTCTCCACATTTGACTCTACCTACTATTTTTTTTTTCTATTGTTGCAACTTACCGTTAAGGAGTTCTATCATCGGAAGCCAGATCAGGACGGGACGGTACTATATAATAGCATTTGTGCAATGAAGTTTTTGTGGGAACTACTTGCCACGTATGAATCCTGAGGTGTAACCAGCCTTATTGCCTTTGGGCAGCTTGAAAAACCAGTGGCAACTTAGGCCAACACTGGTGTCAGACAAACACAAAAAAACTAAAAAAAGCAGCCTTGTGCAAAATTTTCAATACCTGAAACTCTGGTTAACTTAAAACTACTTAACTGTTTTTCTGCCGCCCCTGTTGCGGGTATATTGCCGCCTCGCACTTTCCCTTCCTGCATAATAACTATATAAGAGTTTTGCCGCCTCCTCAAACATGCCACGGGTGCTTGGTATTAGCTGTACCACAGAATACATAATAGTACAAGTAGCTGTACTGTTTTATTTCTTCGTTTATTAATTTTCAGTCATAAACATGCTAAATTGTTGCCGCACCCACGAGGAAACCATGCGAATAGTTAAGAACACTGTCTTTACAATCTTTAAATCTCGGTTCACGATTATAACTCTAGTGATAGACACATGTCTGAGTGCAGTAAACATTATACAGCTTCCTCTTAACCACAGAGTAGGAAATTCAACTAGAGATGCCTTTCAACACATTTCATACGAAACAAGCGTCTCAGGGGGCTGTAAAGTTTATGAGGTTTCGGGTTTCAAGATTAATTTTATATAGAAATGTAGTCCATGTGCAGTACACAATATTAGGTTGAGCGGGGCGTCCGCAGAGGGAGGGGGGGGGGGGGGGGGGGGGGCGCGTACTGCGCAACTCGCAGCTAAAATCCGACTCTCAATAAAGTTTGGCGCAACCTGTAAAATACCCGCTATTTTTTCTTGTGATATAGGTTGCATCAGAATATTTCACTGTAATTATTTATTTATTTATTATTATTATTTACATTGTACAGCATTACAGTTTACTCTAATGCGCTGGACAACTTAAAATATGGACAACAAATTCATACCTCCCTTTCACAAAACAATAAAAATTCATTCTTCAATCGCGCAAACCCATCAGCAAACAGGTTACAGTCACTGCCACGCTCTGATGCCACAAAAGCATTGAGTTCTATACCAGTCCGCGTAAAAGGGGCGACTGTTTGTGAGACTTGGTTCGCGCCTCTGGCACCGCAAGCAACTTATGACGCCGACTACGCAAATAATTATTTATGATTACATATATATTATATGATACCATAGCACAAAACATTGGGGCATTTTTACGTTTTTTGAGCATGCTAGTAGGCAAAAGTCGCATACTCGGCCTATCAGCCGAGTATGCGACTTTTGCCTACTAGCCAGGCGAGAGTTGACACGTATTATTATCACTCTCGTCTCTAGTAGGTTGCGAGTAATATTCTATGCTCTGTGATCTTAACGAACTACCGTAAACGCCAACAATGAGGACTCAGGAGGAAATAGGATAACGGTGAGCGCATCGCAAGAACTCTCAATATCTGACGAACAACAAGATATAAGTGTGCACTGTATGATGGCTGACGGAAGACATTGATGTGGTACATTATAGACTTGACGAAGTTAATTAATTGCTATAAATTTGATTGTTTGTTTGAATTAAAATGGCTCTGAACGACTGAATTTTTAAAATTCTTTCACCTATAGTAAGCTTATTTATTTGCAGGTGACATAGGATATAATTTATATTGAATTGATTCAGGCGTTACTTTGCGGAAGTCAAAGTGATATGCACTTTGAGTTAAATTATTTTGTGTGCTTCCGCCACCATTTAGTTCATGCAAACTATTGCTGGCCAGCGCCCACCCACTACTGTTAGTCCCGTCATGCCCGCCACCAATAGTTGATGCATGTGAACCTTGCCGATGTTGCTGCATCCGTTGAGGCTGCAGAAGCTTCGGCCGTCGTGCTCGCGACACGTGTTTCGCCTCTACACGAGGCATCTTCATTGCCTGAAGATGCCTCGTGTAGGGGCGAAACACGTGTGGGTGGGCGCTGGCCAGCAATAGTTTGCATGATCTAAATGGTGGCGGAAGCACACAAAATAATTTAACTCAAAGTGCATATAATTTATGCGGATAAAACCGCGGGAAAATTGCTGGTATGATATAAGTATAGTCACGTCTAGTTGAGTTGCTGAGGTATAATTGTGATACTTGCCTCGTCTTGGCTGCAAGGAGCACCACAACAACTTGATAATAATTTAATTAAATTTAACCGACTTAAATTTTTCTTCGTGACTGATACATCCTTAACTCTGAGCGAACGAAGGATTCCGCACCATTTTCAATCTCAACTAGTATTATAAGTGCGAAATGAGTTTGTTACGCTTTCACGCCGTATCCACTGCACCGATCATCATGAAATTTTGCATACACATAGGTTAGGGTACTGAGAAGGACATGGGGGCGTATCACGCGGGCGAAGCCGCGGGTAACAGCTAGTACAAAATAAGACCATCGAGCAATAAACAAGATTAAGTTATTTCTTTATAAAGTTAATGTACAACTAAATATTCTGTGAATAATTCTACTGTTGCCGTTAGCTATTAACATCGAGCAAAAATATATGTTTGTTGTATGGGAGAGCCCCTTCAATATTTATTTTATTGTTTCAGTAAGTATTTCTTATGTAAGCGGTAATAGAAAGATATCAAATGTGAATTTCAACTGTATAGCTATCATGGTTCATGAGATACAGCCTGGTGATAGACGGACGGACAGTGAAGTCTCGTTAATAGAATATTTTTTGCAATCCAACTTATAGTTTTAAGATATGCGCGGAAAAACATACAAACATAAAAATTTACATAACATGCACTTACTTATGAAAGCCCACGTGTTAAGAAGCAGGAATAGAATAATATATTAATAAAATTGTGTAGGTAATTCTGACAAAATTACATTCATACGGATCAAATTACGTTCTTAAAACAGTCATAGTCAATTTCGATAGGCCGAAAAGGTTTTTTTGCTGCATTACTTGTCGATTATCCATTGCTATCCTATCAATGTCGCCAGTGGATGCCGCCCCGCCCGCTGCTCTGTCGTTCACAACTTTTTGCCTGCAAATGAAAACGGCGACAGTGGGGTGAATGAGGCCGATATGCGCCGGAGTCTTTGGTACAGCCGACTTCAGATCAGTTTTAACACTGCAGTAATAAAACCTTCCTTTTCCCATAGACTTTTAAGGTCAGTGGTGCACTTGATCGACGGCTCTGTGTACATGAAAGAAATCTAGAGAAAACTCATAGCGGAGTTAAAGATTGCATTAAAGTTTAATGGTTGTCTCGATTTGCCTGCCTGGCTTTGTTCGACGTTAAATTAATTGAAAATTCACGAGTTAATCTCATCAATTTAATAGACTACGTTCTTATTTATTAGAGATTCATATTGATTTTATCTTTTTCTTTACGAAAGGCGGTGTTAAACGTATATCATTTATCAAAACAGAGATTTATCAATATCCTCCGAGTTTAATTTAGTTTTTGTTGATGAAAACTGTTAAACACTTTTTGCATAGTCTACCGTTATGTTACATCAATTAACTACTCCATGTAAAGTACCTATATTATGTACTTAAATGTATTTTGGTACTAAGAAAAACTTACTAGCCGCTTGGATCAGCAAGGCCAATAATATGCAATAAAAACAAAGTGAAAAAAGTAGGTACCTACCTATACATAGGTAAAAATATTACATAGTCATATTTCTAAACTATTCCATTAGATTTCTATAGGTGAAAGAATTTTGAAAATCAGTCAGCTATTTTCGGAGCCTATTCAATTAAAACAAAAAAAAAAAACAAATATTTTCTCTTATTATATTAGCATAGATTAACAAAGTGTCTCTGTATGTACAGGGTGCACCCGGATGCAAGAGACCGTGAGAACCACTCGAACAGTGACATGCCACTTTTAAGTGTGTAGTGTAAAGAGTTATGCGAGAACGTCCCACCCACTCCTTGCAGTTTCAACCTAGGTTGCAGGCATTGTTGTCACCCCGTGGAAATCTCTGAAGATTTGTATCCATGTGAAAACTGCATAGAACGAAAAATATTACACGTACAAGTTTTTTAAAGAAAAATAAAATCAACTTCCCTGCCTAAGGAATAAAATCGACCTCTCACTATGAAGATGAGGACTCAATTAATACCATTTACAAGTTATGGTAGAATTTAAAACTCACATAATTACAGGTACAAAAATTACCTCTGCCAACTAACACGACTTTAATGGAGTAGTCCTGTAAAAAACTTGTTAGTGGGGGCAAAAACTATTTAGGATTTTTTTTTATGTCTTTGGACGGCAAACGAGCAAGAGGTTCACCTGATGGTTAGTGATCACCGCTCTCCATGGACTAATGCAACAAAAGGGGTATGACAAGAGGAGAAGTTGCCGGCCTCTTATTTGAAAGAAGGATGGGCCCTCGGCTCTCTCACTCACCGAACAAAGCATAGAAGCGGTAAATCTTCTACTCTGACGTCGATTTTCTGTGAGAGTGTGGTACCTACTTCCCCGGACAACTGCCTCCGTGGTCCAGTGGGTAAGGCGTTCGCCTCGTTGACCCGGGGGTCGTGGTTCGATTCCCACGGGAAGCAGTTGTTTCCAGTTTGGTTAGGACATTGCAGGTATGAATCACCTGATTGTCGGATAAGAAATGATTCCGTGCTTCGGAAGGCACGTTAGGCTGGTGGCCCCGACTGCCATCTGGTAGTCGTTAAAGGAACCACGTCAGAGGCCGAGAGGCGGTTTCGCAGAACTCTGACACCAGGGTGTGCATGGTCGACTGACCGTGTCACCTACACGAAATGATGACGATGACTTCCCCGGACGAGCTGGCCCATTCATGCTACTAGCAAAAGTGATTTTCACCGGTAGCGTGGCTCTACCGCAACGAGCTCCGTGGCGCAGCGGTCAACACGCCAGCCTGCGACACGTGGGTCGGGTTTGATCCCCGGTCAGGTCATGATGGAAAACGATCTTTTTCAGAATGACCTGAGTCTTGGATGTTTATCTATATAAGTATATATCATAAAATATAGTATCGTTGAGTTAGTATCCTGCGACACAAGTTCACAACTTACTGTGGGGCTAGCTCAATTTGTGTGATATGTCCCTATATATTTATTTATTTATAAAAGAAACAATTGTTTCTTTGAGATGGTGGTTGAAAAAGGGTAGTGTGAAGAAGAAAGTAGAGGCGTGAACCTGCATCCTGTGGGGCTACTCGCTTACTTTTACCAACTATCGGTTAACAATGTTTTAATGGTCAGTTCAACATCCATTGTTATTGTACTGTACCATTTGTAAATCACTGAATAAAGATTTTTCTATTCTATTCTATCCATTACGGTTATCACTGTAATTTATAATAGTACATATGAAAGCTGCAATGTAATTTGAATTGATGATCAAAACGTTGTAAACCGTTTTGCGAGTAGCCCATTGGTATTGATTATTTCAGTGCCCCATGAGGCCCCATCTTTGTGAAAAAAATGTCAATGTAGCTCGTACGAGGGACGAGACATTCCTTGCTCAGTGCCAAGAAATTATAATTTTTATTTACATAGAGATACCTTACAAGGAAAACTGAAAGAATACAATCATTAAAACTGTTCATTTAAAATCCCGTGCAGTCTGACTCAATTAGCTCATGATAAAAATAGTAAAAATCACTAGTAAGTAATCAAACGGACGCAATTACAAACTGCTAGAGTAGGTACATATTATCGGCACTGGAATCGTGCAAAAAATAGTGACTCGACTAGCGAATAGCAATTGAAAGTGTTCACTGTTCGTCTATTGATCTGATTTGGGAGACAAGAAAAAAGTTCTAAGATTAGCTACTGCGCTAGTGTCGATCGTTTACAAAGATGAGTCAATGTTTCTTCAATACAATTACTATACACTCAATCTAGACTGATGAGTCTTACTCTTATAACGGTTGTCACAAAGTTAGGAAAGTTTACTTCTATTTAGTTATTTATGATTGAGTTATAAAATACTTAGTTACATGGAATAGGTTTATTAATAGAATATCACATCGGCCTCTTGTAAGATGTGTTATTGTATTTAGTGACAGCAACGCCGTAGGGCTCTGCTGGTACATACTCACTATTTTGTCGAAAAATTCAGATCGATCGTTTTGTTTATATAGACGGTCTTCCCGTGGATGTCATAGAAGGTGACTTGGAGAAAAAAGCTAAACAAAGCTTATAACATCAAAGCAATCTTTTGGCCTACCCTGCAATCTTCACGCTGGCCAGACGGGGTTGATATCTCAAACCCGTCTGGCCAGCGTGAAGATTGCAGGGTAGGCCAATCCTCTGACTGCTCTGGAGGTTTTTTTTTTGTTTCTCGTGTGTGTAATTGGCCAACACTGGTGTCAGAATTTTCAAGCTGCCTAAGGGCATCTGACTTAACTTAACGACTGCCATCAATGATAACAGCCGGGACCAACGGCTTAACGTGCCTTCCGAAGCACGGAGGAGAGCTCAAGATATTTTTATGCCACTTGTTGTCACCCATCCAAGTGGGGACTGCGCCCGGGGCTGCTTAACATGCGAAAGCGCTAATAATTCTCACGCCCACTAGGCCTCTTCTGGTCTGGCTTATTTATGGCTCAGGTAGTACAGAGAGCAAAGAGTGAAAACTAAGAAAGATGTGATGATGATGATTACAAATCTTGCGTGAATTTTGGACTAACCCTTGACTGACCATATTTTATAAAGAGAGCAGTCTTTTGTTAGGTTTGTAAGAAATTGTTTTTCATTGTTAACAAATAATTTTTAACTTCAGTACTTACTTAAATATGATTAAAAGTTCCTGTTTGCCACAATTTTATAAACCTCGTCTCATATTTGTAAAGAAATATAAAATAAAGCACCCTTAAAACTGTGTGTAAAGTCCAAAATACGAATATGTTAACTAATAATATATTAGTACTGCATGCTTTTGAGGTATTAAAGTATTACTTTATTTTACAGGACTAATTTTAAATTAGCGTCAAGTGTCTTAATACTTTAAAGATATAAAAAAGGTTAAAAATACGAAACGAGAAGTTTTTTTAGATAGAGAACTCCTCATCTCAGCTGTGTGTGGTCCGTTCATAAACCTAATACTAAAGTCCATTAAAGCTTTATATTATATACTTACTGTATTATGATATGGCCAAGTGTTTCGAGCCGGTCGCTTGCCTCACGCCAATGCTGACAAATGCCTGTTAAAATAAAATACAATGATCTTCCTACGCTGGGAATCAAACCCAGAAATCAAATAGCAGGCAAATGGATTTACCACTGCGCTACGAATGTCAGAGGATTTAAACTAAGACTGTATCGATTTTTTTTACTTGTAATAGATACCCGAAACATTCACGTCAGTCCTCTGTCTGCAAACTTTAATGATAAGGATCTTCATAAGTTGTCCCTGAACTTCGCAGACGTATTTGTGTTACTACGCTCCTAAAATAACTTACTCAATATTTGTATCCTTACCCGTCTGATCCACCAGTAGCAGGGTGTGTAATGTAATGTGTGTGTAATGTTTTTCTATGTATGTATGTCTGTTCCATTGTCGCCTCCTGTAGCCTAAACGGCGTATTCGTATTCTTCCCTTGAGTGTCGTAGGCTATGTGATGTCACCAAAAATTAATATGGCGGACATGCATTGTCAAAAAGGCAATCGGATTTTTTTTTTAAATAATCTTACTCGTTCTTCTTGCATTGTTTCTTTTTTTGCAAAGGTTGCCTCGAAGAAATTGCATTGCGATAAGGCCGCCTTTTGCAAATTTTGTAAATAATAAAACGAAATTTATGTTAACTGTTTCCTTATGATGTGCAATAAAGTGTATTGTATTGTATAAAAGGGTATCTACCATTCACATTGCAATTCTGTCTATGGTGAAAAATTTCCTCACTAGCAAAATTTGAACTGCGAGTAAATCTATGTACGACCTGTGCCAATACCAAGTAAGCTACCACGCATCAATCTTGCACATTGAATATCTACACCTATACACATTAGGCCTTTGCGTCATAGTATTTTTATCGGTTAATGAACTAATTCGATAAACGCAAAAGTGTAATGTGTATGTAGGCAGGCGTCTTACGTCACGCTGTTTTGCATAATGGTAGCTCGCGTGTAATACTATTTACTGAACTTGAACTTGGCTCCGTGAATCGGAACGACAATACAGCTACGGCAATATAATTATGCATAATGTCTCCAAGTTCTACGGATAATAGCGTCCGGTCCCGTAGAGCATCGATATACTACGGTGAGCAGTATAAAATAGAGACGAGTAAAAAGTCGTTTTAATAAAAAAAAGTTATACAGGTGTATTTCTTATTTATTCGTTATTATGAAAGTTCCTAGTTTGACTTTAACATTCATCACTTTGATGAATCAACTGAACCATAACATTATTACATTAATTTAAAATATGCATATACAAAATTAGCCGTGCCGATCAGCAATGCAGAATTCCTAAAGCTTCAAATATACCTAACAGCTTTATTTTGTTTTGCTCACTAAGGTTGACTGTCGGCTGGATATGTTTTCCAAAAAGAATATTCCTCAGAATGACTCCTGACCATGCACCATAGAGTAGAGATTTAACTTTTTATACAGCGTGTAAATTTACCGTCTACATTCCCTTAAAGGGTCGATTCAGGCCGTCAGTATGAACAACTTTCACTATGGGGTCAATACTAGGAAGTCGAAATAAACGACATTTCCAAACTAAGTAGTGTTCAACCGCGGTCCATTTTTATAGGATTCTCATATCAATCATTCGTATCAAAATATACATGTCAAAACCTTATCAGATATCAAATATTATGGTACTATGCGGAAATCCAACAACTTCTCTTCCCTTTCCCCATTTCGCTTTACCAAGTAGGAGAATAGAGTACATTTTAAGAAAAACCGAAACTGTAGGTAATAAGCTAATAAAGGTAGTACATACATACATATTATCACGTGTTTCCCTTACGGGATAGACAGAGGCCAAGGTAACAAAACCCAAAGGCCACATTTAGCGTGCTGATGGGCGAGTATGTGAAAAACGGAATCTAAATAGTGATGGGAGGCTAACTGCATCGCCTATAGAAATTATTCCTAACATTAACAAGTGGAACATTACATTCTGACTATACAGTACTATAGCAAAAGTTCACCGTACACGATTGGAACACGGAATCACACGGAATGCACCGGGTTGCGCAAGCGACGGGTTCAGGCGATGTCCGAGGGACATAAAAAGAAATATTTTATTACTAGCCACAGCCACACCGGTACTACTAAATGTTCGGTTTAGGATAGAATACAGCGGTGTGGGTGGATAGTAGTTACCGCCTTAAATCTTTTTTGTGTGCGTCCATTTAAGTTGGTTTGTTATCTGAATGCACCTTTAAGTAGGTAGGATATAGTTTCCTCCAGTTTACGACAAGGCGACTGCACAATACGAAAATGCAAAACCCTTTTACATTCGCATGTTAGCTAAGTGAGAAGCTTTTGTGGCCTAAAGTGTCTGGGGTTAGGTTTTTTTATTATTAATCACATTGGGCAAAGACGACAACAGAAAATAATAACACTAAGCAAAGCACACCAAATGAGCTAGGCCCACTGTAGGCTTTGAACCTGTGCCGTACGTAGGAACAAACTCATAGATCCATAATATTATATTTCTTATTAGATACTTCAGATCTAAGACAATCTGAAAAAGTTCGTTTTCTATCATGACTGGACACAGGTGTTGGCCACTTACATACACAAAAAACAAACAAACCCTGCCGGGGATCGAACCCGGAACCACTCGTGTCGCAGGCCGTGCCACGAAGGTCATCACAGAAAGTGTTGGCCAGTTACACATACGAAAAACAAAACAAACAACAGAAAGTGTATGCTTCATCAGCATTAGTTATTAATTAGGTAAGTATGTTCTAACTGCTAAAGGAATAGGTATAATTTTATTAATATTTAATTAAACTAGCATATCAAATGGTCGCCTTTTACTATGAGATGACATTATAATTTATACGATACGCTCATAAAACAGAATTCTATGAATACTAACCTTAATTAGGTTTACCTACGCCTCAATACTTATATCGCAATTGAAACGACCTAATAAGTTAAATAATAATTGTAAGACCCAGTCTAGATGGGATATTCTGAGAACCTTCTGTTTGTGAGGTTATGCTGAAAATTATTAAAAAGAGGCCAAGTGCCAATGAAGGGTTCCGAAGCGAAAAGCGAAAACGAGGGGCGGGTGGCGAATCAATTCTACTAGTTCAAAATTTGAGCTGCTGGTTTCATTTAACAAAGTATGATCAGCTCTTTGATTATTTATGGGATCAGCTAATATAATTAAATTTTAAACGGAAATTTAAAATACTAGCTTTTGCGTGTGGATTCACCGTAGCCAATGGGGATGGCAACTGTCACGTTGACAGTTTAGTAGGGTTGTTCCGATACAACTGTCAAATGTATGGACTTTTACACTAATCAATATTTTTCTGCATAATCAGACCAAATCTCGTGAAATAAACTATTAAATTGTTTATACTAGCTAGTTTCCCACAAATTGGCATATATATTTTATTGTTACTATAAAAAAAAAAATATTATTGTAGGTTATGTTTGCAAAATACTTAAAAATCTTTTGATAAGGGAACATGTATGCGTTTTATACATTTTTTTACGAAAGGTTTAATGTTTTGTCACTATTCTTATGCACTAATTAATTGCATCAAAATCTAAAAATTAAGATATTTATATTTTTGTTAAGGATGAAAGTACGCAGCGACATCTACGATTAGCTTTGCGCTGCCACCCCTATTGTAGGTGATTTTAATCTTTCGCGGGTCTTTTCTGTCACTGTGACATAACCTACGGGATTTCTGTCTTCCATGCTGGTCTGGAAGAAAAAACTTAGAATATACCAGGCGGTTTTCCTACTATTTTTCCCGCGCAGACCTTAAAACTCGATCGAGGAAATGGGCAAAAATCTGAAGAAACTTATTAGTAGGCGGTGGTAGCAACCCGAACTCCAATCGTGGGGTTTAGGAGACCTGGCTTTGTACCCCGAAGGGAAAAAGACGTGATAGTACCTATGTATGTAGTGGGGTTGCATACTCAGTAGGTGCTTCAAAGCCCAGAGGGTACTCTTTGACAACCTATGACGCCAGACCCTCTGCTGCTATAAAGTAATAAATTTTTAGCACGACTAAAGTCGTTCATAAAATAAAGTTATCGAAGTCACATAGGTAAGTTTTAAACTAACACGAACATTAACTTGTATTGCATTTATCCAATCACGACAAACTACCGCTAAATTGTATACATGGAGACAATTAACGACCTTTGACTTAACGACATTTTCATTATTAAACACTAAAACTCGAATTACAAATTGGTAGTTAGCTGACAGGTTTGTAGAAGCTATATAGTTGTTCGGATGATCATAGTTAGACAAGGTTCAAACTGGGCGAAAAGAAAGCTAAAGTTACTGAATTCGCCGGTATTAAAATCTTAGACCTGGCCAAAGACTGGTAATAAGTATAGTCCGTGGCCGGGCCTAAGATATTTTTGGTCGTATAATAGACTGCCAAGCTGATACTAAAATATTGGACTAAAGTAAAGGCCTGCTCATCATCATCATCATTTCGTGTATGTGACACGGTCAGCCGACCATGCACACCCTGGTGTTAGAGTTCTTCGGAACCGCCTCTTGGCCTATGACGTGGTTCCCTTAACGACTACCAGATTGCAGCCGGGACCAACGGCTTAACGTGACTTCCGAAGCTCTGTTAAACCTGCTAAGTTAAGTTTTAGGCCTGCTACAAGTTAGTCATTGTAAGATAACGGTGCTTCAAAGTTGTTTTCCAGCACCGTTGTTTTCCACTCAGTGCGTTAGTCAAAACTTGCTAGAACTAAGAAACAATGAATAAATATTATGCAAAAAATATTGTTTTAATTTTTTCTTAATATGGATACAAAATTGTGACACTAACACTATCAGTACTGCCATCTATGTGCAACTGGCAGAAAAAATCATAGAATTTAAAGTTTGGGGCCCGGTCCATGGGTGTCACTCACAACCTGCGTTTATTAGTTAGTCTTTGCAGAACAATAACTTTTTATTAATTAGGTGCCTCCTTTCAATTTTTTTTATGTTAACTATACTCTTCTGGACCAAATAAAAACGGTCCAAAGCAGAATAAACCGTGTTGCTGTTACTCCTCTTCAAGGTATGGCAACTTTTCTGTATGCCCTCCCTGGTCCTACGTCGAAACTTTAGGTTCCACTCACCGAGTGTGAATAAAGCTTCAATGAATAGCACATCGTTTTTCATGGAAATCAGCAAATTTTGATTGCCTTTCTTCTCTACAGATAGCCTGTGTCCTCGTTAGTATCCAGTGGAAAGAATGCGGCTTTTAAAGACTTTTTTGCAACTTACACTTGTACTTATTAAGAAAGCTGGTGACATATTTATTTTATTTTTAGTCAGAAGGTTTAAAACTTACCAACTAAATTACTAAGTAATTTTTTAACACCTTAGTAAATTCAAGAAAGATATTTTCTTCAGTGTCAGTTTAACATTTTTGTTTTTAAAAAACATGGAAAAAATTGATCCTAATTAGTATAATTTCGCTTAAATTCTTAATACTATTGTTGTGGGTATTTTAACTCATAACTTTTCAACAAATATTTGAATAAAGTCGGGTTTGTTCGAACACATACAACTCGGAAATGGCTGGACTAATTTTCACGGTTTTTGATTTGTCGTTATTCTGCTTTCACTTCAAATAGCAGAATAATCATAAAAAAAATATAAAATATTAACAAATTTATATTGCGAAACTAGCTAGTGCCTAATAAAGTGCAAATATAATCCTAATCCTAACTATCCTAGTCCTAATCCTAACTAATATTATGCGAAAGTGAGTTTGTTTGTTTGTTACGCTTTCACGCCCAATCTACCTTACCGATCATCATGAAATTTTGCATACACATAGGTTAGGGTACGGAGAAAGACATAGGCTATATATCACGCGGGCGAAGCCGCGGGTAACAGCTAGTAATAAATAATAATAAAATCTTTATTTTCAGATACAAGATCCATACACATACACATACACTTAGCATCATAGGCATCAATGAATAATAGAAATAGAATAAATTTAAAATTGTCACAATTGAATATAAAAATAATAATATTTAGGCAATATTATATAACTAGCTGTTACCCGTAGGCAAATGGTTTAGATCGGTACATTTTGAAAAATGTTTCTGATAATGTAGCATCTAGGTGTAAGGCTATCCAGTTCACTTTTGATTGGATACTGAAACGTTACTAAGTTAAGTCAAACCTTTTTGAGCAAGTCAACTCTTAAGGTACCTACGTAAAGAAAAAAAAATCTGATGTCTAGACTTTAACGTAAACGCTATCGCAAGCTATCTAATCTTATCAAAAAATAGTTATGGGCCAAATCGAAAATATGTGCCTTATTATAGATATTTTGGTTAACCACGGTATTTTTTTCATTGTTAACTTTGGTAGGTCTATAGCACAATGCAAAGATGTTCCATGCAGGTATTCTAACAGGCTTACAGCATCTGACGAAGCTAGATTAACAATCTACGTTGACGTCACAGTTACACAGGGCCGGCGGGCGTGGGTGTCTCTCGTGACCTTCGTACGCCCTGGCTCCTGCGAGATCGTCTTTGTCTTACTTCATACTACAGAGCGATCAAGGCTAATACCTATCTCTTTCATAACTTTTATCTATTATGATTTTACATGCTTCTTTAACCCTTGCCTATTTATCTCATCCTTATTCGTCCCCTACAATTTCTTTGTATTTTGTATTACCTATCAGTTATTTGTTTCTTTGTATTACCTATCAGCAGACCGCCTCGGCTGCGTTCGGGCATATACATGGCGAAATTTTGATCGTTCTGGACCCTTAAAGGGGTGATTCAGCCCGTCGATATGAACCATTTTTCCTGTGGGACCAATGCTGGAAACTCAAATTTTATTTCGACAATTTCATACAAAAGTGTTCAGCCGCCCGGGCAATTTGTATAGGAATGTCGAAATTTTTTTCGAGTTTACAGCATTTGTCCCATAGGAAAAGTTGTTTATATTGACAGGCTGAATCACCCCTTTAAAGGTCCGGAACGATCAAAATTTCGCCATGTATTATACACATGAACCATCCTCTTGAATTACTTTACCTATTCAAAAAACCGCATCTAAGTTGTTGCGTAGATTTAAAGATCTAAGCATACATAGGGTCAGACAGGAAGCGACTTTGTTTTATCTATGTAGTGATTAGGTACCTTCGTAAAGAGGGCTTCCTTGTTCATATTTTAATTATGCTCTCCGGCTTACATAACCACAGATTACATACATCGCACGTTCGCTAATACAAAGATGATTACAGAAGATGTGCGTCCGTGCGACCTTCACCACGCAAGCATCCACCGATTTCCAGATAGTTAAATATCGAAGAGTTCTTAGTATCATTTTTTTCAATGTACAGAATATCTAGTTGCACAATATAAGCAGATTTTTCCCGATTTTTCATCGACGAAAACCTATAGATGCTAATATTATATAATAAAGGGGAAAGATTTGCCAAAAAACCACTGAACAGATTTCAAAAGTGACTTCACCAGGTATCATCATCTATAATTTATGTGACGTCGTGTCAAAATGGCTAGTACTAGTTATACAAACCATCTAAGGATTCATTCCCATTATCTCAAAACATGTAAAAATCTAGGACCGTTTAAATTTTTGTATATGTACCAATCTAGTACACATCAGACGAAATAAATCTGACACAAAAATAATTTTGTACATATTTTTAAGGGCTGTCTGACTGAGAAATTAAATTAGAAACCTATGTACAAATTCAGACACTAGATGTTTTTTGCATATGACTTCTAATCATGTTAGTTATGCGGCAAATAGCAGCATGACCAACTAGAATAATGTCCAATACTGGAAATGTCCACCTAGCATAATGTCCAATATGAGATACGTCCAATAAGAGTAATGTCCAGTTCGAAAAATGACCAGTTCTTTAGAATATATATCCAGATATATAGAATAGTATCCAATTAGGAAAGTTTTCATATCAGGATATCTAAGAGCTGATCAGACGCCTCTGAATAGCATGAAAAGAAGCAGATGAAAATTGCTTGTTAAGTGAAGAGAAACCTGTTAATTGCTACCTATATTTAATTATATCTCTTCTACTTACACCTTGGATGGTCCTGGATTAAGAACATCAAGTTAATTTTATATGATAACATCACTTTAACAACTTGCAAGATGTTATCACATGCAGTCTACCTACAAGGTCAGTGTTTCTCAAGCCTATAGTTTCAAGTGCCCTTATAAGGATTTTTTAATTACTTAATACTAACTGACTGCAATACAAAATTAAGCTATGTAATTAATAAATTCTATTATTTTTAATACCATTTTTATTGAACTTTATCAATACCTATCGGGAGAGTACCGTTAAAATTCATCACAGAGCAGCGCTAAATATTGGGATTTTCGTATCATATTTTCGTTAACCATTTATAAATGGCAATCAAAGTTGATGCAGACTAGGAAAATATTCAACTACCGTGGTTGAAATGGAGCTAAGTTGTCACCATTACCTAAGCAAGTAGGTATAGTCGCGCACCTCCTACGATTAACTGGGGTAAGTACGTTTGGCAAGTGGTACACGTACGCGTTTCCCACTTTGAGGAACCCTGTGCTAAGTTGTTATGGCTCGGTACGCAGTGTGGTTTTGGGCATCAAATTATTTTATTAGAATAAAACTATCTCGAATAAACGTTATTTTAATTAAATGGCAAAATAATTACTTAAAATAGAAATTTTATACGAGACAAGTATTATGAAGTGCGCTAATCAGCTAAGCTTTCGCATATATAACTTTAATTAGCTTTTCTTTAGTATTTCTTTGACCATGTGCTATGTTATGAAACATGTCTATTCTCATGTTTTGACATAAAAATTGTTATATAGCAGTTAATCCTAGTTGTTGCTGAAATTAAGTATTTCTTTTTTAATTTAATAATGCATACAAGGAGAAAACATCATAAGTAAGATTTAATTTTAATTTTAATGCAAGTGTTTAATATTAAGTAATTGATACACAAATTAATTAATTTATTGGAAAATTGAATAACTACCAGATTTTATTTTTAAAGGTGTGTATTTTTGTAGATAAAGTAATATTATTTTTAAAATTATTAGGTACACTACTCAGAAGAGAACGAAAGAAATCATATCATATTCGATTGCCCCCAAAAAAAAGAACAATACCTCATACTTAGAAATACACTCAACAAGTGTATAAAGAATAATGTCATTCCAAGTTTCAAACTCATGCAACAATAATAATAAAAAGAGCATAAATAAGTCGATATCAATATAGCACGCGACCACCCGGCCATTAATACGAATTGTCGCTGTTAAAATACCTAATTGTTGCTCTAACGACGCGGCGACCTCAATAGCCCGCGCGATGGCTACGCCCGCGCGCCACCCTTAAGGATGCTCATTTCCTTGTAGCTGATTACGGCTCACGGACTAAAAAAGTACAATCATAGTGCTCTCTGGCGCGGAACGCACTGTCCTCATTTGAATACAAACGCAATGCGCGTGCGCACACACCCTTAACTGTACACTTCCCGACAAACGCAAAGGATTTCGAAACAAACCGCCATAGAAATAAAGTCTGAATTAGAAGCGATCTCACAAAATACGTGCCCTCTTTTCAAAGTCGAAAGAAGAGGGACTCTCGCATGCGAGAACGGGAGGGCGCTATGGCGGAGGAGGACGGAGGACGTTAAGGGCATTCACCCCGTACCCCGTGGGTTGCGACTAGCGGCTCTACAAATGATGTACAAGCACATAGATGCCTTTCTCTATTTAGGTGCGCACGAGTTTCAAAATAGTGGCCGTGGAAGTTTTTGTTGGGAGGATCCTGTTTGGTTGCGTCACTGCGATAAGTTCGGAGCCGCGGTCAACTGCAGGTGTGAGCGGGCTCAGCGCCAGCCTGGGTTATTCAATATCTGACCATGCGGATCTGACCACGTGCGATCGGTTGGCGAAACTGGAAGGAAATGCATTCGCAGTTGTTTTGATCAGCCTGCGGTACTATTTTTGAACGTGTGACCGGACCACTCGTCTTCGAACGATTTTTCTTTGGAAAAACCGCGCGTTTGCGAATGGCGAAATTTCAAAAATCGTTCCCCTGGACACATTTGATATTATGAGATCCTTTTGAATATTGAACAAGCGAGCGAGAAGCGTATCTTTTTCAGCTTGAAGAAATGTTATCACAATGACCTTATTACTTTTATTTACATCATCGACTCATACAGTTCAACCCTCTCAAGTACCAACTAATATAATCTAGAGTAGCGCATAATGTAGTTTATTAAAAAAGATAACATTTCCCTATATCATATCGTGTGATTGTTGACGAAAGCAAAATTACTATATTAAGTAAAATACGAGTGCGTGATCAGATAGTTAAAAACCTTGCTAACCTCACCAAATCCAAGTGACCACTCGCGCACTCCGGGACATGCGTGTTCTATAGATTCCACGATTTTATCGGATTATAGATGGATAGAATAAAATAATATTGAATAGACAATCCCGTTTGGTTTATGAGAAGGTCTTGCTTCACTGCTTGCGGAAGTTCCACAGACTACCGTAATATTTTAAAATTGTACAGTTTCTTTGATATTATGGTAGACACTGATTTATCCTTAACGTATTGTAAACATGAGTGTTTTAAGATCCATAGGCCGCGTTTAGCAACTTTTCTTTGGTACTAATAGCTAGATGTAGGAATAATGTTTTTTTATCCATCATTTTTGTGGCAAGTTCTTATTGAACATTATTAAATTGTAAATTGCTTTTCAAAACAAATCAAATAACACAGTGAGTTTATTTTGTTTTCTGGAGTGCCTAAGGCAGGTAGCCTTACCTTCCGACTCTATCGACAGAACAGCTCATCGAATCCAATAATATTGTACTGTAGCATGGATCATGGCTTTCACGACTTACACAAATATACAAAGTTTTCAGCTCAATCGGTTGAGGAAAAATGGTTAAAATTGAGTTGCAAAATTTGACCCGAGTAAATAATTCAAGATACTTTGCAAGTTGAATAAAATATCGTAAAATGGGTAAACAGAGGGTTGACTAGATTATCAGAATCAGTGAGAATTATGAGAATCAGATTACCGCCAAAAACGGCCGTTTTTGGCGGTAATCACGTTTTCTCTTAATGACTGATTCTCATAATATTAAAACATGATTCCAAAAACACTTCAAGTTATTTACTAGTGCTTATATGATTTATATTCTTGAATTTCTTTCTATTTGTAAAGTATTAGGAATAAAATGATTGGCGTCGCTACTGTGCCTAGTGTGTCCCCTTAAGGGGTTTTGTTCCAACAAACCTAGTCTAAAAACACAGGTTTTTTAATACATTTGCTATTTATATGGTCCTTATAATATCGAAACTTGTTATTTACTACGGAGTATTAGGTCTTCTTTACACCTATCACAATTGCTTAATTTATATTAATTGCAAATGTGTTGAAAAACGTCGTATGATGCTTGTACTCAGTAAGCTGGCTATTATAGATACCGGTTAATTATAAGCACTCGGCCTCGCCTAGTGCCTATAAACACATTGACTACGACTATAAAATCCAGCTTACGGTTTTTGCGTCTTATTGTACTATTACCGTACGACACAAAAAATTACGTTAATGTAGGATCAAATTAGAACTTAATCTACAGTGTTATTTATGCCGGGTGTACAAGTAAGCTTATGCAGTCCGTCAATATGAACAACTTCTGGGACCAACTAACTAGCTTTCACCGCGGCTCCGCTTGCATATATATGTCGATCTCTCAAAAGTACCTATCTTCTTTGAAATGAGAAGTATTATTTCAGTGGATTATTTAGTAACCTACAATATTATAATAATTATTATCTCGTTATCGTTATTGATAAATACAGTAAATGTGACACCCCTTCTGACAATTCGGGTTACAAACAAAATCTGCTCATCCTAGACTCAAAAGTGGGTTTTTACATAGCCAGATGTTATCTATTCTGATATCCAACCCTCGGGGGACTTCCAGGCGCGTGTCGGATGATTGACAAAAATAAAACAAACATGTGGCATGATTCACCGCGTTATCAAATTAATGGAGATTAGGCGAAGATCTATTACTATATTGACCGACTTTCAAAAAGTAGTAAGTCATCAAATCGTCCTTTAAATGTTTGAAGTGAAAACTTCTTTAGCGGCGCTGTGCACTTTTTGTGATAGGGAAAAATGATAAACTCGCGACAGGTCACGTGACCAACAGATTCGTCAGATTGAAAATTGGTAAAACCGACACGTGACCTTATCTAAAAACAATGTTAATATTCAAGTTTTTTACTTCTGCTGGCACTCCTGAAAGGCAATCTGTAGTTTCTTTTTTTAAAATAGACGCATCATATATAACAGTGAGTGTTTGTTTGATTATGTTTGTTGTAGGCTTTCACGATTTCATCATTGAGTCATCGCGCATTATTCCAATTTGCAAAAACATTGACAGATGTAATGAAAAAGAGTAAAGACTAACACGATGTAAACAATTATGTGGCCCTTTCCTTTTCAACTTTTTCCAAATGGTTCAAGAAAAATTTCGTAGTAAGTAGGTATCTACTTCGATTTTATTGTGAGTTAAATCCTGCTCCCGTGAAAATTTTTCACCATATCTTATTTTTATTTAATAAGTGTAGGAATATACCCAGATATAGTTTACTGACACAGACTTATAAAAATAAAGTATTGATGAAGTCTATATTTAAAATTTTCTTGTTTACCTAGGTCACATTTTAAAGTTTTATACAGGACCCGATTTGGCCGGTTTTGCCATGAATTGTAATGTATGTTTTGTTTTTTTTTTGTTAAGTTTAAGTATTTTAGTTTGATTTATAGTTGGCAACTCTTTTTGTAAGTTTTAATGTCACACATTTTTGTGGATTACAACCTAGATTTGATAGTTTATTATATTTTGTTCTATTGTAGTCTGTCATGTGTGATTATAATAAATAAATTAATAAATCTATTATCAGATGAACAGGACCAGTTATTTCTTCGTTTCCTTTTGTAAATATAAAAAGTTCTTGCTTGTAGCTCTATACACTTAGTCCTTTTGTTTTGACAGCTCTAACAATGGTGAAAGATGCTGCTAAACTGGTCCAGGCGAATTAGTGTCAGTCTCATTTGATCCATCATCTTAAAAGCTTTCTCATTACGAGTGTAATGAATGACATAATGATTACTGTTTGTAGGATGGTTGTAGGTAACTAGTTAGAGTAATAGTTTTTAGTACCTAGTTATAAGTTAATATTTTCTGGTTCAATTTCTTTTGCCATTAGTTCATTATTAGATATGGTATTCATGGTAAATATTCTTTTTTTTCCTTCAATATTAATTAGTTGTCTCAAAAGGGAGTTTACTTATTGTTTTAGGGTAATTGCGTACCTTCCAATTTTTTTTTAAATCTAGGCAATTTTAAATACTAGAAGTGAGAGTATTTTAAAATTTAAAAAGGCACAAGGTATACGCGCTGTTAAAAGCGAAAAACACTGAGCGCATATCATTAAGTGCAAATGTAGTATGATTTCGCTATCCAATTTTACACCTACTACTAACTAATACGCTGGAATTTGGGATTTATGAGTTTTATGACTTCTGTCTTTCGCCAGGAGTAGAGACGTATTATTATGCACGAATATATTTAAATCTGATAGAAAGTAATTATCGTAGTACTTACTTTTACCTGTATAGTAATTTAAGTAAGTAGGTAACTTTAAACAAGTAAGTACAAGGAGATTCAAACACACCGACTGCCGAAGATTACCCCTCAAATAGTTTTTACTTGTTGTAGTAATTTGTCTTCGTGGGACGCGAGTCACGTGGGTGCAAATACTAAGATTAAGAAGGTATAATCACAAGTGAACAACTTGAATTCATTAAAACCCGACTGCCGTTATTGATGTTTACGCCGGCCATATTGATTTTTTTATGACTTTAGACACTCGAGGGAAGAATACGGATCGAGTTTTTGGTGGGAAGTTAAGGGGTTTAGTTGTCGTTTGCCTTATACAATTTTGCAAATTGATTTAAGTGGACTTTATAATATGAAATTGGTGTAGTTTGGTGTTATAAATGCTCGTGCTCGAGAACAATTTGTGAAATAGTTAAAGTAGACTGTTAAATGGACTCGTATAGATTTGTCGCCAAAATCTCCCACGAGGCTGCCAAAGAACATACGCCATCTTTGATGCCACATACCGTACAACACCGATACTTAGTATCTCATTATACTGGACATTGGCAGAATCACTGAAAACTCGGTGGAAGCCATAATTAAAAAAGAAAGAAAGAAAGAAAGAATACGGATCGAATGACACCTCAAACTTTTAAATCGATCAAGCCGTTTAGTCTACAGGAGGCAAGAGCCAGCAATGGAACTGACATTCTTACATACATACGCGCGAAAACATTACTCTCCTTTTGGGTGGGTCAGTCGAGGAAAAAGACTTATTACTCTTTTTAACTGAGTCTCTTTCTAACTGTTTTTAATCCACGACGCAAAAGTTGGTGGTGTCTGGGGTCAGTATCAGTAAACTCCGGGAAACCGATTGCCCAGTAGGCCTGAGTGAGGGTGACTGCAAGTAGCAAAATATATCTTGGAGCTTTCCGTGCTTCGGAAGGTACATTAAGTCGTTGGTTCCGGCTGTCATCATAGATGGCAAAAAAAAATTAATAATCTTACATCAGCGTTGGCCACTTACATACACGAAAAACAATAAACAAGTTAACTCCCTGCAATTAATGCCATCATTGTAAAAGCAAAACATATAAATAAGATCTAGTGCGCGGGGTGATTTAATCCAATCCAATACCACGAACGAATACTTCTGGTATTACTTTGAATTTTTAATTATTTTCTATTCCTAACGGATACCACTGTTAAACCAATACTAAAACAAGTTTAAAGGTACAGTCAGTAAAAAAAGGGTGATGGTTTGCAGGGACTGCATAATTTTTAAATATTTTAAATAATTTTTAGGTAGTTTTAATTATTATTAATATTTTTTTTTCTATAGGCTTAATGTAATAATTATCTCCTATAAAAATAAGACCTCATAAGTTTAAGTTCACGAAAGTTATCATTATCAGAAGTAATTCAAAGCAATGGAGTCAGTGACACATCCTGCGGTCTATTCCGATCATTGCCCTCTTTTGGACGGCAACGGTTGAACTTGAAAGTTTGGACACAAAGGAAACTTTAATTACTTCTCGTATAAGTTCTTGGAATATTTATTTTTAGTTAACTTACCTCTGTTAGTTTTGAATTAAGATGGATTGATTAGTAAAAAAAAGTTCCTGAGATTGTTGAAATAAATATAATATACTTTATAGTACTCATAACAGTACGCGTGAAGTAACCTGTTTAAAAAAAATTGAAACAATGTCGAATTTTTATTTTAATTTATTATTTCCACTATGAGTTTATTTATGACTATACTACCTCCCTGAGCTAACATAGGTACATGTGTTTTTTTTTAAATTTAGTATTCGTCACAACATAGGGTGAACCAAAATGGCGAAATAATATTAGTACCTAAATTACAGCCTCCGTGACGCAGTGGATAACACGCAAGCTTGCGATAGAGGGTCCCGGGTTCGATCCCCACCCAGGTTATGATGGAAAACGATCTTTTTCATGCGGCCAAATCCGAAACCGACCCTTCGCAGTGGAGACGTTGGGTCCCGGAGGCTAAGATTTTTTATAAGGAAATCGCAACTCGTCTTATTGAAGCAACGGGTGACCCTAGAGCTGGTCATTACTTCGTTCAACGAGTCAGCATTGCTGTTCAGCGCGGTAATGCTGCCAGCATTTTGGGCACGTTGCCTCAATGTGACGAGTTGGAAGATTATTTCTACCTATAAGTAAAAATTAGTAATAATTTCGTGAAATTTGTATATTATAAAATAAAAAACCGAAACTTATTTAAATGGCCAAACTCAGACTTAAATCGAAGGTTCGTTTTTGACTTCGGTAAAAAAAATCTTGTTTATTTGTAAGGGGCTGGTCAAGTTTGACGTAAGCAGAATATCAGCTATTCTTAAGCCCCACCCCCTTTTTTAAGCAAAAGTAAGAAAAACCTATATTATATTGTCTTTGGCTAAGGTAAATATAATCTCATTTTTTACAAAAAAATAGTCTTATTTTCGAAAATATCACTGACGTCATCGCCATGCAAACCCCCAGTCCCCATGTCATAAAAATAACACAAGCCCAATCCCCTTACCCTTTTCACTGATTTAGTAATATTTGAATGACCCTTTATTGTTTAGTCTGGTCTGATTCATCTAAAATTATAATAAAACCTAATCGATACGTCTCGGGTCGCGAAACTAGTTTTAGAAGTAGCTGGTTCTTTTAAAATTAGGATGTGACAAGTTATTTTTATTTTTCCTTATGCAAGATAAGTATAGCTGCAATGTTAATATAGAATTCTTAATATACGAGGAGGTAGGTGGCTACCTAGTTTTTACGGTTTCTTATGTCACGATTTACAATGAAGCGTATAGAGGTCAATCGGACTAAATCATAATATATATAAAATAAACTTTCAGATAAAACCGAACTTTAAGAAAAACCGATTTTACCAAATTACTGAATTAATTTTGATAAAATTTAGATCGGACCAGCAAGGAATTATACCCTTTCAAATAAAAAATATACTATTGTCATGCCTCAAACTATCCCCATAGCAAATTTCATATTCGTGGATAGGTTTAGTAGTTAAAGCTTGAAGAGGCAACATACAGACTGACCTACAGAGATACTATCTTGTATATTATAATTATATGAATTTATTATATTTTTCTTATGTCACGATTTACAATGAAGCGTATAGAGATCAATCGGACTAAATCATAATATACATGGCGAAATTTTGATCGTTCCGGACCATTAAAGGGGTGATTCAGCCTGTCAATATAAACAACTTTACCTATGGGACAAATGCTGAAAACTCGAAAAAAAATTCGACATTCCTATACAAATTGCCCGGGCGGCTGAACACTTTTGTATGAAAATGTCGAAATAAAATTTGAGTTTCCAGCATTGGTCCCATAGGAAAAATGGTTCATATCGACGGTCTGAATCACCCCTTTAAGGGTCTAGAACTATCAAAATTTCGCCATGTATATAAAATGTATATAAAATAAACTTTCAGATAAAACCGAACTTTCAGAAAAACCGATTTTACCAAATTACTGAATTAATTTTGATAAAATTAAGATCGGACCGGTAAGGAATTATACGCTTTCAAATAAAAAATATACTATTGTCATGCCTCGAACTATCTCCATAGCAAATGTCATATTCGTGGATAGGTTTAGTAGTTAAAGCTTGAAGAGGCAACATACAGACTGACCTACAGAGATACTATCTTGTATATTATAATTATATGAATTTATTATATTTTTCAGGTCATAATTTAAATTAAGTCTATCAGTTTTGAAGTACATTTACAATCGGACATCCAATTGGTACCTACAACAAAATCAATACTTGGATGCAATATCATTCCAGGAATGTACTAAAATAGCGGACGCTCCCTGACCAGTGACCTATAAAGGATAAATCGATGACACAGCCAGGTATTAATAGTGTTGGTGTTGCAATTATTCTATCCTAGCTAACACTCCACTCATAAATACATATTATCACATGTTTATCCCTTACAGGGTAGACAGGGCCCAAGGTCATATTCAGACAAAGACAGTTCAGCGTGTAGTAAGCGTTATGGGGGAAAGCGGAATCAAAATAGAGATGGGTTGCTAACCTCATCGCCTTTGACGAGATCCCTTGACCAGCTTTTACGGTCTGGGTAAGAAGAAAAGCAGCTGATATATGCTATGTTATTTTCTTTTCTCCCAACCAACACGGATGAGATGGAGAGCATCGATTGCTACACTCGCGATACTATAAATTGTTGGAGAATGTACTTTACTTCTATTTGATCCAGGTCGATGGCTCCAGTTTCAAGGACGAAGACTTTCGGCGAACAGCGTTCGGGAAGCTCCGCTGTGTCTTCTCGGCCAAAAAAATACCTCAGTGCTTAAAGTCGAAGGTCTTCGACTAATGTGGGTTACCAGTGATGGATGACTTACGGGTCCGAAACGTAGTCCCTAGGCCTCTTATAAAATGACAAGGTCGCTCAGAGGGGGCTATGCTCAGTGTTTCTCTGCGAGATCGAATTAGAAACGTGGAAGATCCGAAGAAAAAAAAAATTTCAGCGACATAGCAGCTTAGCGGATTAGTTCTTTGAAGTGGCAGTAGGCGAGGAGCATAGCGCGAATGGCGACCACGAACCGCTATAAGCAGCGTTATACTCCTACCGACCAAGAGGTCGGATGACCTAACCAAAGTCGCAGGAAGACGCTGAATGCAGGCTGCTTCCATCCAACCGGTCGTATTGGAAATCCTTGGGGAAGGCTTATGTCCAGCAATGGACTTCTTGCGGCTGAGATGCTGATGATGGCTTTATTTTTAGATAAATGTCGCCCGATGTCCCTTTCAGTACACCTGACATGATCTAGATGTCCCAACGATGGCCAAGTGGTCGTAAGCATTATTAACGCTAACGCAGTTAAAGTTACACCGTGCGAGGTCTTCACTGGGACGGACAAGTAGCATATAAAAATATCTTGAGCTTCTCCGGCTTCGTTAAACTGTTGGTCCCAGCCATAGATATCAGAATATTTACTCCCAGCCGTCATAATTTCTGGCAGTCGTTAATCTATGTGAGAGATGATCAAACAAGTGATTAAAATATCAGGAGGCTTCCCTGACCAATGACCTATAAAGGACTAATCGATGAGCAGGTATTAATAGTTGGTGAAACGGCCGGTAGTTTTCCACGCCGTATCGATCGGCGCAGATAACGGTATTGTCCTGGGGGTGGCGCATCCCCGATACATCGCCGATAGTGCCCGCAACCCGCATGCATCTAGGTGGGGCGCCGCCCCGCACGGTTTGGATAGCTGCTAATGACGACGAGAAAGTCACAATGCTTTTAAACTCAATTTCAGCTTATTTACATTGCTTTTTTCGAAATAGGTATTAGAATATTATTTATTTTCTACTTATAGTAGACGTAGGTTTTGGCATTGTTACAAGGTAGTCCTATTTCGCACATTCATAATTACTATTGGCGAATCCCTTCCTTAGCTGTTTGCACCATGAAGGAGAGGCGAATATAGAGGTGTGGTGAGCAAGCTTCACGCTAAATATATTTAGTGATTTGAGTACCAACATCCCGATCTCAAAGGTACAGTTGTCCAGTTATCAAATTAACATAATACAATCTAAACCTGCTGTACCAAGATCTGCTAGTTTCGTGGCTACCCTGGCCGCTATTCGCGGAGATCTATAGGTTTCCCCTCGTTGCCAGGGCGCCCCAACTCCTCGTTGGTCGTCGATACTAGTCCTTGTAAATGACAAAAAAAAATGACGTAAAAAAGTGTCCGAATAAGTAAAGTAATATTACTTAGGAATAGAGTCCGTTCAACGACGTTTGATTTGCGGTCCGCCGTACATTTTTTATTACCATCGATCGTCACGATCGGACGCACCAAATGATGTAAGACGTGCTAATATGAAAAATTAAAGGTACACTTAGCATCACAAGTCATAATACGCTTAGTCACAGTCTGCCTGATATGAGCATAATTCATATTCTTAACAATATGAATTATTAAAGCTAACTCAAACAAAATAAACCTAAAAAATATGTCACAGTCATCTGGTTAAAAATGCTATTTGATTGAATGCCTAGCGCGTTGATTGAATGACCACGTTTAATTGAATGACTAGGCCGAACGTTGATTGAACAAGCGTCGCTCAACGTCCAACTAGTTAGCGGATTGTAACATAGCCCTTTGAACAGAGCGGACATAAAATTAGTCAGGTAATTCAAATTTAGTTCATTTTTTCCCCACTGCGGCGCTAGTAGTCACCAAAACAAATATGGCGTCAAACAGCTCTCACAGATGGCACGATGTTGATATTTTTTTCGATTAAAATTACTTAAAAGTGCGTTATTTGTAATAAAATAAAGTAATAAATAGCCACAGCTTCATGTCGCTGCAAGCTGTGGCTTCGACACGAAAAAATGGTTCAAACTTCAAACAAGTGTTCAATGCAAAAAACTGTTTATTTTGTACTTTCCTATGCACAATTTCTATGCTAATCTAGCTTAGGTTAATATGCACTCCCTTTACACAAGAACCTTTTAATTGTAGAAAATATTATTTGAAACACTTGCGAAAATGGGAAACGAATTGTCATGGCGGACGTTGCTGGAGAGAGAGTGAAAAAATTCTATAGTATTTTATTTAATAATTTGTAATAAAATAGTATGACATCATGGATTTATCTATTATTAGGCCGCCGCCGGCTACTTTAAAAACTAAGAAAAGTTGAGAGTTTCAAAAATGTGAGATTAATTATAGCTTTGAAAATCATGCTACCACCAAATATTACAAAGTCGGCTAAGATTCAACGACTTCGCTAAATGACGTTCATTCAGTCAAGACGCTGAACGTTACATTCAACGACTTGACGAGTTGTCCTTTAGTCATTCAATTAAACGTGGTCATTCAATCAATTGCAGATTCAACCAGATGACTGCGACAAATACAAATTATCCTATCTAAAAACTTAGTATACCTAAATATAAACTTACCTGTGACTTGTCATTCGGAATGTTATTCTTATTAGCTTAGGACTTAGGAGCCCGGGGTCCGTTAGGGATGTTATTTTAATATTACTTACTCATCCTTTTTTTGGCAAAATTTAAAAGCGGTCTGCGCGCCGCTTACCTTCCCTATCCTCCCCTTTTTTTTCATTAAGAAAACGTTATTCATACCGATCTGTTATCAGGGTATAGAAAGATTATGCGGGTTTCGCATCCGCTAAAAACCACATGACTGCCCTCTCCACAGCATATTACTGGATTGGTGGACACAGTGGTACTACCACCACCCCGGCTACTGCGACGTACCTTTTAGTAGCACTCTCTTTATACATTTTCCCTGACAAAGAATAGTGCATGTCGTGCCATGTACGCCAGGCCAACTAAGCAGTAGACCAAACCTTAACCATCTTCCATTTGAGTTTGCTAATTATTAGTTTCATACAATGTACTAGTGAAGAGAACGATTCACGAAAACTTGAATTGAATTAACCGATTTTGATGCCCTTGAAATTTGTACTTAGGTACATTTTATTGGTTCAAGAGTAATCGTGAAACATAGATAGGTAGGTACCTAACACTTAGACTTTACACGTATAAAAAAATATGTTTTCGCCCCACCTCGATAGGCAAGTCCAGTTAATTAGTTCATTGCGGCAATCGTTAATGTATCACAAAATACGTGCCAATTATAAGGTAGGTGAATACAGTGTCATGCATTAACATGCGAAAGCCCATACGGAGGTACAAATTAATCTAAAGCAGATACTAAGCTCTCAATACGTTCTTTATGATCAAACATTAAAAAGTTATGACAACGGGCAGCAGCAATTTCTATAAAATAAATCGTTATTTTAAAAGTCAATTGGAAGTAATAATGAGTCGGACTGACTAAGGTCCAAAACGAGCAAAGCCAAGAAAACGAACAAAAGCCGCGGTCATCCCCCTCAGTCTAATAAAAAGTACAAAAGTGAACCTCCCGCCGTTCCCAGGAATGCTTTTTTCGTCCCCTTCCCTCTGAGAGGGATTCGATCGTATCGTGAGAGATTTTCACGATCACGGTGCTTTTTTGTTTCGAAATGTTTCTTTGTTCGTTTGGGATATATTGAAAGTGGGATGTTTTCCTATTTTTAAACATATTATCACGTCTTTATGTTTTACGGGACAGACAGAACGCAATAAGGCCCAAAGGCCTTGTTGAGCGTATTGGTGGAAAACAGAATCTAAATAATGATAAGTTGCTAGCCGCATCGCCTATGCTTGTTTTATGGTTTAGGAATTTCCATATTAAGGGATTGTAGAGTAAGAATGGCGAAATAGAGCATATGACCAGCGATAGACGTAAGTGATAGAAATTGCCATTCCAATTTTGGGAAAACGTGCAGAAGATGAAGACTTTCTATTTTATCGACTGGGGTCAGAAGTATCAACTTCAAACCATATAAAGTTGACATTGTTATTGACCCTGTGTAGAGTTAATTTAATAAAAATACTAAAAGTTTTTTATTCCCTATCTGTTTACAACCTTTGACTATATGTACACAAAGTTTACAACATAGAATTGCTATACAGATGTTCGCAGGCCCCTTACTGCTATCTGAAATTTATCAAGTATTTTGCAACCGAATAAGGCACGTTAAGTTAGATAAATAGTAACCTTATTCAGGCAGCTTAAAAAGATTATTGCTATTGGTGTTTTTTTTGCATTCACAATGCTATTCTGATATATTCTTATTAAATAAAGAAATAAGATATGGAAAAAAAAAAACAACGCGGGCATGACTTGACCCTGCGTCATTGTTTTTATACGACAATTTTGTCGCTTTAATTTAAACTACATAAAAATTATACAAATTATTAGTTATCGCACTCAAATAAGTTCCTCTTTTACTAAAAGTGGCCTCAAGTACTGAAGCCTGAGGAAAGTGTACTTCACTGTGTACATATGAGGGCTTAGATACGCGTATAATTGTAGAGTTCCTGCGGGCACGACCGGTTCACGGCATGAATGAATTCGCCCCTTCCCTATCTACGATATGACTGAGTGCGTGGCAAAAACTACAGACTACAGGCCTGGAAGTGACTTTTAGAAGAAGAATTCTTACCACGCGGTCCCTTACTGAGTTATTGGTTAAGATAACGAACGAGAATGGAGTGCTACTCGTTGTTGACTTGAATTTAAAAATGTGAAATTCGTTAAACTTTTACACACAAAATACAAAAAACTTCCTAATGCTTTAAAATGGAATTACCTATTTATCCAATCCATTTAAACAGTATACGTATATAGAACATATAAAAGTCAATTTTAAACCTGAAAATGGGTTGACCTTGAGAAGTCGCAAGTGAGAACCTCAAACACACCGCGTTCTGTAGCGTGCAATAACAATAAACCGTAATTTTTTTTAAAGAAAATTGAGATTTTATACGTAATATAAATTTAAAACACAGACATAGACAGGCAAAAATATTTTTTTCATAATTAACTGGGTACGCAGATGAAAAGTCAAATGCCAAATTTTTCAAGTATCCTAAAATCTCTTTGTATTGCCGTATCTAGTGGTTGCTGCATGCGTGTCACAAATCGTGTAAACCACGGGCACTTGTCGCGCGGCACGAGACCCCTCGATAAACGCGAGGGTGCTTCGGTTTACAGGTTATTAACCAGCCGCGGGCCGAGGCGCTGACATAACGATGAGCTATTATGACCATTATGACTTTTTAAACTAAACGGGATACATAGAACTGAATTACAGGCGTGATTCCCAGTTCCATCAGTAGTAACAACTTTATAAAAATAGTTTTTGCACCTTTAATTTTAAATGACCGTTTCGCTAGCTCCAAGTTAGATTTTGCTACTTCACCGGAATTTTGAGGTGCCTTCAACCCGTAAGGCGAACATCACCAAAGGGCCACCAAGAAGAATAGACCTCGGCTTTGAGCATTGCATGTGTGCGCAAGGCTTGGAGAGACAGCATACACTCAAAAAGGCCCGCGATTCGCATGAAGGGCCGAACTGAGAAACAATGCGAAAGCCAGAGAGCAACAACTCTTTTGCCGTATGGGCCGAACGCTACGTAGCCAGAAGGGACTATCCTGGGTGCAAGTCACCCGGTGCCACCGGGCGGTCACCCACCAGTAATCGGAGCTAAGCCTACTCTTCGCACTCTATTCCGTTGGCGAGTACGACGGGTTCAATAGTGGGATTTCTCTGGCTATTGGTAGCCAGATGGTGAACAGATTTTAGCTTTTGCCCGCGGATGCAATCGCATCCGCATCGATCGATCGAATTAAATACGATCTTTTGACCGTCGTTTCATACCCTTAGGGGGTGATTTTTCTAAGCGAATGCCTACGTCAAAATAACTATCTTATCTGCGTACCAGATTTCAGCGCTGTATGTGTAGACCAGTCAATCAGTCACGGCTGCCTTTTATAATACGGCAGAAGATTTATCGAGATCAAGCGACCCACGACACAAAAATCCCTATATCTTGGAAACGGGTTGACCGATTTTAATGACACGTCTAATAACTATCGGTAGTATACCTGCCGACAAATAAAAAAAACAGCGTTGAAACCGGGTTTCCCTTTCAAGAGCTGCGGTACTACAACACACACATTTAGCAGTCAAACAATAATACCGTACTTTTTGCATCGGGGGTAAAAATATATTGAATTCCTCCGTGCGTCGAAATGCACACTAAACCGTTTGTGCCAACAACCTACCTACCATCAATAGATGTAAGTCGTTTAAGTCTTCGACTATCGTTAATCTATGTCGTATGACTGAGTTTTATAAATCAGTCACCCTTTACCATTGCTGGTCACCAAAGGTGGTTATAAAAAATAACGAAAAAAAAGCAACCACTAAAAATGTGTATGTTTTGGTTTCCAGTTAATCAAAGTAAACTAAGTATCAATAAATATACTTATTACCTTTTAAGTCGACTATCATAACTTTTTATATTAGATTAATCAGAGTTATTTGTGAAGCGTGTTACTTTAGCCATAAAGTAGAAAATCTATATTTTAGTATCATCATATTGTAGAATTATTAATTAAAGATTTGATCATTATTTACAATAGGAAATTATGACCCGACAGAAACTAAGTACCAATCCATTTATTTATGTGTAAAATAAAATGTGCTTTTTATATGTAAGTAAACCGCCGTGTAGTTCCCGGTAGTGTAGAATAGGACCACTCCAAGTCTTCCCGTGGATGTCGTAAAAGGCGAGTTAGGCAACACAAGCTAAATATAGTCCTCTCCAACCCGTCTGGCCAGCGTGGAGAGGTGTAGGTCAAATCCTCTGACTGCTCTAGCTAATATATTGGTCTGGTAGTACAGAGAGGGTCGTGCTCCTGTAGTGGAGACTAAAAAAAGACCTGTTGATGATGATGATGATGATGATATTTAAGTAAATGTCAATTTATGCTTTGCTTCTTAAACGATAGGAGTACCCGAGACAGTTTTATATTTAAAAGGGGAAGACAAGAAAAGCATGAATGGAAATAGCTGTGATTCAGATTACACGTCAGCACAGGGTGTTTACCGTGGTATGGGAAAAGTTTTTATTGTTCTTGGCTTGGAAGTCGCGGAGCCATCGCGTAAATCACACGGAAAATTATACCCTGTATGCAATTAAGAGGTTGTACAATGTTTTCACTCGAACAGGAGCTCTTGTAAATGAATATACGGACACAATATGAATAACTAGGTATGTGTGGTGCCCGACAGAGTAGAAAGGACCACTCCAAGTCTTCCTGTGGATGTCGTAAAAGGCGACTTGGAAAAACAAAGAGACCTCTCCAACTCGTCTAGCGAGCGTGGAGAGTGTAGGCCGAATCCTCTGCTCTGGCTAATATAATGGCTCTGGTAATACAGAGAGTCATTTTCCAGCAGCGGAGACCTAAAAAGACCTGATGGCGTTGATGATGAGATAGCCATGAAATTTTAACAGAATGTGTATATCTATAACCAATATAACGAAAAATAATAAAAACGACCACAGAAAACGACATAAAATTTGATAATACAAGAAACGTTATTTTCCAACGCTTTTTTTAAATATTCCCTTTATGTTCTATCCTGACTCGCACTTCGAACGTTTTATTTTATTTATTTTTATGGAGTAAGTAACGTATTTACGTTGCGGTCTTGCCCATTTTACTTTGACGCCCTCGTCCGTGTCAGTTACGGTCTGAAGATTCTCCACCCTCAGTAAAACTGAATAACCACTTAAACTATGCAGTAGGGGTACACAGGATGGGACTTATGGGCATTTAATTTATTATAATAGTGACTAACGTCTGTCTCGGGGTCGACGGGGGTGGGGAATGGTTTTAAATGATTTAAAAAGTCGGCCAAGAGCGAGTCGGACTCGCGCATTAGGGTTACGTACCATTATCTATACAAATTAGACTATCAAGCAAAAACCCCAAGAAGTCATGTTTGTTTGTATAGGATTTAAATATTTATTTTATTTAGAAGATAAAAATCGACAGAAGACCTTGCTTTGCCCTTTGGATACGGAACCCTAAAAATGATAATGCACTATCAGATAGAGACTGCGATCTATTTACTATCCTTAGAATATTGTAATTTGTAATGCACTTTGACTAAAGTTACTGCAGCGCAAAGAGGCATCCGTCATCAATTTGACCTACTTACTTATAGGTAAGTCAAATATTTCACATCGCGACTTTTAGGACTCGAGTATTTGACCTAGAAAATATTATATAAAACTATTTATGTAACTATTTTATTCACACTTTGTCCTTATATCAACCGAATGTGAATGGTAGTTACTGCTGACCATAAATATAACGTTATTGTGATTTGTAGCCATCCTTGAGCTAACGCTATTCCGTAGTATATACTACTTTAATTACCCTATACTATGTATTTATTTAAGGGACAACGCAATGTGAGGTGCCTTTAAAGGCAGAGAGCATAGGTAGGTTAACTCATTATTTACTAATTAGCAATTTTACTTTTACTTCGTTCGTGTAAATGTCTATGTAACCTGTGTGTAATAGGTAAGAGGATTTTGAAAATCTTAATAAAAACAAAAAAAAGTTCTTTTTATTCACATATTTATAATACTAGATATAAACAAAGTAAAATTGAAAGTTTAAGCAAATCAAAAGCAAAATATCATTAACCTAATATTCAGAAATCTTCATTTTCTTGCACATTATTCATTAAAGATAAAAAAAATAGTCTCTGTTTTTCACTCTATTTACTTTACATCCCTCTACAAATAACTACACACCTCTATTTTCACCATAAAACTACTTAAACAAAACTGTCGCATGCTCACTTCAATTAATCTGCTTTATCGTTTACATAGCAATTGAATAAACGATTGAAAGAAACAAACCACCCCCATAATTTGTACCCCCCGGCGTATTCAAATGAGTTCCTGTATCAATTTAGCCGCGGTTTAACTTCAAACGTGTTTATGGTTCAAAATCGCGTGCATATGGTAAGTGTTACGAGTTTAATGTAAGATATCGTTCACATTATGCGAGTTACTTGCTTTTGTATGAATTAGCTTTATGGTTTAGTAAATATTACCGTGAGAATACCGAGCGACAAGGCGATAATTTTTTTAAATGTTGCTCTAGATTTTAAGTATCCTTTCCTTTACAAGAGTACGTAAGAGTTACAAATATGTAAATAATATTACTAAGTGTATGTAAGGGTTACAGATATTTTTATACTTTGTTATTATGTTCATCAGTTGGCTAGATTCTTTTGCTTTGCTTTTATTCTAGTTTAGGTACGCCTTCTAGGTCTAACTACATGTACAAAGGTTCACTGAAAAGCCCAAACCACCAAAGTCTGCTTTTTTGCATTGTACCGATTTCTTACTTGCGCACACATTAAAAGGCACCTTTTTCTTGCTCGGCAAACTATTCAAAGATTAATGTAGGTATGCACTTTCAATTGGCTACTTGACTAAAAAAATTTTCGTGTCGCTATGTAAAGTCCTGCCAAAAATAAACACAATAGTGACCGAAATACATTTCTAAACAAAAAACTCTTTCAGATATAAAAGTTTTAAAGACACATGTTTTTAGACGTTAATTTTTAGACGTGAAAACGCGCTGCTGAAATGCCTACATTTTTGTGACGTCACAACTTTGTATTTTGTATGGGCGGCGTGAGAACTTTGTTTGGTAGCCATACGAAATATTACGTTTATGGTAATGGTTTCATAACAAAAGTTGCTACAAATTTTGCGGACTACAATACAGTATAAGTGTAATTTAAGATTTTCATACTTTTAAAAATGGTCCTATTCACCCAACTTTAAAGAAGCTTTAAGGACACTTAACGAATCGATATCAAATTAAAAGTGTTTTTTATAGTGTTTTTAGATAGAAATCAGTATCATTGGAAACAAATTTTATATAATCTTAACAGTAGGCAAATACCGAATTAAAATACTTATTTGACTTAGTTACATACCTAAGTCAAATGTTTTAAAGAAAATACATACGAGTAACTTGACCGGATATAAATTTGTTGCTAGTATATACTAACTTCAACTACTCATAATTAACTTGTTTAAATTTATGTCAGCAAATTTTTTTTATTTAAGCCCCTTAAATAAAAAAAAAAAACTATATCCAGGCAAGTTACTCGTAAAGTGTGAACAATTCCTTTCGACAGTGCTATAATGCAGTAAATTCAGTTCAATTTGACACGAGTTGTGCCGGCATGCGGGTGCGAGGGTGATTGCTTTTTGTTTTTATACCAGCCTGCGAGTAGCGCCCTGCACCCGGTCATTCCGATTGAGACTCCGTAAAAAGGGTGCATTTTGTTTTTTTTTTTTTTTTTTAAGGAATCAGTATTTTTATAAGACGTGGAAGCATTTGGAAGTACAATTAATGTTTATTTCAATTATTTTACAATGTGTAAATGATATAATTAATGTAAATTGATTTGTGATTGACTTCGATAAACCTCTATGTATATACAGGGTTATACTTTTGAAATACTAGATATCTAACATCATGAAAAAACACATAACCAATGCTGGGAAAAAAAGACATTTTCATGTTTTAGGCTGGCCCGGCAATGTGTGAATATGTCGATATTTTTTCCCTACGATTGGTCCCACCGGAAAAGTTTATTTTGACGGACTGCTATAATGGTTTTAAGGATAAGGGTGTTTTCCCTATTACCCTGTATTAGAAACAACACACTAGATAAATACTTTTTAGGGTTAAGGTAAACAAGAAACCCTTATAGTTTCACCATGTCTGTCTGTCTGTCTGTCCGTCCGCGGTTTTACTCAGAGACTAGTAGTACTAGAAAGCTGTAATTTGGTATGGATATGTATATTAATCATGCCAAAAAAGTGATAGAAAAAAATCTTGAAAAAATATTTTTTTAGGGTAGCTCCCATACAAGTAAAGTGGAGGAGTATTTTTTTTTCTCTACTTACCCATCGTGTGAGGTATCGTTAAATAGGTCTTTAAAAATTATTGTTAAGTTGAGAACATCATTTTTCGATTTAGGGATCCGTTTCCGAAATATTTGGTTTTAAAGTGCAAATTTTTGTTAGAGGTACGTTTCCCCCCACCCTCTATCTGCTAAACGGTTATATATGGATACGTGAAAAAAACAGCAGTACTGAAGTTGAAAGGAAAACTATCAGAGTTGAGTACTAAGTACAATCTAAAAAGTTATAGGCAACCAACTTATATAATGTACTGGAAAATGTAAAATTTCATACATTTTCATTGTTACATGTTTTTGGTCGTTAAACTGTGATCTGCGAGTGTGAACAGTGTGAACTCATAGTTGTCATTCGCAACTACAGAACCCTACACTGTGCGTGGCTCGTCACGCACTTGGCCGGTTTTTTGATCTTAAAAATAAGTTAACAAGCTTTATTGATACTGTTGAATCTTGTGACCAGAATAGGTACGCAAATTAGTTACTCAAGCTTTTATTTGCTCATTCATACTGTGAAATTTTGTGACCGAATCATCAATCGAACATTCTAATTTAGGTTCTAAGATTAGACCTACACAGATCCACTCTTTCCACTATATGTGACACATAGAGAATAAAGGCAAACCGAACTTCGGTCGATCTCTAGAAATAATAGCTTTAATATGCTTGAAGAAGGAATTCAAAGGAAGGCCAACGAAGCTCCTCAACGCAGAAGACCGAAAGACAATTGTTAAAATACATTTTGCATACGTATAGGTTCGGGTTCTGAGGACATAAAGTATCTTTCATAAAAAAAATAATCCCGTAGAATTTGCGATAAACGACTTGGCAAATTTATACGGCAAAATAATATGAAGCCACGGGTAAAAGCTAGTACTGATTATTGTCGTGTGTACTCAAATGTTTCAACAACTTGTTGCTTGCTTAATGTACTTTAACGTCGCACTTGTTGCACCCCATATCTTCTTTATCAGCACTGGACTCCATGGGAGAGTGCCTCCGACGCTCCAATAAGTACAGGGGTCGGTACCGGGGTCGAGGGTGCCTCACCTACGTCCTGATTTAATTAAGGATGTATACAGGCATTTTTTATAACTGTGGGACTTTTTTGGACATGAATATTCCAACCGTTCGAAAAACAACGGAAGTCCGGACTCTATTCAGGGCTACGAATAAGTAATAATTCGGGAACCTAAAATATACAGATAATGGGAATTTAAAACTCACGTGTTTGAAGTATAGCATTAATTTTCTACTTACTATTTACTACGACTACTATCAGAGCGATATACAAGCCAGAGCAGTCAGAAGATGTGACCTTCAATCTACATGCTAGCCAGACGGGTTGGAGAGGCATCTTGATGTGATTCGTTGTTTGATGATATCTTTGAAGTTAAGTAAAATCAATCGTTTTTGGCTTAAAGTACAATTCAACAACTATACAAAATAATTGCATTTATATTGGCTCACTTTCCATTTGCAGATTGATTACTTGGGATGAGCTTTACTCGTCTAAAAGCTATAAACTGACTAGAGAGAACTTCCAAGTTAATATAGGAATTTATCATTATAAAGTAATGTTGGTAGTTAGATAAATGAAAAATGTTCAAAAAATTTAAGAGGTAGTGTTCTACAGATAACATTGTAACCTATAATAATAACAACCCACATTAAAAAAATCTCAGATAAGGAACTCTACAAAATTAATTATTTTGTCAATACGACTAGACTACTAAACGTACCATACAGTAAAACAGACGTACTGTGGCACTACCACGAAAAGTCAACGAATGTAACTTAGATATTCTATTTATTACTTTCCTTTACTTTTACAGCATTAATACCTTAAGATTACACCAATACAGAGTAACAATACTCGTACATTTGAGAAGCATAAGCGAGTGCTGCGAGCCACGTGGATAAATACGTTGCGCTGCTCTGAATGAGTGGAGTTTCACGGAAGGACCGCGTGAGAAACTCCAGAATTCGCGGCACCCCACATATCCGTGACATAGCAGACAAACTGCAGGACAGCCACCTACGTACAGCCACGTCTAGCAGAAACCGACAAATGACATACGAAACAAATGTCTGGCTAAGCCGTCTCCGTGCCAAGCCCCGGAAGAACAGCCAAATCCAAGAAGTGCTGACTTGAAGTTGTTAAGTATGACGGACTTTCTGAGGACGGACTATAGATGCCGAAAGCCGTGTAAAGTGGAAAAGAAAATGTCAGAAAGCGGACCCCGGGTTGTAAAGTATTCCAGCTGATTATGCAACCGGGTACATCCTCAGCTAAGCTAAGATAGAGATGCTTTGCATTTTTAACTGTAAAAAAATGATAATCCTTTGATATTATTATTCGTTTCAAAGATTCATATATTTCCTGCAGAAACAGAAATGCAGAATGCCGTACTAGCGGACAATGTAAATGGATATACCTTACCTATATAATGAATTAATTTCCAATAGTAGTGCAATTCATTTGATTGTTTTACTGATAATAGGTGGATATGAATGATTAAACACAATCGCACCTTATTTTAACTGCCGACATTTTTTAGATACCTACATTAAGTCAATAAGCAATTTACACAAGCACAAGTACATATTAGAGAGTATTGAACAGCCAGTATCGAATTGTAAAGTTAATAATGCTTTCACTACCAGCCTACCATTCGTCTCCCGCAGCGAACAAAAAGGCGAACCACCTGTACCTGAGTCGTACCCTCGGCTTAGAAGGAATTTCAAAACAAAGAAATAAATAGGAGTCTTTGCCCTCAAAGTAGCCCTCGGCGTGAGCGCACAAAGGGCTGTGATTCTGATGGCCAGGGGAGGAGAGGAGCCGCGGGAGGGAAGGAGGTGAACGACCTCGGGCCGGGGTGGCCGCCCCCAGCGCCCGCGCACGCTTGGGCGACGGTCTGTAACGCCAGGGACGGTTATAAGAATTTAAAATAACCTAGGTTTCCTTTTCATTTTGTTCTGAGATTCTATTTTAAAATGAGTAGGTATTAATTAAGGCTGGCTGAAGTATGGCCACACGTGACGATGAGGGTTGCAAAAATGTACTTACTGAAACAGATATAGCATCGTACTAGTTTATATTCAAAGATACATAATAGTATCATTGAATACAAACTTTTAGAGGTCGTTTTGTAAAGATGTCCTATGTTTAGTAATTTAAACTATTTAGGTAGTTACATCTAATAAAGATCTCGTAGTTAGTGTATGAAATTTGCACCTTACTCAAATAAAACCCTCATGTTTCTGCATGTGGTTCTTTATTGCAAACAATCAAAGTTTGATACAGAAGGTTAAGCCTAAAACTATTTGCATTGTCTACCGGTTCACAATTCGGACACTGTAAAAATTATATTGAAATTTAAATAATATTAGTACCATATTGTAACTTATATGAAGATATTCATATACAATATGGCAATGAAATCCCTTCCGTTCCTTAAAGGGGTGACTCAGCCCATCAATATGAACAGTTTTCCCATGTGATTAATGCTGATGATGATGACGGATGAAGGCTGAATATTTTTTATGTTAATCGAGCAAGAAATCATCCAAGGAATAAACGGACTCCAGTAAACTTTACAATCAATTGTCTTCTTTCGAGAGAATAAGTCGGAAACAAAAATAAAGAATTTGTTTACCAGATTATTTAAAGTAGCTCTTATTAAAAATAACTGGCGTATCAAAATCTGCCATCCGTAGATTTAGTAGCAGAACTGACCAGTTGATACCCAGCGGAAACGAAGAATTTTCGTCACAATAAAACAAAACCGTCTTTAAGGTAGACGGCGCTAAGACTTCCAAACTCAAAAACATCATCATCATCATCAGGTCTTTCTAGTCTCCACTGCAAGAGCACGACCCTCTCTGTACTACCAAAGCCATATAGTACTAGCCTGAGTAGTCAGAGGATTAGTTACTAGTTAAGGATTACTCAAAAACATATTTAGCACAAACTGTGGAATAATAAAATAAAGTAAGTAAAAATAAGTAGGGAAACTAGGTAACATTATAGGTACTTAACCGGACAGATCTAAATAAAGAATTACTAAGCAAAAAATAAAATTTCGGCACGCAAATATTCTCTGATCCATTCCACAAATAAAGTAGTTACTATGAAAAACAAGTGAAGCAGAAAAATAAGTAGAGTCCCGAGTCCCGTGATTAGTGTTGTGACCCCCCCTGTCGTCCCCCAGCGGAAACGGAGAATTTGCATCACAATCAAACAGAACCATAAGTAACCAGTAAGCCATCGGTCAATCGGCTTTTTTGTTCTCCAGCAGTAACCCTAGAACTAAGACTCTACCAGACTCAAAATAGGTTTAACACATGCTGTAAAACAATAAGAAAATTTGTTAACTCTTCTACACTTAAATATTTCCTAACCCGTTCCACAACATAAACTAGTTACTATTAAAAACAAGTGAAGCTGAAAAATCAGTAGAGTCCCGTGATTAGTGCTGCGACCCCCACCTGTCGTCCCCCAGCGGAAACGGAGAATTTGCATCACAATCAAACAGAGCCCTCCTGTCACGGTGGCTCGCTGCCCTACGACCTCGATACTCGTGATCCGTCCCGTAAACGCACAATCAACCAGAACCGTCACAGGATAGACCAACTTCGGGTAAGCCATTGCCTTTTGTTTTTAGCAGTAAACCCAGAACTAAGACTGAACCAGACTCAAAAAAATGTTTACGAAATACTGTGAAACGAACAGTATTAAAAAGTTGATATCTTTCTTCTGCACTCAAATATTTTCCGTTCCGTGCCATAGCATAAAATAGTTAAACAACTGAAGCAGCAAAAATCAGTAGTCCCGTGATTAGTGCTGCGACCCCCACCTGTCGTCCCCCAGCGGAAACGGAGAATTTGCATCACAATCAAACAGAGCCCTCCTGTCACGGTGGCTCGCTGCCCCCGTAAACGCTAGCTTCCGCTCCGTGATTGTAAAATATTAGGCTTGAGGGATTTTAATTAGATACGACGTAGTCGTAATAGCGTCATATATCGGTGCTGTCGATAACCACGTAATCGTTTAAAAGTAATAAAAAAAAATTACTATTATACTCGTACTACTTTGTTTTGTTGTATAAAAAAACTTTTTAGTTATTAGTAACTAAATTGAAAAATTCGAAATGTGTATTTAATAAAGGTTTCTTATAACTCTTATTTATTGTCATAAATAACATAATTTTACAACTAAAATAGTTGCCGTCATTCTAAGGTCTTATTATCATCAAGCGCTGTTGTTACATAGTGCTGTTGACATCCAAGAACTATAATATAATGTAATAAAACTTATGATCAAGCAGGTGGTCAGTTCATATAAATTTAAAGAAAAAAAAGAAACTAGATCTGAAACTACTGTTTTCCATATCATGAACAGTATTCTCTACGTTTAAATATGTACAGAAAAATCATTAAGAGCTTACACAGGTCTTCTTCAAAGGGCCTATATCTTAATTATACTTTCAATTTATCATTATAATTTATTATCGTTATCAATATCCATTACATAATGCTCCTCGTCATATTAACATTAAATCATACCCTGCAACAAATGTATTCGGTTTAAAAATTCCGAGAAACACGCGTCCTTCTGGCAAGGTCGGCGACCGTTATATGCACGTATGCGTTATTTGAATATACGCTGACGTTGCGATAACATGCACGTATCAATCAACCCATCAAGAAAATTCAATATTGTAATAATAATGCATCTACGTTCTAGTTTGACGATATCTCGAAACCGATAGGTTGGGAAAACTTTTTATTGAAGAGGTCGTTGATGCACAAATGCCCCATTTTTTATATTTTCACAAGAAATAAAGAATGTGAAATTCCAATATTTTAGGAATGATGTATTTTTCTTCTAGGTTTTTGACTATATTTCGAAACCGACTCGATATCTCGAAATTTACAAGTTGGGAATAAACTTTTCATAGAGTACAACAGTTAAAGCATAAAATATATATTGTCCTTCAAAAATCCTTTTTTTAATCAGACCGAAGTCCTATTAAGCATAATCTTTGGAACCTACTAATTTCTTTTATTTAATTTGTCTATAGCTTTACCTTTAGTAACATACGAAAGGTAAACTTATTATTGGTTACTTATTTTACTTTTGTCACAGATATAAACATCATATCTGTGTTCCCTTTGATCATTTCTCTATTCCTTGTATTATATTTCTACAGCGTGAAATGGGTATGTCGAGGAACAATTTACACCTGTAATTTACACGCTGTTTGTTTAGTTCAAAAGTAATTTTGTCATATGTCAGGACAGTAACCAAACAGTAACAGACAAAGTATTGACAAAAATTCAATTTCTGAAAGTTTATCTCCAATTGCAAATCTTGAACTTCAAAATGAAGGAAGTTCTCTTCATACACCTTGTAAGAGGCGACAACGCAGAGGACCATACCATGAACCATAGGTTCGTAGTACTATAAGGTTAGCGGGACCATAATGTTATTCCACCTATTCTATGCTTTTAGCAGACTTGCAGTGTTCGTGGCTCGGTCAGGCACTCCACGCCGGGACGTGGTTTCGCATAATATCACACAAACAAAGCACCCCTCTTTATACGGGACCCGTTATGTGGAAATATAACATAATGCCATACGTTTCAGGACATTTATCAAGATCCATAGGTAGAGAAAGGTTGAGGAAATCTTTGCGCATGACTTAGTGCCAAAGTACACAATTCGGTATTTGCCTAATGTTAAGATTACATAAAATTTGTTTACAATGATACTAATTTCTACCTAAAAACACTATAAAAAACACTTTTAATTTGATATCAATTCGTTAAGTGTTCTTAAAGCTTCTTTAAAGTTGGGTGAATAGGACCATTTTTAAAAGTATGAAAATCTTAAATTACAATTATACTGTATTGTAGTCCGCTAAATTTATAGCAACTTTTATTATGAAACCATTACCACAAACGTAATATTTCGTATAGCTACCAAACAAAGTTCTCACGCCGCCCATACAAAATACAAAGTTGTGACGTCACAAAAATGTAGGCATTTCAGCAGTGCGTTTTCACGTCTAAAAATTAACGTCTAAAAATATGTGTCTTTAAAACTTTTATATCTGAAAGAGTTTTTTGTTTAGAAATGTATTTCGGTCACTATTGTGTTTATTTTTGGCTGGTCTTTACATAGCGACACGAAAATTTTTTTAGTCAAGTAGCCAATTCTGCCTTTGATGATATACGAGTATGTATGAGTACCTAATATTCCTTTGGAATATATATGAAACCGCATAATAGTAGGTATTTTATCTTCAAAAACTTTTGACTCTACCACAGATTTTGTAATTGTGAACCTTTTTGATAAAAATTTAATACCGACAACCTCCTTGGCACAGTGGTTTGGTTACCGAGCCAACATACGACATGTGTGGTCCCGGGTTCTATCACCAGCCAGGTCATGATGGAAAATGATCTTTTTCAGATTGGCCTGGGTCATGAATGTTCATCTATATACAAGTAAGTATATTTTATAAAATACACACAAAGACAGAAGTTCACAACTGCCCTACAGTAAATTTTCAGTTAAGTACATGTGATTTTTTCCTATATATTTATTTATTTTCTAGCTGATGCCCGCGACTTCGTTCGCGTGGACTTTATGACTCCGGCGTATTAATATACCTCAATACGAACTAAACATACAGAAGAAAATACTTGTAGCAGTGTTAAAAAATTGTATGGCATTGCATTGGCTGTTGCTGGAGGGATAAAATATAGGATTCTTTAAGACTTTTTGAGCCACCGACACTATAAGAAGAAGACTAATATAGCAAGCTCCAAGTCAGCTTGCGCTACTTTACCGAACTTTGAGGTATGGGCATAGTGCCCTCAACCTATCGCACATATTCAAAGTGCCTTCGGGAGGGACGGACTTCGGCTTTAGGCGTTGCCTGTGTGTTAAAAGCTTGGAGAAACAGCAAACTCTCATGTTTTGCCGTATCGGCTGAAAACTACGTTGCCAAAAGGGGGACCGTTGCCGCTGGGCGATCACCAGTAATATGAGCTAATTGTACTCTACGCACTATCCCAGTGTGACTCTGTAAAATTTTACATGGTAGTGTATCAGATGTTCTAAATCTTCGTTTTTTTTACCTTAATAAAAATACTAATCAGGCTGAACAACTTTTGCTACATCGTCATTTTTATATTTCCCATAGTTTACCTGGACCATTATGATTCTGCGTCAGGTGTTCCAAATCTTCAAATAAATACCTCAACAAAAAATGCTCATCAGGTTGAATAACTTTTGCTAAGGCGTCATTTATGTATTTGTTGTAGTATACCTGGACTATTATGATTCTTCATGAGGTGTTCCAAATCTCAGAATTTTTATACCTCAGCAAAAATGCTCATCAGGCTCAACAACTTTTGCTAAGGCTCCACTTTTATATTTCCGATAGTTCAGCTGGAACATTATGATGCTGCATCAGGTGTTCCATTTTCCAAAATTATTTCTACCTTATATGTTGCCCCGGCTTAAATACAGCAAAAAAGTGTCATTCAAATCCGTCCAATATTACCGGAGATAAATGTGATCATACATACAGACAGACAGACAAGAAATTAAAAAAAGAATTTTTGCTTTCTATTATTCTTTTTAGGTGTCCCTCTATCCATTTCAGTCAAAATACAAAATGAACAGACAAAATATTTTTACTGTTTTATTATATGTATAGATATGTATAATGAACGATTAACTATAATACCGCATTTACCCGAAACTGACTAGGTAAATAAAGAGTTGTAAGTACCTAAGTTTTAATACATTCGTCAATTTAGGTGTCTTAGAAACTGATTGACAAATTGACTGACTGTGTCGATACACTAGCGTTTTCTCATCTCCATGGTACAAGTTGTAAGGCTGGCATGGCTGCAGCTTCCGCCGAGTCCCTAAAACGGCGCAAATATATATGCCTTGGCGAAGCATATAATTTGAGCCGTTTGGGGTCGAGACACTGGGTCCGTGGGGTCCCTCAGCTCACAAACTATTCAAGTTTGTGAGCAAAAGGCTGGTCGAGGTGTCGAATAACCAGAGGGCTGGCAACTATTTTGCCCAAAGAATAAGCATTGCCATTCAACGTGGCAATGCTGCCAGTCTTCTGGGCACATTACCGCAGGGCAATGACCTGCTGGACATTTTCTATTTATAGGTAAGTTTTATTTATAGGTAGGTTTTATTTATAGGTAGTTTTATTTTAAAGGTAGGTTTAATTCTTAGTTTATATAAGTTAGAAACTGATAAAATATCAATAGTCATAAAATATACTAGCGTTATTGCTCCTTGATCTAAATATAAAGACATAAACGCGTGGTGTGGGGACAGGACGCGGTGGCGAGCGTGTCCTACAGTAATCGGAAGGTCACCGCAGGCCGGCGCGATAAGCACGTCACTACGTGAGATTGCTTAGATTTCGTAGCCGTCGCCTCGCGCGGGCTAGTAGACTTGTAATATTATTTTTAATATTTTTAATTTAATTGGTGCCGCAACTTGTACGCAATATTTTTAGTTGTAATATTTCTTCAAATATTGCATTGATTTTAGGGCACCTAATAGATAGGTACCTATGTATTTAAAAAAATTAAATGGCGAAAATGTTTAATAGCATTGGATTGCTTGATTTTGCCTGTCGATATGAACAACTAATCCCACAGCACTAATGCTTGACACTAAAAATAAAAGACATTTTTATGTAAAAATATTCAGCCAACTGAGGTAATTTTTATGGGAATGAAATTTTTTCCCACCAGTAGGAAAAGTTGTTCATTTCGACGGGCTAAATCATTCCTTTAAGGGTCCAAAGCGATCAATTTCGCCATGTGTGACAGCGACACCTTTGCATGCATGACACTTACCGCTGCGCCGAGCACCATTCTTTTGATTAAACAGATTGCTCACAAATGAACAAGAACTCATCAAAGTAGAGAAGTTTTAAAAATATGTGAGAGATCTATTTAAAAAATCTAACTACAATTGTGGTAATTGTAGCACTCTAATAGACTATTAGTTGTTGTAGCTACTCCTACCTAATAGTTGTTACTTTGGTATTATATTGCCTTTGGTAGGTTTAAATATGAACAAGTTTTGCTTATTACGAATTTCGTCTACAAACAAAATCATACTATTTTCATTAAAATTAATTTATATTAAAATTAAATATTATTATTAAAATTAAATATATAATTTCATTTAAAAATGGAATGCCATCGAAAGAAAAAATAAAAACATTGTACGTAATTTTTGGTAAGTTCATAAAAATAAAATAATTATGTTTCCGTGCGACTCATTTATTTTTGCTTTTTATCTAATTCTAAGTAAGTATATATTTGAAACCTTGCAGTTTTGATATTATCTTTAAAATTACAAATTTGAATGCAGTACAGTGCTATTGCTAAGTTATAACAATTACATAACAAGAATTGAATAACATTTTACTAATAAGGTTTTCATCGTGCTTAGTTATGCACAACGCGTGCCTTGCCAGCAGTAATGTCGACACAGGAAAACGATCGCTTGGGGTAATTCAAGAACACCTTATCTAGTACCTAATACTTGGTACATTGTTTGCTAAATATCCAGTTTTGTCTGGTTCTTGCTGATCGTATTTCCGGTTGTTTCTAAACATAATGAAAAAATACGAGTATGTGACAATTAAAATAATGCCATGTTATCAGAAGCGTAGCTACCGGTGTATCGGCTGTATATAATGATACGGGAACGAGCCCCCGGCGGTCTAAGGGGATTGCAACAGTTTTTTGTTAGTATGGGTAGAGTTTAATCCTATATTATAATCTCCTTTTTTTTTAAGTATATTCTGATCACCATCACCATAGACCAGTGTCTTTGGTGATACTTCTGAATATTTTTTTTTGTTTGCGTGCATATTTAGTGTGCAATTCAGTAATTTCACACTAAATAAGCACGTAAATAGATCAAATTTATTTCTCTGTGCACACTGCAATCCCCGGAAAGGCAATTGAGGATGACATCCTTGACTAGATGTTTATGATGTAGGCTATCTAGTCTGTTAAAGTAGAAGTTACCCTGTATTTTGTACAGGTTCTCAAGATTTTTCCATACAAATGTTGCTAGCCGTTTGGGTAATCTGTATGGAAATGTAATTTCTTTTGGGTTTCCAGAATTGATTCCATAAAAAAAGTAGTTCAGTCGCCGTAGTAGAAGTAACCCTGTACAAAATGCTAAAGATTTTTTCATACAAATGTTGCTAGCCCTTTGTGTAATTTGTATGGAAATGTAATTTCTTTTGGGTTTCCAGAATTGATTCCATAAAAAAAGTAGTTCAGTCGCCGTAGTAGAAGTAACCCTGTACAAAATGCTTAAGATTTTTCCATACAAATGTTGCTAGCCGTTTGGGTAATCTGTATGGAAATGTAATTTCTTTTGGGTTTCCAGAATTGATTCCATAAAAAAGTAGTTCAGTCGCCGTAGTAGAAGTAACCCTGTACAAAATGCTAAACATTTTTTCATACAAATGTTGCTAGCCGTTTGGGTAATCTGTATGGAAATTTTTTTTTGGGCTTCGAGCAACGCGGCTTTTCCTTTTTGGGTTTCTATAATTGATTCCATAGAAAAAGTGATTCATTTTGACGGCCAGAGTCATCCCTTCAAGGGTACATTTGTCGAGGGTAAATATACATCCAGCATTCTGTACGAAACTATACTAATTATATTTTAAAGATTTAGTTAGATAGAGACAGAATACGAGCTATCTCGTGAGGCAACTGATGTAGGAATGGTTAACACGTCTTGTAAACGTGCTGTTTTAGCTCCACTGAAATAAGCACGTTCCTCGATGCAACTACATTCCTCTGAACAATGCAAGTCACTTAGTGCCGGATTAGGCAAGCACGGTGCCCGCAGCAAATTGTATCGAGTAGCCCTTAGGTGTTGCCCCCATTAATAAATCATTTCAAAGAAAACGGAGATATCTTTTCAATTTTTGTTCTATAAATCCCTAGATAACCCTTTGAACTATTTTATGAACTACTGAGTTTAACTTAAGTGTGAATGTGAAGCTTTACTTAACGTTTTCTTCAAAACTGACCAAAAGTGTCCGTTTTTAACAAAAGCGCTAAGAAAAACTTCACGTTCTTACTTTATATTGAAAACAGCACTTCATAAAGTAATTAGGTTGTTTAAGGCCTCGTATAACAAATTTCTATACATATCCCTGTTTTCTTTGAAATGTTTTTATCAAATGCCGCAGTAATGGATTCCGTTAAATTCATGTATCGCCTTAATCTATCCTCTCTCTCATCTGAGCGTGTTACCGGTTGTGTCCTCAGCTGTATTGATTTGAAGCCTAGGTGCGCATAGCTGCTATGGATTCTATGGTTCGAATATTTGTAGAGCCGTTTATCGTATTTATAATTTTCGTAGAAGTTACAAATTCTACTAACTTTACCTTTCTTTTCCTTCTAAATAATGCGGTTTACCTTTTGATTCAAGAAAGAAGGTTATCCACATACGAGTATTTAACGTTTTTTTTTGTCAAGTAGGTAAATCCTAATCCTAACTAATATTATAAATGCGAAAGTGAGTTTGTTTCTTACTTTGTTACGCTTTCACGCCCTATCTACTGAACCGATCATCATAAAATTTTGCATACACATAATAATATAATAATAATAATTCTTTTATTTCAGACAACTTATAGGTCCATAAAAAGTGTGTTAGTAACAATGAAACTTATAACTAGGTTAGCAAGACAATTACACAAAAATAAATAATTTTAAAACATAGCGGCTGACACCCAGCGATGCCATGGCGACAGTTGTCAGCCAGCGGGCCAGCATCGGCGAGTCCCAGCGCTCCACCAGCGCGCGCAGGATGCCGTGGGACTGTCGCGCATGCGCCTGAGGAGGGAGGCGCAGCGCTTGCGAATGATGGCTGCAAACCCATCTATGTGCGCCTCCGCAAACATGGTTGAAGCACTACAGAAGGTGCACTACATAAGTGAGGGTACTGAGAAGGACATAGGCTATATCAAGCGAGCGAACCGCGGGTAACAGCTAGTTCTTAATATGTTTCACTAGAAAATTGCGCTTCAAGGTTTAGATACGCGAGCCCCCGAATTTAAGCCCCGGGACCGTTGCTGCTCTTGCTACGTGGTAAGTCCAGACAAATTACAATTAATGAAAGCCAACCTAAGTACCTAACGGAGCTTCTACAAAAGATCCTTAAATACGAAAGTTTGTGTTGTGGGATCTATCTATCTATCTATAGCAGCCTCTTTTATATCCAATTTTGGACGTAGGCCTCTTCCAATCTTCTCCACTTCTGACGGTCTTGGGCAATCGACATCCAATCCCGTCCAGCGTGTCGAACTATGTCATCCTTCCATCTCATAGGTGGTTTCCCTCGTGGTCTCTTATGGGCACGTGGTCTCCACTCGAGCAGTCTCCGCGTCCATCTTCTTCTATCCATCCGAGCAATGTGTCCCGCCCATTTCCATTTTCTTTCCGCTATAACCTTAATCACATCCCTAACCTTGGTCTTGGATCTTATCCAGGTGTTTCGCCTTCGGTCGCGTAAGGAAATTCCTAGCATAGCTCTTTCCATCGCTCTCTGGGCTACTCGAAATTTTTCTGCGGATTTACTTGTTAAGGTCAACGTCTCAGCTCCGTATGTAAAAACTGGTAGGACACACTGCTCGAAGACTCGCCGTTTCAATTCCAAGGACATCTTGCTTCGGAAGATTGATTTGTTCGCACCAAATGCAGCCCATGCCTGCGTTATGCGTCTCTCAACCTCCGTAGTTTGGTTGTCGCTTCCCAAAGTGATTTTGTGCCCCAGGTAGACATATTCTGACGTCACTTCAACTGGTATCCGATAAAGGTGTGCATTTGGTATGTTGGTCATAATCTTAGTCTTGCTTTGGTTGATACGCAAGCCCACTTTAGCCGACTCATCCTGTAGCTCTCTGAGCATATCCGACATATCCTGCACGTTGTTGGAGAAAACCACCAGATCGTCTGCGAAGCGTAGATTACTTAGTCTTTCTCCGTCCACGTTGATGCCTTTATCTTTCCAACGTAACTGTTTAAAGATATTTTCCAAAGCGATATTAAACAGTTTTGGAGATATGGTGTCTCCTTGGCGCACTCCTCTACCTAACCGAAATCTTTTTGTTTTCTTATGTAGACTCACACATGCTGTGGCATTGCTCTGAAGGTGTTTAATAAGCGAGATGTATCGTTCGTCGATTCTACAAGCGGCAAGTGCATTTTCAACCGCCCAGGCTTCAATAGAATCGAAAGCTTTTTCATAATCAATGAAAGTTATAATAAGTGGTATGTTATATTCAACACTTTTTTCGATTAAGGTTTTCAAAGATTGCAGATGGTCGCACGTATTGAAGCCGCTTCTAAAACCAGCTTGTTCACGCGGTTGGTATTCATCTAGCTTATTTTTGAGCCTGTTTACTATTATTCGTGTGAAAAGCTTATACAAGTGTGATAATAAACTAATGGGACGATAGTTTTCCAAACGTCTTATGTCTCCTTTCTTGTGTAAGAGGGTGATTACGGCATTATTCCAAGATTTTGGTACTTTACCTTCCAGTAGGCATTTGGTGAATAATATAGTAAGAGCAGATTTAAAAGTATCCGTTGTGCTCTTAATCATTTCTGGAATAATACCGTCTTCACCAGGAGCTTTGCGGTTTTTTAATTGATGAAGCGCAAGGTGTATTTCGTCAAGGGTAATGTCAAGGATTTCTTCAGATCCAACATTTGCGATCGGCGGCCTTTGCTGTTGTGTGGCCGTAAAAGGATTTTGGTCTCTGCTTTCGTAGAGGTTTTGGTAGTACCTTTGAACGACCTCTAGAATCTCGCTGCGATTGGTGACGATTTCCTCCTTTTCATTAAAAAGTTTGAAGATTTGTTTTCTTCCAATGCTTAGGGTGGCTTTCATCACCTTACGGCTTTTGTTTTTCTCGATAGTATCTTGAACCACATGCTCTTCATGGTTTCTTATATCGCGTTTGATAAGTTTCTTTGTCTTCCGTTGTAGTTGAGCATATTCCTGCGTATCTATCTTACCATCGGATCTTAGCTGTCGTCCTTTTTCCAAAAGCTGTAATGTCTCTGTAGATAGTTTTTGGTTTTTTGCCCTCTGGACGTTTCCACATAACTTTTCTGTAGCAGAGTTCATTATCCCAATAAGATGTTCGTTTAGTTCCTCTATGTTCATGTCCTTGCAATCGGTTGCCCCTAATTGTGAATCGATGTGTTCCTTGTACAGATCTATATTGTGCCTTAAGATTTCAACTTTGTCGTCTTGTGTATTTTTATTCTTTTGAACAAGGCTACGTCTTTCTTTCCTGATATTGAAGAAACAAGAGGCTCTAACCAAGCGGTGGTCACTCCCCGTCGAAAATTTGTTTAGCACCGATACGTCCTTAATTATCCCCATTTTATCGGTAATGATGTAGTCATACTCATTCTTGTTAATTCCATTTGGATGACGCCAGGTCCATTTACGTTGCGGCTTTTTTGCAAAAAAGGTGTTCATTGCAAACAAGTTATTGTTCTGGAGGAAATTAAAAAGCATTTTTCCACGAGGGTTTCTGATGCCAAGACCAAAGTTACCAATGCTTGTTTCGCGATCGCAAGTTTTTCTCCCTATTCTAGCATTGAAATCTCCCATCAAGATAGTGTAATATGTTTTATCTTTACCGAGAGCTTTTGATATATCCTCATAGAAGGACTCTGCTTCCTCTTGATTATCTTTCTTTTTCGTGGGTGCGTATGCCTGTATGACTTTCAACTGGTATTTGGCCGATAAACGAATCTTTAAGTATGCCACCCGATCCGAGATACTACATACTTCTGTGACGTGGTTGACTAGTCTCTTATTTACCAGAAATCCTATCCCTCCTACTCCTGGTTTGTGCCCTTCTTTGTAATAGAACAGGTGTCCCGATTTCAATGCTATAGTTTCTTCACCCTTTCTCTTTGTTTCGCAGATGCCAAGGATATCCCACTTCACTTTGTCTAATTCATACTCCAAACATTCTAGGACGTTATCTTTCGACAGAGATTGAATATTGTAAGTTGCAATGTATAATTGTATTGGTTTACGGCAGTCAGTCAACTCCCAGGGATTACTTTTCGCACCCCTGCACCGTGTCACCCGGTTACTGCTAGAACCAGGGAGTGACAGCGCGCTGGGAACTCGGGGTCGATTATTTTGTGAGTCTTTCATTTTAAAGTTTGGAAGGGTTTTTAGCCAATAATCACCACGACAGCAACGACGGGTTGGTGATCGCAGTACCGAGGCCATTGGTAACGGTTTCCGTTATGCCCTCGGATGTTCAATTCCTTCAGCCTTGTTCCTCCCTGCGAGGTATGCCCGATGGAACGCTGGCAGGCTGCTACCCTCTGCCAGGGCTAAGCACCTATTTACTGGCGGTGCTAACTCGCCATGTCACAAGGTCGTCTTCGGATATATGCGAGATTTCATGGGGGTACCTGTGCCACCAGGCACTCTACCCGCATCCTGATAACCTTGCCGCCTCGGTCCGGGACTGCTTATTGGTATAAATAACTTATTCGCAGCTATCCTACATACTATAGGAGTATTCCACTATCCGCCACCCGTGGACCCGGTAGTTAGCTGAGGCTCGCCACTACATTATGTGTTGTGGGATACTTGTAAGTAAAACGCAAGCCCATTCGAGAAACTTGTTATCAAATTGTTGTTAAGACCTAAGTATGTCCCTGGAATAAACTATTTATATCATAGCATAGGTTAATTAAAGTATTACAAATATAGATACACTAACGATATAAAGATTGTTATGTAATCAGTTTCTTTTATGATTTGACACAGTTACCTGAATTCTCACTTAGATCAGTGACCACAAGTGACCTTAAAAATTGGAACATCCCCGCCTTTTCATTTCGGCTTCGGCTAGTTCTGATCATTAGATGACAGTCATTAAGCGTTGAATTTTTTGACATGAACGCTGCTTCATAAATCCGACAATAGTATTGTACATACAAGTAATGGAAAGAAGACCTGCATCCTTCGATCATATTATGCCTGCATCCTCAATTCTATTTGCCTTTCTATTGTAGTCAGCCAATCAGACAAAAAAGGTTAGGTGACGGTGCGTCATTCGAGCCACGTACTTTCCCAATTAAAATAAATAAATAAATATATAGGGACATATCACACAAATTGAGCTAGCCCCACAGTAAGTTGTGAACTTGTGTCGTGGGATACTAACTCAACGAGATACTATATTTTATAATATATAAGTACTTATATAGATAAACATCCAAGACCCAGGTCAATCTGAAAAAGATCATTTTCCATCTTGACCTGACCGGGGATCGAACCCGGGACCTCCGTGTCGTAGGCTGGCGTGTTGACCACTGCGCCACGGAGCTCGACAGTTTATTAAGTTTTATTTAACTTATTTTTTACTAACAACTCTCCTCAGGACCAGCAGATTTTGTTTTAAACTATGTATAGTAATGACAGTGAGACACAGTATAGAGTGGTTATTTTTACTGTGTGATAGAACATCCACTATGACAATAATAAATAATTCGAAGTCTACAAAAATGCATAAAATACTTCGCCATAGTCGTCATATATTTTAATGCAAATGTGAGCCTAGAATTATTGGAAACGCGTTATTACGTAAGGAGAACCTGTATGTTCTGCATAATGCGTCTGAATTTGAATTCATGGCGTAGGTATATAGACAGGTAACTTTAATCATTCCTAATTATTTTTACTCAGAACGATGTAATTTTTATAAATCACTCTTATTTATTTGTTTGTAATATTTTTATTGTACGAAAGAAAACACAGAACATATAACATAGTTCCTACGAGTATATAAGAAAAAACACACAAATTCACACAATGGCGGACTAATCCCCTAAATATCTCTTCAGTCCAGTAAAATTTTAAGCTACGAGTACCTCAACTCGAATATACCTTCATCTTGTAAACGGCTAGACCGATTTTCATGACAGAAATCATCGCTAAAAACCTGCTTTCATAAAAAAGCATCTACATTGATTCACCCGTTTAAGAGCTTCGGTGGCACAGACAGACAAACTTATAAATAGTGGTCAAATTTATAGAATAAATGAGGGGTCTTTTACCATTTTTTAAAAATACCTACCTATATGGAAATAACAAAAAACATAAATAACCAGAAAAGAGTTCAAATATAGACATCGTTCGGAATGAAAGAGGCCTAGATTAAATCTCAATATGATTCTACAAAGGTTAACGACATGCAAAGATTGACCGATAGCCGGTTAGGTAATAGAGTAGCTACCGAAACCTCACCTTAATAGGTAATAATAGTACTTATGTGGGGTAATAATTATTGAAACTTACAAGAGATATCGTTTTAGTTTCGTAGGTGTCATCAATTTTTTTTTAATCTATGATTCGCGTATTTTCAGTCTTTTCAGAAAGCCATATTCAAGGCGATTGTTAAGGACGTCCCGGCGCGGCCGTACAATGATCAGTGACCACAGATTGACAGAAATTGTATTTTCCGTAGAAGTACGATTTTAATTTTTAATCTTTGGTATTATTAGACCTAATTATGATGGTGATTATTCAGCCCTTCGAGTATATACGTGAGTTTCCGTTTTCTGATAAAGCATCCATGGAGTATTTTTTCAATAATTATGTTATCTACATATAACCTTTTTAGGGTAAGAATGTAATGAATCTTCTGTACAGCTTTTCGAAAATATTAGATCAAAGAGAAAAACCCGCTTTGCATTTAAAATAAGTATAACAAAGGAAAGGTATGCTGGCCTTCTTTCATGGTAAAAACTCAGTTTCGACTTCAAAAAAAAAAAACAGGCATCCGTTTTTGCTAAAACATGTGTATGTATATGAAAGCTTCACGTTGTCACTTTAAACTATAAACAATAGTTTAAAAAATAGTTGGATGCATTATTTAGAGCTACCTATGACAAAATCTTAAATAATATGTGCATTTTCTTAAAATTATTTTGACGAGCTCCGTGGCGCAGCGGTCAACACGCCTGCTTGCGACACGGATGGTCCCGGGTTCGATCCCCGGTCAGGTCAAGATGGAAAATGATCTTTTTTAGATTGGCCTGGGTCTTGAATGTTATCTATATAAGTATCTATTAAATATAGTATCGTTGAGTTAGTTTCCCATAACACAAGTTTCGAACTTACTTTGGAGCTAGCTCAATCTGTGTGATTTCTCCGTATATATTTATTTATTTTAAATAGCATTATTGTCCTCGAAACATTCATTTGTACCCTTTGTAAAGCATAAGTCGGTTTTGATAGGTCTAATACACAATCGTAGCTCGTGGGCAGACTTCCATGTAGAAGAGGTCAGGGTGAACTGGTTTGATTAGATCTTCGTTTTAGTCAGTGAACTATCCTTTGCAAAATGACGCTTTTAACAAACAAATCGAGCGATATAGAATTATTTTTACACGATTGCCATAAAAAGTAGCCTAGGCCTTTTCAGGACTCAGTTAAGAGTCGCCTGGACGCGCATGTCTTCTTACAAATGGAAAAAGGGAATTGTGGCAACATTTGATAATTTATGAGTAAAATTAAGCATCCAATTAATTAATCTTATTATAATCTACGTACGTTCCTATACAGTTTGGTTAAATTAGCAATAGTTTGAAAATTATACTCCTCTCAAGATTTCCATACAAATTTGAAATGGCTTGTAATTCTCAAACCATTGGTATTTTAACCAAGCTGTACAGGAACGTACGTAGATTATAATAAGATTAATTAATTAAATTGTTAATTTTACTCCAAAATTATCAAATATTGCCACAATTCCCTTTTTCCGTCTGTATGGAGACATGCGCGTCCAGGCGACTCTTAAGTACTAGCTTTTTTCTATAGTTCCACTAGCATTTTTGTCGAGGCACCTCAGGTCTAGCACATTTGGTCTTATCTCTAGTCTATCTTTCTTAAGTTTGTTTAGCTAGTTACGCGAAATGGTGTAGTGGAAAAGGGACTGATTGTTCATAGACGTATTGATCAATTATAATAATAAAGAGTGCATGTAGATGTAGAGGCATGGTAGAGCCAAGCACACTAACCTTTCCGGCATCAACATCAGTACCTCAACGGGACGTCATCAAATACCGATTCCGGACTCCCTTGTCTAACACTCACTCAACCCATCTGGAGTTTGTATTTTTAATAACTGATTGTCTTTTGAGAACGGTGTTATTGATAGCAATTTATTTAAGGCTAACAATTTTCCCGCGACTTCGTCGGTGTAAATTGTAGCGTACTAGCTTTCGCCCGCGGCTTCACTCGCGTTAGTATCGATCCCTCGGGTATAGTTATTTTCTCTGGGATAAAATGTAGCCTATGTCCTTCTCCATACTACCTCTTGACTTGCGTTAAAACAGCGAAAATTTGAACTTGCGGAAAATTCTAAATTCGAAATTTTATACCTAATGACATAAATTAATAACAAATTCTAAATTTCCAGATCACCCTGCTTCACAGAGGCAATGGGACGAGCCGCTTTGCAGACTTGTACAGAGTAGCCTAATTGAATCTTCTGCCAGCAACTCTGTAGATCGAGCTCGTCTCCTTGCTTCTGCTGAATGGGAGTCAGGTTTGTGGTTACAGGCGCTACCGTCTTTTAATTTGGGCACTTTTCTAGATGACGGCACCTTCCGTATAGCAACTAGCCTCCGTTTAGGCGCTGCAACGAATGTCCCGCATCATTGCCCCTGCGGTAACACAGTCGACCGCCTAGGCCATCACGGTCTCTCCTGTTCCAGGAGCGCAGGCCGTATTGCACGCCATGCCAACCTTAACAACATCATTCACCGAGCTCTTGTCACCATACAGGTGCCAGCCGTTCTGGAACCGAGTGGACTGGCCCGGAATGATGGCAAGAGGCCGGATGGGATGACACTTGTGCCTTGGAGGCAGGGAAGACCATTAGTGTGGGACGCTACATGTGTCGACACTGTCGCATCTTCTCACCTCCAGGGTACGAGTTCCAAGGCTGGTGAGGCTGCAGCGGCCGCCGAGACCCTCAAGCGGCGCAAATATGCCTGCCTCGACGATGGCTACATATTTGAGCCGTTTGGGGTGGAAACGTTGGGGCCGTGGGGGCCTTCAGCTCACAAGCTCTTCAAGTTTGTGAGCCAAAGGCTGGTAGAGGTGTCCACCCTAGTAGCATTTGTTGTTGGCATTTGCTTGGGCCACATACCTCTGGTTAGTTGGCAAATTCATACAATTGGCGCGCAGTTTTCGGGTTGGGCCCAAAACGAATGGCCGACGTAGATTTGAATACGATGGCCCAACTTGTAATAGGGCCAACGTACCTACCATCGTTGGCATTTCGTCGGGCCAGTTGCAATAAGTTGGTTGGACACTGGAGGGCCATTGGCTGTTGTAAAAATATGGGGACTCCTTCTTGTCCCTACCACCTCCAAGATGTGACTGGTGTACCTCAAGTTCCAATCACCCTGTGAAGTGCAATGCACCCCTGACTAGCGTATTACTACGCTGACTCAGTGCACGCTGTCACCGAAGTATATAGCCAAAAGTAAAAAAATGTTAATAGCGCGTTCTAACATACACCTTACGCCATCTATTGACTAAATAAATAATTATACATTATTAATAAAAACTCCTTTTAAACCAGCTTTGCCGGGTAGTTCCTGGCAAAGAATAGTAGGACCACTACAAGTTTTTCCGTGGATATAGTAAAAGGCAACTTAGGAAACACAAGCTAAAAAAAGCTTATAAATATCAAAGAGACCTCTCCAACCCATCTGGCCAGCGTGGAGAGTAAAGGCCAAATCCTCTGACTGCTCTGGCTAAAATGGTAGTACTAAGAGGGTTGTGCTCCAGCAGTGGAGATTATAAAAGACCTGATGATGATGAACCAGCTTTAATTGGACAGACTCGAGATGATATCTAATGTAGTTAGGCAGAAGGTAATACAAAGTACATTACGCACTCGCAGTTTTTTTTTATTCAGTGTACTATACAAACCTACGCAACATTACGTTAGTATTATATTAAATGTCTTTCAAAGGTCTTTCCCTACAAAAATCACCCAACGGTAGGAGTAGCACTAACAGGCCCAATGAAAGATTTTATTAGTTGGCCCGATGTTGTTAAATAACTTAAGTCCCTACAAAAATCACCCAATAGTAGCAATACTAGTAGTAGGCCCGTTGTTGGCTAACCGTCGGGTAAGTAGTGCATGTTTATGACAGTGGGCCTATTTTAAGTGGAGGTTGGCGGAGTAACTAACCATCTGCCAATACTTTTCCAACTGTTGGCATATGGAAGCCAACGGAAAATGCTACTAGGGCAATGACCAGAGGGCTGGCAATTTCTTTGCACAAAGAATAAGCATTGCCATACAACGTGGCAATGCTGCCAGCCTTCTGGGAACACTTCCGCAGGGCAGTGATTTGCGGGACATTTTTTATCTATAGTTTTTTTTTTGTTAATAGAAATTATTGTTATTTTTAGCTTTAATTATTACTTTTTTAATTTTAGTTAGTATTAGTTTAAGTATATTGTATATTTAATTATTACCATTACTAAATTAAATCATCATTTTGTAAGGCAGGTTACCTACTGCAAGAATCCTATACTTCTAATTTTAAATTAAATCTTATAACGCTTAATAAATAAAATAAAATGACATAATATTTTAAAGAAAACTTTGAAAATTCGCTCGCCTGGCAATTAGGCGATTTCCATAGAGCACTGATCAGTGCTTAAGCAACCAAGAGGTTTCTAGACAACGTACATGCAAAATTTCATGATGATCATTTCAGTAGATAAGGCGTGAAAGCGTAACAAAAAAACAAACTCACTTTCGTATTTATAATACATAATATTACTAGCTGTTACCCGCGGCTTCGCCTGTGTAATATATAGCCTATGTCCTTCTCGGTACCCTAACCTATGTGTATGCAAAATTTCATAATAATCGGTTCTGTAGATACGGCGTGAAAGCGTAACAAACAAACAAACTCACTTTCGCATTTGTAATATTAGTTGGGATTGGGATTGAGATGTCACCAGCAGATAATCTAGATACCTATGGGTGAAAGAATTTAGAAAATCGGTCTAGAAGTTTTGGAGCCTATTCAATGCAAACAAACAAACAATCTTTCCTCTTCATATTAACAGTATAGACTAACCAACTAACACACAAATCTATACGCCTGTAATACTATGTATGTACTCAGTCTAGATTATATTTTATAGTCTAACTTAACTCTTACTTAGGTACCTACTTACTATTTTTACATCTCGATGAGACACTCTATACGAACTGAACTAGTCAATATAAATAAAACTACTTATATAAATCCCTCTACAGCTTAAATTAACACGACATTCTAACTACCCACGTAGATATATTGCGGAAGTATAAATATTATTGGATTAATAAAGAAGGCAATTCTCTAAGCGAAACAATTTATTCTCATCGCTACAATACATGCCTATATAGGGACGAGCACCGCACAATCCCCTTTATCGAGTTAGCAATAATTTCCTCACATGATGCGTCGCATGAGAATAAATTTTCCCGCGAGAGCGCGGGGTGTGCGGGAGGGGAGCGGTTGCGGGGCGGAGGGCTGTGGCGCGGGGGTGCGGGGCGCAGCGCGCTCAAGGCAGAGGGCGCGGCGGGCGGTGCGCACCCGCCGGGGCCCCGCGAACGCCGCCCGCGCTGCCACGAGCGCAATCACTGAGGGCAGCTCTGTGGGACATTTGCACGACGATTTGTCTATTGACGTCATCACTCGGGGTTCGTCAATGAGCCTTCGATGTAATATTAGAAGGCATAGTTACTCGATGAAATTAAGAAATATTTAGCATAGGCACTGAACTAATATAAACAATAAATCAACTTATTATATGAATGAGCATGAAAATCTGAGCATTTATTTCAATACCGATATTCAAAACTTTTCTCTACTAAAATAAAAAGTAAGAGGCTCATAATAAGCTTTAATTATTATTATACTCAAAGAAAATTTTTATACATGTAAGTAGGTACCTACCTACTCAATGAACTCAGTAACTGCTTAGATTTTGCAATGTGCCCTAATCCTAAATCTAGGTAAAATCGTTCGATTTGAAAATATTTAAAAATAGGTTACCGACATTATTTTGAAAAAGGTTCAGGCACTGGGTACAGAACATCTGACAAAATAACTTGTACGTGTTTTTTAGAAAATTACACACAAAAGGCTTAATTTAGCATGGAAACTAATATTAAAGAAGCTTCTTGGCCGCATCCTTTAAAAAACAAACTCTCAAATCAAATTTTCCTCCTTGTACTTACTTAAAACACCGTCATTTTAAGCCAAATCACACTTCAGAAACTTAATTAAAGCCAAAGAGAGCAATATTGTTCACACGTTAGAGGAAGGTTTGAATGTCAGCGGTTGCGGTAGACCTTTGGCATTCAGTCTGTGACTTGCCAAATCAATTATGAATACACCTATTTCGTCTTTTTTGGGTTGATTTCTAAAAATATTCAAGAAAACATGTTTAGAACCTTTATCTAGGTTTATTTGTAAAAGTGCATAAGTATCTATGCATATGCGTGACTAATTTCAATTGGACCTGAGAGCTAGATGGATCAATGAGACGTTCGCTTTCATAGCCTTCATAGTAAACGATAAGCAAAGTCGCGTGTGGGATGAATGGTATCCAAGTACGTTGGTACTACGGAAGTACATTTTATTAATTCTGTCCAAGAAACCTAACAATTTTGTCTTGAGCTCATCAGTGTTTCTAATGGTGCTCCCACACTGCCGCTAAAAATGTTTACTAACAGTTACTAACATTCAAATAAAATATCTTATTGTTGTAATCACTCATATTTATAATCAATATTACTTGTAATCGTTTTTTATTTTCATGATATTATGCATGTTTATCATGTTAGAAAATGTTTGTAAACATTTAACAGCAGTATGTGGGATCACCAGAAGGTACGTCATGCTGACAGGTAGGGTTTTCATTCTTAGTAGTAATTATCGTACTTAAAAAGGAAACGCACTGAGGAAGCTATTAAAATTGAGACAAGTGTTGGATAAGCCATACATAACTGCTAGTGTACGTAATTTTGAAATATCACTAAGCTCAGCTAAGAAATCTGTTTTATTTTTGTGAAATCAGAATTCAAAATATTGAATAATGCCAGCGTACTCGTAAAACTGACTCTTACTTACAAGACAAATAAGAAAAACGTCACCCCAAGCCAATTGTACATCGGCCATTAAGAATTTCTTTAACGGTCGATGTGAAATTGAAAAAAATCGCCAAAAACTGATAACCTTTCTATTCCCTTCATCATTATGTTTGAATTATCAGAGTAGAGCGCGAGCCCTTTCACTAATTAAGCATTCCTACTTTTATAAACGAGGCTATAATACCTGCTAAGAAGTAGGAAATAACGGTGCAAAGAATGATGAGTGCGTTCGGAGTTCGGATGCACACTTAGGGTTGCCAGGCGTCCGGATAAAGCCGGACACAGTCAGACTTTTTGGTTACGCGTCCGGCCAAATTACTCGGAGGCTGGCCTGTCCGGCTTCGGTTAGGCTTTTTAAATTTGACCATTTTTATGATGATTGATAGAATTTATGAAGATTTTAAGGTAACAAACACCCGTCTGATTTACATCAAAAAATGTCCTGTTATATATTACGACATAAGTATAAGGGGTTTTGGCCTTTGTTACCCAAATGTCCGGTTAAACTGGCTACTCTATCCGGATATGCACTTTGAAGGCCTGGCAACCCTATGCCAACGTGTGGGTGTGGTGGACTTGCGCAAGGTCCCACATGACGCCTCGGCGCCGGTGTCGTCCATCACAGGCTTTATTGCACCTTCACTGCGGTCAGAGGTGTTTCATTACAAATCTCTGTAGTCGATAACACTGTCATCTTGTCCTCTGAAATTCATAAGAAAGCATACAAAATATAGGGGCATTTTTATAGAATCATCAATATATGTAAATCTTCATGAATTTCAAAGTATTAAAACTCAGTTTGTAACTTTATTTATTATCTTTTTAATGACGTGAAAACCTTAAATACGCATGCTCTATGTACTTGGTTGAATTTGAATTGCTTTCCAATATATGGCCTTACCTCAGAAAACATAGTACTCACATAAAACTTTAAAAAAAGCTCTAATCCTGAAAAATTTAGCCCTTATTGCATGAACCACCAAATGTGTTGACGAGCAGGTACATTACGTTTCATCATCAGTTCGCATATAAGTATTTCAGAAAAATAATACTTTCGCGTCAAGAACAACTGGCTGACTTTTCTTGTTCAGTTAGCACACATTTCATTACAACAACTCTATCAGACTAATACAGTAATCAGAAAGCAATAAACCCTAAGCTAAGAAATTCCACAAAACTAATTAACTACGCACTTCATGATCTAACTGTGACTAGCCAAGAACCACCAAATCTGATAACGAAGGTGCAGGCTGCCTTACCATGTTCCGTTAGCACACATTTCAATTTATTAATTCTATCACACGTTAATAAAGTAATCAAAAAGCAATAAAACCTCAAACTAAGGGATTTCACAAAACTAGTAAAAAACGTAGGTACTACAAAATCTGGCTGTCATTAGCCAAGAACCACCAAATCTGGTTACTAAGATACAGGCTGCCTTAATAATTCCATCAGACGTTAATAAAGTAATCAGACAGCAATAAAACCTCAAACGAAGAAATTACACAAAACTGATAAATTACGCGCTACATAATCTAGCTGTCACTAGCCAAGAACTACCAAATCTGCATAAGCAAGATGTCTTTCCTTGTTCATTTAGCATACATTTCATTATGTATTAGAATCTATATAAACCGAAAGCAATGAAACCTCAAACGAAGAAACTACACAAAACCGATAAATTACGCGCTACATAATCTAGCTGTGTGTAATTAGCCAAGAACCACCAAATCTGGTATCGAAGGTGCAGGATGTCTTTCCTTGTTCATTTAGCACACATTCCACTATCTATTAGTATCGATGTTATCCAAAAGCAATGAAACCTCAAACGAAGAAACTACACAAAACCGATAAATTACGCGCTACATAATCTAGCTGATTAGCCAAAAACCACCAAATATGGTAACAAAGATGCAAGATGCCTTTTCTTGTTCAGTTAGCACACATTTCATTATTTATGAGAATCTATATAATCCGAAAGCAATGAAACCTCAAACTAAGAAATACCACAAAACCGATTAATTACGCATAACATATTCAAGCTGAGATTAGAACCAAATCTAGTAACCAAGGTGCAGGCTGCCTTTCCTTGTCCCATCAGCACACATTTTATTATAACACTTCTACATAACATATTCAAGCTGAGATTAGAACCAAATCTAGTAACGAAGGTGCAGGCTGCCTTTCCTTGTCCCGTCAGCACACATTTTATTATAACACTTCTATCAGACGTTGACAAAGTAATCAGAAAGCAATGAAACCTCAAACTAAGAAATTCCACAAATCCGATTAATTACGCGCTACATAATCTAGCTGATTAGCCAAGAACCACCAAATCTGGTAACTTAGGTGCAGGATGCCCTCCATTCACCTGTAGCTACACGTGGAGCTGCGCTTGCGCAACGCCGCCGGTACTTTCCTTCGGTCACTACCCTTCTCACAGGGACAGTTATTCGGTGCTCGGCCGCACTCGAATGTTTTTAGGATATTTTCTAACGCTTATGAACTGAGAGCGTTACGACATGGCTTTTTATTGGCGCTTGCACAAGTAAATGTTATAGCGTTGGTCTTGTTGAAGATTTGAGTTTACATTAAACATTTTGTACTTAGTAGGTGTAGATAGAGCTACGAAAATCACCAATCATTTACATACCTTTATTTTTATAGTAAATTGTTAAAACCTTTGTTTCTTTTTGACGTATGAGTAGTCAAGTATTAACTTATGCACACTACAACTTTGTGTTCTTAAAATATTTAAACCAGTAACTGAGCCAGCTAATGTCTCAAAATGTTTTACAGTTATTATTTATCATACCTGATTAAACTTAGTTAATATTTTTAATAAAATGATTGCTTATGTAACGATTTTTACGATTTGAAGTAACAGTTTTTTTGCATAAATAGTTTTTGTTACTTTTTAGAAATCATCGCGACTGTTTAACCTAGTTATTCCGTTGGTCTTAACCATGAACCAGAGTTTATTTAAGTAAACTTGTCTTTAATGAAGATGAAAATTAAAACCTTTGTTTACCTTTTGTTTTAAATAAATATACTTACTTAATATCTAATTTATAAAGGTATTATAACAAAAATATTAAGTGTAAATTTAGAACTTGAATAGGAAAATATTCGTGAGAAAAACATGTTTTTAGTGTAAGTTAGGATAGTTAGGTTTTAAGAACAGTACATACACGCTAAGGACAAGGTCATTTTGTTACGCGATTGCTCAGCCAATTTTGAACTGATTTTCTTTGATAGAGTTGTCTTAATTTCAGTGCAAATAAAATTATTAAATCTGTTTAGGTGAACTAATACAAATCAATTGGATTCAGCTCTTAGTTCACTATACGAACCACTAAGGAAAGGAATTCAACAAATTTTAAGGAAGGACTCGTACAATTTTGGGATTGGCAAAGCAAGAGTGAAAGGCATTATTTGATTTGCTCGTACCACCTTAGGGTGGTATCTTTCCCCATGAGGTCTAGACCTAATCGATGCTTCCCATCAGGAAAGATAGGGTCAAACGCACTCAATCATCATCATCAGGTCTTGGTTAGTCTCAGCTCCGTGGCGTAGCGGTCATCACGCCTGCCTGCGACACGGATGGTCCCGGGTTCGATCCCCGGTCAGGTCAAGATGGAAAACGATATTTTTCAGATAAACCTGGGTCTTGGATGTTTATCTATATATGTATTTGTTATAAAATATAGTATCATTGAGTTATTATCCCATAACACAAGTCTTTCATTAGAACTTACTTTGGGGCTAGCTCAATCTGTGTGATTTGCCCGTATATATTTATTTTATTTACTACTATGCCATATATTAGCCAGAGTAGTCAGACGATTTGGCCTACACTCTCCATGCTCGACAGACAGGTTGGAGAGGTCTCTTTGATGTTTATAAGCTTTGTTTAGTTTGTGTTACCTAAGTCGCCTTCAACAACATCCATGGGAAGACTTAGAGTGGTCCTATTCACCTCTGCCGGGAACCGCACACAATAGATTCACTAAAAAAACAATGGTTTGCGTCCGCGAGTGCCTGCAGAAGGGAAAACTTATTTAAGTTTTCACCCATCATTTAATACCTTTCCTAACAGCAATCACCATCCATAGATGTGCGTAGCACGCTGTAACACAAATATTCGCGCAAGCGCCCTGCGCCGTCTTACGAATTTTCAATCTGACGAATCTGTTGGTCACGTGACTTGTCGCGGGTTTAACAATTTTCCCCCATCACAAGAGTGCACAGCGCCGCTATTAAAAAAAAACAACGTGTTGCACTCAGGGAGAGCAAGCAGGAGTGGAAACTTGAATATTAGGGAGCACACTAGGTACAGTAGCGACACCAATCATTTTATTCCTAATACTTTACAAATAGAAAGAAATTCAAGAATGTAAATTATATAAGCCTTAGTAAATAGCTTGAAGTATTTTTGGAATCATGTTCTAATATTGTTGTTGTTTGTTGTTTTTCAATCAGGTCTTACGAATTTTCAGTCTGACACGGTCGGTCACGTGACTTGTCTCGAGCTCAACATATTTTTCCCCATCACAAAAAGTGCACAGCGCAGCTTAAGAAGTTTTCACTTCAAAAATCTTCCGTGGCTTCACTCAGAAAATTTGAGAGTTTAATAAAAGAAAAAAAAATATGCGCGAGTTGAGCGAAGGTCGCATTACCATACAATGGCGTCTCAATACGATACGTCGCGATCGTCGTTACGGTTAGCTGTTATGTCATTTGTCCACATTGGCTTTGGGCCTCGCGTTTTTCGCACATGTGCTTTTCAGATATTGAGACAAGCTCACGGTACACGCTCGAATATATTAAAGGTATTTTATATTCATTAACAAAATTATTCTGTATACTTAGATCTTTGCTCGTACAAAGAGTAAAGAAAGACTAGTCCGAATTCTGCCTGCTTGGCTATTTAACCCATATCTTAATTCTTAATTTAATACGAGAGCATAGGCTCAAAGTTCAGTTTTCTAAGAAATTAAACTTGATGCCTTTTACTTTGCATTTTCAGAAATAGTTGCATTATCAGTTATCATCACATTTTTATCTCTTCGTGCTTAATACACCTCATGTGTCAAAAACTAACATAAACATATGACATAAACTAACTAACGAAACTTATATTTTAAAATCCATTTTTACCCGTTGGAAATTCACCTGCGCTGCGTGTAGTTGTAACGTTGGAGCCTTTTACCGAGATATCTCAGCGTTATTATTTTTTGTTCATTATAAGTACCATTTATTTATAATAATATTAAAAACACTGCGCATCGCCACCCCTTTCACTCGCCCCGATGATGGTCTTCGTAACAGACCGAAACTAGTCGGCAGATCCGACGTATTAAAACGTGAGTAAAGCCGTGTTTTCATAATGACCATTTATTTAGTCTACAGCAACTGAACGATCAAAAGTTGTGTTACCTATATGTAGAATTTTCACACTGCACCTGTATTTAAAAACGCAAAAATACCGAAAAAATCATTAAAATTTTATGTAGAGTCACATGTGGTCTTCCGGGCATAGAGACGAAATTTTGTCCCAAAATCCAAATTAAAAAATCACCGATACGCGTGTCGCGGTAGGTCAACGACCCCACGTGGAACCACCCTGATTTCACATCGTACGTCTCGCTCTCGCATGAAAGCGATTACTATATCCACGCCGTTCTGGCCGCCCATTCTCACGTGCGCGCGCGCTGCACTGCGCGCCTATCAAAGTTCTATCCTCTCTAGGACGGTGAGACATTGTAATATCACTACTTATATGTATGCGAGGGTAACACATGCATATTAATTTACATTTACACATATGTGTCTGTATCTTTATTGTAGTGTAGCAAAGAGTAAGCTGTTCCTTAAATTAGACAATCCGTTACTATTATAAAAAAATATTTAATTGGAGAAAATTTTATTTTAATTAGACTTGATAGTAATTTTATTTTTTTTCCAATCCAGTTAAAATTTTGTTACAATTTCTGGAAAAATAAATGCGGTTACAAAAAAGTATTATGTCATTTTATAAGGCCGGAAGCGAAATATTCTTTTAGGTACATTAATTGACACTTCGTTTTGAAAATTGATGCAATTTTTTCGCAGTTTATGTAGGTACAATTTGAAAAAAATGTGCTAAGCGTAACTAACGTTAAGATTAGTCTGTTGTCCTACGTTCAAATATAAGCGGCATAGTAAGTTTCTACATAGTTTTCTATCCATTCCCCGAATAATGTAAAAGAAGCTCCTGGGAACCTCTGTTTTTTGAACTACGTTTTTTTGAAGACCCGGAAAAAGTTCACAACGATCATTAAATACGATAAGACAGTACGACTACCTGTAACACCAATGATTTAATTATACCAGAGCAATAGTAACACCACTATTACCCTTCAGCAGGCCATCTCTTTCACTCGCAATGGAAACATGGGAGAGAAGGAACTTTTTTCTATCGTTCCAATTGTCTGCCTCATTCTTTTTAATTTATTTCGCCAGAGGCTCGAGAGCTGGGTACCGCTACTTTGCTCGAATTTGCTTGTGTTAATTTCCTGTTTGACGCTTATGCGTTTAACTATTCGAGAAATTTAAAAGAATTACAATGCAATACGGAGAGAAAGGCGTCTGGTCCTTATTCAGAGTACTTTTCTAAAATAAGTAAAGGAGGTCATTGTTTGCAATTGAGGATTTTAGGTATAAGTTCTGGGCCAAAAGTTTAAGTTTCAATTTCATGTACTACAAAAGCTCTACTTTTAGTTTGGTTGTATTTCTATTTCATATTTTTGATAAATGTTTTAAGTTAAGCTAAATAAAGAAAAGGGAAAACAAAATATTTTGATGTTTCGAGTTAATTACGTATCCACTATAATTTTTTTTATATGGACAAATCACATGGATTGAGTTAGCCCCAAAAATTCGAAACTTATATTAACTATATTTTAAAATAAATACATATTTAGATACTTTCAGGTCAATGTGAAAAAAAATCACTTTCCATCATTATCTGACCGGGGATGAAAACCCGAGTCCCCTCGTGTCGCAGGTTCGCGTGTTTTAACCACTGCACCGCAGAGCTCGTCCATCATTTCGAATCAAGTTCTTACAAGGAAGATACAACATGCGTAGCAAAGTTACGAAGCATTACTGTCATCCTTAAATATATTAAATACTAAATTATATTCAGCAAATAATACGTACTGTTTACGTGCGTAGGCAATCGACATTGTGATATGAACGATTGCGAGCTTATAGACTCGCAGACGCTTTGGAGCCGCTTGTACTCACAGATATTTATGTATATTTCACTTACTGTAGAGAAGTGTATTTTATAACCGGCTTAAAAAAAATAGGTTACCAATTCGACTCGTATGTAGGTAATATTGTCAGAATTAGATGTTGCTCATGTTAGTCTTTATCAGCTTCTAAACATTGTGCCAAATTTGAATCATCATCATCATCATCAGCCTATACTCGTCCACTGCTGGACATAGGCCTCCCCAATTGCACGCCATCGAGATCTATCTTCGGCTGCTCGCATCCAGCTCCTACCATCCTCCAAATTTGAATAAAAATGTATATTTGTATGTTTTTATGTTTGTCCGCGCAAGTCTATTAGTCGGATTGCAATTTTTTTTAGATGGACTAGATATTGTCCAACTCAGGGAACAGTGCACATTTCATCAAAATCGGTTCAGTAGTTATTAAGATAGTTTATTTTTAAATTGTTGTTGTTTGTATAACCTTTAATCGTTTTATGTATGCAACATTTGTTATGACTATTATGGCGAGTGCGTAAATTAAACCATTGAGATCGATACCAGGATAAGTGATGATTTATTAGAAATGCTACTCATGACTTATATACTAAGGAAATATACATAGGTATCGCATTGGTAGGGGAGATCGCTGATTTAGGAATACGTGTATATTCTTACGTGATGTACGTGTCTTGCTAAGTTAACAATATTTAAACACTTCCTGCAGGTACATCACGTTCGTATTCCTAAGGTCGCAATAGTACTCCCCCTTTTGTGAAAAATAAAAACAATTAACAATAAAATTAACGAAAAATTCATAAACTGTAACAACAATAAATTAACAAAAATGTAAAAACTGTAGCGAACGCAAATATACTATATCCATCAATTGCATAGTGCACGTGCTAAAAAACGCTGTGTAGGCAAATATTTCTGCGCGGCAAATTATGCGTTTATGCATTGACATTGACCCTGTGTAGGGGTTTTTCTTTCTTATAGTTGGTAGATATTGAATAGTTCTTATGTTCTCAATATGGTCTTGATGACAGTCTGAGCTTCTCGTAGAGATACGTTTTCACTTGCCAGTTGCTTCAATCCCAGTGAGTCGGGAGATAATTTCTGCTTGCTCGTAGTCTTTTGTGAGACTGTAGAGAGCGATGTCGACTAGCGCCGATGGAAGTCCTGCCGAAATGCTCCGCTGAAGAGTGGCCACTCTATAAAATTCTAGTCGTGAGCTCGGCGGCTGTGTCGGACGCTATAATTGTCGAAAATAAACATTTTGGGTGCTTAGGACCAGGAGCTCGGTGCGTCGGCTGCTGTGGCCCTGGAGTATGACCCGTTTGCTGGCTTGCTCTTGAGACTGCTTGCTGTGAACCATTTGCTGCATCTTGAGAGACGTAATTTTCAGTTCAGAGTAGTGCTTCTGTGATCGTCATTTTACTTTAATGTTTTCTTGTCAATATGTTGATCGCTGTTCCATCTTAAAGTTGTTCGCTCTTTTGCTTGCAGGCTTCAAAGTTATCAATTTATTGTCCTTGTTTGCCATGAAATATATACCACTGTGTAAGTCGGTAGCAATTAGGCATTAGAACTTAATGATATCACGAAATGCGGTGCAAGATTCTTTGTTGCCAAACAAATTCTTATTCAAATAATAGGCAAATATTTATATTATTTCTCATTACGCCTTTTTTGAACAACATACGGCCATCTGCGGCCTTGCGATCTTGACATCGTTCAATTATTTGTTGCAGTTGCACTTTCGTTCGTTGTTGTTTCCATGTGAAGTGATGCAATTTGTGACGTCAAATGCGTCATCATATAGATATCAGCTGTTCACGTTGCGTAATTGTTTCTATTGTATTTAATAATTTCGTTGATCCTCTGTGACATCATTTTCTTTATAATTCTGCCGCTCGCGATGAATTTTTCTTCTGTGCATGCGCTTTCTTATTTTTCTTGAAGTTGACGGCTACAGCTTGCGGTTGCGCTGATATTTCCCGGATTTTTCTTTGCCTCGTGGTTGCCTGGTAGTTCCTGTGCCTCCTGTTTTATGAGTTTATGACCGTTCAGCTATGGTGCAGGATTCGATCAATGAATCGTGTGAGCCGGTGTTGATTCCTTTTTTCAGCGTGGTTGGAGCCATTTTTGATGGTACTTGTTGTCCTTGTGGTTCTGGTTACTGCCGGAGTGCCTCTTGCATTTTCAAACCGGTGAGACCCGCTTGTGGGAAGCCGGTGAAAATGTGCACGTTGATTTATTCGTTCTTCAGGCTTGCGTCGTCTGGGTCTTCGGTTGAGGCGCGTATCCATCACGTCGGACTACATCACGTCGGTTAGATCACGTCGGGGTCACCAATTATGGCGAGTGCGTAAATTAAACCATTGAGATCGATACCAGGATAAGTGATGATTTATTAGAAATGCTACTCATGACTTATATACTAAGGAAATATACATAGGTATCGCATTGGTAGGGGAGATCGCTGATTTAGGAATACGTGTATATTCTTACGTGATGTACGTGTCTTGCTAAGTTAACAATATTTAAACACTTCCTGCAGGTACATCACGTTCGTATTCCTAAGGTCGCAATAACTATGTAATTATATTGATATTGATAAACAGTAAGACGAAAAAAATATCTCTGATATTCTTTTTCCCATTCATATTAATATTATGGCTCTACATTACATTTTATTTTATTCTTTATACATAATCATAAATTTGATAACTTTTTTATTGTCGGTAGAGTATTTTCCATCTTTCCCTATCGTATCCGCTATACATAATAAGTAGTGTAATTATAAAAATCTGTTGAAATAGATTAAAGTGTCTGTAACATTACATTATTTATTCATTTGTAAATTATCTCTAATATTGTAGAGTCTACAGATAGAGTATGAAAGCCACAGATAAGAATCAATGCTACGTCGCTGTCCTCTCCTCGTAGCACACCGGCCTATTAGTTTACAAAGTTTAATTAAATTTCCATATCTATTCTTTGATTTTATCTTTTAATTTATACATTTTCGATATCATTGATATTCTTCAATAAATACTCGAGTTTACTGCTTTTTTATCTGTGATGCTATATAAAATAAATTATTTAAATAAATTTCCAATAGAGTTTCGGCAGACGTGCTTAATCGTTTTTAGATTTCGTAAAGAAATTGATAAATATTATTATCAGTAGTAAAAATCCAAAATATTCCTATTTCCTACTATATTCTACTTTTCAACTATAATTATTTATAAAATTATTTAGCAGAACCTAATGAAATTAAACAACTTTTTAAAATAAAGTTACAGAAACGGTATTTATTCAAAGAGTAATAAATGTTTTGGTGATGGTTGTCTAGGCGTAGTGGTGCTACAATAGGAGGAATACTCAGGGATTCGATTCCCATTTCGAGCATTTTGTACTTCATAGTTCTAGATGCATACTACATTTTTGGAGTTACCCAAAGAGGTTTATTGTCTGGCAGGCAGCCTTCCGTAAAAGCTTTGCCAAATAACTATGAATGCATAGTACAGTAGGTACAATTTCAAGCAAACTATAGAAATTGTTAACGCTGTACCTCTTAACTTGTTTTCTTGTCAGTTCAGTAATGTTCAGCATGCTATGTGTTCACACTGTCTTACAACCAGCCATTGTATCTTATAAGTATTTTTTTAAGTTGTAATACTTTTGCCATGTATACCAAAAAATAAAATAAAATAAATGTTTTCTTTCATAATATCTGACCCCGGGCTCTGACGACACAACTAACGATGCAACCGCGAAAACGATCATTATGAGTAAAAAGAGGAACAGAAATAAATATTTTGGCGAATCATTTAGTAAATAAAGCACTCGATTGTTTTCTACTGTCGCTGCTAGACGCGCCGTTGAATAGCAAGCGTTTCAATCGCTCGCTTGAACGGCAGGCGCGGGCTGCGCGCATTTCTCGCGTTTTGCGATTTCCAACCAGCCAGTGCATTGATATCAGAATATTTACATCCCTGTGATCTAGTGTACTCGCAAGCGCGCGCGTCTGGACGGCACTGATTAAACGCGTGACTATGAAATCAGCCCAAGTCACAAATGTGTATATTTTTTCGTCCAAGTGAACTGGGAGCTTTAAAACAACACATCGAATGATGCAACTAGAAAAAAGCTCAAAGCCACCAGAACTTTTCAATATCTAACCTTACAATCTTGATAATGAAATTCTTGCAGCGATTAACATCGTAGGTGCCTACTAAGTTAAACTTAATTTATATTTACGATAAATCGCCTTCACTTAAAAATATTTTATTTCTTAGTTTTACGATACTAATTATAGTGAAAATGCACACGAGAAAATTTCTTTTCACATTTCGCTTAATACTTGGAAATGATTTTAAATGTCTTAAAATTGATTTTACTCTATGTGACAATAAAACTGAATGAGAGTTCTCAGTGAAGATTGAATTACCGTAGTAAATTTTGTATTAATCGTGTATCAAGAACGCACAGTACGGCTGCCATTGTTAGTAAAATGTATGGCAGAGATACGATGTGTATATTACCGTAATTTCATTTTATCTACTTATTTGGGAAACAGACTTATTAGTACTTAATATAACTAACAATGATAATTTTAACTTTGTGGCCCGCCCGTTTATTCTGTAATTAAGTAAACATAGTGAGGGATGCGCGGTATAGACCGTTCTATAGCGCTATTAATACTTTTTTAGGGTACCATACACAAGGGGTAAAAACGGGATCCTATTCACGAGACTTCAATGTCCGTCTGTCAGTCACACTCACAAGGTTGTATCACTTGAACCGTGACAGCCAGACATTTGAAGTTGATCTCACAATGATGTATTTATGCTGTCCCTCCCTATAACAACCAATCCAAAAAACAGAATAAAATACCTATAAATATTTTAAGGGGCCGCCTATACCCCCTTATTTTTAATTCAATACACTAACTTTAAGAGGTGACTCAGCCCATCAACACGAACAACTTTTGATATGGGACCATGCTGAAAATTCAATATTATTTTTACCTTTTCCATACATTTGGTTCGAACATCTTATATCTTGGCACTTGGTGTGAGAGTCCTACTCGCACTGTTTTTCTTTACTGACTAGAGTAGAATAGGGTTTTATTTGAAAAAAGCACAGAGTACAAAATCGACTGCCTATGTACCTAGCTCCAAGTGCGAGCCTTCGCTACTTCACCAAACATTCGAGGCGAGGCTAGAGTGCCTTCAACCTGTGTAGGCGACATCACCAAAGGGCACCCAGAACACCGTTGTGTACTACTAATAATACCTATCTACTACATCAAACTTGCTTACTTACTTAGTAACACGGCCCATGGCATGCTGTGTAAAAATTTATCAGAGCTTTTCTTCAAAGGTAAAGGTTTCGGCTTCTATCATAAATGTGCAAGAAATAATTTATAACTATTTTAAAAAACTAAAAAAACACGCTTTTAGCACGCTAGTCGTGTATTGTCATCAGAGCATGTGCAAAATTTCATCCTAATCAAGACCGGGAAGTGGGTCAAATTGAGATTCCAAGATTTTCTTACATACAAGTGAAGCTAATAAAAGCGTGTTAAAAAGTAGTGACACACATTTTATGTATACTTTGGTATGCTTAAATAATGTTTAGTTAATTGGGCTGTAATTTTATTCAGACATCCAATTCGGCTGAATCAGACCAAATCATGTAAACAAATAAACATTTAAAAAAAATTTGTGTGGTCCTTTTATATACGATCGAAGGTGTAGTCGTAATAAATTCAAACTGGAACAAATGTATCGTATATTAGGGCAACACGTAGTCAAACAATGAACAACATTCCAAAAAGGTTACTGGCAACCCTGCGCTTGCGCGGACGCAAAGGCGCGCGCTAGTGGTTGTGATTGCGTAAGCGCACGGGGCCGATTTCTAGCTGCGCTCCCACGCGACAAGGTCAGCGCTTCGGAGGTGTAGGACTCTCCTACTTGCCACGGTACACTTGGATCAACAGCTTTGACTATATACACTCTAGACATGCCTTTATTACAATGATTAAAAAACTACCTAGCCAATTTTTCTATGTCTGTGTGCGTGACAACAGCATGGTTAGTACTCGCGTCTTGTCAATTAATGCCATCAAAATCTGTCGAATTGGTAGCTTAGCTATGTGTTTTTATGATAGACCATGGGTAGGAAGTACACAATTTTTTTCTACACTTTTAGGCTAATACAGTCTACCGTATTATATAATCTAAGATCAACAGCAATTTATTTAGGTTATAACTACTTATAACCTAACTTTTTCGCTTCCGCCCGAAGTCCGATCCCTTTTGAACAGTTATTTTTATCCGGGTTGAAAGGTGCATGGACACTTACTTTGAAGGAAGAAAAGAAGGTGTTAGTGGCGGAGAGAGAAATGTTACATTAATTCCTGGGACCGATACAAAGGGAAGATGGGACCGAGAAAGCCCGGAAAAGCAAAGAAATCGAATAACTAGCGACTCAACCAAACATCATTGGTGAAATAAAATCAGCTCGTCTTCGGTGGTTCGGACACGGAGAGAGAATGGGACTGGATCGAGCCGTAAAGAAACCATACTTGAGAAGACCAAATGGTAGTCGACCGCTGGGCCGTCCTAGGTACCGCTGGTGTGAAGATATCATGAAAGAGCTACAGATGACACATGACCGCAAGTAATAGCATCTTTTAGTGTCGAAGACTAAGATCCACTATGGGTGCGCCATTGCAGTAAGTACTTTAGTAAGAAAGGTAACAAAATGTCATGATATTGGTTCAGTAGTTAGGGCGTGAAAGTGTAACAAACTTACACAAGTCCTTGTCCTATGGAACCCAGGAGGCTGACAGCATTGCTATGTTAGATGGCAATTCTTTGTACTAGAAAATGGCTAGGCCTCTGGTAACCTAATATGATATATTGGGTTGTGGTATAGTACCAGCTTTTAGCTTTAGCTTAACCTATACATTTGACTGAATTGTTATATATCAGCAAAACTGTTTTATTTTCTTTTAAAAAAGAGTATCAATTCGATCATTGTCGGAGGATAATCTAATCTAAAGGAACCTAAACTACCGGCTCATAAACATGTGTACCAAACAAGTGTATGTATGAACAATTATATATGTCCGTGCATGTCTCAAATACTAAGTTAGATTACTTAAGTACATTATTTTTTCTTTAGGGATTTATATCAACCTAGGGACAACAAGGTTCTTCTAATTCGGTTAAGTAGTTTTAAAGATTTGAAGAGTAAGGTGTGTCACAATCTCTAAATTACAGTGTTGAAGTCGGTTTAATGTTTTTTAATTATTCTTGTTTGTGTAGCATTCCACGCGACAAGGTCTGCGCTTCAGGGCCGTAGGACTCTCCCCCTTACCTCAGCTCAGACCACTCGGGGCAAAACTATGTTTACTACATGAATTAACAGAAACAATTTTATTAATGTATATCTACCAAATCTACATGACAATGTTGTAAAAAATAAGGAATCTTATATTATTATATATATTTTGACGAGCTCTCTCTTTTTCAGATTGACCTGGGTCTTGGATGTTTATCTATATAAGTATCTATTATAAAATATAGTATCGTTGAGTTAGTATCCCATAACACAAGTCTCGAACTTACTTTGGGGCTAGCTCAATCTGTGTGATTTGTCCGTATATATTTATTTATTTTATTTATTATCAAGGCCCTGGTATGCATATCTGGGTTCTCTCAGAGCTGTAAATTTGGCGTAAGAGCTAAGCGACTTAGTGAAAATAAATCGCATGGCCGGCCTTCTTATAATAAGAAGAAAAACAACATTATGAAATTTAACCGGTTATCACATATACATAGTCGTTTTTTTTTAGTTCCCAGCATATATCCCTAGGAAAAGTTGTTCATATTGGCGGGCCGAGGTACGCCTTTAAGGGTATGTCGAGGAACAAATTTATACGCTAAATTACTCTGCAAAATATCTAACACTTAAATCCGTAGTCAATAAATTGTATTTCGCACCAAAAAATTTTTATTGAAAATGAGACTATGAGAGTCACTGCTTAAAATTTCAATTTTACAGTCGACTATCCAGGAGCGAACGCACATACACCACCGACAAAACTTTTATATTAAGAACTTTCACATGCAATCACTGCGCCACGTTCAAATCCCTTCGCAACTTCACATCTCTTATTTAGCGTTCGGTACTAAGCGCAATTGGCTTTTTAGTGCTATTTTATAGGCGGCTTTTATGATTCGGCGCTGATCAAAGAGATAAATCATGTGCGCATGCACATACATACACCCTGTGCGCTCATTATATGTTGATCGCTATATAAAAGTCTGAAAGGATATATTATGTAGCTGAAAGCGGGTCACGTACCTTTACCTCTCGACATCTAAGATAATATGATAGATGACCCACTTTTACTTATTAGAATTTTAAGATAACTATGGTTGTAGGTATATGACATTTTGTTGTCAAACAAGGTATTGTTCATAATGTTCAAAATCTACTTATTTTTCTGTTTAATTTGTGCTTAAATATTATTATTTTTTATTACATCTAATTTAGTGATAACACTCATTTAACTATCACATGCTTCCGCTTAGCGTCCATTATTCTATTCGACTTATATCTTACGTGAGAGAATAACTAAGGCTTATTCTATATTTTTATCTACCCCTTGGCTAGTGTGCATACAGGAACAAGTAAAATATCGTTCTAATATCGATATAATAAATAATATGTATTCATTTATAACATCGCATTTATCTTAAGTTCGCGCGTCCATGTTCTCGCTGCGATGATATACAAAGTACATATATCTATGGATATACCGGCTATTACGAGTACCTACTTAAGATAATCTGCCACCACTTTACCGGCGAGACCTTGAGAGAACGCCTTCCCACCTCATTTGTTATGAGAGGCTAGCGCGCTTCGTGCAGGGAGCGGAATCTATTGTAAATACAAGCTATATGTGTAATATACATATTGCATAAAGGTCAGACGGACGACTAATGCAACTATGTCTAAATCTGCTTTATTTAGATTATCTTCTATTTTTGTGATTTCTAGTAGACATGCTCTACGCCTTGTTTGGATCGTAGATGACATCGATTTATTCTAGGCAACGTACATTTCTGGATGCATATAAATATGTAACGTAACAATTTCAATAAAATGCATGGAATACAAAGTGTAAATGTAAAGTCAACCTTTTGAAACTATGACATTTAAGTTAGTTTAAGTAAGCGATAATGTAAACAAAATCCCTACAAAGTAATATGGTAGTATTTTCACTTAGTTTTATTGCTACCTACATAAATGTATTCTTATATAAAATAGTATTGTAGAAGAACAATTAAATATTATAAAAGACGGTGCCAGGTGGTTTTTAGCCTAGAATAGGATACATAATGGCAGTCCTAGGAAAGGCCTCTGTCTGTTCTTATAAATATCTAACAAGCTAAAAACGTTAAAGGCACTGTTGCATGCAACCGGGAAATCACTTAGATGAGAGAGACTAGCAAAGATTACAAACGTCCATACAAGCCGAGTAGAGAATGTGATTGTTGATAAACAGAAGCAAAGTATTCGTGGGTGGCTCGTAATGTCGTTCGCATCGTATAGGTAGAGACACCTTCACTTATATAAAGTCAAATCTATATATAGATAACTACTTAACATGGAAATATTTGGTGATATACTTGTTAATTATGCCAGTTAGCAAGATTACTAACGTCGTTAACTACGTATTTAATTAGTATGAAAAAGAGGGGGAAATATGTCGTCCTATTTCTTGTTAATTGATATAACTAACAATGGTAGAGCTAGTTTTAGGTAGGTACGTGGGTGAAGTAGGTAAAAAAATAAAATATAATATGTTATTAGATACAACCTACTAATACTCAATTCCAAAATCTAACTATACAGATACAAAATCAAGTCTTTTACTACTAAGGGGTTGTCAGAGTCTAGTTTAATAAACTAAAAGGCGATGTAAAGTTATGGCTGGAGTGCGTATATTTGGAAATAAGAATCTAAATATTGACGGACGGATTCGAGTATCGCCCCAGTACCGTAGTTCCTCTGTTTTCACGACTTTATAGATTTTCATTAAGTTCTGACAAACCAGAAAATAAAAATGCTAAAAGTAGAGTCTCAATCGTAAAAATACTAATTAAAGCTCCAATTGCTAGAAAACATTAGCGATTGGTAGTAGAGCTAATAAAAAAGTACCATTAAAAATAGACCAGAGTTCTTCAAAGTTCATTCCAAAAATGCAATGCTAACATAGTTATGACAAGTACCGGATATAATAATTTAGGGTTAATCGATTCGCCGCCAAAATCGAGCTTTCGTGAGGTGGAATTAGTGATGAGCCGCGCCGTAACGGGACACCTCACTAACGGCTGCTGCTGCGGATTCGATACCGCTCGATTCGAGAATCGGTGTTTTCCACTTCAAGCTAGAGAGTATCACCTCTTTTATTTTTTTGTTAATTTTTGTTTGCTTTGATAAGAATATATGTAGAGTCACGGCGTAAAAGGAAAGCTCAATTACTCCTGCTGCTATGAATTATACACTCCTCGGATTTCACCAGTAGATACCTTCAAAAAAAGGTAATCGTGAAGTAAATAATAGTAAACAATCGTAAGTATTAATCAAATCGGTCTATCGATTTGATAGTTTTTTTATGCTAATCACTCTACACAGACTCTACCTTGCTGCGCTCAGCAGTCCCAGGAAGTAGACTCCTTCGTGACATTTTCTCGACAAAATCTTGCCACCGTCCGTCACCGACTATTCTGTTTTCTTTTAAAATTAAATGGCCAGTAATGAAAGTCTTAAATATATAATTCGTGATCACTGGAAGTTTTAAATATATTTTAATTTTAAATAAATATTTAATTTTAGAAAGCTTTTAAAGCAGATGTAGAGAGAAAAAGTTTTTTTATTGCACAGCGCTAAGGGGAAAATACCTTCTACTCCGATTCATCGTATTGCCATCTCAGGTGAGCGGGAAGGCACATCTTTGTTCGACAACATTATCCGCGACAGCGAGCCTGCGACAGGTGTCCCTGATTGCGCGCCGATACAGCCGAAGACATGGCTAGTCATATCGCACGATACACAACGTGCCATCATTGATATTTTCTGAGGCTTATCTGATGTAATAATTTATTTATTTATTTAATTTTTTTCGGAGAACATACATTACGTCTATTGAATAAACTTAGAAAAAACTACATGAGACCATTTACATATAATAATGCATTTGCATTTGAATATTTCGCATCTTACCTACCCATCATATTTGTGCATGCTGTTAGTTACACGGTGAAATATTGATCGTTTTGGACCCTTTACCATCTTTGTTCGACAACATTATCCGAACCTGTGACAGGTGTCCCTGATTGTGCGCTAAGACAGCTGAAGACACGGCTAGTCATATTGCACGATACACAGCATGGCATCATTGATTTGTTTCTGACGTAATAATGCACTAACATTTTAGATATTTTGTATCTTACAAATCACATATTTTAAACTGAAACTTTTAGGAAATACAAGCTATAAATCATTAAAAAAATGAAAATAACATTTCAGGCCTAATATTCATTAATTTATTGTTTATTAATTTTTTTTCTCTCCCTAAGAACCATCCTCTTACTTCAAAGAATATTCAAAAAAATAATTAGCGAAATCGGTTCAGCTGCTCTCGAGATTTGCGCTTAGCAACACATTCAGCGATTAATTTTTATATTATACATAGATATCTTCGTTTAAGCAAGTTTAGGCTAATCCGGACTAACGTCATCTACTGACGATTGTAAAAGAACTTTGCAGCGCCATCGCTTAACTATGCCTATCTTGTAAATGCTTTTAGCAGGCCTGCAGTTGGCCCAAAAGTTTCGTATAAGGTTGATAAACTTTACGGTAGTATTATATTGTCTTTGGCTATACTAAGGCTGAAGCCAGTCGGGCGTAATTTTATAAGGTGTCTAACGCGCAAATTAACTAATTTAAAGAAGTCCTGTTTGAGTCAGACGAGTTTGAGCCAGTTTTGTTAGTTTCTATTGAATATTTTCTAAACAGTTTTTACTAGTCGTACAACTCTAAAAGTGCACTCTAGTTTGGCAGCCTTAGATAACGTATACACAAAACATCTATAAGTAATCTCATGTTCTGAATTTTAGATTTCACGCAGATATGCATAGGTACATATTGATGGGTTTACTTTTCTATAAAAAAAATCAAACAAACCCTATTATTAGGGTTTGTTTGATTTTTTTTTTTGTGAACACGGCATGTGTTTCTCTCGTTGTAGAGTTTATAAAAAAACATACAGATTTACAGTTAAACAGACCTTTTAAATTGCACGTGATTATAATCGTGTGTCTGCATTTAACATGCACTATCTTTCAACAGTACAGTTTCACCACAAACAGTTTTATATTAATACATTTTTTCCATCCTAATCATGTAGCCCGTAATGGAATCTGTCGTCCTTTCAAATGGCTCCGGAAATTAAATGCGACCATAAGTACTAATGCTCCATAATCACCTGACCGATGTAATACCAATAACCGTAATTAGCTGATCATCATGATGTCATAAAGTATTTTAATGTGTCGTTAATGGAGACAGCCCTAATTTGCTCGCAATTTCAATCTTAGTAGCTTTTATTAGAAAGGAGTGCGCTCGATGGATTATTCATAAAATTCGTATTCAAGAGACTATGGAGTATGTATATGGAAAAAAAGCTCGTTTATATATGAAAATTATTTTTCTTCTACATCTTTTTGCCGATAAATTCGGACTTGACGAAACGCACGTGATTAGTTGAATTGGTATCCCAGCAGACGCACCAATAATCAGCCCAGTCCAGTAGTTTAGTTTATTTATTTATTAAAATGATTATGTAACGTAATATTATTAGTAATATTAATTTTTCACACATTAAATTAAGTTTCGCTTCGGTTTGGGATTTGGCCGAGATTGCGAACCAAACCGAAGGTTCATTTTGGGTTTCGGCTTCGGCATAATATCCTGTTTCGATCAGACTCTATTAATCATGTTGTAATGGGGAATGTCGCCCTTGCAAATGGCTTGGGAAATTAAATTCGATCATAAGCACTAATGCGCGACAATTATCTGACCTATGTAATACTGAACACTGGGTAATTAGTCGATCATCATATTGTTAAGTATTTTAATGTACCAATAATGGGGATATTGCTCACATTGCAAACGAATTAGGGCTGTAATTGATACTAAAATTTACCTTCTTATTCACTTGCGCAAAGACGGGGGTCGACAATAAATGACATTGACAACTCAGCGAAGATGCACTTGTTACATGAAACTTTGTTTTCGAAATCACTGACCACTTTTGATGAAAAAAAAATTAGTCAGATTTAGTTTGGGGCGGGATGAGGGGGTCTGAGGTAGTTAGAGTGTGAACCCATTAACTGCTACGTAACTTATGTATGTACCCTACGGACGATCTCCTAACAACGAGAACATTTTAATTTGAGTACCAGTCCTAATAAAAAATTTCAAGTTCGCCCTTTTAGTTCCATAGGAATAACTTCTTACATGGTATACACAACTAAAGGTCGCAGTCATAATAGCAAGCAATAAGAATCGGCAAGGAGTGGCTGTTGTGTCCATCCACAGATGAAATAAAAAATAAGAAACAGAGTCAGGTTAGTCCTTATAGTTTTCTTTCTACATACCTTGTTAGGTATACTTAGACGACTGGCAAGCCTCGAGCCCTTCTCGGAATTGGGAGCCGCTGAGCAGGACCGCTCCCCGCGCAGCTGTGACACACTTAGGAGGAATCCATCTCTTGATGCGTCTAGGCTGTGCGTGTACTCACATACTTGTAAGTATACGATTGTGTTACGTAGCAATGTACAGGTGGCAGAAAATATTTGAAAGTTTTAAAATGTGTAGGTACCTAAGTGTTTCCTCTGGAATTTTCTTTTTTAGTTCCTTTACCAAATGCTTATATTGCGTCTTATAATGGGTTGTATTATTATTACTACGTATAAAAACGTTGGTTTCGGGATAGTTGGTAAAAACGTTCGTTAGGTAGGTACGTAGGAAAATTACTAAAAATACCTTAATACCTAAATTGACTGATGAAGACTGACAATACACAGAATCAAATAAGTCATCGATTCATCAGTTCAGAATTAAACCATTATTAAACAAACACATACTCTCACACACAAAGATAAACGCTAAATAGGCAACTTAGCATTGAAAGCCAACACGAGTTTACAGGGAAGTAGTTAGGTAAGTTTTCCATCAAAGAATGAAAATTATGATAAATTTAATTTTCATACAGCACTTAAATTAAATACTTTTGCAGTAATTATACGTTCAATAAATCAATCAGACTATCCAGAGACACAACAATATCAAACAACTAATACAAGCAAGTACCGCATAAGACAACATCGCTCTAAAACTGTTTGATTTACAAAGGCATCACATTGCACCCACATTCCCATGCACGGAGACGCAGTGTTATTGCCAGACGTGAGATATCTAACAGTACCCGGCAAAAATTGAGCGGCCGAATAGAGTCATTGAACCGAAACCCGACCGTTACACGACTATCAGGACGGGCCCTTCTACTTCCTCCTACTTAATCCAAGATTTGGGGCCCTCGACATTTTGGAATTCCGTCGGATGCTGCGGCGTTGCGACACTCTTTCGGGTTCGGCGAGGTAAAGTATGTGGCTGTACGAGGAAATAGATACGGATTGTCGATAGATAGATAGAAACGCTTTATTGCACAGTTGACAGAAAAAAATACAGATAACAATAAAATAACTTAGGCCTAGAAAATACGCAAAAGGCGGCCTTATCGCAAAAGCAATTTCTTCCATGCAACCTTTCGAGAAAGCACATAATATAAAAAACAAGTAGTACTAATAAAAAGTAAGATATGACTTTTCATTTTCCAAATCCCTTTTAAAATGTAGCTGTTTGGTACATGAAACACTTAACTAAATTGCTAAAGCAGAATTCCAGACAATGAAAATTTACACATACAAAAAAACAATTCATACGTAAGTAATTTCCACAGGCAAATTTTTTATTCATGTCTCTCGTAACTTCGAAAAAACTGTAAACACGAGAAGGTACCTTGTATAATGAGCTAGGATATTTATGAATACCGTAAATTGTTGTCTTCTTTAAAGCACACATATAGACTTTTAATAATGTAAGTCAAAAGGAAAATTGGTCATGCAATGCATTTATTAAAAATACAGTAAGATACTTGATAGCAACGGAATACTCTAAAGTACTCGTTCGAATGTAACCAACTTTTTTGGGAATAGAATAAATACAAATTACTCATTGCTATGCGCATATAGAGAGAGAAAACAAAGTATCAACTATCATTACATTGACTTAAAAGTAATGTATAGTTATTTGCATAGAGACGAAAACAAAAGATTAAACTTTTTGCTACAGTAAAATTATACAGGTTTGACCAGCATCACCTTAGTCATGCAAAACAAAACGTGCAATGAAAATTCGGTATTATGTATGCTCGACGTATAAGCTCAGCGACTGATATGCAGAATGAAATGACTTGGTTACTGCGCGAATGTTGCCCTAAGTCCTACGCAAGATTTACAAATTATGGCTAAGATAGCTATTTGTAGCGATGTGGTCCAGGGCTAAATCATGGCCTAAAATAGCAGAATAGTACTTTAGTACTAAATATGAATCATATTTGATAACCCGACCCGACTCGTGACTCTTAGTGTTAATTTGGCTAAAATACCATCATTTTCAAAGACTTACAATAATCGTATCGAAATTGCTTACTTCCACTAGATTTTTCACTAGAAAAGATATTTGGTAATCCATTGTATTCTGAAGTCCACGTTAATATGATTTTTTTTTTCGTTTGCCTCAAGTTCGAAAAATTGGTGGTCTGCTTTTACGCAATATTTTTTTGGATGGTGTTTTTGAAGTGGTCGGTATATGAACCCTGGGGTCCAAAGCACCATAGCTGTGGAAATTGCAACTGGGAAATCGCTCGGAGGACGCGATGATATACGCTTTTGACATATAGTAAGATCTGTACGCACCCTTATAAATATGAGAGTGATGTTTGCTAAATAAAGTACCTAATCGCAATCCACCTGAAAATTTCCCGTACGCAATAATCTGGTGACTGATAAGCCTCGCCTAGGTTTAGATAAGATATCCGCAGGAGATCTTGGGGTTTTCTTAAACTGCTGAGATTACAAATCTCGCGAATAAGGACACTTTATGCTCTTTGATTATTTTATATTATGGTTTAAACAATAGATTTAAAAAATCGTCTTCATGAAATTTTAAGCAAAATTACTCGTAAACTCTATGGTCATAGACAAAGTCGTCGAATAAAAAACTGTACGATCACAAAAAAAATACATTCCTTTACTGTGTTCAAATTGAGATCGTTTGTCCCACATTAAAGTACTGCGAATAATTTGTGTCTGCGTGCGCGTAAGTAATTGTTGGGCACATATAACTCCACTCGAGTCGGCATAAAGATAGGACTAAAAGCCATGCCTCTTATTAATTTGAATAACTACACGTAAATACCTAACTAAAAGTATCCCACCATAACAAAAAGATTAAAACTTGAGAGAGATTCCCTAACATTTCTATTGTTTTAAATTTGTAGAAAGGTTTTAGGTATAAGACCGTAGGCATGCAACTCGGGCTAACCTCTAGAGCTGGATAAAACTAAACGTTCAGGAGAAACTCAGCGCACTAAAACGTAAATATGAATAGACATTTATTTGAATAAACTACGAGCGATCCCACCTTGTAGGCACACGTCTCTCTTAGAAAGCCGAAGGATTTCTTTTTGTTCGTAGCTTTTACCATCAGGTTAACAGTAACCGTCGACCGTTCGCTGTTGCCGTTACAGCAAATTCTGCTTATTCATTGGACACTCGAAAGACCCAAAGTTAAGAGGCTTTCGCCATTATTTTGAAATAGATCTAACAAGTACGTGTGGGGACCGTTAGTTGTGCTTATCCCGATAGAGGTACATTCCTTGACGTCGACTGTATGGGAAAATGGCGCGGGAAAATGTATACAGTAAGCGTTTGAGAAAGTTTTATTTTTATACTTTTGTAGTAGTTACCGTAAGGTAAATATTTGTTTTGTATCTTGCTCATGTGTGTAAATATGGTCATTTCCAACACTCATCATCATCATTTTCGTGTAGGTGACACGGTCAGTCGACCATGCACACCCTGGTGTCAGAGTTCTTCGGAACCGCCTCGCCGCGAACAACAAACAGTGATAAAAGAATATATGTAGTGTGATTCTTAAACGATTATCAAGGGTAAAAGAAGCGATTTTTATATGGTAATAGGGGGTTATTTGAAATGATCGACGTGGAATAATTATTTCTAAATCTTTTTCATATATGTAGAAGTCGTTGACGCTGTCAAGATTTTTAAAAATCTTGTGTTACGGTTGTGTGTCAAAAATAAAAGAGTGGTTTGAAATTATGTTCATCCTCAGAACAAGATCTAATCTTTCTTCTGTATCTTCATCACTTCATACACAAGTATCTGACGTAGTTTTTCTCCAGGAAATGGGCGCAATCTGTCTCAAAGAGTTGCAGAATTTATAAAAAACTAGCTTTTTCCTGCAATATATATGGCCCATTTGCTATGTTGATGTAAGAACTGTAACTATAATAAAATTCTAAAAAACACACAATAGTTTTTGCGTGGAACAGCAACATAAAACAAATAGTGACTAATTAACCATAAACTTATACTTACTACACACAAAAAATAGTATTATAACTATTGAAAAATAAAAACCTCAAACTATTAAAATGGAATCCCAACGCAATATTGTATTGTTCACTGGTCAAATTGCAATATGCCACCCACCGCGCACGGACTAATAAACGTGTCACCTTCGTTCCATGTTTGAGCTTTTGCTTCAGTCTCCGAAAGTAGGCCGCGCTTTAAGGACTCCAGCGGCACAGTGACCTAGGTCAGGTCAACTCTGAATTGTACCTAATATTTTAGTTCTAGGTAGTTCCACGTCTTTTTGAGTATCATGCTGAGTTTCGATTAACACTACTAGGTAGGTACATACGAAAATACAATCAACAAAACAATCTATTTTTTAAAATAATTAGTCAGTTTTATAGATTATATCAAAAATAATACTTACGTATTTTTTTTTTCTATCAAACAGAACAACATAAAGATATAGCGCTTCAAAGTGCAGAATTCGGCTCATGCATGACTCAACAGGCCCGTAAAAAGTGTATCGGTTAGTGACGACACGTGGATCTTCAATGGGCTATATTTTTATCAAATTTAGTTTTAATTGACAAAAGAAAAAATACGTGTCCAATAATTTTCAATAATCTACCAGATGGACTAATGATTTTAAAAAGCACTTATTTAGGAAGCCTATTCTCGTGAAATATACCACGGTACGACCTTCACTTCATTTATCTAGTCATCCTCAAATCTCATTATATTTCTCTACTTTATTCAATAATGACATTGACCAAAGTGAACTTTCCCTTACTATTTTAACAAATAGGTAAATGTTTCACCCCTATTCCAGGTCATGTTTGTAACATACGGAAAAGAGTGTCGGGTCGGCAAGGTTTTGCCTCGGTCACGAAAAGTAGGCCGCGCTGTAAGGACTTCAGCAGGCACAATGACATAGGTTACGTCACTTCTGAATTGGGAGTAAAATTTCATCGTTCTCCTTGCCGTATAAAAGGTCGAATAACTCATACAACATTTCTAATCCTTGCAAGGTAGACTGCTACGCTTTACTAAGATATAAGTTTTCAGAATTTAAAACATCTTGGTACATACCTGTTATACTGAAATATATATTTGTCAATATCTCAAAACTATCTGCCGTTTCTCTTGTTTAACTTTACTGGTGAAATAAGGTGAAAATGTTTGAGAACTACCTATACATTAAAAACACATTGAAATAAAAAAAATAATTGAATACAAATTTACCCAACTTTTTTCTATTTGGGCATGGTTGTTAATAGGAAAAGTGTAGCTTTGCATCAGTCACGGAATGTGGGTCGCGCCCAAAGGACTCCACCGGGATGACCTAGGTCAGGTCAGCTCAATTACAGCCGTTTCCGCTAATCGATCGGTTACAGGCAGATGTTAAATTTATGCCATAAGGTGTATAGCTCTATTTCCTCTAGGACACCACATGATGTAACTAAAGAACAGAATGCACAACATCCCGAGTAAAAGTATGAAATAAAGTGACTTTATACATGGAAAGAGAATATGTGCCAATTAAGATCTTATAATTTCCAGCTGAAATGGTGACACATTTTAATTCATCAAGGTTTGTTGTTTTGTTGTTTTTCGTGTGTGTAAGTGGCCAACACTGGTGTCAGATTTTTCAAGCTGCCTTAAGGCATCTGACTTAGCTTAACGACTGCCATCAATGATGATAGCCGGGACCAACGGCTTAACGTGCCTTCCCAAGCACGGAGGAGCTCGAGATATTTTTATGCCACTTGCGGTCACCCATCCAAGTGGGGACTGCGCCCGGGGTTGCTTAACGTGCGAAAGCGCTAATAATGCTCACGCCCACTAGGCCATCAAGGTGAATTCACACAACCTTTCTATTCTAGAGCATGTTTTCTATTAGGGAAAGTGTATATTGTCAAGCTTAAGCTTCAGTCACGGAAAGTGGGGCGCGCTTTAAGGACTCCAGCGCTATGACCTAGGTCAGGTCACTGAATAACAGCCTTTCCAGCCAATCGATACGGTAAATTTGTACCGTGGGGTGTTTAGCTTCGTGTACCCATAGGAGATCCTCTTTCTTTGGGATACTAAAAACCTGGGTAGGTCTGAAAATTTGAGTTGAAATAAAGACACATTTAATTCAATAAGGTATTCGCCTAATCTTTTTCGCCGAAGCTAAGTACTTCTGGGGTACAGGGTTCCGTAGTAAGCAAGGAACCCTTATTTACTACGGACCTACCCTTAGACAGACAGACATGGCGAAACTCGCCATGTCTGTCTGTCTGTCCGTCCGCGGTTTTACTCAGAGTCTATAAATACTAGAAAGCTGTAATTTGACATGGGTATGTTAATCATGGCAAAAAAGTGGTAGAAGAAAATCTTGATAAAAAAATTTTTTAGGGTAGCTCCCATACAAGTAAAGTGGGGGAGTATTTTTTTTTCTCTTTCATTCATCATGTAGGTTATCGTTAAATATGTCTTTCAAAATATTATGAGGTTGAGAGCAGCTTGAGTTTTCGGTTTAGGGATCCGTTTCCGAAATATTTGGTTTTAAAGTGCAATTTTTTGTTAGAAGTAAGTGTCCCCCCCCCCTCTATCTGCTAAACGGTTATATATGGATACGTGAAAAAAAATACAGCCGTAGTATATATACTGAAGTTGAAAGGAAAACTATCAAAGCTGAGTACTAAGTGCAATCTAAAAAGTTATGGGCAACCAACTTATAAAATGTACTGAAAAATGTAAAATTTCATACAATTTGCATTGTTACATACTTTTGGTCGTTAAACTGTGAGGTGCGAGTGTGAACAGTGTGAACTCAAAGTTGTCATTCGTAACTACGGAACCCTACACTGCGCGTGGCCCGACACGCACTTGTCCGGTTTTTTTATGTCATAGGACGGCAAACGAGCAAGCGGGTCACCTAATGGTAAGTGATCACCGCTGCCCATGGACTAATGTAGCACCAGGGGTTTGACCAGAGCGTTGCCGGCCTTTTATTTTTCCTTCACCTCAGGGGATAGAAGCTGTAAAGCTAAACTAAAACGTCGATTTTCTGAAAGAGTGTGGTACTTCCCCGGACGAGCCGGCCCATTCATGCTACCAGCAAAAGTGATTTTCGCCGGTAGCGTGGCTCTACCACAACTAATAAATAAACAAATATTATAAATGTGGAAGTGAATTTGTTTGTTTTTTTTTTTGTTCGTTTGTTTGTTACGCTTCCAACCGATCATCATGAAATTTTGCATACACGCAGGTTAGGGTGTTGAGAAGGACATAGGCTATATACTACTAGTACATTTTTTGATAGGTAATGCTCCAGAGGAGGTCCCATAAAATTTTTGTAGCAATGTATCAAGCAGTTTTGAAAAAATATGCAAAACTCCATAAAATTTTTAATTTATTTGTATTTTATTCTTATGCGAATCAAGACAAATTAATGAGAACGATTCTTCTCTGTTTTGACTGAACTTCAAAAGTGGTCCTATAATTGTTTTATCGAAATGTATCCAGTGCTTTTAGAAAAAATAAACAAAAACCAAAAAAACTTGTACAAGTATGCCGTTCGGTTTAATTTTATTTCTGTTTAATTCTTTCGCGAATCAAGACAAGTTGATAACGACGGTGTTCCTCTATTTTGATTGAACTACCACACCCATTTACGTATAGGGTTGAAGTCGGTTTTACTTTTTTGTTAAAAATAAATATTCATATATAGATATTCAATATAAGGTTCATATAGGTAGGTATTCAAAATATAATTTCAGCTTTCTTGTATGTAGTTTAAACTCGACTTCAAGTTCAATATTAATGAAGAATAGTTGTGAATGAATTTTTAAGCTGCGTAAAGGCATCTAACATAAACTTTATATGAATTTCGACGCACACAGGAGCTCTAAATATTTAAGAGTCATATGAGTGAATCTAGCTAGGGAGCACTGCTGAAAAACTGACTTTACGGATTTTAGGGCATAGAACACACGTCAATTGAGTTTGAATTTGTGGCCCCCAATAGAAACTCAAACGTAATTGTATGGCATTTTTTTCATTTTCACCCTCATTCCCTTATTCGTCTTTGATCTTTATTGCCTAGAGAAAACATAAGGCAGTGGGTCGTCTGCTACTAGTAATAGTATGTTCTTAGCAGTTTGTGGTAGCGAGTAGCTAGCTATATCATAAACATACTACCTATATATATACTATATTATGAACAGCCAATCAAGCGATAGATGATTATTCTAATTATAATTATTGGAAACCTCAGGTTTCCTGTTAAATCGAAGGCAACACATACATACCTTTACAAAGCAAATGAATGCATTTAAGGTATTAATAATTAACTACATAAGTAAGAACTACTTTTAAAAACTTCCCGTTCACTAGTTTGCTTAGAAGATTTTATTAACAGACTTTATAAAGGTGAGGTTCTAAATTCATCAGAATATTTTATGCTTTTTATGTTTGTTCTTCAATCACTCAAAGAAGTCAGGACCAATAGAGTTTTTATTTAATTTTTATTATAATTGAAAGGGTGTTTTTCACAACTTTCTCACGTTTTAAATTTCGACAATATGCTTTAAGTAGTTTGGTTGAAGTCAGTTTTTTAATGTAGGTATCTAATAGTTATGACTTAGAGTCAACTGCATGGTTTGTGAAAATTAACCGAACACTTGAATGAGTACTAAGTAGTTTTTTTTCGAGATCCCATCTCATCCCTTCGAAAAAGTTGTTTATTTTGTCAAGCTGGTTTGATGGTTTGCAGAACAAGGCTGTATTTTCAATTACCCTGTATATCTTAAAGAAAAAAGTAAATTATACGAAAGCCGACGGTTAAAATGACCTTCAAATCGTTTACGCCGTAGTTGTCAAGAGTATGATACTGAAGGATATTCAGATTGACTCGTCTCATTGACGTAAGGACAGAGATGCAAAAATACATTTCCCATTTATATTTTTACATGCATATATACTATCACGTCTTTTTCCCTTGCGGGGTAGACAGAGTCCAGATCCATAAAACCTAAAAGCCACGTTTAGCATGCTGGTGGGCTTGTAGGTGGAGAAGGGAATCAAAATAGTGATGAGTTGCTAGCCGCATCGCCTACTGAAATGATTCCACACACCCATTCGCTCGATCGATTTTACGATCTGTGTGGAAAGAGAAGCTGCTGGCACATGCTACGATTTTTTTTATTTTCTCCTAGACCAGCGTGGAATTTTATATTGTTGAAAACTAAATCAGATGTGGCGATAACTTGAAAACTCTTTAGTAAATAAACTAAAAAAAATTATATATTTAGTAACCTTTTTTAGGGTTCCGTAGTAAACAAGGAACCCTTATAGTTTCGCCATGTCTGTCTGTCTGTCTGGCCGTCCGCGGTTTTACTCAGAGACTATAAGTACTAGAAAGCTGTAATTTGGCATGGGTATGTATATTAATCATGGCAAAAAAGTGGTAGAAAAAAATCTTAAAAAAAAATATTTTTCATCTTAGCTCCCATACAAGCAAAGTGGGGGAGTATTTTTTTTTCTCTACTTACCCATCATGTGGGGTACGGTTAAATAGGTCTTTAAAAAATATTGTGAGGTTAAGACCACCATTTTTCGATTTAGGGATCCGTTTCCGAAATATTTGGTTTTAAAGTGCAAATTTTCGTTAGAGGTAAGTATCCCCCCCCCCCCCCCCTCTATCTGCTAAACGGTAATATATGGATACGTGAAAAAAAATACAGCAGTAGTATATTATACTGAAGTTGAAAGGAAAACTATCAGAGCCGAGTACTAAGTGCCAACTAAAAAGTTATAGGCAACCAACTTATCAAATGTACTGGAAATTTCATTGTTAGATGTTTTTGGTCGTTAAACTGTGAGGTGTGAGTGTGAACAGAGAGAACTCAAAGTAGTCATTTCTTAACTACGGAACCCTACACTGCGCGTGGCCCGACACGCACTTGGCCGGTTTTTTTTTAACTGTACTATTTTGTTTAGTTTCTCTCTAGAAGCTATCAAAAAACTGAAAAACTTTTTCTCCTTAACAATAAAAGTGTAAATAAATTACGTTATGTAAATGGACTCACATTTTACACTTAGTAATTTTAGTTAACACTCCGTTGAAAGGTGTTATACCGTAATAAACAATCGCGCACTTAATAAAAACTTAATTGTATATATTTTACACATTATCGGGATATTGGAGAGCGTTTGAATGTTACGATAACTTCATTTGGGTTATTCACAAACTGTCCACAAGTAATTTAGGAACTTTTTTTCTCTGTCACAGTTTAATAACCGACTGCATGAGATAACTTTTGTAAGAAATTAAATTATTTTCCCGTGACTTCTTCCGCGTAAAAAATTACCCACCACTTGTTGAATTTCTGAAAATCCTTTCTTACTGCTTACTTAGAAAATGAAAATCATAAAAATCTAAGATTTAATGATGCTTATCATCATTTCGTGTAGGTGACACGGTCAATTGACCATGCACACCCTGGTGTCAGAGTTCATCGGAACCGCCTCTCGGCCTCTGACGTGGTTCCTTTAACGACTACCGTACTACCTTTAATGATGATGCTAACGTTCTTAATAAAAATAAGAAAATCCGTTAGGTAAATGCAAGCTCATTTTGTAAATAAGAAACAGTTTTCCTCTGGTTGATTCTAAAGACAATGCATATGTGTTCAGTTAAAGCCCTTCAGGCGAGTAGGCGACCAAAACTGTTGATAAGAGTTTCTTTCGGCGTTTTTTCTCTGCAGTGGTCGGTTCCGAAACGCTAGTAGTCTGTAGCTTTTGAACAATTAATAAATACATATTATCTAATAAGATAATTTTAAATATGATATGACGTGAAAAAGTGCCTGCAAAGGCCTATTTTCTGAATAAACGTTTTGATTTTTTATTTGATTTTTTTGTTAGAACATTCAAGTTTTGATAAAATGAATAGTTTAAGGCCGCACACTAGGCACAGTAGCGACGCCAATCATTTTATTCCTAATACTTTACAAAAAGAAAGAAATTCAAGAATGTAAATCACATAAGCCTTAGTAAATAACCTGAAATATTTTTTGGAATCATGTTTAATATTATCAGAATCAGTGAGAATTATGAAAATCAGATTACCGCCAAAAACGGCCGTTTTGGTGGTAATCACGTTTTCTGATAATGACTGATTCTCATAATATTAAAACATGATTCCAAAAATACTTTAACTTGCATGAATGACGTCTGAAAAATATATCTTCTTTTAAGGTAGATGAGTAATATATTTTTAAAATGTATTACTGGCCTCGGCAATTTATAGGAAATTAAATTAGAACAGCTTCCGGACGTTAGATTGCAAAATGAACGTTATGGTATCAGTGGAGTGGAATTGATCTAAAGACAACTGAATAGCCCGGTCACAAATGTTTGCAGCTTATTATAAAGGTTTATTATAACAAAAATAAGATTTTATTAAAATACGTAACAACGGTGTCGTCCCAATCCGCATTAGATTGCAGTGCGGATTGGGACCGTGCGCGCGTCTCAATTCACATTCGCCCTGAGGAAGACCTCCGGATGAGGTTGAAACATGTCGGCCAGTAGCTGACTATTTACGTGAGTAACCCGTTGTTACGTATTTTAATAATGTCTTTATCTCACGTTAGTTTTAATCAAAAATAAGATTAATGAAAAAAAATGCGGTCAGTTATTTTTCTCATAGTCATAATATGATCAATCTGTTTAGTCACAGTAGTGAATAACCCCTCCATTCATACGGTACAAAATAACACGTTTAAACTTAATGACAAAAGATATTAAACAGGATAAAAATAGACGATAAATCCATGTAATATGGCTGATAAGCTAAGTTCTGGCCAGCATGCTCATCTGCCCTGGGGAGTGCCGAGATAACGATGTTTTGCCAGACATTTCTATCAAACAGGTTAAGTAAATAAAAAAAATGGCTGTCAATCAATGTTATTCGATAAACTGCAGTTTCAGGCATGTCTGTAGGATTTTTCATTTCTTCACCTAAGATTATTTGATCGCTTCCGCAATGGGAAGAAATTGCGATATTTAATTGCCTAAAAGATATTTTAGAATGAAGTTGACTTAGCACATGCAATACTTTATAATTACTAAAGTAGTAAGTAGTGTTTTTAAAACGAATAATAATTGCCTCACAAGTAGTACCAAAGAGATCTCTACAACCCGAGTTTAGGCCAAATCCTCTGACTGCTCTGGTAGTACAGAGAGAGGTTTGTGCTGCTGCAGTGGAGACTTAAAAAAACCTGTTGCCTTTTTAGCAGTTTACATCAGCTATATTGATTTTATGCTGATATCACATAACCTATGGCACTCTGGGGAAGGTACGACGTATGCTACAGAAGGCAACAATGGAACAGACATACATACATATTTACTTACATACATATTACATTTGGACGGTTTTTTATGAACATACTTACAGAGAACTTTTTACTGATATCTGTGTATTTTTATACACTTAACATGCTCAGCGCCATGTGTAAATTATCATCTTCATTTTAGGTTCCCTAATTTTTTTTTAAATAAAATTTTATTTTAATGAGTATTATTATATTTAATGATATTATTACTTTATTAATATAACAGGTATTAATACAGTTTCCATAAAAAATACACGTCGTCGTTTTCATGGGGGCTGCGTCAATTTTTTGTGTGACTCTACTATGCTCTACCTACGGTTTACGCGGCATGCGGCACAGCGCGTATTAGGTACACATTTTTTTTTGAGGAAAAATATGTAGGTTACTCCGATAACTAGTATTGTATTAAATCTCATTTTTTTTACATATAAAGGATTGTTCATAGAAGGACTGTTCAACGAAAAAAAAAAATATTTTTTCGGTTTACAGTTAAAGTGTAGAGGTCTGCTAGTTCGCTTTATCAAATCAGTATTTATGGATTAATTAACGTATCATTGTTGTTCAATATTATATCATTAAATATAAACGATGCAGCTATAATCAAAGTAATATTATCAATCAAATTACACGGAGACCAGTTTTTTTAAACGGTTTAGTAGGTACCTATGTATAATAGGTATGTCTGTTACAATTTATTTTAAATTAAAATATAATTAATTTCCTTTTTGTACATTTTGCTTTATTACAATTACAATTAATACATAATACTTTCGATGAAGTATTTTAATTTTCATTTACTTACATAAGTACCTATTGTTTCTTTTAACTACGTACTATAAGACATTTGCCCAAGTTGAACTTAAATGAAACATCATTAAGTTATTAGGTATGTAATTATAATCCAGAATGAGGTGATTCATCAAGTCTGTACTTATTTAATTTAATATGAATTAAATGATTGGTTATTAATTTAATAAAGTATTACCTTTTTTTTAATACTTATTCGCATTTTAAAAAGGGAGTTTTTTTGTCAGGAGGAGGTTTGCTCGAGTCCAGGGTTTTCTCAGCGGCGAGCCAGGACGCCCGGGTGCCCGGGGCCGCGTTGTTTTCCACGATTCACTTTTGAAACTTTCTAACCCTGTGTCGAGCGCAGCGGCAGGGAGGGGCGCGCGCGGGTGCCAGAGAGAGGGTACCGACCTCATTGCCCATTGCCACTCCTCCCGCCGAGGCGGCAGGCCATTTTTATTAAAAATACTTCCGAGTACCACGAGACGCGCGCGGATTTTTTATTCACATCCTGAAAAATCAGTGTTTTATTTTTGGACCCAAAATTTTAAATTCAAAGGAAGTGGACGATCAATATTAACTAAAAATATTCAAAAAAACATTTGCGTATTCCAAAAACTGTGTGATTGAGAAGTGAATTGTTAAATTGTTAAAAAATACAAGTGCGCCCCGCGTTCTATTTTCCGTGCGGGCTCGGGTGAGTTCGGTTGCGAAAAGTGGCGGCGCTCGGTCATCTCCGGCGGCGCTCGCGGCCGCGCCGAGCAGGGCGTCCTAGCAACCCCGCCCGCGAGCAACAGAGACGGAGCACGCTGCTGACTTGGCGACAACACGAATGGATTGATGTTTTTCACGTGGAAAACTCATCCCTTGAACATATTCATGTCAAGGTAGGTTGATCTCAGATGCAACGCTCTCATAACAATAGGAAAGTATCTAGAACCGCTGAAGTAACTCTTAGAATAGACGTGATAAGACTTCACGTGCGACAGGTAGCGAGAAGCCTCATCTGAAGGACTTTTTCTTAATTTAATATCAGATTATATAGCCTCTGGCCTTAAAATAGCTGAATAATTATAGGATCCTACCTTTCATTAGGTAATGCCAATGGGCATCTTCTTTAACAATCCTGAAAATCCTGAAATAATAATAATGGACCGATCCCACCCCCCACATGGCGTATTAGGTAATTCTAGAAAAAAAAACACGTTTGAATTGGTTATTGGGTGTGAAAATATCGGTATATGTACCGTGTCCTTTTCCGAAACAAATCCTCCCCGTAACCCGTAAATGCAGGACGTTATTCGCAAATGGCGGTAAGGGCGATCTCTTGTCTATGACTGCAAATCAATAAATTTCAATAAATCAATATTTTACCGTGCACCCTGCGCTGAATATATCCGCTGCCGCCATTTCGATGATGACGGCGTATTTTTTGTGCGAGATATTCGAGTCGCGGAGCGAGTGCCGTGGCGCGGGGTTGCGGGCTGCCGTCACGTCAGTCGTCGGGTGAGCGGGGTGCGACGCAAACGCGGACACGGACTATGGCGGAAGGGCTGATCCTCATTCCCATAAAAGGGTCGAGTTGATTGTGTGCAGATACGTGTGGTATGTTCTCTTATGTTAGTGCAGTGATATAATTACACAGAAACCGTGCTTATCTTGACGTATCGGCCGAATTAATGTGGATATAGTCGGTAATAATGCCATTGTGATGACGTAATGTAACGCGCTCGACTGGGTGCGTAGTAATAATTCGAGCGCCCGTTTATGCCGCGATAACGTTGTGGTCAGCACTCAGCACCTGTGGATGTCCAATGAATAATTGTGATTCTACTTAAATTTATTGTTGTTCTCATTGATTCCAATCGGATTCCAATTGGATTTTGAAAAAATATAAGTCAGATTTTTCCTTTTAATAGTAATGCAGTGCTTTTTTTTTCTTTTTGATACGTGGGCAGTGATGTGTGATGTTGCAATGTAGCTAGATGGCAACCTACCACTTACATAGGATGTTGTTCTGCAGTGCGCTCGCTTGCTGCACAGACTCGCCTCCCGCCGCCGCTAGAGGCGCCCTCGATTTTTTTAACCTTGATTGAATTAGTTACTGGATTCATTCACAAACCAGTAAAAAATATGCGCGATCTAGTAAAAAACTGCTTTTTGACAATGAGTGTTGATTTACCACAATTAAAGATTTTCTTTTGTCTTTTAAATTTTTGTTACTATTTTTTTAAAGCAACACAGATTATTCTTCACAGAGTGCTTCTTTAAATTTAAGAAATATTACAAACATCTTAAATTAACGTATCAATAAGTGAGAACAAATTATAAAAGTATCTTACGAAAACAAATTACCTAGTTACTGAAAATTACTTTTAAATTTAAAGGGTTAACATAACATTATTGCCATGTATAAAAATACAAGGAACATGTGTGGAGTGGTGCCTAGAAGGATACCGATTTCCTCGTTTTTATTTCATTGACTTTTAATGATTGAAATATATTATTTAATTGATTTCCATTACCCGCCCATCTATACCTATATGCTACTATTAAAAATCGACAACTAGGACCTAACTTCTTATTTCGTAATAATACTTACCTCTGTGCAAAACTGTGGTGCAAAAGGACCAGCCAAGTTCGATATGGAATCGCACACGTAGGGTTCCGTAACACCATACAAAATTTAACTGCCAAAAAGTTTAAAACACGTTCGTTATAGGTAGGTATTGGTTAAAATAAATTTTAATTATACAAGTACAACTCACAATAAAACCACTTCCTAGCAACCTCTGTTGTGAGGTTAGGTAGTTAACAAACTCTTTCTTCATCATCATGATTATCAACAGGTCTTTTTTAGTCTGCAGTGCAGAAGTATGACCCTCTCTTTAATATCTCTACTAAAGCCATATATTAGCCATATATTTACTCATTCCTGCTGCATATAGGTACTAACCTAATAAATGATTAGATTAAGACAGCACCTATGAAAACATGCATGAAAAACGCCAAGCGACAAACAGCTACAAAGTTACAAAACCGCTTCCTGTGAAAATAGCCACAGTTTATACTGTAATATCGTACCTAGCTGGATGGAGCATTACTGGATGGTGCATATAAGGTAGAATTTGGCCTGGCCCGGCTAATCAAATCTCAAAATCACATAGGTCTTAGATTGACACCTTGTAATGATTCATCTGTAATGTTTAGAGGTGTTTTGCAATATTGTCTTGGTTGCTTGTTAAAACAGTAAATTAATATGCACACTTTCAGTTCTAAAACTTTGCAAGCAATAACGTCATCATCATCATCAGCCTATACTCGTCCACTGCTGGACATATGCCTCCCCAATTGCACACCATCGACATCTATCTTCGGCTGCTCGCATCGGCAATAACGTGTCGATAGAAATTTCCTCGCAAGTTCTTACCGTGGTTTTGAAACTAACTACTTGCCATCTTTCCGAACTATAATGCTCATGATGATGACCCCTTCACTCGCAAGCAAGCAAAGCGACTTGGCGTTTTGGTGGTCGCATGAAGGGTGGTACCGCAAAGCTAATTGTAGAAATTTATTTAACAAAAGATTTTTTTTAATATAACGTGCCAATTCAACATATCAGTTTGTCTGTTTTAATGTTCGAACCCTCCTCCTTCTACTATTATAACATAGGTATGACTTTGTGTTTTTTGATTGGCGGATGGGTCTGTGCGCCACAAAATTTACTTCATTTCAGAAACATACCTTTACACACTGAAATGTCCTTCACTAGTAACTATGTACATAGTATGGCTGGATACCTAAATAGGTACTAAATCCAATGTAACTCATTTGAAAACAATCACAGTGATAATACTCGTGGGGTCCTAGCTCACCCAGCTCTTGTTAGAGCCGGCCCCTCATAAAATAGTTGAGGCATGTAACACCTACATGTTCAGTAGAAGGAAGAGCGAGAGAGAGAGAGAGAGAGTTCAAAGAAGGCAGGAAATTAGAACAAATAGAGATTGTAACTTTAAATAAAACAGCAATTCCAGTAGACTAGTTTTGGGATCATCAAACATGCAATGTGATGGGGAAGTGCTGTGAAGAAGATTTTGAAAATGGAATAGGTAATAAATTAAAAATGTACTTTAGTTTTAATAACGGTGGACAGAATAATGGTAATTTAGAAATGAGATGAAAATCAATATGCAGCATGAAGGTATTATATACGTATAATATATTGGATATTAGATATTACTATTAAATATTGATTGATTTTTATTCTATAAGCCTTACTTCATTAACTGTCAGAGAAACCTTCATTTCTAGTTTGACCCTTCTGTCAATCATACTTCATCTCATGGTTTATTTACGTAGGTATTGATTATATGTTCTTTAGTTTATTTTTATTGAATTAAGAATTTAATTTGCACAAAAATATGAGTTATGAGAATTACTATAGTTCCCTCAAGGTCATTACACAGATAAAATAATCAGTTGCCTCTCACGTACCTATACGAGTATCAGACACTAAGAGCATGAGCAATGTGCATTCCACTTATCCAGTCCCATGAAGTGGAAGATGGACAGTATTGGATCTATCAGGACCATGCGTTCTTTCTAGTTTTGTGTGGAATAATTGTTTTTTTATGGTGCCGGTTGATCGCATATTTTTTAAAGTAATGTTATACACCCATTTTCGAATTTTATCATCGTAATATAGTCTTGTGTAATTTATGTGCTCTATCATCATCGGGTCTTTGTTAGACTCCACTGCAGGAGCACGATCCTCTTTGTACTACTAGAGCCTCTGTCTGCTCTAAAGATTAGCGAGAGCAGTCAGATTATTTGGCCTAGACTCTCCCTCCACGCTGCACAGACGGGTTGTAGATGTAGAGGTTCTTTGATGTTTATATACTTTGTTTAGCTTGTGTGTTAGAAACCACACAGCCTCTATAAACATTGCTAATTATTAGTATATTTAGCTATTTTATGACAAAGTATACTTTCTTAGTTTTATTTCAAACTTAAATGAAATTGGGACATAGTATCTTCTAATTATTCAGAAAATTAGTATATGAAGGTATGTTTTAACATCTTTTGAATTAATCACCGCGGTTAACTTTATACGCACGGGTATACACATGAAGCTGACAAATTATTTATCATTATTTATGTATGTAGGTTGCATATTACTTTATGCTTGATGAAGACAATACTTTATTATTCATTGCAGGCTCTTAAAGCTCCTATAGTCTTCTTAAGAGTAAAGCTACTAATCGTCTCTTCAACATTTATTAATAAATACCTACTTAACAACGAAGATTGTAAATTGCGAAGCTCATGACTGGACATAACTGTTACTTTCTATCAGAAGATATTCTCATACAAATATCAACGTACTCATGTTGCGGATTATGTCTAGCTCAGTAAGAATAATATTCTATAAAATAGTAACTCTACAAATTTGGCCACTCTGCTATGTATACACGTAGTGTTTTTTCCTCTGAGGTTATATATATAGGTAATGGCCTTTTATAACTCAAATTTATACCTCGAAAATATACTGATTCTTGATTTAGATTCTGATCTGAAACTGAAAGTATTTATCGATAAAACGGAAATATAAATGAATCATCTGCTCTAAAATCAATGGAGAAAAAAAATAGAGCTACATATAATGTTTGAATATGTTTTGTAACAATAATAATTGAATGTAACTAAAATATTAAATTTTTCAGCGGATTATAATTATTCCTATAAAAGAAAGGTAATGTGATCCATCATGACAATTTCTTCTGAATCAGCTAATGATTTCACGATACAATGATTTCAATGGCATTAAAATCGCGTGAATTCCCTCTGAGGATCCTTTCGTGACAGAATAGCGCTAACTGGTCGCTATCGACTATCGCGTAACTTTAATCACATGGAGTAATCAATTATCAAGACATGAAAGCGGAGAAATCATAAGACCCCAACTTTCTGATTGGACATGGAAATCCGAAGATAACAATCGGAATAACGCCCTGCGTTCAATTTTAATAGTTTACTCTGTCACGGTTTAATTTTAATGAATGATCATGCTGTACTTCCGTACCATTATAATAATATAGGAACTCATAACACTATATTAAGTCCTTTACAGTTAAAATACCTACATTTCAGGTGCCTACTTAGATACCAGTAACAAATCAAAAATATCTAGACGGAATAAATTTATTGGGAGTAAATTATAAAATAAAAAAAAAAACAAAGTTTACTTTATTATGTGAAAAATTTTAGATGATTCGTCCAATACTCATAAGCTTTTCTCTTATTTTCAGGTCCCCCGCGCCCCTCACACAAACTGCATAGCACTATGAAACATACAAATTGAAAATGGCTTTTAAAAAGTAAACATTATCTATTGTTGACGTTTTATTGTATTGTTCATGGAACACGAGAGAATACTTATGTATACATTGAGAAATTGTTGGTATATTAGATTTTAAGCCTGGACTGGTAATCATATCTTCCAAGGGAGAGAATAAAAAGATAAAAATGGCGTCGCAAAGATTTTGTTTGAGGTGGAACAACCACCAGTCGAATATGTTATCGGTGTTCGATCAGCTGCTACACGCGGAGACGTTCACCGATGTGACGCTGGCTGTGGATGGCCAGCTATTGAAAGCACATAAAATGGTCTTATCGGCTTGCAGTCCCTACTTTCAGGCTTTATTTGTTAACCATCAGGAGAAACATCCTATTGTTATATTAAAGGATGTACCTTACGCAGATATGAAGTCTCTATTAGACTTCATGTACAGAGGAGAAGTAAGCGTGGATCAGGAGCGGTTAACAGCCTTTTTGAAAGTAGCCGAAAGCCTAAGGATAAAGGGCCTAACCGAGGTTAACGAGGAGAAGTGCGACATTCCAGCTCTCACCAACTCCTTGATCCAGCAACAGTCAGGTGGAACGACACATACAACGCCCCCTCAGTTACACAGAATACATCCGTATATGCACCAGAAACGGCCAGCGTCTGGAATGCCTAGCGGTGGAGCACCTCCAAATTTATTAATGCCTCTGTTGGGCAATGCTCTAATGCAACCGAAAAGAAAACGAGGTCGGCCTAGAAAATTAAGTGGAAGTTCGAGTGACGCATTAAATACAGCAGCCAGTCCTCCAGGCGAATTTATCCCGGAATCAGCATCCCATGCAACCTCTAACCGAGCCGGCGATCAGTTACTCCGAGGGTCACCTGAAATGTTGGAAGTCAAAATGTCAATGGACGGGTTTAGTGCAGAGGATGGCGCAACGTCTGGAGGAGAAGAGGGAGGTGAAGCTCTCTTGATTGACGAAGGCGATGATGCGCAGTCAACAGAAGCCCCAACAGGAAAAGACTCGGAATCAGCAGGTATGTACTTATTAATATAGAACTTTTCTTAATTTCATTTTCAGAAAATTTCTTGATTAATTTCCAGATCTATGGTATAAGATTCTATTAGTTTTATGAAATTTTTATCAAATTTTCACTGTAAATTGGACGTAATGTACAAAATATATTATGCGGCTAAGGATTTTAGAGGATAATTTTTACATATTCGCTTATCTTTTGTAAATATATATTAATCTTCCTTTCCATCGTTCTAACACGGTTTTATAATAGTAAAATTCAGAAAATTCATAGATAAAGAAGGGAAAAGCTAATGGGATATAAGCTTTGATGTTAGGAAATTGTTGATCTAAGTGAAAAGTGAAGTGTATTTTGAATACCTACTTTATAATAATTTAAAGTTTATTCAAAAGGGGTAAGTGATAATTTATCAAATTATTTTGATATAATCGAGTAACTGATGCTTATTTCTTCTATAAATCAACGGTTTAACTATTGCTTGCTTTTCTGCTTTTGGGGAGAGCTATTAGAGGAATGGCCAGGGGCAAATTCGGTGTGGTACTTAATGGTTTCAGTAATTACTTCTTTAATTCGACCCGTCTAATAATGATAACTTATTTAAATGAGAAAAGGGAAAACAAACAAGGCTTATTCCCAATAGCTTTCCTTGACATAAAGCAATTGGAAATATTATAGTGATTTTAATTTTTTTATATTAAAATATAATTCAAAATATACCAAAGCTAAAATATTTCCAATGGTAGTAAATCAGTTTAATAAAAATTTAACTTTTTCAACTTTAACTTCGTCTACTGAGACCTGAAATTTGACATTTCAGATCCAGATAAAGTGCCCAAAGATGAACCTCAACAAAATTATCCCACAAACGGACCGGTGTTATCTATCGAAAACGGATCCATAAAACAAGAACCTGCTGCCGACGCTAACGACGGTTACAATGAGCCCATCGAATACAAATACAACCCCGATAGGAGTCGCGAAAATTCCAACTCTCGAGATGGTCCTGTGAAAGACGCAGACGATAAGAACAGACTAGGTCGTAACTTGAAGCCAAAGAATAGCAAAAAATTACTACCCCAAATGTCAAAAATAAGAGCCCGAAACTTATTTAATCAGCTCTCTGGGCTTTCCAACCTGAATCCTGCTCTCAACACGTTCGACAAATACCCCCCAGAGACTGTCCTCATGCCCGCTCTTGCCACCCAATTATTTGCTGCTGAGTTAGAGCAGAATAATCTCAACTTGGCAAATAACGATGTGTCCGATTTATCACAAACTAATTGGGAACATCGTATATTTCCATCGCCTATTAGGAAAAATAATATAGGTAATGTGGGAAACTATCACGAGGAGACTAACGAGTCTGTAAGGGACTACTGCATCAAAGAGGGGGAGAACGTATTCAGGTGTAAGATTTGCGCGCGAGTGTACACCCACATCAGCAATTTCTGTCGCCACTATGTCACCTCTCATAAAAAAGACGTGAAAGTTTTCCCGTGTCCAATTTGCTTCAAAGAATTCACTCGGAAAGATAATATGATTGCACATTTAAAAATCATACATAAAAATCAGCCGAACGCCAACGAGCAAATGGCAAAACAAGAGTCTTAGATGAATTTTTGTAGGCAAATGACAAAGGTAATAAAGATCTGATCTGTAAAGTAGGAACAATTTTCACTAAATTAGAGTCGTAACTTAGGCTGCGATTGAATAAGCATTCGGGCTTTTAATTTCTCGAGTATATCAATAAGTTTGTTGATATTATACGATGTCGTTTGTTGTTATTTTATCTATTTATTTATGTTGTTCCATTTTTTCTCAGAGTGCTGACTGCAAAGATATTTATAAATTTTCCTATGATTTACTTGTTATTTTGCACTTACTTGTTACTTAATTTTATTACTTACAAAATTTTCAGGGTACAAATAATTACTCATGGTGATCGTTAGTTAACAAAGTATGAATATTCGATCACTCTATGCTGAAATATGCATACAATTCTCATTGAACTGAATTAGTTAGTAATAAGTTAGTAGTAAATGATTTATGATAAACGATGGCATAGTTTTAGTGTAGCGAGTTGTCAAGCAGCTTGGGAGCGTAAGTTCCCATCCGCGCCGAGCTGCGCCTGCGCCGGTGAACGAAAGAGGCTACACAAAAACGGTTCACAGATGCTCCTCACAATGCCATTGTGTAGTGGTGTAAAATGCATTTTCATTTAACTTGCCTTATTAGTGATCTTAGTTGTAAATGATGATTTGACTTCTTCGAAGTAAAACTCGACACAGGCTATGATTTTATTTTCTAGATTTGTTAAGATTAATTTAAAATATTTTATTGATGTTGAAATATTTGGTTGTAAATGTTATGCTATACATACGTATATTAACTACACGTTTAATAGTGAATGAAGCTATTTTTATTAGTATAGCTTTTTAAAATCTCATTATCAGCGAACATAGTAGGTAAACATTCAGTTCCTGAATACAGAGCCCCAAACATCGTGACAGCTATAATTTAGATATTTTTAAAGATTTCAATTCCTATCATGTTATAATTAGGTGAACATTTCTTTAGCATGATAATAAAATTGGTAATATAGAATACCTGCTGAGTATGTCAAAGACAATATAACAAGAATATTATATATGTAGTTAATTATAAAAATAATACTACTCTCGTAGCGTTTCACTATTTACTACGATTGTATTATTATGATCTTTACCTGGTATTGTACGACTACCACTGAAGTATATAATGTCAGCGACACAAGCTGTACTTTTAATGGTAGCATTGCAAGACAAACGTTTACCTATTACATTACTAGCAGAATTGTACACAAATGTACATCTATCTACAAATAATGAAATGAAATTGTCGAAGTGATCATAGCAAGGTGCTTTGAAAAGATTTATAAATAACTGGAATCATGAGATGATTTGTAAAATTCTATTTTAGTAGAAATCAAAATGCCTTAATTATTAAATAAGGAATGGTACTTATAAATTATTTAGTTAAATTTAGAGGCAACAAGTAGTCTTCCATATATTGATAGAGTCACGTTTTCTTGTCCAAAATCCGGATGATAATCTCAACTATTCAAGTTATCTCCGTAAAAAAATTTTGTAGCATGTACTTAGTACGTTGTTGATCCTGTAACCAAAACTTTTTTATTTATTGTAACGATATTTCCAATGTAAGAAATCGTCGGTCCAGGGAACGCTTGCCTATTAGTGTGCCTTTACTTGTATATTAATAAGTTAAATATTTATCGACTATTAGAGAAATAAGACATTTCAAAGAATGTTATGTATTATTTATTTTCATTATTCAGAGTTTACATCTACTTTAAGAAGCTTCCTTAGGAATAGACCCTATTAGGCCCAAGTAGTTAATTATAAAAGTTGTAATTTATAAATTAAGAATATCATCTCATGTTTCCCATATTATTTGGAAAATGAAACAACTATATGATAAAAAATTATACGTGCGTTTCGAGGCGATTGAGTCTTGATAATCAATATTAAGACTGTTTAAATTCATATAAACGAATTTATTGTACCTACTTTTCATAATATTTGTATGAAATTTACCTTGGAAATTGATAGGTACTTAAATGGGAAATTAGACTTAATTAAGGTGAGGCTATTATTGGAAGTAACAAAAAATCTCTTACATATTTACGAGTATAGTCAATTTAGCCAGTGCCTAAGCTAACTCATTCGAAGTTAATTTTTACTTAAATATTTCTACACGACACTAGGTACCTATTTTATTGTTTTGCTTTATATAATTTAATATAAATATCGTTGTTTCTTAATATCTTGCTAAATTGTATTTATTGAATACGAATCCAATATTGTTTATTGAAATGTTATATCATCAATTGGTGCTAAATTATACTTAAGAATGTCACATTTAATGCGACACAATGATTGTCCCTAAAATATACAGAAAATATATTATTTGTTGATATCGTTACGTTGAATTTTTGACGTACCAACGGAAATGTTTATTAAACGACGTTTAAAAACTAAAAAGTACCTACCTATAATTGTAATCATGGAAAAATATTTCCAAATGAAAGCTATTAAGACATTTTATGTAATCTTAAAACTTGACATGAAATCAAACATATACGAGTACTTACAAAAAAATTATAATTTAAATGAAAGTTATTTATATCTAAAGCAATAAAAGTTATGAATATTTCAAAATATACATATTTATATGAATTTAGATAAATTACAGTGTCTGTTGTTATCTTTCAGATTATACACTTATAATGTGAATGTTACTTGGATGAGTTACGTTAATCACAATTTATTATTTAATATTTTTTACAACTACATATATGCGGATGTGTCATCTATTCATATGTAAGAAATATTGAGTATTACATAAATAATATTTACTACACAATTTTCGTCGTAAAATCTGGATATTATCTATTTTTATACACATTAAGTTATCTCATCAAAATTTCTCCCAAATTTAAAATGACACATCCTAATAAGTATACGGTTACAACTATGAGTATCATATAAACAGAATAAAACTATAAAATTTCAGAGTTTATTCGCAAGCAAATTAGAGATATTATGTAATTTTATCAACTCTTATAGATTTCTAAAAAGTTGCAGATAGATCTATTATATGTAAGTGATATGGATTAACTTCACACAAATAAAATAGCTCTAGCCAAATGTTAAAAAAATCCATATTTTTTGTTATTTGCACTTAGACAATAGCAAAGCAAAGAGTAATGTTTAGATACATTTAGAAGTGGAAATTACACAATATAGAATCTTTGTTAATGACAGAAACATTGGTATACAATAAGGTGTTAATTACTATTTTTAGAATCTTTAAAGAAAATAATAAAAGTTACAACAAAACAACACATTTTATCACTTTTAATGTTATTATTTTCATTTTGTTATTAATTTAATTTCTTCCTCTTTTATTTATTATTATAACGTTGACAAAGTCTATGTATATGTGATCTTACGTTGTGTGTCTGAATGTCTGTTTTTTCTGTTATACTTACTACTTATAAGTACTTATCGTTGAATATTTTGTAATGATATCGTTGGGGTATCTAAAAGCCGTTAATATTTTTGGGAAAATATTGAATAAAATTATCTTGCCGACAGCAGCTGCGGAGTTGACGGCAAATATGAGTATGACACGTGACGAGGCTAATTTCAAACTGCAAGTTGTCACTAGTGATATTTATAGCAACGACTACAGATGCTTAAATGTTTTTAAATAATTAATTAATAGACATAAATGTAATTAATAATGTTAGCAAAGTAACAACACGGGTTATTAGTAAAAAGTAGATTAAAAGTTAAGTTATTTATAATACTGTAGACATAAATAGTGTTGTTAACAAAGGAGTGAATTTTCTAAACTATAGAATGTAGTCAAGCTGAGGACTGAGCAGGTATGTTGTCCTATGATACTTTTCTCACATTTCGTAGACGGTGTGGTTAGAGCTAGATATGTTTGATATGCTTTCTATGTTGCTCAAAATGACGCTACGCGGATGAATAAGTATTTTGGTTCAGTACAAATTGTTGCTTTTTTATTTATTTTTTGACAATCAGCGACACTTTTGAAACGTCTTCGTTCTATAGTTTTCTTGGTTGGTCCGTTCTCTTAACGTTGGAGGCAGCTATTAACGGTCTCATTTGTTTTATTTCTCAGTAACGCAATAATGTAACTCTTTCAACTTTTAAACCCACCTTATGTGATCTTAAGAGCTAAGTTAACTGAAGTGTTATTTTTATAATTATGTACCTACTACTTAACTTGCCGAAATAGTTCCAAATGCAAACACTTGAGTCCTATTATATCATAGTGAAATCTGTTCTTTTTTGTTATATTATTTTTTAATTTATTATTAATTTAATAAATTATGATTACTATAAATAGTTTAATTAAGCAATATGTCATTTGGTTCACTCTCTTGTTAATGTCTGAACCTCGAACGCAACCTTGTGTTGCTATTTAATTAAATTTAATAATCGAACATCAACCTTTTATGATGTAAGACAGATTATTGCAATGTAATAAATAACTGAAGGATTTCAGTTGATTAAATTCCAAAATGAATATTTTATTTATGTTTTGATTTTCTTTTTTGTTCTAGTTTTAAATATTTTAGGATTTATTACACGGAAAAGTTTTCACCGGCAGTTTTACAGTTTTTGTGCAATCTTGACATGGTGCTACTAATTATTATCAAATCATCCAAGTAGCTGTGAGACACGCCTTGGAAACTTGTCCGTGCAGTAGTCCCATCATTCGTGGTTTTCTTTTTTAATCATGGTGTAATCAATTTCGTCATTCGATTTGAACAAATAAAGGTTAATATATTTTCTTTGTCCTTTTTTATTTTTTCTAGCCTTCACTGATTTTTATTTGTAGATTGTTGATTGTTTTAGTCTCAGTAGGTATGCATCTTTATATCGTTATATTTTTTCTCTCTTCTCTCACTGTCTCTCTCTCTCTCTCTCTCTCTCCGAGGTATTTTGCCTATAGTATTGTTATTTCGAAAATTTGAACTCAATCCGTAATTATAGTAATCAATTTGAATATAAAACTCAGAGAGAGATAAATACAAAGACAATTTTTATTTACATATATAAATATTATTTCAAACACAAACTTTTGCTTGCAGGACGTGGCACACCAGACTCTGAACATGCAAAATATGCGCAGTCTCCATCCAACGACGGACATGGCAAGATCCGCGTCAACCCGTCTATGCAGGCATCAACCTCTAGCGAATACCAAAACGACTCTCTAAACAACAACACAACAGGAAACAACCAAATGCAAAGGCCAGTAGCTCGGAGACGGATAAGAAGAAGAGCCAACTCAGCATCCAATGACCCCGCGGAGCAACTCACTGAAATGTCAGTGAGGGGGCTCAATCTATTCAGATACGCGTCAGTTAACGAAGGAGTATACCAGTGCACCGAGTGCGCGAAAGAAAACATACAAAAAACTTTCAAAAACAAATATTCATTCCAGAGGCACGCGTTCCTCTACCACGAAGGCCAACAGCGGAAAGTTTTTCCCTGCCCTGTCTGCTGCAAAGAGTTCTCTAGGCCTGATAAGATGAAAAACCACATGAAAACGACGCACGACTGCTACGTGCCTAAAGATTGTGTGTACCCTCCTAACGCGTTTTTTATGCTGCCCGGTATGGAGGGGCAACTACCTCCTGGAATAAAGATGGAAGCCATGGGCTCCGGCTCGCCCCACGGGTCCACGCCGTCGCACTCCTCGCCTGACCCCACGCAAGTCTGAGTGAATATTTCGGCACAAGTATTATTGATTCCACGTAAATTTCTATGAGGACATATAAAATAGTGCCTTACAAACGCCTAAAGTTACTTTTTCCTATATTAATAAATAGTTTATATTTAGAGTTCTTCTAGATGACCCCGTCGTCGATATAAATATTTGTTCTATTTTTGGAATAAATTTTCACTTTTATATTCTACGTACATATGTGTATATTTCCAATGATACTGTTATGCATTTAATATCTAATGTTTGTTACATATTAAAGCTCATTATTATAACGTTGTTTAAAAAGTTTGTATGGTTGTGCAGATATTAGACAATAATATACAATTTATCGTGGCCAGTTACGCAATAATTACAGCGTGTAAATTTAATTATTATATTGAATTTTTAGCATAAACGGGTGCTGTACAAGTCTGAAACGTGCCTTCCATTAAATACATTTCTTATGAGAGTATAACTTATAGTTATTCCTAAACTGTTGTTGCCTTAATAGTCTAATGACATAGATAATATTCTGCACTTGCTCTTTTTAAAATATGCAAGATTCAAACCAAAGAACATTTTCATCTGTCTATGCACAATTTATTGTTGAAACGTCAATTTGTTTCTGTAAAAACAATGGCAACAACATGATTAACATTTTTAAAAGTTAAAAGTGTTCTAAGATTATCTCCTGCGCACGAAAAGGATATTTTGGGTATTCGAGTTCTTGCTACTTTTTTGAAGTCTACGACTGTTGACTACTATTTCTCTAAAACGAACGCCGTTAAATGTATAACGGGAAGTCCGTTTTAAATCTTTAAAACTTAACGTGAGAAATATAGAGGTCAAATGTCAAACCTTATAGTGCCATAGCACCTTAAATTTTGTGTAATGTGTATTATCATTTCCATCTCTTATAAACGTCTGTTAGGATTATGGATTAGTTAGTATGGAAGTGTTCTAGTAGACCTAGAACCCAAAACGAAATCAGCAGTTCTTCCATTGATAAGGAAAAATAAATCTTTTTTAAGAATATGACTAATCTCCGAAAAAATCTTTAACACACGAGACAATTGCACTTGACATAAAATCGTAATAATTATAAAAGCACAAGTATTATGGGCATAAGTTCAATAATTATTAAATTTTGGCCAATAAATTAATTACAATATAGTTAAGGTTTTGTGAATTGTCTCTTGTGTGTAAGATTTAATTTAAGTTCATTTTAGGACGATTGTTACTAATCTCCACGTAATTTTAGGGTTCACTTTGGTTTATAATTAAGTAAATAAGAGCAATTTAATATTTTAGGTTCAAAAGTTTAAAACTAGAGTATAGTTTACTATCATATCTACTTAAAAGATTATTATTGTTCATAAATTGTGTTTTTGTATTTTAAAATTTAACGCACAAGTTTGGTTAGGTTACGTTAAGTTTTAGTTAAGAGTCTGTTAGATCACATTCTTGTAGATAGGTACGAGTACGTTAGTTTGGCGTTATGTGAATCATTGTAGACTTCGATGTTCGCCGAGAAGGTATTAGCAATTTCAGTGTGATTTATATTTAGATAGTTACGTCAGAGCCAGTCACTCGCACAAATAATTCAAATAAAGTTCGACAATTTCGAGTTTCCTCACGAACTATTTCTTTTTCAATTTTTTTTTGTTCTTAATTTTTTCTTTTTTATGTCCGGTTGCAAGTTGATTATTATCCCGAGACATATGAGACTCGAGTGGAAAAATGTTATTTTATTCGTTTTTTTTTTCTTTTCTTCTTTTGTAGTATTTTATTTTGTGATATTAGTGCTAACTAAGTTGGCGAACATGTTCATTGTTGAGTTATTGTAATTCTTACTTTTCCTTCTTAGACACGGGCTGCAAGGCAGCGTTTTTTTCTAAATAAACATGTAAAATATTTTTTACATTAACTAGTATTATGAGCACAGTTGCTTTGTAAGTACGATAATATTGTCATGTGTTTCAAAAATCAAAATTTAACTAGGTATAGTGCAATGTTGTATCCGAAATTTTATGATAGTTATTTTTTATTCTTAACGTTCATTCCACTGAGGCAATTAAAATCTGTTGAGTTTTAGACAGAATTATTAAAATACTTTATATATCTTGGTAAATATAAACTTATCACAACACTTTGTCTCACTCTGACTAGATATTTTAAACATTGCACACCCCTACAAAACTACTATCCCTTTACTCTCTTTGTTTTTATTTTCTTATAAGATATTGTTTTATTTTTCAAGTAAGTAAGTAGATACATTTATTTCACGAAAATTTTAATACGCAATATGAAAATTTAGATCTTTGTTTTTTTACGATACTAATTGCCTATATTTTTAGGTATGTAGTCTATTAGAAAGTATATTTTAAATGTCAACAAACTTCTGACACAACTTAGATTACTTAGATATTCAAGTGCAATTTTTAAGCAAGTGTTGATTGTTTTTCTATATTCTATTGAAATCATAGTTTACTTTCATAACAGTATGGAAATGGCTATTAATTAACTACCAGAAATATTATCCTTGCATTATAGTTACGTACGTAGTACATTTTATACTGAAAAGTATAACATTCTTAAATTTTTATTAGAAGTTCTATCTTAATCTATATAAAGATATATGTATATGATATGTGACTGCTTAGATATAGAGTTTTCAGTCTTATAAATTCAGGTAAAAAACAGAAGCCATAATAAAACACTGAATTAAAATTCCTTTTGACTCGCGTATTGTAAAGATATATAGGTATAGAAAATAAGACCGTTAGAAATTTCGATAATCTTTATTGTAACAGTTATTAACAAAAATTACTACCACAGTCTAACTGGTATATTATATAAGTTAATTATCTTTGAAAACATCAAAGCTTTAACAATAAATTGATGTGAACAAGACAAAAGTTTATTTTTATTGTACTAAAATAGATATATTTTAAAAAAGATCTTACCATCGTATAAAATAATTAATGTGAAAATATGTACACTACAAGTAATAATCGAAATAAAACAGAAAAATAGCCGTTTATTTTTATTTTATCCTCACTCATAGAGTAACGAAACGACCCATTTTACTATAGATGTGGTCGATTTTGCGCGTATAGCCCAATTAACAAGGATCAAACCTATACTAATGGCAAAGAGGAAGAATCCAATGATATAGTACGCATCAAACTTCGTAGCTGCTCTGATATTAGCTGCGAGCTGCGTAGTACGCGCCCCACCTCCCCGCGCGCACCTTATATTGTGTACTTACTGTGCATCGACACGCGCGATGTCCCGAGGCGCGATAAAGTTTGATTCGGACTGTATCTTAGTAGCAGAAAAAAGGAGTTTTGTGTGACCTAGCTAATTTTGTATAAAACTGTATTCTAAAGCGTTATTAAAGCTAACTCTTCAAGCGTAAAGCTAGACTCTATTGTACTGTAGTTATTGTTAAGAATAATTACAGAACTAAACTTTCAGATTTTCACTACACATACGAAGAAGATGGCGAATGCAATATGCCAGTAATAACATTAGAAGTTCTGTCCAATTCTTCTCACTCTGATTGTTTCCAAAACGCTGTCATCGATGAACAGCCGACCAATCCTGACACAACAGGCAACACTGGCATGCATTTCCTAACGGAAAACGTTAAAACTGAAGAGCCACAAAGAGTTGATAGTGATAAGGAAGATTCTAAAGAGATTCCTAAAGCAAGGACTGATTTATTGGAGTACATGATGAGGAACGATGGGAGTGTTATTTGTAAGCTCTGCGGGGAGATCCTACAAAGTCGGACGCATTGGTACAGGCATAAATATAAACTTCATGTTATCCATCCACTGAATCCTGCCCCCCTTTTCCAATGCGAACAGTGTCTTGTGTATTTTAAAAGCAGAAAAGGTAAATTTGTGTTTGAGACTTACGCATTTAGTAGATCAGTGTAACCTCTCATATTTAATGCTTATCCATTTTGGTGCATGCGATGTTGTCTAGATTTATTTACGTGTATTTTGATGAAGGGCTAATCCAGCATATAAGTTATTGATATGCCAACAAAATCGAATAACAGTAAAATAAACCTCAAGTACTACATACGTCGTACGGCGTACGTAAAATACTTTTATGTCAATAATTAATATCGTTTTTATTTTAAAATTATTAGAGATACAATTGTACACACTTTTAATTTTAAGTAAGTAGCAAGCTACCTAGAATTATGTTGTTTGAGGGTGCTCCTTGGCATTTCGACTATGTTTAGCCTCTATAAAAATGGTCAAACATAAAGCACAATACCCAAAAAAAAAACATATATTTTAGAATGGTTTTTAATCTCTACTTGCTGAGGAGGACTTTTTTTTAAAGCTTATAGATTTTTAGAAAAAAAAAGTGCCGCGTACATCGATTTTTATTGCAAATATTCCACCGTGGTCCAGTGGTTAAGGCGTTCGCCTTGTTGACCCGGGGGTCGTGGGTTCGATTCCCACGGGAAGCATACTTTGTTAAGTTGTTTCCAGTTTGGTTAGGACATTGCAGGCGTGAATCACCTGATTGTCTGATAAGAAAGATGATCCTGTGCTTTGGAAGGCACGTTAAGCCGGTGGTCCTGGCTGCCATCTGGTAGTCGTTAAAGGAACCACGTCAGAGGCCGAGAGGCGGTTCCGCAGAACTCTGACACCAGGGTGTGCATGGTCAACTGACCGTGTCACCTGCACGAAATGATGATGATGATGATTAACTACGTAACTCTTTGTCTTAGAGTCACGCAATTTTTATGTTCAATATAATACCAATCAACCTACAAACGCTCCCGAGGAATTTTCATTTTACTGATTATTCTTCTTTTTAATATTAAATTTATGTTATTTAATCATCTGAATGCGCGCGGGCGACGGGTGGTAGTCGACCGCTGACTTTCTGACGGGGAACTAAGATTCAAAACTCGGCCCATATCCTGAAGGTCATTAGCGCATGTACAAGCCTTAATTCTCATTCGTAGCAAATGTAGACATGATTGTAGCGCCGTAGCTTTCTTTCGTAGCAAGTCTTCGTAGGCGATGCTCGTAGCATATCTTCGTAGCTGTTGTAGCTGTAATGTTGATTCGATCGTATTCGTAGCATTCGTTGTTTCCTTGTCAAAATTATTATTTACTATTTGATGTATCTTGAAGTACAATGGTGTCTGTCATCCTTTGATTATTATTTAGAGCTATTCGTTTGATATGAATTTAATAAGTAACTTGCCTAGTTCTAGTTAATTTATTTTCTTGTTTTATCAGGTTATATCGGCCATTTAGCTAGCAGGCATAGTGAAATTCTAGCGGACTCCAGTCCGGTGCTTACCAACTCTCAGGCAGAAGCTTTGTCCAAAGAAAAGGCTGCAATCCCACCAGCTCCTCCAGAGGTCAAAGATGAACCGGATCCTGAACTATCAATACCAAAATCAAGTGTACTCAACTACCAGACAACCAAAACGACAGCCAATAAAAGCACTGAGACGAAAAAATTGTACAAAGGTCAAAAAGGTTAGTACACATGTACCTAGCTACTCAGACGCTATCCATAAAAAGACAGGTCGAGCCAATGATGACACCTGTGATATTTATCATAGGTAAAAAAATTGAGTAAAGGTAAACCTTGAAATTTGGCGGCATCAACAGTGTCGCTGCGTAAAAAATAGATACTCACTACACTACTATACTAATCTGAACGTGAACATTTTGGCTTCAAAAGACAAAACTGTTTAACTTCTACCAAAAAATTGCGCGGTAACTTGTTGTGGTAGTAACTTTCGACGTCGAGCGACACCGGTGCCGCGACAGTTGCCGCTGGTCGCTGCAAAACCTGTCGCTCAACTTCAAAGTTTACCTTAATTATTCTTTTTCTTCTCTAATTTGGCTTAGCCGTGTGGTTCCCGGCAGAGTAGAATAGGACCACTCCAAGTCATCCCGTGGATGTCGTAAAAGGCGACTAAGGAAACACAAGCTAAACAAAGCTTATAAACATCAAAGATACCTCTCCAACCCGTCTGGCCAGCGTGGAGAGTGTAGGCCAAATCCTCTGACTACTCAAGCTAATATATGGCCCTGGTAGTACAGAGAGGGTCGTGCTTCTGCAGTGGAGACTTGAAAGACCTGATGATGATGATTTGGCTTCCATCGAGGTTTCAGCGATTCTGCTAATGTCCAGTTTTATGAGATAAGTATCGGTGTTGTACGGTACAGTTTTATCAAGTAGCAATTAAAGATGGCGTAGGTAGGTTCTTTAATTGAACCTATGAACTATATTAAAATCTCGGGATCAGAATCCTTAATAGAATACAGAATTGTAAGGAAAATAAGGAATGAAACGTAAAAATTTTTAAGCCCTCCCATACAAGGTCGCCGATCAGCTAGGCGAATTACTATGGGAAGTCTGATTTAATTTTTCGATTTACAACTTTTTTTCTTTCGATTCTGTATTCCATTAAGCATTCCGATTCCGAGATTTTAATATATAGTTCATAGGTTCAAAATCAGCCTGTATTTAAATAATTTCTATTAATTTTGAAAATCAGTTCAGCGGCTTGTACAGTAGTGTGTAAAGTAGTGTGTAGAAATTGAACTTTTTGAAATTTTGCAAAAATTTGTAAATTTTGATAGTTATCTTATTATTTTCTCCAAAGGTACCGAAACTGAAAGTACCTAACACATGAATCTTATTTAATTTCCAGATCAAACATACAATACGGAAGACTGGATAGAGAAGAGATCAAAAGAAGAGAAACTAGTTGCAGACATCATAGATCGGGTGCGCCGTGAATGCGAGGCCCAGGGGTCCGGGGGCGCAGCCAGGCGCGGCTACACACGGCGAACCACTGTTATGCACACCACATAACCCTGCTCTGAAGCGTCAGCGACGTATCTAGGGGGCTAGGCCGGGTCTACGCCCTGGGTGGCAACTTCAACGGGGCGCAAAATCATAAAGCAGGGTTTGAAGTACCCGCAAGGGCTGGCAACGGGGAGTACCCATAATAGGGGCAGCAATTTAGGTGTTTACTACGGTCTCAAAAAAATCTAGATCTGGGGCTTTGAACCGAAGACTACTGAAGTTCCTTTATGTCGGCTCAACAAGCTGTGCGCTAGATAGCCGACGCCTTAAAATTCTAACCTACGATTCCTGGATGTCTTTAATTACTAACCTGTGCATTTTGCAACGTAATGATTCTATCTGTTAAGTTTTACCCTGTACCCGTGACTTGGGCAGTTCTTAGATCGAGGAATCTATCGAAGGATCGATAAATTAAAATTATTGAAACCATTAGGATCCTCTAAAATACTAGCTCCAAATGATTGTCGAAACGTCCTATTTCTATATTTTTGGGAAGAAAAAAGGACCTAACTGGTTTTAAAAGATTTAAAAAAAAACAGTTTTTACAAATATCACTGCTACAATAAACATTGCGAAAATGGTTTTCGAATTCAATCAAAATACTTTGTTCAATATTAAAGACAAGATTTTTTATTCAAACATTTATGCGTAGGTAAATCCGTATAAGTGTCAAAGTTAATTAAGTAGCTAGGTAACTTTCATAATCATCTGAAACGCAAGTTACAAAGTAATATCCCGTAACTTTATTTATTTTTAAGTCGAGCGCACAACCTGGTCGACATTTTAGTATAGATTTTTGTTTATCTCAATGAGATATGGCCTAATTAACCGGTCTTCGTAATGTGCTCATTTTTGTGCCAATTTTATGTAAATAAATGTGAACGTGCCAAAGATTAATCGAAATTAAGGTGCCAAAATTTGTCCAGATTGTACATACTAAATATTGGTGGTAGGTTAAAATTATTCATAATAATTATTTATTTATCTACTTACTTACTAAATATTAAATACTCGTGCTTAACTGTTGTGAAGGTATTAATAAGTTTAATATGGCCACATATGAAATCCGAGATGACGAACATGTAAATAATCCATGAATATTTTTAGGTTCTGAATGTTAGATAGATAAGTTCCATACAAAGAAGATGATTATAGGTACTTACCCATTACTCAGCATACGAGTAGGTACCTAACTTCCTAATTGATGTAGGTGTTACCAAAGAACATTTAATTTGGTGTTACGTACCTAAAATGTTTTAGTCAAAAATGAACGTTTTTCCTAGTCATGTACATATTGTATTTGATATATGAAAAATATTCAAACCACTGATTTGCAAATTATATGCAAGGTGACTCATCACTCATAAATTGGTCAGTAAGAAGATTTCATCATGAACTTTTTACAAAAGGAGATACTTAGATAGATAAAAGTGCCCGAAATACCATGACACAAATTTCCAAAAAAATAATCTTTTTTTTTTAAAACTAACCGTATTCCGAACCACAAATCGAACTTTGTACATTTCTAAATTTATAGAAGTTTGTAGGTGTTGTAATGCGATAGGTATACATACTTATTTCATATAGAACATACCAATTTGGTACAAAGATGTGCAACGTAATTTTACTCACAAATATTATTTTAACGCTAAAATTAATTTAAGTATAAACATTCCAGAATATTTAAAGTTAGTCAAAAATCTACGGTACGATCCCCACACTTCTCGATGAGTCGCCAGCGATATCAAAAATAAATTACACACCACATTTTATTCTATAAAACCCTAGAGGTAAATAATGATAAAACTGAAAACATCAAATAGGTATAACTACATAGGCACTTATGCATGTAACAAGAGCTGTACCTAGGTACCTAGCTTACAGTTTTTTTTTTTCTTGCAGAAATCGAAATTTAAATTTCGCAATCAAATTTACCGACAGTTTCTTACAAATAGTTAGTAAGCAAGCAGTCTGTACACAATTAAATAGTCTACTCAGGTCTTTGGCAAATGTGCAATATTAAATATAAAATGTGTCAAACTTGTAATATAATATTACCTACCTTATACGAAAACTGTGATGAATGTGGCTCAGAAATAAAATACTAATAAGAGATGTAACTTTGTTTCTTTACCGAATATTACATAAGCTTTATCCGTACTTCCGTAAAGTCCGAATCAAACTTTATGGCGGCTCGGAACATCGCGCGAGTCTATGCTCAGTACACAGATCCGAGCCGCTATAGAGTTTGATTTGGACTTCTTCTTCTTGTAGTGTCGACTGCTCAAACTATTGGTCCTTCCAGTATGTCGCCACCTTGAGACCCCTCTCCGACAACTTATAAAGGTCGGCCTCCGTGCAACTACAGGGACATAAAGGGCACGAGAGGAGATGAGTCATGGTCTGCTCTTCATGACCACACTGACACTGAGCTTCCGTCTGGTCAATATAGCCCCAGCTTTTTGGACTTTACGAATGCGAAAGTAACTCTCGTCTGCTTGTCTCGCTTTTACGCAAAAACTATTGAACCGATTTAAATGAAATTTGGTACACAGATAGACTAGAGGGAAATGATATAGGCTACTTTTTTCACGCAGAAGAAATCGCGGACACAGCTAGAATTAAGATATGTGAATGAAGGCAGTGGCGTAGTGTGGTAAGGGCATGTCTCCGGGCAGCATTTTTGTACATAGCATTTTGAGCGGCATGCTATGCGTTGGGAGGGAAGGTAGAAGAGTGTATATTGAATCGCTCGGCTATAATAACTGAACCTCAAATCTCTGCTAGAGGGAAAAGAAAGCATAATTTCGGTGTGCGGTTGTTGTCCACACAAAAGGATAGCGAACGCACGCCAGCCCCGGGCTAAAGACACTCACGTTTCGCCACTGTCATTTTAATTAGATAGAAAATTAAACTTTTTTCCTTTTACCTAACACTGTAAATTGGTTGATTTATACCTGCCTAACATGTGGCGAGGACCCGATGGACAGTCTCCAAAAAAACTCATCTACACTATGCGTGAGGTGAGACCGCCGCAGAAGCCCCTTCTTCTGGCTGCTATGCTAGTTTCCCAAGCTAACAGTCATCAAAAGCGCTTTTTACACATTTTCGGCGACCAGGCGGGATCCGATAGAACCTAAAATTTATTTAAATTAAAAATTTATTTCCATTCTTTTTAGAACAAAACAGACACGCTACACCCTGAGGCTACACCATAGATTCATGATAATCGTAACACACTGCCGTCAACGTGCTCTTTTCCTGCCGGAGGTTAAATAAGTCTTGGCTGTTTGTAGCTGATTACAAAGGCTTTTATGTAAACAAATCAAACATTACTGTTTGAATTCAAAACTGAGTTCTTGGCGGGAATTTTAGCGTACTACACGGTGTTTGTTTTGGATTGTAGTGCAAATTGTTTCTAGTTGACTTTATAATGTGAACTTGATGATAACTAAAATAAACTGTCATGGTGCGGCTGTAATGAGACTTAAGTAGGTAGCGGACTAGTGTTTGTCCGCCTTGCTGCGTCATCTGTGATTGAACGAGTGGATTCGTGATGGATTGTCGCCAGGGGCTCCGCCGAACCCATGAAATGAATTAACACCATAATTTCGTTGATAAACCAGAAAATTTGAAAAGCGCGGGAATCTTCTATTTTATTACTTGATGATACTGGCTAAATACGTAACGCGTAAAAGCCATAAAGAAAGAAAAATATAGACATCTGTCACTCGACATTGACAGCTGTCAATTACGACAGAATTGTATTGCCAGTATTTTCCTATAATGCAATATTGTTTTATTTTGACCCTCTGCGTTACCATTCTGATATGTTGTTATCCTGTTGTTCATTTATTATGTAAGATTGTTTTATAACAGTTTTCTACCACTTACTCTTTTATGTAAGAAAAATAAGAATAGGCCGTCGATTTAATATTTATTACGTAATAATCTAAAGTAAAAACATCTATTATTGTTCCCGGGTTGCACATTCTGGGCTTCGCGGGCGGGTCCGTTACAATTGCATTGCAATGGAATTCGTAACCTATAACCACGCCAACGCACGTGGATACACATTCAAAGTATAATCTTTATTCGCGTTTTTTGTAATCCTACGTAAGAAAGGACTATCAAGACCACCTTGCAAGAAAAAATAAAACTTGATCGTAAGACTTTTTCAAAATATTGGATGACAATTTTTTTTTATGAATTTGATAGTGACAAACTTATGGAACAATTTAAGTTTCATCAAAATCAATGGAATCCATTTCAATCAGCACTCAGTTTGGCCTCTATTTAAACAAAACGGTGACAAAAGTGCAATAAAGAAGTTTTTAGCTGCAGAATACAGGAAGAGTGACGTTTATTACCGGACACTCCTCTACTTCTGCACATAATATGGATGCAGACCGAGGCCGTGCCAATCGCCATGATCAAACATGGTCCTGGATGACAGGGAGAGCGGCTCACCCCCCGAACTCCTCTACTACAACGGCCCCGTTTTGTGTCACTTCTTAGGGGCTTTTCCTCTAACAAATTAAAACTCAGACAGTTGACTTTTAGATAATTTTTAGGGTTCCGTACAAAAGTTGAAAAACGGAACCCTTATAGGATCACTCGAGCGTCTGTCTGTCCGTCCGTCCGTCTGTCACAGCCGATTTTCTCCGAATCTACTGAACCAAATTAGATGAAATTTGGTAAGATAGTGTAATCCTATGACCCAAACACGGATGTGCAAAGTAAATAAAGATTTTTTTGAAATAAGGCTCATTTTGAGGGGCCCAATTACAAAATTTAAAAAAAAAAGTTTTGCAAACCTTACTGTGTCATATATCAAATGAAAGGGCTCATTATGAGGATCTCAAAAATATTTTTTTTGTTCGGGTAAAATCAATACTTTTGGTTTTATTCACGAAAGAAGGCAAAAATTGACCATTCCCCCCCCCTGATCTCCGAAACTACTGGGCCGAAAATTTTGAAAAAATTACAAAATGTAGTTCATTCCTTGAAGATTACAGGAAAAATAATAAGAGTTCTATCACTTGAAAATTAAGTGGTAAACTCACAATAATAAGTTCATCTAGGGAAATAGTTCACTAAAACACCACTAGATGGCGCTAGTCAATTGAATAAAACATTTTTTGCACATTGTGTGTGTATTTGTACGGAACCCCCATTGCGCGAGTTTGACTCACACTTGGCCGGTTTTTTTTATGATAGCGTTATTAATGGCTACTAAATAATTATTAATCAGGGGTGTCATACTCAATCGCCTGTCTGGTCGACTGGTCGTGGCACGTATAGCATCATAGGTACGCGCGCCCTACCTCCCGAGCTGCTACCTTCTTATCCCCTTTCCGATGGCCGCAGCATCGGAAATTCGAAACCGATATGCTTAAGTATAATCCAAGTAAATTGCGATCACCAATACGTTTGTTTGTTACGCGTGGTGCTGGTGAAATTCCAATGATGAAAATTCTTATGGGAGGCCTATGTTCAGAAGTGGACTTTTGCTGCTGAGATGATGATGTTATCTGAAACGATTCGATTGATATGCTTTTTTCGATACTTTTATTCCTTTTCTTTTTGTTATTATTAGGGTAGGGGTACTGGCAACACAAAAAAAAAACAACCAAAACAAAAAACAATCTAACCAAAAATAAAGTTTGTTTTTGTTTCGATGTAATAAATATGCCTCAATATTTTCAAGTATTAAGATGCTATGAGTGTTCAGTTTTTCAAGTAAGTAATTTTACATTTTACCTGAGCATTTTACATTAAAAAATAACTTAGTAATTACGTAGGTACCTACCTATATCAAGTGTGAGAAACATAGGTATTTTCATGAATATTTTTCACGCTTGCTTCACGTGGTTTTATTTTTGAACCAGTTTTGAACCTACTTACCTAAAACAAATAAGATTTTTTTTGTACTACGCTTGTTTCCTACTGCATCAAGTCCGTCCGGTACGGAGGCCGTGTTGCTCGAAGGCATCAAGTGAACATTACAGATAAGTACCTATTTGCTTTTTAGGTAGGTATAAGTATATTATTTTAGTAAGACACAACTGGTTTATTCAATTCAGGTCCATCAAGCGAAAAAAAGCAACAAGTTTGAATGCAAATTGTGTGGTGAAAAGCAGTCAATTAAGCGCTTCTACGGAGTTGGCACTGGCAAGGAATGTAGGCTTCATGTCCAGAAACTCAATGGCATTAGAGGAGACATTGATAACCTCAAGAATTCATTGTCAAGTGAAGATGAAAATGTTGACGAAATTGAAAATATTAATACAAATAAACAACCGGTAATCACTGTAAAAAGGGAGAGTAAGTGGTCAGAATACATTGAAGAGCCTGAGGTATGCACTGAAGAGAATATCAATGATGATAATATGTGCCTTGGTGATGCTGAAGTGGTTTTGGAAAGGCCTGCAAAACGGCGTAAGTTTACTAGAAATAAGACAAGATATAATAAAGGAGGTGCTTATAAACATAAAGATAGTGACGAATTGTCACCTGAAGAATCAGTTACTGAAGATCCAATTAGAAAAAATAATCAAATAGATGTTTTAGATAGCAGCAATATATTTGATAATGAAATAAATCCAACAACAAGTAGAAAGGCCCCAAAGAAATTTGTCCCTCCAATATGTACGAAGCAATCTAAATGGGCTCAATTTACTGTTAAAACAAATGAAAATATTCCTGACAATGCTGACCCAGATGTAGATTTAGAAAAAGAAATCTTTCTGAACAAAGGTAACTGTTTAGAACCAAAACCCATTGTTTCTGAAAAGAACAGACTTAAATCACAAAGAAATGAAACTGTAAACAAATTCTCCAAATGGGATTTCCATGAAGATACGGAGAAGCCTGATACAATTATCCCTACGTTCAACATCCATGTATCAGTCCCTAAGTCAAAGAATCAGACACAGAAATTATTTTCACTGTGTAATGACAATGATTTGGATAATATATTGGACATTTAAGTAAGTTTTTCTCACAAGCCTGTTTATTTTCTGTTGAGTTGAATAACTGAAACCTTCTCACAAGTTCTTATAAAATATTGCTTTTCTTTTCACCTTGTAACAGATGCTGATAGGTAAATATTACTGTAATTTGAATGTATATTGCCTGTAAATGTTCTAGTTATTGCATTTCTGCATTTTGTTCCAGTTTCCTTCATTGTTGTGCTGCACTTTGACATTTGTCCGAGCAAGACAAGTAAAAGTGAAAAAGTAAAGGGTTTCTCATTTACAATAGTTAGGTCTGTCCTATTCGGACAAAAGAAGTAAATAATTAGTGACCCTTGCACTGACTTGTTTTGGATCAACAAATGGCCATAGCAATTTGGCATGGTAATAAACAAAGCATTTTGGGAAACTGCATAAGTGATAGATAAATAAAAAAAATATTTTGAATAATTTTATTATTACAACCAGTACACATAATCATCACAATGGCAACAGTTTAATATCACTTTTTATAACCTCTACTAGATAAATAGCAAGCTACAAACATACCGATTGATTACTCATAAAACCTGGCCGGATTTAAAAACTTATACTTTAAAAATTCAGGTGCTCTTTTGAGTCAAAATTCTTCACTAATTCCTTTGTATGCTTAGTTACATTACATAACATCCTACCACAAAATGTCTTATGGTGGTGACCATAAGACCGTGACGTTGCATGGCCAGTTTTATTTCATATGACTCAGAAAACCTGGAGTGCAGTTAGAAAATAAGGTAAATAAATTTTTAGTTCAGTCTTAAAAGTTAAAGGACAAAGGTCAAATTTACAGTGCGCTTGACATGCACATACTATTTAAAACACTTGAAACACATATTTTATTTTCACAGATTGTTTTACTAAATGAATCTATGCAAGTACGTAATAGCTATATTTTTTCCTCTGTGATAATAGTAACATAATCTTTGGATAAAGAAGCAACTAGTCAAATGAGTCTTGTTTTTTAAAACTAGACGATATACTTACCACCGGCCAGGTAAAATATACAATACACTCTTCTACATAAAACTCTCATGGATACTTTCTTATGTCGCATACACAATGAGACTTTATACAAGAGTTACTTTAATTTTAGAATATAATTAAAGCTAGACAGTGTATAAGAAGTTAGCTTAAGAAATAAATAGTTTACATTAAAATTTCCTAATGACTGGAAAGGAATTGATAGACCAATACATTTTAGGGTTTGTGGTATTAAAACAAATTTTGACTGATTAGGATTGATGCTGATAAAATAAATAAATAAATATATACGGACAAATCACACAGATTGAGCTAGCCCCAAAGTAAGTTCTTAAATAAGACTTGTGTTATGGGATACTATCTCAACGATACTATATTTTATAACAAATACATATATAGATAAACATCCAAGACCCAGGTCAATCTGAAAAAGATCATTTTTCATCTTGACCTGACCGGGGATCGAACCCGGGACCATCCGTGTCACAGGCCGGCGTGTTGACCGCTGCGCCACGGAGGTGGTAATGTCTAAATAATTATGTCAATAAACACTAAAATTCTCAAAGATTTCATAAGATATTTTTTTGTTGCTTGTAATTTTGGCAGTGATAAAAAATTTTGAAGTAGAAAGTGTAAAAAAAATTGTAGAAACTGCTTTAGCAGACAAGAATTGCAAGAAGTAAAGCATTACCTCAATATATTATTGGTTTACAATACTTAGCTTGAAATAATGGGAAGCCCTACAGTTCGATGCATATTTAAAATTACCTTACTCTACTCTTCGTTTCCTGTCTACCAATTATTCGGCCTGGTCACGAATTTGCGCGGTGGGCGGCAGAGAATTGGCATACTCAAACAAAAGCTAGTCAAAGCGAAAACTATTTTAATACATCAATTGTCTAAAATAAATAATTAAAACAAAACATTGAATAGGTATCCAAAGTGTCCAATATCTAGCATTACACAAGATTTTTTTCTGTCCTACTTAGGACGCCCTATTGTTTGAAGAAGATTTTATCAGAAACCGCTATCGCGCGAATTCGAACCTTTAATAATTTTCGTGTCGTTCAAAATTAAACCCTCACATGTGTCGTTTGCCTTCGAATTCTTCTCAATCTGTTAAGCAGACAGCTGCTTGGTGAGAATTCCCAACAGTAATTCTTCTTGACTTGACTAGAATGCCATCATGTGCCGCCGCCTATGAAGCTCTCTTGCTCTCGCGTAGCGGCGTCCGTAGCCATTCCATCGCCATGTTCTAAAAAAAAATATTTTAGGATGGTACCATAAGAGTTTGAAGGGCTTCGGCCCCTTATTAATGAGATGGTATATAATGTTTTCGCGATTGTTACACATTTAAATAATCCTTTAATACAGTTTTATCGCGTTTGTTACATTATTTGTACACCTAACGTTTCGAATATATAGGAAAAGTTGTTTATATCATATGAGATATGAATGAGTTGTGACAACGGTCTGATATCTATTTAAAATTGAATTTAAATGCTCTGTTGAGTAGGAACACACCACAGGTACATACCTTTCATTGTATCCATATGATTCACCCCTATACATTTGGTCTTCTTCAAATCTTCTACTGAAGTTTTCTTCGCTGCTCCCTGAAATAAAGAAAAATATTTCAAAAACTAAGCTTTGTCCACACTTTTTAAAGGGGGTTGTCATACTCACAACGCTTTGCAAAAGGGTTGGAGAGTGCAATTTGTTTGGCTTATATCGGTTCCGACGCTGCTGCCCATCAAAACGGTTTTTTGAGCGAGGGAAGGATAGGAGTTTGTCGGATTGGGGGAATGGGATAAAGGTATTTAACAATTGTTTATAAATTTTAAAGATAGGTAAATAAATCTATAGTCTTTACCTGAAAGATTCGAATGTGAAAATCGGCGACACGATGGTCCACGGCAACTGAGAAGCTGCTGCAGCTGATTGTGGAAATATTCTTTCTCCGCTGTTGTCAAGTACTTTACTCTGTTTTGGGTTTCAAAGGGATCTGAAAAAGACATGATATCATTTGTTTTTGCTATTAGACATAAAACTAAGTGTATAAATTTTAACCTTCTGATTCTGATTACGTGCTATCCCTCTTAACTACTAATTCCTATCAGACATTCTTAATTTGAGCTATGATTTTTACTCGTGACTCAATAATTTCTATAGGCCTTATTCCCAATACCTAAGGCCTTATTTTCGGAGTCGCGGGGTGTATCTATCTGCTAAATTTTAAATATCGAAATATAAGGGGTTTACGGAGAGGCAAATTTTGAGCGTTTACTTGAGATATGTCGTTTGATTGATTACCACACGCCCTTACTCGTACCACACGACGCAGGCAACGCTCGGTCGGTAATAGCGAGTGCAGGGCGAAAAGTTTGACACAACATGAAAATTATACCATCTAAATCAAACTAATCATCTTAAAACCGACCTTACAATAAGCTAGAATTTGTTTTTCTTGACGCTGCGATCTTTTGGCATTTGGCACGTGCTCCGCAGCAGAGAACGCTACGCCACACGCGCCGCTCGACTAACCGCGTCTCCATAAATGAAAGTCTGTACATATTTTCTCATGTTTGAGATGCCGCATTCTACGCCCCTGCTGTGTGCTTCGTAGCGGTTTTTTCAGTAGATAGGTTTTCAAACTATTTTACCACAGACAGGATTTTTTATTTTTATATTAAATAGTTTGGAGATAGTTGACTCAAGTCTCAACGTACCTATACGCAAGTTGTAGTAAGTGACGAGATCGGTCACAAACTCGCAGTACAAGTGGTGGGTAGCGTTAATAGTCCTGACGCAGTTGTAGGAGTTGTTGGACGCGCTCATGCAGAAGCAGAAGGGGCCGGCCGTCCAGAGAGGAGCAGACGCCAGTGCTCGTTGTCGTGCCGGAAATAGACTTGCCCGGTCACAAATTCGCAGCACAGCAAGTTATGGGTAACGTTTATAGTCCTGACGCAGTTGTAGGTGTTGTTGGACGCGCTTACGCAGAAGCAGAAGGGGCCGGTCGCCCAGAGAGGCGAGTACGCCAGTGCTCGTTGTCGTGCCGGAAATAAAAGACTCAACATACCTATACGCAAGTTGTAGTAAGTGACAAGACCAGTCACAAATTCGCAGTACAGCAAGTTGTGGGTAGCGTTTATAGTCCTGACGCAGTTGTAGGTGTTGTTGGACGCGCTCATGCAGAAGCAGAAGGGGCCGGCCGTCCAGAGAGGAGCAGTACGCCAGTGCTCGTTGTCGTGCCGGAAACAGTTCATGCGCTCTGATTCGCAAAGTCGCTCTAACTCCGCCTGAAAAAATATGTAACTGTTAAGCTGAATAGGTTCTTTAGGTTTAAAAGTTTTAAGAATAGACAGTGCATAGATACGTATATTTAACAAAAGACAGCCTAAGATTATTTATAGTCAAAGTAGAATATACGAGAGGAGGTCAAAAAGTTCGCGGAATGAGTGGGAAAGAGATTGAAAATAAACAACTATTTTCTTCTTTTCATTATATTCTCCCTTTTTTTAAATTATTCTCCCTTAACCCTAATAAATTTTTTGGATCTTAAATAATTTGTTTATGCCATCGAAAAAAAATAATTTCTCTTTGCTTTCAAAATAGGCAGAAATTGCAGACTTGACTTCTTCGTTGCCGTATTTTGTTTTCACGCAGCTTTTTCTTCATTTTTGGAAATAAATAATAGTCACTAGGAGCCAAGTCATGCCCCCTTATTTACTATCTCGGATGACAGGTGTCGATGCCTATCAAATTAGAATTTACAGTTACAATGCGGGTTTTGCTTGCTCGAAATTTTTATTTGGAATACAAAAACCGCATTGTAACAGCAAATCCTAGATTGATAGGCATCGACACCTGTTATCCGAGTTAGTAAATAGGGGGGCTGGACAATTAAACGAACCCCCACCAACCCCCCATTTCGCGAACCTTTTGACCTCCCCTTGTAGCTTGAAATGACATTCCGCACCTCATAGATAAAAGTAAACGTTTAGTACGAGTAGACACATAAAATTTTTAAAGAATGTATTGCCGCTATATATAAAAATGGATTAAACTTGAGAAGTCGAGAGTACGTTTCCGTGCCTACCTTCTTTTTAGCTTTCCTCAACTTCTTCCTTAGTCTTTCAGCTTTAAGCTTTTTACGTAGTTCTCTCGCTTTTTGTGCTGCTTCCCAATAGTTATGGCCGGGTCTATTAGATTTTCTGAAATAAAATCATATTAATCACATTATTTAGTTATTAGATTAAAATCATCACATTTATCTTAATATAATTAAATACATACCGATTTTCCTCACAGTAACAAACATGTTTGTCTTCATTTTCAATGTAAAGAGGATGTAATCGTCTTTGGAAATTGTCGGTTCCTTTATCCAAAATGCCCCTTATTCTTGACATGCCCTTATTTGGATTCCTCTGTTCGTATTCCGATGCGTCTAGTCTTGCTGGACCTAGATTCATTGATGTAGTTGATATTTGTGATGATGTTAACTCTACTGCAGGTGATGTACTTGTGCTGAATACGGAAGATGTATCTGGTCTGTCTGTAGCTAATGAATGCTCAGTGGCCAGTACTTTATCGATTTCTGAACTGAAATACTGCGCTTTTTGTGAAAAGTTCACTAGTGAGCCTGTGTCTGTAACATTTTCTTCGTCAGCTATTTGCTTGGTATTTGTGGTCTCATATTGCTGTTTAATAAATTCAGTTGTACTTATATAATCAACATTTGGTACAGTACTCTTGTCGTTGTCCGTTCCAATGGAACCGAAGTAATTATGGTCAAGCACAATAGTGGATGTTTCAGATTTGGGTAAATCTGTAACAACTATAGCTTGCTTCGTAGTTATTTCTTCAGTTGTAGTTGATGTAGTGCTATCATTTTTTAGCTGTACGTCAAATATATTATCTTTGGTGTTAGCATCAATAGCAGTGGGTATTACATATTCGTTAGACTGACGGTATTTTTTGTCAAATAGCGTGCTGTTTCTATGTTTACTTCGAGTTCTATGTAATCTTCCCTTTCTAATATGCTCGTGTTGAGAAACGTTATGATCATGTGTAACATTCTTAGAATGCACATGGCTAACCGTCACATTAGGACGCGTTGTTTGCTGGTCAACCACTATCGGCTTTGTAGATTTCAAATGCTTTTTGATTTCTTTCAAATCTTCAAGCTTTGTCCTTAGCTGTCTGATTTGGTCTTCTATACTCATTCTATTTGTAATCCAAGCCTTTAAATCGTTATAAATTACTTGTGAACAGTTGACGGTACCATCTTTCTCTATTTTACATTCTAACGATGATTCATTACTGTTCAAAATAGCGTCATTTTTATGTTTGTTTTTATTATGGTTCCAGTGTTGAGCTCTCCTCTTTATTCTCTTATGATCTATATTATCTTTGGTACGTTCATAAGCATCCAAAAAGGCTTCAGTTTCTTTGATTAACTCATCTATCTTCTCTTTGATTTCTCGATTCTGCAGTTCATCCATTGGTTCATTTTTGAAAGTCAAATGGCCAATACTCGGATTTTCTTCTAGAATACTTTCCACAGTATTTGGTTCATAGACATCGTTGTTTAATGACCTGCGGCTTCTTGTAATGTTTTCCTTATAGTAATCCATGGGCCGTCGGGCTATAGTCCCATCGGTTTCTAGTCTAGTATAAACAAGTCCACTAGGAGTGAAACAAGCACACTTCTTAGTGCTCATTTTTGGTGGCGGTGTACTTATTTCAGTCTGTAAATTAGGAATAACTTATTTTTTTCCATTATCATTATTTTTAAAGACGCTTCGTAACTATGCCAATGGGCCTTACCTCGTATTTGCACTTATGCCGTCGCCATCTGCCATTTACTAAAACACATTTCCACTTCCGCCCGGAGGAACACGGAGCTCGTAATTCGGCCTTCGAACATTCAACTGCCAGGCGAGCAGCTTTTCCATTTGCTAAATCGGAACTCTCTGAAAGAGGTTAATGATTTATTTATTTAGGCAAATTTAGTTCCAGACGTCATTTTTCGCCATAAAGCCCATAGATATTAGTTATAAAACACCAGGTGTAATTTGTGTTATATAGTTGTGTTATATTTAGTTATTTCTTGTATACGTATTGGTATACATAAGAAATCGTACATACGCATAAAAAGTAAAAAAAGAACTAAACTGTAATTGAAGCGTATGAATGATTGAATGCACCCGGTTTCCCCAAGTAACATAATCGATATATATATGAAAAGTAGCCTTTCAGAAAAATGATCGATAGTATGTTTTCTAGGGAAAATTATTTATAGTTAAAGTCTAGTCATTTAGTACTTTTAGCTGGATGCTTACCATCAAAAGCTTTCAGATAATTAGGCTGGCTGTTGGGGTTGTCTTCCAGTTCCAAGGCTTTTTCAAGGCTTGCCTCCAGGATGGGGTTGTGACTTTCGTTGTTCAAGAGCGGCTCCGTAGACTTTTTGTTTTCACTTGTGTCAGAATCGAGGCTTTCCTATAATAATTTACATAAAATATAACTATTATCTACCTTAAAATTATCATATTCAAGGCCTATTCCGAAAGCAGAATCGCATATTATACGAATTTTTCTTCGTCTCATGTACTAAATAAACCATTTTTTTTTCTTTGTTTTCGGAAAGCGTGCATAGACTTCCAAATTTTTCGATTTGCATACGAAAGGCTGAGAATTCGGATTATGTGTAGCTGGCCATAATCATAATATAATCATGGCCAGGGCCGGATTTGACTAGGTATGCGGACCTCAACAGGCTGGGCAACTGAGCTGGTCATCGCATACATCATGGCAAAAGGGGTATTGTCCAACTGGCTGGGGCCTTAGGCAGTTGCCTTGTTTGCCTCAGGGAAATTCTGTGCTCATGACTTACGTGTCTGAAAGAAAACAAGATCCTCAAGATAAACTTACATCATCCTCATTATCTTCATCCAGCTCCAAGAAGTCATCGTCGTCCTCCTCATCGAAGTCTCCACTCTCTAATGAAGAGTCGTGAGGAGGCTCCGTAGTCCTCAAGTTCATTTCGCGGCTGTACTTCCCACGGTTGTCCATGTGTGTATCGCGACGGCCTGAACTGGAATAGGGTGAAAATATTTTTATTACTAACTAGGCATGTAGGTATTATACCTTCCTCTTGAATGACTCTCTCTATTTAAAAAAAACCGGCCAAGTGCGTGTCGGGCCACGCGCAGTGTAGGGTTCCGTAGTTGCGAATGACAACTTTCAGTTCACACTATTCACACTCGCACCTTACAGTTTAACGACCAAAAACATCTAACAATGAAAATAGTATGAAATTTTACAGTTTATAAGTTGGTTGCCTATAACTTTTTAGTTTGTACTTACTACTCAGCTCTGATAGTTTTCCTTTCAACTTCAGTATATATGCTACTGCTGTAATTTTTTTCACGTATCTATATATAACCGTTTAGCAGATAGAGGGGGGGGACACTTACCTCTAACAAAAATTCGCACTTTAAAACCAAATATTTCGGAAACGGAGCCCTTAATCAAAAAATGGTGTTCTCAACCTCACAATATTTTTGAAAGACCTATTTAACGATACCCCACACAATAGGTAAATAGAGAAAAAAAAATTACTCCCTCACTTTACTTGTATGGGAGCTACCCTAAAAAAAAATTTTTTTTAAGATTTTATTCTACTACTTTTGCCATGATTAATATACATACCCATACCAAATTACAGCTTTCTAGTACTCATAGTCTCTCCGTAAAACCGCGGACGGACAGACAGACAGACAGACAGACATGGCGAAACTATAAGGGTTCCTTGTTTACTACGGAACCCTAAAAAACCGCGTTACATCCGTTACGTTGTTAAATCTAAGCACACATAGGGACAGGCGCAAGAGAGCGGAAAGCGACTATACTATGCTATGTACTTAGTGATAACTCTAAATGTGGGTAGTATATCATATCGTACGTAAGTACGTAATTTACCTAGACTCTGCTTAATTTAGACATTGACGAGAGGGACGCCGAAGTACGTTGAACCATAGCTATTATAATAGTTTAAACACGCTTTTAGCACGCTAGTCATGTATTGTCATCAGAACTTGGAGCGTGTGCAAAATTTCAACTTAATCGAAGACCGGGAAGTGGGTCAAATTAAGATTCAAAGATTTCCTTATATACATAGTGAAGCTAATAAAAGCGTGTTAATAATTCTGCAGAATAGATGTCTCAGGCAAAGGCTCGGGCAAGCTTGGTTTCTCTGCACTCCGCCTTGGAAGCGGTGTAAACTTAGCTTTAAGTAAATTATTGATGTCAACAATAACATAACATTGTAAACCAATTGTAAATGTAAATTGACGTTCACCAAATGATATTGAAAATATCTTAAGATGAATAAAATTTTTGACTATTCAAAATGTCACCGTTAGATAGCACTAGGTCTATTGCTGTTACTAAATGAGAATGTGTTGGTCCTTTATTTTGAGAACACATACCTTTCAACGAGGAAAGTGTCAGGCCAATGCACAGCTGCCTGACGTCTCCGCCGAGGCTGCAGCAACGGCAATAAAGACCTGCCGTCCATATGCGCTGGAGGGTCTACGCCGCCCATGTCCAAGAATGTAGGCGCTAGGTCGATGTTCAGGACGATGTCATCCACTCTGTAATAGAGATGCATACTCGTACTCACATAAAAAAGGCGTTATCCGTCATATCCGTTGAAATTAAGGTTTGTTGATGACGAACTCGTAAAAAATACCTAGGGGGTGCATGAGTTTGACCATAGAACACAGAAAATTTGACGGTGTCCAGTGCTGCCCATATTTTAAATAGTTTATGTAAAGAGAAAACGGAGATATCTAGAGTTATCTAGGGCTTCGCATAACAAAATTTTAAATGATAACTTCGTTTCCTTGTAAATTTATTTATGACAAAGGGGTAGCCCTGAAACCCGTAAATGTAGTGACGAGACTTAGAAGAGTGTCATAGGTACTTTCCTTTGTTAAAGTCTTTAAACAAAGCAAATTATATTCAAAGGAAAAAGTCTTGGAAAAAGGTACTTTTATTAAGAAGTTTTTCTCTTCAAGTTCTCAGGAAATATTCAATAGTTTACCGTGATAAGACCACTATTCACTGTTGTTTTTAGTTTTAGCGGGCTCACAGTAAGTTGTGAACTTGTGCCGTGGGATCTCTCTATATTTTTATAATAAAGTATTAGATAAACATCCAAGACCCTGACCCATCTGAAAAGGATCGTTTTCCATCATGACCTGGCCGGGGATCGAACACGGAACCGTGTGGCAGGCCACGGAGCTCGTCAAGCTTTATACAAAAAGGGAAAATAATAATACCTACATCAAGACATGAAATTACTCACACAGTGCCGGGCTCCACACCGGGCCCTCTCACGAGGAAGGGTACTCTGATGTCAAACTCGAACGGGAAGCTCTTGCCCTTCACCAGCCCGAACTGCCCCAGGTGGTAGCCGTGGTCTGACGTGTACACTAAATATGTGTTATCCAGCTCGCCTAGGGCCTTCAGTTCTTGGTACACTCTCTCGACAGCCTGTAAATAAACATTTATACTTTAAGAACTTGCAGTCTTTACCCTCGAGTATTCAAAATAATCTTAACTAATGACATTCTTAAATCTCAGCCTTTGTCTTGCAATGCAAGGTTATGAAGACAGTGACAGAACGAGACTTGAGAACGCTTTTAGTTAAGATACCTTTGAGTATTCGGGCGTTAGTAATTAGACTAAACTTAAACTTTTTGAATGCTATAATTCAGACAATATTAAATACCTATTGACTTAGCGAAATCCGAAGTCTTCAAATCGATTTAAATAAAATTAATATAATACGGTTTTATCGCATTTATTACATCATTTATAAACCTAACGTTTCGAACACTTTACTGTGTTCTTGGTCGCAGGTACACCTGTAAAGTGTTCGAAACGTTAGGTGTATAAATAATGTAACCGTGTTAAATTAATTTTAATTAATGTGTAGCAATATTTAAATCGAGTTGGCACGAAAACACAGTTTTGTATGTGTTTTCTGCGATAAAACTATTTTCTTACTTCCCTGAACTAACTCTCAAATTAACTACGTAATACAGATACCTTTCAATACCAATTAATACGTCGAAACCTAAAAAGATCCGTCAGAACAGTTTCCAATTCCAATAATCCCAGAATATCCACACACGGCGCACATTTTTCCCGCTAAATGCTCACTTTAGTTCGCTGAAATATTACCCGCCCGCTCCCATTGACAGATAAATCTCCATCACGCCGTATTTCCGTATTGGCCATTCAATATTCAACGTTTGCGTTTGAATGGAGTGAAAAATATCTACTAACTTTCTGTCCTAATATATTATCAGAGATTTTAGCTAGCGGAAATATTTTGCCAAATCAAATCACAAAAAAGAAGAAAATACGGAACAGGACTTCTATTTTTGAAAGGTAGAGAGTTGAGAGGAGAAGAAATCGCACCTTCAAAACACATAAAATTAACTCAAATATAGGAGGTAATTAATCTTTCAAATAAAAAGAAGCGACTTGAACCAAACTACTAAACTGATTTTAATGGGACTAATTGGAAAGTATACCTAACAATCCAAATTAAATACAAAAAAAATTAAAATGGGGTCACAAATGACAGTTTTGAGGTAACAAACATAGAAAAACATACAAGAACCTACTCCTTTTTAAAGTCAGTTAAAAATATAAAAATGTTATTCCAACGGATACTGTAGATTATTATAAGGAATCTAAGAGGACACCAAACAATTCCTAGGAATCCAATCTTACCATATCAACGCTCTGTAAGGTCTGCAGCCGCTTGGTCATCAGCAAGTCAGTGAACTGTCGATGAATGGGCTTCATCTTTTCCGTCACGCGTAGGATCCACTGCTTATCCGGATTCGGCGCCATGTCGTACGTTGGAGTGCTGTTAACAAATATTTACGTTTTTTGTCTTAATTTAATAAGAAAATATTTATGGTTATCAATCAAGCAGCATCTAAAGAATAATATTATAATAAGCGTCATCATCATTAACTGTACTTGCTAAAACTGGCATCCGCTTTCACATGAATTAGGACATCTGCATCAGCATGAACATCCGCAATAATAAATGCTGATATTAATCATGCGAATGCAGGTAAGTTTTGCAATTATTTGAAAAAAATGGGCTTGACCTGCGAGTGACGCTTGCATAATGCGTGTGCTTTTACTAATATCGAATAAATAAATAAAAATACAGGGACAAATCACCCAAATTGAGCTAGTCCCACAGTAAGGTGTGAATTTTTGTCGTAAGATACTACACAAGTCAACGATACTAATATTATAGAATAGGTATATACTATTTAGATAAACATCCAAGAACCAGATCAATCAGGAAAAGATCGTTTTCCGTTTTCATGACGGAAGCTGTCTTAATAACAATAGCAGCGAAGATTTTAGTGACATGAGCTTTTAGGACTTAAGACCCTAGTAGGGAATAAAGACTTGATTGAATTGAAGATATTTTATACTACTTGCCACTAGCTTGACACTAACTCTTTTTGGTTATGGTTGTAAATGGGATGTTAGCGCTTTTAACCTAAGTCGGGGGAAAAGCCCATCAGGGCCGGAAACCGCACGGCATTATATCAAGAACACGGAAAACTCTAGAATGCTGAACAAACGTCACCGATACCAAGAATCCTGTATAAAGGAATTCCTCGTGTTTGTGTTCTGGATTCGTAAACATTTATTTAAAGTGCCGTCACCGCAGTGTCCGCTACCAGGTTTTTCCCATTTGCCCTAAGTGGGGAGGCCCTCAGTGCCGGATTACAATAATAATGGATGGGATTTAAATCTCAAGCCAAGGTAAGTCCTGGCCTACATGAGACACCATCTTAGAGGATATGCTTACGACGAAGCAGGGCACCTGGAGAAGCCCTAAGGGACCATAAATAATTATTTACGTCACACCAATTTCTTGAATTTCAGACCATTCTTCGTCCTTGTCACATTTAAATTGTAGTTATTATCATTTGTTACCAGGCGACAGGTGGCAACTTACACAAACCATAAAATTGTAGCATACGCTCAGTAGGGACGTCCTCTCTAGAGGCAAAAGGAAGAAACCCTATCTACCGGGTGCTTGTTGCTCGACCGCACCTTATTTGTTCTGTCCGAGGACAGACCTGCCTGCCCAAAGTCTCTAGAGTCAGCCAGGATGAAGTAAATTGTAGGTATGTTCCGGTTATATATAACAGATCAAATAATCTCCTTTGCAATTTCACAATTTAATGAATATTTAAACTCTTTACTCTTTCATGCTGGTTTAGGAGAAAAGAAAAATACATAGAATATACCAGCTGCTATTTTTCCCGCGCAGACCGTAAAAGCCGGTCAAATACAAATACAAATACAAATAATCTTTATTGTGGTACACAGGTATAAAAGATAATAGTTACATATAGTGTGTCACTGCGACCTGTCAGTATTAGACGTACAATATTCAACTGATTTACTGAAAATAAAAATACAAAAAAAAAGTCACATTATTAGCAATAATTAAAAGAAATCCTAAAGTTATTCGTCCAAATATTTAATTCCATTTCGTCAAATTGTCATTTAAAAAGTCATTAATGTTATAATAGCATTTATTGGTCAACATTGATTTCAATTTATTTTTAAATAATCTAAAATTAAGCTTTTTAATACTATCCGGCAATTTGTTAAAGATAATGGGAGCCATTCCCATAATATTTTTGTCCATCATAGCAGTATGAAATCCTCCGGTGACTAATTTATGTTTATATTGTTGTCTAATGAGGTCTACCCGCTTTCTTGTTTCAGTAAGTTTGACAAATAAATTAGGATTCAATTTAACAAAAATGCATAATTCTAAAATATAAATACATGGTAGTGTCAGTAATTTAAGGGATTTGAACACCGGTACACAACTATCTGTGCTATTCAAATTGCATATCGATCTTAAACACCGTTTTTGACTCTTGAAAACATAACTGTATCCTTTCTCATTGTTTGAATTTCAAATCACTAAGTAGATATATTTTCCGAGTAAAACAATATCTGTGACTTGATAATTATAAAATTCTGAACAATAGAATCTATGTTTTCTATTTACAAAGGTACATATATTTCTTGTAGTTTGGCCAGATTTAATCTCATACCATACCATAATGCTTTAGCATCTAGATCACTTCTCATCTTTTATTTTTAAGCAAATGTGTAACCTCAATAAATTAAGTGATTTTTTTTTGTTGTTTACCACCATATCTCTTCGTTGCAAAATTATTTTATTTGAAGCCGTGGTTAACGTTGTTGGTGTAACTTTTAGTAATAAGCTTTATACCATTATTATATTATGTATTTTTGTAGTTATACTGTTTGTTAACCCTAAGTAAATAAATGAAAAAAAAAAATATTATCAGGTCTTTTTAAACCCTTTAAAAGGCAGTAGGTATATTCAAAAGTCATTGTTTTTGGACCTTATCTCCGGGGCATAAGGTTCAATTTTTGGTGGCTATATATTTGCCACTGCCTTGAAAAGGTTTAAGTCTCCACTGGCAGGAGCACGACCCTCTGTAGTACCAGAGCCATAATTTAGCCTGAGCAGTCAGAGAATTTGGCCTAGACCCTCCACGCTGGCCAGACGGGTCATGTTTATAAGCTTTGTTTAGCTTTAGTTACATATTTCCAGTGAACGACAAAAGCATAGAAGCTGCCTCAAACTACCGATTTGGCCCCCAGAAAGGTGGGCTCCGACAGACTTTTCCTAAAGGCTCCCGTAGGAGATTAACAACCTTGGTTTAAATGTTGCCTGCCTGCATCATAGTCTGCAGTCTTTTGTTGTTGGCTCCTTCAAATTCTGTCATTAGTTCATTACGCATTTAAATTTGGAAGGCTTCTGTTTTTTTTTCGTAAACTATAAGTAAATACATACATACATATTATCACGTCTTTTATCCCTTGCGGGGTAGACGGAGCCCAAGGTCATAAAACCTACAGGCCACGTTTAGCTACGTAGTGAGCGTAAAGGTGGAAATAAAATAAAATAAATAAATATATAGGTAGGGACATATCACACAAATTGAGCTAGTCCCACAGTAAGTTGTGAACTTGTGTCGTGGGATACTAACTCAACGATACTATATTTTTAACATCGAAGACCCAGGCCAATCTGAAAAGATCGTTTTCTATCTTGACCTGGCCGGGGATCAAACCCGGGACCTCCGTGTCGCAGGCTGGCGTGGTGACCACTGCGCCACGGAGCTCGTCAAAATCAAAATAGTGATGGGTTGCAAGCCGCATCGCCTATCAATGTGATTCGTTAGATTTTCGCCCAATCCCTTGTTATGATAGATATACCACTTACATATAATTTAAACCTAGTTATAAGAATGATCTCAAAGGTCAGATACTTTAACATGCCTTTTGCCGTGTGCATGTGGTAACTAAAATTCCTCATCATCATCAGGTCTTTCTAGTCTCCACTGCAGGAGCACGACCCTCTGTACTACCAGAGCCATATACTAGCCTGAGTAGTCAGAGGATTTGGCCTACACTCTCCACGCTGGCCAGACGGGTTGGAGAGGTCTCTTTGATGTTAATAAGCTTTGTTCAGCTTGTGTTTCCTTAGTCGCCTTTTACGACATCCACGGGATGGGAGGAGTGGTCCTATTCTACTCTGCCGGGAACCACACGGCGAACTAAAATTCCTATCTTTTGAAAAGCTTTGACTACCATGCCTACATCCGACAACTTGCACGCTCCATTAGCATTGTATGTATGTATAGACCGCCGTCTGTCGGCGATCGGCAACCGATCCCGGACAGGTTTGCGACCACACAGTACGGAATATTAACTCGGTCGCAGGTTCGAATCCGGCGCCGCCGCGTCGCTGCCTGACCCTCCACAAGCAAAATATATTAATGTTATCTTTCTTAATAAAGAAACGGGGCCCTTTTATATTGAAAATTATTTTGCAAATGGATTCTCGATAAAGAAAGTTTATTTAAGTTACGAATGTAAACAAGTCGGTAAGAACTTTTATAAAAAGCCTAATTGATTGGAACATTTTAGGTTTGTATGGAGTTACTGAGTTTTTGTGGTTGCGTTGTAACAAAGGAACTCTTATAGTTTCGTCATGTTTGTCTGTCTGTCCGCAATTTAGTTCAGAGACTTTTTACTTTAAAACTGTAATTTGAAGGCACGAATTTAAATAAATAATCACGCCAACAAAGTAAATTTATAATTTTGTATTTTTTTTTTCATTTCTCCCATAGATGTAAATGTAAGTTTAAATAAGTTTTTTTCTCGTCTATCCGTGGCTAAGGGATGTCGATATGTCGCAGTCATCTGGTTGAATCTGCTATTTTATTGAATGACTAGCGCGTTCATTGAATGACCACGTTTAATTAAATGATTAATGGACAACTCGTCAAGTCGTTGAATGTAACGTTCAACGTTTTGACTAAATGAACGTCATTTAGCGAAGTCGTTGAATCTAAGCCGACTTTGTAATAGTTTATATGGGATTTAGTTTGCATTCACAATGCTATTTTACCTTTTTATTTGGTGGTAGTATGATTTCCAAAGCTTTATTTAATCTCATATTTCTGCAAATTTTTCTTAGTTTTTAAAGTAGTCACCGGCGGCGTAATAATTGGTAAATCCATGATGTTATACTATTTTATTACAAATAACGCACTTTTAAATATATTTTAATCAAAAAAATATCAACACCGTGCCATCTGTGCGAGCTGTTTGACGCCATATTTGTTTTTGTGACTACTAGCGCCGCAGTGGAAAAAAAAGAACTAAATTTGAATCACCTGACTGATTTTATGTCCGCTCTGTTCAAAGGGCTATGTTACAATCCGCTAACTAGTTGGACGTTGAGCGACGCTTGTTCAATCAACGTTCGGCCTAGTCATTCAATTAAACGTGGTCATGCAATGAACGCGCTAGTCATTCAATCAAATAGCAAGTTCAACCAGATGACTGCGACAGATACAAAGGTATTTCGAAAATATTGAATTTTGATTCAGGGATCCATTTGTAAAATTAAGTATTATACTTATTGTCTTTCGTGATATATTAAGCAAATTAATTAATCAATATTCCAATTTTTGTTGGAGTTAAGTGCTCCTCTGCAAGCAAATGGTTGTTTGTGATATGAATGCTTGTTTTTCTTATTTTAGCATAATAACGAAGGTGAAACGAAAACTATCACAGCTATATAATTGGTAGGGTTTACAAGTCAGAGTTATAGTCAAACAAAATTACGTACAACTACGGAACCCACACTGCGCCTGGTCCGAAACGCACTTGGCCTGTTTTACTGTATGAAATAAATGTGATTTTGAAAGCCGAGTGTGTGATACTTGGTTAAGGACGTATCCTAGAAGTATTTTTTCAATATGTTTTCCATACAAATGCATTCCTCTTTTTTCTCGCTGAAAACCGCTTCTAGAGGCACAATTCTTTTTTTCTAGCCGCATCGCCTATTAACTTAATTCCTCCGTTATTCGCCCATTCCCTCGATCGGCTTTTACGACCTGCGCGAAAAGAGAAGCAGCTGGTACATTGTACGATTTTTCTTCTCCCCAGACCAGCGTGGTAAGACAGCGCATCCAATAAGAATATTTTATCCCGCTCCACAATTTCTGCATCAAAACCCGTGAATCATGGCTTATTAAATTGCGCACAAATATTTGCAAGCGTCTTCTCCGAAGCCGACGTAGCGAGCGTTTTCTTCGGTCTGACGAGGCTCTCAAAATAAACTAATTAATAGCGAGGGCTGCAGTTTGTATCCCTAATTGACGTTTAAACAACTCGTGTGTAGTAGCTGCTGATCTTCAAAATAGTAATAAAGAAGCGAGTTGAGAAGTTACGTCGAGTCTTTAGTTTAACTATTTATAAACTGATAGATGTCTGTCGTCTTCATCTGTTGTGGTGCTTCGAGGCCAAGAATCATAATTAAGATGTTTCTTAGTCGTTGTAATACAAACTTTCGCCCGCGTCTTCGCTCGCATTGTGAATTCCTAGAAAAGTCCCTTTTTATGATTTCGTACCTAAAGGGTAAAAACGGGACCCAATTCAGGAGACTCCTTAGCCCGTCCGTCTGTCTGTCGGGCCTTTTGTCACCAGGCTTTTTAAAGCCTGGTGACAAAAGGCCATGGCCAAGGCCAGGCCAAGTTCATGAGATAAATCTCATGAACCGTGACAGCTAGACAATTGAAATTTTCACAGATGATGTACCACTATAACATGATATAAAACAATACCTAGTAAAAACAGAATAAAATAAATATTTAAGGGGGGCCCTCCCATAAAACAAACGTGATATTTTGAATTTTTTTTTCTCGATGTAGTCGATTTAAAAATATCCTGTTGCAGTTTACTAACTGCAAAAGGATATTTTTAAATAGACTTCTTGTAAAAAAAAATAGCTTCATTTTAGGAAAACGGACATAACTCCGATCATTTATATTATTGGCGCACAAGTAAGCCAAAATGCAAACGGCATCTCATAAATATCAGCGAACAGACAGGGTGGCTTAATTGTCGGCACATGAAAGCCTCCGTGCTGAGAGCCCAATGCAGTTTTATTTCATTGTATGCAGCTATCTTAGCAGATAAGATTGTAATGAAACTCTGAATGGAACGGTTACATCTGTAGATATAATTCACTTCTTTTTCATATAAAACTTCAAAATATCTAAATGCCCTACTTGAGCTTCTTACTCTTGGTACTTGTAGGTACTATTATGTATTCTGTGCTCATGGTCGGATATGTGTACAAACTTTAAGATAGATAAATACCTACTACTGCTTGCCTTTAATGGTTATTTGTAAATCACACTTATTCTAGTCATCCTTATAGATATTTATCCTAACTAATATTATAAATGCGAAAGTGAGTTTGTTTGTTTGTTTGTTTGTTACGCTTTCACGCCGTATCTACTGAACCGACCATCATTAAATTTGGCATACACATAGGTGAGGGTACCGAGAAGGACATAGGCTATATTTTACACGGGCGAAGCCGCGGGTAACAGCTAGTAGTATCAATTTATACTGAGTCGGTGCAATAGACAATTTTTAATTGGAATGAATAATCACAAAGACTACAATTAGTCTATAAGTGTCGGCATAGTCTGATGTGTCTCTGGCCGAAACTTAATAAAATTAAAGGAGTTTAATGATGAAAAACAATTATTGACACAAATTACTACTACTATAATACTCTTGTACGCTTGTATACAGTAATTTGACGCATACCTATCAAATACGAAAGCCTAAAAGTTTTGGTAGGTTACAGATAACGTAAAAATTACATAAACCATTTACGACGAAAATATACTCGAGGGAAGAGAGACAATCTACTTAAGTACACATGTTTTGGGAATGGTTGGCGACGCATTGATGTGCTCCTGCCAGTAGATACGGCATGCTACGATATACTCACTGATCCGGGAGCCCAGTGCAAGGCATTCTACGTCATTTAAAACTTTTATGGAGACGTCACTTGGGATTTTTTGTATTTCTTACAGCAGGGAAGAACATATCTGTGTCTCTCTGAGATCTTAGCATGTTACCGTTTGCATCCATCTTCGGCTATGATGATTCAGAGCATGGGATACATACAATTCAGTGGAATCTTTGTAAGCCAGAGAAATAAATAAAATGCGTTAGAATTGGTGACTTTCGAGTAACTTGCTCAGCACGCTTGAAGCTAGAGTAATCCGGGAGCTCACCTCTAAATCACTATGTCATATAAAACGCCTTAAATATACTTATTTATTTTTATATACTTAAGTCACTTTAGGTACTCGCAGCACGCACACACCATGTAGTATAAATAAGATTTTATAACACATAACGAGAAATTGGCTATAATCACAAAAATAAACTCAACTTATTGGGTTGGAATGAAACAAATGCAAAATTCTGCATTAATAATTATTTTAATTGTTTCTTCTTCTTCTCTGTGTCTGCCCTTGTATTTTACGATAGTCTCGCTCGGCCCTTAACAGATTTCTGAACAGAACTAATCTCTTTGAATTAATAATTAATAACTTTAACTACTACTAACTTAGTTTTATTTTTTTTTATTTGACACCAGATTATAGAAATGGTCATACGAATTTTCCGATTTCTTGTGGTGTAATCCTGTCAAATCACACTGAGCCCCAATTTTACAACCGCCTTATATTTATTTGTTGTAGTAAGCTACGGACTATACCGTCTACAACAGATATATTTTTCTACATTATTCCGAGCCTACATCATCCACTGAATAAACAAGGAGTGTGATGCCCCGAAATCGTAAGAGACCAGAATATAACAGCGCCGACTCACATTCTTATGAAACATAAATCAGTCTCAGGGGCGAGAGGTGAAATTATTCAGCGGTGGGCCGAAGTTTACGTGAGGATTTCGAAAAAACAAGGTCTAAAAAGCGAGAAGAGGTACACACAGAGCAGAAGAATAGGTACCTTTATTGTTTTGTAGTAAGTATAGTAAATATAATAAATAATAAATAAATAAATATATACGGACAAATCACACAGATTGAGCTAGCCCCAAAGTAAGTTCTTATGAAAGACTTGTGTTATGGGATACTAACTCAACGATACTATATTTTAGAACAAATACATATATAGATAAACATCCAAGACCCAGGTCAATCTGAAAAAGATCGTTTTCCATCTTGACCTGACCGGGGATCGAACCCGGGACCATCCGTGTCGCAGGCCGGCGTGATGACCGCTGCGCCACGGAGCTCTATAAAGAGATAGTATTCACGTATTTATAGGAAGAAACAATCCATAAAGAATTTAATGTCCTAGTTCTCAGATTTCATATTCCGATCCACCAAACATAAGATGAAGAACATCCTTTCTCGTAACAACAAGTCCACTGCTGGACACAGGCCTGCCCAAGGATACGATTGGCGGACAGATTGGTGAGCGCAGTCTGTTTGGTCCGTTTTTAGGGTTCCGTACAAAAGTTGAAAAACGGAACCCTTATAGGATCACTCGAGCGTCTGTCTGTCCGTCCGTCCGTCTGTCACAGCCGATTTTCTCCGAATCTACTGAACCAAATTAGATGAAATTTGGTAAGATAGTGTAATCCTATGACCCAAACACGGATGTGCAAAGTAAATAAGGATTTTTTTGAAATAAGGGTCATTTTGAGGGGCCCAATTACAAAATTTAAAAAAAAGTTTTGCAAATCTTACTGTGTCATATATCAAATGAAAGGGCTCATTATGAGGATCTCAAAAATATTTTTTTTGTTCGGGTAAAATCAATACTTTTGATTTTATTCAAGAAAGAAGGCAAAAATTTACCATTCCCCCCCCCTGATCTCCGAACCTACTGGGCCGAAAATTTTGAAAAAATTACAAAATATAGTTCATTCCTTGAAGATTACAGGAAAAATAATAAGAATTCTATCACTTGAAAATTAAGTGGTAAACTCACAATAATAAGTTCATCTAGGGAAATAGTTCACTAAAACACCACTAGAAGGCGCTAGTCAATTGAATAAAACAGTTTTTGCACATTGTGTGTGTGTTCACGAAGCATATTGTACGGAACCCTCATTGCGCGAGTTTGACTCACACTTGGCCGGTTTTTATTAAAGCTAGGGAAGGGTTAGGGGTTTGTTAAACTGGAGAAATGGGATAGAGGTATTTTAGGATGCGACTTGCTCGGAGGTATGGGGATGAGAAAAAAGCAGGTTGGGAGGCCAGGCGCACGTACCTAACGCCATATTTAAACCACCGGACAGGGACAGACAGATGAAGATGACACCTCAGCCGACCTCTTCAACTGCAGCTTTTTGAGGACATCTTGAATAACATTGTTGAACTACTGGAAGTGGATGAGTACATAAAAATAAGGAATAACCTTATATTCATGTACTTTACACCACACCTAGGACCTATAATTCTTAGTACTATCCACCTAAAATATGTTTTCACTCACTTCACAATTCTTGTTCTCAAATTCAAGGATCATTTAATAATTTATTCAACAGCCGTTACAATAACTTTTCTTAATTGAACTACGCATTAGAAGTCAAGTTTTAGACTACTTAAATCGGGGAGGGGTTAAAGCTAAACAGTCTTATGAAACATAAATCAGTCTCCCGGGCGGAGGTGAAATTATTCATGGCCACCGCGGCGCCAGTAAGTGTACGTGAAAATTTCGAAGCGCGCAAAAAGTAACTTCAGCAAAAGCTCTCAAACTTGCAAAGTTCCGTAGTAGGTAACTCATTTTGTATCGATTTTGCAATTAACCCTTCCGAATCTGTATGGCCTTTTCAGGTGCCATACGGATTTTAAAAGACATTTTATGCATAAGCAGGGTCTTAAATGGTTTAATTGACTTAAATAAAAAATAAAATAAAAAACTTACAAAGAGAATAAAATTGTCAAACTTCAACGTAGTCGTCAGCAAGGGTCTGAAACTAGCACTTTTCCCCCGACTTCGTCCGCGTAAGTTACAGCCTATGTCAACCGCAGATAAATAAGCTTTATATATTTAAAAAACGTTCTCTCACATCTGGAAGTATTATTGTAGCGGTTTACGTTAAGATATATAAGTGAAAGAATAGAAAAATGAAATCCGGTCCAGAAGTTTAAGAGCCTGTTAATTTAAACAACTGAATGGTCAATCTTTCCAATCTAATAAAACAATAAACGGTAATTAATACTAATATTATATATTAGTATTAATGACCGTTCATTGTCTCGGTTCCCTCTTATGTCGCACACATCTACCTCAGTACGTAACAAAGGCACAGCACTAAATTTCTTGCTCCTGAATCTCAAGCATTTCGGGCATTTCTTGAGCTTTAAGAACAAAAGTCCAAGGTGTCGCGTAATCTACTAACATGTCCAGTTTACATGTCAATTTCAAACTTCATGCCACTAAGAACATAATCGGATTTGAGAAAAAGAGGTTTAGAATATAAAAAGGGTTGATTCTAAAGGCTTGGGAAATAAGAGCTGTCGGTACGCGAAAATTGATACTGCAAGAAGCAAGGTCAAAAATACTCAAACTTGCAAAGTTTCGTACTCTTCAACAGCAGTTTCGTCTTGGGTGAATTTTGGCAATTGGCACTTGTGGAATGAAATTGTCAAACTTGGAAGGTCATAGCTGTTTGGACGAAATGTCGCACAAATTGTTTTAATTTTTGTCATGTAATAAAAATCTTAATCAGCGTAACTGGCCAGAGACCGCAAAGGAAAGGTACAAGTAGAAGGAAATGGGAGAGACTTTTGCAGAAGTGAGACATAATAGGTTAATTTAAAAAATCTTCAACTTAGAAACAATAATCTTTAAGTTTTCTTGGAGCTTCACGACAAACGTGGCTTTTAGGTCTTCTAGTAAATCTAGACTCTGTCTATCCTGTTGGGGAAAAACACGTGACAAGCATATAAGTATGTCACACAAAAATCATACATAAATAATTTTCATAAACCATGAAAATATTCTTTCTTCCGTGAAAAAGATTTGATTAATTTTTGAAATGTTGGAATACAATATGCTCTACATTTATAGCTTCCTCTTATTCCTTATCAAAAACGAAGCGAAAGCCTTTTTTTCCAATGAAATGGTCCCGTCTATCAGTCTTTTAAGCCAAGCTTTGAAAAAAGTCTTTAAACTATTTTAATTGTCTATATTTAACATAAAGAAATAAAATTTAGTGTCGTCGTTAGCGAAGCACATTCATCAAAACCCTCAGGTGGCATAAATACACCGAAAAACCTTCCAGTCGGCACCCATAAATTACTTGAGCAAAAAACTCGGCAGTGAGGGCTGACATGCATAAAAGCTGTGCGATGCGACGTCATAAGGCCAACAAAATGAATGAATATTCTTTATTGCACCATTATACAAAATTATACATAGAAAAGGGCATAAAACAAATAATAAGTACCAAGGCGGACTTATCGCAATATGCAATATCTTCCAGACAACCTCATACCATAGGGTAGGAAAGAATAAAAGAAATAAATTAAAATAAAAAGTACTAATGTTTTAAAGATTTCATGAGGTATTTGTGTGTCTGTTTGTTACACATACATTGAAAAACTGCTGGACCTATTTTGAAAATTCTACCTATACTACATTTATTAGCGGGTACCATTGCTATAATTTACTCGATTGAAGTCGTAGAACAATAGCTAGTTTAATTAAATTTTCAACAAATGTTGTAGACGCGATATCAAGTTGTTTCAATAATTCCTCCAGAGTTAGCTAAACTTTTGTATAGAAAGATTAACGAATTTTTATGAAAATTACAATTTTTCCTCCTCTTTTTCCCCGATTGTATCCTCAGATGTGGGCCATATGGAACCCGAAGTCCGCTATAAGGTACGATAGCATTCAAGCTGTAACTTTATTTGACAAAGTCTCTACGGCCGGCTACCTGCTTTATATATTTCATTTTACAAGTTTAGTCGTAAGTAGTTGTGACATATAATACGGCGGCACCTCCGCACTTTACATCGCTTTTTATGGGTGCCGGCCGGCTCTAAGGGCTTCGCTGTCGTCACCCAGGACCCCGAAAAACCCGGTCAACTCCTTAAATATTTAAAGAGGGACAAGATGGCCGCTGCGCTCGCGAAACGCCGCAGCAATTAGTGTTTTTGTTCAGATATAAAGGACGTCAGGTATAACTGAACGGTTTCAGGCAAAAAGCTTTTCATACTTCTTAAATTCTATTACTTTACTTACTTAATTGCATCGAAAATATTAAGGTTACATTTAGTAGCTTATCTTGGATTGTTAAGGTATCTACTGAATGTATAGAGATTGGAAGCGAGTGGTTCCTGGCAGAGTAGAATAGGACCACTCCTAGTCTTCCCTTAAATGTTGTAGAAGGCGACTTAGGAAACACAAGATAAACAAAGCTTATAAACATCAAAGAGACCTCTTTAAACCGTCTGGACAGCGTGGAGAGTATAGGCCAAATCCTCTGACTGTTCTGGCTAATATATGGCTCTAGTAGTACAGAGAGGGTCATGCTCCTGCAGTGGAAACTAACAAAGGCCTGATGACGATGATGAAGATTGGAAGTGAGCCAATACTATTATGTATTCTGTGCTAAGGCATAAATAATCTATATTTTGTACGTTAATCAACGAAGGTTCTAGAATTGGTAATAAGCACTGTCAAACGGTGAATCACTAGGATAACATACACCATCGGATATCTTCCAAAAATGATACCTCAAAGAATGGACTACAATAATTCAGAACGGACTTCCTATAGTTATCTCGTCATTGAGTAGAAGTAAGATGTAACTGGCTGGTATCATTATGTAAGATGAGTGTCAAATGCAAAATACAGTATGGTAACTATGTATATTAGTTTGTGTGTCTGTGACGGACACAACTGTGTGTCAAATTACCACCCGACTTACTTACATATGTACTACTTAAGTATGGAAGTCGGGTGACAATGATGGAATATTATAGTTTCATCCAGAGACTTGACCGATAGACCCAGGAGTTGACTTTAAACTAACAAGATAAACCCTTTGTTTGGGTTTGATTTGTCTTGGAATTCACTTTCTTTAATCTGGGGAATATGATCTGGGGTACTATTTTTGAATGATCGACTCACAGTACAACAATGGGTCGACTACACAAGACGAGTGATTTTCTATTATTTCGTTATCGAACCGTCATTCGTTCAAAAATGGCTTTTTTGATATAGTTTTTCTACCAGCATCTAAGACCAACATATATTAATTTAAAAAACTTACTGATGCGTGGTGACATTGAAGAACAGATGGGAGTATTGCGGAGCGGAGTCCTCAGGGCCATGAGGGGCTGGGAACGACATCACCAGCAGCACTGGCTTGCGGGAGAACCTTCGCTTTGAAGCCCGCAGGAACGCTATGGAGTCGTTGGCGATCAGATCTGGATAGTAGTCCTGAAAAGGAAAACTCAGTGAACAAGCGGTAACAATGTTTTAATCAAATACAACATGGTTCTCATGTTTGAAATACGAGGGGACTCAACTACACCCGTACATGTCTTAGACCCAGTTTGAAAAATGGGTATAGGATTAAGAAGTGCCGACGTGCTAAGCGGACTTCGGGCTCTGAAGCAATGACCAAGGAAACCGAGAAAACGCTCAGATCAGAGATTCTCGTACATAGTGCAGATGGCACTATGTGCGGGAATCTCTTATCTGTCCAGATTATCCTGTCAAAGGAGTACTTTTTCTACTTTGGTATAGATTATATGAATTGGTTAACACGCTCACGTGGCCTCCTTCTTTCTAATGACCTTAATGATAAAGGTCGAAAGACGTGATAATATGTATAGCAAAAAATGGCTACGTTATGTAGTTGGCAACATATCTATATGGCACTGGCTGCGTAACTTACATTTTGAAAACAAGTGTGAAAGACGACAGTTTGTTTGTTTTCTATGTGTGTAAGTGGCTAACACTGGTGTCAGATTTTTCAAGCTACTTAGAGGCATCTGACATGGAAGATGCCAGTGAGGCTAGAATAACAGAAGTCACGCTAAGCCGTTGGCTGCCCGCCATCCCGGGTATTACGAAGCTTGGCAAATTCTGACAACAATGTTACGTAAGTTTATGTTTGTTGTCAACCTAGAGGTTCACTATCCGAACGCATAACTTTTGTTGGTATAAAAGTTGTTTGCCATAAAAATATTTCGCATAAAGGTATGTTGCACATAAATTTTCCGCTAGGATGTGGCCACGAAACAAACTTGATGCAAAGGAAGATACTCACTCTATGATAATCGTCGCCATGTTTGATCCTCTTGCCGTTCATGTTGATGCTGTAGTTGTAATACTTGGAGTTCATGATGAGGCCGCCCCACTCGCGCCAGCCTGGCGGGATATACGAGCCGTTGTACTTGTTCAGGTACTTGCCGAAATAACCTGGGGGCAAATAAATATTTCTTAAGTCTTTTGTTCCTTAGCTGGTGGTCAGACGAACTTACCAAGGTCATAGAAAAAGCGGAATGCAAATATATTTAATCCACTTTGGAAATCCACATAAAGGCTACATCAAATCAATATCTATGGAAATCTTTAAGACTGTTTAATATCTACAACTGAGGAAAGTTTTGGGATTTTGGTGCAGTGCAACAGCAGAAAAAATGGCGAGAAAACATATTAATGATCTTTGAATGCGAATAACAACCAACAATTAAGTAATCGAAGAAAATATGAAAACGAGCAAAATTTCCAAGTATTTTTGCTAGAGAGTTGAACATAGACAAAAAGATGGCGATCGAAGCACTCATTGATGATATCGACGTATGAACCCAGTTAAAATTAATAGACATAAACATTCTTAATACCTACTATACCCAAAATGGATCTATTTTTGGATACAGCTTAAAACTTCTATCATAACTGTCAACAGTTATAATAAACTAATAACCAGACAAGGTGTAATGAAGAAAGTTACGTCACAAATCATCCCCTGGATCAGTGTGGGGCCGTAAATTGAATAAGGGTAAATCGGAACTGGCCCAACTATCACGACCCGTGTCAAAGTTAATCACTAATGTGAGCCGATTGCCGATTGATTGAATAACCTTCAATATTCACAGCCTTTTGAATTCCTGGAAAGTTTCTGAAGTCCTGTTTTCGACCCTTTCATGACACGAGTACGCAGTTTTGTAACTAAATTTAGTGACTATGTCCCTTAAACATTATTTTGCCATTTATACATATATACTGCATGTAGGTCTAAAAATTGGCTGTTTGTGGAAAGGAAAAAATGTGCTTATACATACATACAAACATACTATCACGTCTTTATCCCTTGCGGGGTAGACAGTAAATGTGCTTATGATAATTACAATCTGTGCATATACTGAATTTCATTCATTTTGACATTGCTCAGGTACACCTTATACCTAACAGCCGTGTGGTTCCTGGCAGAATAGAATAGGACCACTCCCAAGTCTTCCCGTGAATGTCGTAGAAGGCAATTTAGGGAACACCAGCTAAACAAAATGAAAGCGAAAGGAAGAGACCTCTCCAACCCGTCTGGCCAGCGTGGAGAATGTAGTCCAAATCCTCTGACTGCTCCGGCTACTACATGACTCTGGTAGAACAGAGAGGGTCGTGCCCTGCAGCGAAGACTTAAAAAGACTTGATAAAGAAATGAATGAACACCTTTTAAATCTGGACAGACCCGTAGCGTCAGCGCTAACTAAGGAAAAGCTCGAAAAAAAAAAGATGGCGTCGAAAGCGCGCGCAACGAACCAAGAAATCATTGTTCCCGCTAGACAATAGTTCTCAAATTTTAATTTTGGTGTCGTTTATGCAAATGCAGGATTTTAATTCTGCGGCGGGCGTGCCTGCGTCTGTCAGCCGATGAAGTGGCACCGACGCTGATTACTTTGCTTAGAGTACGTATTGTCAGGACTGGGACCAAGTTACAGGAGATTTAAACTTCATAAGATGGTTCATAATACCGTGTAGTTCCCGGCAAAGTAGAATAGGACCACTCCAAGTCATACCGTGGATGTCGTAGAAGGCGACAAGCTAAAAAAAGCTTATAAACATCAAAGAGACCTCTCCTACCTGTTTGGCCAGCTTGCAGTGGAGACTAAAAAGAAACCTGATGATGCGTTTATGCATTTCAATATTTACCCACAACTAAAAAAGAGTTTTTTACTTGGCTATTGTGGTGTGAAAGAGAAATGAAAAAACGCCTTTCTCAAATTTCAGTGGAACCACCGAGTTTTGTATGTTGATTGTATTTATTAAGAGGACATTTTTTTTATGAATTCAGTACCGGTTTTATCGCTATATAAAATTGATTTATAAAAAAATAGCTTGGTGGTATGTTTCATATACGAGAAAATATATGATTTATATTTCTACCCAATAAAAATCAAAGCTTTTGATAATAATATTTGCATGAATGTATTTTCAACAGATTTTTTCTCACATATATTGTGATACGACACCTAGACTGGGCCGCTTTAGTAATTCCAGATAGTGTTAAAAAATAATTTACATTGCGTTATAAAGCTCGCTAGTATCAATCCAAGGTCTTAACTTTCGTAAATCTAAATTCTTGCTATGACCCGAATTAATTCTCTTTGCTAGGGTTGCACGGATGATAAGCATATTAACAAATTAGGATAATTTATTTCTACAACCACATTTCTAGAAATCACTTCTAAAAATCGCCAATTCTCTTCACCTAGGCCACATTATTACGGCAGTAGACAACAAGACGCCCGGCGGAGACGAAAACTGCAAACAGCCATGGGAAATACAAATTCATTTTCGAAGTTTCCTTTATTTGGAAAGATTTTCCTGTGAAAACGGTTTTATTTTTAGACAACGGCTTACACATTTTCCAGTTCAGTTCAGTTTTGTATTCGGGGAAAAAGAGATAAAGGCCTAAATGTTAATGCTTTATACAGGGTTACTTGTAAAACACTAACAACTTCGCAGGACAACACTATAGATAGCTAAAATCATAATCAACAACTTTTCATACAGGCCCAATACTGGGATCCCAAAAAAAATATTGTCATATGATAAAAAATAAAATCATCATCATTTCGTGTAGGTGACAGTCAGTCGACCATGCACACCCTGATGTCAGAGTTCTTCGGAACCGCCTCTCGGCCTCTGACGCGACTACCAGATGGCATCCGGGACCAACAGCTTAACGTGCCTTCCGAAGCACGGAATCATCTTCCTGCAATGTCCTAACCAATCTGGAAACAATAAAATAAAATTGCAAAAAAAAAATCTAGAACTGGTCCAATAGGAAAAGATTTATATTTTGCCTGGCTTGGTTTGAAAGATAAGGGTATATTTCCTAATACCCTGTATCAGTATACGGACTTATATTTTAAGGTTACGCGTATTTGAAGTCGCTAATTATAACATTAATGGCTCTGTGACCTGTAGACCTCGCGAGTGAGTCTTATCACAGCAAGTTCACAATGTTGTTTTTCCATAATCTTGAATAATTTCCAAAACCTGAATCGACAATAAATTACTAGGAGGGCTAACTTTGGTACCTGGTTTAAACCAATATCCAACCAAAATAAATTGACAGTGACACTTACTAAATGTCAAATTACTAAATGTTGACTTATTTTGGCCGGATAATGGATAAAACCAGGAACTAAAGTTAGTCCTTGTTTTATAATAAGACAGTGTGTTTATAGAACTTCGCCACAAAATTGACAGACTGGCTGGACAGACAGACCAACGAAATAATTTTTGCCCGAGCAAACGGTGCGTTTAGTTCCATCTACGCTTAATGGCAATTTAAAGAGCGTTTTGTTTACATAGAATATGGCACCCTCATAGATTCAGCAAGAATTAGTTCCATTCCAACATTGTTGTAAAGACACCTTGCTAGACACACAGCTCCTACACTTTGGGGTTTAATAAAGTTTTTGAAACTTATAGAGTAATGATCCCATTTTTACCCATTGGGTACGGAACACTAAAAAGACGACATATTTCTTGGAACATAAATAGATATGTCCGTGTATTCTGTGAACACATAGTATAAGGTTCAGTTATCTCGCCTAGCACATGTATTGGGTTGGGCTGAGACAGCCGATACCGGCTGTCAGTCGTCGAGATAACATGTGACTGAATGCGAAACGTTTCCAAGTTACATACGAGTAAGCTGGGTGTAAATATACAGATACCTTATAACAGATTTTAAATTAAACTTCCACGCTGGTCTGCGAGAAAAGAAAAAACGTAGAATGTACCAGCTGCTTCTCTTCCCGCGCAGATCGTAAAAGCCGATCGAGGGAATGGGCGTCAGGAATCATGTCAATAGGCGATGCGGCTAGGAACCCATCACTATTTTGATTCCGTTTTCATCTAAAAGCCCACCAACATGCTAAACGTGGCCTTAAGGTATTTTGATGACTCGGTTGACAGGTGTCGATGCCTATCAATCTAGAATTTACAATTACAATGCGGGTTTTGCTTGCTCGAACTTTTTAATTGAAATACAAAAACCGCATTGTAACAGCAAATCCTAGATTGATAGGCATCGACACCTGTCATCCGAGTTAGTAAATAGGCCGGCTGGGCTCTGTCTACCCCGCAAGGGAAAAGACGTGATAGTATGATGTATGTTTAAATTGAAGAGGCGTTAGGTCATCAAGGCAGGCAGGGAGTTAGCTTATCAATATTAATTAACGATACCATTCAAGGACTATGCTAGTTTCGATACAAGCCTTGTCTTAGTCCAGAACAATCCAGCAGTGCAATTCTCGGGAAGCACACGATTTTGACAGAAGTACGCATGTCCCTTCGACACGTCTTCCCTTCACGCCGAGCGTGACCTTGAAATTTAAACATCAAACTAGGGACTGACAAAATATTTGGCGATTTTTATCGATTCGAATGTTTAAAATGAAAATTTAATACATTGAACAACGTTTTCTCATCCCATATTAATGTTTATAGCTTATTAGATGAATTTCAATAAAAACATAATAACACAGATGAATATACATCAAGGAATCTGAGACTGAATACATACGGATTCTTTGCATCAACCCTTAAATGTTATAAAATCTATGGTATCGTAGTTTTGACATTTGTCAATTTTCAATCGGCATTCTCGTGCAGTGTTTCAGCGATCACTTCACCCAGGAACAAGAAATTTATCTGTCAAATGAAAAGTTACTTTTTAGCTACGAAAACTTGGATGATATCGCTGTTGTATTTAAAACAGGGTTCGATTCCCGTAGCAAATAAAAATATAAACGATATTTTTTAAGTAGCCCTGCATCTTGGACTTTTCCTATATTAAAATTAAAATTTATTTTAGACTAGCAGTTACCCGCGACTTCGTCCGCGGTGACTTCAGATTTGGAATGCGGGGATTATAAAATATGACACTACAAAGCGGTAAACTATACATATACCCGGGAAACTATTAAAAATGTTACTCATTATTTTTACCGTTCTCAATTCACACGAAATTTCATACATGTCCAAGGAATAAAAAGTTTCATATAAACTTTAAACCTCTATTTCACCCCCTAAGGGGATGACTTTTGAAAAATCCTTCCTTAGTGGATGCTTACGTCATTAGCTCATCCCATCAATATGAACAACTTTTTCTATGGGACTGAAGCTTAAAATTAAAAACCAAAACTACATTCCCTAAAAAAAGTGTTCAGCCGGCCGGGCAATATTGTATGACAATTTTGCAGGTTATTTTTTCATATATTTAGATTTAGTCCCATAGAAAAGTTGTTTATACTTATTGACAGGCTGAGTTGCCACTTTAAGGCTCTGACACAGCTGTCGGGACATATTATATACGAGTAAGTTTTTAGTTCTGTAGGAAGATATCTAAAGTAGTAAAAATGCGCCGACAGATGCGCATAAGTAAAAGAACTTTACCATCTCATAGAAACACATCTCGTTTCATATAGGATACATAAATATATAGGGTCATACATATTACACAACTTATCCTTGGCGGAGGCCTATATCCAGCAGTGGACTTCTTGTGGCCGAGACAGTGATGTTAACACACAATTTGATAGAAAGTTGTGAACGTTTGTTCGGTATAGGAAAGATACTGGGATTGGGCAGTTACGTGGATTTCGCAGATTCTGGAATTGGACAGATTCGTGGACTCGGCAGATTCTATGATTCGGATTTAGGATTTATTCGGATTAGCTATACGACATAAAATGAACAGTTGAGCTCAAAAAGATGTAATATCCATCTGACTAATATAAATTTGTAAAAGTTTGTGACGTGTGTTTGGATGTTTATTTCTCAATTACGCTCCAAATACTAAGAAGTCGTAGGATACTAACTTAACGATACTTTATCATCATCAATATCAATACATATAATAAAATCGTAAGTGGCTCGTGTCTGTACATGGAAGATAAATAAGAAAAACTTCAGCGGACCCTAATAACGCAATAAAACCCAAACCGACCATTTTTAGAATTTTTGTCTGTTTGTCGGTTTGTCTGTTTGTCTATGAGTTTGTGCACGATTATCTCAGAAACGGTTTGACCGATTTGCATGCGGTTTTCAGAAATGTATTATACCAAACTTCATTCATTATTTTCGCTTTGTTATATCTCAATCGGTTTATAAATAAAAAAGTAACATCAATTTAAAGAATTTAAAGAAGCTAATCTAAGAAACGGGTCGATCGATTTGCATGCGGTTTTCAGCAATGTGTTATGGTTAGCTTCATTAAATATGTAGACTTTATCTTATCTCAATCGGTTGATTAACTAAAACGTAACATCAATTTTAAGAATACGTAACGTAAGTTTGTTTAACGGTTAATTTGGCAAACCATCACTAGATGGCGCTGTGCTAAATTTAAAACGCGCTAACGTTGTTTTTTCGCTAGGAACACCCAACGCGTGATTGGTGCTCAGTGTCTGCAACTTTCATAACCCTGGCTACTTCTGGGGGGCCCGAAAGTATGGGTCTTTTATCAGGTTTTACGAAAAAACTACCTTAAGAATGCCGTTTTTGGGTATTTTAAGATGTATTGATAAATTATCTACTGTTTGAGTGACAAAAAAAATTTTTTTTAAACCTATGGTTTGAGTATAATTTAAACTCTTCTCTATGACTTATTGTTATTGAGTTATAGTTTGTCAAATCCGATTCGGACGGTAATGTCCCTTTCGCAACCATGTCAATTTTTACCAAATTTGCCACAATTTGGGGTAGTTTTGCTTTCCAGGCCCGTACCAATGAAACATCCTACAGGAAAGTTGAAATAAAATAAAAGAAAGAAAACTATCTATGCTTTCAAATGAGTGTTATTTTATCTCTCTAAGCTTTTAACAGTAGAGAAACAGACTCTCAAAAATGGTTCTTTCGACCGAAGTATAAAAAGTAGTCAGTTTTTTATTTTGTTGTTGTAATGAACTAATTTAAAATTGCTTTAATCCAAATAGAGACTATCCAGCCCAGATCTTACATCAAATTTTTCTCTTCGGTTGAAAAGACCCATTTTCGACAGTTTGTTTGTAGACTGTTTGGAAAATAAATAGTACATAAAAAAGTCCACATACAATGAAATATATATTTGTTAGTCATTACAAATTCCATCAACAATTAGGTACCTACTATTTTAGTTCACAATTTTCTATTAACGAGTCCCAGTATTGACCTCTTTACTTTTGCGCTTGTTTTAATCCGCAATATTTTGTCACTTTAACAAAAAAAAAACAGACTTTCACGTCATTTCCACAACAATATTTAGCTACGATGACCATTTTGTAGTCAATATAATTTTTGTCCATCTGTCTGACCGCAATCAAGAAGTACATCCGGCCCAATTATATTTAAATCTGGTAGTTTGCACACCCCCTAACACCAGCAATGAGCTCTCATTGCTTATTATTATGCGGTGATTCAGGCCTGTAACGCCAACACTCCACTTAATGTATTTACGAACAAAATCGACTTGATTTGTGATATTCGTAGGTGATGAGCGATAATCATCAGTCAAATACAACAGCAGCATCCAAGGTGTCTTCAACAACAAAAATTATAATATGTAGCCTTATTATTACTATAACAATTTTGTTAATGTGTTATTATAATCATAGAAGACATCAGAAAATGTAACAATTTAAGTTGAACACCGTTTTATAGAACTTAATTCAAATTAACAACGTCATATTGACAGCTTGCAATGTGACAGTTTTTTTTATTAGCATGCAAAATTGTTCTTTCCAACTTTATTTTCAACCAAATAGTCCGGATGCAAAATTAAGTTAGTAGGCAAAAATGCTATAAAATTTTGGTCAAAATAAAAGATCGACATCAGGTTCAGTGTTTGTGTAATATATGTATGTTTGTTTGTTCTTTCAACTGTATCTTCTAAACTAACTAAGATGCGTGGTTAAAGCACAGACAAAAATTTGTTTTTGCTTATAATAAAAATATATATACTACTTACTTACTATTATCTAATATCTGTGCGTAATAGACAATGCTACATTACGCCATATTCAAAAATAAAATCTCAGATTTTTGAAATATATTTTATTTTGTATCAAATGAAAGGTATTTTTATCTAGGTTAATTACAAAATATATAATTGATATACCTACTTAAGTCGTCAACGGGCACTAATCCAGACATAATAGATTTTTTTTTTGTTAGAATGTCTAGAACGTTCTAACAATAAAAATTCTGTAACGTTAGAACCGCAGGGGCTATGCGTCTACCGTCCGTCAATGCGTATCATACCACCATTCTTCAGTGAAACTTAAAAATATGAATAGAATCCTATCCTACTAATATTATAAATGCGAAAGTTTGTATGCTTGGATATTTGCTACTCAATCACGTTGAAACTGCTGAACGGAGAAGCACGAATTTTTTTACATAGATAGGTTATTATATTTTTTTTATTTATTTGCACATTTTTGTGTCGATATTGCCTGGCCTATCTAGTCGGCTTTTAAGTTTTTAATTTCAATTATATATTTTGTAAGCAAACCTCATGGTACTGATTTTTATTAGAAAAAGATAAAGAAATAAAAAGTGATTCTAATGTCAATTGAACAAGTCATAAAATTTATATCAAAGATTTTATTGCATAAAATATTGTACACATTTAGTTCATTGTTGAACATGTTAAATATTTATTAACATAATAATGGAACAGTACACCTGAATGTGTGTGTATCAATATCTAGGTTAATCCAAAGAACAACAGTACAAAACCTGTGTGTACCTGATGGTTACTGACTACAAAGCATGCTTCGTTCAAGCTTTGTCGTATTTTTCCTAGGTCCATGGTTGTAGTGCAGAAGGTGCTAAAGAACATAATTAAATCTGGTGTTAATGTAGGTATTTTTTGCTGTCTTTCAGATTGCTACAGAATCATGTGGTTTGAAAATAAAATAAATGTCCTATGTGGGTGTGAACAGTATAAAATCTTAGTTGCTCTTCAGCAAATAAGGGCTGAGAATGGACGGTATCAATTTAGTTCATAAATTTGCAGAATTAATGATTTTTTTCAGTTTTATTTTAAACAAATTGTTCTTAAATGTAAAATAAAGATACAATATCACCATACGATACGAACTGTTTTATTTCACTTTTAATAAAAGCTCAAGCACAGAAATTTACTTATTAGTACAGTATGCCGACCGACAGAATCCCCTCCGAAGTGTACCAAAAAGTACATCTGGTAGAACAAGTGATACAATCCTTACACGTAAGAGGAGAATAATAGCCTTATGAATTAGAGGATGGGTTAGGCACCTATTTAAATTCATGTGAATTCATGGGAAGTAACGTACTTAAAAAATTGTACCTATAACAGGTAGGCACAGCAAAAAGTGATAACCTATATTTAATAATTATGTAGAAATACCTACAAAGAGATACTACCATTTACCAACAGGTACCTATTACATAAGTAAGCAAAAAAAGTGTGATTTTATCCCATGAATACATTTTCTCTCTCTTTGAGATCTAGTTAAACTAAACCGGAAACAATCGACATTTTTTTTCCAAAACGAGCCCCATCCTTAAGCCCACTTCACTTCCCCTGACCTTGAAAGTGCATCAGAATACCAAATCAACAACTGTCATTGTATGTCAAGGTCAGGGTCAACCTTGTGCGAAGTGGCGGGGAAGTGGAGTGATGAGATATTTGACAATTAATCAATTAAGCTTTAACCAAACCACAGCGGGTACGTTATAGGCGTCCAAGTAAACGCCCGATAAATACTTCCATTAATATTGTTCTACATGTTTTCATCCAAACGGTCAACTTGCATAATCCATGTTCCATTGTAACATCAGAACATGATGACACACTTGCTATCATGTAAAACAGGGTACATAATAGCCTGCTGAAGTTTTTGTTACAAAACCAATTTTTACTAAATTATCTAATAGAGAACATTATATAGATAATTGATTTTGAAAAATCCATTTCCTAGTTTTGGCCCATAGAAAATGCTGTTCTAATTCATAGGCTGAGTCATCCTTTCAAGAGAATGCCTACAGTATCATCACAAATGGTGGCACTATAAGCAACTTTGAATTGGCTGCGGATTTGATTGATCGCTTTTATGTCCTCGGTTCGCACACTTCAGTGTGGGTAGGTTTTTAATACTGTCTAAATTTCAAGGGCGTTGCCAGCTTTTGAGCAATAGGGGGGGCAGAAACTCATAGATGGCCGGAGTTTGAAAGCCCAGGTGGCAGAAGCGAGATTTTTTTCCATATGTTTAAGGGTGGTTAAAATTAGTGCAACACTGAAAGGGAAAAATAGAGAATTAGAAGTAGATCAATGACTTCCTACCTAGGTGTATGAATCGAACTTACATTTCGAGCTGAATATGTTGACATGGCCAACCACACCCGTACCAATCAAAAATAATAAATTAAGTATTAATTTTTATTGTGTTTCCACGAAAGATCAGTGTTGCTGACTGTTACTCGTATATTATGACAGTCGGCAAGTATGCTTAGTGGAACTCAAAATCACTGAATAATGATTTTTATACTATTTTGTTAATTCTATTCTAGTACCGACCATAGAAATAAAAAGTCAATCATTATTCAAAATCATAGGTTTCTTCCTTGATTAAATTGAATAACCCAGATTTATTATAACGAGACTTTATCTGTAAAAATTACGAGTTAAGAAAGTTCTTAACTTTTTATTTAGTTTATTGTTATTAAAAGCAGAACAATTTATAGCAAAAAACAAAGTGTGTCACCCTTAAATGGAAGACACCGTCACCGATCGCCCCCTCTAGTTACGCCACTGGATTGATCTTTTGACGTTTGACAGAATTTCACGAGAATACCAAATTGAAAAATGACATAAAATCAGCGCTGTTTTCAGCGCTGATTTTATGACATTTACGCCCGAGAATTGCACCCCAGATAAAATATACATGATTGACTACGTACTATATTCTTTAATCTATTTGTCTTATTTGTACAAAAAAAGTTCAGTATTTTCACCCTTTGGGTATGGAACCTTACAAAGACGATGTATTCCATGGTCCATGAATAAGTGTCCGTGTATTCTGTGAACACATAGCATACGGTTCAGTTACTTATCTTGTCTTTAACACATGTACCTATAGGACTGGGCTGAGACAGCCGATACCGGCTGTCAGTTGTCAAGATAACATATTGTCTGAACGCGAAACGTTTCGAAGTTAAATAAGCTGGGTGTAAATGTGCAGTCGGGGATTGATAAACCTGACCCCCCCCCCCCCCATAAACAGATTTTAAATTGAAGAGGTGTCAGGTGATCAAGGTAGGCTCACTTGATGGTGAGTTAGCTTATACGATTCCAAAAATACTTCAGTTTTTTTTACTAAGGCTTATTTAACATTCTTGAATTTCTTTCTATTTGTAAAGTATTAGGAATAAAATTATTGGCGTTGCTACTATGCCTTGTGTGCGGCCCATTGCGGCCTCAAAGGACTAATGTCGAAACAATCTTTGTCTTAGTCCAAAACAATCCAGATAAAAAAAATCTTTGATCATTTTCTCTCAGTCGTACAAAAAGTTCAGCCGAAAGGACGGACTATTTGTCTATTTCTATGGGGAATACCAACATTTGTTCCACAAAGTTGTTCATATTGACGAGATCAATACACTTAGACACTCACTATGTGTTGGATTATACATTTACGCCCTTTGTATAGACAATACACTTATTCAATTCGCCTACTTTGCAGTTCTTTGCGTGATACAATCAATCACAAACAAACAGGGCACAGCTTTGCGTCCAGTACCATGAGGTACTGGATATACCTGCTATTTGGGTATGATAATAACCCGCATGTTACTATTCAAATTCGTTTGTGTCGACCCCCGTCACGTTACCATTTTGTCACGTGACAGTCACCGGTATTTATCACGTTTCATTAGTGTCGCGGGTCACGGCATGGCACGGGGCGGTAAAGTGCCGCTCTGGCTGGAATTTCATTTTGTCAGACCTTAATCCCCGTTGACAGTGACAGTCGACAGGTCGCCCGGTGACTGTTTGCTGATTGCTGACACGTTTACGAAATAGTGATTTCATGTTTCGCAATCTTGAGTGTGGTTCACACGTTGGATTGGTGACCTTGAACAGCTTCTGAGCTTGCAAAGTTAGGCCATTAGCCTTTTCTTCAGTTTAGTCTCTCTCTCCCTTCTGAGCAAATTTCCGTTTGCATGCTCATCTTGTCTTTCATCTCCGCTTCGCAAGGTTTTCGTCACTCTTAGTTGTGAGACCATCAACAGGCGTATCATCAGTTATCAACACTAAGCCAGCACTTTTTGGGTCTGCTTCTTCTACCCCGTCGGACACGGCATATTCAAGTATTAATTTTCGTAGATTAATAATTCCCTGTAATGTGCCGGTTTTCGCAATGATCAAGTCTATTTACTAAATTGCTAACTGAAGCAATGTTACTTGAAAGGAGTGAAAGAAATACATTTAAAAGCAAAAGTCACGTGCAATCGAAATGGGCCTTATCTTGCGATTTCCAGCTATTCACGGCGAAGGAAAATAATAGAAAGTGTTTAAGATAGCGCGCACGCCATCGTAGCATTTTTAGAACCACCCTGTTTATCTTATCCGATCTAAAGTTATATTTTTAGACCAGGACTTTCATTTCACCTATTAAGTGCTTTTCTTAAACATTAAATAAACTAATTCCGGAAACGTTTAAGAAACGCTGGCGTGTAGCGTTTTAAAGAAGTACAACATTTTGAGAAAAGTTTAATTATTTTCATATTTTACACTTTTTTTCTTTCGTATGTCACTAATTATATTCTCTTAGTGATTCTGATACCGTCATTACAATACTGCTCGGTTGTTTAGAATCCTATATACAAAGATACCTACTTGCTGCTTGTAACACAGGTCCCTCCTACACAGACATATGTAATACCTCTCTTTTTACGTCGCGGGTTCAAAATAGAATCACAATAGAGAAATGTATTCCAAACACTTCATTATTTTCAAACGACTTCAAAAAAGGAGGAGGTTCTCAATTCGTTTTATGATTTTTTTTTGTATGTTTGTTACGCGATTTCTCCGTCAGTTATGGATCAAATTTAGTGATTCTTTTTTTTCAATATGTAATGCTCTAGATGGTTTCATAAAAATTTTGTCGAAATGTATCGAGCACTTTTTGAAAAAATAAACAAAATCCCAACAAATATTGTTAAAGGATGCCGTTCGGTAGAAACTTATTTGTATTTTATTCTTATGCGAATCAAGACAAGTTAATGAGAACGTTAGTCCTATGTTTGGACTGAACTTCAAATGTGGTCCTATATATAATTTTTTTATCGAAATGTATCCAGTCCTTTTAAAAAAACAACAAAAACCAAAAAAAATTGTATAAGTATGCCGTTTGGTTTAATTTCATTTCAGTTTAATTCCTTTGCGAATCAAGACAAGTTGATGACGACGTTGTTCCTCTATTTTGATTGAACTGCCACACCCACTAAAACCTAATTTTTAGTTCTAATTTGTACAATTACGTATAGGGTTGAAGTCGATTTTTACTTTTTGTTAAAATTATTGACAAAACATTCATTATTTGCGTTTCAAAAGAGCTACAGAGGGACGTAAAGAATGACAATTTTTTCGGTGAATAAAATCGCAAAAATTCCAACATACTCGTAACAAGCGCGAGGTAGAAAAGGAGATAAAAGCGTCAAAAAGGTTTTGGTGGCGCGTGACATAGTTTCCCCATTATTTAGAACACGACGCTGCAACCACAGGAGTGGCATTGTTCTAAGTTTTGCACAATTAGTGGAAACAATAGGGAATATGCATGAAAGAAATAGGTATCTGTTATCTTACCAGTTTATCCAAAAATATTCAATAGTAAAGTACTGAAAGTGAAAACAGAATAAAATTTGGTTGAAAAACGAATGAGATAAAATGATTTTACGAAAATATGTCTATCTCACTCGCGAAAACACTATTTTGTATGGCAAATGTATGCATGACATTTCTTCTTATTTAAACATTAAAGTTTCACATCTTCGTCGTTAATTAAGATATTTTAAAAGTTCTTTCATATTTTTTTACTGTGGTTATTAAGGATTATACTAAGCAAATAAAAAAATTACGTGCATACACCCTATTCTAGGGTTAAATAATTAGACAAAATACATCCTTACCTACTTTGTTTTATACCTGTACAGATGTTTTTATGCATTTACTTACATTTACTCTTATTAAGTTAAGAATAAGATGCGGGTAAAAAATCCACATGGGCAGGATTTCAACCAGTTTAGTCTTTGTGGATTATCTTCCCATAGCTAATTTTTTTATTTATTAAGTAGAATCCGTACTTTATCTAGTAGTTTGTATAAACTACTGCCTGTATAGGCAAAATATAGTTCCATTGAGAGTTTTGTTTGGAGCGCGGGCAACGTATGTAGCCCTACTTTTGTGTGAGAAAACATGAGATAACCACTCTGTTTTCATACTTCACATATTTTCGGAACATGACATGACATGTCTGAATCTTAACACATTTCAGGACGTCTCGGCCACAGCCGCAGTTATAGTTCTAAGTAATACAACAACACGCCTGTTGCCGATCAACTTTGATTCGTCTAAATTAACCATCCCGTCTGTAGCCGCTCCGATTCACATAGCAATACTAGAAGTTCCTTGATCAAGTGTCACAACGTGCTTATTCTTTAAAGGATTTGTGTCATATCGAAAGTTTTAGGTAACATTTCTGTCAAATGCGTGTTTAGCCTACGACGACCCGCCTGAGGGCGTGAGCGATAGAGAATCAAACGTCTGTGGCCGTTATTGTCGCAACAACATCGAAAAATAAATTTAGTTATGGCAATACGCCCAGCGACGGTGTAAACAAATTTATGGAATTTTTAAGTGTCATATTATAAATTTCGGGAAGGGTCTTTTGTCCGTGAATGTGTTAAGTAATAACTAGGGAAGTTGTTATTTGTAATCAAATACCAGATGATCAATTTAAGCAAAAATCTCATTCAATGTGCTTTTATCAATGTAAAGTAGTTTACACAAATTTGATCAGCACTTGTGTGTCAAAAAGGCTTGGCGTGGCGCGTAATAAAGTCCCCCATTATTTTGGAACACGACGTGATCGCCACAGGCATCACTCACCTACTATAAAGTGTCGTTGTACCTATTGTAATTTTACACCATTAGTCGCGCAATTCGACAACCTTCGTAGCGCAGGTCTTCGAAGGGTTCGTTTCCCGGAACACACTTGAACTTAATTTTCACAGGTTTTAAATTATATCATAGCAAAATTTGCGGTCATAATAACGATTTTGCACCTAATTTGACGCGTCGGACGGAACGCATCACTGCAGTAAACTTCAAAAACGCTTGGATGAAGAACAGGAGTCGAACAATGCGCGGGATATAGTATAGTAAAAATTAATTCAATGCGCTATTTTTGTAAATGTAAAGTAGAAACTCAAGAAGAGCACTCTTGTGCAGGTTTGGTGTGGCGTGTGTTAGTGTGTGACACAGTTTCCCTATTATTCGGGATTCGGGAGAGAAGCGGGAGCCGCAGGCATCGCTCACCTCTACAGAAGTGTCATTGTTACATTTGTTTGTCTTTTTACACCATTAGTTAAATATTTAAGCACAAAAAATATCTTTAAATCAGGATTAAAGAGGTCAAAAACTATGCAGAACTAGATCCCTATCAAAGCGGAGTGCAAAAAAAGCGGCAACAAACTGCACAGCGCTCTTTAGGGTTCCGTAGTAAACTAGGAACCCTTATAGTTTCGCCATGTCTGTCTGTCTGTCTGTCCGTCCGCGGTTTTACTCAGAGACTATAAGTACTAGAAAGCTATAATTTGGTATGAGTGTGTATATTAATCATGGCAAAAAAGTCGTAGAAAAAAATTTTGAAGAAAAATTTTTTTTTGGGTAGCTCCCATACAAGTAAAGTGGGGGAGTAATTTTTTTTTCTCTATTTACCCATCATGTGGGGTATCGTTAAAAAGGTCTTTGAAAAATATTGTGAGGTTGACAGCACCATTTTTCGATTTAGGGATCCATTTCCGAAATATTTGGTTTTAAAGTGCAAAATTTTGTTAGAGGTACGTGTCCCCCCCCTCTATCTGCTAAACGGTTATATATGGATACGTGAAAAAAAATACAGCAGTAGTATATATACTGAAGTTGAAAGGAAAACTATCAGAGCTGGGTACTATAAGTGCAAACTAAAAAGTTATAGGCAACCAACTTATAAAATGTACTAGAAAATGTAAAATTTCGTACAAACTTCATTGTTAGATGTTTTTGGTCGTTAAACTGTGAGGTGCGAGTGTAAACAGTGTGAACTCAAAGTTGTCATTCGCAACTACGGAACCCTACACTGCGCGTGGCCCGACACGCACTTGGCCGGTTTTTATTCTTCAAATCAAGTAACTTACAAAATACGACATACCTACTTCAAATTCATCATCATCAACATCAGGTCTTTTTAAATCTCCACTGCAGGAGCACTAGCCAGAGCAGTCAGAGGATTTGGCCTTCATTCTCCGCGATGGCCAGGCGGGTTGGAGAGGTTTCTTTGATGATTATCAGCTTTGTTTAGTTAGTGTTTCCTTAGTCGCCTTCTACGACATTCACTGGCAGACTTGGAATTGACCTATTCTACTCTGCCGGGAACCACACGGCAAACTACTTCAAATTACTATTAGGTAATTGGTATGTTCACAACATAGATTTTATTTGCAAAAACGAAATTTTTGTACGTTTATGTTCTTTCCAATTTGTAAGCGTCCGTTGGTTTAATGGTCCGCAGCTGCGAGTAGTTGAGTTAATTCGTTTGCTATCGATCTGTTATTAATCATTTCGCCACTTGCAAGCTGCTGGCCAATTACGACATTGTCGTAGGGCTGTCTGCCGCCTCCAGATAACCTACCACTAGGAGCTTAGACCCAGCAGTATTATCGGCCTGATCCCATGACTAAAAATAGTATAAAATAATTTGAGCCTCTAATCAAATCCATAAGGAATCTTAAGGTACATTCTGGTTCCCAATGTTATTTTATGCAAAAACCAGCACTCTACCTTCTCTAACATTCAAAACACTAACTACCAGACTGGTGTTTTAATTTCATAATATTTGGGATAGCTAACCCTACCCATGTCTTAAACTGAGTAAAGCTCGGAATAGATTTACATGCGATAGCACTAAGCCGCCTAGGCCCCGGCCGGGCCAATGAGCTGTGAGAATGCGATAATTATAATCTCGAATTTCTCATAAAGGGCATCGACGCTGAATTAGGTTAGGCATTTATCTAATACCTTTAAGCCCTGTCCGCAGCTTAGACCAAAAAACTTGAATGTGAAAGCACCAAGCCAGTTAGGTTCGGCCCAGCCTGGCCAGTTGCCATAGCTACCAATACCAATATGCCAATGCTATAGCTACATTCTCAAATTGCCAAAAAAGGTCATTGACGCTATTCATTTCAATGGCCTAAGTTTACAAAGGTAAGGTACGTATGTTGTAGACGACGCGAACAACTAAGAAAGAACCTACATAAACCTACCCCTGTCTCAATCCTTGTAAAACTCGTAATAGTATTCATCAGATAACGCTAAGCCCTCTAGGCCCGGCTCATTGGCCAGTGAGCCGCGTGAGTACGATAATTACGGGAATAATCTCAATTTTTTTTTTTTTTTAAATTGCTCATATAGGGTATTGATACTTTATTACTACTTAATACATGGGATATCCTAGGATATTTTATAAACGTAGGAAAGTATGTTAACACCCATATTCAGCTTGATTTCCATTCATCATCATCATCATTTCGTGTAGGTGACACGGTCAGTCGACCATGCACACCCTGGTGTCAGAGTTCTTCGGAACCGCCTCTCGGCCTCTGACGTGGTTCCTTTAACGACTACCAAATGGCAGCCGGGACCACCGGTTTAACGTGCCTTCCGAAGCACGGAATCATCTTTCTTATCAGACAATCAGGTGATTTCCATTGATTAGCTAGGTTGGAAGTCCAAAGCTATAATATGCTTCTCATTAAATTTCTAGGATACAATGCAAGGACACCATTCTCCGTCTCCCATTGTTTCTTCTAGCCAAGCGTCATGCCTAGTTCCACTGTAGCCTAGCAATTTTAGACCATCGTTTTACGTCTCGTCTACTCGAAGGTATAGGTACCCATTGTATTGTCAAAACCTCGATATTTTATCTCTCACTCCTTATTCTTTCAAAGTAAAAACTTAACCCTAACGTTTATACAACTTACATATAATTACTTCGTTGTTCACGCTTGGCTGTTTACCGTCACCTCCTACGGTGAGGAAAATTGGGCAATCATTTAACTTTTTGTCAGGTTTTGTAAATTTTGACTAAAACGTCGCCTTCCTTGTTTAAAATGTTGTGTACCTACTTATTCACTTTGTTATGTAACTACCTACCTTTTAGACGTGGGTGCCTACACAAAATTCTTGTCTTTATCTATCAGTTAAAACATATAATTTTGGCACTTACTTTAAACTAAGGTGACTGTAATAATAGTCTTTTCCTTAGCCACTTAGATGTAATTTGGAGTAAAGCGTACGTCGACGGAAGTTAGTTAATAAACAAAATATAGAATACATTCAAATTCTGCGCAAGTGATGTGAGTAAATCAGTTTCTCTTCTCCTTTTTCGGCACGTATAAATCTCTCGATAAAATCTGTTGACGCTTCATTGATGGCCGGCATGAATGGCGAGGCAGGCAGCGAGGCGCCACGTGCCTCGCCCACGCCTCGCTGCGAGGCGGAGCGAAAGTGCCGTCCGATTTGTCCGACTGTCCGTTACGCTACTGGAGGTGGGATGAACATGGGCCAAGTTGTAAGCGACTTGATTGAAGAATTTTTGAAGTTGTTCCTGTAGGACGCGACGGATGGATTGCTTGACGGGCTCATTCATATTACAAATTCTATATCACTGACGTGTATGTCTAATTAAACAATTACAGTCGAATTTCGTTAATTCAGACCTGCGACAATTCGAACCTCTCTATAATTCAAAGCTTGTTTTTATAACCTATTTTTGTTACTATTGGCGGGAACCTCTCATTGGCTTCCTATTTCTAATTATCTAAATACTACTGTTATATTTATAAGCTGTTGGTTCTCCTAAATAAATAGAAGAAAAAAAATCTATCACGAGTTGCCTAGAAAATCTCTTTATATTTCGTACAAAATTCATACATTTTTAAACACTTGGTAATTCGAACGAAAAGATCATCGCTGCTTAACAAAACGACGCGTTTATTCGAACTCATCGACAATTCAAAGTTATAGAGAGAAAGAAAGAGAATGATTGCAGAACTTGCAGAGGTAGGTACCTGAGTACATTTTGAGAAAAAATCAAACTTGAGACATCATACACGGGCCTTTTTTGATCTTTGACACACAAATCAATACGTGCGTAACGTATTGATTTGTGTATTTAAGTTTCACTTACTGTTACTCTTTCGGAGTCCTAAAAAGTATGAATACTTGTCAAACGTATAATAATTGGAAGTGAATTTCTTTTCTCTCATAAATTTCGAACCATTTAATATTTCAAACACTCTATAATTCGTAATATTTTTAAAGTCCCTCGAGATTCAAATGAACGAGAGTCGACTGTAATATTCATTTGCACTTTGCAAAGCAAGGTTGCAAAGGAACACTTTAACGAACATTATAATAATTTTTATAAGTAGATAGCTTTGACAACTCTGACTAATTGACTACTCTCTACACAGACAGTACTTTTTACTATGTCTACCAGACCAGCAGTGGCTTTTTTATTTTGTTTTTGTGTAAGTGGCCAACTTAAGGTGATCATTTAGGGTTATTAATACAATTTCTTACTAGCAATGGTCGAGACATTCGACGTGTAAGTGAGGTGGTTTAATTTATAAGTTGTAAGTCGTACAAAGACTAAAGACTCTGGTTCAATCCCGGCCGCGTGGAATATCTTCCTATTTCTTAATTTAATAAGAGATGTTCATTGGTTGGTACAGAAAAAGGAAAAGTTTGTAACTTACACCGTCGCGTATACAAGGCGCAGTATTGCGTGCGTGACCTGCGTAGGAGCATGCGCCGCGACACGCCTCGGCATATATCTTTAAATATTTATAGGCCGCTTTGACACCACCGACTATTAGAATTAATGTCGCTGAGCTGCCATAAATTTCAATATAGTATGTTAGGCAGAAAGGGTATAATGAACCCAAAAGCATTCCATTAATTGCATACCTACTCGTCAACAATAAGGTAATAAATCCCTGTCCGATCATAAAAGGGGCGATCCAGCCCGTTCAAATGAACAACTTTTTCTATGAAGAGAGAGTTGGTTGTCGATACTAGGGTCCGTCTTGTAAAATAAATTAAAGTTAAATAATATGCGACTATAATGCTCTTTAATTTTAAAAAAATAATTCCATTCAAATTGATATCATAATTTGCATACATTTTTATAAAAAAAATAACTGAATTAAATCTCAACATCATAATCGAGTTCTCACAGTCCCTGTAATTCATATTTTGGATTCTTCAGTTAGACCCAACAAGAAAGTAGTTACTTTTCAAAAACTTCCAAGTTTAATTTCAGCTAGGTACATATTGAAATCATAAGGTATGAAATTTCCTGTAGTAAGCCGTAACCTGAGTAGGAGCAACTAAGTTTCTATATATTTATAGATAGCTTTGACAGTCGACTATTAGAATTAATGCGGCCGAACCACCATAAATTTTAATACAACACTACAAAGACAGTATATTTTGACACACTACACGGTGCTTTAAGTGCTACGACACGTTTTCCAAATTAATATTTGATTGGATAATTTCTCCGGGGACAACACGCAGGTATGTGGTGAAATCAAAAAAAGAGTTTTTATATACATACATAGTATATACTTTACTGTTACAAATTTTGCATGATTATGCTATCTCCTGAAGCATTTGCTTCAGAGACAGGTACCCGTCACTGAAGCAACTTACTATTCTAAATTTGAATTAGAAGCCAAAACTTGATCAGCTCTGTCATGAATGAATGAATGCTATATTGCACCAACACTTCATAGTAAACAATACATGAATTTAATAGAAACAAATTAAGGAACTTATCGATACAAGAGGCGGCCTTATCGCTTAACGCAATCTCTTCCAGTCAACCTTTGAGAGAAGATATTGAAATAGAAGCAGGGTTGTTCATAAAAAAACTTTATTATAAATACATATGTATATAATACCAGGGACGTTACGGAGGTGGTTTTATCGGAACCGGATTCGAAATCGAACTTTCAAATTTGATTTATGGGAATCGGAGCTGAAATTATGAATATTTACGTTAAACATTTATCATAAATCTAGGTCATGTATCCTGCAAAATTAACGTAAGAACTGCATCAAAATAAAAGCTAGAATTTGAGTTATCGACAGCTTATTATTTAACTTACGGCTTCACATACTTACCACGCGTAAAAGAACAGATATTGAGATTTTATCTTCGACTATATTTCGGACTTCTAACTACATGGACCAAAATACCCATTATTTCAATACGTATTTAGGAGATCCGTGTCGTAAAATACATGTTAACTATGTTTAGCTATTTTTGCGTCGAGCCGGGAACCACGCACCAAACTTGCTTATAACCGTGGTTTATGCTGTTATGCACGATTTAGTAACAGAATCACAATGTTAAAATAGTCCCCACCGGCTAACCCTTAGGCGCTTTTCAATCTCTATTTTGACTAAGTACAGTTTATATTAGGCTCGTATTGTACTATATCATAATCATCATCATCAGGGCTATTTTAGTCTCCACTGCAGGAGCATGACCCTCTCTGTACTACCAGAGCCATAATTAGCCAGGGCAGTCAGAGGATTTGGCCTACTACCACGCTGTCCAGACGGGTTGGAGAGGTCTTTTTGATGTTTATAAGCTTTGTTTATCTTGTGTTTCCTAAGTCGCCTTCTACGACATCCACGAGAAGACTTGGAGTGGTCCTATTCTACTCGGCCGGGAACCACACGGTTAATGCCTGCATTGTATTGAACCTACTACTTATATGCGGAATATATACTACATATCATACACTGTTTATATGTATTTTTTTCTGTTGAATTATATTAACTGTGGTACAGTGAAGAAAACAAGCACCCTCTGATAAGATGTGAGACAAAGTCGTCGATAGTAATATGTGAGATAATTCAGATGTAAGAGCTGATTCAGAATTCTTAGGCGTCGTCCTAATTGGTAACGATCGCACGAGCAAACAATACATTCATCGTCGTGCGATGAAAATTTGTTGCAGTGGTCGCCCGATGACTTGCAAGTTTAATTAGGACACACTATAGAAATGCGCTACTATAGCTGTGTGGTTCCCGGCAGAGTACAATATGACCACTCCAAGTCTTCCCGTGGATGTCGTATAAGGCGACTAAGGAAACACAAGCTTAACAAAGCTTATAACACATCAAAGAGACCTCAACCCGTCTGGCCAGCGTGGAGAGTGTAGGCCAAATTCTCTGACTGCTCTGGCTAATATTTAGCTCTAGCCTCGTATAGAGAGGGTCGTGCTCCTTCAGTGGAGGCTAAAAAGGACCTGACGATGATGATGATGATGATGTAAGAAAAGCGACAAAATCGCATGGGCAACTCGTACGATCGTTTGCCAATTAGGACTTAAGTTATAATACTCGAAGGCCTTATAACGAAAATGAAAGACCAATTTAAGTACCTACAAGTGGTACGGTTCCAAAAAAGATAAGGAACGTGGGTGGCAAACAAGTCGTGACCGAGTCAAGGATGTACCATTGACAGCTCAATTAGGAATACAATGGTCACTCAGCAGAGATGGTCCATCTCTGCGCAAAAAGTGGGCCATAAGAGCCACCGACAAGTGGCAGTGGGCGAACTTTGAAATTTAATTACATAATAATTTAAATCTCTGCTACTTTTTACGCTTCACCGGTTATGGTGACATTGTCTATACTAATATTATAAAGAGGAAAAAATTTAAAAAGTTGTCAGTTTGTAAAAACTTCATAACTATTCTGCAAGTATTTAAAATGGCTACTTGTCGAGGGTGAAGAGAGCTTGATGAAGTTGTTTGGAGATGACTCCAGTGGTAGACAGAAGTATGGGTATTATATTGACTTTTAATAAGTTCAACATTCCTCTTATATCTGCTTTTAGGACGGCATATTTACTAATTTTCTTATTACTATCCATTCAGACTTGCCCTTAAAGTAATGTCAAGTGATTTACCAATAAATATACCTATATGAATTCCTTTCAATAAAATAATGAATAGCCAGTGGCGAGGCATGGGCGAGACATGTCTCTGACGTATCGAAATGAGATTGCCATTGAACAACTGTCAGTGTTCAGTCGTGACGGCGCCGACTGCCTAATGAATTAGCCTATTTGAACATAGCTTAAGTACTCAGAAATGTTTGGAAAATACATATTTCGATGCTGGTTTGGGAGAATACGAAAAACATAGAATAAACCAGCTGCTTTTCTTCCCGCGCAGACCGTAAAAGCCGGTCTAGGGATTGGGCGAAAATCTAAGGAATCACGTCAATAGGCGATGCAGCTAGCAACTCATCACTATTTTGATTCCACTTTCCATTTTATCGCCCACTAACACGCTAAATTTGGCCTTTGGCTTTTAATGACCTTGGGCTCTGTTTACCCCGCAAGGAATAAAGACGTGATTGTATATATGTTTATTTCGATACACGGATGGCCTCCATGGTGGAGTGGTTAACACGTCTGCCTCGAAGGTGAAAATATAAGGAGTCATGTTAATAGGTGATGCAGCTAGCAACCCATCACTATTCCGATTCCGATTTTCATCTATCCGACCACCAACTTGCTAAAACGAGGCCACTGAGGACTTAAGGTCTGTCTTCCTCGTAAGGGATAAAGACATGATCACTATTTTTATAGAAGTTATGATGAATATGAATTATTATACTAGTTTTCGCCCGTGGCTCCGCCTTAGTGTCAATGCCTCGGGAACCGTTCTTTTCTCCAGAATGAAAGGTATCCTATGTCCCTCTCCATACTCCAGACAACGTGTATGCAAAATTTCATGATGATCGGTTCAGTAGATAGGGCGTGAAACAAAGAAATTCACTTTCGCATTTATAATACTAGCTGTTACCCGCGGCTTCGCTCGCGTGGTCTTTAAAATAATCAAACAAATAAACTAACTTTCGCATTAATAATATTAGTTAGGAAGTTAGGATTAGGATTAGATGGGATTAAAACCCAACCGGAAGAAATCGCCAGCAATTGCTAGTTAATAAGAGAAATCGAGAAATCTAAGTTATGTTACTTGGGTTAAATCTGACATAAGTTCTCATATTTTATTCATAACTTTCCTGGACTACGCGTCTTATCTGCTGTCGGAACTAATGAGAAATAACCTTTCTGATCTGTAGGCGTAACTAGTAATTCAACAAAGGGTTAGGTTATCCTAGCTATCTATTAGGTAATGATCGATAGGCGTGCCGTGACTATAATTAATTTTCTATACTTGTAAGGATGTAGGACGTAGATTGTAGGCTCTACCTACTTGCAAGTAAAATGTTTTAGGTTAAACTCAATTCGGTAGTTGCCTAATGTTAAGATGATTTCCAATTATACTAATTTCTATCTAAAAACACCATAAAGAACACTTTTTATTTGATATCGATTCATTAGGTGATGTTAAAGCTTCTTTAAAGTTGGGTGAATAGGACCATTTTTAAAAGTGTGAAAATCTTTCGTTACAATTATACTGTATTGTAGTCCGCTAAATTTATAGCAACTTTTATTATGAAACCATTATCACAAACGAAATATTTCGTATAGCTACCAAACAAAGTTCTCACGCCACCCATACAAAATACAAAGTTGTGACGTCACAAATATGTAGGCAAACCTGCCCTGCAGCGCGTTTTCACGTCTAAAAATTAACGTCTAAAAACATGTGTCTTTAAAACTTTTATATCTGAAAGAGTTTTTTGCTTAGAAATGTATTACTGTCACTATTGTGTTTATTTTTGGCTGATCTTTACATAGCAACACGAAAAGATGTTAAGGCAACATGCCCATTATTGTCTTAAGATATAAGAATCAAGCACGAGTAGAACTGTTATTGCATTCCATAAAGTAAGACGACATTTGTTACTTAGAGTCCCACGCAAAGCCGAATCCCATACAAACGTACTTAGTTTGGTTTTAGTTTTACAACAGTTAAGCCAATCTCAACAAAATTTAGAAGTTTCGTATCGAAAAATTCTACCCGCTGTAATTTTGTATAGGTATTGTTTTTAAAATTGAAATCTGATTATAAACATCAATATGCCTTATCCGGTCGTATGTACGAAATTTGGTTGATATTGGCTTAACTGTTGTAAAACTAAAACCAAACTACGTTTGTATGACATTTCGGCTTTACGCTAGCAATTTTACCGCGACTTCGTTTGCGTAAATTATAGCTTATGTCACCCGCAGATAAATTAGCTTTCTATTGGTGAAAGAATTTTGAAAATCGGTTGTGTCATTTCGGAGCCTATTCAATGCAAACAAACTAACGATCAAATCTTTCCTTTTTTGACCAGCTTCAAAAAAAAGGAGGAGGTTCTCATTTCGTTATAATCTTTTTTTTATGTATGTTCCCCGATTTCTCGAAGACGCCTGGACCGATTTAAGAAATTCTTTTTTTGTTTAATAGCTAATACTTTACAGACGGTCCCATTAAATTTTTATCGAAATGTATCGAGCGCTTTTTGAAAAAATACACAAAAACCAAAAAAAAAATATACAAGTATGCCGTTCGGTTTACACTTATGTACTTCCATTTTAATTTTTATGCTTATTCAAACAAATTGATAGGGGTGAAGTCGATTTTTGTTTTTTGTTAAAAATATCTTACATTGTTTAATTTTGGTATATATGTTAGAGTTTTTACTCAAACATACGAGTATATACATAAACATACGCATTACATAAACTAGTATAGATTAACTTTTACTAAAAACCCATCTTTTCTGGTACCATCTCTTTTTAAACACCTATCTAAGGACTCTTGGATTTTTGAAACGCAACGACATACGATACCTTAACTGTTGAAATCCATTCAGCTGTTTTGATGAAACAAGGTAATAATGAATTCGCAAAAAACATTTAAAATGTGCGCGAAAAAATAGTAGGAATAAACTTATACACGGCTAAAAGTTCTAAAGGTAGCGTGCTAAAGTAAAACCTATTAACCGATGTGAATTCAAACGAAATAGAAATATTTTCCAAGAGATTTACGAGCCAACTATCGAGAAAGAAACATGTTGAAAGCAAAAAGTTTACAGGTACAACTGCGTGGGAGGACCGGAGTCGTTCATTCATGCAGATGCATCAATGGACAGCGTAGCCACATTCACCACTACTAACTTGAACATTATTATCTATTGTGCGCGAGTGTAAGTTTCTATACAACATTGACCACCATTAGCTTGAAAATTATCTATTGTGCGCAATCCGTGCTTTGGAAGACAAGCTGCGGGCTGAGACCTGACATTGTATTCTCAGCATCGAGCATGAAGCTAATTTTTGGACAGCGTAAGTTTCTATACCACATTAACCACTATTAGCTTGAAAATTATCTATTGTGCGCAATCCATGCTTTGGAAGACAAGCTGAGGGCTTGACATTGTTCTCTCAGCTTCAAGAATGAAGATCTTTTTGGTACCTTTATTTACGTACATGCGAATGACCAAAATAACATGTTTTTGTGAAAGTGATATGGCTGGCTATGTGTTTCTCAACGAGGCCGAATCAGATATGAGAAGATCCGTAGGAGAATAAAAGCCACCGACATAGCTCAGAAGATTAGCTCCTTAAAGTGGCAGTGGGCACATAGCGAGCAGAGCTTATGGCCATGGGGCAGAAAGGTTGTCGAATGTCAACCACGTATTATGACGCAAGCGTAGCGTCGGGCACTCACCGACCAGCCTCCGTAGCATGGCACACGCGACATCGTTTATCGACTATCGCCATCTTGTTTTTCGCAATACTGAAGAGCGAAAAGTTATCGATAGTTTATCGCGCGATATAAACGGAGTCGCGGGAGCCATGCTACAGGGGCTGGTGGTTGGAGGACCTGACAAAGGAATGGATGCAGGCAAATTCCAACTGGTCATTTCGGAAATTTGTAGGAGATGCCTATATCCAGTGGACTTCCTGCAGCTGAAATGTTTATGATGATGATCTATAATTGTGTTAAATAATGGAGGTACCTTAGATCTTTCCACCACTGGATCACTACCGTTTTAAACTCATCATTATCATCATCTGACTAATATATATTGGTAGAAAGTCAATTGTCATGTCAATATAATATTTACAGTACTTTAGTAATAATCGTCTGTAAATAAGAAATTTTTCAATCAATTTCTTCCACAAAATGTACTTTCATCTCTATACTATACTAGGGAAGTGAGTGTTATTGAATGAGACAACTATTGCGTGTCGAAAGCAAAAATTTACAACTGCGTGGGAGTACCGGAGTCGTTCATTCATGTAGATGGATCAATGGACATCGTAAATCATACGTATACATCAGCCACATTGACCACTACTTGCTGCCAACGAAGGAAAACTGAAAAATTTGTCTATTGTTCATACAATAGACAAATTTCTCAGTTTTGATTTCGTAATCAATGCTGCTAGTGAAGCTTAGACCTAGAGAGTCATTTCTCTCTCATTTTCAAGTACTAAGCTCTTTTCGGTGTTATTGTGTGGAAACAAACGTGCAAAAGGACTATTTTTTGTGTAAAAAATGGTGTGGTTTGCCAATGTCTTCGCTATTTTTTAATAACTGTGATTTATTTAGAGAATGTTCATGTATTCGTCTGAAACTAAGAAAATGTTTCAATCACGTTCATGTGAAAAGCAATAATCTTCAAATGCATTTCCATTTCTAGGAAAATATTGTTGAAAGCAAAAAGTTTACAGGCACAACTGCTTGGGAGGACCGGAGACGTTCATTCATGCAGATGCGTCAATGTACAACGTAACTTAAAAGACGCATCGTGTGTAGGTTCTAATGTACAAACTTCATATTACCTTTATTTCATAGTTATTTGTTTCAGGCTGTCGACCACTTGAATTATGTTTTATAAAACCGACAATTACACTTTTAAAACCAAAGATTAGGTCATACTTCAAACTAACCAGGTAAGTAGTAACTTACTTTGTGCGCCTGTTACATGCAAATCGGGAATAGATAAGCAGGAAGACCATGGCAAATTATAGACCCGAATATCCACTCCCTGTAGGAGGATGGCAAAGTACCTAATTAGTAAGCATTGTTTTCTACCAAACCCAAACCGCTATCACTCACAGAATAATAGGCACTAAAGTCTAACGAAAAACAGAAATGAGAACATATTTACCAATTTCTCTAATGAGAGACGCGTCAAACATATTATTTAATCAATAAAATTGTTGGCGAGGAAACAAGACGAGCTTTTCATTGATGTTGTCTCCGGATTTACTACCATCCGTGGGCGGACCGGCGTGGTCCATGCCACGCGATATGAATGGACTAGGCGCGTGCTTACCATAAAATATGTAAAACAAATACTATAGCTTTAACCTCTATCTGCTGCAAACTTCAAATCTTCTTCTTCATTTACTCTATGTACGAATACCATAAACATTTGTACGCCGTTTCCCAAAAAATAATGTAAATAGACTTGTTCTTTCATATTTCCAGTATTGAGTTTTGAAGTTAATGCTTAGCCAATTACGAGGGTAGCAGTGATTTGGTGTGGAAGTTTAGACTTTCGTTAATTATATTATTTACTGAAGGTAAATAATCAATACATACACTAGATAAGATTTAATATATTTGTTGAAATACAGTACAGGGATTTAATAATTACAAACGCTCGTATTCAATCTTTAAATAGGATGCAAATATTGAAATAGGCAATATGATTCTTCTAATAAAATTATATTATATACTTAGATACAAGTTTTATTTTACTTAGGTATATAAGAAAAAGTGTTTTGTCTAGATATGGAATGTCCGAGTACAAAACGTTTATAGACAGCTATTAACATGTAATTTCCATAATACACGTCTATGCCGCATATTAATGTTATTTCAGACCTTAAATTTGATAATGTACGTGACGATATTGGATATGCGGCCAAATTGTCATAAAACTCTAATATATTTATGGAATGTAAGAAATATTTAACTTACGTGAAAGAATTTTTATGACTCTAAAATAAATGTCTAAAGGCATGAAGGTATATCGTATCCGAGGTACTTTGAATTATATCTCTTACATTTTAAACCCGCTCGCTGCGCAAAGCTAATAGATGGATGATATATAAGATAACAGTCGTGTGGTTCCCGGCAGAGAAGAATAGGACCACTCCAAATCTTCCCGTGGATGTCGTAAAAGGCGACTTAGGAAACTAAAGCTAAACAAAGCTTTAAACATCAAAGAGACCTCTCCAACTCGTCTGGCCAGCGTGGAGAGTGTAGGCCAAATCCTCTTACTGCTCTGGCAGTACAGAGATGGTCGTGCTCCTGCAGTGGAGACTAATAAGGACCTGATGATGATGATGATATAAGATAAAAATGAACTAAACGTATTAAATCTAAAAGTGAGTTTCCTTGTCCGTTAATTACTTACCAACATTTTTATAGCTTAGCCTTTTTAATAAAACCGCAATCATTCATAACTAACGCTGTAAGAGAAAACTCACCTGCGGTCGAAGAATAAAATAACATTGCTTCACTGTCAATTCAAGAGCTTTCAAAACTTAAACTTTAACTAAATTTCGGATGTGTTTAAAGACCAGACAATTTCGCTTATTGTAGACAATCGTAAATTAGGGCTTATCCGGTCCTTAAAAGCAGGACGTCCACAGGGCCACATTCTAAGAGGATAGATGATGTTTACCACGTGTCCATAGAGTTATTCATAGCAGTACAGACTTCAAAGTCAAAGTCTTTCACGCGAAAAGGGACTCTACCTTTTTCGCAGCATTTCATACTCGTATTACTGAATCATTTATTTCCATTTTGTCTCCAAAAACATGATATGTTACTTACGTATCGAAAGTAATAAAATGGTAGTAGGTAGAGGTAGTCACAGATGTTATTTTATAATACTGTTCAGTCACATTTTATACAAAAATAAATTAGAAACATATTTTTTTAAATATGAAACTATATCATCATTATCAGGTCTTTTTTAGTCTCTACTGCAGGAGCATGGCACTCTCTGTATTACCAGAGCCTTATATTAGCCAGAGCAGTCTGAGGATTTGCATGGCCTACACTCTCCATGGCAAGATGGGTTAGAGGTTCTCTTTGATGTTTATGAGCTTTATTTAGCTGGTGTTTCCTAAGTCGCCTCCTACGACATTTACGGTAAGAATTGGATTGGTCCTGTTTAACTCTGTCGGGAATCACACGACTAACTGTAACTATATAATCAAACTTAATTAGCGTTCTTTTCCAAAGTAATCACATTTCTAAAATTAGACAATCTTATGTAGACGCTCGTTAATTAGGGCCTATCCGGTCCTTAAGCAGGACATCCACAGGCCACATTTTAACGCAATTGTAACAATTGGCGCGTCATAAAAAGAGAGAAATCCTCGTCTGACAGCCGCAATTATGAAAAAGTAGAATTAGATTCAATTAAACTTGATACGGGCTAAAATAGACGCTTCCTTGATTTGTGATGCTTGTTTTCTAATTAAGAACAAATTGCTTCGAGTTGTCTAATAATTATTTGTTCATTATTAATTGGTTTTGTACGGTTTTAACTTACTGAATTAAGTGAATGGAAGCCAAAACGACTTGTTTGCTATCAAATTTCATAAGAACTGAAACACAAAACGAAAAAGAGTTTGGGTAACAGACACAACACTATGCTCTTAAGTTTATTGAACTTTAAGATAGCAAAGCAAAACATCAAAACATGGATAAATTGGTTGAAGGCTCCCGGCTTATTATGAATATGTCTGTAGAAGCGTATCTTAATTTATATTATGGCATTTTTAATGCGGTTGTGACCAATATATAGACATTTTATCCCGGAAGGATAAGATGTCTTACGTATACGTGCAAAGTCAGGTGGTTGGCTACTCTCAGAAGTAACGAAAATATTGATTGCTACAAAGTTTTAGTATGAATATTTGTGCACAATCAAAAACGTAGTTCTTAATTATTTTTTTGTCCTTTTCATTTATATTTTAAGTTCAATTTCCTTATTGGGAGACCAAACTGATACTCAAACCTGCCTTCAAATGAATTCTTAATGTTTTAATTTATTGCGAAACTTAATTCAATATTACCTAATGCCACTGCGGGAGCTGGTCGTTGGGGACATAAAGAACTTTAATATCTTTATCGGATTGATATCTGATATCATTGAGATAAGCTGACATCTGCTTTTAATGAGTTAATTGGTGTCGGTTCTTAACTGAATGCGGGTTGGCTTTTAGCAGAGTTTATGATTACTATGCGAATCTGCATTTAAAAAATACATGTCCTTACACCTTAAACCTAAGCTAAACAAAAATAATTTTGCAAAATTAGAGGATTAAACACCCTTCAGATGGATGATCGCTTTTAATTAGATACCCATCTGCGGAGTTCATTAGCCCAGTTGGCGGGCGCATTACTAGCGCTTATACGTGTAAAGCAACCCCAGGTGTGGTCTCCACTGGGATTCTTGACCACAAGAGGCACAAAATAACTTCATCCACTATGATGCTAAATGTGAACCGGTCTTAAGACCTCTGGCTTTGTCTACCCCGCTAAGGATAAAGACGTGATAATATGTATGTTTGTTATTTTTTTTTATCCGCCCTACTGTTAGTCATTCCCTCAATTGTAGGTATTGAATAAAGTATGAAGCTATACCGATAAGTATCTTCTCGTATAGTAGGTACTTATTAGCATATACCTACCGTCTCGCTAAGAAGGTATTTTGGTTATCAGATAACTGGGGACTTCGTAACTTCGTGATTAATGTTCGTGTGTACGAAATTCGTTAAAAGATGGATGGAGTCTTGAAGCTCTAGCCTACCTACTTGCAAAAGTTAGTTTGTATTTTAGTTTTGATATGCAACGTAAAGGAAAGAATTACTACCCTGTTTCACTTACCTTACTCAAAAAATCCTTTTACTCGTACCTACTTTATTCCATAGGAAATCCTAAATATTTTTCATTTATCCACATGATTTCTAATAATATAGCAAGCAAGAATTTTAATTCTTGCTTGCTATATTATTACCCCGAATTAGTATATTAGTAATTAGGATATACCCCGAAGTTAATCCCATATAAATTTGAAAAAAATCCAGCTCAATCAAATTTCAAAAAAAATCTATCTTTGGCCGGTTTTCTAGAACATTGATTTTTTGCTTCTCGACGGTTTAATTTCTGCGTTATAAAGTTTTATCATTCCACCTATAAACAGAACAATAGCAATAAATATTCCACTTGGAGGAGACCACGATATCGCAAGACATATCCATCATGAGGGACCTTATTACCTACATTTGTCTGACCTACCGTTAGCGCCCACGACCTTTAAAGGGCCGATCTCCAGTCCCCACGCACGTTGCGAAACGGCGGAATTCCTAACAGTATGTCTAAATCTATGTCTCGAAAGGTAATCTTTACGTAAATATGTTTATAAATTCATAATGAAGACATAGTACTTGAGTAGAAATGGTTCCAACAACTGGCCAGCTTTCCCACCTTGGAATATAAAGGATTTTTTTATATAGTTCTTATATAGGTAGTAGAATTTCGTTAAATTTGTGTTTTGGGCAGTTTAAGATATTTTACAATATTACTACTACGTACGTAAAATCATCTTCAGGTCTTTGTTAGTCTCCACTGCAGGAGCACGACCCTCTCTGTACGGCCAGAGCCATATTAGCCAGAGCAGTCAGAGGATTTGGCATACACTCTCCACGCTATCCAGACGGGTTGGAGAGGTATATATTATTATTCGGTATATGTAGCAATAGGAAAATAGTTCAATATAGTCAATATAGTAATCTCTGTGAATTTTACAATAATATTCAACATCACATTATATACTTTCGCTTTAAGATTATATAAAAAGTGTAATAGCTAGAAAGCAAAGCCAAAAATTAAAATTATCCCTTCTTAGAAAATTAATTTACCTACCTACTGAAGTATGTAATTTACTCTATTTTGAAATTTCATGGTAAACAATAGAAGACTCCAAAATGAGAGATTATTTTGACCAAAATTATGATTTGCATTTCGCTACTATTCCTAGTTGAATTTTAATAGCTATTATAATTAATATTAGTCAATGATAGGTAGTTTTAAACTCCGCAATCAACCTGAGTACGTCAACATACTTAAAACTTTAACTCTACCTAATCTAACAGGTTACCACACACGCGGTATTTACCACACGCATCATTACCACCGTCGAAGTATTTAGTGGTAAATTAACAGCTAAATACTATCCTTATCTTAAGCATAAGCAATTAACGCCTGCCGCCACGGCTTTCTCATCTGGACGAGTCGTGACGAGAAAGCAAACTTTATAAACAGTAGGTACCTCTTGTACAGCGCTGCTATTTTCTTTGTAGAAATAACCAGCTTTTCAATATTCCAAGTAAGGAAGTTGAGAAATTTCTTCGGGAAATAAAAAACTTAATCATGTATTAATACTTTTCACCAAGTTTTGCCTAACGATATTGTGTGCCAGAGCATTGAATGTCGCCATCAGGCGGGCCTAAGATGGCTCCGTTTCATGTTAGGATGTTTAGCTGTCCAAGTGCATAGGAGTGATAACCAAAATTATCAGTAGTCTCATCATATTACAAATAATGGAACTAATGACGACGAAAGATGACCTTGTTAGTACTTAGCCCAGCTATATAGATACTTACATTTATGTCAAACGCATACCTATGCACCTCTAGACATGTGTTTTAAGCGAATGTCTTTATAAATGCATTATTAAACCGTGGTGTCACATATCACAATACACCTGGCGACCACAACTGGGGCACTGCGGAGGATAAAGTAGCGAGCGCGCTAGACAGACCGGCGTCGGCCCGCTGGTTATGTTACAATTACATAACTACCATTGCTAACTACTGTAGCTCCAACAAAGGATCCAACATACACTTATACACTGTTATAGCAAGACTAAGAAAGAGAATGAGGTTTAATTTAAAGTCAATAGTCCCACGGTTTCACATATTGTAACAATACGGATGACCACAACTGGAGCACTACAGCGGAGGATTAAGTAGCGAGCGCGCTAGACACACCCGCGACAGTTCGCTGGTGCTTTTACGATTATAGAAATAACCAAATACAATAGCACTACATAAACAAACTGTAATCACAAAGATGAAAAAGAGAATGACCATGTACTGCAAAAAGCATTACCGGGGCACTACAACGGAGGATAAAGTAGCGAGCGTGCTAGACAGACCGGCAGCGGCCTGTTGGTTATGGTATGATTACATAACTACCATAGATTCTACATACATATGCGGCTATCGCAAAGATGAGGAAGAAACAGAGGGAATATAAATCGCGGTATCAAATATTGTTACAATACATTTAGCGACCACAACCGGAGCACTGCGGCGGAGGGTTAAGGAGCGAGCGCGCTGGACAGACAGACAGATGTTACGATTACATAACTACCATAGATTCTACTTATACCTATAGGTATACGGTTATTGCAAAGATGAGAAAGAGAAAGGATGTACGTCTAAAGGCATAAAAACCACGGTGTCACATATCGACTCCCTCTTGTCTTTTTCTCATCTTTGCGATAACCGTATGGTGCAATCCACCAAGCCAGGAACCACCCAAAACTACTAAATCTACCATTCTCAGAAAAAATATAGATATATATTTGCACCGTTCGAAAAATACCTAAAAAACAGGATCACTCGGATTTTATTCACATTAATTTTTTAATGATTCTCTTTTTTTAAGTGTTAAGTATATTTGTGCAAAAAAGTAAGTACATACAGATGAGGACGCAATCAGAAAATACTCAGATGACAAGAAAAGGGAGAAGGAAGTTTCAACATCAATATCGGTCTGAAGATGACTGGCTGGACCTGTGAATCTTATGTAACTAATTGCATTGCAACCTTACTGGCTACATCGTAAAGGACGAGTATTAACGTTTAACTCTTTAAAAGTTCAAAGTTCTTTATTTGCAAATATTTCTGCAAATATTTTAATGAATCCTATGCTCATTAATTGCCGACCAATTATTTCTTATCTTATTTAATTATAAATGTAATAAAATTTTATCATTATGTTCTTCAAACGATCATTTTATAACGAAAAGCTGTAAGCAGTTTAGAAATGTTGCCACGATGCTTTTGGCTTGAAGCTAGCTATTTTCGAAGTTAGTACGAATAATGACTTTAACTTCCGCGAAGCTCAACTCGTCTGCTAGTCGCAGACTCGAAAAGCTTTAAGCTTTGAGATTATAAGTAAGTTAGGTACATAATCTCCTCTTGAAAGTGCTACAACTATTACAGGATATTCTTAAACTTTAAAATTAAAATCCTTCAAAGACACACTTCCAATAATTATCACACATTGTAGATTTGACTGGACATGTTCATAAACTTAAGGCGTAGTGAGTTCACACACTAGCGCCACCCAGCAATTAATTCTATAAATTCTATAAGTCCTAAATCATATCAAATTTAAAAAATCTAACAGCTAATTGCCATAATAAATTACTTGTAGTATTATTGGTGTGTACAAGTTTTCACTATTTTTAATTTGATGAATTAAGAGAACGAATTATTACGCCAAAAGTGGCCACTTTTGGCGTAATAATTAGTTCTCTTAAACTTAGATTGTAATATCTATGAAAAGTAACAAAAATAATACTACAAGTAATTTACTAGGGATTTTTAAATTTGATTTGATTTAGGAGTAAATGAATTAATTGCTAGTGTGTGAACTCACTTCGCCTTAAGTGTGGATGAAAAATCAATATTTCCACTAGTAAGGAGTTAAGGGGGAAAAATCAGCATTCTTATTATAATTAACTTATTATGTTACGAGTAAATTATTTGAACTTATTTTCCTGATCTTCTCATGGTTAAAGTATTTTACAATACTGGGTGCAGTATAAGTAATAACTGCACAAAACTGTACATGACTTTCACCTAGGTACTGGAGCTCGCTGGCCTAGTGAATGCAAGCATTATAAGCGCTTCAGCATCTAAAGCAACCCTGGGCGCAGTCCCCACTTGGATGGGTGACCGCAAGTGGCATAAAAATTTCTCGAGCTCCTCCGTGCTTCGGAAGGCACGTTAAGCCGTTGGTCCCGGATGTCATCGTTGATGGCAGTCGTTAAGCTATGTCAGATGCATTTGGGCAGCTTGAAAAATCTGACACCAGTGTTGGCCACTTACACTCACGAAAAACAAACAAACACCTAAGTACTTAAAACAAATAAAAGCTTTAAAACGAAAACTACAAAATTTGGCTTGGTACTCGAAATACTTGCGATAACTACTTACCTTCCTCTGAATTCGCCTAGACACATCGGCGACTCTGCCCACGCATACTTAATTAACAAAACTAGCCAAGCTGATTCACAAGTCTTGGCCGTCAAGAGTCAAGGTATTATGATCATCAGGGCTTTTTTAGTCTCCACAGCAGGATTACGACCCTCTCTGTACTACCAGAGCCATATAGCCAGAGCAGTCAGAGGATTTGGCCTATACTTTTACGCTGGCCAGACTGGTTGGAGAGATCTCTTGATGTTTTAAGCTTTGTTTTCTTCGCTTTCTACAACATCCACAGAAAGGCTTGGAGTGGTCTCTACTCTGCCGGGAACCCTATGGCATTCGATATGACTGCAGGGACATATATCGACACCACAAGAACTATCGATACCTTTTTATGCATATCTAAGTATTTAAATAAATTAGTATTCTGTATCAATACTTTGAACTATCACTTTAATTTAATACCAATATATTCGACAACAATACTGCCTATAGATAACAATTGCTTTCCTTTTCGTACATATTATATAATACAAGAACAGACGAGCGTGTGACGCGTGCATAGAACTGACAACTTGGAAGAAATAATTTTTATTAAATAAAATATTAATATTTTTTATCGATACCCTTAAAAGTATAAAAATATTAGTTCACATATTAATAAAATAATACATATTTTTATGCATAAAGTAAATACAAAAATACTAATACCTACAATATCGATATTTCTCGTTAGTATCGACACCATCAAAGTATCGATATTTCTGTCCCTGCTTTAAAGAAAACTAGCTCCTTCTTCTTCTTCCTCGCCTTATCCCTATTTGGGGTCGGCTCTGTATGTCGACTCTCTCCATAATTTAAAAACCTTAAAACTAGCTCCTTCTTCTTCTTTCTCGCCTTATCCCTATTTGGGGTCGGCTCTGTATGTCGACTCTCTCCATAATTTAAAAACCTTAAAACTAGCTCCTTCTTTTTAAATAATATCTCTCATTTTTATCGTGTCTATCAAGAAGCAACGATGGTGGTAAACGCAAATTCAAATAATGATCATTCACTTTTTCCTTGAAAAATCACTAAATCCACCCAGATCCTCAAAATAGCCGCCATATCTACCTAAATCCTCTAAATTCGCCTAGACACATCGGCGTCAATGCCCACGCGGCTATTTATACCGTTCATAACTGGATCTGTTCCATCGACGGTCCTGTATGTACTATACCGCTTCATGATAGATGGGTACTGATAGTATCTCAAATTCTCGATTGATGAAAAACAGGCATAATGTGTGTGATGATTTGATGAACGTGATTAAGGTTCAATGGTATGCATCATACGCAAATATAAAAGGATTGATGGATTCTTCTAAATAAACTTTTATATTTTTATAGTGTGTTTGTTTATTTCTCTATCTTTAGAGGCTTACATGAGCGAAACTAACGCTACCCATCATCACTGCAAAATCTCAATAAAAATAGGTACGTACTATAATACCTACTTGTAGTATTATTTTATTGATTAAAATACGAGGGTTGAGTTGAGAACGGAAATAGGATGAGTCAAGAAAAAAATAATCATTAAAATTCATGGGATTAGAATTTGTGGGATGAGTACGGAATAACCCAACTTTATTAGTAAGAGCGTATTATTGTCATTTTTGGCGGTAATCCACAATTCTCTGCATTTAAAAAATGGAAATAATGATAAGTAAAACCACTAAAACGAACGAAACGAAAACAACGAAAATACTACAAGTAATTTGGTAGCCAAGTTCAGTTTTGTTTTAATTTGACTTGATTTAGAACTTTAAAGAAACAAAAAAAATAGGTGGCTCTAGTTTTGCTTATGTAAGCCTCTTAATGTTAATACGAAGCAACGCATCAACGTTTTTCTAATATAACTTTTCCCGCGACTTCGTCCGCGTAAATCATGGCCCATGTCACCCGTAGATAAATAAGCTTTCCATAGATGAAAGAATTTAGAAATCGGTCCCGTAGTTTCGAAGCCTATTTATGCAAACAAACAATAAAATATTTCCTCTACAGAATGTTAGTATAGATTAGGGATGTAACGAATATATATTTTCGACATTCGTGAATGCGAATGCGAATATTGGTCATGCGAATGCAAATATACCGGTAAATCATTAAAATAACAAATAATACAAAAGATAAGTACTTAATCACAATATTTATTAATAATTATACATATTAATAGTAATGAAGGTACAGTTAGTAGGTAGGTAAACATATGAAATTATAACAATCTTTAGTATTCAAATTTTAACACAGGCAAATTATATTTAATGAAAAGTAATTTGGCAGCCTTTTCTCCTATGAGGCGATTTCTGAGTGGCCCATGAGCCCGGCTGCACTAAATATGACCCCGCCCACTTCTAGCATGCACCGACTTGCACAGATTCGCATTCGCAAAACATTCGCATCGTTCGATGCGAATGCAAATGTTGATGCGAATTTTTAAAATGCTGCGAATATTCGTAACATCCCTAGAGATTACAATGCTGATTTGCCGAGGCAAATATAAACTGGTACAGTTGTTGTTGATTCACAACAGAGCCGACGAACCGTACGAATTTGTTCATCCGTTCTATGGTAATCACAGATAGCCTAGGTACTTTTATGTCTACTCAAATTAAATTGTTGTACAAAAGTCTCTAAAAATTTGAACCCCTTAAGGGGTGATTCAGCCCGTCGATATGCAACCAACCCCGGGTGCAGTCCCCAGGATGGGTGACCGCAAGTGGCCAAAAGATGTCTCGAGCTCCACTATACTTCGGAAGGCATGTTACGCCGTTGGTCCCTGCTGCTATCATTGATAGCAGTCATTAAGGGTGCGCTAGTCAAGTTTTTCGCCATACAAATTCTGTAGGGTGATGACTCCGTTGTCTGGTATCGTCTGTTTAAAGTTTTTAATTTTATCGATTTGTTTTGTCGATATCTATGCTTGTATGGAATCATAATTGTAAAATTATAAGTACTTTAAAAGTTATGAGTCTCAAAACATTCCGTTTTAACACGTAATTTTAACGCAACTTTGGGCACAATTTAATACCGGAAGGAGTATAAAATCTCTAAAACAAAATTCATACAAGCATAGTTTGGTTATTAAAAAATATAAATTATTTTACTTTTAATAAAAACATTCAGCTGTTTTATCACAAGAACACTTCTCCCAAATGCATACTCGCGAATTTTTAGACGACGAAGATTTAGATTTTCAACAATATTTGTGTTTGCACACACTAGACTGTTGTTCCGATGTGCTTATACATCAGTGTAAATAGTTCCGCACTGTTCAAAACCGAGTCTATCCCTTTCTCAGCGAAATAGCACGCATTTTAGCCACGTGCGCTGACGAGTTCGAGTTCCCGACTAGCGCATTCTTAAGACGAAAAATCAAAATAGACAATAAGATGAAAAATCTGACACCAGTGTTGGCCACTTACACATACGAAAAAGAAACAAGCAAAGGGCACAATCAATCCTTTTCAAAGCGATCAAAATTTCACCATGTATACAATAGCAATCGTCTTTTCCATTTCAAAAGATAATTTTACTTCATATTTTAACTGAAGATCGCTGTAAGCTACATAAGACAGAAGCGACGCTCACGAATAATTAAGCCAGTGAAAAATATGTCAAAGTTACACGTCTGCCTAAATATGGTACGAATAAATTAAGTCCCGTTCGCGTCTCATCTCAATCCCTAAGTACGTACTTACTTTGAGCTCCCTCATAGAGGATTCCGCGACTGAATTTAGGACATCATAAAACGAACTCGACTTTAAGTTCACAACTTACGTTGCTCCTTATCACAAAGTTATGAGAATATAGAAATGAGACTTGTTAAGATTAGATTTCAATCACATTTCGATCATCTAAACTTTTATTATTTTGTCTCAGGAACGTGACTCGTACAAAGAAAATACCTATACAAAACTAGCAATTTTCACACGATTTTTTATGAGCGTCTTATTAACTTTGCAATTAAAAATTACGAACGATGTTGTAATGTAGTGTAATACGTAACGCATATTCTTTAATAGCTCATGCATGCATCATACAGCGTATAAATTCTTCGGAAATATGAGATATTTTATTCTACACAAAACCGCAATATGTGGTGATCTATGAGGGAGGCCAATGTCCAGCAGTGGACGTCCCTCTGCTAATAGATATGAGATGTGTGTTTATTACAGGTAGCATGGTATTTTTCCTTTAATCTTCAAATAAGATACATATAATCAGGTCACTTGTGTTTTTGTATATTCGAATCGTTTGCTCCATAAGACAATTGCTTGATAATAAAATAAATTTATAATACAAATATTGTCTTTGTTGGATATCTTTCTTTCTATGAGAACTAAAGTTCAAAGATCAAAATTGCTGTGAAGCAAGCGCCATTTCACCAATCTTAATATTCGTTTTTACGGCATCAGTATGACATAGCCAGAGATACCTAATTAAACATCATTCAATTCTTTATTCCAAAAACAATTTACATTGTGTCGGAAAGAACTTAAAACAAAACATATTAAAAAAACACCGAAATCTACAGTCACAAAACAAACCGTCATCAAAAAATGGCTTAGTCTGTATTTTTGCCAAACCGTTATATATCTGTTCTCTCATTATTTTATATTCCCCTATGTTATTCACATCCAGTAACTTAGTCTTATCTGTTTTAAAAGTTGTTCTCAAAGAGCTCATACAGTTTGACTGAGAACAATAGCCGTAAAGATAACCAGTAGAAGCAATATAAAGAATCCTTGAACCGCTGCACCTCCACATAATGGATTTGCAGTAAAGACTGATGCAACTGTGTGAAGCCTAGAATTGCGATAACCATCCTTTTGACCTTCGTGTAACTGTTGTTTTAGCGGTTTTACATCTTCATAAATATGTCTGTAATATTTTGTGTAAGCTTCAAACATTGCTTTACATCAAATATGTACATCATCATTATGCTTTTTTATAGACTTCATTTACAAAAGCAAAATATGTAAGACTGAAACAAATATTTTGTACATCAAAAATGCCAATTTCCAGTAGATTCAGAGCAAATTGGCTGCGGCAGACGGACGGACGGACAGACAGACAGATTAACGAATGTAAGGGTTCCGTTTATTTTTTCATTATTTGTATGGAACCGTAAAAAATATTTCACAGCAAGCAGTACTCAACACCACAGCTCAACACTAAAATGCCGACATAATAACGGAGCCCTGGGTTCGGTTCAACACAGCTCAGATGCAACCGGGAACGCGCGAAACACCGATTTGACAATGTTTGTTTGTTGTTTGTATGTTTTAAGTCCAGTTGATTATTTTCATCACTATGTAAATAAATAAATATAGAGACAAATCACACGGATTGGCCTAGTCCCACAGTAAATTATGAACTTATGTCGTGGGGTATTAACTAAACGGTATTATATTTTATAACCTTTTTTTGTAATAGACACGTGTACTATACATATAGATAAACATTCAAGACCTAGATCAATGTTAAAAATATCGTTTCTATCGTGATCTGGCCGGTGATCGAACTCAGAACTCTGGATTAGTCAGAAAGGCAATTGCGGCATCACTAACACTCGACCTCTGGTCGACATTTAAGTACTGGACTCATCTTAACTGAAACAATTATATTTAAAATGCTACACGTGTATTATATGAACGTACGTAGGTATATTCTGAGCGCCTTGTTTCATCGTCTATTCAAACAGGACAACCGATGCTAAACCAAAACATTTGCACATAAATCTTGTGTCTATTGGCAAAGATACACAATCGTAAACTTATATTGTACCGCGGTGGGCAGTGCTATCGTGTAATAATAGCACAGTTATTGCTCATCGTGTAGATTCAATATCTAAGTCTGCTACTGATTGCGGTATTAAACCACTCCCGGGTCTAGAAATTATCGAAACGGGGCAGTTTTGAAAAGGACGGTTCTTCCATGCTGGTTTGGGAAAAAAGGAAAAACATAGAATACCTATACCAGCTGCTTTTCTTCCCGCATAGGCCGTAAAAGCTGGTCGAGGAATTAGGTGAAAACCTACGGATACACGTTATAGGCGAAGCGGCTAGCACTCCATCACTTTTATGATTCCGCTTTTCACCTTAACTTACGAACTTGGGCTCTAACGTCTTTATTCTTTGGGGTAGCCAAAGAATAAAGACGTGATTATATATAAATGTATGTAAGAACGGTTTTGATAATGGCGCTCTTGGCGCACTGTGCGTCACGTCACTCACAGTACCAGGTGAGTTTACATCGAAAACAATGCTATAAGAGAGCGGGTAAACTCTATGAAATCGTAAAAGATACATACATATCTGACGACCATATACCGACGAGCTCCGTGGCGCAGCGGTCAACACGCCGGTCTGTGACACGGATGGTCCCGGGTTCGATCACCGGTTATTTGATATAAAATATAGTATCGTTGAGTTAGTATCCCATAACACAAGTCTTTCGCCGTGTGGTTCCCGGAGTAGAATAGGATCACTCCAAGTCATCCCGTGGATGTCGTAAAAGGCGACTAAGGAAACACAAGCTAAGCAAAGCTTATTGTCATCAAAGAGACCTCTCCAACCCGTCTGGCCAGCGCGGAGAGTGTAGGCCAAATCCTCTGACTAACTCAGGCTAGTATATGACTCTGGTAGTACAGAGAGGGTCGTGCTCCTGCAGTGGAGATTAGTAAGACCTGATGATGATGATGATGAACACAAGTCTTACTAAGAACTTACTTTGGGGCTAGCTCAATCTGTGTAATTAAAAAAAATAACCACGTCTTTTTCCCTTGCCGGGTAGACAGAGCCAAAGGTCATAATATACAAAAGCCACGTTTAGCGTGTAAGTGGACGTTATGGTGGAAAATGGAATCAAAATAGTTACTAATTGCTAGCCGCATCGCCTTGGCCGGCTTTTACGACCTGCGCGGGAAGAAAAGCAGCGGGTATTTTACTTTTCCTTTTCTCCCAAACTATCCTTGTAAAATGTAAGTTGTTAAGAGTCGCCTGGAAGCGCATGTCTCCATACAAACGGAAAAAGGGAATATTAAGCATTCAATCAATTAATCTCATTATAACCTACGTACGTTTCTATACAGTTTGGTTAAATTATCAAATGTTTGAGAATTATACGCCTCTAAAGATTTCCATACAAATTTAAAAAGGCTTGTAATTCTCAAACCATTGGTATTTTAACCAAGCTGTACAGGAACGTACGTAGATTATTATGAGATTAATTAATTAAATTATTAATTTTACTCCAAAATTATCAAATATTGCCACAATTCCCTTTTTCCGTTTGTATGGAGACGTGCGCTTCCAGGCGACTCTTAAGGCGTGAAAGATCTCGGATAAAATTGTGATTCAACTATTTCCGTTGGAAATAAGGTCGGAAGTCTTGGTCAATGGGCGGCAAGGACAATATTCTTGATTGATGATGTTTCATGCCTACTTACATCAGTACTAGTAACATTCCATCACTGTCAGAGAAGAAATCACTCACGCACCTTATAAATTTGATACATTTGGAGCGAGGTATATTTTCGGGAAGTATTCAGGTATACAATATGTGAGTGATTAATGTGTATGATAAATTGATGATAGATAAATGGACAATATATTTAGGTGCGTACTTCTTTAAGTATATGTATCTAAGTAATCAAAGAGATCTACAAAAACTGTTGTAGTTTTTCGCGATTGTTACACATTTAAATAAAATTAATTTTTATTATAATAGGTGTATAAATCTATACTTATATACAAAGCTGAAGAGTTTGTTTGTTTGGTTGAACGCGCTAATCTCAAGAACTACTGTACCGATTTCAAAAATTCTTTCACCATTGTATAGGTACGTTATCCCTGAGTGCTAGAGGTTAAGTAGGTATGTACGACGAGGACAGCCAATAATGTTTTTAAAAAAAATTACGGTCATATTCGTCTTACAGCTGAATATTTTTTTCTGTAGTGGCCAGCCATCACCATCTTCATCGTCATCTCAGCCCATCGTCCGCCCACTGCTGAGCATAGGCCTCTCTTCGTTTCCGCCATCCGTCCCGATCCTGTGCACATCTTATCCAGGTACAACCTACAACCTTGATCAGTGGCCAGCCAATCTGTTTTTATTATGCATAGTTTACAAGAATCGGTTAAGAAATGTTGGAACAAATTACGCTGTTTGGAACAAATTATAGCTTTGTCACTCCCACAACCAAATTAATCAAACTAATCATTAACTGACTGAAAAAAGTTAAAGAGTAAAATGAAGTCGCACGGTCCAGCCTGTTGTTTTACCGGATATATTTTACGTGCAGTTAAGAAGAATATTATGATGTCAATATTTGAATAAGTTAATTATTTATATCATTATTTTTTAATTATTGTAGGTAGTAAACGTCTCAAACTTATAATACAGGTAATGGTTTTATAAAGAAATTCAATATGATAAGTTTAACGAACCGAATACCTGAACGAAAATAAAATCGATTTTTTATTGAGGATATAGCTCCCAGTGCCGTGTGGTTCCGACCTTGAACCAATATTACTGACATATCCAATAATACTGTTGTACTATGTCGTCTCTTGCATTACATTTATGTAGGTATGGATATTTTTTTGGTATGTCATCGTCTTACAGGAACTGATGTTATAGGGACATTCACAGTATATCTCACCTCGTTGACTTTTGTGCACTTCCGTCTATTTAGTAAATACAGCAAGCCTTAGAAGCCCAGATTGGTTATCTTCCATTCAATATTAACTACAAGTAGGTCGTTATTAACTTGCCCGCATTGGGAATGGAACCCAGAGCCTCTTGTGTACGCCACATAGCCTGTTAGATATGTTGAGTTTATGTACACTTTAAACCTCTGGTACAGGCGTTGAGTAAACGGTAGAGTAGACGGTAGAGTACTTCCTATGCTAAATAGTTAGCAGCGAAGTAAGTCTACTGTCTGCTCTACCGTTTACTACGGTAGCGTACTTACTAACTAAGTAAGCACTTCTGCCGTCTAGAGCAAACGGAGGCTTCAGTAATATATTATCTTGAGCCCCGGGCTCACGGCAAGGGTCATGCCATGCATCACTCATCAGGATGCAACGGGAACACACTCAGACGAGACTTACACACAGTATAATAATTTATATTAATTCATATCTCCCTGCAACCGAGATAACCAACTGTAAATGGACATCGCGTGTCGCATAAATCATTGCTGATTGCTCAGGCTAATAATAGACCACACAGAATTAAATACGGTTAAAGCTTGACAGTAGTGTATTATTTCCGCAAATATCATAATAAAATATATTTATGTCAAAGTTTAATGTAATAAATACATTATCCATTACATATACATGCTAATAATACCCCACGAGAGTAAAGTGCAATCAATTCATGATATCAATGCATTCTTTGCGCAGAAATCAAATAAATATTCGACAATCTTGAATATATGTAGTAAGTTTAAACATAAAAGTAAAAATAAACTTAATAAATGCATATTACTTTTAGGATATCGTTGAATATAATAACGTTATATTCGTACCGTTAAAGGTGCAAATTCAATTTTAAAAAATAGTATTTCAGCCAGTTCAATCGGAAAAATTAAAATGTCTACAAACTGCTATAGTCATAAAGTCATAAGTAATACTACTCCTCGTTCCATTCTTGTCTTTATGGCATATCAGGTAAGTACTTACTCTTTTCGGCAAACTGCTTAAAAAAAAATATTGCTAATATTACTGGCTGTTTGCCTGTCGCCAACCCTCCTTGGGTATCTCCAGAACCGCGGGCAAGTACCATTGAAAATGAAGTACAAGTATTTGCCCGCGCCGGTAATCAAAGTTGGTACCGCTCGTAACGTAGGCTAGTATGTTAACCACTGCGCTACTAGGGCCTTCGTATCCTCTTAGGCAACATTTCACTATTAAACCAGGCAGCATATTACGCCTCATAAAGCAAATTAATAGTAAGAGTACACCGCTAACCGGCAAATTGTCCGCCCACGGATCCACTTTCATCTGATCTCCGGAAGACGCAATCTTGAGTGGTTAGTCTTAGAGTTAATATGTAGGCGAGCCCTTTCGAATGAAAGCTATGAACAAATTTAAGATAGGTACCTCGAGTTTGAATTCACAGTCAATGTTTGTATATAGATTATAATAATCACTATATATGTATGTATACATATTGTAAAACAAAGTCCTCAGCCGCGTCTTTCTGTCTGTCTGTTCACGATAAACACAAAAAATACTGCACGGATTTTCATGCGGTTTTCACTTATAGATAGAGTGCTTCACGAGGAAGGTTTATACATGCCAGCCAGGAAGAGCTGCTTGTATCTAATAAAATAATATGATGAATATTGAAAACAGCAATATGAACATCAAATGTAACGGTCTTATGTAATAACTAAGGGTCCATCCATATATTACGTCACACTTATTTGATATTTCGACGTGGGGTGGTCACACAAATGGGGTAGGGCCCCATTTGTGTGACCGGGCCCCCCATATTAAAAGAAAGTATCAAACCCACAAAGCGAACAAAGCTTACATTTAAAATCAATTTCAAAATGCTTGTTATTATGCGAGTTACTGAAACTTTAGATTACAATTTATATTTTTTCAGTTTTGAATAAATGAACATTGATTTTTAGCTAAGAAAGGCACCGGTGATCGGCTATGTAAGTGTGATGTCACAAAGCTTATGACCCCTTCCCTTGTTGTCACATTTCATTGACCCCTTCCCTTAACGTGTGACGTAATTTATGGGTGGGCCCTAAACGTTTCTAGTTACAAAGACTAACACCAATCTCCCCATAAATCAATAATCATTGTATGTAGTGTAGCCGACTATCATCTAAGAAGTGCAGTGGGCAATTTCGGATTAGTTCAAAATATTATGTCGCGTGGGCACACCGCACACGTGGGCAGCCGGACGGCAGCGATTTCGTCCGATCACTTCTCTCTATCTAGGGCTGTCAGCCCACCCTCCTTCCTCATCCAAACATGTTCCCGGTTGCATCTTTAGTTGTCGTGATTTGGGCCCTATTGTGCATGCGACAATTTATAAAGTCACAAACATCTCACCACACCACACTCACTCATATTCACATTCTCTCACTTTAACTGGTTCTCAGTCCTACAGTACGTCAGTTTTATTTTTTTTATATTATAGTGGTATAAAAAATGCACCAAAATGTATGTAAAACATATTTATTGAGAATTCAGAGTTTGTGTTTGCACGGTAAAAGCTGTTTTATAGATATTGTTTTTGTCTATGTCGTACTCATTTCATATAGGAAATGAAAAAGCCAAAACACTTTCTTAAGTTTAGAAATACTGACAACCCTATTTAGTTGTGCAAATAAATCTAGATGGAAGTGTCCTTGTCGGTGTTTGGGGAGACGCCGAATGACGACACATGCGTCCGGCGGCAAAGATCGGCCCAGATTTGTCTATGATTTAACAAGACTTGGCTGTATCCGCTTAGATATCTTTGCCCGTGCGTCCGAAAGTCATAACGAAAAAAAGGATTGTTCGGGCTGTGACCTATTGGTGACCTCCTTGGAAGTTGGTAAAAGGAAGCTTTGTATACTAGGAGTAAATTTACCTTCGACATAAACGTAGCATAAACGTGAACTACTTCGAGCAACACGGAATCAGTAGCCATACGCTGCATTCCCCTCTGTCAAGGTACAAGCCAAAATTAGGCATATGCATGTCTATGTGTTAGTTGTGTGTGACTCATCTGTACACAAATTATTTTTTCTTTTTTATGTCATTTTTTGTGACAATGTCATAATTACTATCAAGTGACAGTTTAAGTTTTGTATGTAGGTGTGCGGAACTAAACTTGTGTGCACATTTCCCCCCGCAAAAAACGCCAGAAAAATTGTCATAGTAAATTGTCGCTTTGCCCACTCCCTCCGTCCGGTACGGAGGCCGTGTTGCTCGAAGGTGAACTAGTTTCATACAAACTGATTCGACTGAACACTTTTGTATTTTGTATGGAAATGTCAAATGTTTTAGATTTCCCATATGTCACTTCCCCAGAGTCAATTAATAAAAACTTCGTCGAGTTATGGATTTTTACCCAGACACAGACTTAATCACATATAAAATGTAAAAACAGTTTATATAAGTGCTTAATGGTCTAATTACAGCATTTTTATGATATTAAATAAATATAAACGGACAAATCACACAGATATTACGTGGCATAATCATACCTACTTAGTAGGTGACACGAGTTGGTAGGTACTTATTGTTTGTTGGCTAACACCTGTGTTTTAATAAACTTAATTATGTTATCAATTATGTAAATATTAGATTACGATAATAACAGTTGATTGAATTAAATCGCTAAGCAATTAGAAGTGACTTCAGCTGTATGGCTGCTTATTTAAGTATTTACATTTACGTTGTAAATTCAAAATTTGAAAAAAATAAATATGCGTAGTCAGTGATTTAAGGATAAAAAGCTTAATTTATTATTTTAAAGATAAATTTAAATAAAAAATTGATCTTAAATAAAATACAACCCAATTGAAAGTTTTAAAGTTTGTTTGTAAATTCTTGCCAAAAATTCCTGAGGTGAATATGAATCTCAAGCAAAAGTTAAGTAATAAGTGGTATCTGAAATAAGCAAGTCCGTAACTACATTCAAATCATGCATGTTTTTTTTTTTTCACATTTGTACGTTTCATATACTTAATTTATATGTACATAAGTGAAGGTAAATTCAGATTCTAGCACTTAGAAAGTAGTTCAGAGCTACTAAAAAAACTAGATAGACTAAAATATTGGGCATTCCGCTTCGACGCATGCGTTAAAAAATGCCGATCTTATTTTGGCAAGGTCAATAAACTTTCACCTTTAAAAAGTCTCGTAAAAAATAAAGTTCACTGCAAATTGTTGAAACATGCATGAACTATTTGACTTCCAGAAAAGGAGCCGCCTCCTTTTCTGGAAGTCAAATAGTTCATGATAGCGTTTTTATTTATTTGTTGCGTACTACAAAACTCCGTCTTTTATAAACAGATTTGAAAAAATATATTTCGACATGGTTTCAAATAAATTTCATCGAAATAAGTTCAATAGTTTGGTTATAGTCGGTTTTTAGGGTTCCGTAGCAGAATGACAAAAACGGAATCCTTATAGATTCGTCATGTCCGTCTGTCTGTCTGTCCGTATGTCACATCCATTTCAATCCGTAACTATTGAGTGAGACTTCACAGTTGAAAAGTGGTAGGTGGTAGGTAAAAATAGAAGTTTTTTTTTACTTTATTGCCATGTATGGACAGCCCTTCCATGCATGAAAATAAAACTACAAAAAAAAATTTCAAACCTATACGCGTCTATAGATAGGTCTTTAAAAATAACATTGAGGGCAAAAATGGTTTTAGGAAACCATTTTTTCTCAAAGTCAATAGTTTGAAAGATAGGCACTTCCAAACTGTTTATCACTTTGGAAGTGCCTGTCGTTTTCCATCTTGACCTGGCCGAAGAACCAACCTCGACCCCTCGACCTTGCGTTCTATGCTTTTTCGGTACCACTGAGGCACAGATCGTCTGTCAAAAGAAGATAAGTGTTTCCAAAGGATGAGATGTAAATGCTTATTTTTTGTGGCTAACCATATTTTATTACGGCTGACCATTTAATTACTTCTCTTTTCAAATTAATTTGTTAATTTGGTTATCTTTGCAATATTTATTTAAATCATTGCATATGCATTGGGTCTAAATTATTCCTAAATATACCGCAGTTTGAAATTAAATATGATAAATTAAAATATTCAAATGGATTCTAACACGATTTGTTTACAATCACAAAATTATTGTAAAACACAGTCCACGTTCTGACAAACATTATAAATACTTGGACGGCGACGGGCAGATGTTTTATGGATGAGTTTCCAATACTACTGATTTATATTTATATGCTGTAAAACAATAAAACAGGCCATAAAATGGTCGGTTACAACATACTATGTATCGAATTAATTCTAATTATTATTTACAAGCGAAAGCCTCCACTGTCTATCTGTCTATTTATCTGCCTGTGGGTTGTAGGTATTTAATTAATTTTTAACAAATATTTGTTAGGTATTCCTCGTAGCACAACGATTTTAACCTTAATTATTACAAGGAGCGCACGTTTTAGTTGCGCTCTGGATAGCAAATAAAATATTCAAATGTTATTCCTTCAAGCGCACTTAGGTACGTTTAAAATTTGGGGAGAGCCTGAAGTTAACATAATAAACGATATTGATGATCTATTAAAAGTAAAGGGGTATTTCTTGTAGCGCAACTATTTTGAAACGCACCTAATGAAGCGTAAATAAATTATTCCGCGGAGCGCACCTTTTAGTAGCGCTCACGATGGCAATTTAAAATAATAAAATTTTATTCCGCGTAGCGCACCTGGTCTTTAACTCTTGAATAGAGCTGGGAACTAACTGAAACAAGTAGTGCACGTTCTTTTTTGAACATGGGTGCGCTTCGCGAAATAAAATTTTAATATTTAAAATTGCTATCGTGAGCGCAACTAAAAAGTGCGCTCCGAGATATAATTTAGTTGCGCTTCATTAGGTGCTTTTCAAAATGGTTGCGCTAAAAGGAATACCCTTTTTTTTTATGTCGTAGGACGGCAAACGAGCAAGCGGGTCACCTGATGGGAAGTGATCGCCGCTGCCCATGGACAACTGCAACACCAGAGGTGTCATAGGAGCGTTGCCGGCCTTTTATTTTTCCCTCTCCAGAGGGGAGAGGGAGATGGGCCTCCGGCTCTCTCACTCACCGAACGAAGCATAGTAGCGGTAAAGCTACTACTCAAACGTCGATTTTCTGTGAGAGTGTGGTACTTCCCCGGACGAGCCGGCCCATTCATGCTACTAGCAAAAGTGATTTTCGCCGATAGCGAGGCTCTACCCTAAAGTAAACACACATGTGTGAACAATAGAGATTAAGCAATTTTATAAAAAAGGACGTGCATTACTTGTTATCGATTATTTCAAATTAGCCATCTAATAATCAAACTAATAAATATATTTGCGCATAAAATAACAAAATTTTAATATATTTAATTGTTATCGTAATGGTGCGCTCCGAAGAATAATCGAGGTGCGCTCCAAAATGGTTGCGCTACGAGGAATACCTCATATTTGTAAATAAAATAAAATTGAAATTGAAGTGCACCTATTTTTTTGTCCGGCTGTTTCAGAATATCAGAATAGTCGCAGTAAAGCAGTTTTTACAATTGTTTTTATCATTTATTGCAGAAAACAATGTCCAAAAGCTGGACTCAGCTGGCATTTAGAATTTATAAAGAAATAAAGAAGCTCACAAACATGAACCACGCAAAAATCATCATTACTATCATCATCAGGTATCAGCTCTTTTTTGGTCTCCACTGCAGGAGCATGACCCTTTATGTACCATCAGATTTGGTCTACTACTCTGAGTGTGCTATTCTACTCTGCTGGGAACCACACGGCACCACGCAAACATCACACTCCTTTTTTAAGCAGTCGTGTAATAACGTTTCAAAGCGGTACGAAAGTAAAGTGAGTCAGTCGGCATTCCTGACCTTATTGCATCATGCACCGTCGGATAAGCGTTCATCGCTCTCAGGTATTACGTCTTGCAGAGGTAGGTATCTCTACTTGAGTATTTACGATATACCTACTCGCTGTACAGTAAAACGCTCAAAGGATATATTTCATCGCCGATATGTCGCCGATATACAGTTTCGTAAAATTCGAATTCGAAATGAAGACGAAATAATTTAAAAAAATTAAACTGACTTCAATTATACCTGTGTGTGTCTGATACACATTTAATTCCATAACTCAGAAAACGTCTAAAAATGTGAACGTGAAGCTTTCTTTGATTTCGCCAAAACCGGCCGTTTTAGACAAAAACTAAAAAGTTCTCGCTTTTAATTATAAACAGTTAATAGAATTTAAACTTATTTAGGGCTTCGTAGAATAAAATCAGTATATGATGTCTCAGTTGTCTTTCAAATAATTTATTTGAAATGGAGTGCACTGGAACACGTAAAATTGACATTCAAATATCTAAGGGGAAGGGGAAGCAATGTTAGTTTTAATTTAAATAATTAGGAATAGTAATTTTGCTGAAGTCTCAGGTTAAAGTATACTATTACATAAAAATTCAAACATAATGCACCCTACGCACTATTCTGAGCCTACGCAGTAGTTGTATGTACCCTTGTAGAGACAAATAGAAAAAGAAACATTATGTTAATAACCAAGTCATAACACATATTCGAAATCTAACCCTGTTAGACCAACACGTTCAATAAACTTAAAATACCGCTTCGCAATTCACCAAGAGTTCCCAAACTGGGGGCACATATTTATTATTATCAAGTGAATTATTAAGAGCTTAAAAAGTTTACAAGTTTTAAAAAACAACAAATTAAACATCATAACGCCAGTTTAATTGATTTTATCAATTTATTTTATTCAATCTCTTACAATATAAGAAGAAATTCAAGATTGTCAAAAGCAAGATAATCAATTCCTAACGTTCGATTTCTTTTTGGATCAACCGAGCCCAAGTTGCTGCTCTTGTTTTGCAAATACTCATTCCCTTTTAGAAATCAAAGGTTCAAAAATGTTATGTATAATCACGAGAGCGGCAGAAAGTTTGGGAATCCTTGCACTATACTTTGCCAATAGCAAACACTAATTGAGTCCTACATTACTCATAAAATGCTGAGCAATAAATCATAATAGAGTTCGAAATGAAATACCAATAATATCGTGTCAATATTTCCAATAATTTATCTTCTATTCTAATTAATATTGACATTCCTTTGACTAAATGCATAAAATATTGCTTGCTCGACTAGAAATATATTTCACGTCTATTCGGACATAATGTTGGCGAATAAGTTTTAACAGCTAGCTTTATATATTTTAATTGCGTCCTATAAATATTTTTCATCAGAAAGTTTGCATATTTCAAATGTTTGAATATTTGACTCAATCATCTAAAAACGTAAGCTTGCTATAATAATGTTGTTATAAAAAGATAGTGTATAAGATAGCTGTATTGTACACAGATATTTAAATTGTAATTTCTATAAGTTAAGTATCATTGACGCTGTCAGATATGAGATATGTATTTTTTCTGTTTTTTTTTCAATAACTAATCCTATTTTTGATTCGCTTTAGCGCATATACGAATCCAATATGTTTCAATGATCTACCAGACGGACTAATTATTTTAAAAAGAATTATTTAGGAAACAAGCATATAACAAATCTTAGTTTCATGTTAGAATATGATGGCTTAAATAATTTAATTAAATAATAAAAGATAGAATATAATGGTATCACGAATATCATGATTGGTCACCTGTACTAAAATATAATATGCGCCAAGTGTGCGCATTCTCAGGTGCCGGCCGATCGAATTACTATGGCTTGTGCTACACATGTTAATGGCGTCGTTGAATAGGTAGTTATTCTAGGAGTGGGGTGACTACGTTTGATGAAAACAAACACGCATTGCATATCTAATTATAACCGTTTTATTGCATTTTCTTTTTGTTCTGTGGGTCGATCGAATCGATTTACCTACGTATTTGTAACAACATAAAGTATTTCGCCGAAAATAATCTGACTTATCACCTAAAATAGTTATTGCATTTTCTTTTTGTTCTGTGGGTCGATCGAATCGATTTACCTACGTATTTGTAACAACATAAAGTATTTCGCCGAAAATAATCTGACTTATCACCTAAAATAGTTTATGTAGATTTATTTGCATGATATTTGTGTCAAAAAATCCAAACCAAGTTTATGAAGAAGAAGAAGAAGAAGCGTCACAGATAAAGAAACGTAGGCAAATAGACTCGCGGGCAAAAGTTAGTAACGAAATATCACTCCATATTTATTAGGAAGCCCAGTACAGTAGTACAAATATCATTGAAACATAAACTTTACTAATAATTTTCTACTCCTGGTATACGCCAACTGTCTAGCTCACAGATTGTTTAAAAGCTAGATAGCGCTTGTTGCCAGACTATGTAATGTTGTGCAGCTGGTATTAATCATTATAATAGTACATTGCAAAAACTCAAGTAGGACACTGAACTAAGTAATACAGAAAATATACATTTTAGATATCTTTTATTTGTAATTAAATTTCAGTTTGATTTGGTCCATGTAACTAATGAAGTATCGCAGACGGGACTTGTGATAAATACTTGTCATAGTATGCGTGAGATCAAAGTGAATTAAGTGAATATAGTACGAACAAAAATAAATCATTGGTATCAGCTATCGCTTGATAGGTACTTTTAAATTAATGTTCAGTGCTAAAAATCAAACCTAAAAAAAATGAATACATGAACATTGTATATGTATACTAAGTCATGTTTTTTTTTAAATCTATGTGCCTAGTTGTCGAAGCTTTTTATTGAACGCTACTATAGTAAAAGTCAAATCAGTAACCGTCATACATAGCAAAGACCGTATCACAAGTAAAATGCGACACATTCGGTTTTAAGAGCGCGCAGCCAAATTTGTGCAAGTCAAACTATGAGCGGGAGTCGATATTAACTCACACAGACGTAAAACTATATAGTATGTCATTGTGTGTGTTAGCGCTAGATTGAGCGTAGTCGGACAAGTAATTTTGATACTCGTAATTAATTTTAAAATTACTCATCATTTCAATACTTGTATAAATATGAATGTTATAAGATACTAGCTGATGCCCGCGACTTCGTTCACGTGAACTTTATAACTCCGGTGAATTAATATACCTTAATATGAACTAAAGTCGATACATAAGAGTAATCTGTGAATTTGACCTGCTGTCATGCTGCTCAACTTAAAAAGCGCACATATCCAAAGGGCCTTCGGGAAAGACGGACCTCGGCTTTGGGTGTTGTCTAAGTGTGCAAGGCTTAGAGAGAAAGCAAACTCTCATGTTTTGCTGTATGGGCTGAAAGCTACGTTGCCAAAAAGGCATATCCAGCAGGCCGATTTGCTAACTCAGTGTACAACGATTTGATTGTCACTTTAGCATCCATTACGGTTTTTATTTCATAAATAAAAATAGTCATTCATACCGAAGCCGTAATGAGTATTGAAGTTACCATGAAAATGATGTACACCGTAGCTGTCCAAAGTTAGCAAATAGGCCTGCTGCTTGCGAGTGGCCCGGTACGGCTGGGCGGTTACCAGTAATATAAGCTAATCGTACTTTATACACCGTATCCCAGTGGAGAGAGTGACTCTGTAAAATTTGACATGGTTCTGTATCAGATGTTTGAAATCTTCAATTTAAATACCTCAACAAAAAATGCTCATCAGGTTGAATAACTTTTGCTAAGGCGTCATTTTTTATTTCCTATTTTTTTTTTATCTCGACTATAATGGTACTGCGTCAGGTGTTCCAAATCTTCAATTTAAATATCTCAACAAAGAATGCTCCTCAGGTTGAACAACTTTTGCTAAGGCGTCATTTATATATTCTTATAGTGTACCTGGACCTTTATGGTTCTGCACTCCAAATCTCAGATTTTTTATACCTCAACAAAAATGCTCATCAGGCTCAATAACTTTGGTAAGGCTCCACTTTTATATTTCTTATAGTTCATCATCATCAGGTCTTTTTAGTCTCCACTGCAGGAACACGACCCTCTCTGTACTCCAGAGCCGTATAACTAGCCTGAGTGGTCAGAGGATTTGGCCTACACTCTCCACGCTGGCCAGACGGGTTGGAGAGGTCTCTTTGATGTTAATAAGCTTTGTTTAGCTTGTGTTTCCTTAGTCGCCTTTTACGACGTCCACGGGATGACTTGGAGTCAACCTATTCTACTCTGCCGGGATCCACACGGCGTGTCCTTGTCTCACATATTTTTTTAACTCCTAATACCAGTAGTCCGAATTTTGTTTTCATACAATTTTACATCCTAATAATAAAAAAACCGGCCAAGTGCGTGTCGGGCCACGCGCAGTGTAGGGTTCCGTAGTTGTGATTGACAACTTTGAGTTCACACTGTTTACACTCACACCTCACAGTCTAACAACCAAAAACATCTAACAATGAAGATTGTATGAAATTTTACATTTTCCAGTACATTTTATAAGTTGGTTGCCTATAACTTTTTAGTTTGCACTTAGTACCCAGCTCTGATAGTTTTCCTTTCAACTTCAGTATATATATTATTGCTGTAATTTTTTTCACGTATCCATATATAACCGTTTAGCAGATAGAGGGGGGGGGACACGTACCTCTAACAAAATTTTGCACTTTAAAACCAAATATTTCGGAAACGGATCCCTAAATCGAAAAATGGTGTTCTTAACCTCACAATATTTTTGAAAGACCTTTTTAACGATACCCCACACGATGGGTAAATAGAGAAAAAAAAATTACTCCCCCACTTTACTTGTATGGGAGCTACCCAAAAAAAAATTTTTTTTCAAGGTTTTTTCTACGACTTTTTTGCCATGATTAATATACACACTCATACCAAATTACAGCTTTCTAGTACTTATAGTCTCTGAGTAAAACCGCGGACGGACAGACAGACAGACAGACAGACAGACAGACAGACAGACAGACAGACAGACAGACAGACATGGCGAAACTATAAGGGTTCCTAGTTTACTACGGAACCCTAAAAAATAATAATATAAATAAGATTTTTATGCGAGTCAAAATGGACACATATAATAGTTACTCAAAAACAATCGAAAAGTATAAATACTTAGTAAACGATCAACCCGGTCGGGTCGCACTATACGTGTCTACACACAGTAGATCGATGACCTTGTAGACGTCGACTGGCGAGCGACGAGCGATACGTCAGGAGGGCTTGGCGCGAACTAAATTGTCACTACACGGGCGCTTGGTTTTATAGGCGATTTTAAAAAATTCATATAAAATGATAAACATCGGACATTAATTAAATTAAAAATTAGATTTGCTTGCAAACAGTATGTTTATTAGTAATAAATAGAATATCAAAGAAAAAAATAAGTATTTATCGTGGAAAAGCAGCGCTATAAAACGTAAATTATGACATTTTTTAACCAATTTTTATCAGTATATAGATAAATAATTTATCATATTTTCCTCTGAGGTGCACTAAAAGACAATATAATCTGCGTTCTAAAAATATTAGATTAGTTGCATTAACATGATTTAATTTTTATTTCATATTTCAAAGTGAGCTTTAACCGGCATTTTTGCAATTCGGCGTTACGAAAACCTCATAGTAATAAAAGTGAACACCTATAAACGGTAATTTTACGTTGCAGTGCACTAAAAAAAGAGTTTATCTTTATGTATTCACGAATTATTTTATTTAATTTGGATAATTTAGGCGTAAATAAGGCTGTCGAAAACACCAAAAAACTGAAATTTCGCCGTAGATTGACTGCTCGCTCTTAACACTAATTAAAACTCAAGCGACATCTAGCTCATACAGAGGTTGAAATTTAGAATCGTGCGCCCGGAATTTTGAGTTAAAAGGGGGAGGAGGGGGGAGGGGGAGGAGGGGCTCTCCCCTGGTACCACTCCCGTTCAAAGGTTTTGCGCCATTCCCGAGAAATTAATTTTTGAAATTTGGCATATTTGATAAAGTCATCCATGTAAAAATCACTACCGCTTATTAAAAAAAAGCTCGTCACCTTCGGGCCCAAGGGGATGTGGGTACTAGGGCGGGGAAATCGCGGGAATCAGCAGTTTTGGGCACACCTAACTTCTTTTCTGCCCTCAGTCGTTCCGGATGGTCATAAAAGAAAACTAACTTGAACCTAACTTCTTTTCTGCCCTCAGTCGTTCCGGGTGGTCATAAAAAAAACTAACTTGAACCTAACTTCTTTTCTGCCCGGGTAAGTAATATAACATATAAACACAAAATATTTAAGATTTATACCAACGAAATATATAATTTTGGTCCGTATAATTATCAATCAAGATAAAAATCGGAAGAAATAATTTTGAAAAAAATAAAATCTTATCTTATCGTTATGAAATTTAACAAATCGATTTGTTGTTACGTATAATAAACGTAATACGAGTATATACTTATTATTAAGCATAATAATCATAGATTATACAAATAAAGTGATAGAAGATCCTAATCTACGTTCTGTGACTAAGTCGCTTTCGCACCCCGTCGTCGCTCGCTCGCTTCGCTCGCTCGCTCATATGGTGGTCTATGTGTAACCATAACCTAACCTACCTTCTGTTACCAAGTCGCGTATCCAAACCAGTTGCTTCCGCACCATGTCGTCGCTCACTCACTTCGCTTATATGTTGGTCTATGTGTAACCTTAACCGAACCTACCTTCTGTTACCAGTCGCTTTCGCACCCAGTCGTCGCTCGCTCGCTTCGCTCGCTCGCTCATATGGTGGTCTATGTGTAACCATAACCTAACCTACCTTCTGTTACCAAGTCGCGTATCCAAACCAGTCGCTTTCGCACCCAGTCGTCGCCCGCTCGCTTCGCTCGCTCGCTCATGTGATGGTCTATGTGTAACCATAACCCAACCTACCTTCTGCTACCAAGTCGCGTATCCAAACCAGTTGCTTTCGCACCATGTCGCCGCTCGTTCATTTCGCTTATATATTGGTCTATGTGTAACCATAACCGAACCAACCTTCTGTTACCAATCGCTTTCGCACCCAGTCGTCGCTCGTTCGCTTCGCTCGCTCGCTCATATGGTGGTCTATGTGTAACCATAACCTAACCTACCTTCTGTTACCAAGTCGCGAATCCAAACCAGTCGGTTTCGCACCCAGTCGTCGCTCGCTCGCTCATGTGGTGGTCTATGTGTAACCATAACCTAATCTACCTTCTGTAACCAGTTACTTTCGCACCCAATCGTTGCTCGCAACGTTAAGTCGCGTAATAATTATTGGTTATTATACAAATAAAGTGATAAAAGATCCTAATCTACGTTCTGTGACTAAGTCGCTTTCGCACCCAGTCGTCGCTCGCTCGCTTCGCTCGCTCGCTCATATGGTGGTCTATGTGTAACCATAACCTAACCTACCTTCTGCTACCAAGTCGTGTATCCAAACCAGTCGCTTTCGCACTCGGTCGTCGCTCGCTCACTTCGCTCGCTCGCTCATATGTTGGTCTATGTGTAACCATTACTGAACCTACCTTCTGTTACCAATCGCTTTCGTACCCAGTCGTCGCTCGCTCGCTTCGCTCGCTCGCTCATATGGTGGTCTATGTGTAACCATAACCTAACCTACCTTCTGTTACCAAGTCGCGTATCCAAACCAGTCGCTTTCGCACCCAGTCGTCGCTCGCTTGCTTCGCTCGCTCGCTCATGTGGTGGTCTATGTGTAACCATAACCTAACCTACATTCTGTAACCAGTCACTTTCGCACCCAGTCGTTGCTCGCAAGCATAATAATCATTGGTTATACAAATAAAGTGATAGAAGATTCTAATCTACGTTCTGTGACTAAGTCGCTTTCGCACCCAGTCGTCGCTCGCTCGCTTCGCTCGCTCGCTCATATGGTGGTCTATGTGTAACCATAACCTAACCTACCTTCTGCTTCCAAGTCGTGTATCCAAACCAGTCGCTTTCGCACTCAGTCGTCGCTCGCTCACTTCGCTCGCTCGCTCATATGTTGGTCTATGTGTAACCATTACTGACCTACCTTCTGTTACCAATCGCTTTCGTACCCAGTCGTCGCTCGCTCGCTTCGCTCGCTCGCTCATATGGTGGTCTATGTGTAACCATAACCTAACCTACCTTCTGCTACCAAGTCGCATATCCAAACCAGTTGCTTTCGCACTCAGTCGTCGCTCGCTCGCTCATATGTTGGTCTATGTGTAACGTGTAACCATAACCGAACCAACCTTCTGTTACCAGTCGCTTTCGCACCCAGTCGTCGCTCGCTCGCTTTGCTCGTTCGCTCATGGGTGGTCATAAAAAAAAACTAACTGGAACCTAACTTCTTTTCTGCCCTCAGTTGTTCTGGGTGGTCATAAAAAAAAACTAACTTGAACCTAACTTTTTTTAGTGTTTAATTAGTCTTTTAATGTAGCTTATAAGTATAAAAGAAACAAAGGCTTAATTTCTTTAAAAGAAACAAAGGAATAGCGTAGGTCGTCGAAAAAAAGCACGATAACAGAGGAGCACATTCACACGATTCGAAGCGAAACAGCGGAATAGTAGGTATTCAAATAACCACAACTAAAAGCGCCAATAATCCTTTTTTTTTTTTTGGCATCTAGTATTTTTGCCCGTTTTGTCATAGGAATTTTTAAGTACTGCCAACCGTATATTCTGCATCCTTGTCACATTTGAACAAAATTATTGAAGCTGACTCGCTCCAGCAATGTCATTAAATGTAAACAAGTCAGAAAAAGTCACTTTTAGGTTATGAAATATTTTTTATTATTAGTCGAAAAAAAAGAAAAACCTTGTAATGAGAGTGTTATAACAGTGATCAAGGAACGCATATTTACCTATTACAATAGTGTTTTATCAAAAAATCAGGGCGCACGATTCTAAATCCAAGCCCATACAGATCTATGGTCTGGCTATTCAGAGGGCCATTACGCAAAACCTTCCCGACATATGATTTCCTCGATATTACTTGTAAAACAGTTTATACATTTTAGAAAGAGCTTTACGACGACAACTTTAGCTCGCTACAAGCGAAGCAAAGAGATGACTAAATAAATATAAATATGAAGAGAGACTTTTCTAACCTTTTTGTCAAATTTTATTTTACAAGACGATCGGTTAAGAGGCTTTCGTCAGCGAAACCAGCGACACCCGCTATTTAATTCTTGTAAGTACTTCGAAATAAGAACAAATTTAAAAATCTACGTAAGTATTTCCTTAGTAAATTAGTTGTAGTATTTTTTGTTGAACTTTTCATCAATATTGTCATTTCCGATTGAGAGAATTACTCATTATCGCCAAAAGTTTCCGTTATTGGCGTAAATGGGTGGTATACAAAAATCCTACAAGTCATTTACTAGTGAAGTACTTACGTAGATTTTTTCAATTTGATCTTATTAAATATTAAAAGAAATAAAACCAGGGGCGGCGCTAGTTGAACTAAACTCACTGTCACATTTTAATACAATTTAATATTTACCTAATTCCTCATCGTATTTTATTAATTCTTACATGTTGAGTCAAGATATTGTAGCCCTAAATTACTGTTCTCTCTTTTTGTAGCTCCCTCGAAGATTAAATGTGTATTTATTTCGAAACAAACTAAAACCTGTTCTCCAATAAAACTAAAACTCCTCATTATTAGATGATTAATGTTTTTCTAATACCTTTACTTTGATCTGATTCAAAACCAGTTAACAAGTTGCAAATCAACACCAATTTTGCATACTTACACCGGGCCGCGTAAAATATGCGTCTGAATGTACCGCAATATCTCGAAAATTGCTATGTAAATCATAATTTGATGGCCGGCTAGCCTCCTGCTGTAATTGAGTGGCCATTAAATCGCCTAAATACAGGTAGATAACCGATTCAGGTTGACTGGTTAACTTTTGACATTTTACTTGATTTTGGTATTTTCGTGAAATGAAACCTGGCGTCAGAATTAGGTTAAGGAAACTTAAACTATAAAAGCCAGGTTCAACTATCAATTTTTCTACTACTTTGTCCGCGTGAATTATAGCCTATGTCACCTGCAGATAAATAAGCTTTCTATAGGGGTAAGAATTATGAAAATCAGTTCAGTAGTTTTGCAGCCTATTCACTGAAAACAAAGAATCAAATCTTTCCTCTTATAATATAAGTAAAGATAGATGGTCGGACGGACATCGGAGGCTTAGTAAAAAGGGATTTTATTACTCGCAGACGCTAAATAAACGTGGGAGACCTAATAAAGAAACTACGCGTGCAATCCGTCGAGACACTGCCAATAATAACCGCAATAAACTTTTATACACCACTTACGAAGGCAAGAACAAAGCTATAATGCATCATTTAATGTCTTGTTTTGTTATGTTCAGTTTGTTTACTATTAGTTATGGATTATATTTTTAAAACTAGCTTTTTTTGCAGGCGTGTTAGGTCTTCTATTCCCTCTGTAACCCTATAGTCATCCCCAATAAAAAAAAGTACTTACTAGTTAAATTTACACAAGATGAGGTCTATCATCAAATTTTGCATTAATGCATGCATTGTCATCAGATTATAATAAGTTACACAAAATTAACTATGAAATAAAATAAGTGCTTCAAAACTTAGTCACAAGATTTGACCCACACAGATAAATAAAGAAACCAACTTGCCCAAAGTTAAATAAAAGCTTTAAAAAATGTGTAGCACGCACATTTTGCACATTATCTGCTGTTGATATGTACATAGGTACTTACCTTGTTATTATCGAATCATGAGAGATATTTAGAGTAAAGACAACCATGAATGTATCGCAGGACGAACATTTCGTGACGTGAACCAATATATTAAATTTGATTAGTAGTTAAATCGACGACCCATGAAATGAAATAATGATTACCTATAATAATATTAAAACTTACGCGAGGTAAATTCATTATGAAAACACGGCTTTACTCACGTTTTATTACGTCGGATCCGCCGACAGTGTTTTGAGGGAAGCGTAACCGTCGTGACGCCACCCCTTTCCCTCGCCCCGATGATGGTCTAGTCGGCGAATCCGACGTAATAAAACGTGAGTAAAGCCGTGTTTTCATAATGATTACCTACGCCGAAAAAAATGGTATCTGTGGTAATTATGTAATGTTACCTGGACTGCTGTTTTGACATAATATGAGCTAAGCCTTATCATATAGGTTCACAACCCCTTCTTCATCGGTAAAATCTCGGTGCCTAAGTGCCTTGGTCAACATTGGCTGTTATAAATCGGGTTCCACACATTGAAAGACAAAATAAATCAAGCAGATTTGCATAGTGCCACAAAAATACTTGAAAATGTATAATGTAGCTTTACATCCAAAACATCAAAAATGTATAAAATGTCGATTATCATTTTAAAATATATATTTTTTATTGAAGTTCTATTAATCCAATCCTTCGGGACATAATTAAATGTGTTCAAAGACCATATTGGAGGAAAAGAAAAAAGACTCACCAGTTCGGTAGCCAGCGTTGGACAGGTAGGTGGCAAAGGTGTTGGTCTCGTGCGTGGCCTGCCACTGCGGCGAGGAGCAGTTGTCGTTGTTGGTGTACACGTTGTGGTTGTGCACGTACACTCCGGTCAGCAGGGAACTCCTGAAATAGTACCGATTTTGATAAACTTGAACCATAACAAAGTAAATCATATAAAGAATCAAAATAATATGCTGAAGGTATATCTTAAAAAATATCATTTTACTTCAATTGAATATCACTTCACCGTCAATAGCCAGCTCGTAGTCAAAGTACTTGCCGTAGTTGTTACGAGTATATGAATACGAGAAAAAAATTACGTTGGAAAACAAGGTTGCTACCGAGTTCTCAATGAAATAACGGATTAAGGATCTGTATGGGATCTGGGTCAAGTCTTGTGTAACATAAATGGTTTGATTGAGATTTTTCCTGATGCAATTCGCATTCTTTTCTTGTGAAAGGGATTTTATGAAAAATAAAGTAAGCATTAACGGAATTGGGATAAAGAAAAGAATACTATTATCAGTTATTAAATGAATATTAGAATTTTGGCATGTAAGTTGTGGCAGAAGTTTCAGAAAATTACGAAAGAAGACAAAAAACATAATTACCTTGATGGACAACACATCGGTGTAGTTGTGTAGGCGTGACGGAACTCTGCTCCAGCACTCCTTATGGCCTTCATAGTCCTCGGCATGAAGTTCAAACTGCCCAACTCAACATCTTGATCATCCGTCAAAATAAGAATAATGTTTGGCTTCCTCTCCCTAGGTTGTGGGTAGGGTATATAGCCACCATTTTGCCATTTATTCGTCATCCTAAGCCTTGACCTGGTCAAGTTCTCTTTTACTGGTAAAGGATGAGTTCTGTCTTGCATTTTGCTTTGGTTCATAGGCCTTCGCAAAGGGACTCTATCTGCATTGCTTCTATTCCATTGCCTGTCGGTTTTGCGTTGATTTTTCAAACCAAAAGGATCGACTGTGCGATTGGCAGCACTGTAATCTTCATTAGAATGACTAGCTGATAGCTTTCTTCTGTCTCTTCTTGTCTCATGTTCTCTTTCCCATGACCTGTGTCTGTCACCACGATACTTCGAACTGTTTCTATGCCTCAAATTCCTTCTTTCAGGGAGATCTGTTAGAGTTCCATTGAAAGTCGTGCGATTTCTGTTGTTCTCTCTATTCCGCAATATTCGTGCTCTGGCCGCTTCTTCATCTTCTGAAGATTCGATTTTGGCTGATATCAATAAAAAATTCCATGTCAGGAGGAGTGATATGAACTTAAAATTCATGGTGATTTCTAATAAATACTTTTATGGTATCACAAAGTTAAACTTCTACGAAGTTTTTTTTTTTACTGTAGGGTTCTTACTCTAAGGAGGAGGTTGATTATTACGTCGTTAACGTTTTTAACGACCTGCAGCGATTTTTCGTGTGCGGAGTCATCTTGTTCCACCACCTGCGACAAAGAATAAAAATCTAATTAATAGAGTCATCAAGATATGAATATTAGGTACTTGCTGGAACTGAAACACTGCATATTATAAAATTTTCATGTTTCTAACAAAAAATCTTCCATAGCAAATGTAAATTTTATAAAAATTTAATCTATGTTCTAACTTTGAGGTTCTAGGCTTAGCAGTTTATTCTATAAGTCGATTTTATAAGTGAAGCCTGCGTTAGTAAATAGCTTATATAGCCTCCATAAGTCATGCTGTTTACGAGCAACATGAGCGACGCCTATTTCGTGTTTACTTTGAATATTGAAATATGCTCGGAATTTAGGTTGAGTATCATTCGCGACTGCTTTTAGCAGAATTGACCCGGCACGGTTTGCCTGCGGGGCGCAGCCTGGATAAATGGCGGCGCTTCGTTGGGTAAATAACCTGGCAAAGTAAATGCTGATAAGTACTTACATAACTTATATCGCTTCACTTGATACATACATACATACATATTATCACGTCTTTACCCCTTGCTCTGTCTACCTTACAGAGCCCAAGGTCATTAAACCTAACGTTCACGTTTAGCATGTTAGTAGGCGTTATTGTGGAAAAAAGTTATGGGTTGCTAGCCGCACCGCCTATTAACGTGTATCCTTAGCCCATGACCGGCTTTCACGGTCTGCAGCAGTCAGTTTCACGGTCTTACAAAGCAGCTGGTATATTTTGTGTTTTCTTTTCTCCCTCTCTCCCAAACCAGAATGGAAGAGACGTCACTTGATAGAAGTAAAAAAAGAGAACTTCTGCCCTACATTGCTTTAAAGCTTTAGATGCACGTAAATCCTACTATGGTAAGAATAACAACTTGTAAAACCTACGCTTACTTCAATCCATGATACGGCTGAAAAATTTAAACAGTCAGCTGATGAGATGAATGAGAGTCATTTATCTGGAGACTCGATCAGATTAATAATAGTCTACATATAATAATTAAGGACAAGAGTGCATAACTTGCCTTTAATTATTATATGTATTAAAAACTTTATATTTTAAAAATACTGAAAAGTCTAAAACTCGCCATAAAATTTAACCCTTCGAAAAAAATAAGAGACCCGATTTAGCAGATAGTTTGTTGATAACATTCGGGAATATTTTTAAATAAAATAACATTGTTTTCTCAATTTTTCTTCCATTATTTATACACCTAACGAATCGAAAACCGTAATGTGTCAACGAAAAATGTAATTTTATTTAAAAGTGTAACAATCGCGCCAACAATATTCAGGAATATTTAATAATCAATCTATTTCGGTGGCTCGCAAAAGAAGCTAGCACTAGCACTTTGAAACCCACCGAAATAAAACAAACTGCTGCTGAGAGCTAAACTAACATTGACCAGGATTTAGTGAAGTAGCAGCTGTCCTCGCAAACAGCAAATCCGTTTAGGTTCAAAGTTTGATTGCACAACACTCCGATTTAGATAGCCTTAAATAGATGCACACAGCAGCAGTATGTGCATGTGTCAAAGGCTAGGCAATGCTACTTTACTCTTTGATATTAGTTTGGTTGGATGCGTTAATACCACAGCATCTAACATATGACGTTCAAAAAGAGATACAATTATCCAATTTTGAATAAAAATGTTTGACTTTGACTGTAAGTTATACTAATACTCATTCTGTATTAGTTCTTCTGTCGCCTTGCAGGACATCATAAGGTAGAGCCAAAGTGCTTCTACTCTAGGTCAAAAACCACACGATTCCAACCGCCAGACCACCACCAGTTCACTCTTTAATTAAACCTTCAAATATTCTGGTTAATCTCAAAAGATATCTGTTAACGTCTCTGAATTTTAGCAAATTAGGTCCATTAACAAATTCCTGCTAATATCTGACATGATGACATTGCAATCTCCGCCACATTTTATTTCCCCATTAATGTTCCAGTTCGAAGAAGCGATCGGTCGCCGCCTCGACCTCACGCATTGGCTTTGGCGCTAATCAATGATATTTTCTCTAGATACCTGCCTTGCATAAACTGTGCTTGAGGTTTTCGGTCTAGAACCACATAGACGTTGTGCAATGCAACTAAATAACAAAAGCTTTGATATCTCATGCTAGGGCCTCCGGTACACATTGTCCACTGCTGGATATAGGTTACTCCGGTACACGCGTAGAGTAAATAAATAAATTAGTAAACAAAACACTGATTAAGCTAGCCACACAGTAAGGTCAGAACATGTATCGTGGGATACTAACTCAACGATATTTTAATGTCTTTTAGATACTTATACAGATAATTATATAGATACTTATATAAATGGTGACAAAGGCTATGGTGGATAACAGATCAATGTGTAGAGACCTGAAATACTGTGCCGACCCTACATACATAAGGTAAAGGAAGAAGATAAATACTTACATAGATAATCATCCAAGACCCAAGTGGTAGAGTACACTAGCCTACTACTATACCAGTTTGGGTAAAGTTGATGTCTACACGTAACTTTAACTTTGCTACTAGAGTTAGAACGCCGCAGTTTTTACTAGCTCTCTACTGAGCGTATACATGGGTAAAGAAACCAAAAATAGGTAAAGTACATGGTAGACTGGAGGTAGTAGTGGGAAAGGCGAGTGGTAGAATAGCTTGGCCACGTTGCTAATTCACTCTACTAAATCGACTTCTAGTACTCCACCGATAATGCTTCACTGGTATAGTCAGTAGCATAACAACCAATCAATCGGTCCAGTTGTTTTAATATGATGACCATAATTTGACCGGAGGCAAGATAAGTAGAGTGCTTGACAATTTATCTTCAGATTTCTATATCAATGTCTAAACTAATCGATGTTGAAAAATGTTTATTAATTGCCGGCAAAAAGTATTAAGTTCTTTTTGCTTATTTTTATAACTTACGTCAGTTTGCTTCTAGATCGTAGGTACCTTATTGGTGATCTGTTTCCAGTGACTTTGTTTGTGTATATAGCCTATGTGACATACGAACATTTGTTATAATGTACAGTTTTATTAAAATCAATTCAGTAGTATTTGCGTGAAAAAGTACCAAACACGTAATAACAGTCACGTATTTTAAGATCACAAGCATAACTCTAAAATGACTATCGGTTAAAAAATATAAACATATGTATTTTTAGCGACTTTGAACAACGCAAATGAATGCCATAAGGCAATATAAATAAAAACATATGAAAACGTCCTTCGGTCTAGAAAGACAACACATAGAGCGATCTCTACTTACCACGGAATATTTGGCTACGGTTCCGACAAAAAAAAAGTAGTTTACAATTGTTTTGAACAAAATGCTTAGTAAAAAAATAAAAAAACCGGACTGTTAGATAGACTTCATTGACGAACTCCGTGGCGCAGCGGTGACACGGATGGTCCCGGGATTGATCTGGGTCTTGGATGTTTATCTATATATGTATTTGTTATAAAATATAGAATCGTTGAGTTAGTATCCCATAATACAAGTCTTACTGAAGAACTTTCTTTGGGGCAAGCTCAATCTGTGTGATTTGTTAAAAAAAAATTTACGTCCACCATACTGATTAATTGCTGACGTAACATAACTTATATAACACTCGGAGGAGAATATGAATTTCATGATAACTCTCAAATCTTTCACGTCCTACTATGTAAAAATATAACAGCCAAAAATATAATTCATAACAATAGCGACAATAATACGAGTACGGAACACTCAAGACTCAAGTCCTTATCGCACTTCTCTACCCTTTTTCAAGAGCCCTCATTCACGACTCTCGTTAAAAAAATTTAACAGCTTAACTTTACTATGTTAGGCCATACTTGGCCTATGATATTTTCTTTAAAAATATATTGGATGTTTTTATAGTGTTTTATTTATAACAATAAAGATAAACATGCATACGACCCTGATAGAAGGCTTACGCGAATGGACAAAATTACAAGTAGTCGCTAGAAAGTAATTATAGAATTGATCTTATTTATTAGTAAATTTTATACTTATTATATACAGTTTTTTCTATACAGTCTCAGTCTACAGAACAATATAACATACAAACAAAGCATGTATGTAACAACAAAAATCCCTTTGTACGTGTTTACTTTTTAAGAATTGCCTTTTGTTGTATTTTTTTCTTTATGTACTTACAATAAAGAGTTACAAACAAACAAATAACAGAAAATAATCTAAACCGTATTGAAAGCAGTAACTATTTGCTCGCGTAATCGTTAGTTTACACGGCTAATATTTAGCCCAAATAACTGCAACAACGATGAAATCGTAAACAGGTAGTAACTTAAAATGTAAATATCCGTACTTACAGGCAACAATGCAATCAGCATTACTTCTGTCCCGGAATGATAAATAGGAGTTGGTATGACAAACTTAACTAGGTACGGTTGGCAAATAAGTTTCTTTAACAAAAGTTTGAAATGACACGATTGCCTTGCTTTGCGCAAATTGCGCATCTCACATTTTTACATAGGTATTTGGTTTCCATTCGCATATTTTAATCGCAGTGTCTCTAAATAAGTGACACATGATCATCATTTGATTAATGTGTATTATATAGGTATATATTTTAAATTGTTTATGTACAATAGATGTAACATTCATAAAGTTCTTACGAGCAAAACGCTAGCTACTGACTGAGGCGAAACCATCGACGTTTAATTATTCGCAAATAAAAACGTTCGAAAAATTCAGAAAGTTGACTTGATAAAATCGGTCTTGGAAAGAGTACGATAAGATGAATGTTTGTGCGATAAGAATTATAAAAACAAACGGAACGTATTTTTTCTTCCGCAACTAGTTTCTGTATTTTGTTGACCATACAACACCTTAATCTCCATTATTGTAACGGTTATCTACAAACATTGTGATTAGTTAATTAATCTATCGCTATGATACCAACAATAAATACTACGCCTACAACTCATTATGTTTCATAATGAAATATCTGTTATACTTATAAATTTACCTACTTCATTTGCTTGCGCTATATTATAAATTCAAAATGATTGCTAACTTATGTAGACAATATAATACTATTGTTATGGACTGCCATCCTCTACAAAAATATTGGCCTCATAATTAGACTATAGTGCAGATTTGTTTTCTACTCGTCACTAGCTATGGCGTTAATCCGCGTTAGCCTAAACTAGCAAAAAATATGTTAGTATTAATAAATCATCTCCATTATCATCATCGCGCAACTTGCTCATGTTCACATAATACGCATTTTAATAAGAATTAATTTAAATAAGAATACATATTTTTCACTCACGTCACGGATAACGGCACGCTTGACGCACCGCATCTCCGTAAAGTATGGTAGTACGCCTTCATACTATCTGTATCGGGGATATCCCATGCATTGGATCCGGGAAAAATATATGCAAAAGATACGGCTAAAATTCATATTTGAATCATTGGTCGTTCGTAACCAACGATCACTATCAACACAGTTAAACTCACGTTAAACTAGTCTGTAAGGGTGGCATTTGGCATATGCTCATTGAATAGACATGTAGACAGATGCGGGATTATTATGGTTCCTAAATATAGTTAAGTGCTTGGCGAGTTGGCGAGTCGCTTATCGGATCAAGAATAAATTGATGTACTATATGCATCGTGCCATACATCAGTCAGTTCTGTAGTTTGCGCCGTAGTGTGTAAGTACCGACAACCCGGTACTAGATTTTTCTTCTTTTCGAGTCAAAATGGTATTTTTGCTTTATCTAAATCGTTTTATCTAATTTGTTTTTGGCCACAGCGACTCCTTTGTCATTTGCCTTATTAAGGTCTTCGATTGTGCAGGTGCAACAATTGCGATACGTTACTTGGTAGTTACTAGAGATTTTTTTTACATACAAATAAGTTAGCAAATGGGCGTTTGGCCCACCTGATGGAAAGCGGTTACCGTAGCCTATGGACGCGTGCCCACCAAGTATGTATGTCACTCGCGCGTTGCCGACTCTGAAGAAATCTTTTCCTGCCAATGTTTTCACTACTCTGCCTTTGGCGTAACTATACCATCTGGGGCCCGTGGCAAATTCTTTTGATGGGGCCCTATCAGTAAAAATCGTCACGTTGTAAGTACTCAGTTTAATTTTAAATAACTTCGAGATTTTTTACGTACACGTACTCTTTCTAACGTACACGTTATATATGTCCTACTAATGGCCATAGGCCGCCTCTCTTAAGGGAGAGGGAATGGTCTAATGGAGGAAAAAAATATTTTTGTGCTCGCGGCCTCGTGGTCCGGGGCCCTCTTGGGTCGGGGGCCCGTGGCATTTTGCCAGCCCTGCCACCCTATTGTTACGCCACTGTACTCTGCCGTCATGCCATCGTTTGCCGCCCGCTGAATTTGCCACCCAGGGCATGTACAAGGTTCATTAATCATTAATCAAAAACCAATCGCGTTTTTAACCCACTATAATAATATAGCTTTGAAAACTTAAAAAAAAAGTTGCTAGGACATCCAAGACCGGTTAGTGAAGGTCGTTGAAGTTTTCTAGAACATATTTTGTTTTAAATTATAATATTTCTAACTTAAATAAAAATGTAAAATTAGAAAATATTATTGCTATAAAACCTGTCGTCTACGAATCATTAGAATCTAGAACTCCGTCTAGATTAGCTTCGTTATGGACTGAGCACGAAACTGTTAAGTGAGACCGATTTAAAATAAATCATACTCGCGACATGTATTGCAACTGATTTTATAATAAAAATAATAAAAAAAACTTATGATTAGTGCTCGTACTTGCTTGATAACATTAAAGTAAAAAAAAAATCGGCCAAGTGCGAGTCGGACTCGCGAACGAAGGGTTCCGTCCGTACCATTATTACAACATTAGACTGCCGATCAAAACCGGCAAACAAATCATTTTTGTTGTATGGGAGCCCCCCATAATTATGTATTTCATTCTGTTTTAGTATTTGTTGTTATAGCGGTAACAGAAACAGATCATTTTCAAAAATTTCAACAGTCTAGCTATCACAGTTTATGAGACATCCTGGTAACAAACAGACGGACGAATAAAAAGGAATTAAACAGCAGGCGGGAATATATTGAGAAATATGTCAATAAGCGATGCGACTGACAACTCATGCCTATAACAGATACGGTTTTGCGGTATATTAAATGACAGAAAGGTATTTAGGATTTTCAAATTAAATTAGTTGTATATGCTTAAAGTCTGGATAAAGTCATGAATCCTTTACATTTCAGCATAACCTTGTTTTAATTATAAAGGTAATATTTAACCTGTCTGGAAGCCAACTTTCCGAAGCTTCAAAGATAAACTCGCTGAAATTGTTTGTTTACATTTTTGTTGCTGGCTCGGTGTATGTTTCCGAAAAGTTAACAATAATACAATCGTAAAGGAATAACATTGCTGCCAAAAACTTTTCTACCATTGTTTTAACATAACTCTCTGTGAGGCCGTTCGACAAATAGATATGTATGGGTCCCTAGTTGCCTGGTTTATTTTTGATGACATGTGAAATGGAGGCGCTTATACAATATGTTAATTTAATAGAACTCTGTCCAATCCTCAAAGGGGCTCGTCAATATCAACAAAGAACTTTTTTATGCTACTATTGCAGGACATTCGAAACAGCTCGTCAATATTTTTCTTATCAACTCATCAACTCTTACAAAATCAACATTTTCATACATTTTATCGCCCGGCCGCCGGCTTGAACACTTTTGCATAGGGATGTAAATTTTGTTCGCGAATTTTCACGCAAATGTTGTTTATATTGACGGGCTGAGTCGACCCTAAGGAGCAGACAGGGTTTAATTAATATATTTAATACGTTCACCATATTTTCATGTTATTTTTATCTGCGCCAAAGTTTTCCACCACGTTATAATTTGTATTTCCTTTTTGGTGCAATGAAGTATATTCTATTCTATTCTATATTATGGTGAAAAGGGATCAGCAATATTTATTAAAATGTAAATACCTCTCTGATAATAATAGAATTTTTTTCTGAAGCAAAAAGGATGTAAGGGTATTTCCTAATCTTTTTGAAGGGATTTTTTTTTCTTGTACATCTTAATATGCTCAGACATTTAGAAATCCGCAGAACATAAATCCATTAGGCAGTAATAGAGCTAAAAGCATACAAAAAAATATATTATAAACACGTCATCATCAGGTCTTTGTTAGTCTCCACTGCAGGAGCACGACCCTCTCTTTACTACCAGAGCCATATATACACATCTTGTAATATACAAGGTTATATAAAACCTTCCAAAACCGATTAAGTGACATGAATTTATGATACCATTCATGTTCTTAAAATATTTGTTCAATTTTAGATATGTCAGAGTTCAATGTATTATGCGAAAACGCGAATCATTTTAGATGCAAATATTCCAATCGCTTCGGATATATTGCTATTGCTACTAAATCAAATGTGTTTTGATTTTAAAAGTGCAATATTGGGATATTTTTTATAGGACTACCCAACAAAAGAGTGCTATAGTTTTTATTACCGAGTTTTTTTATTCAACACTAGCAATATTCCCGCGACTTCGTTCGCATAAATTATAGCCTATGTCACTCCCAGATAAATAAGATTTATAAAAGTGAAATAATTTTGAAAATTGGTCCTATAGTTTAAGAGCCTATTCAATACAAATAAACAAACAATCAAATCTTTGCTCTATAATATTCTTGTGAATGCTTAAACAGATTTGGATGTATTTTATCAGAATAAGGAGGAGGAAAGAGGTTGTGTAATACTATAGTTGGTATTACACAACCTCTTTCCTCCTCCTTATTCTGATTTTATTCTTTTGTACTTTAAGAGTAGAGTTTAAGAGTTTGATGTATAAGTACATACAACTAGCCTCAACTAGGCGATATTTCACACTAATATCAGCACTTGGCACGACTAAGCCTGGCCAGGCGCGGATACAGGGAAGAACAAACAAACTCTCTCTTTACTAAAACACATCGGATAAATTTACTACAGACATCAATCGACATGGAAGATGGAAGTTTACCTGCCACTTCGACACCGGTACTTAAAAAGTTTTAGAAAACTCTGACAGCAATACTGAACAAGGAATTGACACAGTTAGCTTGATGCATACAAGCGCACACTGAGACCCGATTCGAAAGACGACTAAGACACTTAACATACTCCTCCTCAATCCTCTGACTGCACTGGCTAATATATGGTTCTGGTAGTACAGAGAGGGTCATGCTCCTGCAGTGGAAACTAACAAAGACCTGATGATGATGACACACCACAGGTAACATCTACTTACCAATCTTTTGGCATCAACACCATGATATATCATTTCAAGCTGCACAGCGCGAAGTATTTCGAAAATATATTTTAATCAGAGGTGAGGAGGTAAAGGTGAGGTGAGGAGCCCGATGGTCCAGTGGGTGTAAGCTCTATGAGCGCTTACGTTTGTTAAGCAACACTTGGTGCAGTCCCTACTTGGATGGGTGACCGCAAGTGGCATAAAAATATCTCGAGCTCCTCCGTGCTTCGGAAGGCAAGTTAAGCCGTTGGTCCCGGCTGTCATCGTTGATGGCAGTCGTTAAGCTATGTCAGATGCCATAAGGCAGCTTAAAAAATCTGACACCAGTGTTGGCCACTTACACATACGAAAAACAAACAAAACATCAGAGGTCATTTTCAATAATAGAAATTCGTGAATAATCAACTGATAACATTACTTTTAATACGGTTTTATCGCGTTTATTACATTATTTATGCACCTAACGTTTCGAACACTTTACAGTGTCGCAGGTAGACTAACTTGATATTTGTCTTTTATCTTACAAAAATACGTTCTTATTAAGCAATATCCTAATGCATAGTAATTTTATTTAAATGTTTAACTATCGCGAGGATAATCAACAGATTATTTAAAAAAAATGCACTCCGTAAACATATCCTGGATCCGTGTCTGAGCGAGCGGCTGCTGATTGCAGGCGTCATGGAGCTAAGACCGCATTCGTAGCTGATCCCGTACCGTACAGTGCTTCATTCGAGTGTACAGGCGAGCAACTCGGCTAGTTACATATGATAGTTAATTTACGCTTCTACGTCTTTCTTTTGTAGCTCTTATCGATGGAGTATGTGCCAAACTTCTCTATCCTCTGCTTTAGACTTTAGTTATTGATACGACATGACATCATGAAGAGGTGCTGGAAAAAGGGGGTGGCGAAAAGAAGACTGATAAACGAAATAGATAATAGGAGGGGTACGACGATTGGTCACTTGATACGACATGATGATTTCTCTAAAAACATATCTTTATGCAGCCTAAAACATAACCTGACTATATAATTTTTATCTCTAATTTTTATCGATTTTTGAAGCCTACAACTGTTGTGACCAGTATTTATATGTATATGACACGTATAAATATTGGGCACACGCATTTGATTTGCAAAATGATTAATCTGAAGAATGTTCAACAATATTTACTCTGCAGGCACGGTTTTCGAGTCTTAGAAAACACCTATACCTCTCCAATTTAATTTGCTTCAACACTTATGCATACGAACACAATCAAATCTTTCATATATAATATTACTATACTACTAAGTAACCAATGTGTGGCGTTAGTTGGAAAGGTAATATGCCGCTGCATCAGACGTCCAGTGACCACGGTGCAAGTCCGTTTTTTTATGTGTAGCTTGCTCCAAGTGAGCTTTCGCTAGGTACTTTACCGGACTTTTAAGATGAGGGCAGAGTGCCCTCAACCTATGAGACCATCATCACTGAACGGCCCCCTGGAGGGACGAACTTCGTCTTTGGGCGTTGTCTATGTGCGCAAGGCTAGGAGAGACAGCTCTCATATGCCTAATAGGCCGCGATTTGCATGCAAAACTTAAAGGGCCGAACTGAGTTAAGAAGCCCGGCTAAAACGTTGCCTGGAGAAAAAGACGGCATGTACATGTTAATTCCCGATATTGCATTTAATAAATATAATATCAGTTAAGAAGGGACTCATTTCTCATATTTAACGCAAGTAAATTTGTGCACGTGAATATTGAGATCTTTGACATTAAACTTTCTCTTGAGTTTAATGTCAGCAGAACCTACAAAGTTACTTTCAGAATAATACGCTGGTAGTTACCATTGAACCAACTGTAAATTTAACAATTTTTACAACAATAATTTCTCCAAGTTATTGCAGGCCACAAAATCGTCTGCTGGACATACAATAAACATTAGCGTAAGCTATAAACAAAGGCGGAACCCATCTCGTAATTTTAAAACTTCGTATTATCTAATATAATGAGGAAGTGCTACTTTTTAAAACCTACATTTTAAAATTTGCTACCTTTGTCGTTCAAAATACTGAATCCTTTCTAAAGATAATTTAGAGTAAAGTGAATTTTTCATACTAACGTTGGTAGTATTATTTCGGGTTTGATAAATTCAATTAAAGTGAAATTTTGCATGCATGCGGACAACAGTAATCAAGATTTAGACATTGTAAAATTTACAAAAAGTTAGAAAAATAATAAGAAAATGGCTACATTTTTAATTAAAACGGACAAACTTGAAACAAGTTCTTTACAGGAGCATTTTTCAATAGTTAAATTCACAAAAACCAAATTTTTAATGAATGCAGTATGTTTTAATATAGACAACTTTCAAATTGGAATAAAAAAAATGTGTTTGACTGAAAATCACCAACAGAATGGCAAGCGGGAAAAAACGCCAATTTCATAGGTCAGGATCAAAGTGGTGGAATGCTCCTATCTGATTATCTATTTTAATGGCTCCAACTCTAAGGCTCCAAGTGAGGTTTCGCTACTGCACCGGTCTTTTGAGGTGAGGACAGAGTGCTTTCTTGAAACTAGGCGAACATCACCAAAGGCTTAGGAAGAAGGCGAAAAGCGATTTTTCTAGGCATCCTGCTTTACTAGTCGTTTTATTGATTTTTTTATGACAATGACAGTGGCTAATCAGACCCTACGACTTAGTGCTGCCATCTCGTGGTAAGCGTTTCAGATTTCCTCATTTCGTACTTTATTCGAATCGATATCAAGACCATTGTAACTCCAGCTATTTTTAGTAGCCACCAAAAGGTTTGCAAATTGCTCGACAAAGCTTTGCGTGCAGACGAAAATTGCTAACGTCAAGCGGCTGTCCTTTGTGACACAACGAGGTGAATAAGTCATGATATCGCAGTCCCCTTTACGTGCGACCCACGTTGGCTTGATACTTAATTCTTTTACTAAGCAGTTGTAAAATCATTACATTCATTTTTTCATTTTTTAGGATTCCATACCCAGAAGGTAAAAACGGTCACTATTATTAAAGGCCTGTATCTAGGTAGTTGAAACTTTCACAGTAAGTGTATATTTTGCCGTTATAACAACAAATAATAAACTATACGTAAAATTAAAAAGTAAAGGAGAGTCTTATATAAGAAACTTTTATTTGTTGTTATGTCTTCGTTCTCTGATTCTGTCAAACTTGCTACGCATTAATTCGACTTCAATCAAACCGCGGATAATTATGAAAAAAACATTGTACATGCAAGAAAGAGAAGAAAGTTCGCATACAAGATGTTTTATGCGTTTTTATACATCAGAGTCCACAAGAAGCGTAGTATTTGTAGCAAAATATTGAACGGAACCCCTTAGTGTGTGCGATTCGCACTTTGGCGATTTTATTTATACAGTCAAATAAATAGCATCTATGTGGACTCACGAAATTCTCCAGTTATTCCAATTTACGAGTATATACTCGTATGTTGCCCATATGGGCTAAAATCTAAGAAATCACGCTTTAGGCGATGCGGCTAGCAATCCATCACTATTTTGATTCCGCTTTCCACCTTTACGCCAGCTAACATGCTTAACATGGTTTTTTTGTTTTGGTCTCTGTCTAACCCACAAGGGATAAAGATGTGATAATATGTATGTATGTGCATTAAGCGATCTGCATTAGAGAGTTGTGCAATCAGACGTGCAACCTAAGCGGATTTGCGTAAACTTTGCGAAACCCAGCGGATGCTTCACTTAATTCTGTTTCTATTAGCTTAACTCTTGACGGTCCAGCATGTGGTTTGGAAAAGAAAACACTCATAAAATATATCCCACCTTCTTCTCTCGCATCATTAAAGCCAGTCATGGCAATGGGCGAATATCTTAGAAACTTATCACAATAAAGTGATTAGTTGCTAGTGGCATCTAGATTGTTTCGGTGCTGAAATCTACAGTCCCTAAGTTATTCTGCTAGAAAAAAATTACAATCTTTCGCATTATAGGCTCTGGTATACGCGTAGAGTAAGTGGTAGAGTACACTAGCCTACTACTCTACCAATTCGGGTAGTCCGCCAGTTTTGGGTAAAGTTGATGAAGTCTACACGTAAATTTGAATTCTGCTAGCAGAGTTAGGACGTCGCAGTTGTTATTAATAGGTACTCGAACTTTACTAAGCGTAAACATGGGTAGTATAAACAGCAATTGGTAAGGTACATACATGGTAGAGTGGCGGTAGTGAAAGACAAGTGGTATTACTTCATCTTTCTAGTCACTCCACATAAGCAGTTTCTAATACTCTACCGATGCTTTTTAAACCAGTATACTTAGTAGCATAGTAAGTACTCTACCGTTTACTCTACGCGTGTACCCAAGGCTTGTAAGTATAAGTCACAAAAGGTAGTAAAGTATACCTTCCACACTTTCTTATAATTTTATCAAAACATCTTTTAAAGGAGTATTTCCAACAAAGAGACGCCACCTGGTTTAAACTTCAAACACGGTTTAACGCTCGAATCCTGTGTTTCACGGACAAAAGTTTAAATCAGTTTCTACCTTTGTTCCAATTCTTACTTTACTACTCCAGATTGAAACTCGTTGAAAACTTTCAGTTTTCAATCAAAGACGATCTGCTGACACATTCAACTTTAACTTGGTTTGAAAAACTACTCTAATTTTAAATGTTATAAAAAAGAAATATGAAGAAAAACATTTTTAATATTAAGTTTTTTTTTATGTTTTCGAAGTAAGATTGACCAAGGATTGGTAGATTTCGTTTGAAGTGGCCAAAACAGATATCAAATATTTGAATTTCTTAATATCTGAAGATTTATTGTAAAGATGATACCCAAAATTTGAAAAATCATGCCCAATGCCCATGCTTGGCAGAAAAGCTTGGAATCGTGATGGATAACATGGAGCTATTCTCTCAGTTTGAATAATGTATTAAAACAATGAATTAATACACCTAATTTAACAAAGATAAATATTAAAAGTCAAAAATATTAACGGAATATTCTAGAGTGCGCAAGCAAGTCCAACGTAGAAAGAGTTTTCGACGGTTCACGTCATCTCACTAAAGCTTCTCATGACATCAAGTGGTCTGGCCACTCAACTCACATTTCAAGATGATACAATATAAAGCCTGTCAAAATATTGTGGGCGTGTTAATTTTCCCATTGTATTGCTTGCTCAGGCCTATTTCAAGCCAGGCCTCCCCTTCAGCTTGGGTTGGGTAACTGGGGCACATCTGTGCAGAATACCTCACTAGCTGAAACGATGCAATTAAAAATGTTGCCAGTTCTAGACAGTTATCCCCCTTTCGCTCCAGCAGTGGCGTATTTTTAGATAGAGCGCTCTGGGCCTCAGTGGGTAAAACCCCTTTTTGGTAAATTTATCTTAGAATAAAGCTTAAACAATCCGAGGTTTGGCAAAATGAAGTATAAAATTTGTAAAAATTAAATGGATGGCTGGCTTTGTTTCACGTTGACAGTTGCCTTCCAATTTGTTTAATGACGGCCACTGTAGCGCAATGGTTAAAACGCCAGCCTGCGACATGGTGTCCCGAGCTCGATCCCCGGCCAGGTCATTATGGAAAAGGATCTTTTTCAAATTAGCCTGTTTATATATTTAAATAAAGTATGTCACAGAATACATAATAGTAATAGTACAAGGTATAGTTAAGTTAGCATCCTACGACACAAGTTCAGAACTTACTGTAAGGCTAGCTCAGTCTATGTGGTTTGTCCCCAAAAATTTTTTTTGTTCAATTATCATGAATCGGAACAAGAAACTGCCAGATAGCGAGCCCGGGGCCGCAAAGCACACCAAGCTGAGGATACAACCGGGAACACGCTAAGATGAAAGAGAGATCATGTAACGTGTTACTAGGCTGTTATGAACGGCTGCAACTTCGTCTTTGCCGCGGGCTCTGATTCTCTCAGCTTGAAAGAAAATACGCCTCTGTGCCCCTTTGGTTAAGAAAATTAATGTTTTCCAAACTGAAGAATCGGAAGTAAAGTTTGTTTTCGGGTGCCATTAGGGAGATTTACATAAAGTATCCGCCGAGAGTTGGGAACTTCCCGAATTGGGTGATTAGCTTCTAATTTATAAGGGTTCATTAACATTACTTAACTAGAGGTAATATTTTCAACGTTGTTCCCCTTTAAATAATGTTAATCATGTTTTCGTACACAGAGTTAAAAACAATAAATTAATTATTGATATAGTAAATAAGAGAAAGTACAAGGCTACTGTAGCACCTTATAAGTTTATTTTTGTGAAAACAAACAATAGTTTCAGTACCTGGGTGATCGATTGATGGAAGCTTCCCTTGGTAAAATGTGTTTTCCTAGAGGTGGATAGGAAGAACTTTTTTTCGCAACCAATAACCCAGTAAATATTCTGATATCTATGATCCTAACAAACTCTACTAATAGATTGGATTCGCAAAACTCTCGAGGCTCTTATAGATATTTGAGAATATGGTAAGAAAATAACAGGTGAAAGATTAAAATGGCTTCAAAACTCCATTTCCATCAAGTGGTTAGCGGTCGACTGACTTTGTTTTATTTATTCGACCCGACCCCAACAAAATAAATACGTTCCGTGTTACACATTTATCAGGGGTATTCGCAAGTTTTGTTTCCCTGTTTACGTGCAGTAAAAATATCCATCCACTGGTTTCCGCTAGGGCTTGTAGAGCTGGTCTCGTTTATCAGAAACCGTTTTTTTTAATGAATTGAGAATTGAATTGAGTCAGAACAGAATCATGATCCTGCCGTGATTTTGACAATATACTACAGTACTAAGTAACTTAAAAACGTGATTTTGTCATAATCTAAATACATAGGTATTTTAAAACTTTTACTTGGGTTTCAAATTTATAAAATAAGGACATACATGAATTTTAGGGATATTATTTATACAAGTACTTTTTCATCAGTGATTTATTTTGCATACATATATTGGAGTTGCACCTTTGTATTTCGTGAACTCCAAGAATACCTTCCAGTTGATATTAAACAAGGTACTTACGTTAATTTACGAGACTTCACGATCACCTACAGTGGGAACTCCAAGGCGCGCTATATTTTTTATATATTTTGGGGTTCCATAGCCTAGAGGATAATCAAGACGCTTCTTACGATATTCCAATTATCAAATTATGTTGTCAAATATCAATGTGCTGCTTCAAATCCTAAATTACAATTACTAGAAAAAATATTTTTTAATTAATTCGACATTAATTAAAACAAAGTAATAAAAATATAGTTCTAGGTCAGGATATATAATTTTATTGTAATCATCCTTGGAACCAAAACTCAAAACCAAGTTTAGGTTGCAAGACCCGTCTCTATTGTATTTTAAACCGGGTTTCTTTTCCTAGCCCTACCACTAACAAATATAGGTTGATATTTTACAGGGAAAAGGTTGGCGAACCACAAGTAAAACAAATGTTGGCTCATGTTTAACTTTCGCAAAATACATCCATTGTAAATAGAAACGCGTGCTTTATTTGAGTAAACATGTCTGGGCACCTTTAAACTTTGTAGGTGAGCTCGTTAAATATTACGCTTGTAAAATATTACACGCGTGTAAATTAAAAACAGATATGTATTCATATAAGTTCACGTTGTATGGTCAGCGGAGTCATCCTATACTGCCTGTCCGGTAGTTGTGGTATGGCATCGGGTACGTTTTGTTTTTTGAAAGGACTACTTAGCTATCTCCAAATAAGCTTTCGCTACTTCACCGGACTTTTGAGGTGAAGTGCTCACAACCTGTAAGGCTAACATCACCAAAGGGTCCCCGGGAGTGACGAACCTCGGCTTTGGGCGTTGCCTGGGTGCGCAAGGCTTGGAGAGACATCAAACTCTCATATGCCTGATGGGTCGCGATTTGCATGCATGACCTGAAGGGCCGAACTGAGAAACAATGGAAAAGCCTTTAGCAAATCTATGGCAAATCTCCCTTTCTGAAATCCTTGGGGGAGGCCCAAGTTCAGCAATGGACTCTTTGCGACTGAGACGAAGTACATGTTACTGTTGATTTCATATTTCGTTTTTCGTAGTTCAAAAGAACTCATTATTAGAGTACACACGTAAGTAAAGCTGTAACAATATTTTATGACTTTTTCGTCGGATACTCGGGAGAGAGCCACCACTGCCCACATCTCGTGTCGTCGCCAATGAACATTTATCAATATCAGCGACCATTGAAACACCCTTGGCGCGCAATCGACGGAGAATTGAGATAGGTCGATATGGCGAACATACTTAGAGGACACAAGAGGAGCCGATGGGTAAAAGGTTGGAGGGGGAATATCGTAAGACCATTTCTTAACCGTCTTCTAAAAAAGGAGGTTTCCAGTTTGGTTTGACCCGTACGTTTGTATGTATTTGCGTTTGGCTGAATTGATGCTAATGCGGTTTTTTGTATACAACAAGTTGATGTTTTGAAGGCGGTTCTTATTATAAATAAAAATAATTCCATAGTTATCACGTCAATATCTCTTACGGGGTCGACAGAGACTATGGTCACAAGGCCCAATGGCACATTAAGCGTAATGGTGGGTATATGAAAGGAGACACAGAATCCAAATAGTGATGGGTTGCTGGCATTCCTGTTTTTTAACGATACTATGTTTTATAGCTAATGGTATACCGACAAACAACACAGATTGAGATAGCCCAATGTTAGATCAAGACTTGTGATTAACTCAACAATACCACATAAATATTTTATTACAAATACGTATGTAACATTCAAGACCCAGATCAATCTGAAAAACATTACTTTCCATCTTGACCTGACCGGGTATCGAACCCGGAACCTACGATGTGACAGCCTGCCATGATAAGCACTAGGCCACAGAGGTCGGCATCATCATCATCATCATCGGGTCTTTGTTAGTCTCCACTGCTCTAGAACGACCCGCTCTATACTGCCAGAGTCATTATTAGTCAGAGCAGTCAGAGGATTTGGCCTACACTCTCCACGCATTCCAGACATGATTCCTTTGTGTTTCTTGGTCAATTTTTACACGTACAACGACCTACACAGGCTAGCGTGGAAGAAAGTATAATGGATAAAGGAATTTGTAGTATTTATATCGAGTAACGGAGTCACATCTGATCGATAATAAATAATACTGATTAAGATTAATCTTTGTTGAATAATTGATGATGATAGAGATAGCAAAAATCGGAATATTTTGTTTTTCTAATGTCCGACTTGATTTGCAAAGCAAGCAAGACTTTTATTGAAGATCCATTTAAATGAATAATTCTTTTCTTAGTTTATACTATCTTATTTTCGGCCGGTATAGTCGTTGTAAGAAGCAAGTTTCGACAGATTTGCTAAATTTTAATAATGTTTTGAAATTACATATATTCGTCTTTTCAAAAAATAATAAACACTGACTGTTTTTTTTTTTGTCATTTTACGTCCGGCATATTGTTTATTTTTTGTTGACACATAGCATCTACTGAATTTCTACATCTTTACTTGCGATCGCCTTAGTTCAGTCAGCAACATCGTTGTTTGTCTTCTCCAATATATCTATTACTTTACTAAAATTTATATTCATGGTTATTGATGACGTTTCTGTGTTTATAAGTATAGCTCAGAAAGACGAAGATTTAGTCTTCCTACATATTGCCATGTAGATGTGTCTCAAAATATCCATTGCAGTGTGTGGTACTTATTTTTGGTCTTTTTATATACGTTATTGCCACTTTCTGGGTACCGGACGGCCGCCGTGGGAGAGGCAGACCGAGAAGGAGATGGCGAGATGACATAGACAGATTTAGACAAGCATGGCCAGATATAGCGAAAGATCGGAAAGAGTGGAGCATTCAGGGGGAGGCCTTATATACGTTATTGCTTGTTTGGCCAATATATCCCTGTCTTAGGCGTAAATACGTTATACTGAAAGGATAACGTATTTACGCTCCTTACGCTTACGTATTTAGGCGTAAATACGTTATACTGAAAGGATAACGTATTTACGCCTTAGCATAAAAATAGGAAGATTTAGTTTTACAAATTATTTGATTTCTATCGGTATGCCTATCAGTGGGTGTGTTTATCATTGATTTACAAGGTAGTTCTAGTTTAGTTACAGAATTTGTAATTTGCTATATGATACGACTTAACTGTTCGACAATTTAGTAATTTAACAAAGTGTAGGTACAGGAACATTTGTGGTATCTCTTAGTTTTGGTCGTCTTAATTTAAATACATCATCGGTGTCGTTTTGGTTTCTCTCTACGTTAGGTAATGAACCTTCATCATGATTCATGATTATTTATGGAAGATTTACAAATTATTCAGATTCACTTTTAAGTGAAAGCCGTGCAAATACTCGTATGCCTCGTTTAGTCACGATTATTTTTAAGTTGGTTTGCAATTAGATCTATTTACTTTAATATAATATAATAGTGATGATTATTCCTATGTTTAATACAAAATGAACAGAAAATATCTTTCGAATAACTCAGTTGCACAAGCGATGTAAATGTGTCTGAAATTTATCATAGCTGTGCCTCGTTTAGACGCACTTATTTTTGGTCGCCTTAGTTTAGCGACAGCATTGGTTGTTTTGCTGATAGGTCTCTGACTTGTATGAACTCAAATTTATGTGTAGCATATCCGCATTTTTAGTTATAAATAGGAGACTTACACTGTCTGACGAGTATTTTAACACTACTTATGGGTTTGGATTATAATATCCAAGAATAGTAAGTGGGAACCAAGGAAGTACTAAAGGAAGTATACGCCATACAGTTTCTCCCAAGCCATCGCGAAGTAGAGACGAGCTCCGTGGCGCAGCGGTCAACACGCCGGCCTGTGACACGGATGGTCCCGGGTTCGATCCCCGGTCAGGTCAAGATGAAAAATGATCTTTTTCAGATTGACCTGGGTCTTGGATGTTTATCTATATAAGTAATCTATTATAAAATATAGTATCGTTGAGTTAGTATCCCATAACACAAGTCTTACTAAGAACTTACTTTGGGGCTAGCTCAATCTGTGTGATTTGTCCGTATATATTTATTATTATTTGTGAATCGTTACTTTGATAAGCTTTTAAAACTCTATAGTCTTGGTCATAGTATAGTAAATTTAGATAAGCAACCAATACATTATAACTAAGTATTACAACAACATGAAAGGAATTATACCTAATGCCTTGCCATATTCTCAAATGTATCTTAAGTAATATAAATCAACTAAATAACTTGCCCCAAGGAATAAAGGTGGAAATATGATCTCTGATCGATTTCGATGTGGAGTTCATGTTTTTCATATTTCGTCCTATGATCATTAGAGAAAGTTGATCAGTATGTTCAGTATAGGTACGTTCATTCATAGTGATCAAAATCAGAGGGGATCATTAGAGAACTTTGCAAGGTTACAGATTTACACGGTGTAAGTTACAACAAATTGATTTTCAAAAGGTGACCTAGCTAAATAAATAATAAATAAATATATAGGGACATATCACACAAATTGAGCTAGCCCAACAGTAAGTTGTGAACTTGTGTCGCAGGATACTAACTCAACGAAACTATATTTTATAACATATACTTATATAGATAAACATCCAAGACCCAGGTCATTCTGAAAAAGATCGTTTTCCATCATGACCTGACCGGGGATCGAACCCGGGACCCCCGTGTTGCAGGCTGGTGTGTTGACCGCTGCGCCACGGAGCTATTTGACAAAATCTACTCACTCGAACTGAATCGGTACAATTAGTCCTACTAATAAATGTAGATAGGTTCTTATTTTGTCAGTTATAAATTCAGCGTACTTTTTAAACGAACTTTTATTAAAATGGGAGTCATTACGGACTAATAGCTATGACCATAAAATCTCGTTCAATTGCTAATACGATATCTTCAATCATAGACATCTGGCATGGCTTGGTACTTGACATAAGATAACAGGACATGGCGGTGGCTATTACAGCTTGTCGCTACAAGATATTGCTGTGGTGTCGCTGTCTGCAGCAGATAGAGAAATTTTATGACGCAATTCCGTCTACCAAGTAAACTTGAATGAAGCTAAAATCTTAATAGCGCAATTTTTAATTTACAACCTAACCTAGGTACTTTCGCCTAGCCAAAAAAAATCTCAATTTAAAAACTTTTCGTACCAGTTTATAGTTATCGTTCGAAATAAGTCATAATTAAAATACGGAAAGTAAAGAAAAAATGTCCGCGTAAGCTTATATCAGCCCACGTGCATGCAAAATTTTATGACGATCGGTAGCATTAATAATCATAATTAGGAAGTTAAGGCTAGTTAGGACAGATAAATTGAACAATGACACCTATTTCTGACAAAAGAAATATACCGTTATAGATTTTTAAAAAGGCCATACTTGACCTGGACATCAGACCACCATTGAAATTTTAAGATTTTTTCAGGTTGTTAGAATGGATATTTCGCTAAGCTCAGTATTAAGAATAGAAGTATAAATCTATCTTGCTTGCCACTGGTCCATTTGATAAGATTGAAGCAGCTGCAAATAGAGATTGCAGACAAATGTGGCCCTTGCTCCCTCATCGCCCGCAATCAGCTGCGACAGCTTGCAACTGATTTACAGACACAAGTATGTTGTCGCCGCGGTGGAAACGCGTCAATTTTAAATAATAAACCTGTTATTTACCTTCTTTTTAACATGCATGAGTTTGGAATAATTCCATACTCTGTTATTAGTCTATCATAATTAATTAAACTGGAAACATTGTTTATTGAATAACCGCCATTGTGATATCACCCCACCTTATGGAGGGGTGTCCCCTCTATTGAATCTACTTTAAAACAGTAACGGATAAAAGTCATTCATTCGTGTTTCGTCGGTGATCTTGAGTAGTTGTTATATACAATTGTCACGTACAAGTCTATCTTGATTAAATAAGGAAATGATGGATAAGTATATACTTTGTATTAGGGATTTAAAATATAATTGTGTTAATTAAACGGTGCTTTGAATATAAACAACTGTATGAAACTTAACTGTGTTATTTATTGAATTATATATGATTGAACGCTAATGTTGTTTCTATATTTTAGTAAACCTTACAAGTACAATATCTATTTGGCATTGCTCGAGGACGCATCCAGCTCTCAGTTAGGCGGTGTGGGTCTGCCCGTTCAAAAATCTACCACTATCCACAACTTGCTTTCGATCTGAATAAAGTGTCGCATGATACCTAAGTTATTAAATAGGACTTGCTTTGCGAAAACAGTACGTAACTGCATTTATTTCCCTGCTAGACAAAAGCCCAGAATTCTCTACTCATTTCTATCTTTCATTGCATATCTATGCATATTGTCCCTCCATCTCCTTCTTGATCTGTCTCTGCCACGGCGGTCGTCCGATACTTAGAAAGTGGTAAGGTTTAGCCACCTTTCTGGCCACATGCGACTTACTTGTACTGCCCACCACCATTTCAGACTGGCAGTTTTTGCACCTACATTCGATTTATGTGTTGGCATACACATTTGCCCACTATGCTGGATACGCCACCGCAATTTCTTGTTGTGTTCATCTGTCTACGTGCTTAATGCTTGCAAGTTTAACTTCCAAGCTTTAAACACATAACTATGAATATTTACTATACTTTGTGTTAACGTTTTATTTGTTTGTTAGGCTTGAAGTTTGAATAAAATTGCATCCGTCATTGTCAGACTGAATAGGCTCAACTTAGCTCAACTATTAAATAAAATGTTCTTGTTAAGTCATAATTTTAGCCACGTAATATTCACAGGAATTAATATTCTTGACTATATAACTATAGTTAGCCTAAATTTGAGCGTCCAGTACAAGCGTGGTACTTACTATGCTACTCACTATCAAAATTTAAACAGTGGTAAGAATGAAAGAAAAAAAAGAAGAAACTAAAAATAGAAAGAGTGACTGGCAACTTGGTCATGCAACTCTACCACTTTGCATTACTTACGACTGCGTCGACTCTTCTTTCCTTCGCACTCTACCAATATAAGGCTACTCCAGCGTTGCACTGGCCACAAAGTTGAGGTTCCGGGTTCCACCCTGTGTGGGTTCCCTACGAGCCTGACATGCGGGGCTTGCCGCAAGTCAAGCTTTTAGCCAGGCGCTAGGAAGGGATGGAGCCTGTGTAGGCCTTAGATTAGGCCTGGGTCATGCAACCTAAATGTTAACTAGATCAGATACTAGTATTTATACATTTACATAGAAATGAGTTGTTGATTGAAAATGGTTGAGCTTGTACCGGAAACTAGATTGGAAATTTCTGAATGATGATAACTTTTGACCGATTGTACTTAATTTGAGGTGAATTATTATTTATTATAGCAAAATATATGGTGTCAGCCACACATTTTATTCTCTCAATTCAATCTTTACGCTACCCTATAAAACAGAGAAAGTTGGAGTATGAATGACGTCTATGCACTAACTCCACTTATAAAATACTTCACCAACTTCACTAAAAGAGTAGTTGCAGGTAGTAGTATATAGACTACGCTGACTGTGTTCGTGTACAGGAAAATTTAGTACAGCCTTATTTTATACAGTTATTTAGATTCTTCCAGCCACCTATTAGCTGAGTACGTATGTATTCATATAGAGCGGTAGTAACTTTAAACGATTTACTGGAAATCTCGTTAAGCCGGGTCCAGACGTGTAATAGAGTGAGTACCTATTTACACTAATGGCCTGTATAACTCTACTTATATGCACTGCTAAAGCCTGTGATTTGGCCTGGGTGTAACCAATTACCAGAAGAAATGGTTGTATGTATTGCAAAACACATGAGAGCAGAACGTCACTTTAGCAAAATGTAATCGCAAAAGAGTTGATCATTTCCGCAGAAATTATATTTAAGCTAAAAGTCACAATCGTAGAATGTCCTTTTCGCAAAATGACACATTTATAGGATATCATTGATAATATTTTTTCTTTAAAACATAATAAGTAGAGTCCGTCCGAAACAGGATGTTCTGCCGGAATCCAAACCCAAAACGAACCGTCAGTCTGGATCTCAGTTTCGGGCGAAACCAAAACTTATTATGATGTATGAATAATCACAATTATTAATTTTGTAATGTACAAATATGTGCTATATTTTGTACATATTTTAAGATGCAATGATGAAACTTTAAAAAATAGAGGCACGTTAATAAGAAAGTCAAACCTCCACAACTAGGCTGGGTTTACTATCGACGCGCGTGTCATGACGCCAATTCACCTGAACTACACTAACATCTGGGATGTTAGTATAGCCTAAGTTTCAGTCGATTTATGCCGAAATAGAAACTGTTGTTGAAACTTGCCAAAACAGAACCAAATCAATAAAATTGGCTGACACACTGCGAAAGTGACAAATTTCGATGCGTTGACATTTTGCGAAAGGTTGCGTTTTGCGTCATGCATACACTTCCGAAAGGATTAACCCAAATTCTGAATATAGGTAATAACTACCTACTACATTATTACGTTCACATCCTTAACAATAAACTCAAAAGCCAACAATCTTAATTTATTTGAATTAGCGAATAGAAGATAACGTTGGATTTTCGTGCAACAACTTGTGAAATTGTGTACTTACTATTCAAGTTACAGCCAGTTGAATGGTACTCGCGGCTTATTCTGAGAGTAACTTTGCAAGGTGCTCTTAGCTGCGAAGTTAAGTTTGAGAGAAAGTTTAATGTCAGTCGTGAAAAGATCGACGGATATTGTTGAGAAGCTACATCGGTTTCGTAATAATCTTTAAAATCCGGCAAGTGTCAGATACGTATCAAACTTATGAAGGCACAAGCATCGGAAAATTTATTTCATGATCTTAAGTCAGTTTTTTCCAAGCAATTTAGCAGCTCATACCCCCGTCCGTACTTTAGGATACCTCCTAAAGTACGGACGGGGAGGTGAGCTCCTAAATTTTAAATGTTAATCTGTTATTTTCCTTTTTCATCACTAAATGACAGTCAATCAAAGCAGGCAAAAAGTACCACGCCAGTGTTAGCCGCTTACACACACGAAAACCATCAACTACAAACCACATTGCATGTGTCTACTTGTGACGTCTATCTACTACAGATATTACTATTTATACATTTATACGTTATGCGAAGCCTCTGTTTGAGCTCCTTATAAATAATGAACATAACAGAAAAAAAATTGGGCATTGCCTCCCCCGTGTGACAATAGTAAATTTAAAGTATTGTGGCCTTAATTTGCATTGCCAAGGGGCCGTCTGTTTTTTCTGCGTCGTTGTCATACAACAGACACTGTGCAAATCCAATATTTTTTATATAGAAGATTCGTTTTTTCCGTTTCATCTTTGGCTTTTACAAAAGGGAACCGCCGTGAACAAGGAATGAGAACCACTGGTATACTACAATAAACATATTTTTGGTTGAATGCAGATTATAAATTTCAAATTTTCATTGAAATGTTGCAATGCAATGCTCCTAATGAGGAGTTCGCTTGGTGCCAGATCACTCGTTACTCTGTAGGATGTCGGACCAATATTGGTTTGAACGAGATATGGTCAACAGTTTTTGAGATACAGCACTTTTGGAAAGCACGTTTATCCGTTAGTTCCTAATGATGATGATGGCTTTGAAACAGCTCAAAAAGTTTTACACCAGTGTTTGCCGCTTACACACACGAAAACCAACAACTACAAATCACAATTGATGTACTTAGTTGTTGTACAATAAGTATACTATTTTTGGTTGAATGCAGATATAAATTACACATTTTCATTGAAGTGTTGCAATGAAATGTTTCTAATTAGGAGATCGCGTGGTGCCAAATCACTCGTTACTCTTTAGGATGTCGGACCAATTTTATGATGCTCGCCGGTTTCTGTGGATCGTATTCGCATCGCACCCTACGTATCTATGGATCTATTTAATCAAAGCCCCTTGGCGGCGAAAATTGCCCCTTACAAACTGTTGAGTGTAGGCCAAATTCGCCTCTGACTGCCATTGAGTCTAAAAAAGTCCTGATGAAGATGACAAACTGCCTAACTATAACTAACTAACTAACCTATTCAAAAGGCCCTTTTATATATTCACTAGCTTTTACCCGCGGCTCCGCCCGCGTGATATATAGTCTATATGTCCTTCTCAGTACTCTCACCTATGTGTATGCAAAATTTCATGATGATTGGTTCAGTAGATTTGGCGTGAAAGCGTAACAAACAAACAAATAAACAAACAAACTCACTTTCGCATTTATAATATTAGTTGGGATTAGCATTTTTCTTGCGACTTCGTCCGCGTTATTTATAGTGTCTGCCATGCACAGATTTCTGTAGGTGAAAGAATGTTGAAAATTGGTATAGTAGTTTCGGACACTACTTCAAGCAAACAAACAAATCTTTCCTGTTTGACTTCCTGTCTGACATACGAGCATAGTGTCAAATCGATGCGCGAGAATACCAAGTGAGCGCCGGACGTTGTTTAGATGTCTACCCAGGTTGCTGCCCAATGATAAGTATTTTTTTTTTAATTGTTTTTTATCTTTGTGGTTCTTGCCTTTTGTGGCTTTGATAATGATTTAGTAGAATTTATCTACGTATTTGCATACTTCCTGAAAATAATTAAGCGCTGTACTTAAGCTGGTTCGTTAAAATACAATAACATTAGTTACCTATTTAGAATGATCAGTCATTTTGCAACATGAAAAAAATTATAAATTAAAACCTGTGAATATTACGAATGAATTTACACCTTTGATGACAATGAAAAAAAAAAAAGTTTTCAAACAAGATGGGGCGCCGAATTTTCGTCCCGGGGCGCCAAAAGCTGCAATACGCCACCGGTTTCTTCCTATTTCTTTTATGAGTCCACCGATACTCGGCTGCAGCGCAATAGTCGACGTAATGAGCTTGAACCAGATAAAATATATGGAGGAATTTGAAATGGATGATCGTACAGAAATCGATGTTAGAAGCTTCAGTCTTGTACTCGATTTTAAATTCGATAAATAAATATCGATACACACATACAATCACGTCTTTTTGCCTTTTGGGGTAGACAGAGCCCAGGTCTTTAAAACTTATAGGTAGGTGGAGAACGAAATTAAAAAAACCTAATTTATCTGCAGGTGACATATTATCAACATGAACGAAATCGCGGGAAAATTGCTTGTATCAGATACATTTTATCCATAGCAGTTGCTATGTTAAAGACTTATAAATTTTTATCAATCTAGCGCACACTTAGTAAAGGCTCGTTCACGAGTACGCGCGTCAGGCGCACGCGGCAGAGGCAGGCGCCTGCGTTTTTGACTAAAGTCATACAAATCTTAGAGGGTGTTCACGAACAAAAAACTTGAGCGGCACGGATGCGCGCAAACACAGCGCGGCAGGTTTGCGCCAAAGTAAAAAGAGATGGCACGATGTGCCCGACCTTGTGTTAGAACGAGTGCGGGAGTGATTAGGTGGATATATTGGGAGAATAAATTTGAATTATAATAAAATTTATAAATGTTTTCTAATGTTCTCATTTTATTATACATTCTTAGTAATTTTCAACCAACTTAAAAAGAACTGTAAGTTTCTTTGTTTGTTCTATATAAATAAAAATAATATTTATTTTATAATGTTCATAATTGAAATTTGATTTTTGATACTTTTTATATTCTTGTTATTTTGTAACCGACTTTAAAAAGGACTGGGTCTTCAATTCGTCTGTATGTTTGTTACTTACTTTACGTGCTCGATGGTATCCGATCATGTTTATTGGTACCTGGTGATGCCTGGTCATATCCGGTTGTTTCCGGTGGCGCCCAGTGGTAATGATAACGATGACGATGACGATATGACAATGACGATGACGATAACGATGACGATATTACGATGACGATATTACGATGACGATATGGCGATGACAATGACGATAGCGGAAGGTATGTAGTATGGTCTCGTTATTATCTTTTGCGTACGGAACCCTAAGGGCTTGCAAAGTTTAATTAAAAAAACCGAAACCCACGCGGATGAAGTCGCGGTCACGGTAGATAATACATAGATAATACATCTAGACAGAAATTAAAATGTTGAACCCCAAGCCTAAGGGTTTGAAAGTTTCTCAGTAATGTGTACCACAAAAATGCATAGATTAATATTTTTAATACAACCCAAAATAACAATGACATTCTAATACAATGTACCTAATTGCAAAATAAGAATGTACTTATTTTTCTGCGACCTAAATACATCTACTGTGCTCTGCCGCCCGAGCGCACCGCCCGTTCTCGTGAACACCTTGCCGCGTGCGCCTGCCTCCGAAGCCTGCCGCCGCCGCGCAACGCGCGCTTTCGTGGCCTTGCGGCATATAGGTATGTACATACATACTATGATGATAGGTTATGTGCGCGAAAATGTTCATACCAAATCAAATGTATGATAAAAAGGAAAGATATTTAGAGGATCTGAATACTAAGCTACGATAAATTAGGAGGAGTAAAATGATGAAATAACAGGGTCCGATGAAGCCATTATCCTACGTTAAAGCAAACGAACAACATTGTATTAAGCTAATCATAGTCTAAAAGCATTGTCTACTAGACTATGGAGAAATCCACGTAGAAATGAATATTCTTGGAACATGACAATATGATCATCAACAGGTCTCGCATTCATGGTTTGCTAAACAAGTGCCTCTATTTACTACGCTATTTACCATAAACGCATTTTTTTTAAATCCATACAAGATACTAAATGAATTTCATAAGTACCTTAGTTTAACCATCATTGAACTAAATTTTCATGACAAGGATTTCATTCATTTTACAGCATTTCTAGTTGATGTTCCTTAAATAGAATAGAATCTAAATTGATATCAGAGAACACGCCAGGACTAAATTGCGCGTACATTTTGTGTAAATTGATTGAATCCATCGAATGCCAACGAAATAGAATCAAATTATGGGTTGGGGTGCGCCTTTCTGAACGCGGGCAATGAGGTATAAACTAGATACGTACATAAAACAAGGTAAGGTCTGCAACTATCTATATTATACCTATCTGTTCAGTACATAAACTTATATGAGATTTATTCATTTTTTTTTAAGTCGATTTGGACCGAGTTTTGCCATCCACCGAGGAAATGCCGCCAGCCTGTTGACCGCAGCGATTTGGATTCATTTTAGTACCTTTTTGTATTTAAATAATTTTTACTTTAATATTATTTTAAGTTTAAAATCTTAGTAGGTATATACTGTTAGTTTTAGTTCAAAATAAAAATGTATTTTTGACGTTCATTTCTTAATTAAAATAAAAACAATAAGGCTTTGATGCAGTCTCGTCTCGAAAAGTCATTTGTTGAAATATACTTATTTAAAGTTCTCTATCCACGTCTCTCTGTTTAGTACAGTTTTTTTTACTCACAAAACACAGATCACGCGAGACAGGTTAGTGACCGCAGGGAATTTGTTTTTAATAACTACAATAATTGATTAACACAGTTTATTGAAATTACAATGGTTAAGACAAGACATAAAAAAAATCTTCGCTTCCGCGGATTGAAGCAGTCAGCTGTCGGTTACGATGCACCTGCAGTTTCGCCGTGTCAGCCGTTCGGTTTCGGGAAAGCGATTCAGTGCTTATGATTTCGTAACGCCGGTGATAGGATTCTATACGTAACACGCGAATAAATATCACCATACCTATTATAAAATAAAGTCCTCTGCCGCGTCTGTCTGTCTATTCTTGATAAACTCAAAAACTTTCGTGATAAATTCAAAAACTACTGCACGGATTTTCATGCGGTTTTCATCAATAGATAGAGTGATTCATGATGAAGGTTTATAGGTATAATTCATGCCCGGGCGCAGCCGAGGAGGGCTTCTAGTGTAAATTTAAATTATATTACTAATATTAGTACTTAAACAAAATCGTGAAGGCAACAACTAACTGCGTACCTTTGTTATATGAAAACAACGAAGAACTACGTCATAAAGACGTAGTTTGATGCCAACCTTGCGTGTTATGACTGTCTAGTCATAACAATTACACCTCAATTTATCGACTTGTATGTAATTTATTATACACAGAAATATAAAACATAAATTGTTAAAATCCATTGTGTCTGAGGTTTAATAGTTTTTTGAATGTTGTCAATATTATATAAGGTGTTACTTATTTTCAGTAATTTATGGTAATGGAGACGATTACATAGTAGAATTTCAATTGTTGGACACTTCTTTTTTTATGTATGTTTAACGGCAAACGAGCAGACAAGCCACCTGATGGAAAGTAGTCATCGTCACCCAAGGACATCTGCAACCAGAGGAGGTGCTGATGCGTAGCCGACTTTTAAAAGATACCTGTAAACACGCCTTTTGAAGGATCCCAAGTAGAAGGAAGGAAAACCTCGGGAGGAAGCCCATTCCATAATCCTGCTATAGCAGGGAAACAACTAGTAACGCATACATATAAATACGCATGCTTTGAATGCGTTATACCCTACGGGGAAATATGTGATGAGAGAATTCGACGCGGTGATTCGAAGACACGGTGGTGTAGTTGCTAGCACACTTCGGGCGCAGACCTAAGAATCGTAGTTCGAATCCTACCAGTGGCGAATTTTTTTTCATCACATAATTATTTTCAATTTTAACAACGTAACGCTCTGACATTTTTGGAGACCCAAGGGACAAGGATGTGGGGACAGACTTTACCCCTGTGGACGGAGGTGAAGTGGTAGAAAGAAGACTTCTACATAATATGTCATTAAAATCCAAATTCCCGATATTAATTCACGATAGCGTTATTCTTTAATAATAATTTATGAGGTTAAATTCGATTATAACGCTTGTGTTTTTATCGACTTACTGAATTCGTTTGTTACATTTTTTTATTTTTTACTCCACTATGGATTCTGATTTTGAGATGTTAATATGGTAGGAGTTTAAAATCAGACTAGTTATATAAACCAGATTTTTAAAGTGCAAAACCTAGCATGTATAAATAATAACTACTTGTTTGCATACATAGTAATTGTATGTACGTGTGTTTCTAATGGTACATCTTAAGAGGGTATACTAGCAGTGCGTTTTCCATACAAATGTATTTCTCTATTTTCTCGCTGAAAACTGCTTCTAGAGGCACAATTCTTTTTACATAAAATCTATTACTAAAATAGGTATGTTCCTATGTTTTATTTTTTTCTATAAACCTGCTTAAAAGAAAAAAAAATGTACAAGAACAGTTTTTTTTGGAAAAAATAAAAAATAGGGGCATTCTTATTTTAGTACTAGATTTTATGAAAAAAGAATTGTGGCTCTAGAATCAGATTTCAGCGAGAAAATAGGGAAACCATATTGAAAAAATACTGGTAGTATACGCTCTTAAATCATTTCTTACCTTATCTATTACCAACCGCGTTTTAGACTATGTTTTTTGTTTACCTAATAAAAATATTTAATATACTTTTTATAGCAAGTATATATCCTTCGTAACCATAATTTAATATTTCTTAGAGAAAACCCACCGCTATTATTCGCGCCCCGCCCTGGGACCACAACGTCTAACAGAACGTATTTCTCACAATTGTTTCGACATAATGCCTCGAACGGCGTAATGTAAGCAGACTGTAGGGAACTCTCGCCTTCTCTGGCTTAAAACTTACTCAGCGGTACACCTACCTACCTATTTATCCATAAAATACAAAAATCTTCCGAAATCGCAGTCGAGTATGAAACTGAGAAAGAAAATTATCGGGCGAGTTAGTCCAGACTTAGATTTCGCTAAGCCATTTCATATTTATCACAAGCTTCTTATACCTAAGTATATTAAGTTCAATTATACTAATAAAATTGATTTTTGAAAAGCAGATATCTTAAAAGTCTGAAGTGCAAATACTTTGTTGTTTTTCTTTCAACGCGAAGTCATCCGAGTAATTCAAGTAGAAGTGAGCCTTCCATTGTGCTAAATCTAGGCTTAACTTCGCAGGACGGTGAATCGAGCTACTCTAGATTTACAAATGTAAAACTACCCGAATGGGACTGTTGTGTAAAAAATATTCTCCTTATACATATAACGAGTTACTAAGTAACAAGCAAAAAAAAAAAAATGTCCAGAAAATTTTCCGGTGATTTTATTCAATACTTATAGTTTCATGTTGATGCAGAGTTAATAATATTAATACTTACGCGAGATAAATTCATTATGAAAACACGGCTTTACTCACGTTTTAATACGTCGGATCCGCCGACTAGTTTCGGTCTGTTACGAAGACCATCATAGGGGCGAGTGAAAGGGGTGGCGACACGACGGTTACGCTTCCCTCAAGCATTGCCTGTGCTTTGAGGGAAGCATAACCGTCGTAACAGACCGCGAAACTAGTCGGCGGATCCGACGTTATAAAACGTGAGTGAAGCCGTGTTTTCATAATGATGCAGAGTTATCATCGTTTGTCCTATAACTATAAATAAATAAATATATACGGACAAAGCACACAGAATGAGCTAGCCCCAAAGTAAGTTCGAGACTTGTGTTATGGGATACTAACTAACGATACTATATTTTATTACAAATACATATACAGATAAACATCCAAGACCCAGGTCAATTTGAAAAAGATAATTTTTCATCTTGACCTGACCGGGGATCGAACCCGGGACGGGACCATCCGTGTCGCAGGCAGGCGTGTTGACCGCTGCGCCACGGAGCTCGGCTAAACTCTAACTTCTTGCTCTTTGTAGTAAACAGTATAATTCGTATCCAAAAAGATGCCAAAAAGCTCAACATAAAAAGTCAAAATTAACTGAGAACGAGAGTACAAGACGGAAATAAACGTCACCTTACCATACGTAGGTATACATTCACTTCATCAATCAGGGATCCCATGATACACGGTTACTTACCTGTAAAGAAGAAGAAAATATGAATAATAATAGTGTAGGATTGTACAGAAACTAGAGAATCGCAGTTGGAACTAACTAAACTAGACCACAGCGCCTAGCGTTTTAATTAATTTTACCAGCTGTTCACATATTGTAGAAAATTAGATACTGTGGTAACTTAATGACATGTTAAATGTTTATTGTTCTATTACTATTGTGTTAAGGAGCTAGACAGGGGGATGCGCAACGATCTTGCTTATACATGTTAAGCAACTTCGTACACTTGGACTATCACGAGCTTAAAGCTTCGTGCTTCGGAAGGCACGCTAGGCCTTTAACTGTTCCTATGTCGAAAGTGCCTAACTGACTGACGTAAGAGGATTATTTTGTTAGGGTTACCGCAGATGCAAACGGCGACGAAGTTATTTTTTTCAAGGTTTCTTCTCAATAGTTGAGGTGTGACTCGTAACAGTCGTATCATCAAACAATTCAACGAACATAGTAATTTTGATATGGACAAGCAAAACTTTGTTTTATCAACATATTTCGCTTTATAGGGTAGAAATTAACTCTCGACATATTGAAGGGTTGACGGCTGACAATATGAATAACTTTTCATAAGGGACTCATGCTGGAAGCTCGAAAAAACCCTTCTCATAAAAAGTACCCGGCCAACTGGACTGGAACGAGGATGAAAAAAGAATAAGTCCTGTGACGTCCGGTCACTCTCAGGGAAAATTAAATAATATAAAAGTATATAGTACTTCTGTCACCTGTGCACGTGTGGACTCGGTGACCCTCTGCACCCGTGCGCAGGGGCAGCCATCTTTATTCAATACGTCACAAGTCCCATGGGAAAAATTGTTCGTATTATCGGGAGGAGTCGCCCCATCAAGGCAAGGCAAGGCAATGTCAAAAATAAATAAGTTTACACGCAGCATGATCAATGGAAAGTTGTTTGATATCAACATTTCCATTTCATATCGTTAGCCCCTGTATATTGCTTTAGACTGAAATTTAATTAATTTCAACGGGCGTTCACGAGTATTACCGTAACATTAGTGTTATAGACGAGTTGCAGCTGCTCTGTTATTGCACAATCGTAACTTATGCTGTGTAAACTGTTGAAGATAGTTTAATACTATATTATTGAGTATAAACACATTATTAAGTATAAACACAATCATAGAAACTTTGAAACCAAATCCTCTGACTGATCTGGCTTAATATGGCTTTGGTAGTACAGAGAGTAGTTTTCCTACAGTCGAGACTAAAAAAAAACTCGGCGTGTTTGTTTTTTTCCTACAACGCCAACGATTAAGTTGCCCAATCTTTTTTAGTCGACTCTGAAGATTATAAATATAATATTTATATCTTTTCGAGCTCCGTGGCGCAGCGGTCAACACGCCTGCGACACGGGGGTCCCGGGTTCGATCCCCGGTCAGGTCATGATGGAAAACGATCTTTTTCAGATTGACCTGGGTCTTGGATGTTTATCTGTATACAATACAATACAATACAAATTCTTTATTGCACCATTAAAAATACAACAAAAGTACACAAAATCAAAATTGTACAAGAGGCGGCCTTATCGCTAACGCAATCTCTTACAGGCAACCTTATAAATAGAAAAGAGTAAAGACTGCAAAAGAACAGGTGGCGCAGTTCGGAGAAATTATATTTAATTATCATAAAAAAAACTCCAATAAATAAATAAACTACACATATAACATACCTATATAATACTTATATATAAAATATATATCAATATGATAATGAAAGATAGCACTATTTACACAATGAATATAAGATAGACGAAAAGGAAGATACTGAGACGGTTAATTTAGGTTACAGCGAGAAAATGAGCTTTTGTTTGGGACTTAAAGCTTTTCAAAGTTTGAGCACGACGGATGGAGAGTGGTAGGTTGTTCCATAGACAGATAGCTTGGACAGTAAAAGACTTAGAATAGAAAGCAGAAGAGTGGGTAGGTGTAGTTAGACGCAGAGATTGGTCATCACGCAAAGAATAATTTTGCGGATTGCGAAAAACAAAACGGTCTTTTAGGTACCTGGGGTATGTAGGATTATACAAGATAGAATAAAGAAGGGATAAGGTATGCCAATCACGGCGACGTCGAATTGGGAGCCACTTGAGTTGCGTTCGAAAGTGGGAGACATGGTCATATTTGCGTAGTCCAAATATGAAGCGAATGCAAAAATTCTGAATACGCTCAAGCTTATTCAGTTGCTCCTCTGTAATGTTAAGATAACAAGCATCTGCATAATCCAGCAAAGGGAACAATAAAGATTGTACAAGAGAGATCTTAGTGTCAGTGGGAAGAAATTTATTTAGTCTTTTAGGAGAACCTGAAGCTGCAAATATTTTCCTGCTAACTTCAGAAATTTGTTTGTTCCAAGAAAGTGTACCGTCTATGAATATGCCCAGATTTTTTACTGAATCTCTATAAGCTATAATTGAACCATCAAATTGAATCTTGGGCAATGTTGAAAAGTCTATTCTGGCGCGAAGTCTCGAACTGCCAATAATAATAGTTTGGGTTTTACTGGGATTTATGATAAGACCATTACATTTACTCCACTTAGCAATTCTTTGTAAGTCGTCATTTACTATGTTGATTGTAGATGTTAAGTCGTCAATTTTACATTGTGAGTAAATTTGTAAGTCGTCAGCATAAAGGTGGTAGGAAGTATGAAGGGGTAAAGTGATTGAATTTATAAATAAAGCAAATAAAAGAGGAGATAAGACGCCACCCTGTGGTACGCCAGCAGTTGTACACGACCAGGATGAATTAACATCGTCAATCCGCACACGCTGTCGGCGTCCAAACAGGTAAGTTTGAAACCAACCAATAACCTCAGGAGATATGTTGTAAGAACGCAATACCGCAAGTAAAATATCGATGTATTTGTTATAAAATATAGTATCGTTGAGTTAGTATCCCATAACACAAGTCTTTCTTAAGAACTTACTTTGGGGCTAGCTCAATCTGTGTGATTTGTCCGTATATATTTATTTATATTTATTATTTATTTATTTATTGTCAATAAATAAATAAATAATAATAAATAAATAAATAAATATATAGGGACATATTACACAAATTGAGCTAGCCCCACAGTAAGTTGTGAACTTGTGTCGCAGGATACTAACTCAACGATACTATATTTTATAATATATACTTATATAGATAAACATCCAAGACCCAGGTCAATATGAAAAAGATCTTTTTCCATTTTGACCTGACCGGGGATCGAACCCGGGACTCCCGTGTCGCAGGCTAGCGTGTTGACCGCTGCGCCACGGAGCTCGACAATAAATAGGTAGAAGCCACCTTAAAAGACAAACATTTATTTTCAAGTACTACAAACTAATTACCCTGAAATTTTACTACGTTACATGGCGTCCCTGACTGATTGGGACCTCCTGGAATATTAGAATGCGCGCTAATATTGTAGCGTTTTGGTGGGCGGATTAAGTGTGATTCAGAGGTTTGCTATACATTAGCTAGGAAATCAGGGATCCCCGCGTATCCCTCGTTATCCCCAAAAGTTTGAGAAATCGTAAGCTAGAAAGATATAGCGTTGTTAATATTAGTTGAGCCTGTTGAAAGCTTTCATTAAGAATATGCACTGTGCAATATAGAGATTTGTGTTAAAATTACGACGAAACAAACGATCAATTTCAACTTATTACCACATAAGATAGACTTTGTATGTGTCGTTCGTGCTCATGTTTACTTACCTGTATAAATTTTCTGTAAATAAAAGGTATATAATCTTACAATAACTAAAGAGAATATTTTAAAAACTTCTTAAGAGATACTGGTAGTTTAGTTTAGATAAAATAAATGTATATTACCAATCATTTTACGTTTGGTTTTAAGTTTAATTGTTCACATTTGTGATTCTTCCTAAGTTTAACCCAATGGCCCAGTGTTAACATGCGTAAACATTACACTTAAGCATGTTAAGCAACCCCAGGCGCAGTCCCCGCTTGGATGGGTAACCGCAAGTAGTATAAAATATCTCATGCTCCTCCGTGCTTCGGGAGGCACGTTAAGCCATTGGTCTCGGCAGTTATCATCAGGCATGGTACACGTAAAGCAATGTCAGATGCCTCTAGAAAATTTTAAAGATCTGAAACAGTGTTTGCAACTTACCCATACGAAAAACAACAACATCGTAAGTTTTAATTTATTATACAATTAATCTGAACTTATCTATAAAAACGTATGTTTCTTGTTAGACACAGCGCGTTCCCACGACACTGCGGCCATGTGGTTCCGCAGGCGGGCTGCCTATGACCTTAATTATTTTTATTTACCGGCAATATAAATAATGGATTATGACGCAAATTCTACCAAACGTCCGGAGCCCTAGACTAAACAAAACAATGTTACGCAACCAGGAATAGCCTATTTAATTAGGGTTCCGTAGTAAATAAGGAACAACAAATAATATACTATATTACTACTATTATAAATGCAAAAGTGACTCTGTTACGCTATCAATCTTAACCACTGAATCGACCATCATGAAATGATGCGTAGATTTTGAATGGGGTATGGACATAGGGACATAGGATGAATAAAGATTCATCTTGAAAAAAGTGCTGTTCCCAAGGGACCGACATTAACGAGAGCATACCAGCGGGCAAAAGGTAGTGCTACACGTGAGAAATCCAAGGCAGTTTTTTTTTAAGTATTGTTTTACGGCCCTGGATACAAGTCCTTTAGAGCCTATCTTCATTTGTTTTGCAGTTGCGAGTTATTCTTCTTGGTTGTCAACGAAATGATGGTGTAATTCATTTCGTTGTTTTCACGGAGCCCCTGGCGACAACTCTTCGCGAATCCACTGGTAATCACTGGTTTCATCATTGACGACGCAGCAAGGCGGACAACCACCCGCCCGCTATGTAAATCTCACTACAGCCGCACAATGACAGTCTATCTTAGTTATTCTACACATTGTTCATAAATATGGGCATTTATAACACAAAATAACACCAATTTCACATTATAAAGTCCACTAGAATCAATTTGCGAAACAATCCAAAACAGACACCGCGTAGTCCGCTAAAATTCCCGCCAAGAACTCCTCCAAGGCAGTAAAAAATTTCACCTGACATATTTAAAAAATAATAAATAAAGTGTTAAATTTTTTACTGCTGATAGTTACTATGTTGATCTACCAGATGATTAAAAAAAACGCATTCATGTGATCTATTTTGCAAATTTTATGCCGTAGGTGTACAGACACATGATCAGGTACTTTGTTGTGTTTTTTTTTTACTAAATAGATAATTTCCCCAGCAAAACATTAAAACAAAAACCGGCCATGTGCGTGTTGGGCCACGCACAGTGTAGGGTTCCGTAGTTGCGAATCACAACTTAAAGTTCACACTCTCACCTCACAGTTTACCGTCGAAAACATCTAACAATGAAAATTGTACGAAATTTTACATTTTCGAGTACATTTTATAAGTTGGTTGCCTATAACTTTTTAGTTTGTACTTAGTACTCAGCTCTGATAGTTTTTCTTTTAACTTCAGTATATAATCTACAGCTGTAATTTTTTTCACGTATCTATATATAACCCTTTAGCAGATAGAGGGGGGACACTTACCTCTAACAAAAATTTGCACTTTAAAACCAAATATTTCGAAAACGAATCCCTAAATCGAAAAATGGTTTTCTAAACCTCATAATATTTTTTAAAGACCTATTTAACAATACCCAACATATTTGTATAGAAAAAAAAATATTTCTCCCTCTTTACTTGTACGGGAGCTACCCAAAATAAATATATTTTTCAAGATTTTTTCTACCACTTTTTTGCCATAATTAATATACATGCCTATACCAAATTACAGCTTTCTAGTACTTATAGTCTTTGAGTAAAACCGCGGATGGACAGACAGATAGACATGGCGAAACTATAAGGGTTCCTCGTTTACTACGGAACCCTAAAAATGGGGCAAGCAACCTGAAACACAGTTTTTACCATCGCGGTTGTTTACGGATCCAAATCGTTGTTTTTGTACATGTTATTTTTGTAGCTCTTTAATGAGTGTCAAATCCACTAGATCCAAAAAGGTTGCCTACCTAATGGTATTCAAATTTGGAATTGCTAATGAACCCGATAAAAAAAATATTTGAACTAGAATGCGAGTTTTTTTTTTTTCTTAATTCAAATTTGGAATTTTTAGTGGTCGCTGGCTGGCTGTTTGTGATCACCGGCCTGCGACGTTCAGCTTCTAGATAAAACATTTTCATTATCAGTTATCAAGCCGCTATTTATTTTTTGGGAAAAATATAATACTAAATCATCATTAACTTGCATGTAATACATTGCCTACAATAATTATAAGGTTGTCAATAATGTTGATACAGGTAACATATACAGCCTGGCTTGCAGGCGCGCAAATATTAATTTTCAAGGTAAATAATATTCATACTATACTATATCAATCAATTCTTAAAAAATATATGTCTTTGCTAATAATACTTAAATAGTATACTCCGTGTGATGAAACTCGTTGTGTGTTTTACGGGAAGGTATAGACAATTACAAATTCGGTCTACTAAAATTGCTTGTTAGTAGTCGCTCGTTTGGTAATGTCTTCTATGCCTCCCTTGTAACACAATGTACAATTATTTCCCCTTCCTGAATTTATTCGCACAACCTAATTCCTTTCCATGGAGACAATCCGAGTGCCATGTTCCGCTGCCCTTTAACTCCCAATGGATCTACTCCAACCCGAATTAGGCAAAACGACCTTTGGGAGGCCTCTAAAATCAATATTTTCTGCGAAGGGTTTATGTACTTACGATAATGACAAGCTGAAAGCTTACCTACTTAAATACTTATTTATTTTAGTCGCCAAAAGGTCACAGGTTGTCTTGGGGTCTGAAAGAGGGCAAATATGTCTACTTATGGACTACTTTTATTCTTTTACTAGCATCGAGATGTTTATACTTGTAATTATATCTCGATGACTAGGTACTAGTAATTTTCCCCGCGACTGTTATCTGCGTAAATTATAGTTTATGTCACCCGCAGATAAATTAGCTGTCTTTAGGTGAAACAATTTTGAAAATCAGTTCAGTAATTTCGGAGTATTCGTATGTAAACCAACAAAAAAATCTTCCTACTTTATAAGTAGGTAGGTATATATTAAGAAATCTATTATATTTAGAAAAGAATGTACTAACTTATGTGCTTTACACTAACGTAGTTCTGTCCAGAGATGTAATGGAGCACCATAATTGTAACCGAAACAACAGATAATCCGAAATAATTATATATCCGTAACAGTATCTGAAACTGGTATGATATTATTCCTTTATCCGAAATCTGTATCCAGATCGAAAATTTCATCCTTAACATACCTTCTTGGTCTTGTTCTGACAATCAATAGAGTAAAAGTAGTAGAGTAGAATTTGTTCAAAAGAGAATAGGTGTGAGATTTGGTAGTGTTGCTAATTCTCTTCTAGAACTGCATAATGTTTTCATCCCATTTTGGCATAATCTTTAATGAAAATAACAAGAAATCAACGACACTTAAAGAGTCAAGGTTCGATCATTAGATAAGGTGTATGGTATCATAATATTGCATTGTCATCCGATTTACACATGATGAAATTTTTTTTTTTTAATCTATGGATTTACCTGTGGGATTTACATAAATACACAAAATTTCACCTCAATGAGGAAAGGATAAGTGGTTCAAAATGAGTGGCAGCATTTGACCCTAACAAACAAGATACATACCTACGTCATTGTAAGTTAAATAAAAATCATGTAATAAGCTACCATCTGTATAAATCAAAAAAGTATAGTAGTAGTTTCTTAGTGTTTATCATTACCAGAGTGCGTGATAAATAAAAATAATAAATCAAAGGCCGCGTGACTATATACAATAACTGAACAAAGCTTGGGGTCTTGCTGAAGTATTCTAAAACAGTCGAAACAAATTGCCGATATGTAGTAAGCTAAATATTTGCCTGACATGTTCATATCTTCCCAAACTTTCTCTTCCGGTATCAAAATATAAATAAAATTGAAAAAATATTCCGCTATAAGAATAAATCACAAAAAGTTAGAGATACGCAGCGCCTCTTAAACAGTCGAAATAAATAGCTGATTATGTACAATGCTAAAGATTAGTATTCAGTAAGACTTTGTTGATGTTCATATTTTCCCAAACTTTCTAACTTCGGAGATCATAGTAAATCAAATTGAAGAATATGCAACTATAAGAATAAATCACAAAAAGTTAGATATATAGCACAGCGCAAGTCTGATTCGCGTCAAAATTTTCCAGCTACATATCATAACCAGAATGCGTGCTTTATAAATCAAAGCTGCGCTAAATAAAGTACTCTATCTAAAACAATCAAAATAAATTTACGAAGTTAAATATTTGTATTCATTCAGTAAGATTCTGTTGATGTTCATATTTTCCCAAACTTCCTAACTTCAGAGATCATAATAGTAAATCAAATTGAAGAATATGCAGCTATAAAAACAAATCAACACAAGTTAGAAATTCTGATTTGCGCCAAAGTTCACCTGGAGTTTATCATAAATGCGTGTTTGATAAATGAGACGTGGGGATTTGCGAAAATATTTGAAAGAAATGAAAACTTTTGTGTAAAAAGCCAGCAAAATCCATAGTTTTAAAAGTGCACGTGCAATCACAAAGAACCTAAAACTGTAACAATAATAATAACTAAACTCAAAAAGACGCATTTGTAATTTCTCTAAAAAACTTGTATTTCTTCGTACACTTTTTGTCCCAGAATCACGGAGCCGAGTAAAAAAGGCGGCAAAAAATCAAAGGATAGCGCTTGGGCCTATGACACCTCGGCATAAAATTAAACCGACGACACTATCTTGATCAGTCATCGGACCGGTCTTGCCATAAATTAAATTCGACCGAATTAGCATGAAAACTCTGCAAACCAGCGAAATCGCAAGTTCGTGCTTACTTGGTTGATAAATAAATACTTAACATATTTTGACGACCTCGACAGAACACGCACGTGTGGTCCCGGGTTCGAACCCCGGTCAGGTCATGATGGAAAACGATATTTTTCAGATTGGCCTGGGTTTTAAATGTTTATCAATTTTTAGTATTGTAAAATATATTATAGAACTTAAGTTTTTACACGACAGCCCTAAAAGGGACTGTTGAATGTATTTGTCATCGGAAAATAACAAGAATCGTAAGTTAATCAATTTTCGAGGAAGTTTATCAACTTTCGGAAAATCATAAACGGCATTTAAAATATATTATTTAACGAATAAATTTTAGCTAATTGATCAACTTACGGTGCCTGGTAGTAATTTAATCATTAACACAAGTTATATAAGTCGTCACGGGATTGTTCTTGTTTATTAAGCCATATAATATAATATTTATCGCGAGCTTCATTACAAGCGTCACATGCCTGCGGCCGGCAGATAAGTTAATTCATATTCAGCGGACAAGCTCATGTTTTTGCGTTTACCGGCAGGCTCTGTTTAACTTGCCGTAATTACCACATCTCGTTGCAAATTGCGATCTTCGTGCAATCTTGAGCGGTTAAGGTGATGTTCTGAACGGCACTGCAAGCACAAATCCTTTCGCTCTTCGTGTGGCAACAACGCATATTTTTTTCAAAAATCAATTATTTTATACATACATACTATCAGATCTTTACCCTTGTAGTCAGAGCCCATGGTCATAAAACCCAAAGGCTACGTTTAACGTGTTAGTGGGCAGGCGTTAACGTAGACAGTGGAATCATATTAGTGATGGGTTGCTAGGCACATCGCCTATTCACTTGATCCTTTTTTTAAATTTTCTCCCAATCCCTTAGCCGGAATTTACGGTCAGCAGGGGAAGAAAAGAAGGTATATTCTATGATTTTCATAGTCTCCCATCAAACCTGGTACACTAAAGAAGGTGCCTAAAATATGCCCATTAGTTAAGACTTTTACTTTATTGTAAGTACTTAATGACAGGACCAATCCATATGTGTTTTAAATGCAAAAGTCAATAAATGCTGTCCTGTACATTCAATATACTAAGTAAAAGTTCTTCCTTAAACTTATAAATCCTTTCAAATGTTGTCGTTTTGTTTTAAAATCAAAACAATACCTACTATATTCCCATGCTTTAAGCGTTGGAATATAGCAGTCTGCGGTCGCGTAAGGAACTGCTCCTTAAAGTTTATCTTTTTACATATGGCGGCGTTTCTATCCCATGACATTGTTGTCACACCACCGCCGACTAAGGATGTGGTACTTTTGTGTTACTTGTGTTTCCTGTACTTTCAATAAAATAAGTAATAGTTTCCATAAAATATGAATGTTGTCGTTTTGTTTTAGAAACAAAACCTAGGTACTTTATTCCCATGCTTCAAGCGTTGGAATATAGCAGTCTGCGGTCGCGTAAGGAACTGCTCCTTAAAGTTTATTATCTTTTTACATATGGCGGCGTTCTATCCCATGACATTGTTGTCACACCACCGCCAACTAAGGATGCCCGCACTTGTTTTATGAAACATTCCTTAGTAATAAGCCTGGACTGCATAATAATCTAAACTTTTAAGGAAACTAAACACGTCTGTCGGTAATAAAGGATTTTTTGTTGAGTAAGTACTTAAAAACAATATGTCGAATTGTCGATTAATTATATGTAGCCCGCAAATAAAAATACTTTGTATCATTGACTTATGTCATAATATCTATAATATCATAATAATATGGCCTGGAAGCATAACAATATGATCTAGCAATTTTTTTACGGCCGGTTACCTGCCTGATACCATCACTCTTTAGGAAGTTCTAGAAATCGAGGACAAAAGCTTATGAAAATGAAGTTCGAGTATTTATCCGCGCTAGTAATCGAACCCAGAGCATAGGAGGCTGGCGGTTTAAACTACGCGCCACAGAGGCTCTGCCTTATTTATCGACCAGTAATTCTATGAGACAATGGTTTCGCACTGTCGAAGAAATAAAATCCGACTACAATTTATTTTTCAGACACATTTTAAGAGAACATCGTGAGATATACATATTTCATGTAATTAGGTATATAAGTATTTATTAATGAAAAACAATTTTAAAAGTTCAGAACTTCGTGTTTTCATATAAGTGACATTCAAAGATCATCAAAATAAGGCTAGATGCTGTTTAGAGGTAGGATTAGTATGGAAAACCGAGCGAGTCACGTTTTCAACTCAATAAATATAACAAATTTACATTCTAATGAAAGATATATTCGTATTATATCGTACTTGAGTTCAATAGATATTTGTTTTTTTTTTTTAATTATTTAACTGGTTATTCGCATTATTCAGCGTAGCTTGTTTCCGGGGATATCAAACATGAACGGAAATAGAGAGCATTCAAAGTGAGAGAAGACTCAAACTCTGCGTGTTTCACAAGCCACAGGCGTCATCTAGCCTTTTCTAGCCTTTAACTATCCGTGGTATGATGAGTATTATGTGTGGTTCTTTGACTATATCAAATAATCAATGGCGTGGTAATACATATTGAATATATCAGCAAAATTTTTACTTTTCAAACTATTAAAGGGTTAAGAAGACATGCGGTACAAATGAAACTACATGAATATTTAGGTACATTCATAGCGTCTTAAATTCCGATGCAAAGTTCATAGTTGTTAAATCGAACATGCAACTCTCCTTTGGGTGTAATCGGGTAACGTGTTCATTGCCTTTCAAGTTGAACATCGTAAAGAGACGTCTGAGTGCATAGCTTTGAAAGCCGATATGTCCGGTGAAATTTATGTTCCTCACCATTTGTGGGGCTTCGAATTTATTATGACAGCGAGGTACCGATATTCAAATGACTTGGTCTCTGAAAGCTTAGTTGCTTTAGAAGTCTACTATGCCAGCCAGGGAACATTATCTAGGTATACTTTCAAACCTATATCATTGATAATATAATAAGCATACATTATTGCTCAATGCAAGCAGTCATTTAGCATCGTTGCATTATGGAATAAATACATCATTAATATAGTTCTGTGTAATTTTACCTACATATCTCTGCTCTCCACCAGGCTTTACTGACAACAAACAATGAATGAACACAGCTGTATCATCTATGGAGGACTCCGCGCTACTGCATTAACTACAAATAACAGCGGCACACAGATTAGAAAATGTTATGAATAAATATATATTTATAATAGGTGTTCATAGATGAACATCCAAGACCCAGATCAATCTGAAAAAAAAAATCATTTTCCATAATGACCTAACCGGAAATCGAACCCGGGGCCCCTCGTGTCGCAGGCTGGCGCGGCGGAGCTCGTCAATAGTCAGCAGTTCTACAGTTTCCCTTAAAGTAAGTACCAATCAGTGTATATTAAAAACCGAATTTCTTTGCTAATTTGCCTCTTCTAAATCAAATATCATTAATTCCATGAGTAAATTTTCTAGTTTTAAAAGATATATCACACGGTATTTTAAAACTTTCCCCTTCGTAAGTACCTTGGAAAAGGTTTTCGCTTTTAAGATATAAATTTACTGGTGTTGAAAGGGATATTCGCCAATACGATATCTGGAATAATAAATAAGTAGAAAAGATACAGATGACGCAAAACTTGACCTTATTCTGTCAGATTATGGATAATTTGATATTCCAAAAAGAGGCATTGTGTTGGCATACAAATCGGTTCTTACAATATATGCGAGGAGGGAACATTCTTCGGAAACCCCTCAAGGTTGGCCGAGGGTACGAGCATTTAATATCCCGCCATTCCCAGCAAATATTTGCCTTGAGATTTCTGCAGTCGAGCGATGTTTTCGTTGGCCATGTTTTAGATTTATCTAAAATGAAAAGCGAGTGCATTGGGTTTCACTGCCGCAATATATTTGAAATAACTTTTTACTGCTCTTTAGCTCTTTGTATCCATCCAATGGACATATTATGGCTAACTTTTGCCCGCGACTCCTCATCTAAAGGTTTTCCGGAATAAAAAAGTATTCATGTTATCCAGTTAATGAATGATTAATTCGAAAATTAGCAAATAGGATTGCAGGTCACCACAATTTTATATTTTTAAAACAGCGTCTAATACCACGTTGAATATTCGACCCATTTGGCCGTGAAAGTGCAGGGCAAATCCTTCAGCAGTAATTTATGTCAAGACCCCAATCTTGGATGTAATTGGACAGCAGGTGGTCTGTCGTCGGGACGCTTTCTTCCGACCTTTTGTCTTGAGGAAGACTGATTGAATGTTTTTGTTACAGTATAAAACAATCGTTAAAGCTGTCATCCTGTTGTGACCCATAATTAAAGGATACTGAAGAATTATTTAAGTAAGCCCGCCATCTTGCAACTTTTAGCCCTCTATAACCCGTAAGGAATAAAGATTACGTTGTATCTATCTATAAGGGGAGTAAGGCCGCCTTTGGTACATTTTTATTTCTATACATTATTTTATGTTACCTTTTTTTTAATGTGTAATAAATAGATATAAAATTTACTATGTTTTTCGGACCATACAGAAAGAATATCATTCTAGAAATTATTTACCAGCATACAATGGTAACATCCATTGGTTGTTTAGTTAAGACGTGAAAGATGGACGTACAAACATTTTTTAACAACAGAAATAAATAAATATATACGAACAAATCAAATCGATATTTGAAGCAAAAATAATTATAAGTACTTGGCTATAATTGTTGGACTATGGTGTAACTGAATCGCTGCTGATTTCGCCCAAATAAAAAAGTACCCTTCCCCTTTCCCCTGCCCTCCCTTTTGTGTATGAGTTGAGCGTTTGTTTTTTTACAGTATTCGTTAATAATAATATTACAATAATATGTAACTAGTGTAAGTATCGCCCGTGCTCGTCCTATCTGTAAGCTTAACTGTAAGCTTAATTAGTAACCAACACGGCTGCCCGCGATACAGGCCTGTGCCTAGTGCGGGAGCCATTGTAAATGTGTGCTGTAAAATCTCTTCTGGCAAATAAATAATTTTGTATTTTGTACACAGATTAGGCTAGCTAGTAAAGGTGTAGGTTATGGATGGCCTATGTCTAGCAGTAGACTTCTTGAGATGATGATGAATGGATAGGCACTTAACATAAGAAGTTGTAACCCAAATCCTCGGAACCTTATCACGTCACGCATATCTTTCAGTTTATAAATGTGCAAACAGACGCACCGAGATAATACTATGAGTAACCAGAATTCAGTTTCATGTCTGAGTATCTACTAACATCGCAATTTCCAAGAAGGTTTTCAGTTATTTTGATACTTTTCAGGAAAGATTTCAGGAAAGGTCATGCCTTTCCTGGAATGCGAAAATTCTATAGACAAGTTTCGGGGTTTAAAGGATAAAAACGTTAAAAGGATTCCGAGAATTAGGTATATTAAGGTTAATGAGGCCCATGTTAACGAGGCCCTAGATAACCCTTCAAACTATCTTATGAACTACTTTTTACAATAGTGAAAAGGAAGAGCCCGATTGTCCAGTAGTGTGTGAGCTCTATGAGCGCTTACGTATGCTTAGCAACCCCTGGTGCAGTCCCACTTGGATGGGTGACCGCAAGTGGCATAAAAATAGCTCGAGCTCCTCCGTGCTTCGGAAGGCACGTTAAGCCGTTGGTCCCGGCTGTCATAGCTGATGGCAGTCGTTAAGCTATGTCAGGTGCCTTAAGGCAGCTTGAAAAATCTGACACCAGTTTCGGCCACTTACACATACGAAAAACAAAACAAAACAATAGGGGCATCGCAGAATAAAATTTAAAAAACCTCCCTTTTTTTTCTTATGTATCATCTATTTCAAATGGGGTCTGTACTGGATCCCGTAAAATGTATTTATCTTAACCTATAAACATCAGCGTAAGACTACACATTTATCCAAGCGCAATAAAAATAAACGCTCAAAAGTTACACGAAATACCGCAACTCTTCATGTAGAGTTTTACGAGAATTGTACGAACATTTGTTACAATTTTCATTCGGTTTCCACGTGAAGGAGTACGGTCTATGTGTGATGTAGCCCGAAGACGACTGGCGGCGAAATAAGGATTGTTTGGGAGGCGGTATGTAGCTGGGATTAGACAAGCGAGTGAGGCCATAGATCAGACTTGAGAGTGGTTATACTTTTATCAAATAAAGAAATAAATTTATAAATACCTATATACGGACAAATCACACAGATTGAGCTAGCCCCAAAGTAAGTTCTTAAGTAAGACTTGTGTTATGGGATACTAACTCAACGATACTATATTTTATAACATATACTTATATAGATAAACATCCAAGACCCAGGTCATTCTGAAAAAGATCGTTTTCCATTTTGACCTGACCGGGGATCGAACCCGGGACCCCCGTGTCGCAGGCTGGCGTGTTGACCGCTGCGCCACGGAGCTCGACTCCCGGAGAAAAGTATTTTTGCCCAGTGAAACACTTTCAGAGCGTAAGCTACGAGTAGTAGCCAAATAAAATAGGCCTCAGATCAAATGAAGACGAAGAGAAGTAATTATGTAAGGTATCATCGAAGGCAGGCGTTCAAACCAATTAAGCATTTCAATTATATATCCCTGGCTATACGGGGAGCTCATGTACATGTGCTCCGTGAGTCAGCTGGGCAGCCACAAGACTAGCAGATATTAGTACAGCAATGTTTGTGTGTGATGCAAGGGCAGCCACAATAAATATCAAACTCGGATTAGAAACTCGAATCCGAACATTTTGAACGTTTCGTCTAAATCATGGAGTTAAGATAATATTGTGAACATAAACATTCATAGTCGCGCTTCGATCACGTATATATGCGCGTGATTTTGTCACTTAAATGTTAAATGGCTGTATTATTTATCGTGCACACTTGATTTTTTTACACAAATGTAAAAAAAAACCGGCCAAGTGTGAGTCAAACTCGCGCAATGAGGGTTCCGTACAATATGCTTCGTGAACACACACACAATGAGCAAAAAATGTTTTATTCAATTGACTAGCGCCATCTAGTGGTGTTTTAGTGAACTATTTCCCTAGATAAACTTATTATTGTGAGTTTACCTCTTAATTTTCAAGTGATAGAATTCTTATTATTTTTCCTGTAATCTTCAAGGAATGAACTATATTTTGTAATTTTTTCATAATTTTCGGCCCAGTAGTTTCGGAGATCAGGGGGGGGGAATGGTCAATTTTTGCCTTCTTTCGTGAATAAAATCAAAAGTATTGATTTTACCTGAACAAAAAAAAATATTTTTGAGATCCTCATAATGAGCCCTTTCATTTGATATATATGACATAGTAAGGTTTGCATAACTTTTTTTTTTTTATTTTGCAATTGGGCCCCTCAAAATGACACTTATTTCAAAAAAAAAATCTTTATTTACTTTGCACATCCGTGTTTGGGTCATAGGATTACACTATCTTACCAAATTTCATCTAATTTGGTTCAGTAGATTCGGAGAAAATTGGCTGTGACAGACGGACGGACGGACAGACAGACGTTCGAGTGATCCTATAAGGGTTCCGTTTTTCAACTTTTGTACGGAACCCTAAAAACAAGTGTGCACGATAAAATACAGAGTTCCTTTAAAGTAAGTATTTCCAATTTATTAAGTTATCTAGCTCGCAAAACAATGATCTCTCTTCATATTGCATTGTAATAGTTACGTTCATTTTATTTATTTCACTTTCATTGTGCGTAAAAGAAAACACACCACGCAATATAATGTTATTTTCATTAACATCTGTTTCTCAAAATCCGAATTTTAAATCACCAACAGATTTGCGTTCCCAATTCGAAATCATAATTTATACGAATCTAATAACCAACAAAATTACATTCGATTAGGCGAGACTTATGGCGAGAACATCTCCAATAATGAAGACATATTATGTATTAGAAATCGATAAGTGCGATTAGAATAAATTACTATGCGTATTAATTACATTAATAATGGCGTGATCGGGTGCTGGTCGCGGCGGAGGGAAATGAAATATTAGTATGCGTGGTGAGTGAGATGGAATGCAGGAAACCGTTTCGGTTGCTATCTACATCTAGAAGAGCTTGAAGCTCGTAGGTTTGTTCCTGTTGGTTCTAATAATTTGTGCCTTATGTCCAGACTGTAAGTAAATTAAAATTAAATTAAAAAATAAAATTCATTTATTTCCGATAACATAGATCGATATTCACCTTACAAAAATAACAATTTAAAAATAAATAAATAAAATAGCTTAACTGTGGTGCTGCCTTTGGATAAAATTATCCAAATTGTAAGCGATTAACTGTGTTCCATCCAGCCTTTGGATAAATATCCCATCGAATCGTGCTCTTCCTTGCTGGTTTGGGAGAAAAGGAAAAACTTAGAATATATCAGATTAGGCGAAAATCTAAGGCATCACATCAATTGCGATGCGGCTAGCGACCCATCACTATTTTAATTCCACTTTCACGCTTCATGCTAAACGAGGCCTTTGGGTTTTAAGATTATGGGATCTGTCAAATCCGCAAGGGATAAAGACGTGATAAGCTTTCGTAAATCTGGCGCAATAATGCCTAGCCCGAATGCGAGAGACAAAGATTAACTCTGCAGGGACTTACTAACTTCCTATAGTGTATCAAATTTCATGGTGACAGGTAGTGTTACTGAATATTATAAAAAGCATTTGGAAAAAATAAAATTACAAAGATAAAGCGGTAAAGGTCTTTTTAGATGAAAGAGGGAATTAAATATACCTAACGTAAGTGGAGTACCTTAACGATTTGATGAAAAGCAAAACAATAATACCTGGATCAACTCAATGGTAAAAGCAGGAAAACACCAGCAGATCCTTCGATGGCAGCAGAGATATCCGAGGCTTCCGCGCCTCGTGACGCGAATTCAGTCCTGTTCATTATGCTCATTATTTTTGTTATTGCTTTTCATTCAGGCCTCAAATTGTCCTTCCTCCTCTTCGTTAGATTTTTTTAAGCTTTACACATTTTTGTTATGAGATACTAAATAATTTCTTTCAATGTTGTCGCAATTGTTTTGTTTGTTATTTAATTCTGGGTTAATGTCAAACTAATTAACGAAAAACACAAAACAGTGGGATCCGCAACCGTAGATTTCTTACTATTATTCCGTGAAAATAAATCACTTTGTCCACCCTAAAGATAAATAACACGACAGTTAGCCCCATCAGGGAGTAACAGGCGCAGACACTTAAATTAGAAATGTCCCTAATTCCCCATGGAGCAATAGCTTTCAATAAAGTACCATTAAATCCCGGGTATTTTTCGGAATGAGACGAGCTGTACCATTGCAGACGCTTGCTCCAGCCGGCGACATCGCTTTTCCATTACATTTGAAGTTTGTGGATGGATCGGTCGTTCGATAAGTACTGAATGCTCCCGAGGGTCCCTACTATGAAAATTAAATCATTATTATGACAGTCATTGAAAGCGTAACATATTTGCCCGGTAGCACAGAATTTAAAGAACTGGCAGGCAGAACGGAAACACGCAGCGTCCCAATAAATATGTTGAACATAACTCATTCATCATGATAATAATGAAAAATAATAATGATGGAAAGGATCAAAACACACATATTGGTCTTGTTCGACACAATTTTTACTGCAAACGCTTCATTATTAATACTCACAGAACTTGTATCGAGAAACGATAGTAGGGGAGTAATTTCAGCAAAAGGATATTTTATTACTACAGCACACGTTAGGAATTACTATTGAAAGCAACAGACATTTAGCTAAAACGAAACCAGTTTTTCCTAAACGGACATGAAATATTGAATCAGGTTCGACATTGAACGAATTTTTAATAATGACATTCAATTAGAACAATGCATAAGACTCAGTACTTACATCTTACTTAGATATGAGTACTGAGTCTTATGCATTGTTTCTAAAGTTAACTTAAATTGTGAGTTGACGTCGCTTGGAGAAAATGCGCTGTGCAGTTTGTTGCCGCTTCTTCTGCACTCCGCTTTGGGAGCAGCCTAAGTAAATTATTGAAGTCAACAAAAATAATTTGTTGTAAAAATTTTTGTTCACGAATATGATTAATCAAAGAAACCTATATTAAATAAACGATTAAATCTTGAATTGCATTGTGACCGATAGATTTATAATATTATTTATTTTTTTATATTTCCGCCGTATGGTTCCCGGCAGAGAAGAATAAGACCACTCCAAATCTTCCCGTGGATGTCGTAAAAGGCGACTTAGGAAACTCAAGCTAAACAAAGCTTATAAACATCAAAGAGACCTCTCCAACCCGTCTGGCCGGCGTGGAGAGTGTAGGCCAAATCCTCTGACTACTCAGGCTAGTATATGGCTTTGGTAGTACAGAAAGGGTCGTGCTCCTGCAGTGGAGACTAGAAAGACCTGATGATGATGATGATGACGATAGATTTATGGGCAATACGATCGAATTAACCTTTGCATTCCATAGTCGATCGTGTAAACACTTTTATAGCGTTATTTTCGAGTAACTGAACTTTGTGTTGTCGGGGCTCGAATTGGAAATGTAAATTGAGAAGTGGCAATGAGCTATTCCCGTACGAGGAATTTGTTTACTTCGTCATAATGGGATTTTGTACCTATTCAATTATCAGCTGTACGCGCAAATTCATGAGATGACGCACTTAATCAATAGTTCATAGGTATAATAAGAATATAACGTTCTCTATATGTCACTCGTAAATAGTCTCATTTTTAGCAAATAATGAAACTACAATTTCTTAGAGTTATGAACAAATTACGTAAGATGATCTTAGTAATTAATACATTTTAAATCGCTAATTTTGATAATCAGACTAGTTTAAGATTTCACTTCACTGCTACTTAGGTACTTTGTTTTGTCTTTTGTATGAGTAAGTGGCCAACACTGGTATCAGGGTTTCAAGCTGCCTAAAGGCATCTGACATAGTCTTACGACTGCTACCTATGATGACAATCAATCTTACCTATATGATGCCTGTATCAAGGGGAATGGCTATTTGTATTCGTTATATCAATTATAATTAAGGCGACTAATCAGATAGCAAAGATATGAAATATAGTCTCAAAAATTCGTTTAAAATTATATTTTTGACAACAGTGTACTCATATAAACCGAATCCTCAATGTAAATATCCAAGAAATAATTGTTACAAAAAAGTATTTTCTTATGGCTATAATTATACAGGGACGCTTCGGCTCCCTTATTCAGAGAGACGGGTATGCCTTATTGGTCACCCTGCTGGTATGAGGTGTAAAAAAGGACTGTTGACCGCAAGTATAGAATAAATTTAAATAGGCACAGAAGGTTCTCGATAAGTGTAGGTGGATAGTGTTAGGTGTGTAAAAAACATCGTTTTTTTATTGTAAAAGATATTTTCATTATTTTTTTTTTATATATAGTTTAATTTACAGTGATAAAATTAAACGAATGGCTGATTCGCTTTAGTAGCGAAATAATTATTTTGTCAAAAGATAATGTACCTATTGTTTTGTGATTGTAAAGGGTAAAAGCACAGATCTGGGTAAAAACAAAACGCTTAAAACAAATTTGTTTACAAATTTCTGTCTCACTCATAAGTACGCTTCTTATTTAGTGTTACGAAAAATCCCTAACGTCGTGTCTCCCGTTTGCGATACTTTTGGCCCTTCTGCACTTATTAGTGTATGCCTCAGAAACGCATCAACCAGCATTCCTGGAAGGCATCGGGATAATCGTAAAAGTGGATGTTTCACATGACAGTTACATACATAGAGGAGCCGTGAGGAATGTTTGCGTAAAGGCTCGAAATGTATATATAATTTTCTTGCTTTTCGAAAAACTACTCGGACCATACGTGAATAGCATATAGCAAGGAACTATTAAATTTCTTATGGACAACGATAAATCCTACAATAAAAAGAGAATGCTAAATAATGAGGCAAAGAAAACACATCACAGACATTCGCAGAAATGGTTACATCAGGGTTACATACATACTAATCTGTTTTAGTAAGTAATCTGACATTTCTTCATTGAAATTAAAAGTCATGAATTCTTCAATCATTACACACTTTATATAGGCAGTCGTGTAAAAATTAAGTACAATAAACGATGGTATTATTCAACAGGCACAAAAGTTCGTCACAGTTATAAAGAAATGCAAGAGCAATGTGCTTCGCCAAAAGTTCGTGTAATAATGCATTTTCATATTTGGGCATACATATTTTATGACTTGGTGGACTTTGATCCATGGAATAGTTTTAATCCACAAAGGTATTCTAAATTATAGTCTAGCTTCGATCAAGTAGTCTGGTTTATTTTATTCAATGAACATAAATCGCAAATATTTCAATTTGTATTAACGTCTAGGAGTGCCACTGGAACTGGACTCACAATCACAGCAGTCTATAAAGTGCCACACCTACAAACTTGTACAGAAGCTTTGCATATTCTGAAAAGTCCTCTAGAATGATCACAACAATGTCTCAGTTTGTGGCAAATGCATGGACACAAAGGCATCAGTTCTTTCAGAAATACGACATTACTAAGCACAATTTAATTTGAATCCATAAAGTAATTTCAAATCATAGCCTAGCTTAAGTAATTCAATGTACACAAATAGCGAATATATTTCAATTTAGATAAACGTCTCGGAAGCGCCATGGCCTCGTACAAGACTTTATAAAATACCATGGTATTTTATAAAGTCTTGTGCGAGGCCATGGCCACACCTGCAAACTAGTACAGTAGTATAGGGCCGAAAGTCCTATAAAATGGTCACAACAATGTACGTTGTCAATATCCCGAAATTAGTTTGTGGCAAATGAATGAACACATTGAACTCAAAGGCATCCGTTCTTTCAGAAATTTGAAGATCTTACTAAGCATAAATTAATTAAAATCCATGAAGTAATTTCGAATCATAGTCTGCTTAAATAATTCAATGAGCAGAAATAGCGTTTATATTTCAATAGAAGAAGATAAACGTCTTGGGAGTGCCACGGAACTCTCACAAGTCTGTATAAAGTACCACACCTGCAAACTAGTACAGTATAGCGCCACAAGTTCTGAATAGCCTTCTGAAATGGTCATCAAAACCATACGTTGTCAATATATTAAAATTAGTTTGTGGCAAATGAATGAACGCAAATGCATCAGTAGGTTATAAAATACGACGACCTTACATTATTTAATTTAATCAAAAAACAAATGTCTTGGGAGTGCCAAGAGTTTATTTAGTTTATTGAATAGAAATCGTAAATATTTCAATTTATAGTGACGTCTAGGAGTGCCACTGGAACTGGGTGAGACCAGTTCACCAATCACAACAGTATAAAGTACCACACCTGCAAACCAGCGCCACAATTTCTGAAAAGCTTACTAAAATGATCACAACAATGTACTTACAAGGTGGCAAATGAATGGACACGACGGCATCAGTTCTTTCAGAAATACGAAGATCTTCTAAGCATAATTTAATTTTAATCCTTAAAGTAATTTCAATACATAGTCAAGCTTAAATAACTCAGCGAGCACAATTAGCGAATATTTCAATTTAGATGAACGTCTCACACACACCTCACAAGTCTTTCTTTATAAAGTAGCAGTAGTTAGCACCTGCACCTGCAAACTAGTACAGTAGTATTAGCACCACAAGTTCTCAAAATCCCTAAAATTGACAATACAATGTACAAAGTACGTTGTCAATGTCTTGAAATTAGTTTGTGGTAAAATAAATGAAAATGAAGAATTTACTAAGCATAATTTAATTTAAATCCATTAATTAATTTCAAATCATAGTTTAGCTTACATAAATAGCGAATATTTCAATTTAGATTATCGTCTTGGGAGTGCCACGGTGCTCTCACAAGTCTTCTATAAAGTAAGTACCACACCTGCAAACCGGCGCCACAAGTTCTGCAAAGCCCTCTAAAACGGTCACAACAATGTACATTGTCAATGTCTCACATTTTATTTGAGGCAAATGAATGGGCACAAAGGCGTCCCGCACATTCATGCCATTCAACCTTTGTGGGGTTTTGCTTTGCCATTGGTGGCCGGCCACCCTGATAAAAAAGGGTTCTTGGTAAGCGCCTCGACAACGTCATAAAAAATGTTATTCAGGATAGGTTATTGTTACTTACTAAATGGTGAAAGATTAAAGATTGTGTTAATGTAAAATTAATTCAAATATATTTCTTAAGAACATCATTATTAAGTTATTTGTTATGTTTTATTAAGTTGTTTTGGTTTTAATAACTTTCTATTTTTGAAATAATCTACTATTCCTTTTTTTCTCGCACTTTTGCGACGTATTCATAGACCAATATTTTTTATTTAACTAGCCTACTTATCATAAACTGCATATTGCGTGCAAGAACCAAGTCGCAGGCAATCTATCTCTTTGACGTTTTTTGTTCAAACGTGCTCCGGAAAAACGGAAAACGCAATATCAGAGAAAAACACAAACACTATCGGAGTGAATACATGAATAAATCTTTATGCAAGATGTATGAAACTGTTTCGTGTCAGCATTCAGCCGAATATGAATCGCGTGCTTTATATTCTGTCGGGGAAACGGATTAAGAATTTTAAAACGAAAAAGTAATAAATAATGATACTCTATTAGAATTGATAATAAAAAAGCTCTAATTATAAAGAATCTGCCAAGTGCAAGTACGATTGTCAATGCAACATTAGACTATCGAGCAAAAACGGCAAAAAAATCATGTTTGTTGTATGGGAGCTTCCCTCAAATAACGTTTGTTGCCTGGACTGCTGCACTGGATGCCTAACAACCGAGGCGAAAGTAACTAAATAATAAGAACTTTTTTTTTGAGTCATTGATTTAGTTATTATCACAAAGCATGGTTTTAACATATGCCGTATGAAGAAAGTTATCTAAGACTTGCGACTTTAAGCAGTGTTAATTTTTATGATCTTGACATTTGACTGTTATATAATCGAAGATATTTACTTTGTAATAAATTATTTTGACGGAATCTGACTGTTGGCCTCTTACACTCGAAAAGCAAGCAACGGGTAGGTGTTCGTCCATTTTTATCTGGCTAGCCCATGAATTAAGAAAGACTTCGAATACAACCCTAAAGAACATATCATGACGAAATTGTAGCGCCCTAGCGTACCATAAATAATAAACAGAAGACGCACTTTTATGTTATAGGCCCCGCTTTGTCCTAAACTGTCCTAAAGGCTGGTACAGCTTGGTGTGGTGACATACTCGAAATCGTAGACAGTAAAACCTCCAATTCCCTGCTATGTCAATCAAAAATAAATCATTACATACAAGTATTCTTAACATAACATTCATGTATGTTTGTTCGGATCAAATGTTGCAACTAAATTTTAAACCATTATTTTCTCTACAGGATTTACTGCAATTGGTTTTGAGTTTTGTCTAATATATCGGCATCTGCTACTTTAACAGACTGACTGAAGAACAGCGGTGGTGTATGATGGGTGTATGTTGACTTGTCAAGGAAAACCGCATCGGTCTACCTAACTTTTTTCATGTCAACATACCTATAGATGTCGTTAGATATGTCGTGGTGGATTAATTTCTACAGGTTTAATATCCACGGTTCTCGCCTAGAGAACGGAATCAAAATAGTGATGGGTTGCTAGAAGCATCGCTTATTGACATGGTTCCTGAAGCAGCAGGTACATTCTACGTTTTTTCTTGTCTCCCAGACCAGCGTGGAACATGCTAAACGTGGCCTTAAGGTTTAACAGACCGTCTACGCTACGCCGTAAGGGAAAAAGACGTAATAGTACGTATGTATGTGCTATATTACTCCTGCTATCTGTAATTTATATGCGTTATAGATACGCAATATCCACGCAATATCACCGGCGGCTGCTGCATGAGCCCTTATAACATAAAATAGAGCAAATCAGATAAAACCTAACCATCGATTTCGAAGCAATAGAGACAATTTATTCGGAGCTTTCGGAAGCTTACGACAGGCTGTACGTATGTCCTAGTCTGTCCTTCAATTTAGATATCGTAAAGATCGGCCGATAAGACCGTAGAAAGCCAAGGATAAACCAGGGTTGGCACTTCACACGCTATCACTTCGATTAAAGATTAGGATTAGTTTTGAACATAGGACGTATTTATGAGGGATGAAGCTGTTAACGTGCGAAGGTTTTATAGGTGAAGGAAATGAAGGGTGCCTTCCTCTTTTTGATATGCCCTACGCCCCTAACACCATCTTTATGAAACCAAAATGTGAGTTGTGACATCTACAACACATAGCTGAACAATACTCCTGTAGTTTTCATAAGTTTAATTCCGATTGCCGTAAATGTCATATTATTAAAAGCCATTAGTAAATATGGGTGCTTTATTTTTATAAAAAAAAATATGCTTTCTGATATCTCTTATTAATTAATAAATTATAAGATATGGAGAAAAAATTCAACGCCAGAAGGGTTTGAACCAGTGAACTTAGATACGTATAACCTAGGCTCTGCCAATTAAGCTACCGCGCTTCATATTTTACACGTGTACGGTGTGAAGCGCTGTATATAACTCACCTTATCTTCTTACGCCATATCGTATTTCTTAATTAAATAAGGGTGCTTTAGTCGTAAGTCTGTTGCCACAGACAAACTGGACTGAGTTTCTTTCGGCGTATTCATCTCAGCAGTGGCCGTTCCGAAACGCTAGTAGTTTGTAGATTTTGCAAATATAAAAAATAAAAATATGACCTTCAATAAGTTAAGATACATGTTGACTAAATTAAAATTAAATATCATTTCATTTCACAGATCAGATATTACTCATACTTTGATAGTTTTGATTTCCTGTGGTTGGAATTTTTTTAGTGCTATAATAGCACATAGCGCGACGCACCGATGGCCGATGGGGCAGAAAGGTTCTCAAATGGCGACCACGTACCGGCAAGCGCAGCGTTGGACATCCACCGACCAGGTGGTCGGACGACCTGATAAGGGTCGCAGGAAGGCGCTGGATGCAGGCCGCTTCCAACCGGTCGTATATGAAATCTTTGGGGGAGGCCTATGTCCAGCAGTGGACTTCCTGTGGCTGAGATGATGATGATGATGAGTCATAGTTAAACAACTGTAGGTAGCCCTACTGCAGTTGCTACTGTACCAAGAGCAACCCCAAACAAGATAGACAAACGTTAAGATAAGAGAACCTTAGACAAACATGGCGACAGTAACTGCTGATACTCAGGCTCAAGATGGACCCAAAATGATACAATTTGCTTTGCTCCATTAGCGCATTTAGCGATTTATAAGTAGGTAGTTTTACTGAAATTATAGTATATAACTATTAGGATAGTTAACACATTATAAAACAATTTGGGACATTCGCCTACTAGAAAGGTCTGACTGACGAACACAACAAAGGGGTCTTGCATGAAGATCAGATTATGAAAAAGTTTCTGATTAGTAAGCACCTAGCTTAAAATTAACAAGGGCACTTTTTTTAATTATTATAAAAATTAGTGCACGTTTCCCATTTTAAAAATATAAAGAATCCATTTGCGTAACATTACACGAAGTTTGTATGGGTACTGAAAACTGCAATGCAAATCACATTATTAGATAGATTTAGACAGCAGGAAAATAACGTTGAAGAAATAGCCGGCTAAGATTAATTTTCAACAAAGTATTCATAAAGATGGTTAATCTTCATTCTTACACGTATTTTGAAATGATCTTCCTGATATCGTCAACGTAATCGTACTTCAAGTTATATTCACTAGAGACTGGCGATGTTAACTTGCCCATGTGCACCCAAATCGAGGTGTGCAATGCAAAGTAATGATCACATTTCACACCGCGAACGATTCAGACAGCAATTTGCACCAAATGGCTGCAATTTACACATTAGCAGTTAACGAGCGGCGGGCGGCCCTAGGAACTGTTATTATTCTAGTTTTTGTAACAGATACGTGAGAAATTATTTTCTAGATACAGTTTTCCAGCATCGCTAGAATGTGAAGTAATAACCTCCTCAACCCGTCTGGCCAGCGTGGAGAATGAAAGCTGGCTATGGCGGATGCGTATGCTGTCGATAGTATCGCCACAGTGTCAATAATACTATTGATAAGGGCAATACTATCGAAACTATCGATAATTTTGCGTCTGATACTATCGATAGATATCTTAATCCTCTGACTGCTCTGGCTCATAATTAAGTAGTGCAGAGTGGGTCGTGCTCCTGCTGTGCAGTGGAGACTTAAAAATACCTGATAATGATGATAGATATCTTTCAATACTATTGTCAATATATTCAAGCTACGTCAGATACCTCGAGGCAGCTTAAAAAATTCGACCAGTGGCCAACACTTAGTTGGCCACTTACACACACGAAAAACAAAACAATGCTATCGTAAGCTGAATAAAATCATACATAACAGTATCGATACTATCGGACGAAGAACTATCGAAGGTATCGATTATCAATAGTATTGCTCATAAAGCCCTATCGATAGTTTTGATGATTTTTTTGATATTGATATGGCAATATAATCGATAGACTATGGATTGTATTGGTTTCGGTTTGAAATAGGTATATATATATAGCAGCAACTAAAATACACCATGTGTGAAAATTTCAACTGTCTAACTACCACGGTTTATTAGAGATATGTACAGCCTGGTTACCGACAGATATCGTGGGCTCAGTAGTTAATAAAGTTGGGTTTTTACGCTTTGGGTACGGAACCCTAAAAAAAGGATTATTTTCATATTAATGAATACAGAAACACTCATTAGTGCGATTTTCTTTTACAAATCCGTCAAAAGAAACTCCAAAAATAAAAATGCTTGCCAAAACCGTGTTTCTTTTCATCTTTTGCTGTGAAATAAGTGTAAAATATTTGCATGTAAAAGACGAAACATCTCAAGAACGTCGGGCTCCTTGAGACTCCCATTTATAAGTTAGAAGCTGCTACAATGATTATACACTCATCTTATGTGCTATTCCTTATTTTCACGATATATTTTTCAGGTTATTTCATATTCTACTCCTCATAACTTAACATCGATATATGACTCTATTTGGATTTCAAACACTATAATAATTCAATATAACGTAAATCTTAATGATATTTTGTATAAGAATTTATAACAAGAATGTAGGTTTTTAATGTATTTTATACAAGATATTTTTTTCTGATCGCGTTTATAAATTGATAAATAAACGCGCTCAGATGGAAAAAATCGATTTCTGCTGGGATGTTATGTTTAGCGCCTCTATTTTTTTTTTGTAACAATAGTATGGCAAAAAATATTTATTCTTTTCTTATTCCTTAGAAAATATAAAAAAAATATATATCTGCTGCAACCAGTTGGCTTCCTGGGGAGTAAGGCAAAAACATGGACAGAACATACATGATGTTGAGATAAGCTGACCTCATATTTTTCAGGAAATTTTATTACACTAACGAATCATACAAACAATCGAGATTTAAATCCACACAAATTCCGGTCTCGAAGCAGACCCTTCCCTGCGCAAAATGTTAGTGAACACAACAAACTACATGCATTATACAAAGATCGGAGTTGTCGACTCGCGCATTGTTATACAACTATTATTTAAATCCAACAGCAGGATTCCTGAAGCGGGCTGGCACTATCCATAATTCTTTAATATATTCCCGCTAGATCCCGTGTCGAATAGCCGGCCAGGGCTGCGACACGGCCCGACAAAGAGCCACAAAGAACCACAATGCCCCGATTGAATGACAATAGGTCTCTACGGTTCACCGCCGCGCATCACTGCCTCCCTGGTACTCCAGCCGTGATACCATCACACATTAATTTATGGCCACTTTGACCCAGTTAACTCTGATATTTTTAGATTGACCATAATGAGTCATATGGTCAATTCTGAACAGTGTTTACAAATAATGAGGAGCGTTTCAACAAGACGGCATGTTTTTGAGACATAACTGGATATTTTTATTATAAGAATGGAATGCTAAAATTACAACGCTATATATTTTTCTTTATACAAAGATGAAAATTTCAAGTCTTCTGTAATATATCTACGCCCCAACCGCTATGCTATGACGCCAGATCCCTTCAAGTATCTTGAAAATTTGACATTAACCCGGCAAACAAATATTTACAAATTGTGTCCTAATAACTTCAATTCCAGCTTAGATCACTACATATTATAAAACTAAGTCCTCCGCCGCGTCTGTCTGTTCGCGATAAACTCGAAAACTAGCACGGATTTTCATGTGGTTTTTACCAATAGATAGTGATTTATGAGGAACGTTTACAGGTATAATACATGCCCGGGCGCAGCCGGGGAGTTATGAAATAAAGCGATTGTTCACAGAACTATCTAACTTTTACATTAGAAGCTCTAACATCAAACTTATCTTTCCAATGTTTACGGAACAGCAAACGTTTAATTTTAACAGTAAATGGACGCAGTAACTCGGTAGCTCTGGAGTTTTTATACCTTCCATTGAGTCAGTAGACCGCCGAAACTTTATGGTCCATTTAAGATCCCAGTTGTTTATTCATCAGGAATGTAACGACACTACCGTCTTCGAAAGGATAGTGCATCTAGGGCTGTCATGACAGAAAAAAAACAGGGTTAAGAAAATAATGCCATTTGTCACAATCACAACTACCTGTTACCTGAATGCTCAAATGAGTGAGATATTTGCCTAAAAGCTAATATCTCACTCATTTGATCATCGTCAGTTGTTATTCCTTGACGCCTAAGAGTCTGCTTTCATCATCAACCTCTCTACCGTAAGAAGTCCACTGCTGGACATAGATCCAAAGGATTTCCATCATTGGGGTGTCTAGCAATACTCACCACGCTCGGCGAATGGATTAGTGAGCGCAGTTTGTTTGGTTTTATCGGTTCTGATGCTGCTGCCCATCGAAACCATTTTTAAAGCGAGGGAAGAGAAGAAGTTTGTTGGACTGAGGAAACGGCATAAAGGAATGTGGTAGCTACTTGCTCGGATAGATTAGGGACAAGAAAGTAGCAGATTGCAAAGCCGGGCGCACGTACCCGATGCCTTAGCTGCAACCAGATCAGGGAGTTAAGGATGACACACCTTAATCTACTTTCATTCTTCTCCTTTCACGAAGCAACATCTTTGCTTAAGATTTGTAGACTTATAATATTTATGGCGTTAATGGCGTGATATTTGTTCCTATAAAGTACTTGCCACTTTCAAGATGTGACCGGATCAGCGTTCTGTTTCTCAAGCACCAGCCACGCTTTACAGATCTAATTATGGATATGTACGAGTCCTACCCTAGCAGCTTCTCCCTACTGCTTTCATGCATCAGGTCTTTTTTAGTCTCCACTGCAGGAGCATGACCCTCTCTGTACTACCAAAGCCATTTATTAGCCAGAGCACTCAGAGGATTTAGCTCACACACTCCACGCCGGCCAGGCAGGTTAGAGAGGTCTCTTTGATCTTTATAAGCTGTGTTTAGCTTGCGTTTCCTAAGTCGCCTTCTACGATATCCACGGGAAAACTTGGAGTGGTCCTATTCTACTCTGCCAGGAGCCACACGGCCCGTTCTACTCTGCCGTGCTATTTATTAAGCTAAGCTTTGGCATTTTGGCAAATTAGGGATGAAAGATCCTCTCTCAGGTAACGCAGCCGATAATGCTGGGCGCGGCTAGTAATCACTGAAAACGCAGTTCAACTCACGACACTGTGCGTGACTAAAGCTTGTTAAAAGTTTAACTGGCTTCCTGCTGCTTCCTGCCTTTGTGTCAATATAAACAACATAGATTATATCGTTTTCGTTTTCTTTTTACGTGTATCGGTAGCTGTTATAGGAATAAGTGAGAATTGTTTAAAGCATCGTAAAAAAAAATGATACAAGGATAAAAAGAAAAAGACAGGACCATAGGTGGCCTTATCGCCAAGGCAATCTACAGACAGATATTTACTTATAAGTTGTTATTAAGTTATTTTTTATTTTATTAATTCTTTTTTCTGTGATTAATAGTCATTATGGACAATGGTATAGTGTACGCTCTTGTGCACGCTTAAAGATCTAAAATAGAATTAAAATAGCGCAATGCAATTTTAAGTTTACGAGGTACCTATCAGTCCAATGAGGTAGTTTATGGTCTGTGTTATCTTTCTTTGTGATCCTTATTTGTGATCGTTTCCAACATGCCAGGCATAGCAATAGATTATTGAACTAAAACCAGTAGAGAACTGCTAACTAGCGGTAGAACATATCACCAATGTTACGGGAAGGTAAGGAGTTTTTTCCCTTTGTGGTAGGAGGAACAAATTCTGCCATTCCTAATGGTAACTGAGATTTTACCACCAATATGAATAGGGAGAATTCATAACGTAGTCCGTAACTGCCTTACAAATATTATAAATGTAAAAGCATTTTACATTTCATTTACCATTTCAATGATGACATAATTTTTTTCCAATTCGATTTTTATCATGACATTTAATTAAAACAATGCACACTCAGTCCACATATATATAAGTAGTTTATAAGGTCTAACTAGAATTGTGAGTTGACGTCGCTTGGAGAAAATGCGCTGTGCAGTTTGTTGCCGCTTCTTCTGCACTCCGCTTTGGAAGCGGCCTAAACTTAGCCATAAGTAATTATTGACGTCAACAAAATTTTTTGTTGTAAAAATTGTAAACACAAATATGACAATTAATAAGTGTTCAAAGAAACCTATATTAAATAAACGATTGAATTGAATTGAATTGAATTGAAAAGCAACTCGGTCTGTCTGGCTTATCTCGCTTCTACCACTGAGCCAATGTAGTAATATGAAATTAAGTATGTATTGAGATATGAGGCCCGGGGAAGAACATAAGGTCATAGTGTACCCAAGGGTGCGCAGGACCCTTAGATTCCAAATTTTGAGGTCAAGATGACCAACAGACCTCAAAATTAAATTTCAAAACGATTTTTATTTACGTCCTAAGAAATTAATAATAATCTGGAGAATCCTAATCCTGGACAATTACTACTTTAAGATCCCTATCTTCATTAAAGCGGGTAGAGCCGCGGACGAAAGTTACTTTTGTATAACTAATTAGGACATGACCAAAGGGCTGGAAGCTACCTGGCTCAGCGTATCAGCATTGCCATTCAATTTGGCAATGCTGCCAGCCTTTTGGGCACGATGCCCAGGGGTGAGCATCTGGAGGGACTGTATGATTTGTAAATATATTTTTGAGTATTTAATTTTGTTTTTAGTTAGGTTTATTTATGTTTAGTTATTTTTACTTTTTAGTTTTATATCTTAATTAGTTTTATGAAAAAAATGTTCAAAGAAATTAGGACACGATATAAAAAAATTTTTTGTTTATTTTTAGTGAGTGTAGACCTAAGTGGTCAATACGGATGTTCATGCTGTCAGACATTCCTAGCTGCCGAAAAGCATCTGACATAGCTAAAATAAAGTGTTGCTGGTTGGCAACCCTGATCCGCACGCCACCCATTACGCGGCTGTTGCCACTTCTGTGTTCTGTGGCTGTTGCAAACGTCTTCTCCTTAGCTATTATTATTCATGGTAGCGGGAATAAGACCTAGGGGATAATTGGAGAAACGTAACCTACTATTGGTGCATGCTAATCATGCAGAACGTCGAGAATAACAATGATTTGATTAGAATTTATGTACGTAATCTCATCTTTCTTTGGTATGTCTATCCAGCTGTTTTCCGCTCTATCTCTCTCCTCTCCCTCTTTCTCTTTGTTCTTTCTACTCTCCAAGGTAGCATTTCCAATTTGACTTCGACAAGATGGATAATTTTTCACTAACAGCTTTATCGGCAGAATAGCTAAGGTGGTTGTTATAGGCAGCTATTATCAGAGCGTTTTTTCTAATCGAGGCGATCTGAGTTAAATTTTTAGGTGTTATTTTGTTTGTAATTTTTCTTTTTGATTCAACAGAGGTTAAGATAGGTAGGTACCTTTCAATGACCCTATTTTATTATTTAATGAACTTCCTTGATCGATGACCAGGAGTTGGTGTTATAATAAGATACTTATCATGTCAGATGCTTTTTAGAAATGTGACACACTGTTGACGACAAGCACACACGATGAAAGGAAGAAATAAGATTGACTATAACGATTAGGTAGGTAGGTAAATTCTTACATCCAACTAAGAAGGTTGTACGTATTTATTTCCCTGCCCATTACGTATATTTATTAGAATCAATCCCGTCCATCCATTATCAATTTCAAGTTCGTGATAGATAATGGATGGGAGGGATTTTTCTGTAATTTTGACTTACCTACCTAGGACATGCGAAATCATGATCATCATCATTGATATACAAGGATATACAATACAATAGATAAAATACCTAGGTAGGTTACCGACCTACACTTTTTGTATTTCTGGAGCTGAAAAGCATTAGGTCGGATGTGCAGATCCGCCGAAAATGACTTTTTAACATCACTATACTAAACTTTTCTTTCTCTTTCTAGCAAACTAACTCTTGTATTTCTATCTCTCTTCATTCTCGAGATAAATTCGTGCATAAAGTCAGATCTGACAACTTTCTCAATCATGTAAGAGGCATATAGCCTTATTTCTAATAAAACCTTTATTCCGTAAATTATCAAAAACTTCGGGTCGGCTATCTAAAGATGCATCCTTATGCATTTGAAGAATTCTCCTCATTTCAGAATTTCATGTTGGGTGTATAAACAGATACGCCCTTATGCCACTAAGGACTTCATGTATGGGACATCACATACACCATTATGCTTGTAAAAAAGTGCTCTTTTTGGCAGTGTATAAAGTCCCATGTTATCATAATACATTCTTGCTCTAATAATATCAACTTTATGTTCAGAATAGCGTACCTATCAAATGATAAACCATTATGCCCCAAAATTTTTATAAAAATATCTATATGGCATGGGTCGGTTTTGAAGATAGTTCGGATATTTCCGGATTAGATCGTCGTTCGCGCGTATGTCACGTGGGCATATCTGGGAACGTCAGCATGATTTATTTCGCTCTCTCACTATTGCAATTAGGCGTGTCAAAGTGAGATAGGACTGGTGCGTTATAGTGAGACTCGCTGGCGCCACGGCGGCGGCGGCAGGTGACAGGTCAAAACAAACTTCACTTTTTTCGTTCATTTTGCAACGGTCACGTTGAACTTGAGAAATTTATTCCCTATTGTGTCATATTAATTGTAGAAATGGGTGGGCTTTAGAATAGATAACCACGAACTTAGATATTCTGCGGATTGGTATTGACAGAACTCACGTTCCCCTTTATTAAGAAACCATTCGCGGAGTTGCCCTGTTTTTAAATTATAAGCTTTTACTTTCATAGGTACTTTGGCCATACAAAATGACCAAAACAAAAACAAGTTGGTCACATAAAGTAGGTTAGGTTTCCTTGTGGCCAAAACAAAGCGAGCGAAGCGAGCGAGCGTCCCCAGCTTAGGTAGGGCCAATTCTCAAAAATTACAAATACCTGCTAGCTCTTATAAAGCTCACCCTTGGAAATTACTCATTAAATATGGAGGATAGTTACCCGGTAAGTACTTTAGTCATATAATAATAGTTGTGTTAATCAATTAATAAGTTTTTTATAAAAGTTGCATCGCCTATTGAAATGGTTTCCTTAGCTTTCGCCCATTCCTTCGTCTGGCTTAGAGCCATTACGCACTGTCGACTAGTCGCCGGCGACTCAGTCGCCGGCGACTGAGACTTACTATAGTTTAAATAGGGGCTTACGCACGTAGTCGTCAGTCGCCCAGGCGACTCGACGACTCGCCGCGTTGTGGCGACGCACAGGCGACTGGCGGTCGCCGGCGACCAATAGAAGCACGGCTTCAAATGGGAGCGTTCACACTGCGAGCAACTGTCGTAGCGACCGGACGCCGCGCACAAAAATGGCTCAGGCTTTCGATACTGAGAAATTTATATGTGAAATACAATCCCGAAAAGCAATTTGGGACTTACTGAGTCAAGAATATTCTAATCGGGATTTGAAGAAAAAACAGTGGGAAGAAATAGTGGAGTTATTTGGAGGTGAAGGATTAACAGAAGAAGAAAAAAAAGACATAGGTTAGTTAAAACTGTCATTTATTTTTTAATAAATTCTGCTCATTTGCCAAGGTAGTTGACCCTCAGTTATAAAATAATCAGCAAATATATCTCTGTATGACATACCACGTCGCGTAGCTCTTTGAATACCTCTTGGCACTTCTTCTAAGCCAGGAATGCACAAGGTATCTTCGAATTTATATCCGTCTCTTTCTCGTACATAGTTGTGAAGAACACAACATGTTTTAATGATGCTTGATACTAGATCTAAATTCACATTAATAGGTCTGTGAAAAATCTGCCACTTATTTGCTAATATGCCGAATGAACATTCGATATAGCGTCGAGCACGAGAAAGCCTATAATTAAATACTTTTTTCTTTGTTGTTAAATTTGATCCACCAAACGGTCGCATAATTTTATCAGATTGCCCAAATGCTTCATCACCAACAATAACAAACGGGACTGGTATAGGATTTATCGATGAAATAGGCTGATGTTCCGGAACTTGTAAATCATTATTCATTAGCTTTTGATAAAATGTTGAATGTGCAAATATAGTAGAATCGCTATCCTTTCCATAGGAGCCTACATCTATGTATACGAACTTATAGTCAGCGTCACAAATAGCAAGCAGAATTATAGAAAAGAAGTGTTTATAATTATAACACACTGATCCACTGTTGTAAGGTTTTATAGTTCTTATATGTTTACCATCTATGGCACCTATACAGTTTGGAAAATTGGCTCGTAAATTAAAATCTTTTGCTATTTTTAACCAATTTTCTGTTGTCGGTTGCGGTAAACACATATCTTTCAGTAAAACCCATATAAAATGACAAACTTCTCTTATTATCTCAGCAATAGTTGAAATCCCAAGTCTGTATGAGTAATGTAGATCTATAAATTTACAGCCACTTCCAAGATATCTGAAATAAAAAAAATACATGTTATTTATAATTTATTTACAGGTCAATCACTTCAGAAGAAATGGAAAAATATAAGAAGCTGCTTTGCTCGAGAAATACGAAGACTAAAAAATACCAAAAGCGGATCTGGTACTTCTCATAAAACTCCCTATATTTATTTTAACCAGCTGTTGTTTTTAAAGAATACTGTTGGTAATTTAAACACAGAGAATAGCCTTACGGAAGAAGAAAACTCGACAGCTGATCAAGAACCTTTAGGACCTTACTCGAGAGAAAATATAGTAGGAAGAAAAAAGAAAAAACCTTCAGATGATGGCACAAAAGAATTATTGGAAACTTTAAACAAATGTATTGATACTCGTAAAAAGGACGCGCATATTTTGGAACGAGATGAGGACAGAATGTTTCTGTTGTCCCTTTTATCATCTTTCAGGAAAATTCCCGAGCACAAAAAGTCAGCTGCGAAAATTCAATTAATAACAATAATTGATTCATTCGGGACCAATCATCCAAATAATGTATATCCAAACGCAATGTGGCGAAATTATAATGAGTCCGAGTATGAGCGTGGCTATTTTACACCGGAGGCCGGGTCTTTTACTTCAGCACCAAGTCAACAATCACGTTTACGCCCTGAAGCACAAAATTACTATACGCTACCAACTTCAGACCCTTCACCGCAAGAACGCTCAGAGTCGCGAGTTTCAACTGCCACATGTGCTTCGCAAGATTCAGAAATTTTGGACTTATTTTGAAGCTTCATTTTCTTTTTTTGTGCTTTCAATTTAATATTAGTTAATTATAGTATTGATTTAATTAAATAATAAATACCTGTTGTATAATTATTTACGATTTATTTTTCAACCAGCTGACCCATGACTGTGACATGTATACAATAACTAGTTGTACCCGTAGGCTTTGCTCTCCGTGGGAATTTCGGGATGTAAAGTACCCTATGTCCTTTTCCGAGTCTAAACCATATTTGTGTTAAATTTTATCCAAATTGGCACAGTAGTTTTTGAGTTTATTCATTATAAACATACAGACAAAAATACAAATCTTGCCTCTTTGTATGATTAGTGTAGAAGTGTAGATAATGAAGTTGTCACTTACCTTAGTGTTATAAATAATTTTTCTTCCGCAGAAATACATGGTCGCATATTTGTATCTGTGCCAGTTATATGTGGTTTCAGAAGACACAATAGCTCATCAAAGGAACGCACAGACATTCTTGTGTAATTAAAAAATTTACGAGGGTATTTTCTCACGTCTTCATAAAATACTTTAAACATTCCTTTAGATCTCCGTTCTTGTAACAAAGGATGTACCCAACACTCTTTTGGTTTTCTTTTATTTTTCTTTCTCTTTATTACGAGTAGCGCTACTATTGCAGCTTCTTCGACGTCCATTCTGCACGAATGTACTTAGAATACTGTCGCTCGGCTTGGTTTCCTGGCCCTAGTTTCTCTGTTTTGGTCGCCGAGAGACTGAGTCGCCGGCGACTAGTCGACAGTGCGTAATGGCTCTTATACAGTTTGCGGTGGATGAGAAGCAATCTTTTATCTCAGATCAGCATAGAAGAAATGTTTTGATATAGTTCTAGAAAATCTAAGTCATAAGGGAAGGCCACAATGTGGTTCCAATGTTTTGATTTCAAACACTGAAGAAAAGAAGTTAAAATTAAAAAAAAGTGAATTAAAAAAGTTAAATTTCCCTGATTTTACTACTTACACTAGCTATTTTCTGCGACTGAATTTGCATGGATTTCAGATTTATCTTACCCCCGATTTTACTCCGACGCATCTCAGCTTGGGGATTATTTGGCATCAACCTACAAAAATAATCTATCTCTGTATGTACCAAATATCGTCAAAATCAATTTAGAGGTTTAGGCGTGACAATGTATTAGAATGAGTAAGTGTAGCATTTTATTTTATAATATGAATAGGGATAAGGATTGTTATTTTGATTTTGTTTCCTAATTAAGTACTCTTCATATATTTACACAAGTTTCTAATTTTACATTTATTTTATATGTAAAATATTTATATTTTCTAGCTGGGTGTAAAGACTTTTCTAATATCTACAAGTAATAAGATTATTTTTGACACTATTTTAATATCTACAGATATTTCTCAAATTAATGACTACGACAGTGACGGTTCTGTGAATTATGAACCCAATGATGATGACTATGATAGTTGAAGCTGCTGATTCATAATGTCATGTTTTTGATCATTTCTAATGTTTTCTTTTGCTATAATGATTTCTTATTTTTCGCAATTGTTACCTATACATTTGGAATTAAATAACTTAATAGGTACGGTCTTTACCTATACGTTTCAAGTTTTAAATTCATGTTTACTAAGAGTAAGATAAAATTGGTATTTTGAGTATAAAGAACTTTAACATCAATTATAATTAGAATAAATTCAAAACGTCTATAACGGTATAAACGCGATTAAAACCTTATAAAGCTAATTCGTTTAAGTTTTTTCTTTTATTGTCTTCACATCCGCCTTTATGTCTGAAATAATGTATTAACTACTAACGATGCATGCTAACATGCTTAGTTATATTTCAAGATAAAATTACAGTTTTGTTACAATAATTGGTGGCAAAAAGTCGGATTTCAACATGATGCAAGCACTATGAATCTAAAAGTTTATTATTACAAGCATAAAGTCGGATATGAACAATAAAATAAAAAATAATTAATTATAAATTGATGTTAACGTATTTTTTAATTTTATGATTCCAAACGGGTAGTTAAAACTATTTTCTTTTAGATATTGTAAAAAAATTTGGAAAAATACATATAGTTAACAAAATATTGGCAAAAATGTAACTAAATTTTATTTCTGCTCTCCTGAAAACTTGAGAATTTCTAGATACGACCTTATGCCTTTCATGTCCAGATTTATTTATTAGGATCTCAATCCAAATTTAAGCTTGCGGAATCTAGTTAGGTAGGTCACACTAATATTTTAGGTAGGTAGGTACCTAGGTGCTTACATAAATTGGTTATAGGTATGTCGCCAACTAGTTAATGTTTTTATCGTTACCGATAGAAACATTAACTGGGTAGGAAGGAAGTAAGAGTAATGTGTAGGTACCGTACCTATAATAAGCTAGATTTTCCTGTAAGAAGACGTAACTTAAAAGTTGGTTCTTTAGGTACCTACTGAACTAAATAATTATAGAATTATTTAAGTATATTCCTTGGGTAAAACAACAAACAAATAAAGTAAAAAATAAACAAACAATATATCGTTAAGTGCTTACCTACTTGCATGTAAAAGGTTAATGGCAAACGAGATAATAATTGTCAACAGATTACGTAGGTACGAAACGTAAAATTACTAAATAAACATAGCCATGAGATAGAGATAGCATTATGATTAATATTACGCTAAAATTTTCCAGTGCAGAGCAAAATACCGAGTTAAATAAATGCACAAACCGATCTTCATACCACGACCAACCCGCAGGGATGAAACGATGAAACCAAAACGTTAAAAATACTCACCGTTATTAAAGGTGCAACAGGATCTGCCGCTTGCACTTTCACAAAATGGTTCACTATTGAAAAAGAACAAATAAACAGGACAGAAGCCGAAAAATACCACTGATTGTTAGTTTTTAACACGATCGCAAAGTTTTTGACGTTAGAACTCAGCAGGAGCAAACGCGTGACGCGGTCGGTCGGTGTGCAAGCCGACGCAACACTAGACTTCACGGTTCTCAATGCGAGCTTTCGGGTCGGCCGCTAGCTAGGGCTGCCACATAGGTACAGGAATGTGATGTGATACTTACCGTGTACAAGATCGCGTAATAGATTCAAGAGAAATTAAGATACGGATAATACATACATGTATGTGCGCTTTTGTTACGTAACACAGACAACATAAATGTGCGCTAAACTATGCACCCCACATACCTACTGCTCATCGTAATGGTCTTTGGGGTTTGATAGATAGGTAGTTTGATTTATAAAGCGTCACTTCAGAAGACGAGCGATATATCTACACAAAAATCTTTCATTTTCAAGCAATAACCTATAAGAAAATTATTCTCCTGGATAATTAAGTTTTATATAATTGATTTTTGAATTCATTGTAAAATATATTTAATAAAATACGACACTTGTAATGGTAGGCTCCTATTAGGTGATGCGTAAGTATAAGAGCAAATGGGATATTTTGGAGAGATTTAACGCTGAGGATCGAACCGCGGAGGTCTATTTGGTAAGAAGTTAGTCATACAAAGACTAGGGCGCAGGTTCGAATCCTGCCCACGTGGACCTTTTTCCCATATCTTATTGTCTGTCCTTTGTGCAACAAATTTTTCCCAACGAGCATGGTTAAAGTTGCATTTTCATGTCTTTTCTGAACGTCTTTGTATTAAGGAACCGCCTTGTTTGAGCTTGTCATCCTTTAGTTTCATTTTTGTTGTAACTGAATCGTTATTGATATCTTTGATTTATTAAATAACAAATAATATTATGACGAGATGACCCAATCATACAGATTTCAATACAAACTGTAGACTTAGCATAGTCGGCAACCCTACGCCAGCACGGCTGTCCCGCTCCCACAACCGGTCACCTGCCGCTTAAAAAATAAGAAGCTCACATTTCGGCGAAATATGATCCAAACTACACACTGCACTATCAGGTACCATGCACGCTATGGTATGCAGCGACTGACACTCAATCTAGCACCCTGAAGTTTATTTTCTTAAAATACCGGCAACGCTTTTGTTACACCCCTGGTGTTGCAGTTGTCCAGTGGCAGCGGTTATCACTTACCATCTGGTGATGCTTGCTCGTTTGTAGTCATATTTATCATAAAAAAGAAAAACTCGGAAGAATTTACTTTATACCTACTTATACCGTAGCCGTACATAGTCATATTATTGTAAGTATGCCACTTTGACACGAATGAAGGTATCCACATGGAATCAGGAATCAATCAATGAAAAAAACACCACAAATGTCAAAAGTTAGCAAATGGCGCCCATTCCAATTCTCCTACGAGGCGATAGACCAGCGTGTCCCAATGTGTACGTTGTTTCCCAAGTTACGTATGTCAGTGCAGTGTATAATAATATTATTATCCAAACTATACAAGGCACTGTTACCTACTTACCACGCACACTATGGTATGAACCGACTGGCACTCAATCTAGCCCCTTATTTACTGTTTGGATAGCGTAGCGGATCCCGAGCTCTGTCTGACACACTACTGAGCTGAGGACTTTACTCGCAACACGTTCGGCTGAAGAGCAATTAGGGAGCAATAATTTTATATTTGTACATTTATATATTGGTTTGGATACATGAATTTTTCGGGGTCCTGTAATGAGGCATTTGAAATTAATTATTTGAAAGAAAACGGAGAGGTTTTACTACGATTTTGGACTATGTATGAGGACCTTTCAAATTAAGTATTTTATGAACTACTGTTACAACAAGGCTTTTCTCAGCGTTCTTGTCAAAAACGGCTACTTTGGCGAAAACGCAAAGAAAAGTTTCACATTCACACTTTAAACTGTAAACAGTGGTTAATCAAATAGAAAAGTTGGTGTCTAGGGCCTCGCAGTCGCAGTACAAAATATTCATATACCTATTCAAAAAGAAGTAGCGAGTGGTAGTACTCGGGCACTCAACTAAGCAATAAGTAAATCTACTGTAAATTTGAAAAGTTAATAAATGGATCACAACTGATTCTACCAATAAATCAGCGGTTCCCAAAGTGGTTTATCACGACCCCTTGGAGTCAATGTGTATCACCAGTGCGGTATTAATTTGGAGGTATAGTGGTTGTGTCTTGATTTGTACCTATAGCATTCGGACCCATAATTTTATGGGTCCGAACAGCCCAAGGATATTGATAAGTATTAATATATAAGTAGGTAATAAAAGTGTGCGTAAGGCAGGCAAATGTCATACTCATACGTTCGAGTCAACAAAGTTTGAGAGCCGTTGCTAAAGCACTATTCGCACGCAGACAGTAATTTGGATACATTATCTGCTGCTATTGGATCCCGTAAATTGCATGAGAACACTAACCTCTGTTGTTTAGGCCTCAGGCAGGACCGATGATGAGATCTGCCCGTGCCGGTGCTCAATATCAATGCAAAGGTTTCTCCTGCTTTGAGGCTGACAATTCTAAACGACATTTAGGTACAATGGGTTTTAGTTCCAGAAAATGGCAAGGTCACACACGGTATGCTCCATGGAAAATGTGCAATAGCCAATAGGTATCATGGATTGAACTCACTTCATTATAATTTATTGGCCCGCGGCTTCGCTCGCGTGATAGGTTTTATGCCTATGTCCTTCTCAGTACCCTAAACTATATATATACATTTCATGATGATCGGTTCAGTAGATATGGCGTGAAAGCGTAACAAACAAACAAACAAACCAACCAAGCAAAAAAAAATTCACTTTCGCATTTATTAGTTAGGATTGGGATTTATATCAGTTTAATTAGTAGAACCTTAGAACATGGACATTACTACGTTAGCATGTGAACCCAACCAAAACACGTAGGTTCCATTCCAACTTTTGTGATGTACGATTTGTTTTACCAATGGCACATAGATGGCGAGGTTTCATCAAAATTGTGTATCGACCATATCATGAGGAAATAAATGTTCACGAAATAAATTTATTCGAATTGAAAACAATATTTTGACCTTTGTTTAGGATAACTAATATCCATTACCAATCATGAGTGGAAAAGTGCCCTGATGCGCTGTCGCTGCCGCCTAGGTAGGAGCCCTGACCCCTTTTTAGGGTTCCGTAGTAAACAAGGAACCCTTATAGTTTCGCCATGTCTGTCTGTCTGTCTGTCTGTCTGTCCGTCCGCGGTTTTACGCAGAGACTATAAGTACTAGAAAGCTGTAATTTGGTATGGGTATGTATATTAATCATGGCAAAAAAGTGGTAGAATAAAAAGTTGAAAAAAAATTTTTTTTAGGGTCATCATCATCATTTCGTGTAGATGACACGGTCAGTCGACCATGCACACCCTGGTGTCAGAGTTCTTCGGAACCGCCTCTCGGCCTCTGACGTGGTTCCTTTAACGACTACCAGATGGCAGCCGGGACCACCGGCTTAACGTGCCTTCCGAAGCACGGAATCATCTTTCTTATCAGACAATCAGGTGATTCATGCCTGCAATGTCCTAACCAAACTGGAAACAACTTAACAAAGTATGCTTCCCGTGGGAATCGAACCCACGACCCCCGGGTCAACAAGGCAAACGCCTTAACAACCGCCAGGACCACGGAGGCAGTTTTTTTAGGGTAGCTCCCATACTAGTAAAGTGGGAGAGTATTTTTTTTTCTCTATTTACCCATCGTGTGTGGTATCGTTAAATAGGTCTTTCAAAAATATTGTGAGGTTGAGAACACCATTTTTCGATTTAGGGATCCGTTTCCGAAATATTTGGTTTTAAAGTGCGAATTTTTGTTAGAGGTAAGATACGTAAAAAAAATTACAACAGTAGTATATATACTGAAGTTTAAAGGAAAACTATCAGAGCTGAGTTCTAAGTACAAACTAAAAAGTTATAGGCAACCAACTTATAAACTGTAAAATTTCATACTATTTTCATTGTTAGATGTTTTGGGTCCATAAACTGTAAGGTGCGAGTGTGAATAGTGTGAACTCAAAGTTGTCATTCGCAACTACGGAACCCTACACTGCGCGTGGCCGGACACGCACTTGGCCGGTTTTATGCTTTTCGTTGGGCCCTTATTTTTGTATGAGGTTGGCAATTTATACGTAAAATTATACCAATTAAATTTCTTAGCCTAACACACCACTCGACAACGAACCAAAGAACACGTACGATCCACAATGTAGTTACCTACTTATATTTTTTTATAATTTATATTATGATTACGACGTGAGCGCTCGCTGGGCTACCGATCTCAAAGTCTCAAACTCAAACTGATAATGAGATGAATAAACAAATAAGGGTTTTAGCCGTGTTCTTATAATCACTTAAACTGACCACACTGCTGTTGAATTCAACAAGCCGTTGTTTCCAAGTTTTATCTTAGCTAAAAATATCCTTCGTCAATATTTAAAAGCCAGAGCAAATACGACTCTTCGGTTTTTATATTTACTGTTTCCATACTCCTACAGACTTTACACACGCACAAGTATTGACATGAAAGTTAATCAACCGGTTTAACTCAAAACTGTCTAATAATAATATATTATTATTTGAGTAAGTTGATAAATACAACATTGTAGTTGCAAGTGTTTTCTACGCTGTTTTGGAAGTATTAAAAAAACATAGAATGTACCAGCTGCTTATCTTCCCGCGCAGATCGTAAAAGCCGACTGAGGGAACGGGCGAAAATCTAAGGAATCATGGTAATAGGCGATGTGGCTAGCAACCCATCACTATTTTGATTCTGTTTTCCATCTCCATGCCCGTCACCATGCTAACATGGCTTAGGTCGTATAGACCTGAGCTCTGCTTACACCACAAGGGAAAAAGACGTGACAGTGTGTTGTAGTTGCGAGAAGCAAGTGAGGCGAATAAAAATACGACTGTTGTTATTATCAAAATAGAAAAATCATACGACTTCTTCGACATGCCTGTCAATCAAAATAACAAAAAAAATCAGATTCAGGTTTTGACATAAAACAAGAAAGAAGACAGTTTGTTTTAGTTAACATTATGTGTTTTGTGCCAGCATATCTCATTATGTTTCTCAGAACAATAGCTTTGAAGCCTGCTTTTGAATCTGTGATTTTACAACTTAAATGTAGGCTTATCAAATTGCAATTCACAACAGTTACGTACCTCTGAAGTTTTTAATTGAATGCACAGCTGGTGGACCTGTATAATCCAAGAGCTAACTACAGAAAGGCAATTTCGTATTGATAAGGTATTGTCTTCATACTTGATCGAAAGTTATTTTTACAAAAAAAAATGAACTTTATTTGGGTTTAGCTAGAACTGGAAACAAAGAACAAAAGTAATGCAATTAACGCGACTTTACTTTTGCTAAAGACAATATAATTTTTCAAAGACAAGACTTCTTTACTTTACTTACCTATCACTTCTCCATTTACTAAGTTCTGTATTGCTGTGTATTTTTTAAATATATAAGTGACTTTTCCAGCTGGATATCCTAAAACTTATTATAAGAATCATTTACGCCAACTTTTCAACAAGACCGTACATTTAAATTTTTTTGATATGGAATGACCGATGATTTATATGTAGGTAGATAGTGCATCAGATACACTACACAACATACACTCAAACAGTCCTTGAATGTGTGTCGTTAATCGTTATCCATGCATACCTATTACAGGTGTAATATGACCCTCTACATATCCTTAAAGGGGTGAGTAACACCGTCAATATGAACAACTTTTCCTATGGGGTCAATGCTGGGAACTCGAAAAAAATTTTTGCTTTCCCATACATTTCACCCGGGCGGCAAAATTTTTTTGTATGAAATCGACGATTTTTTTTTTGAGTTCCCAGCATTGATCACATAGCAAAAGTTGTTCATATTGACGGTGTCACTCACCCCTTTAAAGATTATGTCGAGGGTCATGTTACAACCTGTATAATTAAGGTATGACATAGTCGGGTCGTAATATTTTTATAGGAGTTTTTATGCATTCACATTGATATTCTGTCTGATTCTTATTAAATAGTTGAATCAAGACTACAGGTTCCAATCCTACCCGCGTTACTTTTCCTATATATTTTTTCTGAATATGACGTAGGCAATTCCGCAGTGGACTCCCAGGTTAATAGAATTTTGGACGAAGCTGTAAAACGCAGTGCATTCTGGGCCGCCATTGCAGCAGGATCACAAATTAGGATCCCATAAAGTTTAACGAGCGACGTTTTGCGCGTTTGCTGAATAATAGCTGGCCTACATTCCGTAATGGCCAAATTAAAAGTGACGGTAAGCCAAATAAACATGTCCACAGCAAATTAAATTACCCTACAATTGGGATTCAATGCTGTTATTGTTTTTAGTGTGGGTAAAGTTTACCCACACAAAAAACAATAACAGCATTGAATCCCAATGGTAAAGTGACTAGCGCTTGTGTTAGATTTCAGAAGCTGCATCTACATGACATAGCTTATCTGATATGGATCTGAGAATTCCTATGTACCTACTATTGTAGGTATCTACAATAGTAGGTACATTTAAGTTTTAAAACTTCGCCATATACTTACTCATCGATTGTACCGTATTTTTACACATAAAACGTATTATAGATTTAATTTAAGGTATGACATATTTAATTTGTATGAGCAGAATCTTGCAACAAAGATCCAGGACCTAGTACTCAATTTAGTACGCTTTTAAACGAATAAGTACCTACAACAAGACTGACAGTTTTAGCTGTTAAATGATCTACGTTTTAGCTAATCTTTTTAGAGAAAACAAAAAGGAAAGGAAGTGAGGAATCCTGTACAAAAAATGACCTATGTAAGAGTGTGTGTGCATGCTGATGAAGCCGTTGATCCTAATACCAAAGGCTTGCTGAAGATCTTTAAGCTGTAATAGAAGCCTTAAGCCAGCTCATAATTAGCCTGTCACCATTGTTAGCCTCATATACACAAGAAAAGTAAGAATTGGCTTTATTTCAGTTTAGAATGTGAATGTGTGACAAACAAACAATCTGACCTTCATGCTTACAGGCATGGAGCACGTAGTTGTATTTATCTACATTTTGCTCATCAAACAGCAGTCACCTCGATAATTTGTCGAAATAAAATCGAGTAACGGTTATTCGGGCTCCTTAAATAAGTATGAATGATGGTATAGCGGTACCATTTGCAGTGCCAGATAATTTTTTCTTGGACTGCTGCCTTGGATAAAACATAAAAACATTACTTTGGTAGGTACCTAAATCCACATAGATTGTCGAGCTCCGTGGCGCAGTGGTCAACACGCCAGCCTGCGACACGGGGGTCTCTGGTTCGACCTCCGGCCAGGTCAAGATGGAAAATGATCTTTTTCAGATTGGCATGGGTCTTGGATGTTTATCTACATAAGTATTGATTATAAAATATAGTATCGTTGAGAGTTAGTATAGTATCTCATAACACAAGTCTTGAAATTACTTTGGAGCTAGCTCAATTTGTGTCAATATTTATTTATTATCCGTCTATGTTATACTAACTTGCTCGCGGCTACGCTTGTATTGATGTAAATCTTGTAGTTAGGCAGGCAGGTATGTCCATCCCAGTACCCCATCGACGTGTATGCAAAATTTCATGACGATCCATCCAAGAAGGTTATATCCACATTCATAATATTAGAACGGATTATGTAGAAAACAGGCTGACAAAGAATCCGGAGACATTAATAGCAACGATCATCGCAACCATGTAGAAATCAGTAACTAAATACTTAATTTCAACGAAGGAAAATAATATTAAATTTACTTTATTCAAATTTATATTATTTTCCTTCAACACAGTTATTAATTGTTATTATGTTAAGGAAAACTATTTTGATTGATTATGCAAAGATAACATAAAAATTTAAAAGGAGAGATGACAAGGCAAAGCACTCAGAAAGTCAACACGTAAAGCTTAAAATGAAGCGACGGCGCCCGCTACTTTTAAATCCTATTATAAAAGCTCGAGCGCCGTATTCATAGAGCCAGCGCAAGCCAGGGGAAGAGACAGTAATCATAAGCTTCTCAAACAAATTGTAAAAACAAGATTTTTTTAAGCATTTCATTTTAACTTCTTGTGTGTGACAAGTTTTTGTTATGAACTTATGAGTGACTCATACTGTAAAGTCTTGCCAAGACAAATCAATTCAGCTACAATGATGGGTTTGTCTTGTATTATTTTTGTCCCGGCCAAAAGCCACCTCTCTTTGTTTTCACCTTTTCCTGTCCATCGCTAATGTCCTTCAACTTGTTTTCCAATCTCTCCCAAAGTGTGTTAGATTACTCAAACATCTCGTTCTAGGTCTTCCTCTTTTCAGTCGGCATCAGTTTCGAGTCCAGCTTGTGGTGACAGGTACTTTTAGCTTCGGCTAAGCCGCCTTTATTCCTAGGTACATCGTGACAGAACGTTTAACAAAGTTAACCTATTAATTTTGTAATTTACTTTTTTAATTTTTATCGTTATTTCATCTGGGATTAATGATCTTATTGCGATTATTTTTATTCTATTACTGTTTTAAGTTACAATAATTGTTAATCATATCATTATGAGTCTTCACCATGACATCCATCGCTAAATGGTTAGCACGATTTATCTCACCAAGAGGGTCAGGTGTCGTTTGCCGGTAAAAACTTGTAGTTAATTATTAAAAGAAGGTATTTGTCAAGGTATTTTGTTACACTACAGGCTCCCAGACTTTTTCAACAAGCGCTGGACGTATGGTAATTTATCGACCTAAAAAAAAAGTAAAAATTACATATTTTAACCAATTGCTGCTTGCTTGCAATAACTGACTGAGAAATCGCGTAACAGTCGAATTGAGAACCTCCTCCATTTTTAAAGTCGGCTGAAAGTAAATATGCACTATTCATCATAATAAGATTTATATTTGACTTAATTAACAAATTTGTGTCTATTGCATGTCAGTGTTGACTAAACATGTGATTCCTAACTACATTTTAATTCTACAACACCATTTGTTACCATGTTTAAAGCAATAAAGCTCATTTCATTTCATTTCAAATTCATTTCATAAATCTATCCATAAATATGTCACTGTGATTTGGTGTTGACGATAAAGACATATTTATGGGCGCAACAAGTGCATGAGCGCAAAAAATGGGATCGGCGTCGTTCGACACGCTATGCATCGGTTCTCAATGACCTCGCATAACTTTTTACAGAGTAGTCTGATTTCGATAATTCTTTTTTTATTGGAAAGAGTATACCCAGAAGTTAGTCCTATATATAATTTTGGAAAGAAAAATCTAACCCTGATTGTCTTTGCCCTGAGGTTAGGAAATCAAGGGATTTTGTTATTCAGTTAATTTCAGCAGTTTTATATATTTTTTAAAGTTTATATTACTACTAAATGAGCCCGCGGCTTCATTCGCGTTGAAAAAAGTAGCCTATGTACTTTCTCAGACTCTAGACTATCTGTGTACCAAATTTCATTTTACATTTATTGTAATTTGTTCAATAGTTTTGTCGGGAAAGCGGACAGTCAGACAAAATTACTTTCGCATTTATAATATTAGTATGAATATAACTTATCCTATCGCTCTAAGCCAATTTCTATACTAACTACTACGACGTCAGGAACTGCCTAAGGAAAATCATTTGTAAGTCTAGTCGGGATGCCTAACAATCTATGCAAATGTCCCTAGTGCTAGACCATTGTCCACCAACAAAATTCAATGCAGATCCTTAATGAGAATTTGGAACAAAGAATTTCCTTGAATAATGACGCAGGCTATCCTATGCAGTGGCCAGTGACCTCATCGTTCAGCGAAATCTCTATTGTAAAGTGCGGCGAGATAAGATTTGCAGTTTAGCAATCTAGCATGAAATGACGAAGATTTCTCATTACATTTAGTTTAATATAATTAATACAACCTAAGTTAACCACGTCAATGACCTATCAGAGTTTTGCTTATTGCGTGGTTGAAATCAGAAACATAAACATTTTATTTGCAAGAATACATGTAGGTACAATAAGGTGTTAATCATGGCATGCGCTACTGTATTCAGTTTGCAAGCAGACGTGCAAAATATTAATATAAGTACATATTTATTACACAAGTCCTATTTTATCGTGCATTAAAACATAATATATGTTTATATATATCATTTGTCACATAAATATTCCTAAATACTATACCTAAAAAGATTTATCTAATCGCCATTTCGTCAATTTATTCTTTAATGTCGGCAGGTAATTATTATACTATATTACAATACTCATGTTACATGAATTCCTTTTGTACACCGTTTTATGCCAAGTTGGTTTATGTAGCAGCTTCATAGGTATCTAAGTCTCGTTTGTCTTATTCTACATTCGTTTTCATTATACTTTACAAACAAGCATGCCCGACTGACCCAAGGAGGGTATTGTTTTTGCACGTATATATGTACTCTCTGTAGTTCGTGATAGAGCGAAATGGAAAAAGCTTACATGCTGTCCCGACCCCACATAAGTGGGATAAGGTGAGGAAGAAGAATATATACTCTCTGTAAACCTTGATGATGATGTGATGTGAAATGTCTGGACTATAAATAATTTATATAAATGGCGGTCCCCGTTCCCGCATGCAGAATAAAAGAGGACGCAGACGCATCGCAACGCACCGTCTCGGACTGTGTCACAAACTAATTAGAGTACAGATGAGCCCATAGATATCAGTATATCTCAGTGGATGAGCCATTCTTCATGTTGTCACGTAGTAGCAAAACGGCTATAGTACAAATACTGAGATAAAATATTACCTACTAGATTTCACCCGCGGCTCCGCTCGCGTTAGTGTTGATCCTTCGGGAACAGGACTTTTCTCAGGGATGAAAAGTAGCCTGTGTCCTTTTCCGTACTCCAAACAACGTGTATGCAAAATTTCATGATGATCGGTTCGGTGTATATGGCGTGAAAGCGTGACAAACAAACAAACTCACTTTCGCAATATTAGTTGGGAAGTTGCATAATATTATACAAATCCCTGTCAAATCCTTAAAGGGGCGACTCAGCCCGCTAATGTGAACAACTTTACATATTTGACTAATGCTTTAAATTGGAAAATAAAAAACAAGGAACTGATAATTCGCCACAAGGAATTATTGTGTTGTAAAACTCAATTCAACTTATTTAACCTGAAATTAAACTTGCGATAAAGAACAATTTAAGTAATTTTAAGATAAATATAACATGCTTAACGCATTGACGGACAGTAGACACCTATAGACGTTATAACAATAAAAATTCTATTGTGTCTGGTTAACGGTCCGTCAACGAGTTAAGATGGATTATTACCTTATTATTACTACTTACTTATGAGTACTTTATATTCAATAGATTGGTTTGATTGGATCATTTTATCACAGGAAAATAAGGTAAATATCTTGGATCGTTCTACATAGGAAAATTCGGTAAGCATCTATCTTTCCTAGTTGTTTCATTTGTGACAGCACCATGACTAAGCCTCACAATCACCCAGGCTGTGTGCAGGGAGACATCCTTTGTCGCTTCACCGACGAGGGAATATGCGTTTCAATAAAATTATTCAATTCAGTATTCAATCTGCAATGCGGCAGTTAATTATACGACACGGCAACTTTATTTATATTAATGCAATCAATAATGTTAAGTATTCGACTTTTATATCTACACTAACTATCCGCCCCGGCTTCGCCCTTGGTACATCCCTAGCCTATGGCACTCAGGGATAATGTACCAATCCAACAGTCAAAGAATTTTTGAAATCGGCTGAGTAGTTCCTGAAATTAGCGCGTTCAACCAAAAAATTTTTTTTTTATAAATACGGACAAATCACACTGATTGAGCTAGCCCACAGAGCTAGCCCCAAAGTAAGTTCAAGACTTGTGTTATGGGATGCTAACTCAACGATATATTAGATAGATAGATATATTTTATTTTATGACAAATACATATATAGATAAACATCCAATACCCAGGTCAATCTGAAAAAGATCATTTTCCATCTTGACCTGACCGGGGATCGAACCCGGGACCATCCGTGTCGCAGGCCGGCGTGTTGACCGCTGCGCCACGGAGCTCGACGAGCACAAACAACAAACCCTGCAGCTTTATAATATTGGTATAGATTTCCAAAAAAGATTATACAATGTTAATATATTAAAAGAATTAAAGAATTCTTCATCATCATCATCATCATTACAGCTAACTTAAATACTGTAAGCAACAAGATAAGTTAACGTAATTTTTTTGGCAGTTGTTTGTTTTTCGTTTTGTTTGTTTGTTTGTTTTTTGGCAGTGAACCTACTTGATTATTAAAAATTAAAAAAGTGTGATGAAAAACAACTCGCCACAAGTAGGATTCGAATCCACGTTCCTATATACGCTTAAGTGCGATACCAACTACACCACCGCGACTTCGAATTGCTACGTCGAATTCTCACATCACATACCTAATTACCCCAGATATCCCAATCCCATCCCAACTAATACTTATTATAAATGCAAAAGTGAGTTTGTATATTTGTTTGTTTCTTTGTTACTTCTTCACGCTTTATCTTCTGAACCATCCTTCTTGAAATTTGGCATACACGTTGATAATGCTACGGAGAAGGACATAGGTTATAAACTATCACGCGGGTAAAGTCGCGGATAACAGCTAGTACGTAGTATGTACAGCGTAATTAATTATTAATATTTTAATATTTTCTTTTAATTAATTTTGATATCAGACAACACGATTGGTGGTGTAGGGAAGGGAGCTGCAAAGCAGTGTGGTGTGTGAAAGTAGACTCTTTCAGTGTTAAGAAGTAAAAGACTTTTTGTAAGAGAAGATTACCTATTTAAAAGTCAGGAAGAGTTATAAAGTGATTGGAGCTAAAAGGCAGTTCTGTAGTAGGTACATATGCGAGCTAGTTTACAAATACTACCCACTATTTAATTAGTAGTGTAATATTCTACTTCATTTATTCGACGAATAGAAAATTTGACAAGTTGAAGAAAGATTTACTCAATTAAATTGTTTTTAAATGGCATTACAATGCTCGGGAAGTGCATATATTAGTAAAAATAAAAATATAAATGATCTTTTCATGGTGAAGTCGTGCCAATTTTGATCTTTATAATCGTTTACGTCTATTGTGAGAATCTTTTGTGTAAGTAACTAGTGTTAATAAATTGTGTATTGAATTGACTAGTACTTTTTCATTTGAAGATACTATATGATTTTACAGAACTCGATAAAGCAATATTTAGTTTTATATATATATAATATATGAAGTCACAGTCATGTAGTTAGTTTCACTCTTAGGGCGTATACCTTAGTGGTACATAGTGATGTCCGCCTTCGGTAGTGACTGAAGACGGGTAGTGGTTCTTGGTTAAAAGTCAAACACAAAAGATAAAAACAATAAAAAGTAACTGCGGCTAAGAAAGATGGGGTAATTCACTAAATTAAAGCTACAGGATTAAAACGGGCATATTACATTCGTCACGCAACGGGACCAATATTTTTGTCACGGCAATGACATGGTAATGAATCGGATGTTTAGCGTGCAGGGGGCAGTACTGAGTGATTAGTACTAGATTGGTACTTGTTATTATTTACATGTTTAAATATATTTTGGTTCCGGTTTCAGAAGAATATCCTGTAGCGGTCGGTCTCTAGATTTGAAAATTTTAAAATTTTAAGGTGCTTATTTATAGCAGCCATAATTTAAGATATTTTTAACAAAAAACAAAAACTGACTTCAACCTTATCAATTTTTTTTAAATAAACATATTATTATGTAAAAAATGGAAATAAGTGTAATCCGAACGGCATACCTGTAAAAATTTTTTTGGTATTTTGTGTATTTTTTCATAAAGCGCTCCACACATTTCGATAAAAAATTTATGGGACCATTTGTAAAGTATTACCTATCGAACAAAAAAAGAATTTCTTAAATCGGTGCAGGCGTCTTCGAGAAATCGGGGAACATACATAAAAAAAATACGACGAATTGAGAACCTCCTCCATTTTTTGAAGTCGGTTAAAAAGTACCATAAAATGTTCACATCTAAATCTAAAAACTGTTTGTCAGACAGAGCCTAAACCCGCATGATCCAAAGGCCACGTCTAGAGGTTTGTGAGCGTATAAGTGGAAAACAGAATTTAAATATTGATGGCTTACCGAGACTCCTTAGATATGCTAGATGATATTATGAATAACCCATTATAACTTCTTCAAAATAATTATAAGAATTTAATTGAAAGCCATATAATGTGAATTTCGCATCGCAAAAAAAAACCTATACGCAAATAATCCTCGCATCCCGGAAGAAATGAAAACTGGCCGCTATTAATTTCACCGGTTATGGAATACGCAATAAGAACGCGTTTGACGATTAATCTAAAGGAAAATTTGCATCCAAATCTGCAGTTACCAACGCTATAGTTACTTTACCTGTAAATATGGATAATTACTTTTATTTTATACTAGCAGTGACCCGCGGCTTCGCCCGCGTAATATATAGCCTATGTCCTTCTCGGTACTCTAACCTATGTGCATGCAAAATTTCATGATGATCGGTTCAGTAGATACGGCGTGAAAGCGTAACAAACAAACAAACAAATAAACAAACAAACTCACTTTCGCATTTATAATATTAGTTGGGATGACTGCTCTTAACACACAGTAATGAATTTGAAAAAATAATTTGAAAGAAAACGGAGAAATCATTTGAAATTTTCTTCGAGGCCCTATGACCCTTGAAACTACTTTATGAACTACAAGGATGGAAACCGTTTCAGGCACATATACGTGAACAATCGAATATTTCCAAATATACGACCGTCAAGTCCCCGGAGTCAAATAAAAAAACCGGCCAAGTGTGAGTCAAACTCGCGCAATGAGGGTTCCGTACAATATGCTTCGTGAACACACACAATGTGCAAAAAATGTTTTATTCAATTGACTAGCGCCATCTAGTGGTGGTTTAGTGAACTATTTCCCTAGATGAACTTATTATAGTGAGTTTACCACTTAATTTTCAAGTGATAGAATTCTTATTATTTTTCCTGTAATCTTCAAGGAATGAACTATATTTCGTAATTTTTTCGAAATTTTAGGCCCAGTAGTTTCGGAGATCAGGGGGGGGGAATGGTCAATTTTTGCCTTCTTTCGTGAATAAAATCAAAAGTATTGATTTTACCCGAACAAAAAAAAATAATTTTGAGATCCTCATAATGAGCCCTTTCATTTGATATATGACACAGTAAGGTTTGCAAAACTTTATTTAAAAATTTTGTAATTGGGCCCCTGAAAATGACCCTTATTTAAAAAAAATCTTTATTTACTTTGCACATCTGTGTTTGGGTCATAGGATTACACCATCTTACCAAATTTCACTTAATTTGGTTCAGTAGATTCGGAGAAAATCGGCTGTGACAGACGGACGGACGGACAGACAGACGCTCGAGTGATCCTATAAGGGTTCCGTTTTTCAACTTTTGTACGGAACCCTAAAAAGTACCGATGTGAGCTTTACATTACACAACAAATATTTTTTTAATTTTACTGTCATTTTGTAATGGCAGGTAAAATAAAAACAAAGATTTTTTTTATTAAAATTATTAAATTTATTTCTACAAAGGCTTCGAGCGTATAAAGTTTCTTTAGTATCATTACGTTATCCTGAGACTGCACGAGCCAATACATTTTTTACACGGTGGATCAGGCTTCAATCTTCTGAATGAGAACATGAAACAAAACGTTAAAAAAGTAAATTCAAATTCGAATGAATGTACGAAATCGTATAATGCAATTAAGTGTTATTGAAACCCAAACAACAGTGAGAATTGCAAACAGCTCACAATAAATCGCTATTGAATTTTGACCTGAAAATATCCCGCAAGCATCCTCGTCCAAATGAAAATAGGTCGATAATTAATTTGTTATTGAACTGATGTTGAGATTTTAAAATCATTCAAATAGGTTATTTATACTAAGGGTCCTAAAGTGGGTCCACAACAAACCTGATTTCATCACCTTTTTAAATAATTAAGGAGGCTCCCAACAAAATTTTTTTTGCTCGATAGTCACATGTATAGATGATGGTACGGAACGACACATGCGCGAGCGCGGCTTGAACTGGGCCGATTTTTATTTTCCATGTTTTTTACGTGTATAATATTGAACTGTATGTCATGTGTATCACAGGGTACTGCTTTGTTTAAATTATGCAGTTGTGGCTTACGAAGACATTGTTTTTTTTTTTCAAGAAAATTTACGATGAATCTTTTAATGTTAATTATTTCAGTAGTAACTAAGATAGCTCCTGCCATTACTTTCATAAAGGTATATTATTCCACTTCTATATCTTCTAAACAGTGTATTTATGATATTACAATTTACGTTTTGATTGATAGGTCTTTGGACAGTGCACTTTTTAGTTATTTTTTTATTTACCCATAGTGTGGGGTATCGTTAAATAGGTCTTAAAAAAATATTGTGAGGTTGAGAACACCATTTTTCGATTTAGGGATCCGATTCCGAAATATTAAGGTTCCGGTAAGTGTGTGTCCCCCCCCCCCCCCCCCCCCCTCTATCTGCTAAACGGTTATATATGGATAGGATACGTGAAAAAAATTACAGCAGTAGTATATATACTGAAGTTGAAAGAAAACTATCAGAGCTGAGTACTATGTGCAAACTAAAAACTGCAACCAACTTATAAAATGTACTGGAAAATGTAAAATTCCATACAATTTTCATTGTTAGAAGTTTTTGGTCGTTAAACTGTGAGGTGCGAGTGTGAACAGTGTGAACTCAAAGTTGTCATTTGCAACTACGGAACCCTACACTGCGCGTGGCCCGACACGCACTTGGCCGGTTTTGAATGGTATACTTTTTATCATGTATTCCGCACAAGTATTTTAGTTTACACAGCGTGCGTAAAAATATGGTATATTACTTCTTGAAAATAGGATTTTTATGAATATTATAGGTAGCCATGGACGTATAAAAAAAAGACTTTTTTTATACGTCCATGTAGGTAGCTATTAAACATATAAACAGTAACGATGATGACATTATCCAAGTTACGTTATAGAGGTGTAAATATATTAAAATGTAATTATATCAAACAATATGCACTTGTGCTCAAAGAATCTGATAGTAGGAGCTATCTCCTTTTGCTTATTGTTCTTACAACTTTCTTAATAAATATAAATTTTCTTGTTGGTATAATAGCGATGTATTTTCAGCATGTCGCCTTCAGCATATCTTGATTTTCTCATCACAATTTTTATGTATCCGCCGATTCTACTTAAAATCACTAACTCGTACGTCGATTTTATCAAATGCAGTAAATTTTATTGACCCTCCTTGCATAAAACTGGTATCTATTAACGTCAGTTCTATAAAAATCCTCAAATGTCATTCACCGAGCGTTCCTCAGGTCTTACTGTCGAAATGGATAGATTTTGTTGAAAATTGTTACGGATTATTTTCGATTTATTTAGTTTGTATTTAATATTGGTCTTTGAAATACCTACCTACTCTATATAATTTTTGTGGTGTTAAATCTGAAATAACAAAATGACGGGTAAGTTTCTCTCTAGAAGTGCTTTTACGTTATTCCTCACATTATTTATTAGTCATACAAATATAATTATAATCCATTTAATTTTACTTATTTTAATTTTCACTTACGTGTTACACATTAATGAAGTGTACTTAAGATTTGCAAATTCGAGAGTGAGTGATTATGGTCAGAATTTTTCATTTTACTGAATGCTATAAGTGAATCTCCCTTGGGCCATAGTTCCCTAGATACGCCACTGCTTACATACCTACATTTTAACACTTGCAGAGGGACAAAATGACAATGCCATATTGCTCAACATCAGCGACATGATCGACTTGGCCATTGGTACTCCTGAGGTAAGGAATTGTACTCAATTCATCCCTGTTGGTTCTGTTCAAGGCTTGTGTAACCGGTACTAGGGCATGCACCCGGTTCTACCCGGTTCCGAAGTACCCGGGTATACCTAGTTCTTTCAAGGTATCTGTAGAAACGGTTCCGACTGTAGCAAACCCGGTTCACCAGGTTCTAAAAATTTTTTTTTTCTTGATTTTGCTTTGCCAAAGCGCTATTAGCGAGCTGGCAACGTCGTGGACAGTACTGAGCATATATAAAAAAACCGGCCAAGTGTGAGTCAAACTCGCGCAATGAGGGTTCCGTACAATATGCTTCGTGAACACACTAGCATTTATTCAATTGACTAGCGCCATCTAGTGGTGTTTTAGTGAACTATTTCCCTAGATGAACTTATTATTGTGAGTTTACCACTTAATTTTCAAGTGATAGAATTCTTATTATTTTTCCTGTAATCTTCAAGGAATGAACTATGTTTTGTAATTTTTTAAAAATTTTCGGCTCAGTAGTTTCAGAGATCAGGGGGGGGGAATGGTCAATTTTTGTCTTCTTTCGTGAATAAAATCAAAAGTATTGATTTTACCCGAACAAAAAAAAATATTTTTGAGATCCTCATAATGAGCCCTTTCATTTGATATATGACACAGTAAGGTTTGCAAAACTTTTTTTTTTAATTTTGTAATTGGTCCCCTCAAAATGACCCTTATTTCAAAAAAATCTTTATTTACTTTGCACATCCGTGTTTGGGTCATAGGATTACACAATCTTACCAAATTTCATCTAATTTGGTTCAGTAGATTCGGAGAAAATCGGCTGTGACAGACGGACGGACGGACAGACAGACGCCCGAGTGATCCTATAAGGGTTCCGTTTTTCAATTTTTGTACGGAACCCTAAAAAAGATTATAAATATAATTTTATTTTTGCAAGTTAATTTTACTTATATTATTTAGTAATTCAAGACAGATTTACTGAGTTCCTAACTTCTTACTGCAATTTATTAAGATTGAGCAAATAAATGGGAATGGCAACTGTCACGTTGAAAGTTATAAATAAATAAATAAACCGTTAAATGTGTGGAGTTTTGAACTAATCAATATTTTTCTTCATAATCAGACTACATCTCGAGAAACAAACTAATTTATATTAGCTGGTTTCCGACAAATTGGCATCCCATCCCAATCCCAACTAAAACTAAAAACAGTAAATGCGAAAGTGAGTTTGTTTGTTTATTTGTTTGTTTGTTACCCTTTCACGCCGTATCTATTGGACCGAATTTTGCATACACATAGATTAGAGTACCGAAAAGGACATAGGCTATAAATTACGCGGGCGAAGCCGCGGGTAACAGCTAGTCTTCTATAATTAGTTTATGTTATATGACTGAAGTTATTTTCCTTATCCTTTTCACTAGATCTGGTTTCTCACTCTGATGCAAATATCTAATTAGTTCCTGGTTCTAGTTCCGGTACAGTACCAATTCTGACGGAAAATAGTACAGGTACAGGTAGTACAGGTGCTATGTCTTTTACCTATATCTTACCAAGGTAAATGATGTCGGCTCTCATAAATACCGGTATTTGAAGTCTTGGTTGTGTGTGTGAGAGTGTGTAGGCAGGCAAGGGCAAGGCTTTGAACCAAAGGGCAGAACCCCAGCGAGGAGAACGAGTAAAAGCCTGGTAGAAGGCCACACTTAACTTTTGTTATAAGCTTTTGTATAGTTATTATATAGGCTAACCCCTGGATAATATAGACTCGCCTACTTTACTACTTATTTGTTTAGTGGCTGCCATCTGGTAGTCGATAAAGGAACCACGTCTGAAGCCGACAGGCGGTTCCAAAGAACTCTGAGACCAGGGTGTGCTTGGTCGTCTTACCGTGTCACCTACACGAAATAATGATGAAAGAGTGGTTTTTTAATTTCCAGTGAATAAATCTTAAGTGTTCTTTTAGAATGGAGCTTCCGCGGCGTGGTAGAGCGGACTTCATCCGCATAGCTAAATTTTCACTTTACCCTATCAGGTGGGTGTGGTGGACTTCAACATGCTGCAGACTGTCCTCCACTGCCTGGCACAACAGCAGAGGGTGCTGGACAAGAACGTGGAGCTCCGAGGAAGCGTTACCAACATGCCTCTTAACCGGGAGAATATCCAGACAATTGCCATCCAGGAGTTCGTAGTTGATACAAACGAGACAGTGGTGAGTGATCTTGCCTTTTCACCGAACTCATTCGAGAGTTCTAGAGACTCTAAGGGATTGTTTTAAGGCGCACGCCTAGAAGTTTCTTTTTATATGACGGCAAACGAGCAGACGAGCCACCTGATGGAAAATGGTCACCGTCGCAATCAGCAACACTAAGAGAAGGTGCTGATGCGTTACCGACTCGTAAGATGCCTGTAAACACGCCTTTTGAAGGACCCCAAGTCATGACACGCAGGGAAATTCTCTTGAGGAAGCCCAATCCACAGTACTGATGTACGAATTAAAAAACTACGTGACGCTCTGATGTTTATTGTGCATCGAAGCCACCACACGGGTGGATGACAAAAATGGAGCTGTCCTAATTTTAAATACATTAGTTTATTCTTTTGAAAATTGTCTATTTATGTTATTTCATTAAAACTAACGTGAGATAAAGACATTATATAGGTACATAACAACGGGTCACTCACGTGCTATTAGCGCCACGAGCGGTTAGTTCGGGACCCACCGCCGCGCGTCCCGCACTCGCCTTGAAAATGGACTCCTGACGAGTCCGAAACTGTAGTCGGCAATCCCGACAAATAGCACGTGAATGACCCGTTGTTATATATAATGTCTATTCATGTTCTTTGCTTGCTTATTTTTATGTTAAGTTTTCCTGAGCTCTTTATGGTTTTCAGGATGCGAAACCACCGAAAAGGATCGAAACTAAAGGAAGTAAGTATAAATTACATTCCAATTAGATTTTTTTCAATGTGACTACCTCCGTGGCGTAGTGGTTAACGCCTGCGATACGTGGGGCCTGGGTTCGATCCTTGGCTAGGTCATAATAGAAAAGGGTCTTTTCAGATTGGCCTGTGTCTTGGATGTTTATCTATAAATAAGTTGACACAAGTTCACAACTTACTGTGGGGCTAGCTCAATCTATGCTGAAATATCCCTATATATTTATTTAATTTCGCTATACCTACGAATGACTATGACACGTGGTAGTAGTACATTTATTATTATCTTAGGTACTCGTCATAGTCTGTTAATATGTGATGTAATGTACAATACGAAATCCAATAAAGAAATTGAAATTGAAATAAGCGGATTTTGATGAATCTTTTGAAGCTTTTATTATTGATTGAAGTTTTTAGCAACTTTATAACCCTGATTTAGCATGGTGAATTTAAGGATCTAATTCGTTTTAATTTTATTCCTGTATGGAGATAAATAAGTCCTTATCTTGCAGCTGCACCACCGCCACCTCCAGAGGAGCCACCGACTATGTTAGTTGGTATGTTTATTACTCGTATCTTAGTAGATCATCTTTGAACCTATGAACTTTATTAAAATTTTAACGTTTTATTCCTTATTTTTCTTACAATTCTGTTTTCTTATATATATATATATATTCCAATATAGTTAATAGACGAGCTCCGTGGCGCAGCGGTCAACACGCCGGCCTGCGACACGGGTGGTCCCGGGTTCGATCCCCGGTCAAATCAAGATGGAAAATGATCTTTTTCAGATTGACCTGAGTCTTAGATGTTTATCTATACCTATATGTATTTGTATAATAAAATATAGTATCGTTGAGTTAGTATCCCATAACACAAGTCTCGAACTTACTTTGGAGCTAGCTCAAACTGTGTGATTTGACCGTATATATTTTATTGTTTATAGGTTCAAATTCAGCCTGTATAGCTTTATGTATGTTCTTAAATATGTAACTATGTATGTACGTAATTTTGTATGTATGTGAGATTCTTTATGCCACTATGAATCCTCAATGCCTGAGCAGATTTAGATGTAGATAGACACTTATGAATGGTCTGGATCTTTAAACATCACTTCGAGAGTCAAGGGCCATATTTTTTTGCCAAAGAATCCTTTTTTTAAAACCAAGTAAGTGATTCTGTTTAGTAACCTGACGCGACGATCACCATTAACAACGCACATCTTGGCAAAAACTTGCCAAGATGTGCTTTGTCAATAGTTTATGAAGACACTTTTCACAAAATAGATTGAGAGCATGTGTTAAAAAATGAATTGTAATTTATGATATTGTTTTCAGTGGAACGAATAAAAAAATCGGAGTCACCATGTAAGTGTACTATTTAATATATAGAATTTTCCTTTTGACTAATATACTCTCAGACTTCATCACGCCTTTATTAAATACTGGCCCATTTTTCAATGCATATGAGCGTGACAGCTTTGTGTTAGCACATGCGTCATGTCCACTACTAGGAACGCCAATCGTTTTATTCCTAATACTTTACAAATAGAAAGAAATTCAAGAATATAAATCATATAAGCCTTAGTAAATAACCTGAAGTATTTTTGGGATCATGTTTAATATTATCAGAATCAGTGAGAATTATGAGAATCAGATTACCGCCAAACACTACCGTTTTTGGCGGTAATCACTATTTCTCTTAACGACTGATTCTTACAACATTGAAACATGATTCCAAAAATACTTCAGGTTATTATCTAAGGCTTATATGATTTACATTTTTGAATTTCTTTCTATTTGTAAAGTATTAGGAATAAAATTATTGGCGTCGCTAGTGTGCCTAGTGTGGGCCTTTAACTTACTTATGTCATCAATCCGTAATCCGTAGCTGTGTGTTTGCATCATACATAGTCTATGAGAACGACTCAATTTTTTCCTACGCTTTTAGGCTTATAGTCATTATAATAACTTCCCAACTATTCCAATCCCAATACCAACTAATTATCTTAACTAATATTATAAATGCGAAAGTGAGTTTGTTTGTTACGGGCTACCTTTCATCATAGAAAAAAGTAATGCTCCCGAGGGATCGACCCTACACGAGCGGAGCCGCGAGCGGAAACTAGTATAATAAAAGAATCTTGTTATAAAATCTAATTCTTAGCTAACAGTACTGTTTGTTCGGGGATAGAAGCTACCCGTCATTCTTCGTACACAATAAACAACGTGTTAACGAAAAAGCGCAAAACCTGAAATAAGTTTGTTCAGAATCGAGAGTTAGAACCGGTTCCACAAATAAAAAATAGGAGACAATTTTAACCAAAAAAAAAAAAAGTTTTAATGATAGCGGCTTATTAGACCTTATAACTCAGTGCTGCCATTTGATGGTAAGCAAGCTCAGTAAACCCTCATTGGCAGATGCCGTTACTTCATTTAGTTTACGGTCTACCCCTTTTAGGTCCATCGCCAGTCTTCGGTACATCTCTAAGAGACAACATGCGCATCAGGATACTTGAAACTCCAATATCTTCCTTGAAATATATTTTTGCGGTATTAACACTTTCTTATTTTTCTCAGTGTCAGTAGTGCAAAGTCCTCCACGCGCTACGTCCCCCGCGCCAATGACGACTACCTCAGCAGATACCGGAGGTAAGGTTACAAGCTCAAAAGTTCCGAGAAATGTATGTTTCCTACCAGAGAATGAGAACGAGAACGTGGCAAATGACCGGTCAGTCGAAGTTGCAAGCTACTGGTCAAGGCAAATATAAAACTAGCCATCTACGACTGCAAAGTAGAAGACCAGAGTAATAATGTTTTCTTAAAATCACCATGGGTAACGTTTGATTGTAAGCTAATTGGCACACTAGCATATCTTCAAAGTGCGGTTATCTGGAAAAGATGGTGAGAGAAAGTAAGCCGGGTTTAGAAGTTCTTAACTTACTTTTCCTTTCTCAACAGTAGCAGCAACTGCGCTGTTAACTGTGATCAGAGAAGGAACTTTGGGCCTTGCTCGAGGACATGCCTAATTAATCAACTAATCTTGCTACCCACACCGCACTTTATTGTTGGTATGATGAAGTCCTCTTGTGGTGGCGTTAACAGTCTGATGCTTGGGTCACGAGGCACGATTCGCATTGCTCTCTCGAAGCTACTTAATGAGATAGAATAAAATGAATCTTGTTTAATTTCTTAAAGCCTGATGGCTTTTTATACCAATTAAACTAAGAGTTGCAGCACAAAGAACAGAGTATCCACACCTATTTGGTTCCCGGCAGAGTAGAAGGACCACGCCAAGTCTTCCCATGGATGTCGTAGAAGGCGACTTAGGAAACACAGGCTAAACAAAGCTTATAAACATCAAAGAAACCTCTGCAACCTAAACAGGTGTCAATATTCGCGCCATTTGTAGTCAAAATTGACGAGCGCGAGGTTACGGGGATGAGTGTTTTTAAAGTATCTAGGAGGTTTTAACCGTTGATTCTTGCTTGTTTATGTTAAAGAGATTATAACGCAGCATATTTGGTTTATATTTTTATGTTTAATTCAAAATTTTAATGAAAAATCGCATGGCCGGCTTTAGGGTTGATTATTGCCTACACTCTCCACGCTGGCCAGACGGCCAGCGTGGAGAGTGTAGGCAAATCCTCTGATTGCTCTGGCTGATATATAGCTCTGGTAGTACAGAGAGGATCGTGCTCCTGCAGTGGAGACAAAAAACCTGATGATGATGATCCACACTATGCTGGTTTCCTTTTTATTTACTTTCTAGTTCCCATTAAGATCCCCTCCATCGAGAAGCTGTCTCTCGTCACTCTCAGCAAATTCAACGTACTGGAAGGCGTGGTGGAAGACATTAAAAACCGCGTATACTCAAGCATACCGAAGAACGAAGACATTTTGCAGGAAGTCAGGTCAGAGATCTATCATGCTTTGAGCTTGTTTTGTTTCACTGTGCGCTTTCTTTGTCCACTGTAAAGCATGACGTCTAAGTATAATCTTAATTTGTTGCTGGAAGGGAAAATGTAGGTATCAACTTGTATAGCATGTACCAGCTACTTCTCATTCTGCATATAGTTATTATAAAAGCTGACGTATTGTGTGTTAGTGCATCACTGTCGTTCTGGAGCTCAATTTTGAACTCAAGATTCAATCGTTTATTATTTAACTAGCGACCCGTCCCGGCTTCGCGCGGGTGCAAAGCTGATACTAAATACACTACAAAAAAACTGTGAACGTTGTATATAAAAACAAAGTGGCCCGTCAAATATGTCACTAAAAAAAATGATTAACCCTGGCCGGCCTACCGCCGCAAACGCTACGTCCCGTAATTTTTAAATCTGTAATATCTTCGAAAAAAGGGCCATATATCAACAATGTATTTAAAGTATTTAATTGGATAAGGATTAATGCTGTATTGGTTAAAATCGCTTCGAAAATTAGCCATTATTTGTCGTAAAAAGTAAATGACAACATTTTTTTATTGTGGGATATCAATAACTGATAGACATTCACCATCGCGGAGTTTTCTCTGTAGACCTTTTCAATATGTACAATACTTAAAACATTATTTTGATAAATTTCGTAGGGTTTAGCCTGCGTTTGCAAAGTAAGCGGAAAAAAATGTAAATATTTACGACATCATATTAGAAACCTCAAAAATAACAGTATTTTTCCGCTATTTAATGGATGTTATTATACATATAAACCTTCCTCTTGAATCACTCTATCTATTAAAAAAACCGTATCAAAATCCGTTGCGTAGTTTTAAAGATTTAAGCATACAAAGGGACATGGGGAAAGAAAAAGCGACTTTGTTTTATACTATGTAGTTATGTAGTGATATAGGTTTCTTTGAATACTTATGAATTGTCATAATTGTGTTTAAAATTTTTACAAAAAAAAATTGTTGACGTCAGTCATTACCTACTTATGGCTAAGTTTAGGCCGCTTCCAAAGCGGTACTTCCAAACTGGCAGAATCCATCGGCCACTCGTTGTTTGCTTGTGCATAGTGAATCTTAATGGCTCTATTGTCGATTGAGTTTTCCGAGTGGTCGCATCAGACCACAAAAACCATAAGTCATACAGCCATTGTAACATACACTGACAGTTAATAATCACTTTATAAAATGCTGTGTTGAGAGTTTTTACGAAATATTTCCAGATCGCAAACGAACCTAAAAGCTATTACGGACATGTGGACATCGCTGAACGTTTCCTCCCGACTGGAGGCGGCTGAGGAAGGCATAGCCAAGCTGAGTTCCCTGGTGCAAGATCTCATTGGCGAAACGACGGAGCTGCAGGACGCGATCAAGCGACGCGCGAGTCAGACGTGAGTGTCTCAACATTTTACTTAGATTAGAGTTGAAGATTGTCTGGGTTGAAAGTATTATAAGCGCTGCCGCATACATACAACAACCCCGGGCGCAGTCCCCATTTTGATGGGTGACCGCAAGTGGCATAAAAATATCTCGAGCTCCTTTGTGCTTCTCAAGGCACGTTAAGCCGTTGGTCCCGGCTGTCATCTGTGATGGCAGTCGTTAAGCTATGTCAGATGCCTTAAGGCTGCTTGAAAAATCTGACACCAGAGTTGGCCACTTACACACTAAAAACAACCAACAACACTTAGAATAGAATACTAAAGCAATGGCACAGAATAAAACCGACAAGGGCGAGTCGGAATCCCACACGTAGGGTTCCGTACCACTAAACAATACTTTTTACCAATTTTTACTTGATAATTTAGACGCATGTGCATGCCTGGCATGTACTTATTAAACTATAGTGTATTAAACTATAGCATTGCTAAAGTTTATTTAATACACTGAGTGTAATGTATACTTATTATGATTTTTATCTTTTTAATACGAATTAAAATCCATGTTGGGGACAAAAGTTATAAATATAATAAGCAAGTGGATCTTCCTTTGAATTAGAAAATAATATTAGAATGTACTGTTGTAGCATCAGGAATCAAAAATAATGGACCGATTTTCAAAATTCTTTCATCTGTACAATGCTAATTTACCTGCGGGTGACGTAGGCTGTAATTTACGCGGACAAAGTTGCGGGAAAATTGCTAGTAAATAAAAAAATACACGTTTTTGTATGAGGCACCGCTTGGTTTTTAATAGGTATATATTTATTTTATATCATTTCTTGTTAAAATTTTAAATCTTTGCCTATTACACAGTTTAATTGATACAGGCTTCATCCAGCCTTCGTCAGATAGACGGACGGATAGACGGATTTCGAAGACGAATAAATAGGGCCCTGTTTAAACCCTTTGGGTACGGTAGTCTGAAATGCAGCTGTTATTGTGATCCAATTATTAATGTAATTCAGTGACTTATTACGTTGAGGTCTCTATCATCTTTCCTATCATCAGACTTACTTAAGGTCTCTAAAAAAAATAAACACTAAATTGAACTAATTGGCTTTGAATAAATTATTTTCTCTCTTTTACGAAGAGAAAACATAAGGTACTTAGTTGTCGATTGTCTGATACTATAATTCCTTCGAGCAACACGGCCTTCGTACCGGACGGAGGGAGTGGGCAAAGCGACAATTTACTATGACAATTTTTCTGGCGTTTTTTGCGGGGGGAAATGTGCACACAAGTTTAGTTCCGCACACCTACATACAAAACTTAAACTGTCACTTGATAGTAATTATGACATTGTCACAAAAAATGACATAAAAAAGAAAAAATAATTTGTGTACAGATGAGTCACACAACTAACACATAGACATGCATATGCCTAATTTTGGCTTGTACCTTGACAGAGGGGAATGCAGCGTATGGCTACTCCCTTCCGTGTTGCTCGAAGTATAATTCTAACTAATATTATAAATGCGAAAGTGAGTTTGTTTGTTTGTTTGTTACGTTTTCACGCGCCGTATCTACTGAACCGATCATCATGAAATTGCCGTGTGGTTCCCGGCAGAGTAGAATAGGACCATTCCAAGTCTTCCCGTGGCTGTCGTAGGAGGAAACAAATGCTAAATAAAGCTATAAACATCAAAGAGTCCTCTCCAACCCGTCTGGCCAGCGTGGAAAGTGAAGGCCAAATCCTCTGACTGCCCTGGCTAATACATGGCTCTGGTAGTACAAAGAGGGTCGTGCTCCTGCAGTGGAGACTAACAAAGACCTTTTGATGATGACGTTGATGATTATAAATAATATCTTCGGGGTTTTTGATTGTGCGCCAAACGCAGTCAATCTTATTTTCTTAAAGCAGCATTTCCAGCAGCATATACACGGACTTTGATGCAGCTTTTAAGGAGAGAAAGAAATCCTATTATCGGATGAGGAACAGTTACAACATCATTTATTTTACAGAGTTGCTACCGCCCCTCCAATAGCTGCTCCTACCTCTGACGCAGCAGCACAATTGGTATACGAAGGACCTCCACTGGCTACTCAAGCGGATCTGGCAGCCTTGCAAGCGTTGTTGAACCGCGTGAGCGGAGACCTAGATAACTTAACCAATACTATTGAGGATATGCAGAGTGGTAGGTAACTGCTGTTCATGGGCGATAGCCGTGAGGTTCCCTGCAGACTATAATAGGACCACCCCAAGTCTTTCAGTGGATGTCGTAGAAGGCGACTTAGGAAACATAAACAAAGCCTATAAACATTAAAGAGACTTCTCTAACGATAGCCTGGAGAGTCAAATCCTCTGACTGCTCTGTTTAATAAAAGGATTTGGAGAGGGTCGTGCTCCTGCAGTGGAGACTGAAAGGCTTCATAATGATGGGCGTTGTTTCAGTTTCTGTATTTAGTTATTTATTGTTCGACATGTGAGATTGATTAGTCACATAATGATTCCTGAGTGCTGTGTTTATTTTCATGATCGTGACGGTTTCTGTGGCCCTTTTTCGCCAAGAAACTAAGAAGGTATAGAATATTAACATGCTGTCGTAACAGCCCAGGCGCACCACAACTAGCTGAGGAAGGAACCGTTCTTCTTCTTAGCGTGTCGACTCGGGCGAATTATATTTGTGTTGACCAGAACTTTGCCACTGACACAGCGTTATCAGTAGCATTGTAAAGGTCCTCGCGTGTGCAGGTGGTAGGACACGCAGGGCAAGACAAAAGGTGTGCCATGGTCTGAGGAGTAGCACCACATGGACAGGAGATTTCCGAGCTGTAGCCCCACCTGTTCATATTCTCCTTACTTCGGCCGACTTGGGTCCGTAGTCTGTTTAAGGACTTCCATGTCAGCCAAGGTAAATCATGGCCAGGAGGGAGATGCTCTGATAGCGGGATGATGGACGCTGTTGGATATCTCTCCTTCCAGAAGGAACCGTTAAGAAAACCCAAATGAGGATGCTTACGTTCGGATTTTAAAATTGATTTCATACACGAACTGCTGAGTAAGTAAATTTTGCGGCGACTCCGTTGCAACGTGGTCTTTTAATACATTTAATTTTATACACGCTGGCCGTATGGTTCCCGGCAAAGTAGAATAGGACCACTCTAAGTCTTCACGTGGATGTCGTAGAAGGCGACTTAGGAAACACAAGCTAAGCAATACGTGTAAACATCTTAGAGACCTCTCCAACAAAGTGGAGAGTGTAGGCCAAATCCTCGTGACTGCTCTGGCTAATAAATGACTCCACTATTACCTATAGAGAGGGTCGTGCTCCTGTAGTAGAGACTAAAAAGAGACGTAATGATGATACTCGCTGGTCACTTACTGCTATACAAAACATAAGCTTAAATTTGGCTTACCCATACATGTGGCACTATCGTTCATTAAGACATACTCGTTTTGCATTTGAATAAAGCTAATGTAACTTTTTTGTCAGCTGCGCCGCCAGCTCCGCCACAAACGCAAGAGAGCCAGGCAGAAGGTACCATTAACTTTCAGATTTTATACCTACATCGCATCACTAACGCAACCACGCGTCATGGAAACAGGCTTTATGCTCTTCAAATCGAGGCCTGACGATCCACGACACACGTTTATCTAGATCCTTTTAGGGTTCCGTATACAAAGGGTCCATAAATAAAATAACCGTCAGCACCAGCAATTGGGGCAGAATCCCGTCCCGCCGGATCAAAAGAGAGCCAGGCAGAACATACCGATAACATTCCGATTTGGTGCCTGCATCGCACCACGCGTTATGGAAAAAGGCTTTATGCTCATCAAATCACGTTTATCTAGATCTTTTTAGGGTCCCGTACTAAAAGGGACCTTAATTGCGATAGTTGTCAGTGCCAGCAGTTGGGGCAGGAGCAGAATCCCGCCAAACACAAGAGAGCCAAGCAGAAGGTACCATGAACTTTCCGATTTAATACCTACATTGCAATATCACTACCGCACCACGCGTCATGGAAGACTTCATGCTCATCACCTCGAGGTCTGACAATCCACAAAACACGTTTATCTAGATCTTTTTTGGGAACCCTATAACTGAGACTTGTCTGATGTTTGTCCTTCCATCCGTCCGTCTGTACCAAGCTGTATCTGATAACCGCGATAGCTAGACATTTGAAATTTTCAGAGATGATGTATTTATATTGCCGCTATAATAAATAACTAATACTAAAAACAAGAAAATAAACATTTAACTCCCATTCAACAAACGTGATTTTTTGCTGTTTTTTGGTCGATAGTCTATTGTTGTTTTGATAATGGTATGGAACTCTTCGTACGCGAGTCCGATTCGCACTCGGCTGATTTTTTTGTTCTTATTTATTTTTTAAGCACGTCCACGCCCACGGCAATCTTTCGCACAACAAACAGCCGGTATCATGGAGAGGATAAACGAATTGGAGAAGAAGCTGAAGCAATGCTGCGACAGCATCGGCAAGGCGGACGGCGTGATGAAAGACCAGCTGAACTCATTCCAGGACCAAATAGATTACTTGCTGAAGCAAGTGAATGATTTGAATAGGCAACTAGCCGATGGGGACGGGGCGGGCGGGGGAAAATTGACGCCAGATTTGATCAAAGATTTGCAAGGTGAGATTGCTGGCTTTATTTTACTTTTTTTATGACAATTGCTTCACCGTCGCCGTGTGGTTCTCGGCAGAGTCCTAGATCTAGATAGGATCTCTCCACGTTTTCCCGTGGATGTCGTAGGCGAGGAAACGCAAGCTAAACCAAGCTTATCAAATCCTTTTCAGCCTTATCAAATCCTTTTCAACTTGCCAGCGTGGAGAGTGTAGGCCAAATCTTCTGACTGCTTGCTCTAGCTAATACATAGCTCTGGTAGTACAGAGAGGGTCATGCTGCTGTAGTGGAGACTATTTAAAAGACTGATGATGATGATTACAACTAGGGTTGCCAGTCGTCCGCACGAAGCCGAACACAGATTAGGCTTTTTGGTTGCATGTCCGGCAAAATAGTAGTGTAAGTCCGGCCTACGGGTTTTGGTTCGACTTTTTAAATTTTACTTTTTTTTATAAAGATTTTTAGAAAATTATGAAGATTTATGGTAACAAACGGGGGTTCGTTCACTTAGGGCACTGATTTACATCAAAAATGTCCTGTAAAAAGCAATATACACAAATATAGTAAAACTAAACGATATATACAATATATACTTACAAATATACTACGACTAAACGATTCACTTCGAAGACCTGGCAACCCTAATCACAATACTTGCCTCACCAGGGTGTAGCAGTGGTTCTGACTTTTAAAGAACTTTGTAGATGGTGATACTCCGGTTGCTAAATGGGACAACATATAGGGAAGGGATCGTAAAAAAATCATATATGAATAGTTCTCCTGGGTACTTGGGCCCTCGAGCACTCAAGGAACCTGAAGAAACCCCATTTTAGAGAATAATACGTTTCCGAAAACTGAGGCTTTTGAGGTCGAAAAATTAATTCAACTTGCAAGGAAATTACAATCAGAAACACATATTATTATTTTATAAAATACAAAATTTCCCTTGGCTTCCATTTCCATTGGAGCGATTTTCATTTTAGACTTGTAGATACCAAAAATAACAAAGGAACCTTTAAATTGATAGTTGTTCAGTGACATCACAATAGACAACTCTGAGAATTTTACAACTAAGTATTAAAATCAACACATTTCTACGAAAACACAACTGAGAATCTGTGTATATTCCTGGTCACAGCGCCAGTCTCTGCCCTTGATTTCATTCACCGACGCTCCCTGTATTGATCGAGACTGCTCATTTTTACACAACACCCGTGTTGAAAAATGAGCAGCAAGCGCTAAAATGTATTAGGTATCTCATTAATATTTTAGGATTGATGGATCTCTTCGCAACCGTGCAAGACATGCAGGCGCAATTGAAACAGGTCCACGAAACTGCTCTACAGTTGGCCGCCGAAAAGGAGGAACGCCAAGGAAATCTGAATGTAAGTTCTACACGGTCACGTCAACCGTCAACTTTGCCATTTGCCGATGTTAACCTCTCCCGCCTTCGCAGACCACCACCCGCTCACGTTACTAAGCGTCGTTCAAAGATTTTCATCAAACAGTAGCGGCAGGGTTGAGGCGACCTCTATCGTTGGTAAAGTGGAACTAACAGCACAGGATTAATACTCGTAATAACACTAACGAACATAATGGAAACTCATCGCGTCTCTCGCAATATGGCGTCTCCGCACCTCTTCCCCGTACTGAGGATTTCTTAGGTCTTCAGTCGAATTAGTCAAAACGTTAGAAAAGGGCAATGGGAAAAGGAGCTTTGTTTCGAACTCAACATACAGCTAGTACAGAGTCATAAAATAAAATCAAATATAAAAAGTACTTAGTAAACTCATTTGGCGTTAACGAAGCCTAGCAACAATAATTTAAAGAACTAATGACAGCCGTTCCTTATCTTAACTGTCTCAGAATTTCCATAGCTAGCTATACAACGTGGGCATGCTGCAAGTAGAACTTTTGAGCCAAATACAATGCGGAACGGTTCACTCGACAAAGCATGTCGCGGATATTATTATCTGGAATAATTTTGACGATGCATGTTGCTAAAGAACTACCTACCAAAATTTTATAAGGATCATTAAAACGTATTTGATTTCGATAAGAAATTTTGTTTGTTTCGTTTAGTCGCATTATTAAGTTACTTGAGTTTCAGGAAATACTATAGGTACTTTTGATTGCAGACATTGCTGGAACAAATTGAGCTACTGAAGACTATAAAGATGGATCGGGAGGACATGGAAGAAGCGATGGCTGAAAAGGCTGATCTGCGTGCGTTGGCGCGTAAGGTGTCCCACGACCAATTCGAGATGGCTTGCGACGATCTTTCTAGAGGGCTGGAGCATGCAGTAGGAAAACTTAACGTGCAGGTATGATCATTGATCAAGGGCATATAAGAACAAACCTGCATCCGGACTCTTAGGTAAATCATGGAATATATTATGACATCATCTCCACGGCTTACGATGGGCGATGAGGAACGGGAAGGGGTAGCAATTGCCTGCATAACTCGTCTTCTAGACTGGCTGACTAAAAGGCACTATCGTGGTATTCGTGGGTAATCCTATGTACCTACGGTCCATTTAAAGACTTCTTGGCTGGCAGGCGGCACCATGTTTAATGTAAGTTCAACTCGGATTTATATCAATTTCAGGACGAAAGGTATACGAAAAATAGGTTGGAATCACATAGCAAAAAATCAATGGTGCAATGCAGACCCCGACTAGACCCCTGGGTCTAGGCTTATCTATTGTGCACCAATCAGATAAATCTGGTGCCTTGAAAACTATGCAACCAAAAATATTTGCAAAAAAAACCTCGCAAACTTTTTAAACATGCATTTCTCTTCTGACAGTTAGATTTAATGTCTAAAATAGAAGATGACTTTTTGCAGGAAGCGTTATGGCAACAAGCGCTGGACGACATTCAACGCGAGATCGAGACGAAGCTGGACAAGATGGAGCTGGGGCCGATGAGGGACTACTTCAACAACAAGCTGAAGCAGCTGCAAGAGAACCTCAAGCAGATGGCGTCGCTGCGGCGTGAGGTCGAGGCTGCGGGTACCAAGAAGAGGCTGCTCAGGTATGAATAGGATGTTTCAATAAATCATTTATGTCGAAATTTACCCGGTTTTTATTTTTGTTCAAGTGATTTTGAGTGAGTGAGTGAACCCGTTAACCTATTGAAACCAATAGTTTTAATAGGTTAACGGGTTGAAAGTTAAACATACCACTACCACTGACATTAAACTTTTTCCATGACTATAAAGATCCTTAGTGACAAATTATAAAATAAGTCTTAGTGAAGACGCCACACGGTCAAAAATACCATCATCATCAAAACTTAAAAGCAACCATCTTATCAGGGAGACTCCATCTTTCTCAATCCTCTGCCAGTCTTTTAACACAGGTGTCTGCCATAGATATTTTCTTTAGTGCGATATTATCCGCAGGCCTTCCCATTTTTTTTTTCATTTCTTCTATTTTGCTACTAAAATATGAAAATTATTTTAGTTGCAAAATAAAAGAAAGGAAACTGGTTCCCCCACCCGAAAGTATTTCACAGATGTAAATTGCATAGCTGTACCAGTCTTTAACACAGGTACTGCAAAACCCTTCCCACTTTTTCCTTTGTTCGAATTAACAGAGCATGGGTTTTCCTTTCTTCTTCTATTTTGCCTTCTCAAGTAATATTCATGACCTGTATCCCACTCGAATGTACTTATTCCAGAGATGTGAACTGCATATCGTGCGACGCTCGCGCCGTCATGCCGGTAGAGGCAGCGAGCGGGCTGCCCGTAAGCAAGCCTTTGCAAGCCTCCTTCTCCATGAAGCCCTATCTCAGTTATGAATTAGGTGAGTATGCTGTATCCACACAATGCATTACGTATTCATTGTTCATCGATATCAAGATGATAATTTTCTTTTTAAACATGCTCCTAACACACAAGATATAGGTACCTACGGAATTTTACTTTAGGTAGGTTCTATATGAACGTATACTTACAACGGAACATTCAAATGTAATTATTTTTTAACTTTATGTAGTGAGGAATTCCACTATGACCATCGATTTTAATCTCTTCTCTCGAAATAAGGGTAAGCTCTAAAACAGGTAAACAGAGTTGGAGGCGGTTTATTTAAATATTTTAGGCGCTTACACCAGCCAGCTAGCGCCACCCTTGGTTTTATTTCTTTTACTACTAAATAAGATCCAATTGACAAAATCGACGTAAGTAGGTAAATACTTCACTAGTAAATGACCTCTAGTATTTTTTGTATTGCTTTTCATTATTTTGAATTGTTAAATCAAGAGAACTACGCATTACCGCCAAAAATGGCCGCTTTTGGCGGTAATGCATAGTTCTCTCAATCTCAAATGCTGATGTCGATGAAAAGGTCAACTAAAAAAACTACAAGTAATTTACAAGTATTAATATTTTTCGCGCAGTAATTTACTCAGGAAGTACTTACTTACGTAGATTTTTCAATTTGTTCTTTTTTCGGAGAACAAGAATTAAATAACGAATGTCGCTAGTTTCGGTGATTTAAGCCTCTTAAACATGTTTTATCAACATCGGTTCAGCTGTTAACAAGATTTTAGTGTCGGGAGTTGCAATTTGTAAAATAGCAATTCTGACGCTTTACTTATTTCTACAGATGCCATACGCAAGTCGCAAGCCAGCGGCTTGCCGCAGCGAAACATGCACGACTGGGAAAACATCGACAAGCAAATGGCTTCGAAACCCCCGCCAAAAGCCAAGTATGTATGAATTCGTTCAACTTGTAAAGGCCCCATCAATCCGAGTCGTGGTCATGGCGCACGGGGAGCGTCACCGTGTCGAGACCATGCATCCGTGACCCGTCAGATGAGTGTCAACCATGAGTTTATTCATTTCATTTACGAAAGGTATACGGTAACGTTCTTTTAACTACCATAGTTTAGTATACTTTGTCCACCATAAAAAAGATATACCTACTAGAGTAGTTTTCGAATCTCGATATCGAAAACGACTCAAGGTTCAATGTAAACGAATACGAGCGTGTGTTTAGACCACAGACAACACAGATTAGAGAGTGTATGTCTTAAATTATAGACAGAAGCCATCCATTAATGCTCTTCTGTTACTTTTTCTCTAAGTAGTTGTAATTATAATAAGGACCGTCCTCTCCACTATGTCAGCATCTATTGAGTAGATGTCATGAAAATATCAATGAACTCGTGCAAGTCATGGCATCGGCCAGGGACTTGCGCCCGCCAGGGGCTCGGTCTGGACCCTGAAGCTCCGTTGCCGGCATGGGCACGATATGTGATGCAATCCATAGAAAATACATGGAACGATATTTTTGGAGAGTCCTGACGAAACACGTTCTACATCCCGAGCACGGCCCGGATGTGTGGGGAGACCTTTACTCGTTGTATTCAAGTACTTTCAGGCTAAGGCGGCAGGTTAAGGGCGGCCAACCCGTCTATCTTTTCATACAAACGCTCGTACGCGATTATGGCGGTGTAACAAATCTTTCTTTGAAGATTTTCTACTAATAGGTATCTTATGCACTATATCTAGGTTTCTATCAAAATGAAAAATCAAAATTTGGAGAAACAACTTCAATATAAGCCTCCAAATATCCGCCTTTTTGCACAAATTTTATGTGAACTTTGGGCGTTTATAATGTACTCATTAATTGTAACAGTAAAGAAAATATTCATTTAGAAACCTTGCAAATGTAATGGAGATTCTAGATGTACAAGTTTTTTTTCATAAACTTGTAAGGCTTACCAATAAACACGTATTTCTTGAAACAAGTTTAATGAAATTTCCGCACACTATTTTTCGTTCAATGTCTTCGCGTACTCACTAGCTTGTTTCCATGTGGCAGTAAGAGGTGTGCGGGAGACGAGGGCAAGGAGCTCTTTTCGCTTTGCCTCTTTATCTGACATTGCGCTGGACGGAACAAGCTTTTCGACCATGCTCGCGTTGACGATAGTCGGTCGGGGAAGGGCCACCTTAAAGAAGCAACATAATACCTATACCATAGCTAATACTTGCTTATTTTAATTTCCTCAATTACATTTTTGTTTGTTACTCGGAGAAGGGCTAGTGCCTTGTACCTACAGCAAATTATATTTTGTTGCAACAATAACAAGCAAAAAAATACATATTCGCTATTTATGATAGTTTTTGGCATCCTAGGTTAGGAATATTTAGAGGACAATCCTACGAGGAAAAAATAAAAAGTCAATAAAGTACTGCGTAATGCGTAAAAAAATTTCTAAATACTTAGGTACTTTTTCTTTTTGCCCGAAATTAATTCGGGCAAAAAGAAAAAGTAAACATGTCAGCTAATGCATCATTAAAACTGACATTGGCCTTTATAAAATATAATTAGTAAGTACCAACTTGTGAGGAAACATGTTAATAGGTGATGCGGCTAGCAATCCATCACTATTTTGACCTGGGCTCTGTCTACCCCGCAAGGGAAAAAGACGTGATGGCATATATACATGTACTAACTCATATCCTTTCAGGTCAGAATCCGACAAGCCGGAGAAGCACATATGCAACCGCTACTGCGGCGGCTCCCACACGACCACGACGCCCGCGCAGCGCGTCGCCCGCCTTGGACACTTCATAAAGCAGTGGGGACCGGATGTCCTGCCGCTGTCTTCAGGGTTGGCCGCTGGGGACGACGGCAAGGTGCGACTTATCTGTGGTCTACACACTAGCCAAAATTGAGCGAATTGAGTCGGTCGTAAAAAATTAAAAAAAAAGAAAATTAGCGTTTATTTACAGAATTTAACTTCCTCCTTTGAATAAAAAAAACAACGGGTTGCACTCCGGATGTGCCGACAGAAGTGAAAACTTGGATGTTTACTTCTTACTTGGACTTAACATTGTTTTTCGATTAGGTCACGTGTCAGTCTTACGAATTTTCTTCTTCTTCTGTTTTATTATGGCTTCCACCGAGATTTCAGTGATTCTGCCAATGTCCAGTATAATGAGATACTAAGTATCGGTGTTGTACGGTAAAGTTTTTTCAAGTAGCATCAAAGATGGCGTATGCTCTTTGATGCCTCGAGGGAGCTTCTGGTGGTACGAATTTTCAATCTGACGAATCTGTCTGTCACGTGAGTTTAACATTTTTTCCCCATCACAAAAAGTGCACAGCGCCGATAAAGAACACTTCAAAAAAAGTTTGAATTGGTTGCTGACGGCTGACGTCACCATTCGAATATGTAAGATCCACAGATCTAAAATCTGTGTTATGGTCAAATTTTCTTTGTTCCATAGCATATCCCCCCTCCCCATCACCCCCCTTAGAGGTTAAATTTCTAAAAATCCTGAAAGATACCTTACATCATGAAAGATACCCTGTACCAAATTACTTATAGTAGTTTCGGCTGTGCGTTGATAATAAGTCAGTTAGTCAAGTCAAGTACAGTAGTAACTATGTCTTATTTTTGTACAGTTGGTAACAGACACTTTTTTTCTCAGATGTACAGAGTGAGTCCTGCAGAAGGGGCCAATGTCGGTCCAGGTAAAAGCAATACATATTATATAAATATTATTTTATAATTCCATTCATATTTCAAGCAGTTACACTTTAACTTTTCAATACAGGTGGTGCCGTAGACCAGACGTGCACGCCGAAGCCACCAATTCGAAAGTCGGACCCGAAAATAGCCCCGAAACCCATGGTCATCAGTGCGGTAAGTTCAATAAGACAAATTTTAATATTCTGTTTCTCGATTCTCTTATTAATCCGTCTTGCCGACTCTTGCCTAACATCATCTATGAGCTTACGAAAAAGTTTTTCGCGATAAACAAATGAGAAGGTATGTGCCATAGGTGGTTGTAAAAAGACTAAAAGTAGGTGGATTTAGCTCGTTATTGAAGACGCTCAAAAAGCAAGGGCGAGGCTTTGAAAACAATTCGAAAAACGAATATTCTTTATTTTTGAGATATGCACTTGCTTTATATTGGAAATATCCTAATTACATATTTGTTTCTTGCTCTTTCCAGGAATGTCGCTGTTTAGAAGGAGGTATGTAAAAAATGCAGATTGCGTATTCATAAACTTGTGTAGCTGGTGATTAAAAGTTTTCATAACGTCCAATGGATTATTGCGGGCGCACGTTTCGATTTTAAAATTAAACTGGAGGAAGAAGGGATGAGGCGTAGGGTCGTCCAAGTCGTATTTCTCATATCTATACCATGTGGTCTCAACGCCTTAATCGTACGATTTGTTCTCCGAGACTCGCATAGATGGCGCCACTCGAAACTACACAACATTGTATCTACCGTATTACGAGAATAAATATAAAAACATGATTCAGGAAATATATCTTTTTAAAAATCAAAACAATATTTTAGGCATAATATTTTAAAATGACACATATAATTAGTAAGGTAAAGGCTAGAGTAGCAAGCAACTCTCCTGCGCCATACATTCGCCTGCTTGTCGCAACCTTAATTTGGTCCAATATTTTTGTATGAGGTGGGCAGTCGATTACGTTAGTATTATATTGTCTTTGTCTATACCAATATTATAAAGCGGAAAGGGTTTGTTTGTTTGCATAGAATAAGCTTCGAAACTACTGGAACGGTTATCAAAATTCTCACCTATAGAAAGGTAATTTTTCTATGGGTGACATAAGCTTTAACAGTTTAATTGAACAGCACCGATTAAAAAATGTGTAATGTAAAGCGAAGAATAAACGCGCAATCCGCCTGTCCTTTTTAGTTCCGAACAGTTACCAACCTACCGGGAATTAAGGAGGACAGGTACTCGTATCCACCACCATTTGAAGGAAACTGTGGCAAGGGATCACAGGTCCAACTTCCATGTAACATTTAAAATCTACTTGAGATATTGGATTGCAGAACCTTTCATACGGATGTGGCAGGAATAGGAGGGATCACGGGTAAAAACACGTGATCCCTCCTATTCCTGCCACATCCGAGTTAAATCGATCTTCAAATCGGTCGCATCAACTTTGCCCGTGAATCTGTCAAGTGATCTCGGGACTAGACGAGCTCCGGACGTGGTCTGGCTAGAGGGGTTGTAATCGGTGTACATCATTTTTAGGTTTTTTAGTCTCCACTGTAGGAGCACGAGCCTCTGACCACCAGAGATATATATTAGCCAGAGCAGTCAAAGGATTTGGCCTACACTCTCCACGCTGGCCAGACGGGTTGGAGAGGTCTCTTTGATGGTTAGCTTGTGTTCCCTAAGTTGCCTTTAACGACATTTACGGGAAGATTTGGTGTAGTCCTATTCTACTCTGCCGGGAACCACACGGCATATCGGTGTACGTGACAATGTAATAATAAATGAAAATTTCTTTTTCAGATCGTCAGACGAAAGGTTGACCTGGTTTTACTCCGAATATAAGATTGTTATTAATTGTATAATGAATTTAAATCTGGTGGGTAAATAAAAGATAATGAATTTTCAGTATTGATTTATTAATGGTAAATCTATTACCATACAATGTTAGTTTACAGTAGTATGTCATTAATATAAGAAACAACAAAATGTCTTTTCATATGACGTTACATACTTAAACTAAAATATGAATCGTATTTCTACGTAGCTACACATAAATTTAGTATTTACAAGATAACACATTTTCACCACACTAACAGCCATTAAGCAGTGAATGAAAAAACATAGAAGCCGTTTCATGCTAAATCTGACCATTTTTGGCAGCGCGCAAAATGACAACTCTTGACGGAGCAAACAACCATAGATTGACTGTGATACGCAGGGTAATAATACAAAATGATAAAAACCCTGATCGACCCTCAAAGAGGCGACTCAGCCCGTAAATATGAATAAATTTTTCTAAGGGATTAAAGCAGGAAACGCGTAAAAAGATTTTGGCATACCCATTCTTAGTGCCGAGCCGGCCGAGCAATTTGTATTAATGTAGATTACTTTTTTTTCTGTTTATTTTTAAAGAGACAGAGAGAGGCAGACAGAGTCGCCCCCGGATCGTAGTGTTTTATTAATATATCGTATAAACCTAACCTCGTTAACATAAAGGTGTTAATTCCCTGCGTCACATCACAGCCTTTACGCCTGTTTGTCTCATTCAAACTATTCTAATTAAAACGCTGTCTAGTATGAATTTAACGATTTCGTTTGGTTTCGTTTCGCTTGCGGTGTGAAACGCAACGAACAAATTCATACTAGACAGCGTTTCGCGGTTTCGCCAATGTTTCGTTCCGGAACACTTCCGTTTTGCATTAGCGGTTGTGTGCTACAGGCGTTAACCTCCCAAGATCACACACATGGTATTCTGGAAAGCCACATAGCATTCTAGAATGCCATGGGGGGTCGCAAGGAAATATTTTTAATTTTAGTAACGTCTGCCGTAGCCTGTGTGCCGTGGCGCCAAATCAGTAGATCGAAGTGGCTTCTATGCTTTATTTATTTACCGCCATGTAAAATAAAAATAATTTTTTGGACACTAATGAGATATAGTTTTTAAAATAACAACTTGACACACTAATAGTGAATCTGAGAAAATGAGACGTTGAAACTATTGAACAGTAATCTTAAATCTTAGTTATTCTTAAATGCACAAAATAAACGTGATATATTCAAAATTGCTAATACCAATTCCAATCCAGAATTTACAACCTATTTTAGCTATCGAACCCAATCGAAACTTACCGACGTAGAACACAAAGAACCTTCGTGACTAACTTTATTGCCGCCCCACGTCACGCGTCAATAAAGTTTATATCGCGCTATGAACTAACGTCGTCCCGATCAATTATTACGTACAGCTAAATGTCGATAGTGCTAAATAAACTTTGTCGCTAGTGCTATGACGGGAGGCAGGACTTTAACCTTTAACGAATTTTTCAACTACAGAAATTTGAATCACAATATCATCAACACACGTACTAAATGGATTACACTGGTCCATTTAGGGTCAAGCTAAATCTGACAGACAGGAATCGTACTTTCTTATGCTTCTATCTTTTTGTATTAAAACCGTGATTAGAACGACAAAGAAATTATATTATAAATATATAATGTCAAGCTCCGTGGTGCAGTGGTTACCACGCCAGACTGCGACACGGGGGTCCCGGGTTCGATCCCCGGTCAGGTCATGATGGAAAACGATCTTTTTCAGATTGACCTGGGTCTTGGATGTTTATCTATATAAGTATATATTATAAAGATTGTATCGTTGAGTTAGTATCCTGCGACACAAGTTCACAACTTACTGTGGGGCTAGCTCAATTTGTGTGATATGTCCGCATATATTTATTTATTATTATTTATATATAAGGTCAATTAAGTTGTATCGTAAGAGTAGGGTGGTCTCAACGATACTCTTTTATATAATAGATTCTTAAATAACTATTCAAACATCCAAGCCCCAGGCCAGTCTGAAAAAGATCGTTTTCCAACATGACTTGACTGGGGATCAAACCCAGGTCCACCCGTGTCACAGACTGCCTTGTTAACCACAAAACCGTTGATTCTGTTGCATGTTGCCATGTTTCTTCTCTTTTACGCTCGGTAAGTGAGATTCCTTGCTGCCTAATGTAACTCAACCCTTACATAGCCAAAGAATATTGTAAGCCCTATATTGCCTTATGGATACTGAAACTACTTAAAATTAGGGATATAGTCATATACAACATCACGAAATAAACCAATTCGGCTTGGCAAAACTCAGGCAGTAGCCATTTAATGGCAATCAATGTATAAAAAGATTGAAAATAATATACATAGAGGAACGTCAAATTTCATTAGAAAATAATTTCCAGGAACAATAGACATAAAAAAAAACAAGAATTAAGGGGACAAGAAAACTGAAACGCCTATGTACAAGCTATACCTAGTGCCCGTTAGGAAGTCAAAAGCGTACATTAAACTTTAAGACGTGTCCTTTCACTCTACTACTTTTTCTATAAACAATGTACCTATACATACAGTTTAATAATACTCAACCGAGAGTCCCCAAGAGGAACAGATATAGTCAATGTACATTAATCACTTCGTAACTGGCGCATAGTATAGAACAATTTCGAAAAGATTTCGTGAGAAGCCTCTCATGACATAAGCAAGATCATTTAGTTAATAAGCGCCAGGCATCATAACACTACTCTGTGATATCATATCTTATAAATACTATCCATATATCACCCACTTATTTTACTGCCGAAACTGGCACTAACATTATAATGTGGTTATGAAGTGCAAACACTGACACCGGTTTACTTATTGAAGATTTGTCAATAGTATATCGAATTTTTTGATTTGCGACATTGTTGCTAGATGATTATTGCATAATTTCATTTTTTTCGGAATTCATTTGAAATATGTGGCGGACACTCCGGACTTTTTTAATATCCAAAAAGCGAATAGAACAATGGACAATTAAGCGTTTAATAGCCACAGCAATACGGCGACAACAACAACTTTTATCTAGCGTCTCGACAATGACAATTTACGTAATAACGAGTGAGATGCCAATAATACAAGGCATGATAGAAACTTTGTCGCCGTTTTCAATTATGAAAAATGGGGACCATATTTTTTTAAGAAGTTCTTATTTAAGGGATCCGTACCCAAAGGGTAAAAGCGGGACCCTATTCACAAGACTTTGATGTCTGTCACTAGGCAGTATCTTATACATAAGCCGTGATAGCTGGACAGTTTTTTTTTTCAATTTCACGCTTAGGGTTGTGAAAGAACAACATCTATCGACTATCGCCATCTCATTTCCCGTAATAATAAGGACCTCAGCACACGCCGACGACACACATATGACGCGCGGAAATGCGCTTCAAACGAGATATGAACGCAACCTTTGTATTTTGAACGTAACCTTTATTGAGTATTGGTGAAACATGCGTCTACTACACGTATACGCGCGGACACTGCGACACAGACACGCTGTAGTCGCTCGTAGCTTCCGCATTTTGACTTTTAAAAGTTGTACCAATGTATAACTTCGCCCCTTGCTCCTTTGCCCCTCCTCTACCCCTTTTGTACATCGATTCGATCAAAAACGCGCGTCGTCTGCGCGTTTAAAATACGCCGTATGCTGAAAGCCTAAAGAGCGAGATGTGGATAGTTTATTGCATTAACGGCGTCGCAGGAGCCATGCAACGGGTGCAGGGTGCATGTTTTTAACCACTTGCTAAATATATCGTTTACGATTTTGTGCCGTCCACTATTCGGATATTGAAAGAATCTATTAATGTCAGCCACATACGTCCAGGAATTACACCTGTAACCAAAGACTTCTATATAAACTGAGGTAGACGACCCGTACCCACCTACCAAATTTTGAAGCGTTCAAACGGAGCTAACTAACACCGTTGCGCTTAGCTCACACCTAAACGCTGTACCGTGAAGACGCCTACCACGTCACGTGACACAATGAGGGTTTTCATAATTGATTTCCCCCAGGTGGCGGCACTGTGTCAAGAGGTCGAGCTGTCAAAATCTACCAATCATAAAATTGAAGTGTAAACATGATTGGTGGATTTTGACAGCAGCTGTCATAAATACCTCTCGACACAGTGTCGCCACGTGTAATTCTGAAAACCCTCAGCACCGTTGCGCTTAGCTCACACCTAAACTCTGTACCTTGAAAACGCCGTCCACGTCACGTGACACGCTTGCTTTTAAATGTCCGTTTCTTGGAGTAGGACACGTCTATTATATTATTATATTTATAGCCTTATATCAGAATACAAAGATTACATTGTATAAATAGTTAATCTTATTCTACTGTAACTGATTCTGTGTGCCTTCGGGCAAAGGCCTCCCCCAATCTTCTCCATTCTTCCTTATTGAGTGGTAGTCTGGTCCACTTTTCGTCTTTCCAGCCATTTCAAAAATTTCATCAGCCCATCTTTTAAATTGCCTACCCTTATTTCTTTTATGGCCTCTAGGGTACCATAGTGTTACAATTTTGCTCCATTTATCTCCTCCTCTTATTGTATGTCCTGCCCACTTCCATTTAAGTTGTTTTGTTTTATATGTAACATCAGCTAATCCTGTTTTGTTTCTTAAATTCTTATTACTTATTTTGTCAATTCTTCTTTTCTTTATGATGCTTCTTTCCATGGCTCTTTGGGTTATGCTTAATCTTTTACATTGCGCTTTGGTTAAAGCCCATGTCTGGCAGCCGTATGTGAAAATGGGTAGAATGCATGTGTTAAGAGGGTATACTAGCAGTGCGTTTTCCATACAAATGCATTTCTCTATTTTCTCGCTGAAAACTGCTTCTAGAGGCACAATTCTTTTTACATACAATCTATTACATAAATAGGTATGTCCCTATGTTTTATTTTTTTCTAAAAACCTGTGTAAAAGAAAAAAAAATTGTACAAAAACAGTTTTTTTGGAAAAAACAAAAAATAGGGGCATTCCTCTTTTAGTACTATATTTTATGAAAAAAGAATTTTGGCTCTAGAATCAGTTTTCAGCGAGAAAATAGAGAAATACATTTGTATGGAAACCATATTGAAAAAATACTGCTAGTATACGCTCTTAAAGAGTTTTCTCTTGATGTGCATTGCATGTGATTAAAAAGGACACGTCTACCTCAGTTTATATAGAAGCCTGTCTGTAACTAGCCTACCAGAGCATCCGCTAGCGGTGTCGCCCCCGGCCGCCGAATCCGTTTCCGTCCCGGCTGTACCGGCGCTCCTTGCGCTCGTCGCGACTCCCGCGCGACTTCTCGCGCCGCTCGCGATCCCGCGATCGTTCCTTGTCGCGCGATGAGTCGTGACTCCTGATGGAAATCATGTAATGAATGAATTGTTTGTTTTTGTGTAAGTGGCCAGATTTTTCAAGCTGCCTAGAGGCATCTGTCATAGCTTAGTGACTGCCATCAAGCCAGTGCAGTCAGAGGACTTGTGGTTAGGTTAGGTTTATATATGTAAGTGACGGTGCAACCGTTTAAATTAAAATTCAGCTCCTTACGCCGCACACGGCGTTTATTACTTTACCTCATCAATACCCGTTTGGGCTAGCAACTAACTTCACGTGCTGCTGGTAGCAATCATTCCCCGGTACAATTATCAATATCATTGTGACAGTAAATAAATAAATTTACGAGTAACTCTTGTGTTTTATCTTTATATAATAAAAAGCTGTTACCCGCGACTTCGCCTGCCTTTATCCTTCTCAGTGCCCTAACCTATGTGTATGCAAAATTTCATGATGGTCGGTGCAATATATAGGGCGTGAAGCGAAACAAACAAACTCACTTTCGCATTTCTAATATTATAGTTAGGATCATAGTGTGTTAGGGGTGAGCAAGCCTCTACACTAAGAAACTTACCTTTCTCCAGCTGAGCGGCTGTCTCTAGACTTGCGTCGCGGGGGCCCTCCCGACCTCGAGCGAGGGGAGCGCGACCGGGAATTCGACTTGCGAGCCTTCGGCGGGGATTCCCGCTCACTGTTCAGGTTGAAATCGTCGAACCTGACGACAAACGTTTAAAGTAAACAACGAATACTATGTGAATACGTGTTTTGTTCCCGTTGAGTCACACCAAACAAGGTTTCACATCAGGAAAAAAAGTGATGAGTACCTACAGTCCGAATCAAACTTTCTGGCGGCTCGGAACAACGCGCCAGTCGACACAACGAACACAATATTAGGATCAGCGGGGCGCGCGCGGGAAGGCAGGGCGCGTATTGCGCAGCCCACAGCTAATATCCGAGCCGCTATTAAATTTGTTCCGGACTGTAGCAGTAATACACAATGCAACTGGCATTTTTCCCAATGAGTAACACTGTTACTAATCAAATATATATATATATATATATATATATAAATATATACGGACAAATCACACAGATTGAGCTAGCCCCAAAGTAAGTTCGAGACTTGTGTTATGGGATACTAACTCAACGATACTATATTTTATAATAGATTCTTATATAGATAAACATCCAAGACCCAGGTCATATCTGAAAAAGATCGTTTTTCCATCTTGACCTGACCGGGGATCGAACCCGAGACCATCCGTGTCGCAGGCAGGCATGTTGACCGCTGCGCCACGGAGCTCGTCGAATCAGCACTATGTATTCCCGTATTTCCCGTTGTGTCACAATAATAAAGGTTCTTACAATAATTAATTTGTTACTATACTTTATTAAATTACTATTCTTTAACAGTGATTGACGGAGTAATGATTTTATATGAAAAAAAAATTAAATACTGTGACTCAACGGGAATAGTACCCAGTTACAGTTGTTGTCTAATACGTCGCGATCATAAGAAACCGATTTTGGTAGGACCGTAATATGTCGAATTTTGTTAAGACCGTATAAGGAAACGAACGGGGCGGGAGCGGCGCGGCGGGATGACCAATTATTCAGTTGACTGCGAGCTTTTGTAGAGTAAACTCCGAGCGTTACTCTCGTAAATAAATACTATTCAATATATAAATAAATATTTTGCAAAAAATAAATCAGTTATTACAGGAATGGAAAGTCGATAAGAATTAATACTTACTTGTTTTTTGGAGCTTGTGTAGAGCTATGACTAGAACTTGAACTTGACGATGAAGAAGATGATGATGACGAGCTTCGGGATCTAAAACACCACAAAAAATCAGCGACATTTTACGTATATTTACACCACCGCACAAATAAGGACTGATGTGTTTTCAAAATTTATATAAGAACTAGCTTTTGCCCGCAGCTCAGCTCGCGTCAATATGGATTCCTCGGGAATAATACGTTTTTCCGGGATGAGAGATAGCCTATGTCCTTATCCGTAGTCCAAAGAACGTGTGTGCAAAATTTCATGATGATCGGTTCAGTAGTTAGGCCGTGAAAGCGTAAAAAACTTTGTTTTGCATTGAATTGGTTCCAGAACCATCTTCAAAATTCTTTCATCCATAGAAAGCTAACTTATCTGCGGGTGATAAAGGCTATAATTTAAAGAAGACGGGAGAAAAATGCTATTACGATATAATTTCGTCGTAGGAAGGTGCGAAATATCAAGAACTCACAAACCATAGCAATTCTTCTTCTTCTTCTTCTTATTTAAGAGCTTTGTAGCTCTTGTCGATGGAGTATACGCCAAACTTCTCTATCCTCTGCTTTAGACTTTAGTTCTTGATACGACATGACACCAGCCTTTTTCTTTAGTTGATCAACAAAACTTTTTCTTGGTCTCCCAGGACCTTTCCTTCCTTTTACCTTACCCTCCAGTATGTTTTTAAAGAAGGTATCATGTCGTATCAAGTGACCAATCATCCTACCCCTCCTATTCTCTATTTCGTTTATCAGTCTTCTTTTCTCTCCTACAATTTCCAGCACCTCTTCATTACTTTTTCGTTCTATCCAACTGATTTTTTCCATCCTTCTCCAGCACCACATTTCAAAGGCAGCTAGCCTTTCATTGTCCCTCTGTGTGAGTGTCCACGTTTCACATCCATATAAAGCTATGTTCCAGATGTAGGTTTTTATAATATAGCAATTCTAATCACGATAAATATATTTATCTACTCACACACTATAAAATGTCTATAACGAAATCAGAAATTGTCTATTAATAAGTATCATTACGTCACATTTATAACAACAATTATATTGTGGCGTGTTGACCGCTGCGCCAACGAGCTCGGAAATAGGTAGATTTATTTGTAATAAAAAGTGAATGATAGTGAATCGAAAAGTGATGAGGAAGCAGCTATGTACACTACCCAAAATTCTCTACAGGGCAGCGAACATAATCAACAATTTGTTGCCAGATAAGTCAAGAATGAAGTACATAAGAAAAAGTTTTTAGAACAGTTTCTGAAACATTATAGACACTTTATAGTGTGTTTGTAGATAAAGTATTGTATGCAACTGTTGGTAATTTTTCCTTAAAATACTCATGTGATCTTATTATGAAACTCGCTAAGGACCGTTATTACTTAACAGTTACATAAAGTATATTTCAAAAACCGTGAAAGTTTAAAGTGGCTATTACACGACACGATATTTAGTCTCTAATGAGCAGGACACCGCTATACATATACGTTGTGTCGTGTAATAGCCACTCAAACAACTAAACTTAGGTACCTATTTCTGCTACTTTTGGCTTCGGGCGATTTTTCGTTTTTATCCTCTTCTTCTTGACCTTCCTCCTTTGAACTTTCGCCTTCTTTTGACTTGTCCGCATTTTCTAAAATAAAAAAATAATTAAAAATGATATCTAAACTTTTGTTTCGACCACCCACATAAGGTAACTTTCACTGCTAAAATACACAGTGTTGCACAGATACGCGACGCCAGTAATACGCAGAAAAATTACGATCAGGGCCGGTCTTAGGATATAGCCAGCTCCAAGTGAGTTTTCGGGTCAACACAGAGTTGTAATAGCGAGGGCGGAGGGCCCTTAACTTGTAAAAGGAAACAGCAATAAGGCAGCCAAGAGAGAAGGATCTCTGCTTTAGGCATTGCTACCATTGCTTATTGCATTTTGGAAAGCAGCAACATTATAGCATGAAGGGCCGGGACCACGGTATATATGACTGAAGAGCCGCAAGGCAGTGTATTTGGGCGCCAAAAGATAATCTAGCTCCAGAATAATCAAGGGCTACTTGGGTTCCAGTATGACTTACGCTGGCGCTACACATGGTGCGCGTTAAGTAACATGTGCGTTATGTTTCCTGCATATTACACTACTCCTTTATTCAGTAACAAGTCTAAGGGAGACCTATAAAATATCACCGCACTGGCGTCTCGTCGCCTGCCAACGTTTGCCGGCAGCAGTCAAAGTGTAAACTGACCAGCTTTAGAAGAATTGCCCTGCTCTTCATCACTCCCCCACAAATCATATTTAGAGAGATCAGCCTCGTCCCCAGATTCCTCGTCTTCATCTTCCTCCTCTGCCTCACCGCCCTGCGACGCTGATGGCTTGCTCTGAAACAAAACCGTTATATAATGACACAAGTCAAACACAATATGTGTGTAGCGCTGGATAGTGTAAGCTGCAATTTTGAAATAATTTGCTTTAACAATACAAACCTTTTTCTTCCTATTTTTCTTTCCTGGTTTCTTAGAAGTCTTCTCCGTGGGTTTCACAGTCAGTTTTAGCCTATTCAGCAGTATCGGTTTGGGCAATGCAAAACTTTTGAAGTTTCCAATCACTGGTGCGTTTTGATTTAAATGCATTTTGTGCGCTTCTTTGTTCTCTTCTGTGTTTGTGGTTTTTAAATTTTGTTTCTGAGCTACATTTGGTGGTACACAAACTGGACCAGGGTCGAATATATCACTTAAAAAAGGAGTGTCTCCAGTGTTTCCGTCCATCTTCTCCAGTTCCCTCTCGATGCTGCCGCCGCGATGGGATTCCCTCTCCCACTCGTCGGCAGTCGCCAAGTTTACCGTTTCAATGTTTTCCGACTGATCACTTACATCATGCGTCACTGATGCATTGGCACTGTTATTTTGGGACAGTTGGTGTAAGTTCTGCAGAGCCATCAATAGGGTATTAGTGTTGATTCCTGCTAACAGGTTTGTCAGATCTGGCACTGATGTTTTCTGTGGTGATGTTGTGTTCTCTCCAACTGTATTCACTGTTTCCTGCACCAGTTGATTGATTTGAGGTTGGGATTTCTGATCACTTAGATTCACTTGAGGCAAAGATAGTTGTTCAGATACTGTTACAAACTGATTCTCATTGTCTGAGTCAACAAACAGTTGCTGAGGAATTGTCACAACTTTACTTTCCTGCTGTTCAGGAGGACTATCAGGTAGTGGAATACTAGGTGGGTCTAGCCCTGGAATACCTTGAATCTTAGTGGGTTGAATAGTTATCGACTCAAGAACTTGTACTTTTTTAGAGGGGCTTATTATCTTTTTTTCTTTTCTCGGTGGAGTTTTGTTTGGTATCACGTCTGCCAGAGATATTATTTCATCAGAAATATTCATTGGTATAGCATCTGGTTTATGGGCTATTAACGATGGTGTCTCAAAAAAAGTTTGTGGGGAGACTTGATGTATGTGACCTGGCTCTGGATTGTTTACTTTTTTCTGAGGCGAACTACTAAATATTGGTGGTGGTTGAGAAGGGTCAAATATTGGCAGTCCATTTTTGAATACCTGTTTTTGGGTAGAATTGCTTAACATTTGTGGTTGCATTTCTATTGGACTCACTTCATGTCTCGTATTTTGAAAGTTTTTTATTATGTTCATCAGTATTTCCTGTTTATCTTGTATCATATCCACTGTCAAATAATTAGACATAACATTTTGAATACTATTGCCTTTGTTTGATTCATATAAGGAGCTCATATCTATTAGTGGACCATTTTTAGTCGGTGACAGAGAGCTTTTCTCTAATGTGGCTTTAGGAGAGTCTACTTTGTAGAGAGCATCATCATCCTCATCCCATTCAGTTTCAAACTTTTTTCTGACACTATCATATTTCTCGAGATCATTATTTTCAGGACTATTGGTTTGACCATCATTTGTATTAAATATATCTAATATACTTCTATTTTTAGATGCTGATTGAGATTGCACAGCATCGAAAACACTTGATGTGTTCTCTTTTAGTCTTTCAGTCACATTTGGTGGCTGAGTAGGGGTTGATGTCCCTTGGTCAGCAGTATTTTTATCAAATGGCAGGTAATGATTAACAGGTACAAAATTATCGAAATCGTCTTTAGTAAAATCTTCACGATTATTTATAGGCTGCTGAGGTGCAGATAAATATCCTTGTGGCGGAGGAGTGTAATTCTCCAGCACTGGTTCGGCAGGTTTAATTTGCATGAGCGGCTGTGGTGGTTGATGCACGTGTGGTGGCGGGACTGGAGGTGGTTGTGGAACTTGTGGAGGAGGTGGCTGTAGTATATATGGTTGTTGAATGGGTGGCATTGGGATAGGTGGTTGCACTAGGAGCTGCGGTCGCGGAGGTGGACGCTGGTTTATAAAATTCCTACTTCTTCCTATAGTTCCAGCATTACCTTTCGCCCAAAATCCCTTCCTTCTAACATTATCTTTGAATTCTTGATAATTCTTTGTTGATGACCCTATTTGAGCTGGAACATATTCAGTTGAACAAGCATCAGTGTCCATGGCCACATTCACTTGAGTTTTAACAGTCATATTTCGTAAATTGGAGGTGTAGATATTTCCAGTGGCTAATGGAGACTCTACTGGTTTAGCAGTGGTGTAACCTTTGTTGTATGGTGGAATTGCATCAGGAGCACTGGTAATTTTAGGACGTTTCTTAGGTCTTCGCCTCAGTTTTCTGCCTTTCTCAAATACTCTAGTCAAGAAGTTATTATCTTCACTGTCATATGAAACAGAATCTGAATCAGAATCCTGAGTTGAATGCTTTGCAGATTGTTGGCTTCCTTGCTTTGATGCTTTAATGGAGTTACTTTGTGAACCTGGTTTATCATTTGCTTCACAATCACTATCGAGGGATCGGTGACTATCCCGAGAACTTGATCTGGATCTTTGATGAGATGACTGTGATCGGCTCCTAACATGAGAGTCCCGTCCACCCGTACTAACAGAACTGGCTGCAATATTTGGATCATTTTCAGGGCCTCCAATCAATAAAGTTTCAGCACTGGCACTTCTCTGTCTAGCCATTGATCTAGAAGTTTGAGAGTTCTTTGTGCAATTCTTATCAGCATCATCTTCATCTTCACTGCTTGAATTGATTACTATCTCATCCGGATTTGGCACCCTTACAATCGGTTTTGTTTCAGGAATGTTGGTCACAGTAGGAGGTGGAATTTGGAGGGGTTGTTTATTAGCATCTTTTTTTATTTCCAAATGACTATCACACAAACAGCCTGTAGTCAGGAGACGTTGTCGCCATGCAAAAATAGTTTTGAAATCGGGTGCAGGTTTATCAAACATAGCTTCAAATCTGTCAGTGCTAATTTTGCAATTTTTGTAAACTAGTGCAAAAGCAGCAGCAACCACTCTTTCTTCTAAAGTGTATGTAACCTGAAATGTTTCAGCAGGAGTTGGGCCAGTAAACTTATACACAACAACATCATTGTTAGTGGAAGTTACCCTGTTTTCCATCACAGGATTGTAAGTCTTGACGCCTGGTGATTTCAGACTAGTTTTTGATGATGTTTCATAACCTGAAGAACCAAATTGTTCTCTATCACTTGCACTTGAGAAACGCTTGCGTGCCTGTATACCATTATAGGAAGGGATCATGTAATTCTGTTTGTAACAATTTGTCTGAGTTTGAAGTTGATTTTTCCGGAACGCCACTTTACTAAGAGGGGGACTATCACATACAGAGCCATCACTGAGGCTGCCACTGACATGGCGATCATTATTTGAAGATTGCATTTTTGAAGCTGGTATTCTATCCATCTTATCCTTCTGCATTGACAGCGGAAACTTTTTGAATGCCGCCCCTTCAGTGATGCCAACCTGAAGGCAGGAAAAATAATCTCCACTTTAATAATGATGTGCTTCAAAAATTTATTGCACTTAATATAACATCAAGTCTTCTTAGCTTCAAATTCCGTCTCCTAAACTAATCGAAACTTTGACACAAAAATATATGTCATGTTTAGGAATATGTTTGGACATATCAAAAAAACACAGCAGAATAATTAGTGTCAATTAATCAAGGTTTGCAAGAAAATAATTATTATTTTTCTTGCAATACACATGCTAAGTGCTGAAAAATTATGGTGTTAAAAACATCACTCGAATTATATTGACTACAAAATAGTTTGTCATCCATGTGGGCTATATATGTATATGGCAACTAATAGTGTGTATTATAAAATGTTTGCACACAGATGCACCAACCTTTTCATAGGGCTCTGCTTTGCGCTTGCGTTTCTTTCTCCCAAATTCATCATATTCATCATCAGATGATGGTTCCCTCCGGCGGTACTCCACCACTCCGCGTTCATTGTAACCTCCGCCGTAGCCGGTGCGGGCTTCCACCTAAAAAACGATCAATATTATTCAGACGAATTACATCACCCAGCAATCATTCTGAAAGGCAAAAAGTCAATAACTTACTTCTCCAAACTTTGGTGCATTACAAACATTGCACGTCATACGCCGGGCCCAATTCACATTCGCACATTTATTGCACTGCCAGTCATCTGCATTGAACAAGCCGCGACTCTTCTCAGCGGCAGACTTCCCAATTTCAGTACCGAGCTTCTTCTTACAGATTTTAGCGTCTGGACGCTCTTTATTACAACGATAACATGAAGCCCGTCGTGCGAAATTTATATTTCCGCAGTTGGGGTCGTTGCAAATCCAGTCCCCGTCGTTCATTTTGTTGTGAATGGATTCCTTTCTCTAATGAGATAAAAACATTATTAGCATTCATAACATTGTTACTGTCCTAAAAACAAGCAATCAACACATTGTCTTCATTGAAACATAAATAAAAGTCACAACTTTTACGGTGAACGGCACTTTCAATGAAAACCAAGCTCACTTTCCGAAGAAAAGAAATCAAGCTTCATGCCAGCCATGACATGACGTAGAATAAAAAAATTATACATAGACAAATTCGCTTCCGGTTTCAAATTAATATTTTACATTATTATAATAAAAATTGATGTAGGTAGGTATCCCATTTTAACACTATAATGTCATTGAAATAATTGAATAAATTGAATCTTAAATATTTTTCATCCACAAAACATGACATAAAACAACCTTAAAGCTGGGCATTGACGATCAGTTTTGCGCGTCAGTTGAACTGACATCAATCCAAAATTTGATCGTCAATGTGGTATCATCACTCCAGAGTTTTAACTGACGACGCGCCACGAAATTTTCCGTGGCTACCCTAATCCAAGCCGGCGCGTCGCGCCAAACTGACCGTGAGTGCGCGATCGTCACTCCACACGTCAGTTTGCTCGCAGCGCCCGGCGCCGGCGGTGGTTGATTGTTGGATTTATTTGTTTTAAAATGGCGGCATCTGTATCATCTGGACGTCAGAATTTATTGAAAAATATATTAAAAAAAATAATTATTAAATATATATTTGACGAGCTCCGTGGCGCAACGGTCAACACGGATGGCGGGCTCGATCCCCGGTCAGGTCAAGATGAAAAATGATCTTTTTCAGATTGACACATGTCTTGGATATTTATATATGTATATATTGTTATAAAATATAGTATCGTTTTGAGTTAGTATCCCATAACACAAGTCTTATTTAAGAACTTACTTCGGGGCTAGCTCAATCTGTGTGATTTGTCTGTATATATTTATTATATATATTCCAACTAATCTTTTTCAGATTGACATATCAATGGCCTTGGTATACATACTTAAAAATGCGAAAGTGAGTTTGTTTGTTTGTTCGTTACGCTTTTACGCCGTATCTACTGAACCGATCATCGTGAAATTTTGATACACGTAGGTTAGGGTACCGAGAAGGACATAGGCTATATATTACGCGGGCGAAGCCGCGGGTAACAGCTAGTAATATATATATATATTAAATTTAAAAATTCTAAATGTTTGTGGAAAGTAACGGATAAAAATTATAAAAATATACCACATCGACAAAAAGCTTAATTATATTAATATAAAAGAATTAATGTTTCTTCTTCGAAGTCAGAAGCCATTTTTTTTCTGTTTCGACACAAATCGGTAGTGCGCCTCACAGCCCAGCCAATAGAAAACTGAAGAGCCGGAGCGACGCCAGTGAATGGGGAAATTTAGTTACCCTAAAACCATTTGGAGTGACGCCACAGTTTTACGTCAAAACTGACGCGCAAAACTGATCGTCAATGCCCAGCTTTATACTTTTTTTTTCCAACTTTTTCGATTAATCGATTACAAAATGAACTCGATTTCATCCTCAAAAGAGTTGACGAGGTGATTTTATTTTGACAGATAAATATCGAACGAAAAAAGCGGCTTCCTTTCGCGTTCGCGTCGCTCGCGCGCATTTATGGCTGTCAAAATTGTTTATTGTTAGGTTACGTTGTTAATTTCTGAATAATTTTAATTATATCATGTTTATCTTAGTTAATATTCTAAAATATAGATGTGTAAGGTCCCAGGCCGACGACTGAAATGTTATTTATTGATAATTTATTCATGTTGCATTCATGTTAGTGAATGAACAAGCAACCAACTGGATTTCAAGTGATCTGTGAAAAAATACGCGAATATTTTGTGAAAATGAGAATTGCATAATGTTATCCCACGATGTATGAAGATGAAAACATAACGTGTACACCTAAGCGATATGCGCTTTCTGAAGTGACGAATTCGGCTAGCTATGTGTCTCCGAATGCTAACCTCAAGCTGCTGACAAGTGTAGCGCTGCAATACCCGACGCCGCCGCCGAGCGCAGTGCACCGCAAAGAGAAGTCTCTTCAAATTCTGTGCGACAGGTAAATCAAAGTTTACCAAAAATGAAAAAATGCTTTATTAAACATACAGTGTGTTGTGCAACTCAGTGCAACTAATGTTATCTGGATAGTATTGGTTGTACGAATTTAATATATACATACATACTGTGACGTCTTTATCCCTTGCGGGGTAGACAGAGCCCAAGGTCATAAACCTACAGGCCACATTTAGCATCGTAGTGGGCGTAAAGGTGGAAAGCGGAATCAAAATAGTGATTGGTTGCTAGCCGCATTGCCTATCAATGTGATTCCTTATATTTTCGCCCAATCTCTTGACCAGCTTTTACGGTCTGCGCAGGAAGAAACGCAGCTGGTATATTCTATGTTTTCTCTTTTCTCCCAAACCAGCATGGAAGAGAAGAATTTAATATTTCTTGCTTTACAGATTCCTTAGCTTGTTTCCGCTTAATGGAAATGGTCCCATTGAACTGCAATTGGACAGTACAGCAGCAAGGCTAGGTGTTGAGAAGCGGCGCATGTATGACATAATAAACATTTTGGAAGCCATGCAGTGTGCAGTACACCGGAGGAAAAATACATATCTTTGGTACGGAGGATCAAGGCTTAATTCATTCTTGAAAGTTCTCAAAAAGGAAGGTGAAAACCTAAAATTGTCAGATGCTCTGCGCGGACGGGCACCCAAGCCCCCAACACCTAAACACAAAACTCTTGGCATTTTGGCTCAAAGGTTCCTGATGTTATTCTTAGTGGAACCTCCTGTGAGTATTCATATCTCCTGTAAAATCACAAGTAACTGTTTACTGTGTGATTATTTTGAATCTTCTTCATATTAATTTGTAACTTTTATTCCAGAACACATTGATAAACTTGGAAATGGCAGTGCGAGTTTTAATTGACACATCAAATAAGAATAAAACTGTATTATCACCAGAACAACAGGATCGTCAACACAAGTCCAAAGTAAGGAGGCTTTATGACATTGCTAATGTATTTATATCTGTTGGTCTCATAGAAAAGGTATCTGGCAATTCTATTCTGAAGAAACCTGTGTTCAAATATGTTGGACCTTTCAAAACTAAAAAGTCTGACAGGCTTGGGTTGGCCACGCCATCACCTATTACTCCACTCATGGCACTGGACAGTCAGAAGACTCCTTTTCAAGTATTCGCTGGTAGATCTAAAAGAAAACTAGAATTCTCAACTCCAAACTCTAGTAAGGAACTTAAGTTTGGAGTGACCACTCCTCCGCACACGCCAACACACAAGTGGGATGAAATCTTGCTGGTGGCTGACATGGAACTGACTAAAATTAATAATGGAATACCATTGTGATTTTACTTTAGATTTAATATAAAATAATGAATTGATATTTTTAGACAGATTTTTCTATACTTAGTCTTCCAGGGGATGTATATGTGAACATTTTATCTATATCAACATATTTTATTATAGCTAGTAGAAGCCATGTTCCTATGTTTATATTTTGTTATATTGTTAAAAAATATTGCTGTCAGAGACAATGTTTGAAATGGTGCAATTAAAGAAGCTAAAGCTATAAATTTGTGAAACAATATATCAAGTTCTATATTAGAGCAAATAAAAAGAAATAAATTTTAAAGTCAAAATATGTATATGGATTATTATATTATGTAGTGAATTTTGTTTTGTTTTTACAAAATTAAGACTGTTGACTAAATGCCAAGATTATAAAATTAAGTAGGCATATAATTATGACAAAATAGAATTTATTTGTGGGGAGATTTGATAAACCTAATGCCCCTGGGAGTCCTGGACTGACTTTTCTTAGTGAGTTATTACACTTGACAATAAATGCATTGTTTTACTAATGTTTTTCCGGGAAAATAACTTGTTTATGATAGTTATGATTTTTAACACATTTAATAATATAAATAATTATGCATTTAGTCACATATTTTCATTTTGTATAGAAAATGGTTGCTCTTTAATGACATTTTTAATTTAATTTTAGTGTAGACCCAGTGAAGAATTTCAATAGTTATTGGTTAGAGATATCAGGAATCAGTGTCAATACAAAATGAAAGTACTATAAACATTGTGAAGTTTATAAAAGGTTGCTTATTATTTTATATTTGTTATAAGCTATAAGTTCTATTAAACTCCATAAAATATAAATTTATTTTATTTTTTTAATTAAAAACAAACATTTATTTTCAAATTTTATTTACAATACATAATATTATTGATAGAGTAGGACATTTTTATAAACAACTAATATTTACATTGATTTTAACTTTCATTTCATATGATTAAAACATTTACTGTGATTTAAATACCTAAATCTAAAGGATTGATGCTTTTTTCCTAAAGAAACATAAAAGGACGAGAAGCAAAGCTACTTGATGTAATTTCTTAATTCATAAATTAATATCAATTCTTAATACATGACGACATACACAATAAATTAATATGGTTATTTTTATGTATTTACTATTTTACTATTTTTATTTTATTAAGTCACACACAATACAAGTTGGATTACATACTACAGAATTAAATTAAGAATTTCGAGATCGCCTAAAATGAGATGGCGTTAATAATCTAATTGTTTTGAAATTAAATTACTTATTCAGTGATTGTTACTACTTTCAAGACATAGGTTTTGATTTATAAAAAAAGTAACTATTGCAAAATCCATTTACTAAATTCCTTTTTACACCCGTAATTTCAAGTACCACTACACAAATCCAAATCACAAACTCTAAGCCACATAGTGATACAATATATTTGTAATTAATTATGGTAATGATTGTAATAAAGTACCAATAAATGCGTTGGAAAGCCAGGGCAAAGCGAATATAATGTTAAGGCGGGAGAGTAAGATGGCATCCATCATTTACATTGCATAAATTATTCATATAATTTGTGTTTCCGCACCATACACACCGAAAACCGCTACCCGCTGTGTTCACTTACAGGTATACTAGGGTTTTATCTGTGAGTTAAAGTGGTATTAAGATTACAGTTTGTTTTCAATTACAACTTAACTAGGATTATAAATGACGGTGGGATCCTGCAAGTGGGCGGGCGGCGGCGGCAAGAACAGCGGGAGGTGGCCGTGTCACACTTGCTCGATCATGGGAAATTGTTCGGGGTCGTCGACCGCCGGCAACGTCTCTGAATCGAAGAAGCTCGCGTGGAGAGCCACGACAGTCACCGTTGCACCTGGAAATTAATATTTTCAAAGCTTAATCTCATCAAGAAAAACAAGCAAATAACCAAGAAAAACTACTGAGAGTATTACAAATCATAGTCTCCAGATGTTCACTGCTACTGCGCATCGTGCCCAAAAGGCTGAATGCTGATATCACTGAAGACTTGAAGGGAAATGCTGATACACTGAGCTTCCAGCCCCCTTAGTCATGGAATACCTCAAAGAGCTCTTAGCATAAAAACTAACAGCTACTTCTTTGAAGTAAAAAAAAAGTGGTAGGTAAGTAATAAGTGCTAGCTGATACACTGTAACCAAGTCTTTGCCCCAAAATATTTTTTTTTAGCAAAAAATTGTCTGACCCACGATATGGCGATTCGCGTCAGGTGAATGCCAATCCCGACATTTATACGCCTAGAATAACATTTGCAATTTACAAAAAAAAGCTTAAACGTGCTTCCAGCCATGTGGTTTCCAGCAGAGTAGAATAGGACCACTCTAAGTCGTCCCGTAGATGTCGTAGAAGGCAACTTAGGAATAACAAGCTTTAAACATCAAAGAGACCTCTCCAACCAGTCTAGCCAGCGTGGAGAGTGTAGGCCAAATTCTCTTGACTGCTCTGGCTAATGTATGGCTCTGGTAATGCAGAGAGGGTTGTGCTTCTGCAGTGGGGACTAAAAATGACCTGAAGATGATGATAAAAAGGCTTACCAAGAACCCAGAATAGGACTGCTCCAGCGCCGGCCAGCCAACAAAGCGCCATGGAGCCCGCCGCTGCCACCCCGTACTGCTGTGTCTTAGACAGTTCCCAACCACCGATCTAAGATACAAGAGATACAGAGTCAAACAGGTCGAAAAGGAAAGGTTAGAAAATTTTAGTATTAGAGATATCTGATAGATAAAACAAGAAAAGATGACGAAATAAACATTTAAACAATTTAAGATATTATTGAAAAATGTAACAACGGGTTAATCACGTAAAAAGTCAGCTACTGGCCGACATGTTTCGACCTCATCCGGAGGTCTTCCCCAGGACGAATGTGAATCGAGACGCGCGCACAAGATGTCGTCCCAGTTAACAGATATTCTGTCTTAATAATAATGTTCAGGCAAATCTCATGCTCCTATTAATAAAAAAAATGAACTGTAATCAGCCATGTTAACTTTATATGTATACTAGCCGTGCCCGCGACTTCTTCCGCATGGAAAAAGTACCCTATATATTTTCTCAGGCTCCAGACCATCTGTGTACCAAATTTCATTTAAATTGGTTCAGTACAGTTTTGGCGTGAAAGCGATATTGACAGACAGACAAGAGTTACTTTCACATTTATAATAATAGTAGAATAATAGATTATTATTGGAGCTAAAGAGGGATATCTAAATAATTATAAATGTTAGTCAAAATTATAGCGAAATGATTGGTGCATATAAATGATAGAACTTACTTTTGGCTGTAAAATAAAACAGAAACTGTTAGTAACAAACATTGTATAACATAAAAAAAAATCTATACAAACAGATCAAGGCATCTCACCTTCCAAGTATTAGGGCCTGATGTTAATTTCCGATATCCAAAGAAGCTGGCCACCATAGCAATTAAAAGAAGAGGAGTAGTGATTCTGAAAAGATAGTATTTGTAAATTTGCATTTGGTATTATAAGTGTAAGTTGCCAACACTGGTATCAGATTATTTAAACTGCTTTAAGGCATCTGTCACTGATGCATGCCATCTCATAACTACAGCCAGGTTGGTTTCAAGTGCCTTCTGAAGCACAGAGGAACTCTAGATACTTGTAACCTAGGTTCACGAAATAATAGGATATACCTATTTATGCCATTATTGGTCAAAGCTCTCTATGTAGTCTGTGGTGGTCAACAATCCCAGTGGGGAGTATGCCCGCATGCGCAAGTGCTTAGAAAATGCCGATTGGGTCACCAAGCTTCTTTGTAGGCAGCATACATACTTAAACAAAATCAAAATATACCACTTTAAGAACTTACAAACAATAAGCAAATAATCCCAGAAACACGACTAAGTAATTGGCTTGGAAATATTCCACATTGCGGTAGAATCGCCTAGTGAGTCTCGGAAGAGAAGCTGGTGCCTGTAAAATTAACAGAAAAAATTATATTATATATTTTTTTGCACAGCACAATAATAAGTTTAAACTGGATAGTGAGTATATCGTTTGTTTCAGGCTAACTTTTTGCAGTTGTTATTGTGTGAAACTTTGATTATACTACCTATATTTTTCTTGGTTGGACAAAAGTTATGCTGAAGAACATGTACATCAAAAATTACCTTAAAATTTTCAGTTGCAACAAACTGGGTCCATGGTCTGCGTGTGGATAGAGCCCCCATGAGCAGAGCTGGCCCAGCCCCACTGCGGACATGCTGCAATAATCTACAAAAGAAAAATGATAAACGGATGATATCAAGACTACCCAAGAATTGTTGGAGTCAAAACATAAAAACTTCAATATCATTCTTTTTAGACTATTAATTGTTTTAGTTAAATGTATGCCATAAAATGACTTTAATTAAATATAAGAGATATGCTGACTATGATTTTGGCCAACCAGCCAGCTGGTCGTTTGTAAAGAGGCCAACGAGGCAGACAAGCCAATCACATTTTCAGGGGCATTATTTTTTGGGTAAAAAATTAATAATAGTAAAGATTAATTGATTTTACAAAAATAAAGTCTCATGTATCACTTTTTTTAACAAATTGGTGTATTATTCTCTAAGTCAAGTACCTTTAACCAGCACCAAGCAAAAACAGCAGATACTAATTTTGTGGTCCATACGAAACAACAACTAGGTACTTATCTCAGTTTTAATAAGTTTTAATTTAAGAATTAAAACTTAATCAGCAACATTAAAATGGTAGCAATCAAGAAATCCATGTTGATGAAAAACAAAGTGGTTGTAGTTGTTAGTATTTTTTTAATAAACATTGCTGTGGTAGCTTGATTATTGGTGTGTGAGGTAAATAAAAAGTATTCAGTTTATAACTAAACAAACTTTAATAATGAGAGATAATTAAATATGCCGAAAACTGAATCAATGACACATTCATTACCCTAACCCACCCAAAATAAAATTGCAAATGTAAACATGGATTAAGCTTATGCTTATTCTAATCCAATGTATGCAGTAACGCAATGCATGTAGTGGTAATAAAGAAATGCTGTTATTACACGTCGTCCTGAGATGATAAGCAAACGAACACAAGCAATGATACACCACGTATGTAGCGTAAATTGTTAGTAGACTTACAGTTCCACATCATTCACATACTTTTGTAAACCTTTCTTTTCGGTGGGAGCATTGATTTCTCCGGATAAATCTATGTTTACGTTTTCAGACATATTTGATATATCTATAATACGCGTTCATAAATTTTATTGCAGCACGGTAATGCAAAAATTTCGAAGAATGCGAAAAATATTAAACAAGCTGTTTCACGAAATAATACTGTACAAACTTTGGCGTTTTGTTCTGACAGTGACAAATGTGACAGACAGTGACAGTGGCAGTGATGGATGACATGGACATATGCACAAGAATATTTGCTCAAACAGCCCCCTCATGGAATATTTATTATAAACGGGTGACTGCTTGTAAAAGAATATAAAATCTAGTCTTATGTAGTCAATGATTTAAAATAATAGTAAAACAATAATCTCGCTTGACCGACTGACCCACTGACCCACCAGCAAATCCTTACTTTGTCCCGTTCAACTGTGGCCATCGCGCCACAACTTACTCAGTCGGTTGTTAGCTCTTTCGCTTGTGTACGCGCCACAACTTACTCAGTCGGTTATTAGCTCTTCCCGCGATTAATAAACAAAACTTAGTAAAACTATAAAAAATGCCTTGGTAAATAAATACTGGTTGGAAGTATATACGTACAAGGTACTTTCGATTTCATATTATATAAAAAGTACCACTTCCGGTTAAGTATATGTAGTCAATTGACAGTGGGATTTATTTTTTTATGAATTTTTGAATATACGGCACAAACGTAGGTTTTATAATAGAAATATCTGTGCCTTATTCCCTGTTATTGTCAATCTTACGTAAAATTACTCTCTGTCATTGTCAATCTGACGTAAAAGAATGACATCGACAGTCTGAGCTGCCAGACTTGGGAAATTTTACCCGGGAGTCGGGAAAATCTCTTTAAGCCCTCTCCCCATGAAAATCATAAATATCGTTTCCGTTTGCACTTTTTTTTTTCATTGTAAATGTCGGCCAGAATGATTTTCGATGTAATAATGATTTGGTTTCGCTCATTTCTTTTACCCGTTATCTATATTCCTAATATTTTACCTGTTTATTCAATCACTTTTTATTCACGGCTGCACAATGCCATAGTTTGTTATCTTGGTAAAAAAATCAACGTGCTGTCTGTGTGAAAATCCATGGTCTGTCAAAAAAAGATGAAGAACTCGGAGTCCAGTGTCTTGAGAAGCCAAGATATCGGTGTCCACAAGTCAAGCCAATGTTATCAGGTTGCGATCGAGAACGAAAAATAAATATCCAACGATAGGTATGTACAAACACCAAACAAAAACAAACCAACGAACTTTTTTGACATTGATTAGCATAGCGACTTTCGTATTTTCTGAACGTCAAACATACAAGTAAAAATATCAGGGACATAGTGGACAGCTAAAGAAATAAGCAAATCCACATCATTATTACAACGAAATATATACTGACCGGTATTTACATAAAAAAAAAACAGTGAAAACGGATACGATATTTATCATTCACATTAAGAGAGGCAAGGCCTTTAGAAAATTTCCGGACTCCCGGGTAAAATTTCCCAAATCTGGCAACTCTTGACTATCAAAATCCTGTCAATGTCATTATTTTACGTCAGATTGTCAGTGACAGGGAAAGAGGCACAGATATTTGGAGGATATTTGTTTGTGAATCCATGTGAATCCTACGTTTGTGGACTTTGACAGTGGAGTTGCCAGATTTGGGAAATTTTACCCGGGAGTCTGGAAATTTTCTAAAGGCCTTGCCTCTCTCAATGTGAATAATAAATATCGTATCCGTTTTCACTGTTTTTTTTAATGTAAATGTAGTGCCTGATAGATATAGATGCTAGTATAATTTTCGATGTAATAATTATTTGCATTTGCTTATTTCTTTTAGCTGTCAACTATGTTCCTGATATTTTAACTTGTTTCTTTGACGTTCAGAAAACACGAAAGTCGAAACATCTTCTTTACAGACTGGACTGAAACTGAGGACGTATGTTCAAAGCAATAAATAATGGTTTGGCATCAGTTTTGGGCTGGCTTGGATCTTTTCGGAATGACATCAGATTTGTAATAATTGAGCAGCCAGCACACCCGAAAACGTCCCTTGCCTTGTACATTATAATTTGATCATATACATGGATAGACTGAATTTGCCTTACATACAAGGCAAGAAAAAAAGGCTGCAATGCTAATCAATGTCAAAAAAGTTTGTTGGTTTGTTGTTGTTTGGTGTTTGTACATATCGTTGGATATTTTTCGTTCTCGATCGCAACCTGATAACATTGGCTTGACTTCTGCCGGCCTATTTACTAACTCGGATGACAGGTGTCGATGCCTATCAATCTAGGATTTGCTCTTACAATGCGGTTTTTGTATTAGAAATAAAAAGTTCGAGCAAGCAAAACCCGCATTGTAATTGTAAATTCTAGATTGATAGGCATCGATACCTGTCATCCGAGTTAGTAAATGGGCTGGACACCGATATCTTTCGCGTGTTAACTTGGCTTCTCAAGACACTGGGCTCCGAGTTCTTCATCTTTTGACAGACCATAGATTTTCACACAGGCAGGACGTTGATTTTTACCAAGATAACCCCCAAACTGGCAACTCAGACGGTCAAAGTCCTGTCAATGTCATTATTTTACGTCAGATTGACAATGACAGTGAATAAGGCACAGATATTTGTTTATAAATCCTACATTTGTGCCCTTTTTTCAAAAACGATTAAAAAACTAATACTAGTTTAAAAAATAAAAAAATTACATAAAATATGGAAGTTATTTCGATTGCATAATAAAAAGTACCACTTCCGGTTAAGTACATGTTGTCAATTAGGACACGTCGTTAGGTGAGTCGTGTTTGGTAATATCTAGACGAAGGTGACGAAGGCGAAACGTGCCAAGGACGTACCTTTATTATGTATGTTTTATTTCGGCTTCAATCCTCAATTCAGTTTCACCCGTGTAGTTAAGAGGCTTACATGAGTGAAACTAGCGTCATCTATCATTATATTGAAGTTAAAGATGACGCACAATTTTGGTCGCTCTCTAATCCATCCAATCAATAACAACCTACCACTACTTACCCATAAGTACCTACCTATATGTTTCTGCTATCTGATGGATGATAGATTCACGGTCTAGGTCCAGATTAGATCTTATCAAGCAAGATTTTGATAGCATCAACAATCATATTTATTTACAACAGTGGCACTCGTATTAGGCTATTACGTGTATCTTGACATTCTAATCAAATACAAATTTTCTTTATGAAATTGCAGTAGTCAATTAATATGCTAAATGATATTTACTAATTTTGGGTCAGAAAATGTCTATTTTAAAAATTATTCAGCACCAATTCTACTCCATGCTCGCACCCCCGGGTATGTTCAACACGTACAGCATATTCTTATGCTCCGATATGCTCTTTGTAGATACACTGCAGAGCGTCAGCCATGTATATGTCGCAGTCATCTGGTTGAATCTGCTATTTGATTAAATGACTAGCGCGTTCATTGAATGACTAAAGGATAACTCACAGAACACAGGTTCCAGTATTAAATGTATCGTATCGCCCTTCTAATGTCTTTCTGTGTTCTGTGGGATAACTCGTCAAGTCGTTGAATGTAACGTTCAACGTCTTGACTGAATGTATGAAAAATTCTGACACCAGTGTTGGCCACTTACACATACGAAAAACAAACAAACAAACTGAATGTATGTCATTTAGCGAAGTCGTTGAATCTTAGCCGACTTTGTAATATTTGGTGGTAGCCAAGGGGTAGCCAAAGACAATGTAACTAGTAAGTAGTTTTCGAATCTCGTGATCGAAAACGCATCAAGGTTGAATGTGAACGAATACGATCCTGTGTTTACAGGAACATTTTCTGCGGTATCGGCACCATGAGTTACAAAAATGACCTTCGTTTTCTATCGAGTGAGACAATAGTTTACTATTACGAGCCATGGAATAGTTTACTTTAGATCGAATCGTTTACTACTCACGTATTATAAACTCATGGTTGACGCTCAGTTCGTTTTGGGGAAAATCGACACCTTAGAAACCCAGGATATACTATGTTCAAAAAAATAAAAGACTGTTACATAAACGCCTGACTCAACAATACAGCGCGGGCGTGTCCAACTCGCCAAATTAAAATCAGTCATGTTTGAAACTATTGATTTGCTTTTTGAAATATTTGTGATCATATTTTATTAAGACTTACTAGTATTCCTTTTCAAAAACTCGTGGTTCTCGATCTATCCAAAAAGAGTTAGCGTGAGGATGGCAGAGTGATGGCAGCCGACCGTAAAAATCGTAGTAGGTAGGACTGACACCAATTTCAACATAATTTCGTACAGACATAATTAGTATTTCAAGTTATTGTTTCCTATCATTGTACTAAGGTAAATAAAGAAGAAGCTCTTATAATAATGTACCATACAATAATAACTTTTTCCAATTCCTAGTTACCTCTTCTGTGAATCTCTTCGGTCAAGTAGTGGTAAATACTTGACCGAAGAGACTATTCACAGCATAGAGATAAAATAATCCTGTTACCTATTTAATTTTTGTAGCTATTATAAGCATAAAGCTCCTGCCTGAGTATGGAGTTTCTTTAATTATCATCATCATCATCAGATCTTTTCTAGTATCCACTGCAGAAGCATGACCCTCTCTACAGAGAGGCTCTGGCTAATATATGGCTCTGATAGTACACTACCGAAGCCATATATTAGCTAGAGCAGTCAGACAGAGAGTCTTCACTTTCTACGCTGACCAGACGGATTGGAGAGGTCTCTTTGATAAGCTTTGTTTAGCTGGCGTTTCCTAAGTCGCCTTCTGCGAGATCCACGGGAAGACTTGTAGTGGTCCTATTCTACTCTACCGGGAACGAAACGGCATACAAATAAGAACTATATGTTCTTATCATCAAATAAGAACACAATCCTCTCCGTACTACCAGAGCGATTATATAGCCAGACCAGTCAGAGGATTTACTCTCCACTATAAGAACACATTTCAAGAACAATATTGCATTGTTGCTAAGTTAAACATACACTATGTACGATAAGAGCGTAACCGGCATAATTTTATGAAATAATAGGAGTTGTTAACAATGTTTTCTTTTATTGAGGTGTTCATATTATACACTTGGATGCTTTATAATTAATAAGGCGTCCAATCTCAGCCATTGTCCATTATCGCCTGGCATCGTCGTGGCATACTTTTGTCCAGATTTTCACCGTAATTGCGCGGCAAAGACCAAAGGGACCTTAATTCACGACTTAGGTCAGTAACAGTCACTGCATTTTTTCTCCGTAGTTTGAGCTTCATCCACGACCAAACATTTTCAATCGGATTCCTATCGGGTGACTGTGAGGGCCAATCTAAAACATTGATACCATTTTCTTCTTTCCAGAAAGAAACCGCTTCTTTCCAGTTTTTTCGTTCTTCATTGTGCTTCGGCATTTAATTCCACTTTCTAATAAACGTCTTTTGATGGTGTCTAAAGATATATAAGACTCCTTCTCTTCAATTTTTCTTAGCCCGATCCTAATGATAATCGTGGATTTTTGGCAAACAGTTGAACAATGCGTTTATCCTCCGCGGTCGACGTCTTTTTTGTTTTGCCACGTTCTGGTAGGTCGTCAAAACTTTTAGTTTCTAAATATCTCTTTACCCACTTCGTTACGAACGTCTTAGACTTTTTCATGTATTTGGCGCCCTGATTGCGTGACATTTTAGGTCCTTTGGGATGTGTACAAAGAAAGACCGCCTCATAGCGGGACGCGTATCCAGCAGTCATTGCGAGAAGCGTGCTCTCCACGTGCTCTCAGTGCGAAGCTGATTGGCAAACTGACGTTTATTTGATGGAGCATTCTAGGTAAAGGAGTGCTCTCACTGGCCAAGTGATATTGTTTACTTTGCACTCTTAAAACTTAATATTATGCCGGTCACGTTCTTGTTAAACGGACTGTATCTTACATTGCAAGTTGCATCTGACTGAAGATTCGTTTTTGGTTGGGCCACAGAATACATAATAGGTTGGGCATCTATTCGCCGAAACTCACGTGCTCGGGTAAAATTCAAGTCGCGTCTTGCGCTTCATTAGTAAACCCAGTCTAGTAGTTGATAAGTGTATTGTATATTCGATTTTTTTTAAAGAATATGATATCACTTAATGTGTCATATATGATTGTTGTTATTCATACATTTAAATAAGTTGCTGATTCGACATCAGCCGAAACTGCGACCTAAAGCGAAGGTTCATTTTCGGTTTCGGTCCGTGTCTTAAAATACACATGTATTCCGATTCTGGTCTGAGTGGAGTAGAAGGATTGTTTGTGCCCTAAGTGCTTACTCTGTTGGGTCCGCCCCTGCTACTTGGCAGTAAGATAAGAGCTGCTATTTTTACTGCCAAGTGGGGGAGATCAGCTGCGAAGCGATAACGAGGGATTTATCTCGATTTGCAAAGTATTTAAGCCTTTCGATGGGTACGCTAGACTTAACCGACAACATGAAGGTGGCGCTGGTCCTATGGTATGTGGTATAATGTATAATATTTTTTTTCTGGGCGGGCCTATTTGCTAACTTTTCACAACTACGGTGCACAACGTTTTGATGGTCACTTCCATTACGATTTACACTTGTCAAATAAAAATAGTCAATTTACGAAAGCCGTAATGGATGTTGAAATGACCACCAAAACGTTGAACACTGTTGACAAAAGTTAGCAAATAGGCCTGCAGGATTAATTCAATTACAATATTGCTCGTTACATCGGCCACGGGTTATTTCCCTCCCGGATGCGTCCTTCCCTGTTAAGCATTGGGACTCGGGATCCGCTATCGAATTCTCTAAATTTGAATCTCTAAATAAAATCTTAAATTGTATCTATTACATTTATAGTTTAGTGGTGCTGGGGTGCACAGCTCTGACAACAAAGCAGGAGCGGCGGTTTCCCGATGACTTCCTCTTCGGCACTGCCACGGCCTCCTACCAGATCGAGGGCGGCTGGAATGCTGATGGTAATATACACTTTTGGACCTGAAAATCGTAAGCGCCTGATAAAGATAAAGATATACGATGCGAGATACAGATCACAGACCAAGAGTCATCAGTTACCTTGCGAATGACATTATCGTCGAACGAACGATGCGATTCGTAAGTGAAATGAGATGCAACGAATTACACTAGGCTAGCGAGTTTCTGCGCTAGGTAGTTGGCGATTCAGGTTACTGTCACATAATTTAGATTGCTCAATCAAGCCAACCAAGTAAGATACCATTGCTTTTAAGTTGTGTACATTTTGGTGTGTGTATTACATGGATTGGTGGTTCCGATTTGTACATTCGTAGCTCCGATAAAACGAGGTCTCCTGGGCAATTGCTTTTACTGTTTAGTTAATTACTTAAATTATTTACATTAGGTATACCTAATTGTAGGTAGGGAGATACTGATTGAATGTTTGTTCCAGACAAAGGCGAGAACATCTGGGACTACATGACACACAATTACCCTTGGGTTATTAAAGATCAATCCAATGGCGACATAACCTGTGATACATACAACAACTACAAACGGGATGTGGAAATGATGAGGGAATTAGGCCTCGACGCTTATCGTTTCTCGCTCTCTTGGTCCAGAATCTTGCCCGACGGCTTCGCAAACCGCGTCAGTGAGGCTGGCGTCACCTTCTACAACAACTATATCGATGAAATGGTCAAGTATGGCATTACACCTATGGTGACTATTTACCATTGGGACTTGCCACAGAAACTCCAAGACTTGGGTGGTTTCGCCAGTCCACTTTTCCCAGACTGGTTTGAAGACTACGCCCGTGTTGTTTACGAGAATTTCGGAGACAGAGTCAAACACTGGATCACGTTCAATGAGCCAAGAGAAATTTGCTATGAAGGTTACGGTGACATCCAGAAAGCTCCGATCCTAAACGCTACTGGCATAGGAAATTACCTCTGTGCGAAGTATCTCGTGCTTGCCCACGCCAAGGCCTATCACTTGTACAACAATGAGTTCAAAGCCAGCCAGGGTGGAGAGTGTGGTATCACCATTAGCGTAAACTGGTTTGGACCTCTAACTGATACTGATGAAGACAGATTTGCTGCAGAAATCAGGCGGCAAGCTGAGGTGAGAGGGGTATTAATAGTGTTTTAAGTACTATACCATTTAAATATTAAAGATAATGGAGTAGGCACTTATTCGTATTCATATTGGATGGATCTCTGATTCTAACCGACTTTCTTGTTACAGTGGGGTATTTATGCTGAACCTATTTTCTCCTCCGAGGGAGGTTTCCCTAAAGAATTGGCGGAGCGAGTAGCTCAAAAGAGCGCTGAGCAAGGCTATCCTTGGTCCCGTATGCCTGACTTCACACAGGAAGAGAAAGAATTCGTGAGAGGTGCATATGACTTTTTTGGGGTCAACCACTATACCACGGCTCTGGCTTCAGCGACGGAGCACATGTCTGAGTATCCAGTCCCGTCCCTGTATGACGACGCCGGGGTTGGCATTTATGTACCGGAGGAGTGGCCCAAGGCAGCATCATCATGGTTGACGGTAATTTCCTACTTAGTTATTCACACAGTAAACAGTATGAATAGAATTTTTTAATGCCAGGAACTTACTTTTTGGATTTTACTACTCATTGCTCCATCAATTTTGACCTACTTAGGTATTATAAATTGAATTTTGTTTTAGCAAGCGCCTAATAGCATTTATAATGCACTGACTCATCTGAAAGAGAAGTACAACAACCCTAAAATCTACATTACTGAAAACGGTTGGTCGTCTCCTCCGAACTCTGGCTTAATTGATGACGATAGGATCCGGTACTACCGCGCTGCGTTGGAGAGTTGCCTGGACACCCTCGAGGCAGGGGTCAGGCTGCACGGGTACATGGCCTGGAGTTTGATGGACAACTTCGAGTGGATGGAAGGCTTAACGTATGTACTTACATTCTCAAGTGTTTTGTTTACACATCTCAAAAGTGTCACGATCACGCAAAACGATAAACAGGCATGGGCTTATCGCAGCCACATGTGTGGTTTCTCGTTTTACGAGGACTGTTCTACGATGCATTTAGTTGTATAAATATATACTTATTCTGTTGCTATTACATTTAAATTAGTAGTTAATTTTCCGACTGAAAATATTTCTATGTAGGTAGATATTAAATGAATAGTTATTGAAGGTCACCTTATCTCTCTTTTTATCTTTTTGGATATGCCTACCTACTTACGTATGTTTATTTGATATTGTCTGAGCTGAGCACAGAACACAGAAAGTTGAAGCTGTGGTTGACGTTATCATCAACCTATTCTATTTATGTTTCAGCGAACGTTTCGGTCTTTACCAAGTTGACTTCGAAGACCCAGCGCGCCCTCGCACGCCTCGGAAGTCCGCCTTCGTCTACAAACAGATAATCAAGACTCGGGTCATCGACCCCGAATATGAACCAGACACCATGACCATGACCATTGATTCATAATGATGTTTACAGAATAAAAGAATATATACGTAACTATATACTTATATGTATGCAATTATATTTTTTCATCTAAATTTGTCTGTTTTATTTTATAAGGACTAGGACTCATGCTCCTTGGGAAGGACCCTTTAGTAGGAAGGTAGACGAAATGTTTAGTCTAAGTTTAGTCAGCCACAAAGAATTTTAGTAAGGTATCTATAGGAAATAATGAGTCAAAAGTTAGTACTTAATAGATACTTTAAATTTAATAGATACTTACTTGGAGTTTAGCCTTGGCTTATTTTTGATGACATGGGAGTTTGCATGGTACCGGCGTCAGGAAACATTTGACAAAAAAAAAAAACAATTTTTTATTTTACTTAAATATTACTACTGTAAGTAAGAGCTTTTCTTACTTTTGCTTACAAGGGGGAGAAGGGAATTAAAACTAGTTAAATTAATTATCATCTCAGCCGTAAGAAGTCCTCTGCTCATAGTTGGTTTGTTGTTTATCGTATGTGTAAGTGGCCAACACTGGTGCCAAATTTTTCAAGCTGCCTTAAGGCATCTGACATAGCTTAACGACTGCCATCAACGATGACAGCCGGGACCAACGGCTTAACGTGCCTTCCGAAGCACGGAGGAGCTCGAGATATTTTTATACCACTTACGGTCACCCATCCAAGTAGGGACTGCACCAGGGGTTGCTTAACATACGTAAGCGCTCACAGAGCTTACACCCACTGGACCATCGGTTGGGGTGCAGGTTATTTGGCTTACATCGGTGTCGACGCTGCTACCAATCGAAACCGTTTTTAGGGTTCCGTAGTAAACAAGGAACCCTTATAGTTTCGCCATGTCTGTCTGTCTGTCCGTCCGCAGTTTTACTCAGAGACTATAAGTACTAGAAAGTCAAAAAAGAAAAAAAATTGAACAAAACGGTTTTTTTGGAAAAAATAAAAAATAGTACTAGATTTTATGAAAAAATAATTGTGGCTTTAGAATCAGTTTTCAGCTAGAAAATAGAGAAATACATTTGTATGGAAACCATATTGAAAAAATACTGCTAGTATAGGAAGAAGTTTCTTGGACTGGGAAAACGGAATAAAGGTATTTGAGATGCTACTAGCTCAGATCAATATTTTTATATTGTTTTTTTATCCAGGCATGGGACGGCTCATAACCCATTAAAATTAGACGAGATTTGTGAATTTAAATATTGGATTTTATTTTAAACAATGAAAAGAAAACCATGACAATATAGCGCGTTACCAGACAGATGAGAAAGTAGCAACTCGGAAGTCGGGCGCGCGTATCCGATGCCATACGTGCAACTACCGGACAGGCAGTTTAGGATGACACCCCTGACCAGCTGACCACACTCATTCTGAACACACCTAATATTATGCTTGCGTAATAATTGAACATTTTCTTGATAGAAGTGGACTGGATCCCAAAGCCTTTACCTAAGGATGCATTTATGCATTTTGGAATAAGCTTGAATGAGATATATATATATAGAGAGAGAGAGATCTTCACAGAACCGATTCAACAAAATCCAATTTTAGAAGAAACTCAGCTGCATGTTATGTCAAAGACTGTTACTTCTAGAATGCTAAAAATTTCAGGACAAACTATTATGTTTTAAAAGTTACAGCCCCATGACTAATGTTGCCAGGTGTCCCGATTTGCGCGGGACGTCTGGGGTCTGGGGACGCGTCCCGATTTGTACCTGATAGGGACATTAATGTCCCGATGAAACAAAAAATTAAAAAGTTTTAGCCCAGATTAATTTATTACAGTCATCTGGTAGTGCTGCAGAGCGAGCCCGTCTTCTAGCTGCCGCCGAATGGGAGTCCGGGCTTTGGCTTCAAACCCTACCATCTGCCAACCTTGGTACCTTATTGGACGACGAAACTTTTCGCCTGGCAGCTGCCCTGAGACTAGGTGCTATTTGTACGGTGCCACATCGTTGCCCTTGCGGCGATGGCGTTGATGACTTGGGTCACCATGGTCTGTCTTGCCGCAAAAGTGCCGGTCGTTTAGGACGCCACGCCGCCCTAAACAATTTAATCCATCGGGCTCTTGCTACCATCAATATGCCATCCGTTTTAGAACCAAACGGTTTGGCTAGGGATGATGGCAAGAGACCGGATGGGATGACTCTTGTGCCTTGGAGGTTGGGGCGGCCCCTGATATGGGACGCTACTTGCGTCGATACTCTGGCGACGTCTCACCTCCCGGTCACAGGATCAAAAGCCGGCACAGCAGCGGCGGCGGCGGAAAACCTCAAACGGCGCAAATATGAATGTATTGGCAACAATTATATATTTGAACCGTTTGGGGTTGAAACTCTAGGGCCGTGGGGACCCTCGGCACATAAATTATTCAATGCCATCGCCAAAAAATTAATAGAGGTGTCTCATGACCAGAGGGCTGGCTTATATTTTGGCCAAAAGATTAGCATTGCCATACAACGTGGCAATGCTGCCAGCCTTCTGGGCACGCTACCACGGGGCAACGAGCTGCCAGGCTTATTTTATTTGTAAATAGTAGTTTTAGTTTCTTTTATTTTTTTTTTCTGTAAAAATAATGTGTAGACACGATTGTTATAGGAAATGAAAAAAAAAAAAGTTTTTTTAATAAAAAAAATATGTTTATGTACTCTACGTATTTTTTGTTAAATTCAAAATGGCACCCATCAGCGTCACATCACATCACTAGCGCATCGCATGAACGAGAGAGCGTAAGAGAGTGAGTAATAAATACTATACTTGCACTAGTAGTATAAACGCAATAAATTAAACCCAGACTTAAAATCCCCTTGTTTTTAGGGTTCCGTACAAAAGTTGAAAAACGGAACCCTTATAGGATCACTCGAGCTTCTGTCTGTCCGTCCGTCCGTCTGTCACAGCCGATTTTCTCCGAATCTACTGAACCAAATTAGATGAAATTTGGTAAGATAGTGTAATCCTATGACCCAAACACGGATGTGCAAAGTAAATAAAGATTTTTTTTGAAATAAGAGTCATTTTGAGGGGCCCAATTACAAAATTAAAAAAAAAAGTTTTGCAAACCTTACTGTGTCATATATCAAATGAAAGGGCTCATTATGAGGATCTCAAAAATATTTTTTTTTGTTCGGTTAAAATCAATACTTTTGATTTTATTCACGAAAGAAGGCAAAAATTGACCATTCCCCCCCCCCCCCACCCCCCCCCTGATCCCCGAAACTACTGGGCCGAAAATTTTGAAAAAATTACAAAATATAGTTCATTCCTTGAAGATTACAGGAAAAATAATAAGAATTCTATCACTTGAAAATTAAGTGGTAAACTCACAATGATAAGTTCATCTAGGGAAATAGTTCACTAAAACACCACTAGATGGCGCTAGTCAATTGAATAAAACATTTTTTGCACATTGTGTGTGTGTTCACGAAGCATATTGTACGGAACCCTCATTGCGCGAGTTTGACTCACACTTGGCCGGTTTTTGTTTACTGTCCCGATCTGCAACCCTAAATCCCGATTTTTTGACCTCATGTACCTACCGATTTAAAACAAATCAGACCTGGCAACACTACCTATGACAGACAATGGATGGATAGTGGAGGGTAGGAAGTAGGGTCTCGTTCGAAACCTCCAATCAGCATCATGAAATTCTTCAAAACTCAAAAAAAAGCGATGCTTTATGTATGAGCGCTTGCGAAGTTTATTTATAAAACCGAAACCCACGTGGACGATTTCGCGGGTACTGATAGAAAGATAAACCATCTAGACATAAATTAATACTTTTTCAAAACCCAAACCTAAAGGTGTGAAAGTGTCTCGGTAATGTGTACCACAAAAATACCTAAATACAGGTTTTCAATTTTAAAATTTGTTGTTTGTTTTTCTTGTGACCGTTTTTAGGGTTCCGTAGTAAACAAGGAACCCTTATAGTTTTGCCATGTCTGTATGTCTGTCTGTCTGTCCGTCCGCGGTTTTACTCATAGACTATAAGTTCTAGAAAGCTGTAATTTGGTATGGGTATGTATATTAATCATGGCAAAAAAGTGGTAGAAAAAGATCTTGAAAAAAAAAAGTTTTTTTTAGGTTAGCTCCCATACAAGTAAAGTGAGGGAGTAAATTTTTTTCTATACTTACCCATCGTGTGGGGTATCGTTAAATAGGTATTTAAAAAATATTGTGATGTTGGGAACATTACTTTTCGATTGCTGGCAAAAAATTATAGCGGTTTTGGCTAATCTAAGCTTGGTTCTACGGAACCCTTCATGGGCACTTGGCTAATTTTTTTCAGACAGCAAATGACCTATCCCACCTGTCACCTATCTCTATCCCTATCATTTTCATGAATTGCCCATAATACTGTCTCTTTCCTGTGCGAGTGAAATGGAATGATGCACGCAGTCTATATTTTTCTGTGACTAAGCTGCTACTAGACAGTCAGATACAGATATGAGCGATTTAGTTCCAAGTAGGCGAGATCACCTTCAACGCGATAAGGAAGGATTTATCTCGATTTGTAAAGTATATATAAGTATCTCGATGGGTGGAACTCCAGACTAGACCGACAAGATGAAGGTGGCGCTGGTCCTTTGGTATGTGGTATTTTTACATATTAGGTCAAGGGAAAAGGTTCTTTCGTATTTTGTATGGAGATTTTGACGACCTCTGTGGCGCAGCGGTCAACACGCCATCTTACGAAACGAGAAGTCCCGGGTTCGAACACCGGTCAGGTCAAAAGAGTAATGATCGTTTTCAGTTTGACCTGGGTCTAAAAGTATCGTTGAGTTAGTAGCCTATAAAACAAGTCTCGCCCTTACTTTGGGGGTAGCTCAGTCTGTGTGATTTGTACAATAACAAAAAATTTGTCCGTTCATACTAGAGCAGTGCGACTTTGATATCAACATTGTAAGACAAAACCGCTTAAAAAACCAACTACTTAAGTGCTTTTCTTAATGGGACAGTATTATGGACATAAACATTACATTTATTCGCTCGCTATGTCTTATGAATTTTCCTGTTTTTTTAGAGTTCCGTACCCAAAAAGTAAAAACAGGACCCTATTCGCGACTTCGATGATCGTGTCTGTATTACTGTCTGTCACCACTTCACCAGGCTGTATATCATTAACCGTAATAGCTAGACAGTTGAAATTTTCACGGGTGATGTATTTCTGTTGCCGCTATAATAACTAATAGGCAACTAATAAAAATAGATAAAAAAATATTTATAGGCTCCCATACAACAAACGTGTTTTTTTTGCCGTTTTTGCTCGATAGTCTAATGTTGTATAGATAAGGGCATGGAATCCTTGATGCGTGAGTCCAATTCACACTAAGCAAATTTTTAAATAAACAATAGATTTTCTTTAAAAATTGATCTGATACATTTTAAAATAAAATAAGACAGTTGAACAAAAGCGACAGAGTATTTTAAATATTTACATCTTAACAATTTATTTGATGATGATGATGATGATGATCAATTTATTTGACATATTTTATGATTATTTACCTTAATTTTCCAAAACCAATCAGATAATACAATATAACATACTTAACCGAATATGTATTGTAACTAACAGTCTCAAGTCGAACCTACTCAAGTTACAGATACATAGGTATAGTTATGATGATTATCCCCGCTCGTTGATTTCTTTTCTATTACCCACATATAAAAATGATTGTTTTTACATTCACAGTTTTGTGGTGCTGGGGTGCACAGCCCTGACAACGAAACAGGAGCGGCGGTTCCCCGATGACTTCCTCTTCGGCACTGCCACGGCCTCCTACCAGATCGAGGGCGGCTGGAATGCTGATGGTAAAAAAAGCTTTTGGACCTGCAAATCCTAAGCGCCTATGTCATCAGGTCACCAAAAAGACGCCACAATGCCAGCACCAGGTGCCTTTAAGTTGAAATAAAAGACCAGGGTCATTAATCTTAGTGACGTAATGTCATTTTTGCGGAGATCATACGGGAACTGGTGGCCAAGGGACTCTATTGCTTTAATGTCTACAACCGCAACTTTTTTTTGGATTTTACTAGGTACCTATTTATACTTAGGTACTGAATCCTTCACGCACAGCCCATTCATGCATATTATGGTTGTTCCAGATAAAGGTGAGAGCATTTGGGACCACATGACACACAATTACCCTTGGGTTATTAAAGATCTAACCAATGGAGACGTAGCTGCTGACACATACAACAACTACAAACGGGATGTGGAAATGATGAGGGAATTAGGCCTCGACGCTTATCGTTTCTCGCTCTCTTGGTCCAGAATCTTGCCCGATGGCTTCGCAAACCGCGTCAGTGAGGCTGGCGTCACCTTCTACAACAACTATATCGATGAAATGCTCAAGTACGGCATTACGCCCATGGTGACTCTTTACCACTGGGATCTGCCCCAGAAACTCCAAGACTTGGGTGGCTTCGCTAGTCCACTTTTCCCAGACTGGTTTGAAGACTACGCACGTGTTGTTTACGAGAATTTCGGAGACAGAGTCAAACACTGGATCACGTTCAATGAGCCAAGAGAAATTTGCTATGAAGGTTACGGTGCCGCCACGAAAGCTCCGATTCTAAACGCTACTGGTATAGGAAATTACCTCTGTGCGAAGTATCTAGTGCTTGCCCACGCCAAGGCCTATCACCTGTATAACAATGAGTTCAAAGCCAGCCAGGGTGGAGAGTGTGGTATCACCATCAGCGTGAACTGGTTTGGACCTCTAACTGATACTGATGAAGACAGATTTGCTGCAGAAATCAAGCGTCAAGCTGAGGTGAATAAGTGATAATAGCATTTTAAATCCCTAAGAGTCTTACCGAAACCGAAGCTATCGTATCTTTGATTCTAACTTCTAATTTTTTGTTACAGTGGGGTATTTATGCTGAACCTATTTTCTCCGCCGAGGGAGGTTTCCCTAAAGAGTTGGCGGAGCGAGTAGCTAAAAAGAGCGCTGAGCAAGGCTATCCTTGGTCCCGTATGCCTGACTTCACACAGGAAGAGAAAGAATTCGTGAGAGGTGCATCTGACTTTTTCGGGGTCAATCACTATACTGCGTATCTTACTTCAGCGACGGAGTACATGACTCAATATCCAGTCCCGTCCCTATATGATGACGCCGGAGTTGGAAGTTATGTTCCCGATGAGTGGCCCAAGTCAGCTTCGTCATGGTTGACGGTAAGTACTATACTATCAACATCATCATCATCAGGTCTTTCTAGTCTCCACTGCAGGAGCACGACCCTCTCTGTACTACCAGAGCCATATATTACCTTGAGTAGTCAGGGGATTTGGCCTACACTCTCCACCTACCTTAAAAATACCTTCATTAATATATTCAGGAAGAAAAAGTCGCCTTCTTGATACTTACTTCTACTTCATTAAATAACACGTATTAAGATTTGAGATACATATTATAGTTACTTATAAATTATAAATTTTATTTGTTTTAGCTAGCGCCTAACAGCATCCTTAATGTACTGACTCATTTGAAAGAGAAGTACAGTGACCTCAAATTCTACATCACTGAAAACGGGTGGTCGTCTCCTCCGTCCTCTGGCTTGATTGATGACGATAGGATCCGGTACTACCGCGCAGCTTTAGAGAGTTGCCTGGACTCTATCGATGCAGGGGTCAGGCTGCACGGGTACATGGCCTGGAGTTTGATGGATAACTTCGAGTGGATGGAAGGATTAACGTAAGTATATTCCTCAAGTGTGTTTTTGGACTGTTTACATATCTCTATATCAAGTGTCATGCTTTGCGATGACCATTCGTTTGTTTATCGCTTTACTTAGAATAAGCATGACGATCCAGAGGCAATTACACTATTTTTTTTAAATTACACAGATTGCGCTAGCCCTTAAGTAAGTTCTTAAGCAAGACTTGTGTTATGGGATACTAACTCAACGATACTATATTTTATAACACATACATATATAGATAAACATCCAAGACCCAGGTCAATCAACCAGGAAAAAGATCATTTTTAATCTTGACCTGACCGGGGATCGAACCCGGGACCATCCGTGTCACAGGCCGGTGCTGCCGCTGCGCCACGTAGCAGCTCGTCAAATACTATACTCATGTTGTATAATTTACACTGTATATGTATACAGACTAGTATTTTCAATATTTACTTAAGTATTACTTATTTAGAAATATCTCCCTTCAAATAATAACCTAAATACGCCTATTGTAAGCAAAACTTCTAAACACGCTCTTAAAGAGTTCATGAATTTTATCGACATCCACAAATAGTCATTATCCTATCCTTTTTATATTTCAGCGAACGTTTCGGTCTTTACCAAGTTGACTTCGAAGACCCAGCGCGCCCTCGCACGCCTCGGAAGTCTGCCTTCGTCTACAAACAGATAATCAAGACTCGGGTCATCGATCACGAATATGAACCAGACACCATGACCATGACCATTGATTCATAATGAATGACGTTTAGAAATCTAAGATAAAAAATATAGTCAATATTTATTTATTTTTTGAATCTATATGGTTATGTTTTACTGAGTTTTATTCTTAGGAGAGGAACCCCTATGTAGAATATACATCGTTCGTTGACAGTAGTTCTATTGTATCACAAGATTTTTTGTTCGATTTGGACCTTACAGCTTTTTTAAGGTTCCGTAGTAAACTAAGAACCTTTAAGTACGATTCACACTAGCGGAGTCGCGTCGGGCCGCGTCGGAGCGTATTTTACAATTTGCCAACGAAAATTTAAACCTGCGTCAAGTAGTTAAGTGCCATTTTAGCATGCAATTTACGCAACTTTGAAGCCGACCGGCCGCGCTCGGAACCACGACCTACTCGCGTACGCGATCGGCTGCTCGCGTACGCGATCGGCTCCTCGCGTACTCGATCGGCTCCTCGCTTCGAGACGGAGGCCGTGTTGCTCGAAGGCTCCTCGCGTACTCGATCGGCTGCTCGCGTACGCGGTCGGCTGCTCTTGTACGCGGTCGGCTGCTCGCGTACGCGGTCGGCTGCTCGCATACGCGGTCGGCTGCTCCTGCACGCGGTCGGCTGCTCGGGTACGCGGTCGGCTGAACTCGGCTGCTTGGCTCGGCTACTGCCGGCGTCTGATTGGCTCCATTTGGTTGTCGCATGCGCGGGTGATCATGCCGTCGCATGCCGGCGGAAATAGCCGTCAGGTGGCTCCGATCGGCCTCGGGCGCGTGCTCGAGCATCCGAGCCAGTAATATTGTTCTGTGATCCGTGCCGACGCGCTCCGCTGCGCTTCGACGCGACTCCGTAAGTGTGAATCGTACTTTATAGTTTCGCTATGTCTGTCTGTTTGTCCGTCCGCGGTTTTACTCAGAGACTATGAGTACTAGAAAGCTGGAATTTGGTATGGGTATGTAGGTATATTAATCGTGTCAAAAAAGTAGTAGAAAAAAATCTTGAAAAAAATTTCTTTATGGTATCTCCCATACAAGTAAGAGGTAACAATAATATTTTTTTTTCGACACAAACCCATCGTGTTGCGTATTGTTAGATAGGTCTTTAAAAATATTGTGAGGTTAAGAATACCATTTTTCGATTTAGGGATCCGTTTCCTAAAATATTTGGTTTTTTAGTGCAAATTTTTGTTAGAGGTAAATGTTATATAGGGGTACGTGAAAAAAAAATACAGCAGTAGTATATACATATACTGGATCTGATTACCGCTAAAAGTGGCTTTACTAATGAAGTACTAGTACGATGATTTTTTCAATTTGATCATAATAAAAAGAAATAAAATGCGTGGTGGCGTTAGTTGGCTGATCTAAGCGCCTTAAAACAGAAAAAATAAATTCTAGCTAGTGATCTCTCTTAGGTAATCATCTACAGACTAAATTACAATCGAATTACTCCAGCCCTATACAACAATTATTCATTTAAAGTAATAAGACAAAATCTGTGGGTTTCCGATTTCTTCCATTATAACATACATACAATAGACAGAGCCCAGGCTTAGTGTGTACCTATATTCTTTGGCCCAGCCGGCCTATTTACTAACTCGGATGACAGGTGTCGATGCCTATCAATCTAGGATATGCTGTTACAGTGCGGTTTTTGTATTTCAAATAAAAAGTTCGAGCAAGCAAAACCCGCATTGTAATTAAAAATTCTAGATTGATAGGCATCGACACCTGTCATCTGAGTTAGTAAATAGAGGGGCAGGTCTATAAAACCTAAAGGCCACGTTTAGTATGTTGCTTCGGCCCATACGGCAAAACATGAGAGTTGCTGCTCTCTAAAGGCTTTGCCATTGTTTCTCAGTTCGGCCCTTCAGGTCATGCATGCAAATCGCAGCCCATCAGGCATATGAGAGTTTGCTGTCTCCCCAAGCCTTGCGCACCCAGGCAACGCCCAAAGCCGAGGTTTGTCCCTCCTGGGAACCCTTTGGTGATGATTGTCTTACAGGTTGAGGGCACTCTGCCCTCACCTCAAAAGTCCGGTGAAATAGCGAAAGCTCACTTGGAGCTAGCTACGTAGTCCATTAAAAAAAAAAAAAATAGTATGTTGGTGGGCTTGTAGGTGGAGGGCGGAATCAAAATAGTGATGGGTTGCTAGTCGCATCGCCTATTGACATGATTTCTCACGCCCTCGATCGGCTGTTACGATTTGCGCAGGAAGAGAAGCAGCTGGTTCATTCTACGTTCTTTCCGTCCTCCCAGATCAGCGTAGAAGGATTTTCTGTATAAGTATTATATGAACTTGCCCCCAGCCATATTTCATGATAAAGAGTCAGCGGGAAGTACCTAGCCGCACTCAAACAGCAACGGTGGCGGGACGGTGGCGGTGGCGGTATGACCGCGCGGGCTCATGGTGTTCAGACTGCTGCGGTGGCGGAGCAGGCGTGGCCTGCGGTGGCGGCCGACCGCGCGCAAGCAGGCGCATTTTTACGGTGGTGATGTTCAAACTAGCAAGTATGCTAAGACATCCTAGCGTAGATTTACAAGACGAAGCGTTGATATTATTATCGTTAACTTATTTAAAACTATAAAACTGAAATCTATATAGCATCTTTTTCCATAATAAACTCAGCAATATTGTCATTTATTCTGTTTTTTATTCTGGTATTTTTGTAGGTGGCATGTAAACAGAGTAATTTTTAATCACCTCGATCAATTGTTCCGTTTTGTCCACCATTTTGCACTTACGTCCGCGCGGCCGCGCGGTCAGTTGTGCTTGTGAAATTTTACAACTGACCGCCACCGCGCCCGCGTCGTGCCCGCGGACCTCAACAGAACAACGCGGTGGCGGAGGGGGCCGGGGGCGTGACTTGCGGTGGCGGGCAACTGTCGCGAGACCGCGCGCTGCCCGCACTTGTTTGAAGTGTCCTTCTGTTTTCTAACTTTACAACTAGCCGCCACCGCGACCGCCACCGCGACCGCCACCGCGACCGCCACCGCTGACCGCGTCAGTCTGTGAGAGACAGAATGTGCAAAAATGTTTTATTCTACTGACTAGCGCTATCTATTGGTGTATAGTGAACTATTTCCTCATGTGAACTTATTATAGTGAGTTTACCACTTTATCTTCAACTGATGGATTTCTTGTTATTTTTCCTGTAATCTTCAAGCAATGAACTATATTTTGTAATTTTTTCATAATTTTCCGCCCAGTAGTTTCGGAGACCAGGGGGGGGGAGGAATGGTCAATTTTCGCCTTCTTTCGTGAATAAAATCAAAAGTATCGATTTTACCCGAACAAAAAAAAATATTTTTGAGGTCCTTATAATGAGCCCTTTCATTTGATATATGACACAGTAAGGTTTGCAAAGTTTCTTTTGAAATTTTCTAATGGGCCCCCAAACATGACCTTTTTTCAAAAATATATTTATTTTCTTTGCATATCCGTGTTTGGGTCAGAAGATTACACCATCTTACCAAATTTTACCTAATTTGGTTCAGTAGATTCGGAGAAAATCGGCTGTGACAGACGGACGGACGGACAGACAGACGCACGAGTGATCCTATAAGGGTTCCGATTTTCAATTTTTGTACGGAACCCTAAAAAGTTTTAGGTGCTTACGTTCAAGTGGCCCTCCCATATGTATATAAAAAGCACCTTTAGCAAGTTTTCTATTAGCAGCAATGCACCAATCATCTTGTGCTTTAGAAGGTATAGAAGGTATGAAATTAGAGTTTTCCGGTCGCATTATCACTCTGTTTTGACAGTTTTGTGTGTCACATGTAACAATAGCATCAAGTCTGTTTTCACGCCTAGCCTTCGAGCAACACGGCTTCTGTAGGAAGGCGTGTTGCTTGAAGCGCCTAGCAATGCCATTATTGTTATCTTGTTAAAAATCAACGTCCTGTGGGAAAAGCCATGGTCTGTCAAAAGATGAAGAAATCGGTGCCTGGGGTCTTGAAAAGCCAAAGTCAGTCAATACACCAATAGATCAGAGTTCGGGGTCTTTAGAATACAAGTCAGCAGGGGAGGAGTTATCGGTGTACAGAAGTTGTCGCGACGTTCAGTCGCGAAGCCTTTAATCATTGTAAATATGTAAGTAGTCTGGCAACATTGAGGAAACGGAAATCTTACGACTGACAATATAGAGGCGAGCCCGCTTACGCGAGGCGTCTCTTCTTTATGGGTAATGGCGTCCACTACGGCTGGTGCGGCTTGGGCAAGGATTTATGATTACTCAAGAGTTGAGCTAGGACTGAATTAGTCTACGTACAACACCACAGCTAAGTATTCTAGGATAGATGATTTCTTACTATACTTACTCTTTAACATGTGTATTTTATGGCCTTATCTTTTACAATATTCACAGACCGACTAATGAAAGAAATAAATTTCCCGCGTGGTGAGCTCACATGACGCCTTGTTATTGTATTAAATCTTGATTTACCAAGCGTAGAGTTGTGAAAGACAACTCTGCGTCCTGACATGCAAGAACAGGCATGTAATAGGTCAGGCTGTGGCATTGCGTGAGGCTTTGTTTGCACAGGTGTACCATAAGTACTGGCCCTCCCAAAGAGAGGGTCTTAAATATGTACATTGAGTTTGTGTAAGGCGACTCGGCGAATAATGGTAATCAAGTTGTGTCCTCAATGCGGCCATGAAGATGGTGCACTGGGGATAGTAAGTAACGACTTTACGACATGAGATCCCAGCATCTCCACCATGTCGTAAAGTCGTGTATCACGCCCAATTATATGAAGGGCAGCTTCTATTGCCAACTAATGGCCATATGATAGGAAATTCCCTTTTATAACAATCCTTACGAACTGTTATGTATTTAGGTGCTTCGCAAACTGATTTACACGACTATACGAATGTAAGATGAGAACTCACCCCTGATATACTAATTGACTTTATCCTTGGAGGATCACTCTTCAAGGTAGTGGTATCGTCTATCTGATCTCTCGATCCCAGTTGAGTTGCTGATTCTCTACGTACTATCTGTAAATTGAATAACTAAATTAACCTTTAGTTACTAAGCATTCTAACAATGATTCCTTACCTACCTATAGAGTTAATTGGGGTTGTTATGATTAATTAATGAGAATCTTACTATCCCCAGTGCACCATCTTCTTGGCCGCATTGAGGACACAGAAGTCAAGCATGTTATTAGGTTGCGATCGAAAGCGAAAAATATCCGAATGTATGCACCGAAAATCAAACAACAACAAACCATCACCACCATAGCAGCCTTTTCCCTTGTCTATACAGCCAAGTCAGTCCATCCATGTATATATATCATAAAATCATAATGAGCCAGTTGATGCAAGTCAAGGGACGTTTTTGGGTGTGCTGGCCGCGCACTGATTACAAAATTGATGTCATATTTGTGATCTCCATCCCCAAAATATTAAATAACAGACATTTATCATTAATTTTATGTGAGAGCCATCGCGAAGCCCAAAACTGAAGCCAAACCATTATTTATTGCTTTGATCATACAACCTTAGGTTTTGTCTAGTCTGTAAAGAACTAAAGAATAAAAGACGTGGTTTTGTATTGTCTGAACGTTAAAAAAAACCGGCCAAGTGTGAGTCAAACTCGCGCAATGAGGGTTCCGTACAATATGCTTCGTGAACACACAACCAATGTGCAAAAATGTTTTATTCAATTGACTAGCGCCATCTAGTGGTGTTTTAGTGAACTTTTTCCCTAGATGAACTTATTATTGTGAGTTTACCACTTAATTTTCAAGTGATATAATTCTTATTATTTTTCCTGTATCTTCAAGCAATGAACTATATTTTGTAATTTTTACAAAATTTTAGGCCCAGTAGTTTCGGAGATCAGGGGGGGGAGGGGGAATGGTCAATTTTTGCCTTCTTTCGTGAATAAAATCAAAAGTATTGATTTTACCCGAACAAAAAAAATATTTTTGTGATCCTCATAATAAGCCCTTTCATTTGATATATGACACACTAAGGTTTGCAAAACTTTTTTTTTAAATTTTGTAATTGGGCCTCTGAATGACCCTTATTTCAAAAAAATATTTATTTACTTTGCACATCCGTGTTTGGGTCATAGGATTACACTATCTTACCAAATTTCATCTAATTTGGTTCAGTAGATTCGAAGAAAATCAGCTGTGACAGACGGACGGACGGACAGACAGACGCTCGAGTGATCCTATAAGGGTTCCGTTTTTCAACTTTTGTACGGAACCCTAAAAAACCAGTAAAAATATGATGAATATAGTTAGCAGGTAAAAGAAATAAGCAAAACCAAATCATTATTACATCGAAAAACATTCTGGCCGGCATTTACAATAAAAAAAGAAAACAGTGAAAACGATCATACGATATTGATCATTTTCATTGGGCCATAAAGAGATTTTCGCGGCTCCCGGGTAAATTTTCCCAAATCTGGCAACTCTAACTGTCAATGTCATTATTTTACGTCAGATTGACAGTGACAGGGAATAAGGCACAGATATTTGTTTATAAGTCCTACGTTTGTGCCCTGTTTTCAAAAATTCATTAAAAAAATCTTTTTTAAACTTGTATAAAAAAATATGGAAGTATATACATGCAAGTAACTTTCGATTGCATATACAAAAAATAGCACTTCCGGTAAAGTATATGTTGTAAATTCGAAAAATAACGGGGTTCAGTTTTCATTGGCCAGAATATAAACAAGAACTCGCTGGTGAAATAAATTATGAAAGGCTTTAATGACTCGTATCCAGGGCCGTAAAATATTAATTTAAAAAAACCGCAGCGTCAGCCGCTGAGCTGAGCAGCCAGCTCCTAGAGTAATTATATTCCTTGAGCCAGCTTTTCATGTTCATGTCAATGTCACCCGCACTGTCACTAGCAGTTTCAGCTTCAGTCAGAGAGAGTTTTCTTTGATCTGTGTTGAAAAATACGGCAATTTGTTGTGTTTTTTAGAGTTTTTGTTAATGAAACAAATGCTTTTTAATATTTTTATGTCTCTTATTTTAGCTGCAACAACAGATTCTTTAGACACCATTTCAATAGCTGAGCATTCTTCCCATGGTATGTGTATTAATTTCTGATTGATAAGATAGTGATATCATTGGTGTGATACATAATACAATTTTATTTTATATTCCATTTTTATTCCAGAGCTTATACTATGCCGATTATGTGGCCATGAGATGTCTTCATCTCTCCACATAATTAATAGGTCAAGCCCTGATTCTGAATATAGTTTTAATGACACTTTATTTAGTAAGGAAGGAGTGTTGGTACAGCTGTTAAGAGCAGACTATTTATACGATTTTCCTGCCATTACGTTTGATAGCTCTGAATGTTCGCCTATTGGGGAGGTAATAAAGATTAGGTCTAATGAAATATCTACTTTTGAAGAAAATACATGACATAAAGTTCATTAATTAAAATTTGCAGTGGTCTGAAATTGAGTTATGGTTTCCTGACTATCAGTGGAAAGCTTGCATCTGTCCAGCGTGTGGAGATATTGTTGGTTGGGTATTTAAGCCCACAATCTCATCTAAAAACCAAACAGATTCATTTTTTGTTCTCGACTTGCATAGTCTCGTGGGTGAACACTGTAAATATTTTAAATTATCAATTTGCGTTTTTGGGTTTGCTTGTGCAGTTTTGGAAAGCAGTATATGTTTCATTCTTATAATTTCGTCTCTCATTGTTGTGTGGTTTAATGTATACTCGGTTTGTTGTCATGAAGCTTTTGTACCTCATTCAATATGTCAACATAGACATTTGGTATCCTTAATTTTATGTCAACTGTATTTACCAAATAGTGGCCAATGAAGTGGTCATTATGTGACTAAAGGTTATAAAGAGCTTGGGCAGAACTACCATTCAATAATCTATTCATTAATCTTCATCTAAAATAAATAACTGTTAAAATAATTGGAGTAGCATGTTGAGCTGCCACAAGGAGTAAAGAATTGAATTACTGCTTTTCAACTTGAACAATAGTTATCACCTCACCCTATAAACTCCCTTATATGCTTAAAGTACATTAGCCTACTACCAATTCAGGTATTTTGGGTAAAGTTAATGTGTACAACATAATTTCCAATAAAAAAATATTTCAGTCAAAGATATTTATTCAAAATTGGAATAATTAAAATTATTCCTCATCGTAATCCTTTTGTTACTAAAATAGTATGTTTACCTTGAAGAGTACCTTCTCGACAAATATCTCCTTTTGAACGTCATATTTTTCTTTCTTATTATTTTTAATTTTTAATATGCATAATCGGAAAACTACTAGCGTTTCGTAATAACCACTGGTGAGAAGAATACACCGAAAGAAACTTAAAATTTAACTCGAAATATTGTCAAAGTACAGGAGTGATGGCTCATGCATGACACAATAGGCTGGTAAAAAGAGTATCAGTAAGCGATATCACATGGAACTTTAACAGGCTACCTATATCTCTATCAATTTTTGTTTGAATGACAAAAGAAAACATATTTGCCCAATATTTTTCAATAATCTACCAGAGACTAATTATTTTAAGAAGAATTTTTTAGGAAATAAGCTAATTTTGCTAGTAGAGTTAGAACGCCGCAGCTACCACTAGCATTAACACTTTACCAAGCATATAATATATGCTTGGTATATATATGTAGGTAGAGTAACCAAAAAAGTTCGTATAGTGGAAGCAGTAGTGGGGGACTGGGGGAAGGCAAGTGAATAGAAAAGAATAGAATCACATTCATTGCAAAAACATAACCACCATACTAAATAGGTACCTATAGCATACTAAGAAGCAGTACAGTAATTTAATCTTTTTTTTTTTTTTTTTTATGTCAGAGGACGGCAAACGAGCAAGCGGGTCACCTGATGGTAAGTGATCACCGCTGCCCATGGACTAATGTAACACCAGGGGTATGACAAGAGCGTTGCCGGCCTTTTGTTTTCCCTCCCCAGAGGGGAGGGGGGATGGATGTGTCTCTGATATTAGTTGCGAGCTGCGCAGTGCGCGCCCCGCTGAACCTAATATTGGGTACTGCGCATCGACTCGCGCGATATTCCAAGCTGCCATAAAGTTTGATTCGGACTGTACTCATAATATCAGAGTTTGCCGTATTGCCGGTGTGCTGTGGTATAGTAACTTGCCCATATCAGTGGTCAGTCTACTTTACCATTTCTAGAGCTCTGCCATCTAAGTAGTACTCTATCATTTATTACTATGTGTACTGGAGGCTTGACTGTTCGATTTATGAAGCTTTATTGTCATGGGTATCTGTGGTGGGATAAATATATGTATTTACCAGCTTTTTCTCCTGACTTGGCAATAACATTATAGCCTATGTGCTCCTCTTTCTCATCTGAGCAATATCATTAATTTCATCAAAATTCAACTTGTTTTTCGTATGTGTGGCCAACACTGGTGTCAGATTTTTCAAGCTGCCTTAAGGCATCTGACATAGCTTAACGACTGCCATCAACGATGACAGCCGGGACCAACGGCTTAACGTGCCTTCCGAAGCACGGAGGAGCTCGAGATATTTTTATGCCACTTGCGGTCACCCATCCAAGTAGGGACTGCACCAGGGGTTGCTTAACATACGTAAGCGCTCATAGAGCTCACAGCCACTGGACCATCGGGCTCCTCCTAAAATTCAACTAGAAGTTTTTGTGTCAAGGAGTAACATACATGCATCCTTTCAATATATCCATCCTTGACTGCCTCTGTGATCCAGTGCTCAAGGCATTTGCGTTATGGTCCAGGATCCGGGATCAAATCCTACTAGGTAGCATACTTTGTCAAAGATGTTTTTAATCTGGTTAGATTTTGCAGGCTTCAATCACTTGATTGATTAACCGAAAATAAGATGATTCCATTGTTTGTTAACTTCTCAATATCCTATTTATGACATAGTTTATGTGTGGGTCTCAAGCGCCATTGAGCATTTGTTTTTAACCTATCCTAGGATTGGTTCTTCTTTTCCCTTTGAGTTGCGGAAGCCATGCAGCAGTAGCTATTTGTAAAAACCAGTAACCTCGTCAAATCCAAAGTAGTGGACCCTGAGCCTTGAAGCATTACTGCTGAGGATGTAACCGGGAATATGCTTTGATGATGTTGATCCTTCTAGTAATGAATTCATCATTATCATTGTCAATCAATGGTTCAGCTTAAAAATACCCACAATTTTTTTTACTACTACCTACTACTACAATTTGAATTTGAACAGGATGTCATGTTTCATCAATGAGGTTACCAAATGTTTTTGGGCTAAAGCCTAATTATTTATCTCAGTCTAACTATCAAGGTACTGAACTATATTTTCTTTATTTTGATTGCAGTTATAAACTTTGTGACAGTTTATCCCAGCATATAAAAAGCAAATAGTTATGTCTGCTGCCGATTCCCTCTCAGCGGAAGACAAGGAGTTCCTTGCCCAATGTGAGGAGGAACTTAAAGACAGGTTCACAGAGAAAGATGAGAACTACATGAAAGTGTTCAATGCAGAACCATCTGTGCCACCCATAATGCCTTCATGGTGGGTTCCCAACTCCGGACGCCGAAACGATCGCCGAAATAACAGACGGAACCATCCATATGATAGAAATGACCGGTATGGAAACAGAGATCACGATAGGAGAGACAATCAGAAGCGGTCGGACTACGGCGAGCGCAGAGGATACAATGACTATGGCGACCGCAGAGGATACAACGATTACGGCGACCGGAGCCATGGCTACCGTCCACAGAGACCCCGATACTAATGGTTGTGTTTCTAGGTTAAGAATTATAGGATTTTAAATGAAATAAATAAAATCTTTCTCAAAAGAATATATTCTCAATTATTATGGCTTGATTTACATTTTAACAACTTATAAATTACATAATAAATCACCAATAAAGTAATGCAGCTACAGCAATCGTAAGATGGAAATCATAACAGAATAAATAAATATTAAATTTCTCACTGCTACTCAACAAGTCTAATGATTATAAATTTGTAACAATAATTATGCCGATATAATTTTAAAACCTAGGTTTTGTTTCTATTTCATTCATGATGTACACAAACAATAACAATGTCAAAATATTTATGGAATACGCGCGCATGGTCAGCTCAGCTAAGGGCGCGCACACATTAGGCGTTCAGCGACGCAAGCACAAAGTTTTCAACACGCAGTTCTAAAAGCGCGCGTTAGCACGCCATAGCTTGAATTTAATCGTCAAAAGTTGCATCTTATAACGCTTTAAACCGCCCAATGTGTACGAGCCGTGTCCATCGGGTACAATCAAACTGCTATTTAATTTTTCGATGCTTGTACTTTCTACCACCAAACATTGCAACGTCACGTGGCCTCTCACAAAAATATATATCTCCACTAATCTCGAATAGGAATACATCGTATATACATGAAAACAACGAGCGCCGACATCTGCGCTTCTCTGATAAATAAATAATGTTATACGACCAGAAAGTCTGAGTAACATCATGCTAAGTGACACATTACTAAGCACAATGACAATTACATTTATCAAGCTCTCTAAGATAACTATTTAAAATATTTTTACTATTTAATTAATATTATATATCGGCTACTCATCTCTGTTTTGAAGCATTTATCACAAAAATAACTTTACATGCTTATAGTTTTCACATCTCTTCTGCAAATTTCACGCTGCGTACCCACTACCACTACCTATATCATGCATAGTGAGGGCACAGAGTGAACTAAAACCCATAAAAATACTACAAGTGATAAAGCTTCAATATTATAACAAAATGCAACCATATTTAATCAAATCACAGTGAAGTGTAACATAATTATGCTCACTAACTTAATATTATGACTCAATACTCAATACATACACGACAACATAACACAAAATCCACTACATAAATAAATATACTGCCCAGTGTCTCCACTCTGTTTTAATTTCAATTTAATTTTAACGATATGTCAGTCAAAGCCGATTCGCTTTGGCAAGATTTCTTGTAATCGGTTGTGATGGGGTCTGAAGCATTCCAGGTAGACCGAAGTCCCGATTCACTTGTAACGGCAGCGGATCTTCACACTGGGGAACACTATAAGATGGCGTCTAACACATAATGATCGCTTCGTTAATTATAAACTTCGACATAACATTATACAATGATTTTATCGTTACAAATACGTTTTTAATCCTTAACAACAATGCACGATATAAATTGTATGAATTGACACGTAATCCTCGTCGGCGGCGAGCGGGCTCGTCCGCGCACCTTCCAGCTCGATCACTTCAACTTACATACGAATGACAATTGACTAGGATTAATGCACTTGCTCTGTCGGCTCTCGCCGGGCGGCACTCCATCCGAACACGCCTCTAAATTCGGAGAGGATCAAAACATTGGTCAGGTTTCAGTACATTTGACTAGAAATGCGCATAGACGTTCCGATTAGTCTCCGTCGGCCGGGCGGGCCGGTATTTCGAGTCACAATGCGAGTACAAAATCGTTTTCAGACTCATCAGTTAGAAAAGACTGACTTGTAAAAGTGTCAAATCTTCGTAGCAAATTTCATAAGATAATCTAAAGCTTATTTGATTTGAAAGTAGAAACGTGGGGCGTTGTTTGCCGCTCAGATGAAGGTCCAGCATTCCATGATCTTGACGATGAAGTCTTCGCGGGTGGTGAGCGGCTCGTTGCCGTAGGTGGTGCAGCGCTGCGTGCGGCCGAGGTACAGGTCGCCGTCCAGCCAGAGCCCGAACTTGCCGTCGCCCGCGCCGATCGAGATGTTGTCCGCGCTGCCGCGGATGAAGTACATGTTGTCTCCCGTCCAGCCCCAGTACTTGAACTTTGTCTTCACTGGCGGTGGTTGATCTGAAGATAGAATACAATTAAATTTTAGCAGGGGGAACTTTAGAAGTAACAAATGCACATCTTGGTCATCATCAGGCAGTAGAGGAGCCACGATAGACGTGACTCTTCTCGGCTTAATGTGGGTGTTCTGAAATAAACGTCAGCAGCACTGAGGCATCGGGTCCGGTGAGCTGTGATTGGTCCACAATGTGTCAATTGTTGCAGCTTGTCAAATATTATCCAATGACAGCGGCTTATCCCTCAGTGCTGCCATCTAGTTGTAAGCATTTCACAAAACCCTCATAGATTATTTATTATAAAGATATTTATTCTAAAATGTACGAACCTCCTTTCTCGTCCTTGTTTTCGTCGTTCTCGTCTTTGGGTTTGTCTTCTGGCGGGGGGAGCTGGGGCTGCGAGGCGCGCCGGTCCTCCACCCTCTGGAACGAGAACAGGAGGGACTCGCCCGTGCCGTAGAAGTGCTCAGACGGGTGCAACGCGCATGACGTCAGAGCTCCAAACACCTGGAAAATATTCACAATTTATGACTCAGCATAGGTACTTCTCTTTATATTATGGCGTCCACACCGGGTTTTGGTGATTCTGCCAATGTCCAGTTTGATGAGATTCAAAGTATCGGTGTTGTAGTTTTAACAAGTAGCAATCAAAGATGGCGCGGGCCCTTTGATTGCCTCATTTGAGAGCTAGAGACAGACAGTCAACTTTCAACTACTTAGACATCGATCACGAGCACGAGCATTTATAACACTTAACTACACCAATTTCATAACATAAAAGTCCAATAAAATCAGCAAAATCATATAAGGCAAACCCCAACTGAACCCCTAGACTTCCCACCACAAACTCCCGACAAGATACTTGGAAACCTGCAATTTTTTTCATTTTTTATTCTTTGATATACAGCATAGTAATTGTTACTTAAGTCAACTGAAATAAGTCCTATATGTATAAATATTGACACAGAAAGCGATAGAACCTTCGTAGCCACATAAAATATAATAGTCAATAAATATACATCGGAGGCCTAGGCTGGCTGGGAAAATGTTAATCGACCTCCTACACATTATGTAAATTACTAGCGAGGGAGACAAGTTTTCTAGAAATATTTGTAACAAAATACTGGCGTGAACGACTTGTTTAATAGCTGGTCTAGTTATCCAACCTTGACTAAATTGAAAATTAGCTGGCGCCTACGGATCCACACGTTTTAATATCGATCCCTCAACAAGTTTCTTTTTTTCCGAGATGAAAGGTCCTTCTCCGTTCCCCTTAAATGAATGATCGGTTCAGTAGTTTATGCGTGAAAGCGTTACAAATTACGCATATTTAATACTAGTTATGACTGACTGTTTCCCGTGTCTTTTCTACTTCGTCCACGTGAGTTTCGGTTTCTGGTTGGTTTCTGGTCTGGACTGCAGGTTCTGAAGCATCTTAGATGAGGATGTACTGTCTGACGGAGTTGACCCTGGTGTCTATTCTAGTGTTTCTCGCTCGATATCTCAAGATATCATGGTGGCGCCACTAGCATTCTTATCAAGATGATTATACTCTATGGAGATCACACCTACATACAGCAAAGTGAAGACAGCATTTTTGACCTTGAAGACAACTCGTATATCCTTTCTCTTTCCGCACATTTACAATGCTTTTCTGTTAAGTACATTCGTATTAAATTTAAAAAAAAATAAGATACCTATAGGAAAAATAATCCACGTGGGCAGGATTTAAACGTTGCGTCTTTATACGACTACGCCTTACCAATTTTAACACCGCGGATCAATCCTACACGTTGAATTTCTCCACCATATCCCATTCCCCTTATATTTTGCGTAACCTAACATAACGACCCCACCATTACAAATGTAGTATTTGTTTTAATTAATTTTACAATGAAGTTGAAAATCAATTAATATGTAGGATTACATTATTAGTTTTAGGATTAAATAAGTCATGAAGGCGAGCGAGAAGTATTTCTGACTCTTTCATACACAGTTCGAAAAGAGTCTTCAAGGTTTTATAAAGGCGAGATCTCCACAGGGTATGTGGAGATCCAGCCCCTCGAAGTCCTGAAATCCTGGGTATTTCCCTGGAGGGGTTCAACACTTACATTGTTATCGGTGTCCTGTATGACGAGCAGCACAGGGCTATCGACGCGCTGCATCTTGCGGTACATGGAGGCGAGCGAGAAGCCGTGCTGGCTCGTGCTGAACGCGAGCTGCCACATGTAGCCCTGCGCGCGCGCCGGCAGTACTGTACACAGCTTCTCTCTGCAAATTTACAATTGGACCAATTATTCGCGAAAGGTTTTGACATGCAGCAAAAGATTACTAATTAATTAAATGGTGAATGGATACGGGCCCTGAGAGGAACAGTTGAGTAGGCCCTGAGAAGGACCATTGGGTAAGCCCTGATTAGGACCATTGGGTGGGTTATGAAAAAAAAACATTTTTCTTCGTTTTCTTTATGCATATCATGCCGGAAGGCCATCTTAAATTTTAGGGCTTTCAACAAGCGGTGGTTATTCATTGAGAACCACCCAGAGAACACGTGTGCATTCAGGATTGCTACCTAAGCCAATAAATTGCTGCCCAATTAGACCAATGATGTCATGTCTTATTCGATTACAAAAAGAAAATACCATACAAGGAACGTGTTTTTGAGTTATTCGTAGTCCCGTAAACCCTTATTATGTGATTCCGACTCGTATTTGGCCGATTTTAATTTACTTGTATGCATGACTTTCCAAGATTGGCTTCCGACAAGAGAAGTTTATTACACCCTCAAGGTTGTAGTTGTGCTTGGGTAATGAATCCTTTAAGACCCTGTATATGCATAGAATGTCCTTGAGATCGGAGGGCATCAAAAGGTGATAGATTAATTTTATTGGACCAGTGCTGCCTCCATTTCAAATAAAATAAAAGGAAACGAAGTTTATTTAAAATTTTATTCCAGTAAAGCCCTAGATAACAATTCAAAGTATATTATGAACGACTTTTTACAATTTAAAGTGTAAACGTGAAGCCTTATTAAGCGGTTTTGTTAAAAACGTCCACTTTTGGCCCCATTGAAATGATCTATTTCAAATGGGGACAGCACTGAACCACTTAAAATTCATGTATCACCTTAAGATGGCATGGGATTTGAAAGAGTGAATATTTTTAGAAGAGTAATATGCAAAAATTACCTGTGTTCCATGGTGAATATCTCGGAGGTGCCGATGAGGTCGGGCGGCGAGAACTCCATGTCGACGGAGGCGCCCGACGAGTACAGCGCACGCCGCAGTTCATCGCTCATCGACAACACCTGCACATGACATGACTCACTGTTACTTCTGGGATTACAATAATAATGCATTTCATTAGCAGTGTCAGGAACGCGTGGAGCGTTTACTTAAATCTTAAGGGTAATAACAGCGCGGATGGTACCAACGCCACACGTACGAGCGCGCGTTATTCACTATTTAGAAGACGTTTATAGGTAAATTTACTCCATGCGCACCGAATACTGTTCTTTAGACATAGTGTTGCACAATTTGCACATCTGGCGGTATGCTATATAAGCTGGACACCGCGACACGGCTCTGTAAGACCCTAAGTAGGTAACCGCGAAAATATCAGCCTGAATTTCATAATCGCGAGTGACAAAAAAGTCGTTAAGACTGCATAAGTTTAGCTACATGAGCAAGATATATGTAAAGTTAGTGTTTTATATACTAATCGGCAGTAGGATGTAACGACATGTGCAACAATATGACAAGTTGACACGTTACGAGAAACAAGTCTAAGATTCCGATATTTGTAAAATAACGAAAAAGGAAGGTACATTTGAAAAATACCTAACTGGCTTTTTTCCGTGGATAGTATAATAAAGTGCCATCTATCTATACAGTTGGCAGTTGTCTGACACAAAACACTGGTCTATTTTAGGATGAGGCCACCAATAACTAACCGGCCTACACCGAAACAAACTGCACATTCTTAATTGCCAGCAAATTGTCAAAAATGTAGCAAGCAATTGACACAACCACCACCACCACAATTGTACGTAAATATTATTTTGTAAATTGTGTTACTTTTTTGTTAAACACCAATTTGTGTAAATATTAATATTTATTTATATACACCTTTAAATTTTTTAATTTTTAATCTTTTTATTTATATACACTATTTATATAAATATTTATTTACCTTTTATTTTTATTTTATTTTTAATCCTTTTAATCTTTTAATTAATTATTTATTATACGTAGAACAGTTGTAATGCTATTCACAAAGATGAGTCTCTTGTTCACAAAGAACTTCTAGACTTGAAGTACTAATTTTGACATCCCATAAAAATATCAATTTGTTTGAGGGAGTCATTATTTTTTTCAGATTTCGATATTTCGGCATAAGTTTGTTCAAAAGGTAATAAAACAGGCAACTTTCGTCATCTTCACTGATTACTTAACTATAAAAACAACCCAGTTTATTATAGAACAGGATTTAGTTTTTTTTTCAATATGGGACAACGCTGTGTGGCCAATGTTTGTGTCGGTGCAAACCGGTATCTTGGTGGGTCACTTAGCCACTTTCAAACGATATTGTTTATGAGATTGGGATAAATATACTCTTGTGTATGTAGGTCGACGACACCGTAATTATTTTAATTTCAGGCACAGCTCAATTCTATTGTGGGCACCACCAATTGTTTAAGTGGAAACCTTAGTCAGCAAGGTATTTTTTTTTACTTTGAACGAGACTACTCCGAGTATAAATACCTGCGAACAAGTATGACAAGGAAAACGATAGAAAAATTAAATCAGCTGGTCCTCTCATCGGAGTAAATAGTTATAAGTATATAAAAATCCAAAACATATGACTTAAATTATTATTGACCTAATTTTGGCTTGACATACCTTTTCTGAACATTGTATGCAGGTAAATTTGAAATTTCTGGCAATATTTAAAATCAGAATCCTTAATATAGACCCGAAGAAGAGGTTAAAAAATAAAATTGGATCTTGAATTAGCATTTAGTTCTTTGGAAAGTCTTATACTTAGTTGTTTTTTCAAAATTTATCTTTTTTTTTTCACGCTGATATATTAGAGATTCTGGTGTCGTCATAAAAATAGTGCCAGGGAGATTCGAAACCCCTTGTATAATATTTACAAAGTAAAAAAAAAAAAACATTTTTAATAGTCCAGTCGCCAAGTTCAAGTTATAATAAATCAACTTTTGCTCTGTAATTTGCATGCAATCAATCTTAGCATGCAAAATCCAATGTCAATACGTATTATAGTTGGCTGCTGTACTTTATTATGGAAACAACGCGATTTGTATGCGACGGCTAAGTTAATGAAACCGATGCAACGTCATGCTCAGAACAATAAGAATTGTGATTGGAAATGAATACTGAATTATGAATAAGCATTTGAAAAAATTGGCCATCATGGGCCTGGCCGACGTGAAACATCAAATTGATGGCGTCATGGCAAACGAATCAGTTTAAGGCTGAGCTCAGATCAGGCAAACAGTGTGTCCAATGTCGCTTACGTAGGCTGTAAGCCATATCAGCGGCGAATTCTTAGCCACGCCGGCAATGAACCCACATCACGCAAGCAAACAACACTCAGTCGATCTACTATTTTCCTAATCTGAACAAATCCTTACAAGTATCGATCGTCCATAGATGTTTCACATCAAAAAGATGGATTCCTTCGTCATGATGGCTGGTGAGGTGATGATGGTCGGGTGCACTAACGAGGGATGCATCAGACTACAGTTCACATTCAACATTCACAGCGGAGCGTGCGAGTGCACTACCCGTTTAGCTAAACGCCAATCAGTGGGAGCTTAGAACATTCAGTTGGGTGCTACTAGATATTAAGTACAATATAGGTTTAATGGGACTCTTAAATGGCTCTAAATTGTGTATTAACTAGGTGCTAATTAACGACTTACAGATAACATAATTCAAATAGAGTTTAAATCTAAAAGATAACTTATATTAATACACAGTAAAAAGAAATAACATTTTTGACCAAGAATTTTCACTGTGGGTCGTGGCAATTTTTGAAGGTTAATTTATGTTTATTTATTCTTATGTAAAATACCTAAGAATAAATACACATAAATTTGCCTTTATCAAAAGTCACGCCTGTGAAAATAATAACAAACGTTGAATTATTTATAATCATATTACCTATATAAAAAAAATATATTTAGAAGACGTTTATAGGTAAATTTACTCCATGCGCACCGAATACTGTTCTTTAGACATAGTGTTGCACAATTTGCACATCTGGCGGTATGCTATATAAGCTGGACACCGCGACACGGCTCTGTAAGACCCTAAGTAGGTAACCGCGAAAATATCAGCCTGAATTTCATAATCGCGAGTGACAAAAAAGTCGTTAAGACTGCATAAGTTTAGCTACATGAGCAAGATATATGTAAAGTTAGTGTTTTATATACTAATCGGCAGTAGGATGTAACGACATGTGCAACAATATGACAAGTTGACACGTTACGAGAAACAAGTCTAAGATTCCGATATTTGTAAAATAACGAAAAAGGAAGGTACATTTGAAAAATACCTAACTGGCTTTTTTCCGTGGATAGTATAATAAAGTGCCATCTATCTATACAGTTGGCAGTTGTCTGACACAAAACACTGGTCTATTTTAGGATGAGGCCACCAATAACTAACCGGCCTACACCGAAACAAACTGCACATTCTTAATTGCCAGCAAATTGTCAAAAATGTAGCAAGCAATTGACACAACCACCACCACCACAATTGTACGTAAATATTATTTTGTAAATTGTGTTACTTTTTTGTTAAACACCAATTTGTGTAAATATTAATATTTATTTATATACACCTTTAAATTTTTTAATTTTTAATCTTTTTATTTATATACACTATTTATATAAATATTTATTTACCTTTTATTTTTATTTTATTTTTAATCCTTTTAATCTTTTAATTAATTATTTATTATACGTAGAACAGTTGTAATGCTATTCACAAAGATGAGTCTCTTGTTCACAAAGAACTTCTAGACTTGAAGTACTAATTTTGACATCCCATAAAAATATCAATTTGTTTGAGGGAGTCATTATTTTTTTCAGATTTCGATATTTCGGCATAAGTTTGTTCAAAAGGTAATAAAACAGGCAACTTTCGTCATCTTCACTGATTACTTAACTATAAAAACAACCCAGTTTATTATAGAACAGGATTTAGTTTTTTTTTCAATATGGGACAACGCTGTGTGGCCAATGTTTGTGTCGGTGCAAACCGGTATCTTGGTGGGTCACTTAGCCACTTTCAAACGATATTGTTTATGAGATTGGGATAAATATACTCTTGTGTATGTAGGTCGACGACACCGTAATTATTTTAATTTCAGGCACAGCTCAATTCTATTGTGGGCACCACCAATTGTTTAAGTGGAAACCTTAGTCAGCAAGGTATTTTTTTTTACTTTGAACGAGACTACTCCGAGTATAAATACCTGCGAACAAGTATGACAAGGAAAACGATAGAAAAATTAAATCAGCTGGTCCTCTCATCGGAGTAAATAGTTATAAGTATATAAAAATCCAAAACATATGACTTAAATTATTATTGACCTAATTTTGGCTTGACATACCTTTTCTGAACATTGTATGCAGGTAAATTTGAAATTTCTGGCAATATTTAAAATCAGAATCCTTAATATAGACCCGAAGAAGAGGTTAAAAAATAAAATTGGATCTTGAATTAGCATTTAGTTCTTTGGAAAGTCTTATACTTAGTTGTTTTTTCAAAATTTATCTTTTTTTTTTCACGCTGATATATTAGAGATTCTGGTGTCGTCATAAAAATAGTGCCAGGGAGATTCGAAACCCCTTGTATAATATTTACAAAGTAAAAAAAAAAAAACATTTTTAATAGTCCAGTCGCCAAGTTCAAGTTATAATAAATCAACTTTTGCTCTGTAATTTGCATGCAATCAATCTTAGCATGCAAAATCCAATGTCAATACGTATTATAGTTGGCTGCTGTACTTTATTATGGAAACAACGCGATTTGTATGCGACGGCTAAGTTAATGAAACCGATGCAACGTCATGCTCAGAACAATAAGAATTGTGATTGGAAATGAATACTGAATTATGAATAAGCATTTGAAAAAATTGGCCATCATGGGCCTGGCCGACGTGAAACATCAAATTGATGGCGTCATGGCAAACGAATCAGTTTAAGGCTGAGCTCAGATCAGGCAAACAGTGTGTCCAATGTCGCTTACGTAGGCTGTAAGCCATATCAGCGGCGAATTCTTAGCCACGCCGGCAATGAACCCACATCACGCAAGCAAACAACACTCAGTCGATCTACTATTTTCCTAATCTGAACAAATCCTTACAAGTATCGATCGTCCATAGATGTTTCACATCAAAAAGATGGATTCCTTCGTCATGATGGCTGGTGAGGTGATGATGGTCGGGTGCACTAACGAGGGATGCATCAGACTACAGTTCACATTCAACATTCACAGCGGAGCGTGCGAGTGCACTACCCGTTTAGCTAAACGCCAATCAGTGGGAGCTTAGAACATTCAGTTGGGTGCTACTAGATATTAAGTACAATATAGGTTTAATGGGACTCTTAAATGGCTCTAAATTGTGTATTAACTAGGTGCTAATTAACGACTTACAGATAACATAATTCAAATAGAGTTTAAATCTAAAAGATAACTTATATTAATACACAGTAAAAAGAAATAACATTTTTGACCAAGAATTTTCACTGTGGGTCGTGGCAATTTTTGAAGGTTAATTTATGTTTATTTATTCTTATGTAAAATACCTAAGAATAAATACACATAAATTTGCCTTTATCAAAAGTCACGCCTGTGAAAATAATAACAAACGTTGAATTATTTATAATCATATTACCTATATAAAAAAAATATCCTTGCAAAATCGTTGATGTTTATAGAGATAAAATCGAGTTAATATTTGGAACCTTAACAGTAATCAAAATAACACTTAAAATACGGAACTGGAATAACATTGAATAATAATATCTACTATGTACGCACACGACAAAATAGGATATGTGACTTTCAATAAACACCTTACATGTACTGATCATAAAATAAATCCAATAATTTATGTATCCTTGGCAAAAATTTATTACTTTTAATCTTGTAAAAAGATAACCAGAATGTACAATTTCTACCAGAAATGTGGTACGTACGTAAGTTAATCGTAAATTACCAAAAGTTGTATGTCTTTGTTAATAAAAAATCTGGTTACTGATCTTTGAAATTACAACTGACATCTAACTGACGGAATAATTGTAACTTAGAACGAAGTACGAGTAAAATACGGATGGTCAATTTTGCTAAGATAGAAAAGCAAGACCGACATACCTAGCTAAAAATACTTTCTTTAAATCTGTTTACTTATTAAAAAGATATTACGAATAAAAAGTGTATCTGATCCAAATTAAAAAGAAATTTGTCGAATATAAATGACATTATAACGACGGAGCAGGTAGCATAAATTCTACAGTTTCTCACCTCGCATATGGAGTGTATCGTTGCCCTCCTTAGAGATTGTAGAGTCCCCTTCTTTTTGGACAGCCCAGTTTGCCTGTCGCATACCGAATGTATGGTCCCCCTTCTGCGCGCCGTGATATTGAACATGGCCATTTCAACACTCCTTAATTTGTTAATAGCTATTGTTTTAATCCTGCTCACTACTCGTCTTATAAAACTTAACATTTTGATGGCGTTGTAATAAAATTTTCTTTTTAATGAAAATGTGAATCGGACGTTTTATTACGGAAAAGCGCAAAAACGACTGATCGGATTAGAATGAAACAGGTGTATAGGTTATCCGTAAATTTAACACACGATATGATACTTTTTAGGTTGTCGGTGACTGAACAAGTCGCAGCCGAATCTACAATATTATCGACTGCAGTTAAAATGTTAAAGGTTTTATTGCCACGTTTTCGTTTCCTCGATGGTGATACGTAATGCTGTAGCTGCAGTATTATGGGTGTGAACCAATGGCCATAGCGGCCTCAGATTTTCCAATTATTTCCCGAGCACGAGCATTATGCCAATTTTGTGCTTCGCGCGAGGTGCCGGCATGAGGACGAGGAAACGCTGACTGACGCGCCCGGGCGGCCGGCCTCACAAGAAAACACGGCTATCTTGCATTATCGTCAATAATTTACAATGCACAATTTGATACACGAATATAATGGGATTATGCTGGATTATAGCTCTTAAGCGACAATAAACTGGGGCGATAATGACGCGTTAAATTTAAGTTTGCATATGTTGTATACCTACCTACTTAAGCAAACATAATTATGTATTTATTATATTATAAATTTAAAGATACAATCACGTTAAAATTTAAGTTTACAAATGCACTTTAACAAACGTTAAGTAATACTTATAAATTTAAAGATACAATTCTTTGTAAAGATGTTGTGTCGAAAAGGTAATCCAATTAAATAGAGAAAACTGACCAGTGCATTATATTAAAAAGTTAAACACCAACTGCAGCTGTAATAAACTAAGTTTTAGCGAGACTATCGATATTTATATATGCATGCGAAATTACAATAACTTAACAAAATTCACGGGTTAATGTATTTATAGCATCATATTTAGAGATAAATCAGAGTTTAAAACCTTATAGTTAAGTATAGCTTAACGAACAAAGTTTTGGTTCAATGATAGATAAATGGAAGTAATGTTAAGAATAGGAAATTGACGTTCTAAATATAACGAATTCCAAACTGTGTTATTTGGTAACAAGCTACAGATGTAAAAATAGAAATACGAGATAAAACCACTTTAAAAAATGCTGATTATTAGTGACATGGTATAAAGGTTGACCAAAAGATAATAGTAACAACTTGTTACCAATACATGTCAACATTTAATCAGTTAAAGTTAGTGCTTTTTTTAAAACTTATTTTAATGTTTCTGATCGTACAGATATATTTTAGTACGAAGAAATGAAAACTGTTTGATTTCGCGGATGACCACTGGAGTTATGATAGTATCGTCGGATATAATCCCAAGTAACAGCTTAATGTTGTCAATAAAGCTCAACATCAGCACTAATAGCGCGATACGCTATCAGATAAGTGGCGTGAATCGATGCCATGTGTGTGTCGCAGATAAACAAGTTCACACAATGGTGGGTGGTCTTTATCTCTTATCGATGGTTCGTCCATTGTTGGGCGGTTTGTCAAACGTCGCAATGAAATGTGTTGGCAAACAAACCACCTGTTAAGTAGTTTTCGTAGTACAATTATGCATTCAAAACCATCATTTAACCGAAAAGTTCGAATATGGTGAAGGAAGACAATACTAACGGTAAGTATTACATATGCAGATCTGTGGTATTTTAGTACTCATATTGGATCTATCCTAGTTTGAATGTGAACGTAATTTTATATGTCTAGCTAGCTGAATTGACCAACTTCGTTCCGCTTATAAATGTTAAAAAACCGGCCAAGTGCGTGTCGGGCCACGCGCAGTGTAGGGTTCCGTAGTTGCGAATGACAACTTTGAGTTCACACTGTTCACACTCAGTTTAACGACCAAAAACATGTACCAAGGAAAATGTATGAAATTTTACATTTTCGAGTACATTTTATAAGTTGGTTGCCTATAACTTTTTAGTTTGTACTTAGTACTCAGCTCTGATAGTTTTCCTTTCAACTTCAGTATATATACTACTGCTGTAATTTTTTTCACGTATCGATATATAACCGTAGATAGAGGGCGGGACACTTACCTCTAACAAAAATTTGCACTTTAAAACCAAATATTTCGAAAACGGATTCCTAAATCGAAAAATAGTGTTCTCAACCTCACAAAATTTTTTCTTAACCTATTTAACGATACCCCACATGATGGGTAAGTAGAGAAAAAAAAAATACTCCCCCACGTTACTTGTATGGGAGCAACCCTAAAATTTTTTTTTTCAAGATTTTCTTTTACCACTTTTTTTGACATGATTAATATATATACCCATACCAAATTTCAGCTTTCTAGTACTTATAGTCTCTGAGTAAAACCGCGGACGGACAGACAGACAGACATGGCGAAACTATAAGGGTTCCTAGTTTACTACGAAACCCTAAAAACGGGAAAATAAATTATATTACAAATTTATTTCTTACTGATTCTTTTAGCTATTCTGCTATTTGGAATAGAGAAAAATCCAACAAATAAAAGATTCTAATTAAGTAAGAGGGCAGACGCAAATCATGCAGCTGTGGGTCAGTTGCCGTTTGTATTATAATTATGTATATGTCGTGGCCATATCGTAGAATCGATCACTTTATGAAGTGATTGTCAATTTTATGAAATGGTCGCATTTCATGAAATGTTAACCTGTCTATTGGCCACATCATGATGTAGATTGGGCAGATCAATGACAATATATCGTTTAACGATGTGTGCAGCCAAACGCGTGGCTCTTTCATGAAATGGTCAAAATTGTTTGATCATATCGTAAAATAGTTTCTTTAATTACCGGTAGAGGCGCTACAAACGCTTTGTTTGTTTTGTTTATGTGGAAAGATGGCGGCCGCCGGCGAAAACCGCAGTGAAAATGTGAACATTATGTTGAATTTGTTATGTTTTTTTTAATTTTGTGTCAGTCAGACGTAAAAAAATACAAAATGTTCTTAACATATTCTCAATTTTTGTTAATTATATTTCCTGGACATCCTATTTTACGATCCGGCCAAACGTGAATGACAATATCGTTAAACATTGACGATTCAATGATCTGATCAAATTAAGTTGGCCACATCATATAATGCCACCATTTCATGAAAATGTCAATCGTTTCATGAAAAGATCAATTCTACAATATGGCCACGACATATACATATAAAGATAATATAGGCGATCTAGTCTCATAGTAAAAGAATAATGTATTGTACAGTGATTTGATTTTACATTAGTCTGACATGACATTCCCAGTAAAACAGTTGGAGATTAATGAGTTTAATGACTGACTTAACACTACGTTACTCTAAAAAACACAAAGCACAGCCTTCTTAATGTTAACTTACGAAGTTGTTTACTCATCTTTAAGTCGAGCCCAAGAATACTCTACAGCAAAAACAATAAAGAGTTTTTCACGTATTATGATCGGTTCTAAACGTATCACGTTTAAACTTTCTACATCATCTTCACATTCAATCAGCTCTATTAGTATCATGGAGTTCTATACACGTGGTCAACATTCTTAAGGTACATTTAATGGGGTAAGTTGGTAACAATCGTATAACGAGTTATAGCAAGAAACAAATTAGAGATTTGTTATTTGGGCCACATACCTGTAATGAAAAGCGATATTGTGTTCAATAAAAACTGAAATTGCAATTTTAATTAACTTTAGCATCTACCTTTTGATACACGCACGTGCAGAATACGTATAATTTCACTTAGAAACTTTGCCGTGTAAAATGCAATTTTATTGACGTTTAGGTCGTACCTGAACCGCGTAAAAAACTTAATTATAAATATTAACTTTTTATTTTACGCTGAGAACCAACTGTTCTTATGCAGTCGTATAAAATTATGTTTGAATTTTTGTCGTTAATTAAGCAACGCATGAGAGGTTTACGGCTGAGATCAACTACTTGCGTAGTCACGAATGTCGACATCTCATTTCGTTGGATTAAGTTGCCGATTACAGTTATTTCTAGAATAACTAGTCGCTTTTTGTATTGCAGTAAGTATTTTATCAGCTGGACAGTCTTAGGTATATAAAAAAATAATACATGGGTAGTGATTACCTTTTGGAATCCAAAAAATAGGAATCAAAATATTTCTTTACTTGATTTAAGTGGAGATTAAGCTCTCGATAATTATTTTTTTTTTTTGTTATGTGCTCTATCTGATTTATAAAGTTTGGACAATGTTCGGGTTTATTGGAGACTAGCAGTGTTGTTAATTTTTGCCTGCATATTTATTATTTGTTCTACCAGGGCTTTATAGCAATACAGAGCTGGCGTCTTATGCACCTGCCCATTTTTGTCTCGAACCATAGCTCCTAGACCTTGCGACTGAGATCGACGGTCATTCGCCTCTCTCTCGCTATTTATAGACGAGAGTGGTTCCAATTCAAACCTCAGGGTGCATTTAGACCAGCTCCCTAAGAATCGAACAACACCTTAAAATTTCCGCTCAAAATTTCAAGAACGTGCTCCTATTTGCATATAAAATTTCTTGGCGTCAACTGAAAAACGAATCTTAATACAAAGAACATTAGGCGCAAAGTGCAACTTGTACGTTACAAGTATCGTATGCCTTAAGTTAATCTATTCTCCACAACATTCCATCAATCGGCTCGTTATTAAAATCAAGTAGGCGGAGAACAAAACGCTTTGCATGTGTGTTTTATTAAAAACCTTCGATCATCACGTAAGCAAGTATAAAAAACTGTGGTGTAATATCTTTGCACAGGCAGCTGTTTATTCACAAAGCCTTCTCCACGTATCAAAACATAGAGCGAGGAATTTTATCAAGTATTAAAAACAAACAACGAGCATTCTCTTGCTGGATTGAGTGCACTAACGGTATTTTACTCGGAGAGAGCCTCACCTTATCGCTTTCAAAAGTGGAGGACTTGTCGGGGGCAGCCGTAGGCCCGAGCCTCACCATCTCTATCCATTTCATAGTCTGCATGCTGCGAACGTTTCTTACACATCCAACGATATCGCGGCTCGGCACGCTAACACGGTGCACCACAAAAACACGACATCCACATCACAATTGCCAGCGCTTAATTTAGAAATCACCCACGCGATTACAAGGTTTCGTAACCAAACACTGAACACCGGAGTCGCATGCGTCTGCTTATAAACAACAAACGTTTGTTTTCGGTGTTGCGTACCGGTTGGGTTAACGAGCGCTTGTGAGCCGCGGAATCTCTACAAGTTATTGTATGCAGCCGGCGGGGTCCAAATGTAATTAATATCGAAGTGGCGGGACGCGCGGGGTTATACAGCAGCCGTCGCTACGAACGCGCACGGTGTAGCGGCGCCGCGTGGAAACTAGCGGCCAAAAGAAAGGCTGGCGACGCTCGCTCGTAGGCCCCACCGCGGACCACGCTGAAATTGCATAGCTCCGTCGCACGGAAACTTATTCATCCATAGCAAATAGCCAATTAATGATTTAATGCTGCACGATCGAAGCTATAATCTCGAAGTGTAGGAAATGTGTCCGTCAGTGGCACGTTGATGTCTAATATGGTAGAGCAGACACGCCATAGAAGGAAGACTAATTACCTGCGCTGCCGGTTGAAGGTAGAGTCGGTATTGTGAATGATATTACACGTGAATTAAAGTAATGTCGTCAAATTGAGCAGTAAAGCACGTCTTGAGCGAGTATTCGTGGTGCTGCGGCGGCATTGGGCGGAATGTCAATGCGTCGACCCGCGTCCGAAGGTGATGGCGTGATCGTGCGCGTATCCGGGATTCTTGCTATTTAATATAATTATGCGATGAAATGCGCTGGATGTTTGAATGTTAATTATCATACTTAAGATAAGGCATACTTAAAATCCTCCTTTTTTATTATTTTATATTAAATTGAATTGAATTGAAGATTTATTCTGTTTTGGATGATACTGTCACTGATTTAAGGCAATATAACGACTATCGTTAAATTTGTTTAAAAATATTTAATGAGCAATGACATTCTTATATGAGTATGAAAAAAATACAACACAAATCGTTCGCAAACTCTATCGTGAAGAGAAAAGTTAATCATGGCAAATAATTAATTATTTATCTACAAGGGGATTATTACTCTATCTACAGATTTCAAGGGTGACGTGATCAGGTATTTGTTATAAAATATTGTATCGTTGAGTTAGTATCTCATAACACAAGACTTACTTAAGGCGCTGTAAATAACGGACTGCCGTAAAACGTCTAGTTTTTCGTCGCGCAGTTAGCCTTATTTATCATGGAATACTAGCATGAAAAAAATATGAAGTACAGTTCAAAGATCAAAATAAATGATTTCATCAAAATATTTTCAAAAAAATATTTAAAACCTTGGAAAATAAAATGGCTAAAAGCTAAGTATATCCAGAACAGGTTTCGTCGCGAATTACTTGATATTTTCAGCGATAACTACCATTTTTTTACATCTATAAAAAGTAAAACTTACTGAGCAAAATAGATACCTAAACATATTACAATATTTGGTTATAATTAAGGAATTATTAAATTAAAACCGACAAAAAGCGGCCGAAATGACAGATACGGGTTCGAACTGAGATGGCCTACCGCCATCACCACTTTTAACCGTATTTCATTACCAGTACGTACTATTATCGCGCGATTACCATAACGTACTATTATTATTAGGTGTTACAGCGCCTAAGAACTTACTTTGGGGCTAGCTCAATCTGTGTGATTTGTCCGTATATATTTATTTAACTTTAACTTGCTAAGTTCTTGGGTATATCTTACGACCTAAATACTAATGTTTGTACAGAGCTTTTAATGGCTCTTAACTTGGTATTATATTATAATACATACATAACATATATTGCACCAGATATGACAACACGGAATACACTAAACGATTATGTAAACAAACTCCTATATAAATTCAAATTGTTTAAAAAATGCTACCACCTTACCCCTCAAACATTAACACTTAAGTAATATTAAAATTTAAATGGTTTTTAAATAGCATTACATTTAATATTTAAATTATTAATAAGTATCTTTTTAATAAATAACGCGTCAAAAGTTCAGTTTTCAACAATCAGTCGCTTGAATTATGTATATTATGGCATATGTAGATCTTGAATCACGCATAGGTTCTCCAGATCGGACAGCTCAGTTTTAGCAAAGGTTTTAGTATGTATTTTCATTTAAGTTACTTTTCCTTAATTAAATCTGTCATTCATAAAATAAAACCGGAGTCCATTTGACTCATAACAGAGGGTTAGTTAGTTAGTTGAACCTTACTTAATAGATCATGGCCCTTGTATTGTACCATTTGTAGCAATATTGACATTAAGGATTTAATTATATGAAGTAAATATTTGTTAAAGATAATTTGTTTGACGTCGGTGGTGTCGGTGAGGAATGCAGTGTACGTATCATACTTAAATAATATTTAATTTATAGACCTTTAAATGTTATACAAAATAATTATTGACGCCTTCCGTGGCGCAGCGGTTAACACGCCAACTTGCGACACGAGTAGTCCCGGGTGCGATCCCCGGTCAGGTCATGATGGAAAACTTTCTTTTTCAGATTGGCCTGGGTCTTGGATGTTTATCTTAATAAGAATCTATTATATAATATAGTATCGTTGAGTTAGTATACGACACAAGTTAACAACTTCCTGCGGGGCTAGCTTAAGTGATTTGTCCCTATATATTTGTTTATTGATTCTGTTGACTTTGAAGTGTGATTCAAAAATTAAATAAACAAGAGAGCGTTTTGATACCAGTAATTACCGTTTATAAAGTATGGTTAAAGATAGTTTATCCAAATAAAAAAATGCTTTATTTGTAGTAAACGTTGACTTCGTCGATATTTCACGATACTTGTAAAAAGTTTTTATATAGCAGCAAATATGAGAATTAATTGGTAGCTCTCAGATAAAAAAATACGGACAAATCACACAAATTTAGCTAGCCCCAAAGTAAGTACAAGACTTATGTTATGAGATTCTAACTCGATAGATCGAGAGACTCGACAACGATACCATAATTTATACCAAATACATATACAGGGAGTTGTTTCAATTCATTGGCATCCTTTTAAATATAGGCTATACCCATGATTGAAAGTAATTTAAGAGTACTTTTGAGTAAATTAAAATTACACATTTTTCGAATTGAGAAAAACATTGACAAAGGTTTTAGATAAAAATCAAAAATTAAAAAAAGGACTGAATTTCCGGAACCGCCGAAAAATAAAATGTAATTGTTTTTACGTATGCTAATGAATTCGATTCTACCCTGTTGATATATGATGTATGATAAACATCCAATACCCAATTAATCTGAAAAACATAATTTTCCATTTTGACCTGACCTGGGATCGAAGCCGGGACCTCCCGTGTGCCAGTCTGGTATGATGACAACTAAACCACAGAGGTCACGATGGTAATTTTTTTTTGTGATATGTAGTGACGATAGATCTACGACATTAAGTCTCTAACGCAAACACGTCGACCGTAATTACAACTTAATGATACATGAAATTATAGCTTGTCACTAAAGATGAAGAATATTAAAGTGATGGACAATAAATAACACAGCTTTATACCTTAGTAAGAGCAGGTAAACTAATCAGTAAAGTTAAATCAACTCATGTTTACCGGTTAGAGTTTACTTAAATGCATGCAAATAATACTAGAAGCTTTGTAGATCCGCTAAGAATAATATATGACTGAATTAGAAAGATTAGTTTGCAATAGGAAAGTAATGGTCAGTGTTCAGTGCATAGTCATAAAAAAGATACTCGAATCGAGGAAGAATGCAAGTTTTACCTTCACGGTTAAACCCGAATATCTCTCACACCCTCTGAAACACTACGAAAAATCTACAGACTGAAATATCTAGGTTGCGACGATTTTGTACGATCCCTATAAATATCTCTCGGACACTATGGCACTTAGTTGCATCCAGCGTGCATTTGAGCGGCGTGTAGGGCATAAATCTTCATGTGAGCCCCAACGAGCGGCGTCAGAGCCACAATTAGTCGCGATTAGTGTCCAGACCGGCCGATTAGCTCCCGTAAACTTTTAATGGTCTTGGAACAGTGTGGCATGCAAATTAATTGAGCAGAAGGAGGGACAGATCAATTAGCTTCAATATAATAACAATAAACTTAATATAGAAATGCTTAAGTGCATACCCTAAACAATTATAGTAAAACACTTAGGTAATATTTTTAACAGCCATCTCAGTTTCATCTCAAGCAAAAAGGTTAAATAAAAGTTTTTACAGTAAATTTTTTGAGCAAGTTCAAAACGTTCCTTTGTAAGGACTAGACAGCTATGACGTCACTTATGTAGCTTTAGTACGCCTGATGTTGAAAACTTTGTTCGGCAGCTATGTTAAATATTGCGTATATGGGAATAGCCTCACATCACAAATTACTTTACTTAAAATCTTTCAATAATAAGGGATACATAAGTCTTCAAAGAAACCGATATTAAATAAATGATTAGAGTATTTTTTTAAATAATTTATTCATGTACAATCGTCTTGCCCAACAAATTTTACCACCAATGTACCAATATCATTTAAAAAGTGAGCTTAACAGTATTTTAGATAGATTCTTACGTCATCAAAATAATTGTTATATCTACTAATCAAACAGGTTCACTATTAAAATCGTAGATGCCGATAAGGCAGTTAAAATGTTAAAACAACACGCACTTGATTTCATGCCTTATATTTAAATTGATAAAATGACAGTATTTAATGCCAAGTAGATAAGCTATTAATAAATTTAGTATTCTATTTTTATCTACGTAGACAACGTATTTTATATAGACGATATCAATGTTTACCTAAACACATTTGTCTTGTCCCCTTCGTTTCGAGTCGTTATGGTGATATTTGTTTAATTTAACTATATTTTGTTACAATCTAAGTATTTAACAAATAACTAGGAAATGATATCGAGAGCTATATGAGAATATAAATTGAATTATTAAATAATGGTTAATAAATTTTATAAACTACATCACACAGCTGGGCTTACGCCACCTTCCTTCCATTTTTTTCGATTCTGGTTTGATGATATTTTTCACTGAGTTAAATGAAAAAAACAATGAGAAGGATTATTCAATTAGAGATTACTCAAAATAGTGAAAAATAATTCATTGAATGTTATGAGAACAGTATACTCGTGAATTGACTGCACATTATTTTTATTCAGGATTATAAATTTATTGCCTACTACTATTTGTCTTGGATCTTTAGGTGGCTCATCTTGCATCAACGTATTGTGTTTTTGATATCATCTACTTACATTGATGCCGATATGCATCTGAGCTGGCCCTACAACGAGACAAAAAAAAAACGATATTTTTGCATTATATACCTAAAAATAAAATCAATGACTATTTATAGTTTTATCGATTACTCATTTTGGAATAATTAAATCAAGATTTTTTTAAGTTGCGGTAGCTAAGGTTAGTGTATCAGTTAAATAGTCGTTCACTGTATAAGCGAAGGTGACGCGATACGGCAATACATTAACATTTATTTACAAGAAGGCAGTTAATGTAATACAAAAATAGTCAAGTGATAAATAAACAACGAAATAATACCAGAAACAAGAACAAGGCTGATGAATTTCTACAATTCCAAATTGAACCAGTTCATATTGAAACTCATTAAGGCACGTAGGTATCTCACATCTGATTAATATTGATATTAACCACTTTTTTAGACATCTAGCACTTCGACCGGTTTACGCGGGCATTTATATCATAGGTACATGTTTTGAACAGCACTAAAAAGGGGAAGAGGGTAGGGTGACAACATACTAATTGGGCTCGGGGATGAGGGAAGTGGATTACCTAAAGGGAGCTACCTAAAGGCATCTGACATAGCTTAACGGCTGCCATCAATGTTGGCAGACCAACAGCTTAACGTGCCTTCCGAAGCACGGAGGAACTCAAGATCCTTATATGCCCTTTCCAGTCCCGGAGTACGCCCGGCGGGATTGCTTAACATGCGTAAAGGGCTAATAATGCTCACACCCACTGGGTCATCGGGCTCCTCTATTACTGTTTAGTGTTACCTTGCTGGAGCAGCCTTTATATCCCGGGACCTTTTTCTATTCTACGGCATAGAAGTAAGAACGCGATATTGTAGCTTTTTAACATTTACTTTATAAACATGTACTAATGTTTATTATTGATTCGGATACAAGATAGACAACGTCTCTGCCACCGGCCTGACCTGACATACTTTAATCCACTAATGACTGTTATTGGTCAAAAAACTACTTCCCCAAACATGATATCATGCTGATGCGTGTTGATGCACGTAGGCAGCTCCCAAATGAATCTTAAAATAGACTCCAAATAAATACGGAAAGACATTAGCGATTCTCGATGCTTCTTTATGTCATTTATTCGATTTATCTCGTATCGTGGTGGAAAATTATTGTAGATTATTAGTAAATTTCCGTGGATATTAAAAAGACGATCAACCGCAAGACCGAGACTGTTCCACACTTATAATTTGGCTCACAATTACTGTGAATTGGGAATATCATCCTTAGCATCTTAGTGACAAGTTGCAATGTTTCAAAAATAAATATTAAATTTTTGATAGTTGACATTTATATTGTTTTTTTGCTGACGTCACATAGCCTACGACATTTCGGGAACGAATACGAATTTGGTGACACCTCACACTTCAAAATCCGTCAAGCTGTTAACAGTGATACAAACATACGCGTGAAAAGCAATACCCTCCTTCTGGGTGGGTCAATCGGTTAAAAAAGAAAAGTAACGTGAATTTCCATGGTTAAACAATGAACGGTCAAAAATACTGACAAACTGTGCCACTGTCGTATTTTTTATCAAATGTGGACAACTTCTATGGAAGTAATAGTTTTTGGAAAACGAAGATATCGTTATTTCCACTGTTGTGCAACGGTCGGTCACTGCCTCACTGTCATTCATTTAATTGAATAATTTGACTCAGTAACCGAGGCAGGCGGCAGGGGCCAACGTCTAAAGGAATTTTTAGGAGACCGAGTTAGATTAGGCACCTATAGATTTTTTTCCATATTTTGCAATACTTTCAGATTATAAATTTAAGGCCATACCTGATTTTTTCGAGATCCAATGTGGGCAGCGCACATTTCTATTGAACCGATCATCATTTAAAAATAAATTATTTAATGAACAACGCAGATATTATTAAATTTTTTGTTATGTGAAACCCCATATAATTAAATATTACCTATCCATATCCGTTAACTATTTCTTCGTCGGTTTAGTGTCCGGTGAACGCCAGTGTATTAAAATCATCAATCTCTATTGTAAACACATCGATTGCACGAAACATGTTTGTAACATCATTAATGGCTCTACGCATTGCATTACATAATGCCTCTATTGTTGGCCACAAGATAAAAAAATACTATTGTATTAATCCAGTTTACATAATGTGAAAATAAGTGCCAACTCTTTCAAAATTGCTTTAAATGTGCTAGCGGCACATTTATCTATCGCATATTGTGTAAAGGAAGGCAGACACTGGGAGCGAATAAATCTGTCCCTTAATCTTGATAGGAAAATTTTACTGCACCGAAAAGATTATTTTATTTTTAAATTGGAGTATTTGTTAGTAAATACTTCGAAGAAATACCTTACTTAAATAAGAAGAAAGGTGGAGCATTTTTCTTGACCTACACTAGAAGATAATTAGTGAGAAACTGGCTTTTTAAACTAGCCCAGAAGGAAAAAGGTAATATTGGGTCCTTCTCTACTGATCTCAACCAGGAATTAATCAAAAGTTAAATTACGAAAATAAAACTGAATTTCATAAATTCCAACAAGATCTTAAATAAATAAAGGTAGTATAGTGCAAGCCGTTGGTAGATGGATTAATAACAACCCATCTCGTCGAGTTAATCTCATTGCATTTAAGATGCAAGTCGTGCATTCCGCTGCCCGCAGTGCATCATAAATGTGTGCGGCAAGTACTTACCTACTTTAAGAAGTCTTTACGCTAACATATAGGTATTCGTAATAAGCTATGTACTACGTGTAGTTACTTATATACTGCTGTACTGCAAGTATTAATATGTTTATAAACTTTTGGGGATAAATAATTGTGCATACAAACATACATATTATCACGTCTTTATCCCTTGCGGGGTAGGCAGAGCCCAAGGTCCTAAAACCTAAAAGCCGCACTGAGTGTTAGAGGGCATTAAGGTGGAAAGCGGAATCAAAATAGTGATGGATTGCTAGCCGCGCCATCTAATAACGTGATTCCTTCGCACAATCTTTTGATCGGATAATTGTGCAAAATTTTAGAAACCATTGACAGTTTACTGTACACCAGAGGAGGTATTGATACGTTGCCTGTTTTGACCGAGTCTGATATAACTAGTAAAAACTTTGTGTTAGCGTATAACTAAAATGTACCTATTAATGTTTCTACTTCTTTGCAAACTTACCAAATATGTATTTTTTTCCCCGAGAAATCACAAATTCGTTTACTTATTCAGCGTTTTCTTTACCAACTGTTTTTGGCAATAATTTACAATGACTGACGTGCGTCAAAACTTGTCAGCGATTTAAGGTCTATGACCGCCACCACGACCTCTTTGTAAAAAAATACGTTAATATCGAAAAGAGAATTTATACAATTCTTTCACCTCATAGTCAGAAATAAAATAAAAAATACGAAATTCAGAGGAAATTACATACAGATCTGTGGAAATTACTGAGTCAGCATTATTTTTCTGAGCTCAGCATATACATTTGATTTCATTAAAACTAAAAAAGTTCTAGTTACATTAAAAATGTTATTGTGTGTTGTTGTTGCAATTTGCATTGATGCATATTTCGTAATTTCATAAAAATGAATATTTCACTGATGGTGTTTATTTAGTCGACTAATATAATGATGGATTTGTATTTTAAATAGGTAGGTACCATAATTACTCACAATAGCTATATCGCTGAAATAAGCTGCCTTTCTACAGGAAGAATGTGTTTTTCTTACAGTTGTTTTTACTGAATCAGGATGTGACATATCATTATGTATGTATACAAGTTTGACATTTGGGACATGGCATGGGAGATTTTGAGAAAAAATCAATATCGTATTATTGCTACCTAGGTGACGAATTTTATGATCGAGGGTTGAATAAACTTTAAAATATGTTTTCTTTGCACTAAGAGAGTAATAAAAAGATATAAAATGTACTGCTATATGATCAAGATACCTGAAATACACGATGAGTTCACAATCATAAACCTTAGACAAGTGATAATAGTACAGAAGGGCAATTTATGTGGAGATCGTTTCCCATTGCCTGATATTCATAATATTAAAGCTCCGTACAGTAGTACCACATTTATAAGTTACATCGGCATTGCTCGATGGCGCAGTATAGCGCAACCGACCGCCGACTCGGCCCGAATGAGAACATCAGTGCAATAACGAACTTATTGCTACAACATAAGATTTTAAATCCAAAAGCAGTAGGACTATTGCTATCTCGCTCATAATACTTGTACGCCTGCCGAGAATGGCCGAGACGTAGCATGGCGCGTACTCATCAGCCAATAGCAAACGGCTATTTTAGCGCCATGCCAAAATTTGACTTCTGCGCAGGTAAGTAAGTAAGTACATCGGTGTAACTTATAAAAGTGGTAGTACTGTAACATAATAGTTACCTTAAATTATATAAATATATAGTCAAAGTTGTCTATATATGATAAGTCGTGCTCCCAGATCCGTATAAATAAAAACTGTACATTTACTGCTTTATAACCGGTATCGCTACTCTATACAGCGTGTACATTTACCCTTGAAGGGGTGACTTAGCCCGTCAATATGAACAACTTTTCGGGATTAATGCCGGGAACTAAAATAAATAGCTATGGCAGCTTTGCATACATCATTTTAGTTTAATCAAAGTTAGTGTCTATGAATGATATATACCTTGGTTTAAAGAATATATACTGCTGATTCTAAAGGTTAGTTTTATAGGTTATATCAGTATTACGAGTAAACATTATAATGTATTTAGTATACCTATACACAACAATATTTTTTTATTACGTTATAAAACTAAAAATGAAAATAATAATACAGAATAAAACTAAAGATTAAACTAGAATTAAAAATCTGCCATAGCTCTTTCGACATTTTCACACAAAAGAGTAGAGTATAAAAAGACAAAAAAAAAAGAGTTCCCAGCATTGGTCCTATAGGTAAAATTTCATATTGACGGTTTGGGTCACCCCTTTATGACAATGTTAAGGGTCTATTTATACGCTGTATACACTACGACCTGCAGCAAGCTAGAAGACCTCAGACAAATGATGATACGAGGTTAACAACGAAGGGCAATTGAAATGGAGATCATTTCCCATCACGGCTCCGTGACACAATTGTTGTCAACGTATGATTACACGCAGCCGCTGGCCGGCTGGCCATTGTTCGGCGGCCATTGTCGGACGTGTCACTGTTACATCACCTGCGATTGCTGTTATCGTATAAAAACAAACAACCTACTTACACTAGAACAAGCTACACAAAGCTTATAAACATCAAAGCGACCTCTCCAACCCGTATGACCAGCGTGGAGAGTGTAGGCCAAATCCTCTGACTGCTCTGGCATCTGGCTAATACATGGCTCTGGTGGTACAGAGAGTGTCATGACGCAGTGATGACTAAAAACGACCTGATTATGATGATGATGAACAATAGAACATATGTAATGTTAGGCAGAACTGAATCTCATTTTCCTATGCTTCTATCCTTTTCTATCACATAAAACCGTCATTTACTAGAGAGAGAAAGAGAGCGGGAATGCTGTCTCACGCGGCGGTATCGAAGAAGCGGTCGATGTAATAAATAGTTTTATATTTCCATATCTTAATATACATTACATAACTTCATTCATCTGATAACACTACTTCCAGTGTCTATTTTGATACCACAAAATGTCTTTCTTGATAAAATATAACCAAAGATTACACTTATCTAAATTTACTTTTGCTATTGAAACAATTTCAAGTACCCTATCAATTACCTTTCACACTTATATTCATAGTTGTGCAATTAATAGTATAAGTAGTTTTGAAGTTTTGCCGAATTTCAATGGACGGCCACTTGTGTGTTTAAAAAGAAACTACAAATTTTGAGTGCAATGAAAAGAAACTACAAAGTTTTGTTTTCTTTAACTTATATAAATATTTGAGCTGAACAATATTATACATACTTAAACACAAGTAGGTAAACAAACATTGAAAAGGCGACTATAACACAGCACTAAATTTAATTAAGATCATAATTCATTCAGTCGATACCATTTCACTGTAAACTGTAAATATTTACAATTTGATTATGTAATACCACTAATAAAGATAAAAAAGGAAAATAAATTGGGCATTCACATTCATACCTAGAATATCTACAGAACAAAACACTACTGGTTCACAGTCACATACTGAGCTAGATAGTTGGCACTGGCTAACAATTATGCTAAGAGTGCTAACAGTGCAGTGCCAAGAACAGGTCCTAACCTATTAAACAGCTGCATGACATTAAATCAGGGAGTGCATTTTGCATTTCTCTAAATGTGCAACACTCGCGCTACTAATGTACATCACGACAGGCCGAATACAACTCCATATTTTTAGATTTAGCTCAGACACTTCAAGCTAATTGATTTCGGGATAGCATTCGGAGAATTTCTCGCCCCCGTGGATAATCCCAACGGGAATAAACAAAAACAAAAATATTAAGGCGTCTACAACGCGCCATTTGATTGACGAAAAACAATTTAGCTCGCAAGATGACTATTCCGTTTTTTGTCGCGTAAAAACAGTTTATTCTTATTGGTATCTGACCCGGGTCATTACGCGTCTTGCAGGCGCGACAAGCGGTTTTTTTACATAATGTATGTCATGACATACTCTTAAAAATTTTATTAATAAAACAAAACGCGAGCAGCGAATGCGTGAACCGCAAAGACGCATTGCCGTTGTGGCAACCAGCTGCCCCTTGATCTAAGAAAATGTGGAGAAAACTTGCTATCTAATTATTAATACGGAGTGGTATTCAGCGTGCGTGCGTGTAGCGAGCATGGGTACCTCTGGCCTCGGTTCTTCGCCGAGCGAGTCGCCAAGCGCCTCCGCCTGGCTCTTCATGATCGAGTAAATTTTCACGTACGGCGCCTTCAGCAGCTATGCGCAAGCGCGGAACACGAAGTTAGACATTTACGCATAAGAGCAATACCTCGAGATCGTGTTACTTGTTTGTGGTGTTGATGCTTAAAAATATACCTATTATACTATGATATATTTTAGTATACCTACATATTATCAACTGTTTAGGTCGCCATCTTAGATAGTTACTTTGTAAGGAATTTTATCGAGTTGCTGTCCTAAATATCAATGTTCAAAAAAATTATCACTATATTTAAATTCTAGACATGATAAGGATAGTCAAAATCCTATCAGATGAATAGAACATAAATCTGTAAATCTTATTCGGTTGTTGATCGAAGCAAAGTACATAATAATAAAAATTAAATATTTCCTCGTGTAAGATCAACAATGAGTCTGAATGTTTTTTTTTAAATCCTGCGCCATTAGGTTACGTCTGATTGACTTTATCTTCTGCGGCGAAGACTACATAAACAATAAGGTGGCGCAAACTGCACCCGCGACGTTATCATATCGGTAGAGTAAATATGTGATGTTGCGGAGATTAGGCCTCCCAGCAGTTACCGGGCTTTGAACGTCAGTAAAACCTAAACCTATGAAACTTTCTTGTCTAATATTAATATAGAAAATCCCTCACAGAACCTTACTTTAACGAAGTTTCGTACAGTATATCTGATGAACAATTAAAAGATGCGAGGTTAAAAATACCCCATACAAGTCTGTCATGGAATTTAATTTCAAATCAAACTGTATGATTGATCAGATACCTATTTACAATAAATATATAATTGTCATAAGATTAAAGTACAAAAGTATTTGACTTTATAAATTTAATGAAGCCTTAAAGGCTATATCGCACATGGTTTTCATGCTGCCATCCGTCAAGGAAGGCGTCAACAACCGTATATGTTCAACGTCATTTATCACAATAGCTCTAAACATTCACTAAAAATACACCTTTAATTTCTGAAACAAACCTCTTCCTTAAATGGTCACACGAAATGATCTGCTTATGGAGAGTGTATAACAATACTGTTTATGTTTATACACCAAACCACACCGCGTGTCTGTGACGTCAAAAATCGGAAAATATCAAACAAGTAATGACCGATCCAATAGTGCAATAAAATCGACAGATCATAACCAGAAAAATGATGTTCAATGTGTACTGTAATGTGATGTGGGATGCGTAGTCGACCAACGTGTGTTAGAAAGCGTTAGTAAATGTGTCGGTAAAAAGGAGGAATATATTGAGAAGGCTGACTTACCTCCCATGATTCTCGCGTGATGTCCGACACATCGCCTGTGCTGCCGGTCCTATCGCCCTGCAAACAAAAACTGAGTGTGAATAAGGGTGAAATCACAATGTGACAATACATAGTAAAAAAGACGAAATAACTTAAGGATACTGTTCGCAACAGGTCGAAAGTAGTTTTTTTTTCTACACTAATATTGTAAAGAGAAGAAGATTTGTCTGTATGTTTGCGTTGATTAAGCTCCGAAGCTACAGGCAGGACCGATTTTCAAAATTCTATAAAAAACAAATTAATCTCCGTGTGACATAGGCTATTATTTACGCGGACGAAGTCGTGAATAAATTGCTAGTATCTCTATCTATCTTGTATACAGATGTACTCAGGAATACATTTCTGAAAGTTTAAATTATAAGGTCAGAATTAACTTATCAAAAGGTTTCCGGAAAAAAAGCTAACCTTTGCTCGACGAATTAAATAAATTGGATGTTATTACGACCACCATACAAATGTACGCAAGTAATTATTATTGTTTCCGCAACTTATGGGCCCTACGATTTGTTGTAAGTGGGTCTTTGAAGTATACGAATACGGTTTCGGCAGCTGCTGTGTTATCAGCTTTATCATTAACAGTGTGTAGTTGTAAATTAGTGTTATCTCAGTGAGCGATGGTACCTATACTAGATAGATTGTCTGCGAGATGCGTACACAGTGGCATTGAGACAAGATCGTTTGCACGATGGACAAAGACTTTACTATCGTTTGATGTCAATGAAATATATTATAGTCACTCACTTTATATTGTTATCGAAATTCTTCCGACCCTAGGAAAGCTGGAAATAACATTATCTCTTATATAGGTGAGTAGCATTGAGACTTTTTTACCGACTGAAAAAGTAGCAGGTTCCCAATTCGTCGGAATCTTTTATTTGTTATGTATAATACCTCTGCTAGTTTTATATGTTACCTCATACATAACATAACATATTTATGAACCGATTAAAAATATTTTTTTAAAGGACGTACTTTTGATCCCATCCCACTTAAATTTCATTATGTCGGTTTATATCTAAAACGTAAGTCTTTCTTACATTTATCATTTTTACTTATACAAACATTATATAATGAAGTCGCTTCCGCTGTCTCTTCCTTTAGATCTTTTAAACTTGGTAACGGATTTGTAGTTTTCAGCAGTCATGAGGAAATTTTACAGGTACATTAACTACCTACCCGGCTGCGCCCGGGAGGGCTGCTAGTCTTTTATAAAGTTAATCACTTATTGATTATCTTTATAAATTTAGGTAATACGAGTACTTTCGCCAAAAAAAATGTTTTGAAGCTGAAATTTTTCATATAACATTGTAAGTATTAATATAATAATATAAAAACATTTAGATTAGTATTACCGAGAGTATTCATTATCATTAATATTAATGATCATAGTGTAAATTCAACTACCATTGAAAAGATCGACAGCTATACTTAATTCTACTAACAATAACAATAGATGTTCCAAGGGTAAAGGGTAGAAGTCATGGACTTGAGTTCAACTTATAATGGAGATAATTTACGGAAAACAAGTGACAACAAGACACGTTGTCTAACTCGTCTAGTAACCTCTGACAACCACTTGAAATATGTCAGGAATTATGGAGATAACTGGGTTAAAAGGATTGGTAGTGCCTATAGTTGCTTCTCGCTCACTCTAATTATATGAGCTACTAATGCATGTCTTGTTTGAATGCTAAATTGATCATAGTCTAAGACCACACCTAGATCGAGCTTTACCGAGCTGTTTAGAGAATGAAAAGTTTTTCAAATAAAATTTGCACACTAAAAAAATTATCGCAAATCAGGTGGCTGAAAAAAGTCTTGGACAGGCTATCTTTAATTAATAAATATGCTAATGACAACCTTATTATACTGTACTTTAGGGTTAGTTTTACTTAAAATTGTCAATTGAATAAGCTATTTAATAGTTTCATTTTCAGGATTTTTTCAGCTAACCTATTCGCAATATATTTTTTTGTGTACCAAATTTGATTTATAATACTTTCCACTCCTTGAACAGTTCGATGAAGATCAATTAAGGTCGGATCATCTAATATCACGAGAATCTTCGAATGCATTAGAATTTTTGGCACGTCTTATTTAAGCGATATAAATATACATGTATAATTTTGCCTATGATTAAATGTGAATAGAGAAACAACCCTGATCACATATAGCTTTTAGCAAATGACATTAACTACTAGATTTTCAAACTTTATATTTGGCGATTTGTTTTCTGAGTTAACAACAACAAACATACTTTCATATTTATAATTCTAGTTTACGCTTATCAAGCGTCCAAGTGAGCGATAAGCTGAAGAGCGGAGGGAGTGTTAGCGATAGCTTGTAGCTACACATGGGTTTTGTGGCCTAAAAGTCTATTTTCAAATACTCCATAAAATAAACATTAACTCTATAGTGTTGGTTGTTCCACTTCTTTCTCTTATCGTATGTTTGTGGTATCAGATGTTTCAACCTGCCTTAAGGGTGCTACTTTCGCTATCAGCACAGTGGTGACCAGTGGCGGCCGCTCCTTCAGTGCACTCGTGCACTGCACTACCAGATTTTTATGTATTTCCCAATTTTTTTTTCGACACAAATATTATTTATCCATCAGTAACTTAAATTACACACTGAAGAAATATTAAAAAATATTTTCAAACAAGCTTGATCTTTATTACTTAAAATTTAAGACTCATTTTAGCTAAACCAAAAATTGGGCGAGCGCTTTCAAAGAGCGCACGAAGCGTCTCCATAGAAACTCTATGCAATGAGACAGAAATGCTCCGGCAGGTGAAACGGAAGATGATCCGTACTCAATGTATGAGAAAAATTGAAAAAACCGGACGGCGCACGAGTCCCGAATACTCCCGAACGGGCTCGCTCGGGCGACATCGGCCGGGGTGTCTCGCTCACTCGTTGAAGATTTTTGTTGCGAAGGCGTGTCCTTGACCTTACTCAAATCAGTTTGTTTTATTTCGCACCTGTGACATGGTGTGATAGATAACGCGCGCGAAATTACCCAATAATTATTCATAGTTATGGTTTTTCTACTTTGTGTGTGCTTCAAAGTGTAGTGGTTGAAAGTGGCTTCAAAGTGTGTTGTTAATGGGATTATTTAAACAAAAACTAAAAAAGAAAATAGGCTATGGCTTATTTAGGCGTGCCGTATGCCGCCTAATCCTTTTTTTGAAACCATCTTCTCGTGCTTTTCAACCTGAATTAATTACCTATTAGAATATTCATTAGCGCGCAGCTCCTCTAACTAAACCAATGGTAAGTCAAATGATGTTTCACTGCATGTACTTAAGTACCTGCCTTCTATACTTTTTATACAGAAATGGTTTTACAACATGCATTAATATTAACAAGAATTGTACCTAGTAGAGTAACTAATTATGTAGGTATACCTACAAATATTATTAGGTAGGTGCATAGGGGTAGTCGACTACAATTAATTGACGAACGTACGGCATTTCAATAGGTCGTTTTGCTTTTGAGAGACAGTAGGTAAGCAGGTGAACCACCACTCCTTGAAGTCACGAGCCGCCACTGGTGGTGACACTCCCTGTATGTGAGAGTACGGACACCAGTGACCATGAGCCAAGGCATGTAAGCGCTAAGGTTGACAATGCATAGGTAGTCACTTTACTCACTTCGTGCCCTGCGGTGTGAGCCGTGCGAGAGACGCTAATACAACACACAAATCGCTCGACCAAGACAATCGGCGACGGCCCGTTCCACGCCTCGTGCGCCTCTCGATGCCCCAGCGCACATCCAGTAATCCAGACTACACATAGCCGCAAGCGATTATACGTGCACACAATAAGTGTTGTTTCTTTTCTCGTAGTGTATATATTCTTTGCTATCGGCATTAGGAATAACCAGTAGTTTAACTTTGTCCGCTATGAAGAACTAAGATTACTATCTTCATGACCATCAATCTAGAACTTACCTTCTGTCCAGGTTTGGCTTCATCGTCGTCCCACTCAGTGTCGCTGTCAATAAGTTCGTAGCCTTGCGCAGTCACGTCGCCCAGCGGTCCGTATCGGTCCGGCACCCAGTGTGTTAGGAACTTGAAGAGGTCGTCAACCCTGTAGAGAAAGTTAATATTAGATGCCGGATTCTTTAGAGTACGGTAAAAAATCATTGAAAAAATATAAACGTATTGGATTTGGAGTATTGATAACTGTGACTTTCCAATATTGGCCAATGCGTTAAAAGTACAAAAAACCCAAAACATTAGTTAATTTAATTGTGAAACCATTGCGCAGAATCGACTAATCGATAAGACATAAATTACGAGATAGCTGTGCACCAATGATGGTACAGCAATTTCCTAATTTACGAGTAACTCGTACAATTGGTTGATTCTGCGCAATACAGCAAATCGTAGAGACACAAATTAGCATAATCAGGAAACTGGCTAGTAGCTGCACGATAAGTAAAAGCCACATCGTTAAAAAATCCTTTTTCGTGAAACGTGACCACACACACTTACTTCAAGAGTTACTTTATGACTGATAATCTATAGTTGCTTTGCTCCAGACTACAGCTACAAAAGAAAGAGCCATAAACAGCGACTTGCTTTCCAGATCTTATGCAACGTGTTAATTGACCCTCAACATACCGTAAAAGGGTGACTCAGCCCGTCAATATGAACAACTGTTCCTATGGAATCAATGATAGGAACTCAAAATAAATTACTTCACTTTCATACAAAAATGATCAGCCGCCCGTGTAATTTGTAAGGGAAAGACAAAAAGAAATTCGAGTTCCAGCATTGCGTCAGGCCGCCTTTTGCACAATTTGTAAATAATAAAACGGCATTTATGAAAACTGTTTCTTCATGTTGTACAATATTGGGTATTGTATTGTATTATATTTTCCCATCTGCACTCCGCTTTAGAAGCGGCCTAAACTTAGCCATAAGTAATTATTGACGTCAATAAAATAATTTTTGTTGTAAAAATTGTAAACACAGCTATGACAATTAATAAGTGTTCAAAGACACCTATATTAAATAAACGATTGAATCTTGAATCCATTGGAAAAATTTAATCATCCATTTAAGGCTATGGCGAGGGTCCCGTTACACGCTGTATAGAGTAAGAAAAAGCACGATAAAAATACTATTTTTATAGCTTACCGATTTCGGGGAACTCCGAACCAGTACTCAGGCTTCATGCGCTTACGTCCGTACGACATAAGAGGGGTAGTTCGCGGCAATGGGCGGCCTGCAGGCTTGCCCATGCGCAGCCTCAAATATAGCGGGGGGTCGTCGCTAGGCCGCGCCGGCCGGGGGATCAACTCTGTTGGGGAAATTATATTATGAGTACGGGCTCTCGGATAGCAAACGTATAAATAACTGATTCAAGTTTCCTTAATGTTACAAATTAAATTATATATTTAAACTAAGTGATATTTTCCTGTAACTAAAATAATTTGTCATATCAGTAAGTTGACTCATTCCCTCTCTTTCTGATATACTGACAATTTTCACCCGACTCCGTCCGCTTAAATCATAGCCTATATCACCCAGAGAAACATTAGCTGTCTATAGGTAAAAGAATTTAAAAATTAATGATACTTACTATCAAAAGACGCGAAGAGATCAGGCATGTCGTCCACCGAGACCATGCTGCGGTAGTCGAGCCTAGGCTGCGCGGGCGCACTCGACGCGGACTTGGTCTGCGAGCGCCCGAACCCGCCCAGCGAACTCCGTCTGCACATAAAACATTACTATCATATGCGACGTCGGTTAGCTTTGTTTATTTATTTTTTTAATGAACTATATATACTATAGCTCCAAGTGAGATTTTGCTACTTCACTGTACTTTTTGAGGTGAGAGCAGAGTGCCCTCAACCTGTAATGTGAACATTACCAAAGGCCCCCAGGAGGGACGGAACTCGGCTTTGGGCGTTGACTGTGTGCGCAAGGCTTGGAGAGCAGCAAATTCTCATATACCTGATTGGCGTCGGTTAGCGGTTCAATTTCAACCCTCACACACTTTACTTTCGCCACACACGGGCCACTAGCCAGAGCCACAATCGCCGCTATCTAAAGTAGCGTGTGGTGACCACCGGTGTCAACAGTGTGCGGCGAGTAGGTACATATAAAATTTAAATTATTATTTCAAGGTCGAAGAGTCAACTTTAATGTGATCTATTTTATTCCTTGACCCTGTATTGTTATAAATTTCGTTCATTGATCGTTAATATATGTTTTTATTGATTATTATCTAATCTACAATGGGCGCGACATTTAAAAAACATGTCGGTTTATTGAGACATTTAGTAAACAATGATAAAACATTACTTACATATTTATTAGTCATATTGATAACTTTAGAACTGATAATAACAAAAGACATAAAGTAAAAATAAACCAGTTATAATTATAGCATTAAATATCAATGATAAACTTTTTTCTATGGATTTTAGTAATACTATAATATAGGATTGTATCGAATCGGGTAATTCCTGGAGTAGATGTACTGGTATATATTCCTGAGCATACAAGCTGCGTTCAAAAAAACTATCACGAAAAAGAGTAAAAAAATAAAATTCGCCGCTCCTGTGAAATATTAAGGTTGTACTTTATTTTATTTATTTGATACTTTTAAGATACAATTAACAGAATTCTTACAAATAACATATAAGGCACAGTAAAGACATCAGTCCAGGTCGCAGGGCACCGAGACAGCATTATAAAAACTTTTTAAAAGCTTTTTATTAGAAAGTTTTATCGACTATTAATCCTCTCAGAGATATACTCTATGGCTCAGTGTTATAATACCGTAGGTGCGTTTGATTCGCAGGTTCTGCCAGGCAAATACCGAAATTGATCTTTATCATATTGACCTGGATCTTGGATGTTTATCTTTATATTTATCTATGATAAAATATAGGATCTTCGGGTTTGTATCCCTCGACACAAGTTTACAACTTATTGTGGGACTAAGCTCAATCAATCAAATCAATATTTATTTATTGCCATCTTCTTTCACGTAATAAATAGCACAAGATATCATATCTTATTCCATTGTTTGTCGATGCTGCCACGACGCAGGACTTAGATTACAAGCTAAACATGCTAAAACATCGTAACTTAAACCATCAAAGGTGCCAGAAGTAAGGCGAAGGTGTTCGATGAACATGAGAAATCTTAAAAATACCTGCCTAATGATGAACTAAATGGTATGAAAATGAGAGAAATATGTCTAACAACTATAATAAATCTATCCTAACACATATACATCATGCCATAAACACATGTTTATACAGGGAAGCAAAGATGAACTTTGGATGTATTCTAATGTAATTGGTACAGTTCAGGTTCAACACAATACAATAGAAGTAACAAACACGTTATGTCGGTGGGTTTCCTAACAGAGAACAGTGATTACAGATAGAAGGCTAAACGGTCTGACCACGACGACATTGTAAAACCTTCACGCTTTGACTAAATACTAGAAAAACTCGATAAATACCCAGTATCGATGTAAATTGGCTGAAGTCACATTATAATAAATAAGTGTAAATTTAATAGTTTACGACGAATTATAAAAAAAGCTACTAAACACCAAAGAAAATTTAATCACAAATAGATAAAACGAAGAACTTGAGCAGATTTTCAGATATTACTCGAGTAGAATGATATGTTTCTTTGTGATTGACTTTCACAAAGAATTGTTTATTTGTGAAAGTCAATCTCAAAGAAACATTTCACTCATATTTATAGTGTCGTGTAGGTATTTAAGTGGACACTACAAGTTTTTGCAAGCGACATAGAAATCTGAATAGAGATTAATGAACGATATTGACATGCTATCTTGAAGATAGTACAGTTAATTTTATTAGATTGATTATAAGATACGAAGCTACACTACAAAATTTAAAACCAGATCAAAGGAAGAACTGATATACATAAGAATTTTAGGAAAAAAGAGAAGATGAAAAAATAGCATAAAATAAATCAAAGCGTCAAAGTTTTTTCCAGTGATTGTAACGTCGTCGTGCTCATCAGGCAACACAGAACGTTGGCACATCGAGTTGCGTGGCGTTGCGTGGCGCACGGTAACGTACCCGGCTGCGAGCTCGGACGGCGCCTCCTCCGACGGGGTTTTACTCAGGAACAAACCGGTGCCGAACTCAACTAGGTTCATCGGCGAACTTTACCAATGATTTAGCGTCCACGGTAGCAGGGGAAAAATTTACGATACCAACATTAATGTTAAATGTATGAAATGGCTCAGCAATCCAGAGCGGTAGTCTTTGGGGTAATGTGAGCATGTGTATATGTGTGTCGCGAGGTGGAGTTGTCAGCGGCAAACTTTTTTGTTTCTAAGACACTAGCTTCAATACAACTATACCAGCGATTATTGAGCGATAATATCGATGTAATAACGCATTTTTATATTCAAATGGCACAGTCGAAATATTGCAATAAAATCGCCTCATCGATATGCACATAAGTGTACTATAGAGAAGTAGATAGCAAAACCATAAATTCACAATTTATCGCTGTAGTACCCGCTTGGTTTATGATCCTTAAACCTAATATTTCAAATGATGACATTTAACAGAATATGTTTTTAAAATTTTGCTACTGACAAAATGTCGCTACCTAAGTTACACAAGCATGGAATGGCCGTATAGTTTACAAACTCGACTCTTGCGCAGGTACTGTTATGTATCCAACCGCGTGCGTTCGTGTAACTCTTCGTAAATACGTGCGCCTCAATATTTCCAACGTAGCGTAAATGAGTGAATGAAAAGTTACTCTGCTCAATAAGCTGCATTATCTATTTGAACTAGCAGTGTGGTGTTTGTATCAATATGATTATTAAGACTATTTAAAATTATCTCCTGAAATTGACAAGCATTTTCTTAAATACATCTTTTATTCTCATTACATTTTCCGTGAAAATTCGGTGGATTGCAATCGCAAAGCGGTTATTATATATCTTTTTATCATACTAATATAAACAAAGCTGATAAAGATAGCAACAAAAATGACCATTTGTCATCGGAACGAGTGGAGCATATTTACTTAACCTCAAGAAAGCTAATAATAACAGTGACGATGATAATACGACCCGCACGTGAGCGCGTGCCTTTTCGACTGTGGTATTATTCACTCTTGTGATTTATCATTTTCTACTTCTTCCTCACCTTATCCCACTTTATGCCGGGTCGAGACAGCATGTAAGCTTCTTCCATTTTGCTCAATCATCAGCCATCTACTCCGTTACCTTTCTTCCCCTTATCCTCCTTCACACACTCCATCCATCTTTTCTTGGGAATACCTCTATTCTGGTTCCTAGTAACTTTCATATCCGGTACCTTTCTAGTAATATGGCTCTCTTCCCTCCGTATAACATGACCGTACAATCCTAATCTACTACTTTTAAGCTTTTCCGTTATTAGGCTTCTTTTGTGCTACCTCTCACATACTCATCCTAACCCTTCTTGTGATTTATCATTTGATGTTAGGTAAATATGCAATATGAACCGCACGTTCAAACTACTAGTCATGTGTCTAGTTATCGAGTTGTAATTCTTTGATTGTTTCAGGACGCAGAGACAACGCATACTCGTATACATCTAATGCAGTTTGTGTGGCATGTCCCTATATATTTATTTAAAAGAAAAAAGTTTTTTTGGATTAGCAATAGTAAATGTATTTTACCTGTTGAAAACCTTGGAGAAAACGCTGGTGGAGTTGTGGCTGTCGGCCGAGGTGGGTAGCGAGTCCGCTTGGGAGCCTTGCGTGCCGGCCGGGGCCCCTTCACCGGTAAGCCCTTCCACCCACGATAGAGGGTAGGATAGCCGCTTGAACATCTGAGGACAAGATACTTGTATTTATCTTATTTTCTGCATATATGGTGTTAGCTAGTCGGCTAGCCAACGGCTAATAATGCGATGGTGATCTGAGATTCAATATACATTGTAGTTTTTGAATTTCTTTGGTTATATTATAAGGTATTGAAATCGCACACAGTCCAGTTTAAGTCGAACGCGATCATCTAACAAACTGAACTGCATATTAAAATACAAAATAGTGAATAGTCCATTATGTAATTTTACATTCTTAACCATCCTAAATTATTATTTACATTCTAAGAGTGCCCGATGGCTTAGTGAGTTTGAGCATTCTTAGCGCGTAGGCATGTTAAGCGTCCCCGGACGCGGTCGACTGTTGGGAGACCGCGAGTGGCAAGTAGCATATTTATATGCTACTTGATTATCTCGAGCTCCTCCGTGCTTTGGAAGGCCTGTCAAGCCGTTGGTCCCGGCTGTCATCATTAATGGCAGGCGTTAAGCTTTATCAGATGCCTTAAGGCAACTTGGAGTTTGGAGAATCTGATTACAGTATTGGTTATGTCATCATCATCAGGTCTTTCTAGTCTCCACTGCAGGAGCACGACCCTCTCTGTACTACCAGAGCCATATACTAGCCTGAGTAGTCAGAGGATTTGGCCTACACTCTCCATGCTGGCCAGACGGGTTGGAGAGGTATCTTTGATGTTAATAAGCTTTGTTTAGCTTGTGTTTCCTTAGTCGCCTTTTACGACGTCCACGGGATGACTTGGAGTGATCCTATTCTACTCTGCCGGGAACTACACGGCTGTACAAACACAAAAAATTAAAACATTTAAATTTGTCTTTTTTTAGTAGCCGTGATGAATGATTTTAAATATTTGCTCATTATATCACTCGTAGTGGAGAAATCTTTTAAGTATATAGAAGCAGGGTACTTCATACAGTATAACCGAATCATTGGTCAATAAACAGACATATCCCCTTAAGATCGTAACAGTTAAAGTCTCCATTCCGCGGTGTCGCATGTGTTTTATAACTCGTCCGGCAGTAAACTTTATCGCTCGGGCATAACGCATCGATAAACGAGCATTTGGGTTTATATTCGCATAAAAACATATTTCGCATCGATAACGACGGAGGATTTTATTCATTCGTGGTTTATTTATGACGAATGCGAGGATGGAATTACATTGTACACGTATGATTCGATTTTAGGATTATGCTTTTCTGAATAATTCACATGATCATATGAATATACCTGGTGCGTAGTGCCTCTTCCTTCATTATGCGAACTGCTAAGGAATAGAATTCCCTCCCTCCGTCAGTTTTCCAACTCCTACAATTTAGCAATTTTCAAGGCAAGAGGCATTATTTAAGTTTGCGTGTATACGAAGTCCATCAATGCCCGACTGCGGCCAAGGCTTGTATAGTGCTTTTTTCAACTAAAGCAAGGAAATTCAAAGACCTCATCGTTGCTTCCCATCAGGCAAGATAGGGTCAAACACACCCAATTAATTCATAAAAAAGTTCTTGTAACAAGTTTTACTAAAATCACCTATGAAAAAACCACACATATTGTATGTAAATAAAATTCAACGTCATATATGCGTCGCCGTTATGCAGCGACATAGCGTAACGAATCTAACACTGATGATTTCTACTGAAAAAAGCAGCAAATGACGTAGAAACACGTGGATGCTAGGGTCAATGTCACTCACATTCACTTAACAGAAAATAAATACAGTGTGTATAATTTTACTTTGTTTGAATGCATATACAGTTAATCAAGTAGCTTTCAAGATCAATCAACTTATTTATAAAACATACGTGCTGCTTAATTTTTTTTAATAAATAGGTAGTTTAAAGCACAACTGGATAATTTTCACAACTTTAGATCAAGGCATGAATTTAGGGATCATCATGCATAAAAACTTTGACGAAAAACTTCCTTTTTACGTTTAAACTGTAAAAAGATTGCACGGTTAATAAGGGCTGTGCAAAAAAAAATTCTTCTTTATCCTTAAAACAATCTATTTTGAATGAGTGTAACATTGGGCCCAGTAAAACTTATGTGAGGATACATGAATTTTTAACAGTAAACTTGAATAGTACATGTCTGCAGCGGACGGCAAAAGAGGCATTGATCGACGAACATGATAATGTGGGACAAGGTGAAGCTGAGCCATGGCCGCAGTTAGGCACGTATGTAAGTCCATCAATGCCCGATTATGGCCAAGGCTTATATAGTGCTTTTCTCAAATAAAGTTTTTCGTAGCAAACCGGTTATTCCATTTTTAAATTACACGACATACATGACTTTGCAAAGTAATTTGCTAGCCGCTAAAACAGGACCGATGTGGATTTTTAACAAACTTTTTGGCATGCATTTCGCCAGTATAGCAATACCGATTTATCTCGAACAAGGTTATTAAAATAATGTCCGAATTTCCAAGAATGTTTGAGAAAAGACTATGACAAACTTTAAAAGTATTCCTTTGTGAATATAACTCACCTTATTCTTCTTATCGGGTTTGGCCGCGTCGTCCTTGTGCGTGTTGCCGTCGAGCGAGAAGGAGACGGCGGCGGGCTTGCGCGGGCGCTCCGTCTCGCCCAGTGGCGGCGCAGACAGTGGCGGCTCGCCGCGCGCCAGGCACACCGGCGGCACCCAGTCGGCTGATAGCACGATGTCCGCATCGCTGTATACCTGTAAGAAACATCATCATCATCAGCAAGTCATTTTAGTCTCCACTGGAAGACTTGGGAGTGCTGCTGATCAATCAATCAATCATTTATTTGCACCACACGGCTTAATGCCGCGTGGTTGATCCCAGAAAAGAATTTCCAGAAACACTTAAAAAGCCACAACGGCACAAAATCAAAGTTAGAAAGGTGTTATCTTCAATCACATGTACCTTTTACCCTGTTTTCTTTCTTTTGCAAACATTATGCTTTGAAACAATAGCAGTTCACAGGTTTTGACAAAAAGTGATTATTTAAAACGAAAAAATATTTAATAAATCTGAAATGCACACTTAAGGCGAAGTGAGTTCACACACTAGCGCCACCCAGCAATTAATTCATTTACTCCTAAATCAAATTTTATTTAAAAAATGTAATAACTGATTGCCCTAGTAAATTACTCGTAGTATTATTTTTGTTACTTTTCATAGATATTACAATCTAAGTTTAAAAGAACGAATTTTTACCGCCAAAGTGGCCACTTTTGGCGGTAATAATTCGTTCTCTTAATTCATCAAATTAAAAATAGTTAAAACTTGTACCAACCAATAATACTACAAGTAGTTTACTAGGGCATTCAGCAATTAGATTTTTTAAATTTGATATGATTTAGGACTTATAGAATTAATTGCTGGGTGGCGCTAGTGTGTGAACTCACTTCGCCTTAAAAGACCATGGACAGAAAGAAATAGACAGATCAAAGAAGACAGTCATCTGAAATAGAAAAGTCGCCATAAATTCCACAACTTCTTGAAAAACAATTTCCAGAGCAGAAAGAAGATTTACATATAATAGACAAAATCTGACCCCAAATTACATGGGGCAGGCAAGGCAAAGAGAGAAAGAGACAAAAGAGAACCGCTGAAACCGTTAACAATTATCACCATAACGACCCAAGACATGACAAGGAAGTCAAAATCCCACATTTCTCGCAGTATCACGAAGGTTTCTCGCCGTTTCTCACCTCGTCGTGTGATGAGAAAGACATTCTATCGATTGACGTGCGATGTGAATAATTCGGACTGTCCATGTGGTGTACGTCAAAGTGTTTGAGAAACTTGGCGGCGTACGTGACGTCACAGTCCCAGCGGTCGTACATGGAGACATCGGCCTCCTCATACAGTTTGCCTTCGAATATGGTGTCTATTTCGTGGTAATAGTCGTGATCTAGTAATGGATGGTGACGGGCCTAGAAATGTTAGTTTATTAGTAAGACTAAAATAAAGATGAATTAGTAAATTAGTTCAACAATATAATAATAATAAAATTAGTTTGTAACAAATATATATATATATATATTTAACAAACAATAAATGAACCAAATAAAGTGCGTTAAAGTTCTTGAGTGACGGCGCGTGACATCACGATTTACTTAAAAGTGTAGGAAACTTTGATGACGCACTAAATTTGATAAGGCTTTATCTTAATAATTTTTTTGTTTTATTGACAAATGAAAAAAAAAATTGTCTGATATTTATTTATTATCTAATTGATGGACTACCACTTTCATAATAATATATATTATTAAATGGCAAATTTTCGTACGAGATCAATGCTGCAACTACGAGATCAACATTTTCATATGTTTAGCCACTCTTCATTTAACTCTTTTTTTTTTCAGGTTATCAGCTTTGGTCCCATAGCAAAAGTCATTTCTATTGACTGCCTTCATCGCCCCTTAAAGGGAATGTCGCGGGTCAAGTTTTTAAGAAAGAAGATATTACCTTCTTGGTGTTGACAGTGTTGACGTGCAGCAGCGGGTCACGGATGTCGATGCCGGAGTCGTGGTAGGACAGCTTGACGAGGTGCTGCGCGTCGTCCGGCTGCTCCGGCTCCGGCGCGTCGCCGCCCGACTCAGCCGCGCTGTCGCAGCGCTCGCGGCCTGGCTCACCGGCTTCGTCTTTATGGTCGGCGCTTGACGATACCTGATGAGAGGTGAATCAGTTAATGAGGGTGTTCCCAAATAAGCGGCGGCAGCGCTGTGGCGTCGGGTCCGACAGCGGCTTATCGAGGTGGTTATTACGCCACAGCAGGCCTATTTACTATGGTACTTACTATGGTAACTTCAATATTCATTACGGGTTCGGTATGAATGACTATTTTTATGTAAGATATGAAAACCGTAATGGATACTAAAGTGACAATCAAATCGTTGTACACCGAGTTACCAAATCGGCCTGCTGGTCATCATTAAACCACAATGACCGGGTAAAATGATGGAATGAAATTATTTATTAACACTAGGTACTTAGGTAAATACATAGAAATGAGAAAGCTCACCGAGTTAGAAATATGTGCTCTGGTGTACGTGTATTGCAAAATAAACAATATTTTAACACTACCTCTCCTAAGTCCGCAATAGTGGCCATTTCAGAAAACCCTCATTCAAAGAGAAACGTACAAGCCATATGTGAATTGGAAAGGAAGCTAATGGCTAACTTTTAAGAGTTCCGTACTAAAAGGGCAAAAATTGAACTTTATTACTAAACCTCCGATACCCAATCGTCGATCCGTCTGTCGCAGGGTAAATCAGATAAAGATTCTAGATTTTTTTATAGAATTTGCATATCTATTGCCGCTATAGGAAAAAGCCTAAAAGGAATTCCTGCTGTCCGTAAATAAAATAAAAGACAATGCATACCTCGCTGCCTTGATCGATAGACATCCTGTCTTTGCTCGGAATCGCCCAGTGCTGATCCAGTAAAGACTTCCGCCGGTCTTCTGTAGTCTGTTGCTGTAAACAACACAATCATTTAGTTCTAAGTTATTTTAATTTTATTTCATCAAAACATGAGACCGAATTTAAGTATTTTGTGTGGGTAATCATCAATAAAAAGATACACTTATCGATTTTTCAGATATTGATCTAATAAAGTACTTAAAATTATAAGGATTCCAATCATGATACAGCGATTTCACAGATTTGCCACAAAGAACAAGCTTAGTGTACCTGAAATACCGAATGCTGACCTACTCAATGTGTTGTTTTCAAAAGTCGCCTTATTCTATAATTTATGATCCCATGAACGCAAATCCTAGACAGCTGTTTTAATCCTAAACAACTATTCGCGTGCATGTGCGTTGAATTGAATTGAATATTTTTCAAAATGTGCATTTTTAGTCTTTAGATAATTATATTTTTTCTATGTACCTCAAAACTAATGTGCATCTGGATCGATTTCATAGCTTAAGTTGTTAAAAAAAAATCTAACCTGTAAAGCAGTAGGCGTGACCAACTCCCTTTCAAAGGCCTTCGGGAAGGCCGCCCCTCCGCGCTCGTCCGCGGAGCCCGGCCTGTCCTCCGCCGTGGCCTCGCTCAGCTCCCCGCCCTCCCCCGCTTCCCCCGTGGCCGCCTGCAGCTCCGGGAATGTTTCATCCTGATTCAGATAACAACACCATGATTCGTACAAGTTTATGGAAGATTTGGAACGAGCACAACGAAATATCGAAAACATTTCTAATATTTTAAATTTTGAGGAATAGTAGAGTCAAGCTACTACGTGGTGTGAGTGTGACTGCACAGTTCATTATGTTGCCTACTAAGAACTGCTACTTGAAAATAGTGTGACAAACTGATTTACGTAAGGTAATAAATGCATTTAACGTGGTCCAAAGCTGCCTCCATTTGAAATAAATCTTTTAAAAGAAAACGAAGAGGTCATTTAAAATGCGGAAAAGCCCAAGATAAATGAATTTTAAGTGGTCCAGTGCTGTCCCCATTTGAAAGAAAACAATGAGGTCATTTAAAACTTTGTACCAGTAAAGCCTTAGATAATCTTAAAAGTATTTTAATGATCTACTGTTTCCAGTTCAAAGTGTAAACTTGAAGCTCAAAAGTGGCCGTTTTTGACAAAGAAAGAAAAGCTTCACTTTCTCACTTTGAATTGTAAACAGTAGTTCATAAAATACTTTGTACGTTTATTTAGAGCTTTGACTGGATTAAATTTTAAATGATCTCTTCGTTTCATTTCAAATGGGGACAGCACAGGACCACGTAAAATTCATGTATCACCTTAACCAATATTGTTACACAGTAAGTTTTGTGGTTTTGGAAGGTCAGTTGCAGTACTTATATTTCTACCTACTACTAAACATAAACTGAGATCAACTAAAACAACAACTAAATTGCAATTGACGGGAGGTTAGGCAAGGTGATGACATGTGTACATCTTCTAATTAGACCAATTATCTTATCATATTATACGAATGCTTATTATTATAACACATCTGGTAAAAACTTATGGAAGACATTGTTTTAAATTAATGTTTTTCTATACTTCTTACTAATATTATAAAGAGGGCAGATTTGATTGCTTTTTTTTTATTTGAAGTGAATAGGCTCCGAAACCACTGGATTGATTTTGATGACATAGGCTATAATTTACGCGAGCGAAGTCGCGGAGAAGAATCTTTATATTTTATGACAAAAGTATAATAATGTATTTGCTCATATTTATTGGAATAGTCAGTGAAACAATAAGACTACATAAATACTTATCTTCTTTGAATAAAACGAATGTGAAAGTACTGTCAAGACATGCAGGTATCGATAACGCAAAATAAATATGTTATAAAAACAATACTGCGCAACTCAAATAGGTAAATATGATAAGAGCTGATTTACAGTGTAAACGACACCTCCATAGCGCAGTGACCGAGCGCATTGATAACGAACATCAAGCAACCATGGTCATGGTTCCAATTTAGATTGATGCACCCCGAAAGTGACTTTTACATTACATAAGGTATTAGTTTATGATATAGTTAAATGGCAGTGTTAGCCACTTACACATAAAAAGAAGATAGTTGTAGACCCAACTTACTTTGACTAGAAGGGAGTCCTTTCCAGGAGAATGTTCTGACTTATTCATGTAGTATATCTCCGCCTGTTCGGCTCTGAAACATTAAGAAAATGTTTTTAAGTAGCTAAATCTAGAAAATTAGTAACTTTTTAATATACGTAATTTTTTTATTAAAAGCTATATATTATTATGTATTTCTCGATATACATCATCATCACGTCTTTTAAGTCGCCACTGCAAGAGCACGACCCTCTCTGTACTACCAGTGCCATATTTTAGCTAGAGCAGTCGGAGGATTTGGCCGATACTCTCCACGCGGGCCAGACGGGTTGCAGAGGTCTCTTTGATGTTTATAAGCTTTGTTCAGCTTGCATTACCTAAGTCACCTTATACTACATCATCCACGGGAAGAATTGGAAGGGTCCTATTCTAATCTGCCGGGAACCACACGGGGCGTACCACTCGATACGATCATGTGAAAGGAAAAACAAAAGCGTTATATTTTACCACTCTGTGGCACACACATGCGGGTAAAATAACAAACCATTAGGACGTTATATCGACATGTTATCGGTGAAATGATTGATAACTTTATGTAAATGGCCTATATGTAAATGGAGGAGTCAGAAAGTCCAATGCGTATTTTGAGCTCGACAAATTATCAATAATTTCATTTTCACTGTCAAACTATTTGTTATGTCTCGTCTAAGCAAATTCAAGGTTCTATCCAGAGCTGCAATGTTCACGGACTTTGAAGTAAAATTGGAAAAATGATACTCAAGTATGAAGCTGTGAAGACATTGCACTCCTTTTTCAAGCAGTCGTGTAAAAATATAAACATCACGTTGTACCGTGAACTTGGTACTTGATTCGAAGCGAATCGGTTTAGCTTATCCAATGTTCCTATTTTAATTACATTTGTTCATCTAACATTGGCTTAAGATTCAATTTAATGTTCATAGCCTTGGTAAAATTGATATATGCGGATAAAAATATATAATGGGCAAAACTTATCCATTGAAAACAGTTTCAGGGGTCGCATTTTTAATTTTCCTATTCAATGATCTTTTTCAACGTTAACATTCGGCATGAAAGAAGATTTTAGCGGATACTAAAATAATGTCATTAAAGTGAGATGAACTCAGCTCTCGACAGAAGGTGCGCGATGGCATAAAAAATAGCGGCGTTGACGACATACTCCATCGGTGCTATAACGCCGTAAGTCTCTGGGCCGTGCTCCATGAGTATAAGTAATAACCTAAGACTAAGCCTAAATAAATACGTCTACTCACTTGTGCGCATTGTGGCTGTCAGGTCCGTGAGTGCGCATGTGTGCGATATCGTAAAAAATGGCGGCGTTGACGACATACTCCATCGGTGCTATGACGCCGTAAGACTCTGGGCCGTGCTCCATGACCAGGGTGTCGGACACGTTGGGGTCGAACATAACCGCGTTGGGGGTCACCAGGAGCACCCCAGAGACTACACCCTGGAATCATGAAAATATTATTAGTTACGTTGCTTTCTTTTAACATAAATGTAGGAAAAGAGGCCTACTCGCGTATTTATCATGAAATTGCGAGATTTCATCTGCATTTTTTTAGTAAAAACGAATAACTCAATGTCAAATGTAATTTAAAAAAAAAATGCATTTAGTCTGTTCAATATCACTCTTCATGTTGCTATATCTTTATCCATACCATTAATCGTATAATCTTTTTGATTTCATACTTGAAGATTAAAATAATTAAAATCTAATTAAAATTCATAATATTCTGATAATTTGAATATGTAATAGATATCTAAGCGTTAACATGCCGTGACAATCCTTACATTTATTTTTTTACGCATTTATCTTGAATCTTGTAGAGACGTTTACTTATTATAACTTATGTTTTATCATCATCACAGCTGCAAGAAGTCCACTACTAGACATAGGCCTCCCCTAAGGATTTCCAATACGATCGTTCAGAAGCGGCTAGCATCCAGTTACCTCAACAATTTATCCCAATCCCAACTAATATTATAAATGCGAAAGTGAGTTTGTTTGTTTGTTACGCTTTCACGCCATAGGTTAGGGTACCGAGAAGGACATAGGCTATATATTACGCGGGCGAAGCCGCGGGTAACAGCTAGTATTTTATAAAAGCGAAAACGACTTGAGAAGTTATCAAAGCCCAAACATGGAAAACACATTAATCAAAACAGTTCTTGCTATTCATTGCAGCATTATTTGCCGAAGGACTTTGTGTACATTGTCCAATAACATGTGTGTCATTTCTGTATACACAAGTGTGTACCAGACCTGATACATCTGTAGTTTTATTATTATCAAACAATGCCACGCTCTAAGAAACGTGCTTTACAAGTACATTTAAGTTTGATTATGTTTATCACCTGAGATTTTTCATATATATTCTTAATAAGAAGCATCTGACTGATTCATGGTGAGCCACAGTTGAAAAAATTTCTTCAAGACCACTAAGTTGAATTCTTATGATGTAGAATTCGCAAAAAGTTGAAATTTGGTCTAGAAACGTGAAATTATGCACCATTATACAATTTATAGTTAAAGTGACACGATCATCACGACATTGACGGTGACAAAGCTTCGTACTTCCATTTTTTGATCGAAATTTCAAACAGTAATTAAATTATGTAATAGTCGTTCCTCAAATTATACATATATTTTGGTGGTGTAGTGTAGTATCACTAGGTAATGTAACGAAGACACAGCACACAATCAAATCTTTGACGATATACTCTATAGACACCGCCTTTATTTTAATGATTAAAAAACTGGCTAACTTTTCAATGCTTGCGTACGTGACAGATTTGTGTTATCACTCGCGTCCTGTCAATTTATGCCATCAAAATTCGTCAAATTTATAGCTGTGTGTGTGCTCGACCGACTATGTGTACCGGGCACTAGATTTTTCTACGCTTTTAGGGTAATAAAGTCTATCTAGGCTGTATACGCCCTTTTTTTTAAACAGTACATACATTTTAATAGGGTGACTCAGCCCATCAACATGAACAACTTTTTATTTTAATTTGAATTTTTTAATTTCAGCATTGATCCCATAACAAAAGTTGTTCATGTTGATGGGCTGAGTCATCTCTAAAAGTTTGCTAAATGAATTTAAAATAAGGGTGTAAATGTAATAGTCGTTCCTTAAATTATACATATATTCTGGTGGTGTAGTGTAGTATCACCAGGTAATGCAACCAAGAACCCCCAGCACACAATTCATTATGAGCTATAGCGTGAAAAGAAGTGCAGGGTGCAGACCTGTCCATCAGTGATGTGCCGGACGTTGATCTTCAGGAACCTCTGTGGCGCGCTGCTGCTGCTCGGCTGCTCCGGAGACACGGGCCGCAGGCTGTCCAATATCTCTGTAACATGCGAATAACATTTTTCAACCACATTTATCAATAACATCTCGCTTTAGGCAAAGAACAGTGGGGATATCTATTAAAAAATCAACAACACATTTCAAGCGGTTCTTGTAATATCCTACTAATATTATAAATACGAAATTTTTTATGTTTTTGAATCAATCACGCTCAAGCCTCAAGGAATATAGATAGTTTATCACCTACATTTGCACATAGGCTTCTTGTAATAACCGGAATAAGTTACTGTTCCCAAAGAATTGACATTAACGCATGCGGAGCCGTGGGTGTATAGGTTAACATTTAACCATTTCCTTGCTGGGAATAGGCCTTAATGAATGCCACTAGTCGCTTGCCTAGGCTGTTAGAGACTGTGGACAATGACGATCATAGGAAATCCCAAATTAATAAAAGGAAATCCGACAAAACTTAGACACATTTTCTTTTAAATTTATGACTACAAAGGAGGCCGCCGAGGAAAAAATGTAATGAATTGTAATAAAAACTTTTTTAAAGCATGTGCAATAAACGCTTAGGTCATCTTGTAAATTAGAAAGTAGTTTTAATCGCCAGCTATTAGGCCTACAAATTTTAGAAGAAATTGAGAGTAATTAAAATCACAATAAAACTAATTAGCAAAACAATAAGTACAATACTCTTCAGTTAAGTGTGAAGAAATGCTTCATGCTCATTTAGCATTGGTTCCATGCTATTCACAAAAAATAGGACAGCCTTGACAACTTTACTAGCTTCAATAATCAATTTACATGTTAAAAATGCTTACTGATAACGAGTAAGCAAAGGTAAAACTACAAAATGTACTTACGTTAAAATGTTACACGACGTAAAAGCATGAAATTTATTCCTTGGCTCAATCTGATAACAGCCGGTAACAATGTATACCTAAATATTTCCAATAACTTACAAAAGAAATTGTAATCTTAAGAACATCCTTCCCTAACTGATGTTAAACTTCTTAATAGATTTTGTAAGTAAACATCTTATTTATGACTTGAAGATTATGTTGGTAAATACGTAAGAGGAAAACAGATTGCTTATGGATTTTTCATACCTTTTTCCTGTGCGGGCTCGCTGGCGCCCTGTGTGGATTCGGAGGTATTGTCACCGCTCTCGGAGGGCCCGTCGGACTCCTTGTCGCCATCTGGAAGCCCACACGAACATTAACAGCTGTTTTTGTTTACGCGCACGTCACGCGATCCTCACGACTAATAACCGAGCCACACGAAAACAAATACACAACGCACCTTGATACCACCTTTTCAGGAATTCAAAACTGAACATTCTTGAACCGAAATGTCACAACCATTATACTGGCACACTTATCGCGTGCGATAAATCATATCCCATATCTATGTATGTGTATGTGTTGGGGCCGGTATATAGTCTGTAGCGAATAAATTGATTTCAATGCTGCTGTGTAATTAATCGAAGTGGGACAGAGATGTGGTTTAAATTTAAAATAAAGGCCGCGTGTTCGCGCCGGCACGCCCGCCGCTGTGCTCTACAGTTGTCGACTGTCGTAACTTTTGTTTGCTTGCCGTGCAAATAGGAGAAAAATTTGTTCCATGTCTACGTCACGCGAGAATGAATAACACCAAGGCTGATTGTGTAGTTGTTTTACGCGGACAATACTAAAGCATGCGCGCATGCAACGATGTTATCGATAACAACCAGTCTCTGTTTACTCGATAAAGATACATTCGATACATGGAAGGATCGACATGTTCGCATACCAGAAAAATCATCTCAAATAATAAATCATCTTTAATTTACCTACCAATACAAGAAAAATCCATAAAACTATTATATTGGTTTGAAAGATGTTTATTTATTAAAAATTATTTCGCCGTTTCATATAATTGTAAAACCAATAAAATTTCACTTACAATAATAAATCGTACGAGCTGTTGAAATATAATATTTGGCACAAAATTATATGGCTGTTTCGGCTATTAAACCGAATATTATTTTCTTAAACAGCACATAAGCGACTTGGCAAACGTTTAAAACAACATCGGACCTAAATATAGCCGTTGACGAAAAACACGAGGAAAAATAAGTCTTTTGTGTCTCCCTTGATTGAGCATTTACCATAAATTACGATCTTGTTAGAGAGAATCAGGCGATCTGGAAAATTCTGAGTATTTTTTCTAGTTGTTGTCTTCTATAATTTAGACTAATGTGTTTACAAACCATGCTAACTCTTCTTGGGTGTCTTTTTCCCTCAAATCAAATAGTAGAACGAATAGCTGAAGTCTAAAACCATATTTAGCATGCCCACCGCTTATTTCAAGAAAGCCCCAGTATACATAAATTTTGTTAACGGAAGAGTTATATACACAGAAAGAATAGATGGTACCTGCTGCGCTTTTTTTTTAAAGAAATTACTTAAATTCACCATCTTCATTTCAATCAATCAAAGAGTAGTAGCTGGCACATTCTATTTTCCCTTTAGCACTCAAACCAGCTGGAGCTTTATCATTATATGTTATTAAGAAATTACACTACACCTTTTTTCCGATCAATCAATACGTACTTAAACAAATCGAAAAAATAATTGTTGGAAAGCATCGTGTTGGTAATTTAGGGTGTTTCCTTTAAACAAATTGGTAAATAGTTGGTACGCCGAAGGTCGCGTTACGAAGCGAGTTTCTCATCCGAGTGATCGGTCACGGCTCGGACTTGCCTGAACTGCAACGATGCCGTTTGACCGTGAAGCTGTCTGACTGTTAAAACGGATTTAATGACTCTCATATACCAACAGTTTGTTAGACTTTCTTTTGTAATAAACTTTATTATCTACACAAACATAATTGCAGACCTTGTTGCTAGGCAGCCAAAATTTCATAGGCACAAAAACGACTATATTAGTGCTCGGCTGTAATGCTATAAAAAAAACCAACAGTGCCGTTTTGATATTGCCTTTCGCACTATTATTCTAAGCACCTATCATTGAAAGTACCTACCTACCAGTTGACGAATAATTGTAGCAGCAGTTTTCGAAAAGGGTATAACAAATATTAACAAACACTTATCGACTTTGTATTAATTGTTCTTATTTATTTATTAATCAATAAATAGTTTTCAATGTCTTTTGAAATAAAAGACGTATTATAAAAAATATATTCAGTGACGTAATTTTAGTTTACAGTTGAGAGTCGCACGTTACATGGTTAGTAGTAGCACGCATGTAGGAAATGCACTTGGAACAATACCAAGTATGCTGATTAGTTTACATACACTCCTTCTATTATTCATCAAGACGTTGTCCGAGGTTCCAGTAAGGGGCACGGTACAAAGGGAAATAAAACGAACGCTTCACGGAAAAGCGATGAATGTCGATACATACGAGTGGCTTAGAGGTTTTCCATATCAGGTTTTACATAATATGTCAGATCTTCCATCATTCACAGTGATCAATTGAGTTCATAAAAAATAACTGATGAGTATGATTAATTTGTAATAAAAAAATATTCATAACAAAACACAAATGATTTATTACGTATGAATTAAATGTAAACTGTTTTATATTGTAATTCGAATTTAAATCATCATCATCATGTCTTGTAAGTTCTTACATCAAACTTTTTATTTATTTTATTAAACCGCCTTACAGGCCTCTGACATGGTTAAACGATAAATATAAATAAAATAAACATACCGATTTACGGTATGAAAATATTGCAGTAATATTTAATAAGGAATATCCATGTTCACTGTTGAAACGTTGTCTGGCATCGAGTGTAACTTTTAATTTGTAGGAATGTCGCTGCTTTTTTTGTGAGCTAGATGTTGAGTAGACATTACTGTCGAAGGTGGACAGCAACCAAACGACACCCATAAAAAGAATCTCAACAAACGAAACTGAAAAATCCATTGAAATTGCAAGGGCAAATAAACGCCAAGTCCTGTTTATAAAAATATTAGCAATCAGCCCCAACTTCGCCCGTGGTACATACCTAGCCTATGGCATTCAGGGATAAAGTACCAACTACTACCGAACCAAACAAACAAACTCTTCAGCTTTATATATATATATATTAAGTATAGATTAACGAATTAAATGAAGCAAGTATTTCTCAAAATTCAGTTACATCAATGAGTTATCGAGAAAATTTATCTTTCGACATATCTATCTAGTACTCCTTCACTTTTTATATCAAATGCACTCACATTTGACCGAATTCTACAAGTGCCATTAACAGCGTATCCTAGCAGTATGTTTTCCTTACAATTGTATTTCTCTATTTATCGAAAACAGCTTCTAGAGGCACAATTCTTTTTTCATAAAATCTAGAACTAAAATAGGTATGGCCCTATGATTTTTTTTTTCTAAAAAACTGTTTAAAATTTTTTTTTTTTAAAAACAGTTTTCTGAAAACAATAAAATTTAGGGCCATACCTATTTTAGTACTATAGAGAAAATAGAGAAATACATTTGTATGGAAACCATACTGAAAAAATACTGCTAGGATTCGCTCTTAAGCAAGATATGCGAGTGACGAATATTTACATTCGCCGAAGAATCATCATGATATGACTCTCATCGATGATATCTATCTCATCCTTGGCATTAGCTGCTTATCACTTCACACTCAATGTGGGATAGCAGGTGCTCTTAATAAATTAATTAGCACTGCTGTGTAAATACTTAGCTTTGAATCATATTTTCATAATTACATTAGAAACATAATTAAATTTCCCGTTTTATACTGTAGTACAGTTTTCATCTCATATTTTACTTTATACAATTTGCTATGCTGAATCTTTCTCTAACCGGCTAAAACTATTTCGAGATAAACGCTCAAATAACAATATTTTCGATGTTACAGATTTTAAAAACAAAAGAGAGATGAGATATTTAAGAAAATACATTCGCGTTTTGTGACGGGCTCTCGAGAGAAGAAAAAGAACGGAGAAACTATATTCTATTGTATTTGGTAGACCAATACCATATCCAAGTAAAAGCTAAATAGAAAAATAAGACTCGAAAATATTAAATCTAAACGTATTTTTTCTTTCCTACAAACATACCAAAGAAGTTTTAATTCCAATTTCCACAAACAAAGATACGGTGAATTCGAGCGTATCAAACTCGAAATTGTCAACATATTTTCGTTTCCGCTATCCTCAAGGACGCAGCGGGATACAGGATTCCATTTGGCGTATCTTTCACTCCCTAATATCATCGGCAATCCGAATGTCACACACGTCGCTGAACTCGAATACTTTTACCCTGTTCCGTGACGGCGGATGCTGACTTTCAATGAATAAGTGTATTATCACTTTTTTCGCTTGCGTTAGTGTCTAATATAAAATCAGGGTTTTTTCGAACTGCCTTTTTATCTGACATAAGATTTTCCCAATGCTAGCACACAATATCAAACGTGCTTTCCGAACAATTGCTTGAACAATTTGTGGTCTAATAAAGTAAAAGTAAACCACGCCCAGGGGTCTCTTACCCTCGGATACTTTGATAATCTTTCTCATCACCCATGATCCATGACATTTATGGCAAGTATGGAAAATACGTTGAGCCTTTGCTTTAGTTATTAATCTGAGGTTGAGCCGTAAGAACAAACTGTCATAATTGATGGCAGTTGTTATGCTATGTCAAATACAGAGCTTGGTAAATCTGACGCCAGTGATGGCCACTAACACACACGAAAAACAAATAAAACGTAGCAAGCCAGGTCTCACTACGATACCCAACACATAACTATTTTTGATATCCGTCCAACAGACCGTAGTAAAGCAACTTTATTTCTTTCAAGACAGATATTAAGTATCAAAGGCGACCTCCTTTAAACACGTCCTTTATATTTGCTATGTATACCATTACCGGAGAGTACACGAAGACTCTTCTATAATCCTCTCAGTTCAAAGTATGTGAAAGCGATAACTTTATTTTCTCGCATTTTTCATAAAGGAGCTTCTCGGAAAAATATGATATTAGATTTTCATCAAATAATTCTCTGAGAGCTGACGACGGTGCAAGCTAATATTTAAACAGTTAAAAGAGAAAGAAAACATTTCCCGACTAGAAGCTTCCTGTTTTTGTATGTGCATTGGGTTTTATATCTTGTGCTCGATATAATATTCTTTTGTATTTGCAATGAATTTTATATCTTGTGTTCGAATGAAGAGAAATATCAATAAAATGAACAAAATATTATTACATCAGCTTCTGTGTTGCTTGTCTATCTCTAACCTATCTCAAATATTTCTAGGTTAACTTTACTAAAATGTAAAAAATAAGGAACTTTTCACATATATTATTATGTGAAAATAAAATAGAACCTGTATTAGATTCATCGTTCATTTGGCATTTTCTCATGAGTACTAAATCTCTTTCAAATGTCGTCTGATATTGTAAAAATATACTGAATGTTATCCAAAAAGAAAATCCTCACTCAGTGAATTGCCATATGATCCAGTTGTTTTAAAAACCTTTCTGCGTCGACGCTGGCTGGTATGTTATCGGTGTATCTCGATTCTCGAATATATCGCCTATTCGGCGCGGCATCAAAAAGCGAATAAAACAAATCTGAACGAGCGCCGCGATATATCATATTTTATTAAACCTTTCGCCCTTAGGCTAGATTCCCGGCTTACGGAGGAATATGTGAATTCAGGAAAATTACTCGGTATTGGCTGTTTTTTCCTAAGGATTTTCTTATGAATCCATTGGTTGATCATATTGTAAGCTGGTGGAATGGCTGAGATAAAAATATCTAAGCAAGGGCTGGTAAAGGGAACTATTGTAACAAATCGATCGATATTTTATCTGCCAATATCACCATGAAGTAAAATCCTTATAATGAAATAATTAAGTTGCTATGGTACTGTAATATAAGGAATTTATTATCTCTCTCCGTTATTTTATTCGTATTAATTCCAATAAAAGAATCATACCCTGAATAACGATTAGTTAGTTAAGATGCATCTAAGATGCCTGTGAGTATATAGATGTAAGTGGTATACAATATCGTCAGATTCCGTTTGACAGTAATCCGTGGACCTCCTGATGAGTCAATCCCATGAGAAATTTGTATATACGAGTATATCTCACCTCTCCTCTTGTCGGGCACGAGCAGGCTCTGGCCGGGGAATATGAACTGCGTGGCGAGCCTGTTCAGCTTGGTCAGCTCGGATGGCGTGGTGTCGAACCGCGCCGCCAGGGAAGTCAGGGTGTCACGGTCGCGAACCTACAACAGAAATCGGGTGGTTAGGTTGTATATTAGTTAGGCTAAACGTGGCCTTAGGGTTTTAAGACCTTGGGCTCGTATACCCCGCAAGTGATAACGACCTAAATATGTTAATGTAGTGTGGCAATATCTTTAGTATTACCATGACCATCCATCTGAAATACGCTGCACCTGGCGGTGGCGGAAGCAAAGTGCTGCAAACCAACAATTTATTATTTTACTTCTAAATCGGATCCGGCTACCGCTAAAGGTGGCTTCTGGCGGTAACTGGTATTTCTTAATTTATTAAATGAAAATTAACTAATACAAAAAACCTTCAATTAATTAAATAGTATGGCAGAAATTTTTATTTATTTTTAACTGAATCTTGTTTAGGAGAAAAATCGAGATAGATGGCAGAAACGAAGAGAAACCTATGCTCAGCAGTGGGCGGAAGATGGGCTGAGATGATAATGATGGGGAGTGGATATCGCTAGTTTCGCATATCCCTGCGCCCAATAAGAGAGACGCGAAGAGTTAGTACCATTTCCGCATTAATATTTTGGACTAATATTCCATACTTTTACGTTTTACACAAGTGACCCTTTTCATCCATAAATACCTACCTTCACCACTAAGACTAATATCAAAACGTTCCAAATAAATATCGCTATCAATAAATTCAACACTCAAAACTAATCAACGGGGCACTTAAAATAGATAAACTGCATATAGCTTCCGGTATATTCATATAATCGCTGTGATTATAGCCGAAATGAAAAATGCACTGACAAAGTGGCGAATCTAGTTTTGAGAAGACCTTGAGACTTATTGCACCTAACAATTTGAAGCACTTAATCTAAATTAGATCATTTATTGTGTGTGATATAACTGCACGGAAATAGGATCATGATACACGCAATAATTATATGTGTGATGTTTGTTCAAGTTGATTAGTGGTCCGTAAATCGTGCATAAGTTATATACATATTACTGGTAGCATATATAGCCTAAGAGCCAGTGGTGATATACACCATGTGGGTTAGGTATAGGTGAAACATTACACCAAAAACTGGGTCTGGTAAAATACATTCCATACATACAGATTAATTAAACAAGATAAAACAAAAATGTAATTTTCGGGACATTTATTTTGAGTATTGTGAGTCAATTAGTACTACAAAATTTGTTGCCTGAGCTTTGGTTCCTCAATATCAGAATTTCTCTTTGACGTCATGTGATTGACGAGGGTTTGCAAAATTTTAGCTCAATTGGACACCTGAAAGAGGAGATGCGCACTGATCTATGGGGCCCAGTCCGTCATCGAAAAAGACATTGAATTGTATTATTACCAAAACTACACCGAATAGGCACCTTGGTACATAATAGCAATACAACAAATCAATAAGAATGTTTATATTTTGTCGGGTATTTGATTAAAAATAAAACAAACGTTCAATCTTGAGTTAGGTTGGATAATGGTAACGGAACAGTATACTTACTTAAATGGATCATAGAATTTTCACATACAGTTTATGTCTGACAATATGTATTTAATTTAAAACTTTTTTTAATGCTCATATACGGTACGGTGTAATAAGGGGATGGCCCGGACACATAAAGGCGCATAAAAATTTTATCAAGTTTTTGAATTAAGTATTTAAAATCATTGGCCGCGTTTTGTAAGGTAGTGGGTGCTTAGATAGAACTGTTAATCCAGCTATTAGTGGAGTTCAATACTTCAACTTGTCCGATATCAAAAAGGAGTTCTACCAAACTTACTTAAATGTATTTAATCTACATAGGTAATATATGTACAGGCAGCATTGAGCAAGAACTTTACGAAACTCAACTAAAAGTTGGATTGGAATTCACACCTCTATCATACGATGGAAATATGCAATATTACCAAATATTATTAAGTTTAGAAAAGGTACTCGTAGTCGTAGGTAATAAATACATGATGGATAGCCTCCGTAGCGGAGTGGTTAGCTCAGCCTACAGTAACTTTGGGTTCGATTCTTAGTAAGACATCCTTTTTCTTCTTTTTCACAAGCATACAGTAAATATTTTTCTTACCGTGTAGGTCATAGTCTTGATGGGGGGAGGCGGGGGCAATCTCTTGACGTGGTCATCCTCGTCTGAAACAAACAGAACATTAAGTCGGTATTCAAGCAATAAAAAGAATGCGCAGCGGTGTACAATAGTTACCAGGTTATAAATTCTTTAGCCGAGAAACATTAGGGAACATTCCTAGAAATTAAATTATCACGGAGTCAGATATGTGCACAGCGTTTAACCAAGTAGAACTATTTCAGAAATTAAAAAAACCCGACTGCTCTCCCTTTGAAAACAATACCTATCTAAGGATACTTGGGGTTTTGAGACTATAATCCAACGATACCTTGAATGTCTAAATTCATCCAGCCTTTTGGAAGATACGTGATAAGTACCATAATTCGCGCAAAATACTTACCCTTCTTAGCAGTCGGGTAAAAGTGTCGATATGCTTTTGAATTATTTATATCATTTATATTCATAAGATATCAAAGTAAAATGATACCTGTGTTTACCATAGTTGTTCCATTTGCAGATTACTGAATAGATTATTCTATTTATTATTCGCAGCAGCCCGGACAAATATATATACAACGTGTTAATGAATAAGCGCAAAACCTCTTAAGTGGTGATTGTGCTTATAAATATGATCAATTTTTACTATGGGGCCGACTTTGCAACTGGACAAAAAAAATACAGCTATTCCATATATTCTGGTCCAGAAGGTATTGACAATTTGTATGAAATAGCAGATTTTTTTTGTCGAGTAGCAGAGTCGGCCCCATAGTTCATAAGCACAATCACCACCTAAGCAGTTTTGCGCTTATTCATTAACACGTTGTATACACATATAAAAGGCAGCCCTGACTCACTGACTTAAATATCAACGCACAGCCGAAACTACTGTAGCTAGAAACTTGAAATTTGTGACAGGGGTTCCTTTCATGACTTAAGTGAGCACTAAGAAAAGTTTAAGAAATTCAATTCCTAAGGGGGGTAAACTTTAAGGCAGACGAAGTCACGGGAAAATTGCTATTCATTAATAAAGACTTAGATGAAAGGAAACATTTCCAGCTCCTTATTAAACACAACAGGTGAAAAATCAGCTCATACATAATTCACAGGTCCCAGAAGCTCGCGTCACAGCGTCACTGATTTCCATAATAATTGAAGCGCCTGGAACTTGGCTAAGGCACAAAATGATGAGACACGTTGCTATGCGACGCCGGCAGGCGATGGCGTAGATTTCCTGGTTTCCTGAATTTCTGTTACGGATTCAGTGTAGCTTGAACTCTGAATATTTTACTACTACTCAACGAAACTAAACAACTATAGTTTTGACTTAAATATCCCAACGAATATTAAAAATGCGAAAGTTTGTTTATTTGTTAAGCTTTCACGCCCTATCTACTGAACCGATCATCATAAAATTTCGCATACACGTTGTCTGGAGTACGGAGCAGGACATAGGCTACCTTTCATCCCGGAGAAAAGTACTGTTCCCGAGGGATGGAGATTTACGCGAGCGGAGCCGGTGCGAAACCTAGTACCTAATATGATTATTAAAAAAACTGTAACATGTTAATGCTTCTGTCTTACATGAAATAATTTACTTAATTCGAATAAAATAAATAAGTACAGGTAGCTGTTAAACCCATTTCGTTTGTTCAGTCCAAAAATCACGAACGCGTGAATTAATCATTGTCAAAACATAATATTTCACGCAAAAATCAACAAAGTTGACGTGGGTATTAGCAATTAAATTACTATATCTACCTATCTATCATAATAATTTTATTAGTCGTTACGCGGCCGAAATATAAATCTCGGGATTTGCCGCAATAACCGCTGGTAAGTAAACAGACATAGGGATTTTAGATGATTTGACTGAATTAATTATAGCCATTTCACAGCCGGATGCCGTTTTACAACTGGCGTGTTTATTTGGGAAACAGACATAGCTGCCAAAGTGAAGCTCACTCAATCTTAGACTTCTTGGTCCGGCTGACTAAATATGTAAACACTTTTTTAATGTTATAAATATAAACCAAAGTCGTTGGGTGTTTATGAGAATCATGAAATTTACATTAAAATTTTTAGGGATCCGTACCCAATGAGTAAAGACGGCATGGCTGGAAACTTATTATTAAGCCGTTTTCCGTCTGTTCGTTTGTCGCAGGTCTGTATAAATTAATCCTTAATAGGTAATCCTGAAATTTTCACTGAATTTCTTTTATATAAAAACAAATAAAAAAAATAAGGGAAGGGCATACAGTAAAACGTGTGGGCAAATTTTAATATTATATGGTAGTAAGGATTCTTTGTTTGCGATGCCGACTCGCACTTGCCACGCTTTATGAATAACAACGGCGAGGAAAATCCTAAATACCCTAAAAATACTTGCGATGGTTTCATTTGTAGAACGGACCTACCTATACACAAACATTGTTGTTGCATAAAAACGAATGCAAGCAAAACTACATGAATTTGATGAATGAACATAATGCTACGCTGACGTTTTGACTAAATTGCGCATTTTCCACTATTGTGACGATGCGCATGTAACCGGATATTTCCTATGAAGGTTGGTTAGTTTTTGGATTAAAATAAAATTGATTAGTTTCAAATCTTGTAGTCATAATATCTATTTTCGGGACATACTTAAGTCGTAATATGTAAATTTTGTAACTCAGCGGGTCACCTGATGGTAAGTGATCACCGCTGCCCATGGACTAATGTAACACCAGGGGTATGACAAGAGCGTTGCCGGCCTTTTATTTTTCCCTCGCCAAAGGGGAGGGGGGGATAGGCCTCCGGCACTCTCACTCACCGAACGAAGCATAGAAGCGGTATAGCTACTACTCAAACGTCGATTTTCTATGAGAGTGTGGTACTTCCTCGGACGAGCCGGCCCATTCATGCTACCAGCTAAAGTGATTTTCGCCAAATTTTGTTGTGGCTCTACCACAACAAAATTTGGCAAGCTGGATACTGGCTCAAAGGCATCACACAACCGAAAATGCGACGGGGTAACGCTCAGATTATAGAGTGAGAGAGAGAGACGGGAGAAAGAGGAAGAGAGAGAATGTTGATTGATCGCTGACTATAAGAAAAGGTCATAGTATCGTCTCGGTTATCAATATCATGTCAAGGATTCAAGTGGAAATATTGCTAGTAAGTATCATTGCAACCACAGTAGTCAATCGTTTATTTATTTAATTCAAAACCTTTATTGGTTACTTTGGTACAAAGAACGGACTTTATGCTAAGGAATTATCTACCAGTCAACCTTCGGGATAAACTGATATTGCGTTGTATAAAGTATAGCGTTTATTTAAGTGACTACAAAAAATATATAAAGATCTTAAATAATTACAATTTAATACCCTTTTAGGGCACGATTTTTTTAAATGTTTAACAACTGAAGTTAAACAGTATTTTTTTGGTTTATATTCAATTAAAAAAGTGCAAATAGAATTTTCATATACACTTGGGGGCAGATAAATGTGACACCCCTACAATTATAAATTTGTTTGTAAAGGGGTCAGGTTTATCTGCACCCGACTAATTATATACAAAACCACTGTAAATTCAGCGCAATTTGTCAAACTAAATTTACTGGTTTCCATCGAATTTTCTTATTTCCGACGGAAGCATATTATATATACTTATGTCAATATAGGTCCATGTTATTCTTTGAAATATCCAATCATTAATAATTTAAAAATGTGCTCTGTACCGTGTTACTACAACTAACAAATTAAAACAAGTGGCGAAATATAATTAAGTGTGAATAGTGGAGGAGCGCTATGAATAACCGAATCTGGCAATAAACCGCTTGCATGCATAGTCATGAGGCCGAATTTGATTAACTATTAGAAAACTCTGTTCCCACGTTACAGAAAGAACTTCTAAATTATAATACTTGGCCAATCGCGAGGGAGTTTGGGACGGGAACAAAAATACGCATGAACAAAAAGACCTCGAAATGAAAAAGTTTAATCCCTATGAATCTGAGCAGCTGCGTCCTTCAAACCGGGTGTATGATCTTGTAATATATATGTAAATAAACTGAATGTATATCAAAGGAGCTACGATGTTTGAATTTTAATATGTGTCTAATAAAGTGCGCAGTAATCTCTTGAGGGCTTATGGTTGGTTCATTGGTAGACACCTGGTTGGGGCGAGGTCTCTGATTCCTTGCCAAGTCGGCCAACTGGGACTTAAGCTTATGAAACCAAACTCGTAAAAATAACTGCATGTTTGCTTCAGGGGATTAACAGGGATATTCTTTCTCATAGAGACAAATTGATACCCGTTTTGTTCATCCACTACACCTATAACCTAGTTCAAAACTGCTACGGTACCTTCTTAAAGACCTGCCCTAAGCCTTTTTATTACCTCCTTTTTTGAAGTCGGTTGACATGTTGTGTATATTTTTAAGGATTTAAGATGTATTTGAGTTTCTTTATTTCTCCAAATTCTTTATGTCTCTCCAAAATCTATATTATAATTAGAATCCTTATCCATCCTGTGAGGAAATATTTGGCAACAACTTTTCAGTTGTATTGACTTGAATATCAATAAAATGATATTTGCATGATTTCATACCGGGAAAACCAAAATGATGATTTTAATTTCTAAGTAAATTAATTCATTGAAGTACAAAACCGCCGGAAGGCGGGGCTCTCACCTCTGTGCACGGCGTCGAACCTGCCTTCGACCTTGGAGCGGAGCGCCTCCAGGTCGAACGGCGCGCCGAACCCATGGTCCACCGACCGACTTTTAGACCTGAAACATGAGGAAGACGAGTTAGTGTATATACTAGAACCTTTATATATTTTAAGAAATAAGTCTGTAACTACTATGCTAGATCGCTAGTATCGCTACCTATCTTTTGTAAAACATCATTTTTAGTCTCCACTGCTGGAGCATGACCTTCTCTGCACCACCAGCGTCACTCATATATAAATAAACCAGAGCATTCGTGTTCTTGTTTTATGTGTTTCCTAAGCCGCTTTCTGCGAGATCCACGGGAAGACCGCATGCCGACCCTGCCGCATAAGACACAGCATATCTTTTGTATATCTAAACTCTATCGATGAAATCTTTGAAATTATGTTATGTTATCAAAATACCTATAAGCTTGGAATGGAATGGATGATTTACAACTTGGAATATCAAAGTTAACAATTCTACAAAAATACTAGGTATTTTTAATACCGTAGTAATTAAAGTATGAGGACATTGGCATGTAAACAGCCGAATTCCATATATAGTATCAAAATATTTATTTGTTGGGCGGTCAGCTGTGGCTGAGGCCAAGCTGACTCAAGCTGTAAACATTTGAGGTCGGCGCTCGCGTAATGGCCTAAGGCAGCGGCCCAAAACTGATACAAATAGCAATAACAAGCCATCTTATCAGACGAGCACTGATTGAGAACCTATCGTTATTTGTTCGATGTATGTGTACAATACACATATATATTTATTATATAGGTTTGTCTACTGGTACAAAATAATAACGTTAAATTAGTCCGTTAGTTACATACCTAATAAAAAAAATGGATTTTGTCAAGTAAACAATAAAGTATAATTATAAAGCGCATCAAAATTCATGAGTCACTTTTCGAACCCAGTTTTCGTGACATCATAGTATTCTAAAAAGTGTATGAAACTATGACGTCACGCGGTATTTTGAATGACTAGTTTTTATTACAATTTTAGTACAATAAAAAAAATAAAAAAATGCGTGTCCTATGTTTTTTGATTATCTATCTGGCGGACTTATCATATTTTTTAGGAAAGCTATTATGTGAGACCATTTTAATAATGACATCACGAAATTACTTAAGATATGGTTCTTATAATACTAAATTAAATAAATACAAAGTGACCGTAGGTAATTTAAACCGAGCACATATTGCACGCATTGTAAATAAAGCCTAATTGAAGGATTGCTACCTCTGGCTTGCCTGTGGCGTTAAATAAATTTTATTATTTAAGTTATATGAACATAAACGAACTCGTACCAAATACGTAAATGTCACTAAAACAATAACTACATAACTGACATTTACATTTGGGCTTTAATCTGGTTTTGGGAGTTTCTAATGATCTCAGAAGTGATATTTCGGCTATGGGCTATTGGATTAAATATAAACAGTGACATTCTCGTATGTATTCTGGCTTCATAACAAGAAGAAAAATGAGATAATCGAATAATTTTACCAGTGCTGGATGCCGAAAGGTCAAACGATCACAGTTACGTAAATGATGAGTACACAATTAGGTCAGATTTAATCTTATTCTTCTGTTCATCTTAGTAACGAATTTTAAGTCAGATCATCAGATCGCAATCGTCGCAAAAGCGCGAGCATATCATCCAACACATCATCATCTTCATCAGGTCTTTCTAGTCTCCACTGCAGGAGCATGACCCTCTCTGTACTACCAGAGCCATATACTGAGTAGTCAGAGGATTTGGCCTACACTCTCCACGTTGGCCAGACGGGTTGGAGAGGTCTCTTTGATGTTCATAAGCTTTGTTTAGCTAGTGTTTCCTTAGTCGCCTTTTACGACATCCACGGGATGACTTGGAGTGGTCCTATTCTACTCTGCCGCGGGAACCACACGACTTCATCACATTTCTAAGTAATTCAAATAAATGTATAGGCTTTCCATTTAAGCCTTTCGGCAGAAATTCTCTTAAATATTCAAGATTAATAAATAGGAGAACTTATCTTTTTTTTCTTAGTAAACAAACTGAACTAATTTGACATTTGGGTGACCTTCTAATCATAACACATAATTAACAATATTCAACTAGCAAACAACATTCTTCAACAATTTGTAATGCGCATGTGCATAGTCGGAACTAACATTGTAGTTATAAAATTAAGGTCCACCTTGTATTCAATGCCGAAATGTAAGTACCACGAATAATTCTGCTATCTGGTTATAAAAATCTCACTACTTATGACGAAGAGGCGTGGCGACCGGTAAGATTGGCTCAATGAGGCATTTTGAGTGTCACCCAGGGGTAATTATGGGGTCAATTAATGCATAATTGGTAATTTAAAGTTGAGGATGCGCCTTTTGCAGTTGCTGATAAGTTGAAGACCATGACGGAAGTTTTTCATAGAGCGTCAGGTGGCCAGCCATGTGAGGTGTTATCTGCCTGGACCTACTGGGTGTCGGCTATAAATAGCCTGCTATTACTACCAAGATAAGTTCACATGTGAAGTGTATACAGTGTGCAGTGGCTCTTCAGTTCGAGAGGCACTCGTGCTGCGGAGGCTTGCAATAATGGACCTAGCCTACGATCTTTTCACTCTTCTAGAATATTGGTTTCATTCAAAATACAAGCTAAAACTACATATTCGCCTATATAAAACATAATATATAATAAAAATATAAATGTGCATTGTGTTACATACCTCTTGTAAGTCTGGTCTATGCTCTCCGCGCTTCTCGACAGCTGCTGCGAGGCGCGCCTAGACCTGCATGCAACAGACACATCTAGGTACAGGCAAACATGCAAATCAAACTTAAAGCATACAAACAGACAACTTTTAAAATAATGAGGGTTCTGAAAAACGATTATCATGAAATGGCAATAGTGAAACGTGAGGACTGATGCACGGATGTAACTTTTCGTTTGTAGTAGTTTTAGGATTATATGTATATATTCGCTTGAATGAAGCGCCATACCTATGACGACCAACTAGTTATCACCCATCGCCATCCTGCGTCACTCAGTCAAATGTATATGGTTTTAGACCATAACGCGATATAAATTTTATTGACAGCTTATCGATACCGAGCTGCAGGGTCTCATTATTTTGTCAGTTGTCTGAATGTATAACTGATTTACAAGTTGATTTAAGGCCGATAATATTATTATGCTTGCTTAATATTTTTGGAACATGTCAATAAAAATTATCTGACTGAACCTTGACTGGTAATATTTCAAAACATTAAATCAACTTGTAAATTATGTGCATCTGGCAAATTAAAACTAAAACCGTGGGATAATAAAAATAGCAAACAAAAATATCACATCGATACATGCGATGGGTACCTTTAAACTCATGCAATGCCGAAATAACGAAGGACACCGTTCACATGAAAGTTGTTTACCGCTGCTGGCATTTTCCAAAATATTTAATTAGCTCTTAACCTTATTAATAGAAATTAGTTGCGAAATGCTCCAGATTTACTTAAAGTTTAACAATTTCGTTTTAGCTGATATTTGGGAAAGTAAAAGGAAATCATTTCGCTTTGCTTTACATGTAACGATATAATTATGAGGTACGTACTCATAGTTACTTCAAGTTATAGCTGTTTACATACATAATGTTTCCTATAATTCAATAATTTATTATATAACCATATAATTAATCGTAACAAACGTAAATAACGATTTATGTTGTAATTGCAAAAGATTCGTGATACGAAATGTTGGCGTGTGAGCAATCACTGTCAAATCAAACGCTTCCACGAAGTTATTTACGGCCCTGCAGTGGCCACATAAAACGACGCCGCCCGCCAACACTAAACCATGTTTATCAGCAATAATTAATACACATACACGAAAAATCATGTACGCTAATAATTTTAAGCTTCTTTTTAGTCTGAACAACACAGCTGTCGCAAGTTTATTTATCCTCTTTTCTCTTTCAGACAGTATTTTCTCAAATTAGCAACTGCGTACAATTACAGCGTCCAGTGGAAATTTTCTCAATGAGAAAATGTGAAAATATAAACCGGGGAAGCGAACCAGATCGTGGCTCTTCATTAAGGGGCTCAGCGTAAAGCTCGACCTACGACTGAGGGCTGTAATTACGTAAATTATTAGCCTTAATTTAAGGAAGACATCTAAGTTGAACGCTTCACGTTACATGAACGCTAGCGAGCTCCACCCGGAACTTAGCAGGCTTGTACTGCCAACGAAGGAAGATCTGTGACGTTTCTTTTTGCCGCGATTGTGTCATGTGCTTGTGCGATGTTAGAGGGGTCAGATTACAGTGGTTTTTAGTGAACCCATTCGGCAAGAAGCGGGGAACGTGCCGCCCTTGACACTGGGCGGGCGGGCGCCATGCGCCACCACAGCTGTAGCTGTATATTTACAAACAAGCACACACGCCGCCTCTAGATATTATTTCGTCTAGCCTCGCATGTATCGAGTCGGAACATAGAACGCAACTATTTTATTTGATTATACAACAAAAGCGTTTTGCTACTAACGGAAATTACTAACCTCCGATTACAATACTGCCATGTCGTCATTCAATGTTATGGCTTTGATAAGTAACAAATGCCATAACTTTAATGGTTATAATTGGTTATATAAGTGAAAGTACTATAATAATTATTGTAGGTCCGCAATTATTATTTCTCTAACACAAGCACAGTTGTACGAGTACCATAAATATGAATTATTTATTATTATTCGATGTAATTATTACAACTGAGAGAACAGGCTAAGAAGAAAAATGTTTAGCTAGTTTTCCTTTTATCGCTAGTAACACAGATGTACGAAAAAAGCATATAGGTATTTATATAAGTAAGTATAAATGTGGACTAATAACAAAAATATTTTCAAGGCGAGAACAAAGGACATAGGAAATAATTATATTAGAAATTAAAAGTTCAATCAATCACGGTCCGGCTAAATCAACATACATTGGCTATAAAAGACTGGAGAGCCTTGGAATTTACATAAATCAGAATAATATTCTTAGTCATGTGAGAATTGTTTTACTGTCGTGGAAGCGTGGAAGTGACGTCTACGTGAGAACTATTTTAGTTTTAGGACGTCATGTCTTGCTGTATTTATGTTGTTTACTACGTTCATTTTCGAGGCTTAAATACAGTCGGTGGGAGAATGTGTTTGTATATACAGTAATAGGGGTAGTTAAAACTGAAATCCAACAATACTACTATTAGAAGTAATCTGTCTTCGCTGAATTAAAAAATATATAGCTGTTTTTGTAAAAATAAAACACACTGATGAATACGCATATACGCAGCTTAGCTTTATATCAATATCAGAATTCTCAAATTTAGCATTAAATAGCATGCATCTTTTGTCGTAATTTCTGCAAGATAAATTGCTGCGAGTCATTATTTTATTTCGTAATTTTTTGATGGAAAAATTTCGAGTCTAAAGCAGTTTATATTATTTTATGATTTTTATATACAAATCACTTCGTCTCCCGATCGCGACAACACTATTGTGAAGAGAGCAGACGCCGCCCCGGTGCGGGCGGATATAAATGCGCGACTATTATACACAATTGGATCATTCCCCTACCTGAATAATGAGCTGCCATCTACTACGGCAACGATTTTCAAAGTGGGGGCGCCACCACTTTTAATGGGGGCGCCACCCCCAACAAAAAACGCACAACACCCTTGCTCTACATTATCTGTCATAAGCATAAGTCGGTGCGGTGACGATTGCTACAAAGCGTTCTAGGGCTTGTTATTTTTGCTACTTGACACTCTTTTTTAGATTGGATCAAATACAATATGATTTTTAAAGTGCGAAATCCAAATCCAACAAAAATAACATTATTTTAACATGTAACAAAAAAGTTGGGGTTTTGTCCTAAGTGGGGACGCTCGCTCGCTCTGTTTTTGTCACAAGAAAACCTAATGAACTTAACCTAACCTACCTTCTGTAAACAACTAGTTTTGGATATGGCGGGGGCTACGCCCCCAAGACCCCTGTGCCCTGTCATGTTTGCCCTCTTGTCTTTCCCATTAGAAAACAATATGTACTGACATTCTGTATAACCAAATAATAAAAGTTAAAGGGATTATTTTAATACGGTTTTTATCGCGTTTATTACATTATTTATACACCTAACGTGTATAAATAATGTAATAAACGCTTCGTGAGGCTATTGAAATTAAAAAACATCCTAATTTCAATAGAGAAGATGGTTGGCAGTTACCACCAGCTTGGGATCCAGTCATCAATTTAATCAAATCTCAAGCTAAGCAGAAGACTGCAAGACCTTCAGACACCGTGAGCCAATACTGCGTACATCCGGAACGTTATCAATAAATATTTTAGGCGGTAGGTTTTGCAGTTCTTATAAAATACTAGACAAATGTCAACTTAGTCTACCTGCGACCACGAACACTGTAAAGTGCTCGAAACGTTAGGTGTATAAATAATGTAATAAACGCGATAAAAACCGTATTAAAATAATTTTATTTAAATGTGTAACAATCGCGAAAACATAAGAAAACATTAAAGTTAAAGGGCTTATAATTTAGAAAACGGCGCGATTCCGCGCTTTAAAAATGGTGTCTCAATGAAGAGGAAAGTGCGGTCGATCGATTCCAATCTGCACAATATCTAAATTCGTGTTAAACTATTCTAAAGCCCACCGTTTTCATTTTAAAATACACAAGGCGTGAAAAAGAATACTTTGGAAACCCCTGTACAACGATGACGTAATGTTAGCATAACTGTGTCATACGTTGATCAATGTTTCTCAAACATGGATAAAAAATCTTAATAGCACCGTACCACGAACGTACCTGTAATTAATGAATGATTAATACATATAATAGATTGAGGAGTAAAGACAATTTAATCATTGGTATCCATTTTCATTGGAGTGGTATTTTATATTGTACGACCACGAATCAGCAAAATTTTTGCAACTGAACATTTCTGCTCCATTGGCTATCAGTTCTGCATGCTATGTTTGAACCTACTAAGTTATTAGAAAAAATAACGTTCATACTCATGCTAGCAAGCATCTAGGAACGCAAGAAACTAAATTCACAGCAGAACCCTTAATAGATTCAATTGTGTCAAATGGAAAAGAAAAAATGTTTTTAACATTTCACGCGTGTTCTCCCAATCCCAAATAAATTGATAGAATTTTGTGTGTAGGAAGGCGACATACATATTTGAGAATTATTCTTTTAGTAATCATCAGAGACACATGTCTAGACAAATATTTATAACTTCTCGGTGACTCGACGGTTGTGCCCTTTCGAAAAGTGGGCGTTGTCAATGTCAATAAACTTAATCATGCGACCGGCTATATTTTAAAGCTACCTACCTAACATACGTATGTAATATTATGTGTATGTTCGTAGATTTGAATTGTTAATTTCCTTAAAGTATCAGTATAGCATATGGTTTGGAACTGATACATTTTATTCTTATAGATTTTGGCTTCATATAGAGACCATTTGCCATTTAGTATTCAGTTTGAGTTGAGATCCTCCAAGCCCAGTCTGATCCCTTTGTCTCCATCCGTCCTTTGGTTGAGTTGAGTGTACGTTACTAGTATGGAAATATGATACAGATAAATAAAGTTGCGTTATTTGTCCTATAACATAATAAGTTATAGGTAAATAAGGGATTGAAAAAAAAAGAAAAAGAAAATGCCTAACTTAAGGGCACTATTTTGCCTTTAAAATGCTTTCTGCGTTATAAATCCATTCCTTGTGCCTATGCTCCTGAATCATTACTGTTCGGCAGCAGCGTTGCAATCAGTTCAGCCAATTAGTAATACACATATGGAATAGCTGCAGTAAGCCTTTAAATAAAGGTATAATTACACGAAACAAACTCGTCCGTTACGTTTCGCTGGGGACTGCCTCGGGCACGCTGCAAACGAGATTCGCGACATGCGACAAATTGGAAACTGAATTACTTTTTTAATTCCTACATACAGATTCAGTTTTACGTATTTGTCTAAAATGGAAAAAGTCTTCGGCGATAACTTGAAAAAGCGAAGTAAATTTCCCTTTTCATCACTAGTTGTGAAATTTGTCTGAATGTAATTGAAGAGGTCATGTAGAGTCAAAAGTCAAGTGAATAAAAGCAACGGACGGTAGCTTTTATCCGTGATGTCTGCAATTCTTCACCCTTTAGAATCAGAAAAAAATCATGCTATCTCATCCATATCCAATTAGCTTTTTGACGTGATTGAGTAACAACATCCGACTTTCACATTAATAATATTAAATAATAGCTTATTAGCATAAGATTAGCCTGTAATATCAGCTGTATTGCAAATTTAAACAAGGACAAAATGGCGATCTATCGTGACGCTTCAAATAGAATTCAATTGACGCAAGTAAACTATTGATTGAGCAATGAATGGATGGATTGAATCAAAACACTTAAAATATATCTATTGAACACAATCAGAGATAAAAGACCTATTCAGAATTAAGAAAAAGTTGCCAATTGGAACAGCTATGAATAGACAACAACAGTAACTTTTACTGCGTAAAGTTACTATTGTGATCTTTAGTGTTCCGTATCCGAAGGTTCGGTCTCTCTTCTCGCAATATTTAAAACAGTAATTTGGTAAATAGTTCAAAGTTGATTATGTGTACTACTGTCGCATTCACTTTGAAATTCTGAATATACCTATTGTGTTTTGTCACCAACAATGTTTTTGCAAGACCTATACAACCTACAACAAGGGATTGAGGAGAAAAAACGAAACACCGCCATACTTTACATGTTGGTAGGAACCCTACTAAAATGGGGTTTCTACTCTACTCAGTAAAATAAATCTACAAGGGTCCCATTCAAGAACTTCCTACCTCTTTAATTTTTTTGCATCATTTATAGTTAAATATTGTATGGTAATCCGGAACCCTACGTGTGCGAATCCAACTCGCCCTTTGCCGGTTTTTTAAATATCGTTGGTAGCATACTAATCAAAGCCTTACAATAAGGATTAACAATGGGATCTATTGAGAGCTAGGAAGTGACTGCTAACGTTCGACGAGGTCGTTGGACCGGCAGAGTGTGATGTAAAATGTTGCGGGTACGCGCGTGTGCTCACGTAGGACAGAGATAATGCTTTTCATTTCACTACTATGCATTTTAAGTAAGAATTTGATTGGAACGGCCTTTTTATGTTGTCATTTATCTCTACTCACAATACGGTAAAGATGATAATGACAGTATGTCTTATTCTTAGAAGCGCTTAGTATGCGGCATTGTCCCGGTCATATCTTCGAACTTAACCGAGTTTCCAATCTATTTATCAATTACATTTTAGCAGTTATTCTTTAAAAACAATAGTTATATAACTGTCGAAACAAATTGTAAAATCCTAAGCCTAGTTTACCATAGTTTTAAGCGCTATTTATATTTCACTCCTAACGAAATGAAGCAAAACTGCCAGTGACAATGCGTTTTCCATTGTCGCTAAAATCGTCAATTCAGCGGTCTACAGCAAAATACCTACTTTGTTTTTTAGACTAGGCGGCGTCGATCGCCGTCAATGGCGGGTGTGGCGCAAGTGAAGCGGTCAGGTTGGTTGCGCAACGCGACTGCTGCCAAGAAACCGTGCAGACATTCGATAAATAAACAACAAATCGAGTACGTTACATTTTATATTGCTGATATTTGAAAGCTAGGCTTTTGTAGGTGACATTGTGTAGAAAGAAACGCACGCATTGAATAGCTGCATTTGTGTAACGTTTCTTTCTACGTAATGAAAATTCTTTTTTTTAACTAGCTGTTGTCACACTGATGGGCAAAAGCCTCCCTTCTTTCCTTCCATTTCTAGACAAACCTAAAAGAGTTTCGGCAGGAATAATCGAATGATTTGCCATTGCCATCTCCATTTCACACACTATTGACCCATCCACTAGTGTGCAGGTTGCCTCACGATGTTTTCCTTCACCGGAAGCTAACTCAAACGTAGAGATTGGGTTATCAATTGGTAATAGTACAAATTCTAATAAAATAACAATCAAAAAGATCAACCATCATGAATTCTGGCAACTACTGGAAACCAGAGTCCCTCAAAATCTTAACTAGAAGAGATTTAATGCTTTCACTTCGTTGTTTCAATGAATCAGACATAAATAAACAGTATACATAATGTAAATAACAAAAAAATACTCTGTAACAAAAAATGTGGAACATTAACAGCTCGAGTGCACGTGCACATTTACAACTATTTTCATACAAAATAACCTCTCACGGCGTGCAATATGCATTACGAAACTGGCCACCTAATTACTTCAATCGCCAAAACAACCGCAATTAACGTGTTTCTCATGTTACGCATAATACCAGAAGAAAGAATGGCTAAAACATTTGGTTTCGGCAATCTGATTACAGTTATTATGTATAAGAGATGATGTTTTTACAAGGCTTTTATTTAACTTGCCCTGTTTGGTTGTCTGTGATGGTCTAATCGTGCAATTCAATTTCAAAGCTATCTGAAATTTTGTGAATGCAAGTCTGATGGCAATCGGAACGTAGACCAGCAGGCCTATTTGCTAACTTTTGACAGCTACGGTGTACATCATTTTCATGGTAACTTTAATATTCATTACGGCTTCGGTATGAATGACTGTTTTTATTTAAAATATGAAAACCGTAATGGATGCTTAAGTGACAATCAAATCGTTGTACATCGAGTTAGCAAATCGGCCTGCTGATCTGATGATGAAGTCGGAAAGTTGCCATAGGTACTTCTAAAATAAAGAAGATGGTCCCGATCCGTCTTTTGTTAAGCAATTTACAGTACGAATCGCTCCTAATGAAAGCCTGTGAAAGAAATGAAAATTGAAAATAACACATTTAATTAAAAATAATCAAAGAAAATAGATATTTCTATAGCTTATCCGAGCGGGTTTCCTGTTGCATTCTCAGTTACGGTGTTTCAGAGCTCGTAATACTCGTATTATACGAGTGATCTAATAGAAAATACACATCTATGTACGTATTTATAGTAAGCTCCAGGTGCATAATATGTACGCTACGCCCGTTTTAGCATGAATACACATCTAACGATACTATACACGTATACTTCAGCTTTCAGTTCATAATACAATCAAGTAACGCCTAACTATGATCTCGTCGCCAGGGCAGTTGAGAAAAAAAACGAATAAAATAGTATGGTCGAATAACCACACTCGCCTAGTTGACCCTAATGACTGCAAAGGCCTTCCAATGCAGCAAATGCGTGAGGCCATATAAAGACAAACCAACACACCTTACATTCTCATGGTTTAACTCCTATTTACCCGACTACGGCGGGACTAAGGAAAGGTATTCGTGATACACACAGCCTAGTGAATAGATATATATACATATATATAATATATGTATGGATTTACGTATGGATGTTGAACCAATTTTGACTAACGCGGAGTCTATCTGTTAGTTTTTATTGTATACCATTATCCAAAAGTTATCTTCTTTATATTGTTTGTTATACAACCGCAACAAATCGAAATCCGCGACTGGACGCATATTAGCTTGCAATAAATACATTAAATGGAAATTAAAAAGTCGTTAAGTAATGCTCTTTCAAGATCAAGACTGCCATTTTTTTGGCATCGAAGTAATTAGAATGCGACGCGTTGATATCTTATTCATGAGCGAGAACATCTACGGATAGTATCCAATGTCCAATATTAACGAGCGATGTATGCTATTGTCTCAATTGCAGTCTTGGTACGTAAATGTAAGTCTATACAAGCTTATAAACATGTGTATAAAATTTCATATGCGTATGAATATTTGTAAATACGGTTCTATATTTATTCGCGGATCATAGTTTTAAAACTGCCTATAGGTCGCATTGCAGGAAAATATTTTATAATTGCACAAGACATTGTCAAACTTGTCAGCAGTGCAAGTTTTATCAAAATCGGTTCAGTACTTTGAAACAAATTGAGAGTTAAGGCCCCACACTAGGCACACTAGCGACACCAATAATTTTATTCCTAATCCTTTAAAAACGAAAAGAAATTCGAGAAAGTAAATCATATAAGCCTAAGTAAATAACCTGAAGTATTTCTGGAATCATGTTTAAATAATAAGAGAATCAGTCATTAAGAGAATTACTGATTACCGCCAAAAACGGCCGTTAATGACTGATTCACATAATATTAAAACCTGATTCCAAAAATACTTTAGGTTATTTACTAATGCATGATTTACATTCTTGAATTTCTTTCTATTTATAAAGTTTTAGAATTAAATTAATGGCGTCGCTAGTGTGCTTAGTGTGGGGCCCAGACACTGCGAAAACGTATCGTTGGCTTAAAAGCACGGGCTTACTTACGTTATATGAATACCTACCTACGAGTAAACGTTATCAAGAAGTATATCCAGAATCAGCCATTATATCGTAAGTATGAAAACATGTAAACGAACTGAAAATGTTAGTCTATACATATGAATAGATATCGTAAGTATGAAAACATGTAAACGAACTGAAAATGTTATTCTATACATATGAATAGCAACATAAACGTGAACAATGCTGTGGAAAATATCCACACGACAACTTTATTTTGTCTAGCTAGACTGTAAAATATGAAAAATCACGATTTCATCTAAGGCGGGTAATTTTATCAGATTTTCTAGCTTGCAACAGACTGGTTTTATACAACCGAAAGGGTAACGACTTGCAGGGATGTCAATGCACTTTTGTTAGATGAATACAATCTTACCAATCCTCAATACGACGAGGAAATTGATAAAAATCAATAGGAAAAAATCTCACATAATATTTACCCAAGTGTTTAATGAATTCATGCAATGAGGTTCGATTACTTAAGACTGTTACAATGACTGTATCTAAATTATTGATTTTATTAATATTTACTCACTCACTGTACTTAATACGGTGAATAAATTACATATGTCTTCAAATTTTGTATATTACGCTTTAGATTGCGTCTATGTAAAAAAAAAATACTAAGGAATAAAAAGTTATTTTTTGAAATGGGAACGAAACATACCAGTCAAACGTACTTTAATTTTTGAATGGATGTAGGTCTACAACGCTTCATTTGGCGTGCATGCTACATTTTATAGTTTGACCCGGTGTGTAATTAAAAAGACCCTGCCACCGTCAGCCAGCTCACATGGCGGAGACGAACCAGTGCTATTAATAGCTACATCAGCTGCATTCACGCACTATATGATAGACTTCGCATGTCCAGGTTTTAAAAACTTGTTTTACCTACTTTTTGTTGATGCTTTTTTTTGCTGTTGTTACTCTGAAGAATAACGAATAATTGACCAAATAATCAATATACTTTTTTGGTAGTGGTTGCATATTATTGACAAGAAGTTTTAGAATTACTTTGATGTCTTTTGACGTCACAAAAGATGAGCAAAATGTATATAATATCAAACTTCAGACATGGCTATGCTGTCTGTGTGTTCAATTCGGTTTTAGCAAGAGCGCTATCAGCATTGTTGAAAAAAGCATTTATTCTTTAACAGGTTAGACTAGTTATTTAATTGCTACATTATGTACCGATGAAAGGTAAAACGTATAAACTTTATTCTTGACATTTGCAATACGCATCATCTGTTCCTATGGCTGTGTGTTTTTAAGCGGGAATTTGCTCGGTCTTGGAAACGTCAAGGCGTCACAAGAAGCGGGCGCGGCCATCGGACCGTCTCTACAAATGGTTTATTTTAAACCATTGCCACCGGATATATCTGTTTTGTTTTCCTTGCATAACCTCGATATGACAAAGTAGTCCAATAGTTTTGAGATAAAGCTTTTCTTTAGCTAGATTATCTCTGCGATAAAGAATTGGAAAATATCATACTTAATGGTTAGACACGACCATAGAGCAAGGAATTTTAATGTAGCTCGCGCGCTGTAAGGCTCAAGCGACAAGAATTTCCTTGCTCTGTGGACACGAACTATTGCATGTTTTTTCTGGAACCTCAATAGATTTACAAGAAATCATGAATACAAATATTGAGGTGCTTAGTTTATTTTATTTTCACTCACAATTATAGACTTGTTTTCCTATGTTCATTTTACTCCACCCCAAGGAGTTTGTCAAACAGAACTCATGATAGAAAAAAACCTCGCTCTATCATGTATGGAAGCCGTAAATGGGGTTCCGTACCCCAAATCAAATTTAAAAACTGAATCTTAGTTATTTGACAGGAATAATATACACAAAACAACAACAAATTTTATCAGTTAGTACGTATAAGCAAAGAACCCAAAATTAATTACAAACAGATTTTTTAAAAACACGCCATCAATCTGCGCGAATGTATTTGTGTATTTCATAGATCATACACCGGAACCTTGTGATTCGCTTCATGCCATCACTAGGAAAAACAGTCTGTTTACTTTTCACAGTTTATCTAATCAGTAACACCTACATTCGACTATTATTGGAGAATGATCTACTATAATTGATAACATCACGATAGCGACGACCTTTTACTGTAACTACGCGGATACGAAGCTGTGCAAGTAGTCATAAGTATCATCATTATAATAAGCATGAGAATATAAATAAAATAATTAGGCGAACCCCTACTAACATCAAGAGTTAATTTATTACTTACTCTATGTAAGTATTTACGTAAGCCGCTAAATAAAACAATAGTATTTATAAACAAATAAATATACAGGGACAAATCACACAGGTGGTACTAGCCCTCACTAAATTGTGAAGTGTGTGTCGCGGGATACTAACTCAACGATACTATATATTTTATAATAGACTAGCTTTTACCCGCGGCTTCGCCCGCGTGATATATAGCCTATATCCTTCTCAGTACCCTAACCTATGTGTATGCAAAATTTCATGATAATCGGTTCAGTAGATAGGGCGTGAAAGCGTAACAAACAATCAAACACACAAACTCACTTTCGCATTTATAATATTAGTGAGGATTAGTTGGGATGGGATTGGGATACTTATATATAGACAAACATCCAAGACCCAGGCCAATTAATTAATAAAAGTGTAAATTAATAAAGTGCACTAGTTAGACACGGTAAACCTGTAATAAACCGTTTAACGTAAATTACACATATTGTGGGCCACGTTAGTTGTCTATGTTAGGCAAATGTTCAATTTATGAGCAGGGACATGACATGATTTTGTTCTTCTTCTCTACCCCACCTATTTCTATGTGGGGTCGGCACAGCATGTAACTATCCATCACATGATATTGTATAATTCAGAAACGATACAGCTGTGTCTATTTTATTTATCTTGTTTTTTTTAGGAATTGCTACTATGTGTAACCCTCCTGTTTGTGTACGAAGTGGAAAGTTTAGCCAAACCTTGAGTCCTGATGCTCGGTAATGAATCACGTGCTCCGCACTGCACTTTGAAAGACAGAACGGGTACAAATGTCGTAATATTTACCGTTTTCAGACAGATAATGACAAGTATTTAGCACAAATTAATAAGATCTATCAAAATCTTAATTTTTTGACAAGCTTTCATTATGAGCAAATACACACTGAACTATATTGTAACCGGATTATTCAGCGTTGCAGCGTTCTTCACCATCAGATCAGCTCCATTGCACCATAATATTGCATTGTCATACTAATATGGCTATGCAAAATTTCAGCTCAATTAAACATTATAAGTGGTTTTAATTTAGCTTCTAAGATTTGGCCCACATGAATCAATTAAAATAAATGCTTGTAAAAATTTTGAGTATATTAACACAGCGCGTAATTCAGGTGTTATAAGTTAGATAAATCGATAGCGATAGCGGCTCCTGAAAACCTACCGATCCTACCTGATAGACAAAACCTCTTGAGTGTAGTGCAGCACTAAAAGGTAGCACAATGGAAACAGACAGAATACAGAAACAGGGCGTGCAGGCCTCTCTGAAGATTTCAGGTACCTATTTACCTAGTACACTCACAAGTTATATGTAGTAAATTAGACACAGTAAATTAAATTTTTATTGCCTTTTACATACATACGAAATTTTAACTTAATAAGCGTGAGGAGCATTTATCTAAGAGACTAGCCACGGCTTATTTTTTACTTTCATTCAGTCCAGCGACCGATCACATAGTAAGTATATGTTGCCAAGTTTTCTGCTGCATTTACGCAAGAGACCATGCTGCAATCACGTCCTGAGATGATTTTCTTGGTCCCCAGAAGCATTATGTTTTCATGTTCCTTGTGATCATAGAGGATCATAGGTGCACTTATCTAGGAGAGCAGCCTCTAATTGCGATCGTACAATTAGCAGAGTGCCGCGGACAAACGAGCGCAATTGGCGCAATGGGGAGGAAGTGGACACACATCCTCGAACACCCACATGCATACGCATGAATGCATACACGTGAACGCTTCGACAATCGTCGGTAAACGGCTGTGTACCATCCATCTATCATTGTTATTATAGCCCTTTCACGTTTCAGTATTTTCAGAGTATGATTGACAGATTGGCTAGTTAGGACTGACTTAACGCTGTATAGTCTACAGGGAGAAGCTTTGGTTCGCAATGAAGTTATCGGCTTAGTCGTTTCTATATTCGCGACACTATATGATACTTAGGTCTAGTGGCGTTGAGACAGTTCTTTTTACTTCCGTGAGTAAAATGAACCAAAATGCTTCAAAAATATGAAGCACATAATAAATGTACTTTACACAAAGTATAAATCGTAAATACTTGTTTGGTGTTGGTATTTGGATAAGAAACTGTTAAAGTAGTTATATCTCTGGTAACTGCAGCGCTACAGATATTTTACAAAATTGCACACACTAATGCAATTAGTTTTTGTTTGCATACTGCAGTCTATTATTAATTTAATATTTAAACTTTTCCAATGTCATCAATATTTAGATAAAACATTGATGTCTTAAATCAAAACAGTTGGATCATTTATAGAGCTTATCATGGACGTTTTGTACCATACACATAATCATACTCGTATGTCGTTGCATCTGCAGTACCACAACAGAATTATATTTTTTAACTATAACCTAATTAAGCGTTACAATTACCAAATTAAATTATCATTGGTGATCGATCAAAGGGTATCTGTCCCGATAGTATACCTTTCACTGATTTAGTTAAGATTAAATTCTCGCGTGAGTCTAACATAAATATGGGCAAGACTAACAAGAAAAATTACAAGGAAACAGATCAACAATTATATGCTGAATAGTGACTAAAGTAAGGAACGAGGGAATTCCCTAGCCTATTTAAAACCCGTCAACAAAAGGAACAGGTGTGAATAAAAAGCTTTACTTCGGAATCATGCTAAGAAATTGGTCTGCAGCTCACCGATTGTTTACACAGGTATTTACAGTAAAACAGCATGCATGAGAGTACACTTAGAGTATCAATATAATACTCTTAGAGTGTACGCTATACGTATATATATAAAAATAATGGTCCATGAAAAAGCGAAAATAAAAAAGACAGATACTCGACAAACAAAAAATAACATCGTAATCATAGATTTTTAAAAAAATCGTCTTTTCGTAATAGTATAAAATAAGGAGTATAAAGTGAAACAGTAGAAATGTTCGACAACCGGCTTATAAATGCGACAGCCCTTGCAGAAATCACTGCTGCAACCAGAAATAATCCGAATCAACTTTCGGAAAGAAGCTAAAAGATGTATCAAAAAATAAATTCATAATAGTATAAAGATACCGGCCTACAGCTTGTAGATCGAAAAAATAGAGTAAAACAGTGCAGGAATGTACGACGGAGGACCGGCTCATGAATGCTACCGTCCTTGCAGCTGGGGACCGCAACTGCAACCACAACTAGGTCAGTCTCTTTCCGTGCTAACTTCCGAGGCAAGACGATTTTTATAAGTATTGATAGTAGAGAAATCACTGGATCGTGAAAAAGCGTTAGTAAGACTTATTAAACACATAAATATAGGCTTGAGTCTAGTCATTCATACTATTGAAAAGAGGAATTTTGTAATTATGCTAAGGTAACGGCCTACAGATTATAATAATAAATGTACAATAAAAACCGACAGCAGCAAGTTTCGCGCATTTTATATGAAATGACAAGCGCCACGATCGGTATCGCTGTCTTTTCATATAAAACGCGCGACACTTGTCGCTGCCGCTGAACTTCAAAGTCAGCCTTAAAACAGCAGACAGGTACGCCATATATCTCACGAGTTGCGACCGGCTCATGAATGCGACCGTCCTTGCAAGCATAGTTGATTTCTCGAAGCTGTGGCCACATCTGGGTCAATTCCTCGGCAACTTCGGAAGGAAGCCGTCATTAGAAGTATTGAAATGTCAATATATCCGATCGTATCGCATAATTTATGATCCGCAAACGCGAGGTAAACGTGAACCCCACATTAGTATGTGTAAACAGAGCACTTGCAAAGAGAATCACGAGTAATGCTTTGAGCAAACAGTTCGTGCGTGTGCGTCGTATATCCTATTAGATTTATTATGGCTGCAACTGTTTTTCTTGCATTAATCTAATATTAACACTGATAAAGAGAATAACACGTTTTCTTTCTGTTACAAAAATAAAGGAGATATTTTACTTATTGTGACAGTTTTATTATTTTTAATAAAATCAATATTCCTTATTTTGCACCTTGGGTTTAAACTTGAAAGCTGATTTAGCAAGCCACTGTAGCTAAAACGTTACCAAGTCATAACGATTTGACCCTAATAGCGTGATAACATCTTAACGCAATATGTTAACTTAAGTTAAAATTTATGCATATATGCACCATGCATATGTATACGTATAGGTATTTAAACGTTTATAGAATTTTATGTAGATGTTTATGCGATGATTTAATTTTAGACTCTAGGGCTTCATAAGGCTATTTAATTAAACGACGACAATCTAATTTTGTTCGATATAATGCGATCTACCAGCTAAAGACCCACCCATGTATGGACGGATACTGTCGGTATTGATCCTTAAATGAGCAATGCAATATCGGCGTTATTTGTACCACGTTTAAGGTCGAGATTAGTGATGGCTGAGGTAGGTGACCCTGTATTATACAATGGGTAACACGGGTTGGGTTTAAGGCCCACCTATCATCTGGCACAATGGAGGCATCGACGTGGATGATACTTAAAGCGGATTTATAATCGGGGTCCCTGGCGTCGTTGGCGGCTGTTTCAGACATTCCTAAAATATTAAATAAAATTTAAGGCTTAAAATATCGAAAGGTAGGCAAGGTTTCTTAAAACTTTAAATGAGTTGAGAGATTAATTTTTAACAGACAGTTCAATTTAAATATTTTATTATGTGTCAAAAACATTGAACACATTTCACCAAATTCCTATTACATTTTTAACTCTCACTTGTTGATCAAATACGATGAAATGGCCTTTAGTATTATGTTCGAAAAACGATTACAAAAAAATGTACATATTTAAAAAATAATTAATTTATACCCGAAACTGCCATGATGACATACCACCTATTACGGAAATTTTGTCTGCCTGTGTGTAAATGTATCACGAAAGTATTACTGGTCTAATATACATAATGGGGTTATTTTTAATAGCAGTTGTGAATCTGTAACGCAGTTCATCCAAAAAATAAATACATTCTATGGAATAAGCTACAGTTCCCAATATTTCAATTACTGGTAATATTAATCGTCTTAGTAACTATGCATGAAATGCGGTCGAGCGTGCGTTCCACGTGCGGTCACAGCCGTATATTTCCTGCGTGGGCTCCTCTAACTGCAATAAAACAAAATGATTCATGTTCGCATGTGTTTACTAAACACCGTGATTGCATTAGTCTAGCCAACTTAGACACGCCTTTTAAGCTATTAGCTAACCAGTTTGTTCAACTAGTCGCAAGCTATGGTAATCGCCACGTTGATTTTTGCTTAAATGGGCCGGAAAATGCGACGTCTTAATAATTGTATGAATCATGAGGATGATTTACATACAGTCGTAAACCTAGATGATGATAATAATAGGTACAAATATATTTATTTAATTACTATATGTATTCATTTAACTTTATTATAATTAATGTTACGACCAGTTCACCATGACGAGAACAGCAAAATAAACTTAGTTGAATGAAACAAATGTGGGTTTAATATTCTAAAGTATTTCTTTAAAAATATAATAACTGCATAAATATTTACCATATATTAGCTGATAGGATCTGAAGATAATATGCACATGCTGGGTTTTTTAAGTAATGTTACAATAATATGCCTACATAAGGACTTTTCAACCTCTTAGTATCAATCCGTATTTGACCGCAAGGCGTTGAGTGAGACTCGATTAGAAGAGTAACTATAAATGTTAACATTAAGACCAAGGATTAAAACAAACAAAATTGCGCACATAAAATCTGGATTTTCTATTATTTCTTTAAAGTAGAACGTAATAAAACTATGAAGTAGGGAAACAGACGAGGTTCCTGGAACGAAGCCAGGCGCAGGCGACACTAAATCATATCGTTTCAAGGTCCCGTTTCTCCAGAATCGACAATTAGTTAATACGTTGTTGCACGTAAATGCAACTTGACGGAAATCATTAGGAACGACTGTCAAAGTATCTAAATTATAGTGGAAATTTTGTTTCATTTTTAATATAATATACCTACGTGCGGTTATTAATTTGCATGTGATACAGGTCGCAACTGCAAGGAAGAACGGGCCGATGTAATTTTTGAATTAATAATGAATAACACAAAAAAAATAATGATTCACCGGAGTCGGAGAGTTATTTTGTGTGCAAAATATGTTGTCATTTAGCATTATTTTTATCTTAAAAAAATAAGTTCCTACGGAGAGTGGGATAAATTACGGCCTAAAACTAGTTTTATAAATTTTAAATATATCTACATTATTGGTTCGACTTCATAATAGCTGCGAATAAAATAAAACATGTGGGTTTTGGCAAGCTTCCGAGGAATATTTACGTTTCGTCTACTTATCCAAATGAAAATTGAGAAAATTATTTTCTTTTCTTTGTTCACAGAAACTGTCTATTATAGACAAATATTAAAAGTACTTAAAACGTAAGAGGAGTTTATTTCCTTTTTTTCAATTTATGGTATTATAATTTATGTAAAAAACTATACTCCTTGTTTGACATCAAACGTTATTGCATATTTTCCGATATATTGTTACCTGTTTTGTTGCAAACAAAGACACATTTTTTTAATTCGTTTTATCTATTTATTTTCCGTCGGCGATTTTACAATTGGATTAAAAAAATATTCATCACGTAGATGAATATTTTTTTAATCTGTTAACAGACGTGAATTACACTTTTAGTTTATATCACGTTTTGGTTTTAATTTCAAACAATATGAACGGCGAACATAATTATGACAAATGATGTTATTTTTTTCGGTTAAGTTATTTTTTTATGATCAGTTAATAGGACATACGACATTCTGTTTATGTGCTGTACGATGTGCGAGTTGCAATATTTACTTTATATCTGTAACGATTTTTTTTAACTAAGGTAATTTGTGCCTAGAGAAAGATGATCAATATTTTCCAATGTCATGAATACCAAAGCTACACCATCGCAACCATATCGCTGCTTTAATCAAAAACACACTCAGATATCTGGTTATTACTGCGGTACACTCACAGGGAAATCCGATAATGTCATGCCTATATTCTTTATGACAACAGAGTCACTTGCAAGTTGCAAGGTTTCTGCTTTAGATTACAATGTAATTTCACCTATATATGGAGGATAAATATTATAAAATGCATAGCGTGCAATGAAATGAAACGGTTGCAAGATTTGACGTTTATGCGTGAGTGTTATTAAGTCCATTATAACAAGCCCAACATTTCAAAATTTAATTTCACCGCTATGTAACCTACAGATAATATATGGATGTTTCTATTCTAGTTTAACGATATTTTGAAAGCAAGATCAAACTACTACATGCAATATATAGTCATCAGATCCAGTTAATTCTGTCTGAATGTTCGTGATCCAAATTCCACCTCCTATGTTAGCCATAAGAGTTGGAAATTGGACCTAGACCGCTTAATCAAATAAAGAACCAACCTCTCTGCGGATAAAATACTGCTGAAACCATATCTTTTTAAAAAAATCACCTACCTACTCTAAAAACGAAAGATTAAAGATCGATTACTCTATTGCATTTTGAAATGAGAGGTGAACGGACGATTGCGGAAAGCATCGCGCGGAGGTCGCACGCAGGCTGTGATGAAACCGCTTTGCCTGTGGCTTTGCCCCATGACGCGGCCGGCGGCACTGCATGGTACCATCCAAGACGCACACAAGCCATACATTCGCAATTTTATGCACTTTTCCGCCTTAACTAAACATGTGCACATATAAACATGGTATTTCTATTTCTCTGAGTATGCGACTTGTCGTAGGCATTATGATTTGCGGAACTACTTTAAGTGGGTAGTTGCTTGAGGCCAATCGATGCAAACAACGTAACTACCTCCACCTAATTTGCCAGTTGATTAAAGCGTGTACAAAGAGAATCGAATCGTAATTTAATAAGGAAAGAAACTACCCTTGTAAAGAACGTTTCTCTGTTGATTTTGTCCCTTTGAAGTCTGGCAACTTAGCTAAAACGAAAAGGGCAGAAGCGGAACACGTTAGAACAATGCTTTTACGACGACTAGGTAAATACAATACGAATTCAATTTGATACGTTTATATCGTCTCGATATTGGGCTTTGGTATTATAAAAGAATTCTTATTTTTCCGTGGAAAACTCCAGATTTTCTATGTTTTGATTTAGATTTGTGCGAGACTGGCTGACGTCATGGTGCGTACGTGCTAAAAAGAGATAGCAAAAGTGTCAAGGTGAAAATGGTTTTGTACACAGACGCATAAATAGGCGGTACACGTCCGTTCTAAGATCGTCTTAAGAGTTCGTGAACAAATATAAGTGCTAATGTAAGATGCTATGAATGCTGGAATTGAGATGTGCTTTAAAAGAACGTGGTGGGGAGGACAAATGGTCTTTAGGGGGGAATATGAAGTTTAGGCGACAATCGACCTATTTGTTAAACGTCCTAGATTTTATGGAAAATTTCGTAACGATCGATTCAGAAGAGCATGAAAGCCTAACAAAAAACAAACCTCGCATTTATATTTAAGTAATATTAAATTTTAAAAAGTTGATGTAAGATATTTAGATAACTCGTGAAAACAAACCTATTGCTAATTCAAATTGTCTTTAATACAGGTCCCCTATATCGACTAAGGCAGAATATTAGATTCGTGTCGATATTATGCAAGATAGTACGAGTATATGTAATTACACGGGACCCCGGCTGCGGCAAGCTCTGCGGTTTAATACCGACACTGGGATCCTTTGAAGTTGGCACATTCGCGTTTATCTGCAAGGCACAACCGAATGCGCGATATTATTAAGTGATCTCTGGCGCGATATTGGCGGATCCGAACATGCTTTGCATTGTTGGGACACAGATTACTTAATAAATATAATACGTATTTTTTATTTAACCGAAACTTCTCAAATAGTAATATTGCAAGTAATTTTAAAAAACTTATCGAATTAGCGGTACTACGAACACGAAAACTTTTTTCATAAAAATTAAACCGCCGAAATAAACTGATAATCAATCATCCCCTGTTTTCCTTCCCCAAGGGTTGGTTTTTTCCAAATTTTTATGGGAACAACTCCGGGATACTAATACCCTTTCCAAAAAAAAAATTCGTTAAAAGTTATGCGTGGTCAGGTCATACATAAAAAATACGTATATTTTTATGTATGGCCTGATATATGTATTTCAACCGATGAAAAAACGAAAATGTTTTTTCATCGGTTGAAAAACAACAACTTTGCGTCAAGAACGCATTTTTTTGCGTCATAGCTACAGCGTCGCACTTCGCAAAACAAGAATTAAAAACATTTAGTTACAAATATTTGAAATAGATTTTTAAATAATATTTAAATAATTTTAGATAGTAAGAGTTCCGTGCAAACAAGCTCCTCATTGATTTTAAGCAGAAATCATTTCACTATCTCACCGTAATGCGCACGTAAGTCCCTAGATAACGGCGCTGATTTATCAAAGATGACAAAAATCATAAATTTGTCACGTACTTGCTTTACTTTACTCTATAAATTATAAACGCTATCTCATACGTACGGTATGGAATTTTTACAGCAGAACGCAAGTTATTTTCATTTTTTATTCAGCTACTTTGTCAGAGAATTATTTACGCCGCGCCAATTTCTGTAAAATAGTAATGCGTGGGCTCGCTTCTTTGGCGTAATGTCCAACGAATGCTATTCCTTGTTGGTGTTATTTTTTGTTTGGGAGTTTGCCTTGTTTTCGGTCTGTTTTTGCAAACATGACTCATAATTTTATATTAAAATTAAATGTAAATATCATTGAACTAAAAATACATAATGTTGCCAAAAACAGCCTTGAAGGTAAATAAATTGACAAAGGTATGTGAGTAACACGAAATGTTCGTTACGGGTTTACTTAAACAGTTACCTGAAGTAAACATGAAAATGTGACATGTTTAATAGCCGCCGTGTCAAGTGAGGTGACCCTGAAAGCAGCGCGCCCGGTTCACAAACATTACAATCGGACTCAGAGCATTATGTCAAGGAAATCGGGTATGATGGTGCGGCATACTTGCATTTCCATTCTAATCCCATACAGCAACAAGTGAACTACATTATTTGTGCATTGCCATGATTTGATACAACAATATTTGAAAACGTGATGTTCACACAAGTTAGGGAAACAACATTTATATCAATAAACTAGTTTCGATAGGGAAAACCACAAGTCTCAAATAAATACCTGTTCTTTAGCATGTTATCCGGAACAAAGACATTCCACCAGGACGGTCGCTTCTGGCGAACATAAGTCGGCAAGTCGCTCTCTTCCCCATCAGTGTCATTGCCTCCCGACTTCCGCCGCTTTTTACGCTCGAGCTGTAATCGTGCCGCCCACGACCGTCTGCGCCCTTTGTCAGTGGGCCCATACCCTTCGCCGCCCACCGGCACCGCCAACGAGGCCCGTCGGGGCATGTCCGGTGGCGGGCCGTCAAATTCGTTGAGTTTTCTGTATCGCTCAGCGAACGTAGCATCGGAAGCCCTCCTACCATTTGATGTCGAATGTGACGGTTCATTTTCGACTTCAACTATTTCAGTGAATGCCTCGTCATCATCAGTATCAGGGAAGGCTTCTTCGCTGTAGCGTCGTGGAGTCTCATCCACGGCCTCTTGCAGGCTAGCGAGAGGTAGGCTGGGGCGGTGTGTGCGCAGGCCCCTGGGCAGGCGTCCCGGCCGGCCCTGTAGCCGTGCAAGGGCCAGCGGGACCGGCGACTCGGTCAGCGTTGGTTCACCACCGCTCATGGTTACAGTTTCACTTCACTTATTTAAAATTTATCACTTCACTGTTATGGAACCAACGCCACAATCACGGCTCCACCATTTTCGAGTTGCATTGGTCGAAAACTTGAGAACACTAAAAATACTGTACGAGTATTTGAATTGTTCTGTAGCTTCGTCTGCTCGAATCACAAAAAATCATGACTACTTGTAGTTTTAAATCGATCCAAAAAGTGGCATTATCACTAAGAATTGAAATAGTAAGAATACGCAAATGTTGAGGTAAATATCTAACAGTCGTAAACTTGTAACCACAGTAATAAAACAGAGCACAGACAAAAGAAAATATATTTCCAGCAATTTGCGTTGAAAAAGGAACAAGGGCTTACAATATTTCTCTAAATTAAAAGCCTGCGGCTTCTCAAGAAAACAAAAGTAAACGGTAGGGAAACGCAGATGTTTCTAATTCATTAGTCATAATAAACCCAAGCAAGAACCATTTCCCTCCAAGCTATGAAATCTCATAACTATAAGTAGGATAAACATAAGAGGGAATTCATCATAAAGTAAATGTATTTTTCAACACAAAACGGCGAATAGCAATTGAAATGGTTGACGCATTATTTTTGCGAATTTCCAGACGTCGCATCTATCTCCTGCCAGCAGTCGAGACACCGAAGAATTCGAGCTTTTGTTCACAATGACCGATAAATGGGCTCACTTTGTCGACAATGCGACACATAATCGCCACCAATCAACGTAAAATATTGAACAGTAACAGTACATTATGGCGATGTCAAACGGCCCGCTTGGTAATTTCTGTGTAATTTATCATCTACTGCTAATTATGATGATGATTTAGCGTCTGAAATTTGTAACATAAATTAAGTTCCCTAAGCAAGTAACAGGAAACTCAGTGCTGTTATCGCTTCAAGAATTGAAACAAGTACGGGCTCTAACCACCAGTTGCCAGACTTGGATGATGAGATCGGTAATTATCGCATGACTGATGATGAGAAATTCTGGGACAATCACAAATTTCCTGGCCGCTTTTTTTTTATTACAACTTAGTCTCACTTGATGGTAAGTGACGATGAAGACGAGGATGTTACATGCCTATCCAAGAGATACCCATTTATTCTACTTTTGAATGTCCCGGGATTGGCAACCCTAACCACATCATACACACACAACCCAAGCGGCTGCAGCTTTCGTAACTGCATAGTCTGTCATCGGCCGCGAGCACGCCGATGCGGGGAAAGTTGCCACCGTATTGCATAAACAGATTGCTATTTAAACAGATACATTATCAAGACTTTATCAATATGTATGGTAGGCAGAACCAGATAGAGTTGGTATGTTTCAACATTAATAATAGGAATATGAAATAGAGAAAGGGTGCTACTTCATCACCTACTTATTCGTAGCCTATTTGAGAATCTTATTTTTTTTTATGTATGATCGAACAACGTAATAGCTTTTTAACCAGATTGTAAGACAAATAGTTCGCTATTTTATAAAAAATCGATTGCACATCTACGAGATGGTTTCAATCTTTTAATTAACTGTTCATGCAGTTGGATCGTACCCAACTATGCGCCATGTTAATGGATATCATGTGGTTATAACGCATTAATCATGCGTTTATTTAATTCTATCATTATCTATTCTGCGTCATCCTGTCACACATCCTATCTTCTTGTCGTGTCTAAATGACTGTGTAAATAAAGTTTTGACCAGTGTATGGCCATGCTGATTGGCTTGCCGAGGGTCTAGAAAATATATTTGATATAAAAGATCATTAGAAATTCCTGTATGCCCATGGAGAGATCTCTCTAACCTGTTGAAATGTCTAGGCTATGATGGTAAATAAATATATGTGACAGAAAGAAGATGCACGCCTTTCTGTTCTATAAAGTTGCTTACAGATTCTTAGATTCAGTATTATGTGGATTGTTATTGCAGCTATCTTAAAATGATATCGCAAGCTTGAAATAACTAGAAAAACAATCAGTTGTATCGTCCAACATCTACGACCAAGGTCGCGCTAGAATTGAGTTTATTAATTGACACTCGTTTAGAGCACGGTGCAGTAATATAGTCGTACGTGAGGATATTCGTTGTACAAATATTCAAATTACAAAGCCAATGAACTACATATTTAGAATCGTCTGTCAAAACAAATTTCAAGCTTTTATTGATTATTTTGCTATACTTTCATGAAAAATAAAACTAGAATAGAAAAATCAAATCAAGAAGTATTGCTTTTGTTGCTTTTAAACCCTTATCAAAGTACCAACAGTAACGTTTTGCAATTTATATGTAGGTCAGACAACGAAATACGTCTTAGGTATGAGCAAAGAACGAGCAAAACCATTAAATCGTTGCGTATAATTTCACACCACGATAAGCAAAGCAAGCCACATCGTGGAATTCTGTTTACATCTCTTCTTTTGAGCACAAAACTCAGATTAAATCCTCATAGAAAAGGCAAAGTAATACGCACTATTCAAACATATGTAGAATGTAAGGCGGTATGAGTTGACGCGGTTACAGTAACCCACATACGTCAATCAAATAGAGCAGGAAATCAATTCAATGGCATTGGCAAGATTTAGTACAGGAGCGAAAGGTTCCAATTTCCAATCTTATGTATGATATATACGTTCGAGCAATAGATATTAAAAAAAAAATGAATTAGTATAGAGTTTTAATATGGATTGGTTTACGCCTTACTCATCATTTTCCATACTGGTTTGTGAACAAAGATTGTAAGCAGAGCTAGAGTATTTTGATAAGATAGATTATATTTGTTAAGCGATGTTACGATTTTGACCTCAACTTGTCTGAGTCTCATCTAAGCCATGAAAGAAAAACTCTTAAATATCCAATCTCCTCTCGATTATTTATTGGCAGCGATCAATCTTACCGGATTGCTGTATCGTAAGCCATAAAGCCGTGGGATTGGAGAGCTGTTGATGCACACTAATCGTAAATGTTTGGAAACACTGAGATAAAAGAACTCGTAGAACAAGTGAAACTATTCTGTTCAATAGGAAAAGCACCCGTTACGCTGCGTATCATCTACTTTTGATGTTCTTGACGACGTTAACATTTGTTTATAGTGTCTACTTTAGTTATTTTTGTTTTCTCGTTTGATGACCATTCTCACAATTACACTAACAAAAGTCTATTCAGACAGATCATCAATCAAAATGAAAATCATCTAGGAAATAAAGGGCATTTTTAATACCCTATTTTACATCCATTCGGTCACAGCCAGGCGACCGAGCGCGCACATAAAGGAACAACTGGTGAGCAAAGAGTGTAGTATCATTATGTCCATATACTGCTTGCAACTGAATATTTTTAAAATCTGCTCTGGTCTGTTCTAGTTTATAGATAGAGACCATAATAGATACCGATGCTCTTAGTTCAACATTTGTACTTGTAAGCAAGGTCTACTCGTGTAATGGTATAGAAATTGGTTTCCGCTTTCACTGACAGCATCTCCGGCCCAACTGGTATACAACGCCTAGGGCGCTCACACCATGCAAGTATGTGCATATCAATCAAACAACATCAAAATGTACGTCATACGTTACACGTACAAGGCCACCTTATCACACTATACGTTGTATTTACTGCCTTGAAAAACGTTTAAAAAATCACAATATCATGTATTCTGAAATGGGTTTAATCTATAAAAGGAGAGCATAATAATAAAATTAAACTATCGTACTGAACGATACTTTATCACGATTAAACCTAGCTTTATGACAGTCATAATTATTACAAACTGCGAAGCGAGTTCATAAATCATCTGGGTATTGGCGCGAGTCAATACAACAAAAGTTTATAGATTTTAATAGCACTCATCGTATTAAATTTCTTATAAACTAGCGACCAGCCGCGGTTTCGTTCTTTCATAATGTAGCAATCAATGAACTTAAATAACAAACTCAAGTCTAAAGTAAAAAAACGTAATGAGAATAAAGCCCGACGATTAATTTCCTCGTTAGAATTTTAGGAAAAAATTGTTTGGCTCATTAATAAATTTGGATTGATTTGCAAATTAAACCAAAATGTGCGGGTAAAACACGCTTGACCAATTAAAACTTTAGCCTATATCAGTCGGGATAAGACATGTTCGTGATGTTAGTTAGTTGTTTCGAGAGATAAAGGACCTCACATACTAACATAAATGAAACTGAAAACACAACGGTTGTAAAACCACCATTCCATCCAATACTTTTGTAACAGAATTATGTCATCGATACTTAGATATTTTATTTTGCATTGTACAACAATGGGAGACTAATTTTCGCATGCGCGTGGAAGCACGTTTTCATTAAGTACACCTTAGTTTCGGCATGGTTTAGGTTTAAAATAATTACGAAGGTTTATGGTAATAGCTATGGGGAGATAGAGCACGCACTGGCACTCATAAAATGTGTTGGCACCTTCACAGCGCTCGCTTTTATAGTTATCGCACGTCCCGAGTGCTCTAGAGACCTGTTGGACGAAGGAAATCTCGTAACCAAGCCACTAAATTAATTTATTTTGCTCTTCAAATTTCCGTGTCATGCTCTGTGCTTAACAATTCCAGGGGGCATTTTCATTTAGCATATTGAGGAAATGGCAATTAAACGCGTTGTTGTAACAAGCAGATAGTTATGTAAGCTAGACTAGAGAGCTCACCGCGGCTTTTTGTAAATGTACGATAAATATTTATACTTCACGTGATATCGCGTCTAAATGATCTTTGTTTGATTTGATATTCACTTTGTCGCGACATTTTGATCGCCTTGTGATGTTTATTAAAGCTTTCAAGTCCGCTTTATTCAGTTTAAATAACACAGAATTTGTCGGAAACATATTTTCTATAGTAATTTTATTGTAAGCAGTAAAATACGTCAAATCCACACGATTGGCACGGACCAATCCAAATGTCAAAATGTAAACAAGGAGGTCAATGACCATGAGCCGCCAGATCCTGAACCACATTGCGCATTCCAATGAGATCAACATACAACACTTGGAAAGTGAAATGTTTAAAATAACATGCGTTTGCCTTTAAAGCAACAAGGTCACGGAAAGCTATTTAAACTCTCTTGTGACGACACAATGTTTTTGTACGCCACTGCATAGTAATTGCGTGCAATTATAGTAATGCACTCTTACGTACTTACATTAATTTAAAACATAAAAAATAATACAAAATTACTATCTCGATTTGGACATTTAAACATTTAGCGTTTTATTCATCTTTACTGTGTATAATTTCAAAATATTACAGGTTATTCCTGAAGATTGGGCAACCTACACTGCATTAGAATCTGTCAAGCTATTTCTAAATACAGATAATCACAAACAAAGAAAACAACACGATAATCAGCGGAGAAATAAACGTGCAATGTAATAAACAAATTGACATCAGTCAAAATCTAATTGGAAAATCATGTTCACAAGATAAATCGCAGTGATAATATACAGAAGATTCGAGATCGCGAAAATTATCGATGGCGAACAAAATCAAATGCAACTTTTATTTGGCGAAGCATTAGGTGGTCGGTCGTGTGTCACATTTTCCACGGCTCCTTTCAACACCGGAGCAAAGTGTAAATTTCTCAAGCACGATCACGCCGACAAACAAATTGTTTAAATGGCCTTCACGAACATTTTAAAAAATATATTTGAGTGTGATCTAAGTATTATGTTCTAAATGATATAAGATAATTTAGATTTTTAGGTATATACATCTAATCCTTATCAAACAAAGATGATAACAAAACTAAACATTTCAAACTTCAAATCCATTTGTTTACCATTGTTGTGTTACGAAACAATCAGACAAACTTAAAATTTGGCGAGCTGCTGCGCCCGTGTTTTTGAGCTTTTTATAATGGAAATGGACAAGGCATTCGGGGGTCCAGCTGTTCCTCGCGTAGGGCTTCTTAAGGTTTTGACCCCTTTCGATATGATTCTATATAAAATAACACGACGACACGATACTACAAGCGATTTAAGAGGATCGACTACCTGTAACTTTTCATACAAAAAGCGATAACTCTTCCGCCCCCTTAAATCTTTACAAAATGAGAAAATTTTGGTGTCATTCGATTTAGCACACCTAACTAGGGCCAACCGTTTTATTTGGATTGATTCGGTTTAGATTAATTTAAATAAATTAAAATGCCCCGGGTATTTTTTAAGTAAAAAATATGGATATTACTTAGGTGCTCATAAGTTTTGTTGTGAGCAATATATCTTAAATATCAAAACGTACAGCCCTACTTCTCTAATTTATCAATGATGTGTAAAAGAAAATCGAAATTGGATTATGTTTAAGGGGTGGGAAGCGATATCGCTTTTTGTATGAAAATTTACAGGTAGTAATCTTCTTAACATGAAATAATTTTTAATGGAGTAAACTTCCGAATCGGGTTGCTATACAAATCATCGTGTTCCCTTTCTTTCCCAAATAAAATTAAATACAATAAAGAAAAAAATCAATGAAGATGATATGATAATATTATTATTGTTTTCATAATGAAGATGATATGATATATAGATACATGACACATCACTGAATGACGCGATCATTTCTATGATCATTTCCACTTCAATACGCAGCTAAAGGCCTCTTAATTAGTCTGCTTCAGTGTCGCAACGCTGACAGGTCATTTGTTTGCATTATAAGAGGGAATACATTATCGAGAGCAAAGGGAGATACAATAAAACGCACGAACGTCGAACAATGGCCGCGGACGAACACAAACATCGCATCACTACAATATAACCAGAGTGTAGAAGTGACATCATGCAAAGATTGTGCGCGCATGCAAGCGCGTATTTCATCACATATTTATAATTATACACATGATTATTATTTTAGGCAAAGTTGTTAAGGTAAAAGAAAAACCGGCCAAGTGCGTGTCGGGCCACGCGCAGTGTAGGGTTCCGTAGTTGCGAATGACAACTTTGAGTTCACACTGCTCACCTCACAGTCAAAAACTAACTAACTAACTAACCTCTAACAAAAATTTGCATTTTACAACCAAATATTTTTCGGAAACGGATCCCTAAATCGAAAAGTGGTATTTTTTAAAGACCTATTAACAATACCCAAGACGATGGGTTTGTGAAAAAAAAATATTGCTCCCTCTTTATTGTATGGGAGCTACCCTAAAAAAAAGTATTTTTCTACCACTTTTTTGGCATGATTAATACACATATCCATAATAAAACCGCGGACGGACAGACAGACGGACAGACAGACGGACAGACAGACAGACAGACATGGCGAAAGTATAAGGGTTCCTAGTTTACTACGGAACCCTAAAAAACCTTTTGGATGTGACAAAGAGAATATATGCATTATGCACCCTATATTCTCAATTTGCAATTTAGTAAACAGACTAAAAGGTAACTTAACTAAACCGGATATCAAAAGGGAAGTGCACGCGTGAGCTTTTTCTGTAACTTCTTTCTGTTATAGAGAAGTAGACAAACATCGCATAGCTAATGAGAGGCGAGCAGACGCGCACGGAATACCGATTAATCAGAGATGCTACAAAATACACAAACAGACGCCATCACACCTCAGTAATTCAATTGCTGAGAACAAAGCTACCATTAATACCTATTTCAAGTCGAATAATTTCATTGGAACCCCCATTTCCATAAAAAAGTTATGCGTAAATGAATGGTAGCTGCATTAATTGATATGCCGAAAATCAAGTAAACCGCAAAATAAAGCCTTAATATCTCTTAAGTACCTATCTGTACTGAAAAATCTGCAGTTTGACATCATTGTATAAAGAAATGTCTTCTTTAATAAAATTTTATTGTCTGTATTTGGGGTACATAGTTTCCAGGTTTACTACATGGGATCGATAGAGCGATTATAATTTTGTATACTTAAGTGATGTGCCAATCGACAAAGAAAGGGTTAAAATGTATAATTCCAACATAATCATGAACTTCCTATACAATTTAAAAACAATTGCAATTCAAATAGTATCCGCATCCTGGTATCTATTGTATGGTATCTATCGTTGGGAGTTGGGAGCAGTTGGAGCGGACTTCCGCGGCCCGAGGCGAGTTTAACTTACGGCTTATCTTCTACTCACGACCGAGAGACGCCCAGGTGCTTCAGAGTTAATCCTTCACTGGAGCAGTAAGGTACAAAGGAAAACCCAAATACTCTGATATGTTTATCCCGAATTTGGTTATTCCAACCGATTACGGAACAAAATATGGAATGCTTTTGTATTTTAAAATAGCTAGTGTAGCCTTATATAATCTTTTAATGTGTTTAATAATCTTTAGAACGCGTCGTTAGCTTATCAACTTAAAAAAAAAGACTTTTCCAATTATTCAAAATTATTTTTAGTCTTTTTCTTATTCCACGTTTACACGAAGACGCCTGAACCTATGTGGTAAATTATTTTTTTGATTTAAAGTGTAAAAATTTGCAATTGGTAATATTCAAATTTAATCGAAATATATTCAGTAGTTTGGTTATTTATCTGCTATATCCAAAGAAGTACAGAATTATTTCCACGCCCAACGGTGTAATATTGAATTAACAAAGTATTTATAAAACGTTAATAAATATAAATCTCAATGCAATCTAAGCATTTCAGCCGTCAATTTCTATATACGGCTGAACTGAGAAAACAAGCATATATCTTACGGCAAGGCAACATAACATCCTTGGTTTCACTTGACTTCACGTATCACATATCGTCACTTAGAAAATGATATAAATCGCCGAGCATTCAAGTTCAATAACGGCACCTTAATCTTAGGTAGAGAGACGATGATGACACTACTGATAGATCAATACGAGAAATTGTTTCTAAAACATACGCGAAAAGTGACGTCAATTAGAACAGACAGTATAAACATTGATCTAAATTGGAATCCATGTTAAAGTGATTTATTTGACACGGGGTTCAACTAGACAATGTCAGTGCTTCCTGTAAAACAATATGAACACACAGTCGAGCACATATATAGGCAAAGTGTACGTCTCTTTTGTACACAGGGTGGTCAGAGCCACAGGCAACAAGAACTAAAGGACACTACAATCAATACCATGGCAATAGCAATTTGCAATAGTAACATAAACCTAAATTCTTTGGCATAGCTAAAGACTAACAAAGCGCAATTCTGAGACCATGTAGAACATAACATGGGCGTTTATGGGTCTGGAATATAATACGACAATGGAACATAGAACGTCTAGATAAGTCCTAACTGACTTAAATTCTTACTATTTATACATATGCTTCAATATATTCAATATTATGTACTGTGAGTAAACAAGTCTATTATGAATGAATCTGAGGATTTCTCAGTTGCATGTTCAGGTGCCTTCGAGCCTGGATTACGCTATTATGACAGCATGTTATTAATTCATGACTTGGGGAAGTTTTTACAGCCGGCTGCCTATCTGACGCCCTCCTTCGTAACAACTTAGGTTATTAAAATTGAAAATATGTGATGAAAAAGAATTCTAAGTGTGTTACCAACTGTGAGCAGACCCAAGACTCGTGGGTTCGAATCCTACCTGTGCGAATTCTTTTTCATCACATATTCTCAATTTTAATAATGTACCGAGCATCGTAATGCTATTTAAAAACCATTTTAACTAATGTTAGTAAACTGCGAGATGGATTGGTTATCGGTTGATACTCATATACATGTTAAGAAACGATATCCTTTGTATAAGTATCGACAAAGACGAAACCGGAACTCATCGCTTGACATGAGGATATGCGAGTTACGCGAATGAGCTCGTGTTCACAATGTTAAAGAGCGAGCTACTTACTAGTTTTATATTATTTATGTAACTTCTAAGTGTTTGGCACTAAATAGTAATTTGCAAATGATCACTGGAAAATTTCCAATGTGAAACAAAATTTTGTTTCATTTAAAATGTTTCTTGATCTTGTCATTTACATTGAGTATTTGGATTGGATTGGATTTATAAATTAGATACCTATTTTCAAATGTATTTTTCCCTTTATCAAACGTTTAAACCATACTCCTAATTTTCTACGGACCTTTGTTAATTTTAAAAATAAGGGCATTGTTTTATACGATTACAGAATACACGCAAATATCTACAACTACAATGGAAACTGACATCAAGGTTTCACTTTCTATAGGTTGAAGAATGTTACTACTAATTTCGCACAGAACGGAGTTGCGAAATCAAAATCTATGACATACAATGAATTATTATTCGAGACAACGACTAAAGAAATTAACAATGAATAATATCTAACATTTATGAATATTCTGAGGTCATTGGTGAATTTAGGAGAAAAGACAATACTGATTATTCACAACAATTATGCAAATTCCTGTAAAATTGAACAGGCAATTGTTGTATTTTAGATATCTGATTATATGGGTGCCCAAAGTTAAAACGTAAAATCTTGTTGCCAGAGTGTTTTAGAAATGTCTGATATTGTTGAACGAGGCGTGGGTCACAGTTTAATTGACGTTAATTATCTTATAGCATTGTTTTCAATTTTAGAATACATTTTATCGACTGTGTTGACATAGCTAACGAGGCATTATTGGAGTGGTTCCGCTGTGCCAGCAAGTAACCTATTGTGCATGAATGTACAATTGTACACACTGCCGCATAACCTATTGTGCATGAATGTACAATTGTACACACTGCCGCAAGATTTATTTTGTCCATATTGATTGCAAGCTCTTATTGAAATAGCATGTGCGGTGTATATTATATTTAATTTATACCTAGTAGTTGAGACCATTTCAAACAAACATACAAATCTTTTCGCTTTAGGTATATATTTATTAATTTATTTTTATATTAGTCTATATTGCAAAGAATCCATTAATTACCTACGAGTTCTAAGCGCACCAAATTTTTATTTTATTTCAGGATGGTTTCCAAATATCACGTAGATGTTTTCTTCTTATATTTAGGCGCTGACCAATAGGACTACCCACAACATCTCTAATTAAACAGTAACTTTCATATACTCACTGTAACTTATGTATGAACATATTATAAGAATCTGATAATTTATTTCTATTTAATTTACTTAATACACATGTAGTATACAAGTATCAAAAAATAACTAAGGGGTAAGACTTCGATCTCGCATGCAAAGAACACGGGTGAAGTCAACTGAAGTCGCGCATAAAATTTGTATTTGATATCAAAATCGGCTTGAGCAATCGATTAAAAAGTTTCACAAACATTCCCCGGTGTGATGATTTGACGAAGGTATTTGTTTGCGCCGGAATCGGGTCGCCATCACAGCTGTACGGGATGGCCGTGATTAATGGACGATTATATTTGCGGAATATTCCCCAACAACGTTAAAACCATTTCGGTATTTACTGAGAAATTCCTTAATCGAACGCCAGTGATGCTGTCGATCATAATTTTGTTTTTAAAACCGATTTTCGTCAAAACAAGTCTTAATTCTTACCCATTTCGTTCGTTCTGACTAATAAGGAAAATTTTAAGAACTCGTATTACGTGGCGTATTGGCTTGTTCTTTGATCATGAATACAGGCTATTATTTTATACCCATGCGACGTAGGGGTGGGTTGTTTAGTTTGCAATAAAAAAAGGCTATAAAGCATAACACGTCTTTGAGTATCGCTTCACAAAGGATAAATTCAGGATCGATGCACCATTTGCTTGCGTTCAAAGTGCCGAAGATAATGTTCGAGAAGAAATGTGATGACATGAACTAACTTTAGTCACATCATTCCATAGTTTTCGCTATTGCAAGCGTAAAGTTTTATTTATGTTTAGGAATGATAGTTAGCAAATGATAAGCTCTAGCTAATATTTTTTTCATGCGATATAGGTATAAATACATACTAACTACCTTTGCGAACACTAAACAGTTTAGTTTAATGTACTCGATATGAAGTTTTTTTGAACAACTAAATCAATGATTCGAATTCGAAGAACAGGAAAACATGGGTAGCCATTCTACGTCAATTACAACATTGAAAATATTTTTTGTCGTTTAAAATGTAACTGCAGTGTGAATGCCCTGCAAGAGTTAAATCCCGTTAATACCTAAGGTCAGTAACTGGGGTCGTTCGAGATGCATTTATAAACGTTGTCACGAACGCCGCGGTCCGCTGGAATGCGATAACAACATAAACGCCCATTCTTCGAAGCCAGAGGTGCATAACACAAATCAAGACGGAATCGAAAAGATGTTAACCTAAATTCATAAGGGGCAAGGTAAAATGAATAAGTGCTCCCGAAATGAACCATGAATTTATTATCAGCTTGTGTCATTTTCGCGTGGGTTTATTCACTAACGTGCATCAAATCACGTATATTCAGTTGATGGGTTCGTCACTAATTCAAATTGTGACATCGCGTCGCTAAAAGGTAAAACCAACATATTTTAAGTGCATTGAGATACTTATGATGTTGCCTATGTCACGGGAAAGTGACATAGGCAACATTATTTAGGAATAAGAATCACAGGTACCCGAAGAACACGCTAGAAAAAACGCGGGCGCGGAAACCGAAAACTTAACCTTTTCAATCATTATTTTCTTAGATACGTATGTGTAGATGGTACTCGTAAGATAATATCGATGTTATGCATTCACAGTGCTATTCTTATATATTGATTCTAGTATTTCCCACATCATATTTCTTCATTCAATAAAAGTATTCCAGAAAATGAATAAAGCACTGGTGTCATTCTTTAGCACCTGGCGATGGATTTAAAAATCCGCGCTGTATAGCATAAGACTCAAGTTACGTCCATTGCTAGAAAAATGTAGGTCGTGTCCGATTTCAAAGCGCTGTGCACTTGCACAACCTGAGCCCGATGCGATAGGCAACCTGCGGTCGGAATGCGAATACCGACGCCGATGGTAAACTGCACACGACAAAAATAAATTATTATACGATAAAAAGATAATTGCATCGATTGCGAATATCTCATGACAAATCTTATTCTTTTTACTAATATCACATTATATGATCGTTAGTAATTGATGTCTGAAGGTGATATTGTGCTCGTGATAATAATCACGTTTTTGTTATAAACAAGTCCTGGTAGCAAAGGCGCAAATTCTCGATCTATCAAAATATAATCTAACAAATTTCTTTCTTTTAAATAAGCAGTACCTTAGTACTCATCTTTTCCGTAATAAGTCGTTGCTTTATGTTATTTTATGTAGGTTTCCAAATGATATCTCGTAGACTTAGATACTTCTATTTCGTAGCGGTTGCAGCTACGCCGTAGTCTCGTAGCTATTTCGGTTACGCCGTAGCAGGGATCGCGAGATTTGTAGCATTATCCAGGTTCGTCGGTTATGCGTTCGATTTTTACATGAATGCCCAAAAAAGGAGTGTTTTGTTATAATTACAGTTCATGTATATAATTATGTATATAAGTATGTATACATGTGAGTTTCTTTATTTCATTATAGCATGTCTAAACGCGTTTGAGCCAGAATTGGGACATATGCCGTATATATTTACAAGAGTGACATCATGCATGGCATGAGTGATTATAGTGACATGACGCTCTTGCAGGTGGACCTGTCTCCGTCTTGTAAGGTTTCCGATCGGAAGTCGATCAATTATCGATGTTTTTCGATACATTTCAATGATTACATCGAAAATTTGAGCAAAAGTTACTGAGATTAAATATTAGTAATTCTCGCCACGAAATAAGACTGAAGGGATTTTTTTTATTGAAAGACAGTTCAAATTATCTACGAACGAAGTCTTGGGCGAAAGCTAGTTCATGAATATTTAATTATACGTAAAAGAAGCACGGCTGACGCATAGTGAATGTTATATTTTGTGAAATGACTGCATGGAGCAGAATCGATCACAAGTAGCTGCGATAAGATAAATAACCAATCTGGCACTGATTAAAACTGCCACGTACATGTAAGTAATCAAATCAGCTTATAAAATATAGAAGATTTTCACGGTCATACGGATAAAAATTGTGTGACTTTTGAGAAACGTGACCGCCGGCGAATTCGATTATCACGAATACTTTAAGTCTGGCCAATTGGCTTATCCTTAAACTTTATTATATTTCTCGAGACGATTATGCTAAAATGTTGTGCAAAGCAACGCTATTGGGATTGAAGCCAAGTTGTTTGTTGCACGACACTCGTATTAGAATATTGAATTAGTATTCCTCGGGTTTTAAACTGCAATTCATATGATATTACATAAATTGTTCATAATATTTGCAATGAAATCGTTTTGTCAAAAGTTATAAGCAAAACGTGCCTATTGGAATATAAAATTAAGATCAAATAAACTGTTGAAAATAAGCTTTTTACTAAAGAACTAAATAATAACTAGTAAAAGTATTTCAGTAGTTAACCACACTGTACGAACACTATATAATTTTTAAATTTCACAAATATTTTTTATTCTAAATATGCGTTTCTGCTTCTCTTAGCATTTTATATTAATAAATACATTCGCAACTAAAATAAAAAATCAGACTACTTCACTAAAATAATTTGATAAAAGAGACATTTGTGTTTTTCATTTCGTATAAATACATCCACAATACTGCAATAACGTCTCTCGCCGTTTCGCCATCGATTGCGAGAAGCGGATATCGTTAAATTATCGTCTTCTACAGCATCATCTATTTTCTGGCAGATATTTAGCAAGTTGACGGCTACTCCGTTGACTGACAGACTCTGGGTTCGATTCCCAGCGCGAAAATTCGTATTTTCGCCTCATACGTATTTCTCAACGTTCTGGAATTACCCGACAAATGGTGCCGTCAGGTAGAACACAAAAAAAAACTTTACCAAAATATTATCATGAGTAGTATACCGTCTAATAACGGACCCCGGGCTCCGAAGCACCACAGCTGAAGATGTCGGGAAATAATCAGATTTAGAAGAATCGATCATGGAGCACCCATCATCATCATCATCAGGTGTTTTTTAGTCTCCACTGTTGTAGCACGACCCTCTCTGTACTACCAGAGCCATATATAAGCTAGAGCAGTCAGAGGATCCGGCCTACACTCTCCACGCTGGCCAGACGGTCCAACCCAACTCGAGGTCTCTTTGATGTTTATAAGCTTTGTTTAGCTTGTTTTGGCGAGCTCCGTGGCGCAGCGGTCAACACGCCGGCCTTTGACACGGATGGTCCCGGGTTCGATCTCCGGTCAGGTCAAGATGGAAAATGATCTTTCTCAGATTGACCTGGGTCTTGGATGTTTATCTATATATGTATTTGTATAAAATATAGTATCGTTGGGTAAGTATCCCATAACACAAGTCTTACTTAAAAACTTACTTTGGGGCTAGCTCAATTTGTGTGATTTGTCCGTATATATTTATGTTTCCTAAGTCGCCTTCTACGACATCCGCCGTATGGTTCCGGGCAGAGTAGAAAAGAACCGCTCCATGTCTTCCTGTAGAAGTACCCATGATGACACCTAAATGACTAAAGCTAATAAATCTTGGCATGTACGATCTGCTTACAATATTGAGTTTAACCTTTGCCTCGAAATAGTTTAGTATGCTAGCCTACACGGAAAACGTTTTGTTTCCGCGATTATACAACACATGTTTCTTGTAGTGTATTTGATTGTTATTGTGGTAAATGAAAAAACCAACTAGCAATTCATATTCTATGCAGCTAGCTTTAGGAAAAAAAGTGCCACCGTCTAATAAACACTTTTTGAGATTGTAATATTATCGTTATTAAGAAATGCCTAGACAAATAGTAAAAAAATCGGCCAAGTGCGAGTCGGACTAGCGCATGATGGGTTCCGCACCACCATCTACACAACATGAGACTATCGAGCAAAAACGCCCCTTAAATATTTATATTATGATGTTTTTAGTATTTGTTGTTATGGCAGCAACAGAAATACATCATCTGTGAAAATGTTAACTGTCTAGCTATGACGGTTTATGAGCTACAGCCTGGTGATAGACAGACAGAGGGACATCGAAGTCTCGTGAATAGGATAACGTTTTTACCCTTTAGGTACGGAACCCAAAAAAAACGTTATAGGCGAACTGTGTTCACAGTAAACAGGTTATCAAAAGTGCAAATCAAAAACATCTGAGCGTTAGAGAAATGGCTCGCGGGGTCACGGCCGCACGCTCGATTTCACTTCGGCACTCAGTGTCAGTGCAACCCAGCGGCCGAACCACCCAACTTCACCGGCAAATAACTTTGACTAGCAGAACAAACTGTATGAAAACTACCATGAAAACTTTTACACCACTCCGCACAACTTTCAGTAAACAACACTAAACAGTCTTCTACGAATTTCGTAGACCCTCGTAGCACTAGAATTTTGCTGCGTAACCGTTTCATAAGCATATTAAATTTATAAAATACTTATTAATAGTAACAGGTTGTGGTAAAACATTAAAGGAAATAAATATATTCCTGACGACGGTACTTCTAAAAATAAATACAAACATACGTGACTAAAACAAATCACGTAAACACTGCTAGCTAACTATTTGGATAAGTTAATTGAGTTTATGGATTATTGCGTTCAGATAAGAGATTTACGAAATAAGCAGTAACTAGTTACGACTGTTTTTATTCGTGAAATAATATTACGTAGGATAATGCCACAATATTGCCGGGATCGATTTAAAACTATCACAAATCACACATTCTTACAGGTTACGGTCAAGCACCGACCTCCTTTCCCCGCTGCACTGGCGCAACGAACAAACAGAATAACTAGACGAAGATGTCGACGTACGAATCGTAGCGAAACCTGCGCGCGCGACTTTCACTGTGGGATTTGCGCGGGCGCTGTGTTTTGCGTGCGAGGCGCGCGGCGCTGTGACTGCTACTGATGGCGGCCGGCCACCAGCGCCACCGATAGTGGGGGCGGCTGCACGTCATATCGTCATCTGATAACCCTTCTAAAACACCCCGTCCTCCGTTACGCTTTATCAAAGGCCTACATTCGTAATACCCTCCATTTTCGTGCCGATTCTTTATCTCGATATTATCATAACGCGTTCTACTTTTCAAATCCTACGATTCAGGTGATCTTTGTATCTTTCAGATATTAAAATAGTGAATCAAAAATATCATATTCATCACAATGGTAGTAAGATATAAAAGGAACAAAAGAATTAGATATAAAAGGACTGGTGCTTCCCCTTTTTTCGACCTCGATGTCATACCTGAGATTCTTCTATACATGCTTTATCAACTTGTCCATTTTTAGGGTTCCGTAGTAAACAAGGAACCCTTATAGTTTCGCCATGTCTGTCTGTCTGTCTGTCCGTCCGCGGTTTTACGCAGAGACTATAAGTACTAGAAAGCTGTAATTTGGTATGGGTATGTATATTAATCATGGCAAAAAAGTGGTAGAATAAAATCTTGAAAAAAAATTTTTTTAGTGTAGCTCCCATACAAGTAAAGTGGGGGAGTATTTTTTTTTCTCTATTTACCCATCGTGTGGGGTATCGTTAAATAGGTCTTTCAAAACTATTGTGAGGTTGAGAACACCATTTTTCGATTAAAGGATCCGTTTCCGAAATATTTGGTTTTAAAGTGCGAATTTTTGTTAGAGGTAAGTGCCCCCCCCCCCCCTCTATCTGCTAAACGGTTATATATAGATACGTGAAAAAAATTACAGCAGTAGTATATATACTGAAGTTGAAAGGAAAACTATCAAAGCTGAGTACTACGTACAAACTAAAAAGTTATAGGCAACCAACTTATAAACTGTAAAATTTCATACTATTTTCATTGTTAAATGTTTTTGGTCGTTAAACTGTAAGTGTGAATAGTGTGATCTCAAAGTTGTCATTCGCAACTACGGAACCCTACACTGCGCGTAGCCCGACACGCACTTGCCCGGTTTTCTATTAGTATGGAAGACACAATGCAATGTTAATGACTTAAAAAAATAAGTTGTGTTTAATTCAATTCTGCAGTTTATTCATATCTAATTAAAATCTTAGGCAAATTATTTTGAAGCCATTGGGCCCTCCCTATGAGCTTTGGCTCAGTCAACACCGTTTAGAAATAAGACGAGACACTCATCCGTCTCCATCACAAACGCTAAGTGCGGAGGTGTCAACACAACACAGAATCTCGCAACCTACATACCAAAGCAAAGCAAGCAAAGCCGCGGTTATTGTATTCAAATTACATCCACACACTCCTGTTACCCTGTTATGTGAGCCGTTACATTACTTGCGTTATATCCGATAATAATGCCACAGCCGAGCTGCAAGCGGTGCAAAAATGCAACAGCCTAAAGCACAAGTATTGATTAAACTATCATTGCATGAAAATAGAAAGTATCATGTCACTGGGTCACCATTATTTCTTTACAGGTAAATGGCAGCTTGCTGTATACTCTTTCTTGGAAAATACTTATTCGTAAGCAGGTCAAACGTTTATCATTAGTAAACAAATACGAGAAAAATAATAGCGAAATCGACAAAAAATACGGTCACCGAAAATAGGCAGATACGAATTTATCGGAAAGCTTACTTTGTGATAAATTAAAGTAGTACAAACAATAAAACAAGTTTTCAATTTGCACAATAAATAAGATACCGAGTGAGTGACGGACAGAACCACTCAAGATTTGGAGCTAAAATAACATTTGGAAAAATAAATATTATTCCTGCTTTCCATAGTCCTTGCACGCATTACTCCCTTTTCAATTTGATTTTGTAAGTGGTTTTTAATGCTTTATTTTTCTACTACATGTAAATGTGTTGTACATACCTTTCTTCCCATACAAAATAACTAAAGTAGAGAATTTAAATAAAATTACATACTTTATGCATGACGTAGGGTAGGACGTAAGAGTTTCAGTTACGACATAGAGTGCTATTTATAATGGGCGACTTTACCAAAAGGCAAATAACATCTAATAGTATGTTATCATAAATGTTATAACAATCTCGGTCCAACCAGTTTAAGAATAGAAGATCTTGGGCTTGAATCGCCTGCAGGAAGAAATCCAACAATGTTCCAATGGACCCCATAGGCCGTGGTGCGATCTGGCTGTTACGTCAATTACTCAACGACTGCCCTTTCGCACGGTCTTGACATATCGTGATGCAAGAGCCTTCGACATATTTCATTAAGTATTCCATCTTTTATTGTCACCTCTATAAATTGCCGGCATAATTGGCTGGACGCGCTCGGCCGCAATATTAATAAAGCCACGAGATTCTTCCGATCCCGTCATCTCTACTAATATAACGCTGTACACGACTATGTATGTACAATATCAGCTTATCAACAATTTTATTTTTAATTTTAATTGCTATAAGCTTAATAAGCTGATACTGTACATAAATTAAAAATAAAATTTATTAAGGACTCTTTTGCCTTGCATAACTGTCATGCAAAAACTACAACAAATATTGCAATAAACGATTTTATATCCAATGGGTACAAATCTGACAAACCAACCGGTTAAAGTTTTATCCTTAAACTAGTTATAATTCGCGGCTTCGCTCGTGTTAATGGATCCGTCCGGAACAGTAATTTTTTTCAGGATAAAAGGTGGCACTGTGGTTCCCTATGTCCATTTCCTATACATTTTAGATTAGAGGTATTAAACGTAGGTACTATGGAACAGTTCAATAATTTTCTCGACTTCAGACTTGTTCAAAGAACAAAAGTTTTTCGTTTTAATGTTGAAAACGTGTTTAAATTATCGCTGGCGTAATATCAAAACATATTGTATAAGTATTTAACTGAACCTAGGCGGACGAAGAGGCTGGCAAAAGGTAGTGCAGATATAAAGCTTCGGAAATGTATATATTGGTGTGGTGAGTAATGCTTATTGTTTCTTTATCGTTAACAATAAAGCTGCTATGGACGGAAATGAGTAAATCTTTTTAATGATTTTTTTAAACAGATAAAAAATCCTCTGACTGCTCTGGCAGTACAGAGAGGGTCGTGCTCCTGCAGTGGAGACTAATAAAGACCTGATGATGATGATGATATAAAAAAGAAATACTGAACAAAACAAATCAAAAGCCAATGTTTGTAGCAAATAGGCACATCATGTAAATGTTTTTTTTTGTTTTTTAGGGTTCCGTACAAAAGTTGAAAAACGGAACCCTTATAGGATCACTCGAGCGTCTGTCTGTCCGTCCGTCCGTCTGTCACAGCCGATTTTCTCCGAATCTACTGAACCAAATTAGATGAAATTTGGTAAGATAGTGTAATCCTATAACCCAAACACGGATGTGCAAAGTAAATAAAGATTTTTTTGGAATAAGGGTCATTTTGGGGGGCCCAATTACAAAATTAAAAAAAAAAGTTTTGCAAACCTTACTGTGTCATATATCAAATGAAAGGGCTCATTATGAGGATCTCAAAAATATTTTTTTTTGTTCGGGTAAAATCAATACTTTTCATTTAATTCACGAAAGAAGGCAAAAATTGACCATTCCCCCCCCCTGATCTCCGAAACTACTGGGCCGAAAATTTCGAAAAAATTACAAAATGTAGTTTATTCTCTGAAGATTACAGGAAAAATAATAAGAATTCTATCACTTGAAAATTAAGTGGTAAACTCACAATAATAAGTTCATCTAGGGAAATAGTTCACTAAAACACCACTAGATGGCGCTAGTCAATTGAATAAAACATTTATTGCACATTGTGTGTGTGTTCACGTAGCATATTGTACGGAACCCTCATTGCGCGAGTTTGACTCACACTTGGCCGGTTTTTATTTTTCAAAGAATCTATATTCCGAATAGATCTTTCATTACCGATTTCAAAACAAAAGATGCGTAAGTTTTGTTTTTTAAATCGGTAAGTCTATAAAATTGGCAAATGTAAAAAAAATATCTGTAGGATTGGCAAAGATAGTAAAAGTAAGATTGACAAAGGCAAAAATAGCTGTGAGATAGGCAAAAGCATTTTTATTAAATTTAGTTAACATTTGAAAATAATTTGCTTTTTCCATTTTATGCATTGAATGTAAATAAATATAGATCAGAATGGTTGATTAGTAAAATTCTTGTCGATCGCGCTTTCTCAAGGGTGTCAGCTAAAAATCAGCAGTTGCTATCACCAAGTGGCTGTAGCCCTTTCGAGCTCCTGTGGCACATAGATGCAAGCCTCCTGATTTGTCAATTTTATTGATTTTATGTCACTGTATATATTTGTGCTTCGGAAGGCACGTTAAGCCACTGGTCCCAGCTGACATCATTGATGGCATTCGTTAAGCCATGTCAGATGCCATTAGGCAGCTTTAAAAATATCTGACACCAGTTTTGGCCACACACGAAAAACAACATAGCTGTATGTCATATCTTATCAAAAACATGTGATAAATGTTTATATGGAAAATAGTAGTCTAAAAATAAAGTTGAATTGAACAGCTACGTTTTAGAGATTTGTATAACACCCATCAAAGGCTTAAAATGATAAATAGACAATCGCCTCAATGCAATTTTAACCAAATCAATTTTTTTCTTATAAAATTGTTAAATTTTCAATTTGCCGTTACTTCTATGAGCTACTTATCCGAATGTAAGAAATTAGATATTAATGTTCACTTATGAAGTGCACATCCATGTATAATAGTCTCCAAACACCATCAAGTCCATCAGACAATCGCGTAGGAGCGACGGTCTCTAATACTTCGGCTCAAAATTTAACATTGATAACCCTGACTGCAGATGACTAACACTGCATAAAATTAGTCAATTCAATTGAATCATGTCTATGTGGATAACGGTAGGTGCGGAGTCCGCGCGACCGAAGAAAGTGTTCGAAACGGTACACCGACTGTAACAAAACTCCGAACAAACGAGGTCGCCACGGGCCTCACTATGGCATTAGTTTAGTGGAGCACTGTAACAAATACCGAATTAGAATGGAAATAAATGATCGATGGCACCATATATCTTGATCAAACAATGCTACTGCGAAATGAATGAAGCGAATTCGTTTCATCTGTGCCAGCTATGGGTACAATGTGGAATTCCGAATTTGTAGTGCCTGAATTTGCATTGAGTCTGTGATAGGATCGAGAGGTAACAGTATCGCACAATTTTTACTACACCACAGGTTTGTAAGGAAACTTTCATTTTTCAAAGTTGTGTCAAGCGTCCGGTCTCGCAACTCTTAAGCAAACCCATGCAAAAGGAGAAGTAAAAAGCAATAGATAGGACAATCGATATTTCAAAACGATTAAATATACAAGTTTATTTTATAAAAATGAAGACTCTAACATAATTACCCTATGTCATAACTATGGCAAGGTTTCTTAAGAAACTTCACACATCTAAATCTTTTAAGGAAATTATGTAAACATAACTTCTAATTAAGAAATTTTATACTTGAATTCGGAAAACATGTCACACCTATTTATAAACATAAACTTCATTCAATATCTAATGAATGAGCAATCCCAACTTCCCAACTAATATTATAAATGCGAAAGTGAGTTTGTTTGTTTGTTACGCTTTCACGCCGTATCTACTAAACCGATCATCATGAAATTTTGCATACACATAGGTTAGGGTACTGAGAAGGACATAGGCTATATATCACGCGGGCGGAGCGGCGGGTAACAGCTAGTGAAGAATAAATAGGACTTAACAATGTAAACTACCAGCAATATTTCCACGACTTAGTCCGCGTAAATTATAGCCTATGTCACCCACAGATAAATAAGCTATGTATAGGTGAAAGAATTTTGAAAATCGAGCCTGTACATTCGGACCACTCAATCGAATCCTTCCTCTTTATATTATTAGCGACCTACACTACCTTTGCATAAAACGTGATGAAGTTGACCCGGGCCGTTTCAAGAGATTTAAAACAACACTAAATATAAACTGGTCCACAGAGACAATAAAACAATGAGTGTTGCGCGAGGCATAACAATTAAATATAAAGTAATAAATGACCACAACCTTCGTGTGGTTTAGACGGCGGGTCATGGGAGTTTAAACTTTGAGCGGACAATAGAGAACAGTTTTAGAGGTAACGTGCTCACTAGATGATTCGTGAAAACAATTCAATCTTTTACCTCTATGTTCGTGTCTACTTTGTTTATTTAATTAAGGTATATCGGTACTTTAGATACTTACTATCAGGATAGAAAGAAAACATAGGGAAAGAAATAAAATTGTATAAATAAACAAGAATTGCATAAAAGGTGAAACGTGGACGCTCACACAGAGGGATAGTGAAAGGCTTGCTGCCTTTGAAATGTGGTGCTGGAGAAGGATGGAAAAAATCAGTTGGACAGAACGAAAAAGTAATGAAGAGGTGCTAGAAATTGTAGGAGAGGAAAGAAGACTGATAAAAGAAATAGAGAATAGGAGAGGAAGGATGATTGGTCACTTGATACGACATGATGCCTTCTTTAAAAACATACTGGAGGGTAAGGTAAAAGGAAAGAAAGGTCCAGGGAGATCAAGGAAAAGTTTTGTTGACCAACTAAAAAGAAGGCTGGTGTCATGTCGTATCAAGAACTAAAGTCTTAAGCAGAAGATAGAGAAGTTTGGCGCATACTCCATCGACAAGAGCTATAAAGCTCTTATATAAGAAGAAGAAGCATAAAAGGTAATGAAAATGTAAAAGAAGAAAATGGGAGATTGAGGAAGTCAAACGGTTAACGCCAAAATCATATATTTCTGACGTTATGCTTTTTGTCATTAACATATGGCATATGACTTTTATTACAAAATCCCATAATGTTGGGAGACGCATAAATCTACGACGCAATACGTAATGTGTAAGGCAAACTATATATACATACATGTGTAGATGTGCCACTCTATCTGGGTCTTCTTTATCCACCGAGGACATTAAATTAAACCTACAACTTCGCTAATATGACTAATTATTCCTTTTTCGATTAATAAGTAATATTAGTTAAATCTGAATTTATCAATTCAGGCAGGTAGCACATCGTCATAATAATTGCCCAGACTTAAAATAAACTAATGATTTATGAAGATTTTGTACTGCGATTTACAATAAGCCAATCGATACGCAACATTTATGCAAACTAGTTTTGTATAGTTTTCCATTTATAACATACACGTGGAGATTTACGAGATACCAATTAGGTTCACTAATTACCAATTAAATTTATGGACGCTCCTCGTCAAAAGTGGCGAAGCTTTGGCCGCCTCCCAAAAAGGTTAATCGGCCACGTACGGCGCAGCTTGCAGTGAATGTGTGCTTGCAAGAACGGAGTGTCGCGAGCCAGGAAACCTGGATTGGTTTATTGGCAAACGATGACGATACATCTCTCTCTCTCTCTAATTGTCTTCTTTGCGTTACCTGGTTGACTGAAAGAAATCCCCTTCTGGGATAAGTCCGCCACTGTGCCTAATTTATGAATGCTTTTAAGTTTAGTTCTTACAAGATTATTTTATTTTATCTGCAATAAAGAATTTACAAAGAAACCAGCTACTTGGAGCGCTAAAAAAATCAAAAACCGGCCAAGTGCGTGTCGGGCCACGCGCAGTGTAAGGTTCCGTAGTTGCGAATGACAACTTTGAGTTCACACTGTTTACAGTCGCACCTCACAGTTTAACGACCAATAACATCTAACAATGAAAATTGTACGAAATTTTACATTTTCGAGTACATTTTATAAGTTGGTTGCCTATACATTTTTAGTTTGTACTTAGTACTCAGCTCTGATAGTTTTCCTTTCAACTTCAGTATATATACTACTGTATACATATATAACCGTTTAGCAGATAGAGGGGGGGGACACGTACCTCTAACAAAATTTTGCACTTTAAAACCAAATATTTCGGAAACGGATCCCTAAATCTAAAAATGGTGTTCTCAACCTCACAATATTTCTTAAAGACCTATTTAACGATACCGAACAACGATTATATAGAAAAAAAATATTACTCCCTCTTTACTTGTATGGGAGATAACCTAAAAAAAATATTTTCAAGATTTTTTCTACCACTTTTTTGGCATGGTTAATATACAAACCCATCTAAATTACAGCTTTCTAGTACTTATAGTCTCTGAGTAAAACCGCAGACAGACAGACATGGCGAAACTATAAGGGTTCCTAGTTTACTACGGAACCCTAAAAAGGAATATACCTAAATTGTCGTAAACATATATAACTACGCTCAATGCTCATATTATAGGGTACAATAAAATAGGGGATTATATGACGATGTCAAAAACACTCTAACAAATCCGACTGACTTGAGCACTTTGATAAACATAAGTTCGACAGAATATTGCAACACCATCATAGCATTCTCATTTTGTTTTTTGGTAGTAACAACTGAATCGAATCTTTAGTAGATGAATAAAAGTGGATTAAACCCCATTTGTTCATGTGTAAAAATTGTGGTGAGTTTCTGTACAAAGAAAAATTGAAATATATAAAGAAATCTCAATATCATGTAAACTCCAATCGCAAAACCGAAAGCAGTATCGGGAATGAACTTAGCATTTTCAATTAGATAAATTAAATTCGTAACCTACGACCTGGCAATCTGCTAGGGTCAATGGGGGTCATCAACATTGGCTGCAGAGGCGAAGTCCTGAGGGAAATCGAAATCCGTTTGGGAGCCGCAGCCAATTTAATCTGAGGATGGAATGAAAGGAGCGGGCAATTATTTAGGGACCGCCAGCTGGAAACAGATTATTGCCTACAGTTCTGTCTGTTCGGTTTATATATTTGTCGTATCTAATTAAATACGGGAACTTATTTGCAGCCGGCCGCAACGTAACATCTTTCTCCAATTAAGCATGAAACAATATTATACGGACGAAGGAGTTTAAATATAATTTAATTCGTGATGTTAAACTATGTTAAACTACTGTGAGAGAAACTGGTATTAGAAGCACAGGTAACTCTCCTAGCCAGACATAGGTGTTTTAATTAATCCGTCTGATATAGAGTTTGAACTTAATTTAAAACAAGCTTTAGACAATTATTTACACTCAAAATAAATTAAATCTTCCATTTTAAGATAACATGGTCGATTTGATAGGAAATGGACCGTGTTTCACTATGATATGCATTTTATAACAAGTGTTAAATATATTTATACACTTTTCATTGAATTGGTGATCATGAGGCGTAACGATTTCAGTATCTGACACGCGCCAGTTTTTTAATTTTAGTTTATTTTTATTTTTTACATTAACCTTCTCAAAATAACAAGTTCACAATAACTACATGCATTGACGTATTCTTCACGTTCATTGATATGCATCTATTGTATTCATCTACGATTAAAAAAATGGTCACATCGAGTTACTTGATTGATTTATCTTCATAAAATCGTTAATATGATTAACTCTCAATTTACGTACAATAAGCAGGAAAAAAACGCATATCCAGTTTTTCTATTCCTTTAGCAGCAATTGTACTCTACATTCATACATAAGTCTTAATCGTATTTCAATTATCAATTGATGCGTCATGTATTGGAGCCTGTACATTATTCACATGGAATAGTACAATCAAAGGCATATCAACTTATAACTTTAACACATCATTAAACATTCACGGCATAATTTTTATAATAAGCATGAGGATCATAGATTTAAAAAAAAATCTGTGCGATACAAGGCGATTAAACGTGCCAAGTGCCAATTAATGAGTACGTAATTCATTAAAAGTCCTTATTTTGACCATCCTTTAGAAGGCTAAAGACGTATACTTTGGTTCCCGAATGACATCGTTTTACGGCATTCGATGCCTTTATGGAACCTGATTTCAAAACAAAACTCTCGTGGCAATATTTGTTTATAAACACTCGTGTTTCATTATCTTTTAATAGTTAATAAACAAAGATAATTTGTGGTGAGGCGAAGGCGAAATATTTGGTTTCTTAATAAAAGTTGTTAGGTGTGAATGAGTGTTTATTATAAACATGAAAGTAGTGAACCTTCTGGGGCGAAACCCAAGCAGCAACTGACAAGTGTGGTGGTAACAGTTCCAGAAACAGTGTTTAATTATTTGTACTCGTATATAAACACTATAATAAATTTCATACTAAAATATTTTGACGATCAACTTTTGTCTCAGAGTGTACACATCGTCAGTGTGTATGTGTGCATTGTACATAGAGCATGAAATGATAATGACAAGTCGGAAGGGCAACAATGTTTATAAAACAGTGCGAGCGAGACTCATCTGCGCGCCTGGAAGACATTGTTTACATTTTATTATAAACGTACCTGTGCCCGCGCTCACTTCTGCTCCTATATACGATTGTATATAATTAAACTATACCAGACACGTACGAAATAACTCACAGTGGATGAATAAGAAAAATATAGATCACACCACATCTGGTTGCAAATACTTCAGCTTTGGAAGTGGTACATTGGTTTGGATTGGAACACAATTGTTGTGAACCCAACAATAGTAAACATTATCGAATCCTTGTTAAAAATCATGACAGTTATATATGTACTAGCAATTTTCCCGCGAACTCGTCAGCTTTAAACTTCACCCCCTAGGGGTTGGATTTCTAAAAATCCTTTCTTAGTGTTACATCCTAAAATGAAACCCAGTACCAAATTTCAAGTTTCTAGCTACCGTTGTTCTGCTGTGCGTTAATTGATATATAATTTAGTGAGTTAAGTTTGCCGTTTATGTATATTATAGATTATGTATTATAAAAAGAATAAAATCCTTTCAATCCCTATCTAAGCATTAAACCTAGTAAATAGACAGATAAAAAAGCAATAATAATGAAAACGGAAACCGCGTTCGATGCTAAGCAATGTAAATAAAATTTTCCCGCTGAAATTCAGTTAGGGCGCCGCGGCACGGGGAGATTTATGACGGCTGTGTGACTTTTACGTTTTATTCATTTGGGGAACATCTTCGCTTACCTATTTACCGGGGCCTGATGATGTAAATATTCATAGAGTAAGAGCTATGCCACACGAGCGCTGCGCCGTCGCTCCGTCATCGCAGCGACAACGCAGTATCATCGCTTCGACGTTCTATATGTGTATAAATTATAAATCAGAAGAACATCCTTTTCGACGGCCTACCCGATACGTAACACAGAACGGGCCTGAGAGACGAAGCTTTTAGGATTCTGTGCTGCAATAATGGACAGTGAACTATCTATGAACGATGAGGCAGCGTACTGCAATGAAAGTATGAAGGGATGACGGAGCGACGGCGGAGCTCCTTTGTGTCACTCTCTGTTATGTCAAATATTAAAGCGCTCGTGTGACATCACTTTTAGGTGTCAGTGTCAGAGCAAACTTAAGTAAAGCAACATACGCTACGTAAGACAGCCGTCGGAACCAGGCTGGTGACTTCTCGGGGGTGGGCGTGGGCGGCGGCGACAGAGCTACGTAGCTGAAATGTGAAAACTCCCATTTCATAACCTACGCATAACATGAATGCCACTCGCTCGCATGAGATTGAAACTAAAATAGTCAAAACGTGGACGTGAGTGAAATACATAGAAGTCGGTATCTATTTAGATCATGGAAAACTCTCTGGGTAAACATCGAGACATTCGTGAGCGATGAACAGCGGCCGGCGAGTGTGTTCGAGATGATAAGGCTTGTCAGTCAGGTGACAGTTGACACAGACTCGTCACACAGCCATCGAGCAAATACATATCCTACACACGTACGCCTCCCGGACTTTTATTTTCCACTTTCTCAAGAATTGTGATGTTACAATGTTTACAATATTCCGAGTTTACTTTATGGTGTCATGAAGCTGCTATGATTGATACAGTTTTCATGGTATGACGATGAAAATAAAGATAATGGACTCTAATGAAACAATGGTAGCGCGGTCTGCACAAACAGTGTTATCTTGACAGATTTGCTTACTTTACAGTGGCGGCTCAACTAAAATATGATAAATATGGCTTCCGAAAACGTGTGGACGTATATGTTTTTGTGTTTAACATTCCACTTAAACATATTTTATACAAATCAACAAAATCTGGGTATATTTAGGCGGACTAAGCAAGTAAAACTCGGATTCACTGACCATATTCGTTCGCAAATATTATTTTCTACATAATTTAGCTAGATAATGTATTTTTTTTTTCATTGAAACTTAATTGATTCAATTATAGTCTTATTTAAGTAATTGTTTTAGATTAAATACAACTAGATAAAACAAAATATGATTGTGACTAACTTGTTAGCATAGCTGAGTACTGGGGTACATTATACTTTGAACAACCTACGAGTATGAGCTCATCTAATCAATCAAGTCTGACTACACCACAAGGCTAGGGGAGACAAATTATAGGTGACATTGACTCGGAGCCTTTTGTAAGAAAACTAGCATTTATTAGAGAATTCCAATACCATCAAACTAAATTTCTTTTCAAGAAAATGAAAAAAAAAATTACATTCCTCATTAATTTTTATCAGCGACAAACTTTAATTGTACAGGAGAAACGAGACAGAAAATATTTTTCTTATTCCTTACTAAGAAAAAGTTATTCAATGCCACAAACTTGTCAAACTGTCAGCCTGTGTATTGAAACAAGAGGAAATCTGATTCAGAGAAAGCTAAGATAACGTCCCATTATGGAGAACAAATGAGTTTTCCTGTTTCCACGACTCACTGCGCAAATAAATCTTAAATACATCGATAACGCCTTCACAGGTACATATATCCTATCACGAGGGGATTTGTGACATGTAAATAAAATTAATACACCTGTTATTGTAAAAGGCGGGTATTGCGTAGTATATCTTATAATAGGTATAACGAGAACGCATGACAAAGATACGAGTAGTGAGGGAAACTAGGGGGAAATATAAATTCGCTTGCGAGTGGCTTCATCGAATACAAATCGAATTATATTGCAAATCGTTGGGGTTTACACGTCTTTAGTAGGCAAGTAGGGAGTGAGAAACCATGGGCACATTTAATATGTTGTCAATCAAGTATAAATATAAAATAAGATCAGTATTTTCCAAACCATAAAAGTCGAATCCTCAGGTACTTGGTCGTAGCAGTACTGATGGACAGCGGGTAATCATTTGACTTTAAATATCACGGTTCAAAATTGAAGAGAGACAATTAAGTAAAAATTATTGAACTATATGCGCGAAACTACGAAATTATTACTATAAGCACATTTTTGCCCGCTCATCGTATAAATAAATAAATTAGTTAGTGAAAACCTACTAAAAAGTCTACTAAAGACATGTAAATCCACCTTTAGACCGAGTACTCACTCGATCTCCGTGCTCCAAATATCATCGTCATCCTGCTCGCTTATCATATTACTGAATCGGGGATCGCAATTAGGAAACGTTTTTCATTCTCCCACCTGGAAATGTCCGCTAATTGTATAATTATATGGGCACAACATGTTATTACGGGAATTTAATTTCTTTTTCATATCTACGTTCGTACATAACAAAGCCCATTTATATGCAAGCTGGGCTCGGCTGCTGTGGATCGCTTTGAAGCGACGTGTTTTGAATGTATCTTCAGATTGATCAAAGTTCTGTTTGTTTGGCTTTTAATCATGATCATACTCTTAGTTCAAGAAACAACACTCATGTGCCGAATATTGAAAAGGTAGCTGAAACTTACACAGCTTTGAAATAAGTCGTATAAATTAAATTACACGTACCGCATTAACCATCTCTCAATCAATTTACATTATTTGAAACGGATGACTTTTACCTCCGTTGCATTAACTTAAATGAAAAGAGGCTCGTAGTGGCTCAATAAATTGCGCTTTCAACGAACGACAGCCAAAACGACAAATTCTGATATAATCTTTTGTACAGATTCAAGTACATAAATCAAGGCTTTCATTCAAACCTAAAATATAACTTTACAATATGAATATTGAATTTAAGAAACACTGTAGAAACCCTTCACGGTTTATCATCAAAATGCACGTAATAAAGTAAAAAAAATACATACCAAATAAACGATGTTAAATAATTCATTTATATTGAATCCAGAGTTAAGCTGCTTCTAAGTCACTGATCACTTCAATAATGTTAGAGGACGTGTTGCATAAGTAAGTACTTCGATGTTATTTTCGGAAACAATATACTTTACATCACCGCGGCATTATAATCAACTGGTAAAAATCGAACGAGATACATTGCTGTTATCGCCAGTATCAATTGATAATTGATTGTAATGTGCGTTTATTTCAGTGTCTCGAAGGACTTGTATACAATTATTTACATAGCTATCATAAACATGAATTGTTTAATTTGATGTGATTTTTGCAATCCATAATACCATAAAAGCTCTAAAGATAAGGGAAATCATCAATTCATCACTCATTTTAAAAAACAATATTTGTTATTAGTAAAACATTGTAAACTCACATCTTGTAAAATACATACAGGATTGAACTCAGATTAAAAATCCAGTCTTTCAACTCCTACTAGAATGCGGAACGACTATGACTCTATTAGTTTATTATGAACTAGAGTATTTGCTTATGCAGATTTTCAGGCGGCTTAATTTAAAATGAAAAATGTTTTTTGACCCGACTATGGCAAAGCCAAATGGAATGAATATTATTATTTTCGTCACTGCGATTGAACTATCCTACGTAATGTCGTAATTGACTAATTATTAGAAACGTGTAAGTTATCCGCTGGCGGTATGAATGCATAAGAGGGCGGCATGCAAATGACAAATAGACATTGACTTAAAAAAAAAGAATTAATATGTATCGTGTTTGATATCCAATCAAATGTTTACTAGAATAAAAAAATAAATACATTAAGTTTACTTTAAATCAACCGAGGTAGGTCAAAGAAAAGGTGGATGGATGCGTAAAGGGGATATGAGGATAAAATAAAGAAATTAAATGGCGAAAAATGCTGCCCCGACCCCGTCTGGGATAAGGAGAATAATAAGAATACATTGTAAACAAAATATTGTCCAATGAAAGTTCTAAATGCGTCCGTAAATAAGTGCGGCTTTAATAAGAGCAGAAATGTTTGTGAGCAATAATAATATTATTGACGATGCATAATATTCCGAGTCTAGTCATCGCATCTTCAATTTGACAATACCGTCAGTCAATAGAGATAGAGATTAGGTAAATTTCATTTAGATCGCCGCTTCTGATATAATGTGCGATATCATATCTTTTCAAGATGAATTCTATGAAATATTGCTTTCCTGTTTTTTCCAAGTAATTATTTAAGAAAAAAATCTCTGAATATGCATATGATATCTTTTCCTCAAACATGTTAGGATATGTAAGTATTAATGTAGTAAAAAGAAGACACGAAGTTTGTAAATCTTGGCTCATGCATCTCAGAATGTTACTTGACATACTGTCAATTGCTAACACATTATTAAAAATGCAATCTTCGAGCCATAGATTTAAAAAATAAAATTCTCGATCAAATACATGAATTTGACTACAATTTTTTCAAATGGTGGTATTATATCACACGAAAATATGTTGGCTGGTTCTAGGCTATGTTTCTGTTGCGAAATTGACAATTGGAAATTAACAAAAGAAAAAATGCAGTAATGCATATCGCTTTTTATGCTCCCTGTTTAATTAATTCCTTACATTTAGAGATAAACACTACATACATACCTCGACGGGAACGGGATTGCCGGACTCAAATTGTCAAGGCCTCGCTAACGCTTGTTGGCATTGAAAACTCTACTGCTCCCGCAATCCCTAAATTCCCAGCCTCTGCAGTAATGTAATATTGTTGTTATTTCCGCTATCAAAATATAAGTGTGACAAGCCATTCGAATGGCAGATAAACAAGTTTTACGAGTTCCATACGTTAATGAAGTCTGTAAGCGGGATGCAATCGTAAATGGCTTATGATGAGATGCGGTGCACAGCACATGCAACCATCAGTAACTAAGATAGGTACAATCGGCTTACTGGAGGCCGCTTCCATAGCATTCACGGTTTCATAAAGACACGACAAAACGTCAAATAAATCGTAAAAGATATTTTTATCAGACAAACTAAAAAATTGTTATAAAGTCAAAATCAACCAATTAATCTTATAATTATATGATTAATTGGTTGATTTTGACTTTATGTCCATTTTTTAGTTTGTGTGTTGTTGTCAAGTTACTAATTGCCGCATATAACCAATGAAACCACTTCCACCGACCGCGACCGCGACCCGCGATCGCCTAGAATAGGTAGAGGAGACCGAAAGCGGGGGAAGCGGGAAGTTATACAGAACAGATCTTTGCTTGGCTAAATAAGGAAAAATATACCAATGTTTAAAGAATAAGAACACATGAGAACATCATTAACGGATTGACAAAAAGCTTTCGTTGGTTCAAAAACCATTTCCTGTGGTACCTGAAACCCATTTGTACCATGCATTGCACAAGCAACGGACGGAATACTGCCCGAAGGACCCGGCCTGCTCAACATCATCTTAAGTATTCTTAAGAGGTGACCAGTTGGCGCCGCCGCCAATCATTCAATTGCCAGAGATACGAGTACGGATGAGGTTTCAATTGCACCACTCGAATGAGAAAATTGCGCACGAAACATTTTCACGTCAAATTCATTTGAATTGCTTCCAGTTGCAGTTTGCTGCATTAGTTAAGTAGGTATCAGAAATCAGGGTACAGTTGCGTAAAATAATCTATATGAGGTTGATTCAAGCCTTTTTCAAGCAAACTTAAAAGACACCCTTATTCCAGCTACTGGAGGTCCAGTCTACACTTATCTGAGTAATCAAATCATAGACGTTAAAAAAATTGTGAAGTAAATTTTTTAATAGATTTTTAGGCCTTTATTCAATTTTGTATAGATATTCATTTACATCAAATACAGCACCATTAAAACAGTATCCTGCCTCAATTTTCATTAAGGTTCAGTCTCATCTGGTTCGTGTGCGCAATAAACGGAATTCGCCATGATGAAAACAAGATTACGATGGTACAGTACAGATCGCAACAAAGTCGATCGAAACCTATTGCGCCTTAATTGAACACATAACTGAAATTTTGAATTTAGTTTAGGCGCCATCTACAATATCTATATTATTGTAGTATTATCAAAATGTATAGAAATGATAAATCTCCCCGCGGTAATTTGTTGCTATTTTCCAATGACATTTGCAAAAATAATTTCATGCTCTTTGCGATATACCTGGCTGGACTATCGCTTGTGTAGTCAATACTTTAGAAAAACTATTTTCATACGCGTTATCTTCAAGAGCCGACGTCCAAACATGTTGTATGGCTTTGATTTAACTATTGTTGACAGCATTCCGGTTGACGTGGTGTCAGAAAACAGAAGCCGGCATTGCAATAAATAGACTTATCTTATCCGTCTCTTAGCCAAACAAAAGAGACAGATGATGAGACAAACATCTCGGGCTCGGGGGCTCGTCTTTGTGTCTATTTTCTTCGTTTGTCACATGTTGACATAAGTGCGCAATAGGACTATTTGATTCAGAAAGACACATTTTTTTATTGATATAAATACTGGTTTCTGCAATGATTCCAAGTAACAATTACACATCATTGTTAAAACAAACGTCATTCTATAGTATTGTTGAAAACAACAGTAGTTCTACATTTTTTTGTAGTTCTACGGTTTTTAACAGATATCCCAAAAACATTACAGTGATTTCGAGTTATATTTATGTATGAGAAAGTAAATCCAAGAATTTTAATGTCAACGTTAAATTTCGGGTATGATGGCGGGCGTGGCTGTTATGTCATTTTTATTGGTTCCGTAACACCCAGCAAGACATCATCTACATAAACAAGGTTGTAATCTGTGTCCGAGTACATTCGGCGCTCTAAATCTGGGCAGATTACGACAACGACCGATCTTGAGCGATAAATTGATGTCAACATTTATGTAGATAGGGTATGTAATTTCGATATGATATCCGTCAAAATAAGGCATGATCCCTAAGCCGGCATGATCTGTAATCATGCCGGCTTAGGGATCAGCATTATCATTTTCCTTAAGCTTTGTGAGAGTATGAAGATAGTAAACAAAGCATTTACTAATCATGTGGTTACACGGCGCCTATTGTTATGTAAACACTAACGCTAAGGGAATATGGATCACCTGTGCGAGAGAGTTGTGTGTCGAATGAATGTTCACGCTCTGGACGGACAATAGCTAGATTCCGTGCGTCGCCGGCTGCCCGCGTGATGGTTTGGTTTCCCTTACAATGCGGCTTAGCTTCGTGCACTCGCTATAGTCACGATCTTGGCAGACAACGCTATAGTCTTGTTGTCACACTTGAGTTCTATCTGTTGTTTTCTATCAATTAGATGTAGGACGCAAATGCTAATGTGTGATACAGGCTACTCATTCATTTAGAACTTAGGCTACACTAATAAATTATATCATTTTTATTCTTCTTGTCCTTAACTATCACTCATTCGTAAGCTATACCAAATTACCAACGTTTGTTCTTTAGATTCCCACCTATAAAATACGATTGTCAAAAAAAGATAATCTTTACTAGTCGTTCAGGTTTTTTATAGCTTCTCGAGGAAAGTATCAACTATTTTCATTGAAAGGTGTAGTGTGTGTGATGTTATTGACATCACACTACACCTTACTATATAAGTAGTATACCTACTAGACTAACTAAGTCAGAGTTTCGAACTTATTCGTAGGTTTAGAAGGGCAAAAAACTGAGCGACTGTAATTGTGGTAGCTTGAAATTTCAAAACATGCCATGAATGATGATCGAAGTACGAGTAGTAACGAAACAGGTACCCGTCACGGTATGCGCAACAAAGTAAAAACAAATCCATTTAATCCTGTCGGAGTTGCGGCTATTAGATTTTACAGGCATAAAGGTTTCGGGCGAACATTAATCTTGTTACATAAAATACCTGCATCGTGTATTCAGATCCATCCCGAATTGTCTAACAATAGTATACAAATTATATCTATACTTACTATAATCTAATTTAATCGCTGCTTTTGTTAGCAAGGGATAAATTCAGGGTGTGAAGTGAAAACTGCGTCTCCTGTCCCGGCGGATTCTCAGCAAATCAACCGGATTCGAATCTTCCACTAATGATTACCTGCAGCAACTTACTAAATCGAAATTTCGCAAGGCTATTGAATCTCAGGGTACCGGGTTTGATCCCCGAAGGTGAAGTAGAAAATTATCTTCTTCTGATTAATCTGGATCTTGGAAGTTTATTTATATTTTATCATCTATAGGAAAATGAGAGTATCGTAGAGTTAATATCTTACGACACAGTCCACAACTTAGTGCTGGTAGCCCAATCAGTGTGATTTGTCAAAAAAATAAGCGGTACTTGGCACTGTCTGCGGTTATAACGGTGACGTCTATTTTATGTATAGGCCCTGCCCACTACGGCTGCAAAAAAATCTGACACCAGTGTTGGCCACTTACACATACGATAAAACAAAAAAAAACTACGGCTGCAGGTCATTTCGCCGACAGGTCGACTAGACCCATACTAAACCCATATTTCAAGCTGTATCGTCGCAGAGTTCCGTCCGGCCGCATGTCGCACGGTGTCCTTGGCCGATATAAAATGTTGAGCCGCAAGTCGACAGCGGAGAATGCATCAAAGAATCGCTCGAGGGCGTTACACTTCATTGTCTCTTTGTTTGAAGTCTACATTATAGATCCCTATGTGAAGAAATTTTATATCATCAAAAGAATATCTCATAGGTCTTTTTCCGAAAATTTACCTTTCGGCATAATATTTAGTTTTCTTTCAACATCGTCTGCTATAGTTGCCATTGTGTCATAACAAAATTTTGAATAGGTGAAAAGTTAAGAAAATCCTATTTTTGACTATTATATGTAAGCGAGTACAGTTCAGAATGACATGTTTGCAAACAATCTCAACTTTTCGCAAACATGTCATTTTGAATGTGTTCTGACGTTGTTTCTTTTGTGGTATGATAGGATTTAAAATCATTCTAAAAATAAACGGCAAAAAAAAAAACTTTCGTGTTTAGCCTGTTGTAATTTAGAAAAGTTTGTTAGTGACTCGACAGTTAAGCTATCTTAGTAAAACCATTATACCCATAAAATAGAACTGCATTTCTGGAACATGTGAGCCAGACAGAAGCGAATGAATCAACCACGACAAACTGGGTCGGGCAAAGGCCTAACCGCACCAATATGAATTAGGTTTCTGCTTTTTGAACAGCACGTCATACGAAGAATAGAGCATTCTTGCGGTAACTGTAAATCACAAAATTTACGCTCGCGGTATAGTATAGACTGATAGCGTACCCCGGGAATTTCAAACATTCAAAGAGACTAAAACTAAAGAATATTCCAGCTGAGGATACAACATGGGAACGCGCTAAGATGATATGGTGTTTTAGCTGTAGTTCCCAAAACTGACTGGGCTTTAACTCACCAAAAAAAAAACGACCAGCTTCGGGACCAATCTCTTGGCCGTCTTAAAAAGGGGGCATGAAATATTGATAACGCTCATAATCCTTGTAACAGAGTCACGGATCTACTGAACGGTGTCTTATTTGTTCGTTTTTAATATTATTTTCATTTTTACAACACAAGCTTTTTGATGACGCTTGAATTCTATCGTGAATTGCAAAAATTATTGCCGTGTCAGTCAGAATATATTTCAATTAATTTAAAGCGGATCTCCAACATCCAAACACCATGGATAAGAATACAACCGGAAATATCGACGAAGAAAGAGAATTATGACAATTTGAATGAATAAATCAGCCTCGATGCGAAATCTAGGGGGGACAAAAGCAAAAATCGGACCACCGCCGATTCCAAGGGATCACAGATAAGGATGAGACAGTGAACACTGACGAGAGTGTATACGTACGTAATAATACGTAATTCTAATAATCATGTAAACGAAAATATGCGACAGGGGGAGTGAATCAGCCTCTTCGAGAAAACCAGGGCGGCTAAAGGCCTAACCGCGCTGATCTGGATCAGGTTACTGTCTCCGAACAATCAGAAAACCGTAATCGTTATTGTTTACTTCAGTCACAAGATCTCCTGCTTTGTGTTCTGATGGCTGCCAATTAAAGTAATGTGACTATATTATTGAGGTTGTGTTATAATGTTTAGTGTTTGTTCGTGTGAAAGATAAGGAAAATGCAATGACACTTTTGATAGAGTTTCAGCTTCAGCTCAATATTCATCATATGAGTTGGTAAGAACGTCTGATGAGTAGAGAGGAAACTCATAGCATAAGAAAGGCATTGAATGTGGAGGTGGATGGAAACCGGAACAGAGGGAAACTAAACAGTGATTAAGAAGTTGACTCTTGGTATAGTTTTACGTTCAACAATTCTACTTAATTGAAATCTATCATACATATATAATCTAGTTGAGTTATTATATGTTATTTAGCCAAACGAAACAAAGTCAGTGGGAAATATAACATGTACTTCTTAGTCCATTTCCGTTTAATTCCTAATACCAAGTTCTTATGTTCCACAAAGCCTAAGCCTCGGCCTTTAATCATTCTAAAGACAGATATATATCTAACGCAAAAGTATCGCTGTCTTCTTGGTTAATAACTTGGACCGAAATAGGGACAGTAGCTTTTTAATTAAATTACGTTATAAAGGGCGGCAAGCCAGCGAGGTGTAGTTGAAAGCCGCCTCGGCGGAGGCTGCTGAGAGGAGATAAGGAGGTATGTACACAGCCGAGATAGGAAATGTTGTGCATGGCAAATATTTGTGGCCGAGCGTTTATGAGGCGTGGTACCCATGTGCCTGTTAGGCGCTCGGCCAACTCAAGTCAAGAAATAAAGAAAAAATGTGATAATACATATTTCTTCTAAATAAAAAATAAACATAATGAGAAAGCAGTAGTTAAACGAAAAGGTTATATACGATTGATACCAATTAGTTAACATATGATATGAAATTTTTCATATATTAATAGGTCAATAAAATTTTTTCATCATTTTTGGCAACTGTCATGAATGAATTTGTTGCGATACTTTCAACTAAACGTTAAAGACTTGGTTTATGTGAAGTAAAACAAAACTAGCAATTTACCCGCGATTTCGCTCCGCGTAAAACTTCACCTGCCTTTTTCATCCCCTTAGGGAATGAATTTTTAAAAATCCTTTCTTAGTGCTCACTTACATCATGAAATGTAACCCTGTACAAAATTTCAATTTTCAAGGTATAGTTGTTTCGGCTATCGTTGATATATAAGTCAGTGAGTCAGGTATAAATAGACTGTATTAACAGGAACTCTGCGACATATACATTTTTAAAGTACTGGCGCCGACTTACAACGTAATAAACAGTACATCAAGTGGAAAATTTCCTCTTGTCCATTTCTTACTTTACACGTCATTAGACGCGAACTAAAATAAAAGAACTTAGTGGTAGGGCTGAATCAAATAATATGTATTCGTTACCGTGTGACGGAAACATAGTGCAGTAGCACAGGCCTAAATGACTTCGCCGCTACCTCAAGCGTCACCCGAAGACAATGCCCGACGGCAGACATAGCGACATATTCAAAACGTCAATCCCAAATTCAGTTCGTTACTCTCACATTTCGTTATATTCACTGGCTACCGTTTCAAAAAAGAATATGTATTAAATGTATCGATATTGTTACATCACTATTTACAAAAAATCGGATATCTTTGGAAATGAGTAAGCATGTTTACTATAATCGAAGAGGCGACTCGCTGCACCTATATTTGGAAAGGAAACCGGTCTGCTGCGGGTGGTTGGTTATTATTACTTTTGTCAGAATCCTGGTTATGCTTGCAAGTTTTTAAGCTCAATTTATTGTTCGAATAATGAGAAATCGTATTTTTTTTTACAAAGGAACAGGGAAGCGTCGCTACACCATACATGGGTATACAAATAATACATCTTTACTACGTAACAAGTTGTAAAAATTATGGTTTAATTAATAACTACATCAAGTATTTTTCTAAACTATGATCGTTCGAATAAATTATCGGTTTACAACGTTACTTAATATTTGATAAGCGACTAATCAAACGAAAGGGTATTTTATAAGAAAACGTGTTCATTTATTCAAATACGTAATCAAGGATATCTAGGCAAATAAAGCACACACGCAGTGACCGAAAAAGGAAGTACCCAGTCACATGTCACTATGATAGTATTCTGCCATGGTCAAGGTTTACCAGTTTGCAAAATACATTTATGTTACGTAGCGAAGTTTCGAGAAAAATGTCACAGCGAGAGCTAGTAATCTAGAATGCATTCGTACAAATTGAACGTCCCAGCTGGGAGGAAATTTAATTCTAGGCGGGAGTGACGCACGCCGTTAGGCGGGCGGCTGGGCGGCTGAACGAACAGGCCAGGGCTGTTGCGAACATCAGCTGGAAAATTTTGTAGCTCTTCGGTTGACATAATACTTAAGTATTCCTATTGATAGAAAAGATACGACTTCCGAGAAAGACTTATATATTAATTTAAACTAATTATGATACTAAAATTGAAGATATGTGATGAAAAAGAACTCGCAAGAGTATTAAACATGTTTCGTTTTATTATAAGACGTGGACTAAAGCAAGTAACAAGATGACTTAATTTGGTAGGATATTGATTTAATGCAGGTACTAAAGTTGGTCCTCGTTTTATAATAGAACGTATTATGTTTAAAAACTCTATTGTTTTGGTAGTTATACTATGGAGCCAGCGGTGCGTACTCATGTAGTTGTATTGTATCTTAATAGAAACTAGAATTAACAAAGTTATTGTTAGATGTGTCTCGGTAAAATACATATGCAGCAATCCCCCGCATATTTTCTATAAACTCTAGTCTACAACGTCACTAATTACGATTAACAGTGATGATGCACAACATTTGCTGGCAGTATTATAGATACCTACCTGAGAATGATGCTGATATAAGTTACCATTACATACACACTATCTTCGCGAAAGCCAGACACGATAATCACGAAAAGTAAAATAGGTGGAGTGGAAGCAGTCAGCCTAATATACTTTCTTCCTTGGTCTGCTTAATCTGGCAAGCTCTGTGACCTGGCCAAGAGTCGCTGCCAAGATATTCTATCTTATTAGGTAGCTCAGGTCCTCGTTGGACCTGACGCGATGAAATGAGGACCATTAAATGTAACGAGAGCATGGCGCTATCAAGATGAAACTGATGTTCCATGATCGTTATATTTATTTATTTATAGATACTTTCAAGCTGTCCGAGGTGCAGTAGCGTGGTATGCTTTTTCGTCAAGTGACTAAAATGTTACTACCAGTATTACGTACTATTAAGCTTATAGTTATTAAAGTTATGATTTGATTAGTAAGCGTTATAACTTTTTCAGCATATTTTATAATATAGATAGTACTATAAAAAGTGACAAGTTAAATTTAAAAAAATATTTTCTGATATCTGTTTTTTATTTCCTAACTCTATGTTTAACGTTTAACTCTATGTTGTAACGAATGCGGACCAATCAGCGATCGCTCTGATAATCTACCGGCGTTCTTAAACCAGTGTTTTTACCAAAATATCACTGCCTTACAATTTCACTGCATCGGTCTAGTAAAATTATTATGGTACTGAAACTAGCCCGTTAAATTGTAAGTAATACAAACGATTGACAATAATCTGTGTAATTATAATGTCACTAGTGAAGTTATAATATTACGACTTTTATAATATACCTGCAACATAGATACTTTCAAGCTGTCTGGGCTGCAATAGCAAGGTATGCTTTATAGTCTAGCTAATAAGAAGGTCGCCGCCAAGAGCCTTACTAAGTTAAGACAGGTACAGTCTGAATCAAAGTTTATGGCGGGTCGGATATTAGCTGCGAGCTGCGCAGAACGTGCCCCGCCTCCCCGCGCGCTCCCCGCTGAACCTAATATTGTGTTCTGCGCATCGCCTCGCGCGATGTTCCGAGCTGCCATAAAGTTAGATTCGGACTACGGTGATACGCGACGAAATGAGGACCATTAAATGTAACGACAGCATGGCGCTATCACGCTAAAACTCATGGTCCATGAACGTTAACTTAACTGCAACGCTCGCTTTATACGTCGGTACGTACTTACTTTTAATCTGTCTGGGCTGCAGTGGTATTCTTTATCGTCTGGCCAATAGGAAGGTCGTCGCCAAGATATCCTTACTAATTAGCTCAGGTTCGGCGATACGCGACGAAATGAGGACTATTAATTATAATAACAGCGCCCAGCGCCATGCTGTTATTATATTCTCGATAAAATTGACATCTCGTTTAGCATGGTAGCCTTTTTTGGCTCAGCGTGCATTATGATGTCATAATGATTAAGTGAGTGAGAAATTATATTCATAATGTAAATTAAATGACAGAAACGAATGAGTGGAACGTTGACATTTTGCTTAAGAAGTTACAAAAGGAACCGCTGTTGTACTGCGTATTTTTCTTTTGTTAAGAACACATCAGCTAAGCTGATTATATAAATTATGATTCTCGGTTTGTATGTATATGCAAAGCAACATATAATACAAGTATAAGTACATCATGTTATTTCCATTAGGCAGTAAACAAACCCAAGGCACAACCCAAATAATATCCTTGGGTTCGTATACTGCCTAATACGAAATATCCGTATATATAAATAAATATACCTGACACAATCTGAATATACCTACCGTTTGCAGTTCGTAACACTTCCTAGTAACGCACCCCAAACCTAGGCACTATTTCATTTTTCAGCCGAGAACGTTACCGTTTACGTCTCCTAAACACGCGTTCCATATTAACTAGTCTCGGAGAAATGCTCTCCAGCGCGTTAAGCACCCACGGGCGGGGCGCACGCCCATCTAGCGAACGTGATACGCCCGACTCTGGAAATCGAATGCCAAACGCCCATTGCAGACCGATTTCTTAATGCGTTGTTGCACGGAACAAACCTGTAAAGCGATGAGCCATATCCGATCACAATTCCAAGAAAAATAACACTATTATGAAAGTGCTGCCTCTGTTACTGGTTTTTAATTGGACTATGATTCTTAGAAATTATTTTTGCTTTGTTACAGTATTTACTATAAGTCAGACCAGATATTGGTCTCTTTAATCGATCGACAATTCACTTGCAAAATCTTTAATCGTCATGGCAACTACGCCGTTGAGGGAGGTTGAAGAGTGAATATAACTACGAATATGACCACGGCTTTATACTACGAATATGTATTGACAACAAGCGATTGCCAAAATCTCAGCAAATCGATCGACTACTCGACTACTGACCATTAAAAGATTTCATGTAAAAATGAATAAAGCACATATTAACACATGTATGTAATGTACGAGCGCGACAAACGAGGTTCAAACGAAGGACGCATCACTCGATTGCCGACCGTAATGTAGAATCCTTGGCTCGAGCAATAAAACTTTACTGCCTCTCGTCACCGACGAGTATGTACGTCAAAACGAACGGGAAATACATTAGGCATGTACCGGATATCCGCCCCGAGCGCCAACATCTGCGGATTTCGACAGTTTCAGACATGGGACGCTCAAGATAAATGGGAGTAAAATGAGCCTATTTCACACCGTATTAATCGCATGCCTCGTTGGCTGCGGCGGCCATATGAGCAAGGGTTGTATGTTGGATTATACTACAGACTGATAAACGTATAGAGAATGACATATTCCGCAATTCACGTCGTAATACTTATTTAACAAGTCTTCAACGCATAAATTTTTACTAGAATTGTTTAAATTTTAGACCAGATTTTATTCGGTTACTGAAATATATTAAACTTTAAATTATCCCACTGCTGAATGTCTGTTAAGTAAGAGGTTAAGACCAGCGAATTAGGGCTCACACGTCATTTTATCCTTTTACTCCTAAATCATATGAAATCAAATTCAGTACTTCGGTAGTTCAGCTGATCTAAGCCTCTTAATTTCAGAATTTAATTGAAAATAAGATTCCAGTTACACACGATCCACATTGTAGACGTACATAAATGTTTCAGTTTGAATACTAAATTATAAAAGCTCCATTCAATGTAGGAGACAGTTTCGCGTGAACTTTTCATATAAAGTGTAGACACGTCAAACTTTCCGCCTACTGTTTGTCGGTGAAACGTACGTTTGGGACGAAATTATGAAACTTACAAAATACGACAAGCGCGAACTCACGCAAAAACATCATCAACCGAGACTGAGTTGCGAGATACTAACACGAGATGTCGAGCTATTATGTTGGTTAAATACTGATGTTTCGGCGTAGTTACGTAAGTGCTAAAACAGAGCGTTAAAAAATAAAGCCATGCATTCCCTGCTGTAAGCGCTAATTACAGTGATATTGTCTTACGCCTCAGCAGTTTCCCGTCAAAATCCAGTCGTGACTCCTGCGATAATAAGAGATAAAAAAGTGTCACTCACTGCCAATGGAAAGGTCCAGTGATTCCCTCTCGTAGTCTGTCTTTGAGCGAGCGCTGCCGTGCCGGCCCCGGGCCCGGCGGCAGCATGCCCGCGCCGGCTGGCACGGCATGCGGCACGTTGACCGGCACGGAGGGCGGCGGCGCACGCGCCGGCGACGACATCCCACCGCGGCACTACCAGCCGCGCACACACAACATCACACCACTGCACCGCCAGCCGCCACTACTAACGCGGACTGCAACACAACAAAAACAACCAAAGCCACGTAAATAAACATAAAGCAAAGCAAAATATGTGACAACGCAAAAGAAACTCTTGTAACTGGCTAAGCTTGCGTAGGAAGCCCAGTGATACAACATAAAGTGGCTAAATAAACATTGCTATCAACGTTTATGCAAATATAATCTAAACGCTATCAAAATAAATGTATGCATTTACGTCTAATTTGACGGGTTATTAATTAGATTGTACCACACACGGCGGCCTCTAGCTGTCGCTGGCAATCTGGTTCTTTAATTATTTTGATATATATGTAATGTAATTGAATAAATCAGGCGAAGTGTCTCAGAACCTACAGATTAACCTCACATTCTTAATAATTTAGTCCAAGTTATAATTATTGTTGTACACCTGTAAAGAATAGGCGAGAAACTGCTATCTCATTTGCCAATATTACCGCTTCTGAGCCTAGCTGTTCTGATCCGCAAACGCGAGGCACGGCCACGAACGAAGTCTATCTCTTTAATTTTATCAGGCGCTTTTTACTGCTGTAAATTGTTTGCACGTTTTATAAATGTCAGAATAATCAGCTGTGATTTATAACGGCTCCGTTTTATTATTGCTGAGATCATAGATCTTTTAATCATAAATATTCATATCTGATGTCATCCATCACAATAACCCATATTTTTTTACACTGACGGTACCCAGGAATCTGCCGTGTGTACTGTACCTCCAGTACCTCGACATACACTTGAACAGTGAACATGTGACCTCGTCAATTTAAATAACTTTTCCTAAGGCATCAATGATGGAATTCGATAAGAGAATCGTCAATCCCGTACAAAAGTGTTGAGCCGACCGGACCGGGCAACTTAGGAAATATTCTTTAGGGTGCCGTAGTAAGCCAGGAGCCCTTATACCTACAGTTTCGTCCATCTAGCTGGCTGTTCGTAGTTTAATTTAGAGACTATTATGTAACCCAAGCATGGGATGGACATTGGACAAGGACATGAAAGAAGATTTAATAGTTCACAATACAAGCTGTTGAATATGGCGTGAAAAAGGAAAACCTATCCTCAGCATTAAGCCGATGTGGGTTGAGAAAGCCGAATCAAACGCATTTTTAGACTAAATTTTGTGGGTTTTATACTGTGTGATTAAGAATAACTCGTATATGTTTTGTAAATATATATATATATATATATATATATATATATATCGATCGACATTCCACATGCAAAAGAATTGTAATTTTCCTTAACGAGATAAAACACATGGAGATATGGCATACAGAATGGGTAATTATTTCCTAAAGCGGGACGTGGTTCGGAATACATTAGCGGGACGTGTGAAAAATAAATTATGCACCTGTCTCGTCGGTCGGTACTCGGCGCCCATACAGGAGGAATACCAAATGTGACGCGAGCCCCCGCTCTATCGCCGCTCGGTGGTTAATATTTAACCGCTTCACGCGGAAATCCCTTCTTTTATTGTGGCAGATATGTTATAATATAATTTCATATGTTAGTGCAAGTAAGAAATCAATAAAAAACCGACTAAGTGCGAGTCGGAATCGCACAGAAAGGTTTCTGTATCACCATGCAATGCCAATAAACGTAGGAGTAGTGGACGAAGAAAACACAGAGAGAACTTCATATTCTAGCAAAGCAAGAAGTGAATGCGACAATTAGATAAGAACATCATTCGTCCGTTGCTAAGAACCTACGGTATGTCTTAAACATACTCGTACATTTATTTCTCACCTACAAGCCCACCAACATACTCATTGAGCATGAGCATTGCCCAACGTGGCCTTAAGTTTTCACAGACCTGGGCTCTATCTACCCTGCAAGGGTAGTGAGTGTGTATGTACTTGTGCACACCTCTACAAAAACTTGTCATTGTCATCAACGTAATTTTCTTTTGTTTGTAACAATTTGCCTTATTCTTTTTGTTTCTATTTTCCACCTTAGCACTTCTAAAGTAACCACTGTGCACTAGCTACCTACCCGATAAGACCAAGTAACGTGTGAGCCGGGGCAGGGGTGGGCCAAATGAATATTACATTTTAATTTACATAAGAACGTAAGATGTTCCAGTATTTAGGAATTCATTTCAGAAAGTGGATTTGCATTTGACGTGTTTATATTTCAATGAATTATGGCGAATTGAAATTACGAGGCCGCTCAATACAAACAGATCCATACGAAGAAAGTAACTGATATAAAAAAGACAGCATGTCAAGTTTCATGGGACTAAATTTTTGCATTGAAAATCGTAAGATTATGTGAAAAAATTGACGTAACTACTTGGTTATCGCCGTAAGTTCGAAGTAAGTTTTTCTAAATCCTTGCTTTAACAAGGAGTCGCAGTATAGGGAGATCGATGGAAGGTTTTCGAAGAAACAAAAAGTAGGTTCCTATTTAGAGGTAGTAAGACTTCAATTATGATTCTATTTTGTCTAGACAGCGTACAAGACAATGCCCTTAGCCTATAACACTCAGTTAATTTATTTATAGCAACAAAGAAAACAAAGAATTTGCTATAGATTAACTGCCAACTATACTCAAAGTGTGCTCGGTGTTGTAGCGGAGCACCGTGAAGCCTCTGTAGAAAATTGGACTTTATGAAAAATAAATCGGCGAGGGCGGTAATAATAGTAACAATCAGCATTATTTTGCATGACTGTCTGAGTAGAATGGTTCGATTTGTACCCCCGACCCTCGCATTTAAAACAATAAACCATTCAGAGTTATATAAAAAATCTTATGCGCTGCAAAAGGGTGGTGGACCACTAAAAAAGTAGAGACCACTGACCTATGCCAATCAAACTGACACCTTTGGTCATAACGAAGTACTTATTAAGTTGTTGTTGTTTTTCGTGTGTGTAAGTGGCCAACACTGGTGTGAGATTTTTAAAACTGCTTCTGCATTGATCTGACATAGCTTAACGACTACCATCAATGACGACAGCCAGGACCAACAGTTTAACGTGCCTTCCGAAGCGCGGAAGAGCAAGTTCTGCCACTTGCTTATAAGTGTTAGTTAAATACTCACTCCCCATTAAACCCTTATGCAATTCCCCAATAAAGCTTAGGTATTGAGCCTGGATTAATTACACTAATGAAATTGGACGTTTTCAGTGTTGTCTCCGTGGTCCAGTGGTTAAGGCGTTTGCCTTGTTGACCCGGGGATCGTGGGTTCGATTCCCACGGGAAGCATACTTTGTTAAGTTGTTTCCAGTTTGGTTAGGACATTGCAGGCATGAATCACCTGATTGTCTGATAAGAAGGATGATTCCGTGCTTCGGAAGGCACGTAAAGCCGGTGGTCCCGGCTGCCATCTGGCAGTCGTTAAAGGAACCACGTCAGAGGCCGAGAGGCGGTTCCGAAGAACTCTGACACCAGGGTGTGCATGGTCGACCTGACCGTGTCACCTACACGAAATGATGATGAGTGTTGTTTATTGCTACATTTCGTAGCTACGACTGGGAAGATCAAAGGAAACAAATTTCGAACTCCAGGCAACCGGGTAAACGCTTAGATGAGAAGAATCAGTTCTCATAATTGTATTTCAACATAAATAAGCTACAAGTGCCGTATTGACATCGGTATATCGAAGTGTTGAGGTGCTTATACAGCAACGCCACAATGTCAGTCCGAGTACAGGAGCAGAGTACGAGGGCTATTCCACTGCAGAGAGGTGTGAGACAGGGAGACATCATATCTCCGAAACTGTACACCGCCGCAATGGAGGACGCCTTCAAGCTCCTGGAATGGGATGGACTTGGCATCAACATCAACGGCGAGTATATCACTCACCTTCGATTTAATAATGACATTGTCGTCATGGCGCTGGAGGATCTAAGTACCGTGCTCAATGATATCAATGAAGTTTCCCAGCAAGTGGGCCTTAAAATGAACATGGAACATGGACAAGACGAAAATTATGTCAAATGTCCATGTTGCGCCTTCACCAGTTATTGTTGGAAACTACACTCTTGAACCTGTAAAGCAGTACATCTACTTGGGTCAATTGATCCAGGTCGAAAGCTCCAGTTTCAAGGACGAGGTCTTTCGTCGAATCCGACTCGGCTGGGCAGCGTTCGGGAAGCTCCGCAGTGTCTTCTCGTCCAAAATACCTCAGTGCCTTAAGTCGAAAGTCTTCGACCAATGTGTGTTACCAGTGATGACTTATGGGTCCGAAACGTGGTCCCTTACTATGGGCCTCATAAGAAAGCTCAAGGTCGCTCAAAGAGCTATGGAGAGGGCTATGCTCGGTGTTTCTCTGCGAGATCGAATCAGAAACGAGGAGATCCGTAGAAGAACCAAGGTCACCGACATAGCCCAGCGGATTAGCTCTTTGAAGTGGCAGTGAGCGGGATACATAGCGCGAAGAACCGATGGCCGATGGGGCAGAAAGGTTCTTGAATGGCGACCACGTACCGGCAAGCGCAGCGTTGGACACCCACCGACCAGGTGGTCAGACGACCTGATAAAGGTCGCAGGAAGGTCGCAGGTCGTAGGGAAGGCCTATGTCCAGCAGTGGACTTCTTGTGGCTGAGATTATGATGATGATGATGATGAAGCTACAAATAGAAATTATAGGTATAGATTTGGGGCCCTGAGTACCAATGCAACCACATATGTGGGTGCAACCGGAAACACGTTCAGACGAGGAGATTTTAAAGTTATTTTTAAAACTAGGAAGATAAAAGGAAACAGATTTCGAAACGGTTCCGGACACTGTTATCAGCGTCTATTTCCCAGAACCTCGTTCAACACACTGCTATTTTCACACAATATATTGCTAAAACATATCTTTCATAATATTACATTTTGTAACATTGTCGACCATATTTCAAGCGCGGTTATCTTGAGTGATGTTGATACAAAAAGGGCAGTGTCCCGCGTGATTCATACGTCAATGCGAGTGAAGACCTTGCTTGGTCATTGCTTTGTCATAGTCCCAGACGAATGAACTGTTATATGACAAACAGTTTTTAATAAATTGATAGAAAAATAAAATATTCAAAGCTACTTAATAAACATAAAATACTGATTAAACGTGCCCGAATTGCAATAATGAAATTTCAATTTCACTACGAAGAAATTACAGGCTGCCAAATACTCGTCTCAAATTGCAGTTTATTAGAACTGTTGTCGTAAAACAAAGTTTCTAATAGATATATTTAATATCTTATCTATCACACATTTTAATCTGTTCAGGCATTTACTTGTTGATAATGAATATTACTTTGAAAAAATTCACCACAGCTGTAGTGGCAGATTTACCAGCAGGCTGAAGTCTCGAGCGGCAAATTTTGAGTGAGCGTCTTGCCACGTAATATAACAGATGGGCAGCAAAAATATGGCTACCATGTAAAAACCTACCTCCTCGTCATCTCGTCCTACAAAAGAGATATATTTAGAAATAGAAGGCGCTAAGCTACAATGCCCAAACACATTCATCAAGCCACGACATCAGTAACAGACATACGCCGAACACCTCTATAAATTGTATCAGAAGCCAGATCAGATTGCAGCGGAGAGATAGATAAACGGCTTTGACACAATGCTCAAACACTGGTTCAGTCACATCCATCAAGCGAGACAACGTCAGTCACAGACGTAAATCGAATCCTGTATAGGTTTATAATGATACCGTTGATGATGCTATGTAACACGATAGTATTCATATTTATCTCGCACTTCTTATCCATTCGTTCGGTCGTAACAATCTGTCATTAAATGGTTCTCTTTTGTCGTCTCTTATATTGTTTTCGCTCGTTTCCTACTTTACACATTGCAAACTTTCTTTTGACATGTCTTTTAACATGTATCTAACAAAACTGGAAAGGTTTCCAATACAAAAGTAGTAAACAATCGGATTATCCGTAACATAAGATAATGCCTTGTAGAATCACTACAAAAAGCGAAAGCAAACTGCGCAAATTTCATACAACTTCGCGCGTGGAAGCCCACAAAATCAATTCATGCCGCCGTATCGGTATATTTTTCAGGGTCTCGACTATAGCACACCTTGACCTAATTTAAATGTTGCCATTCAAGCATAATCGATGAGACACGCGGGATTCGCAACAGGGGACTGCGTGGGCCAGGTAGGGAATATAAAGCTGCGATCCTCTCAGTTCCCGATAAATTGAAAGGATATGTGTGCCCTGTCAGGAATTGCTTACACCCACACATTTTATTATGTAGATTTGCACAGAGTTTAGGGGATAAAGGGTAAGGTTTATCTTTTGATTTGTCTAAAAACATTGCTCTCCTAAAGCTTAACTAACTCTGGTTGACGAGCTCCGTGGCGCAGTGGTCATCACGCCTGCCTGCGACACGGATGGTCCCGGGTTCGATCCCCGGTCAGGTCAAGATGGAAAACGATCTTTTTCAGATTGACCTGGGTCTTGGATGTTTATCTATATATGTATTTGTTATAAAATATAGTATCGTTGAGTTAGTATCCCATAACACAAGTCTTTCATTAGAACTTACTTTGGGGCTAGCTCAATCTGTGTGATTTGTCCGTATATATTTATTATTTATTATTGGTAGACTGAAATATGACAGGATTTGAGATATCATTAGATCGCAAAGAATTTGCGCAATACAAAGTGAGTATTCAATATCGTATCTCTTAAGCAAATGTTTTTCTTGCTGATAAAAGTCTGCCCGATATCTGGGATTGTCTACTAATCCTTTTACTTACTCAGTTCAGAATTACCAGTCCGTCATTGAGAGAATCGTCAAAATTTAAGCTTTATAAAAAAAAATAGGTTTTTTTATTTCAGTATGTCTGTTCACTTCATGTCAGAGAGACGTGCTTTCCTACATAAACACAATAACTTCCTATTAACCAAATAATCTGAACTACTTCCACAAAAAAAACTCGGTAAATATAGCTTAGGATAATATTTTTTAAGGCACAAGTTCTTCTAGACTATACAGATGGATTTTTAATTAAATCCTTAAAAGGAACCTTGGCATTTAACTTGAAATTTGATTTGATCTTCAGATTATATTAGTCTAAGCCTAAGGCTAGGCAGTGAAGCACGGCGTCTCTATCAAGTAGCCTTCGCCAAAGTAGCAGCCGCTCTATTAAACATTTAGTATATTAAACATTTGGCTGTAATGCGGCCGAAAATTTAAAATACTTAATACTGAAATACAAAACCACATCACATTTCTAAAATTATGACAAACATTTTTTTTTTTTCAAAAAATGGCAAAGACTAGCGCTTTTTAATTCCACTGCAAGTAGGTACAGCCTTTAGCTTGTCGGACAGCTCAGTTCGTTTGATCGGCCTATTATAACCTGCATATTTTAGGGCTTGCACCGTTCGATAAAGTCGGAACTATTTATGACGGCTGAATGGAGGCTTTGTACAGCGATCTTGTGGCGAACGAGGGTAGTTTCCGAGGGAAGCACCGGACAGCACGTTCGGTGTGAATACACAAACGGGGCAGGGCGATAGCAAGAGACGAAAGCAGTTATCGATCGGCCCTAACCTCCGCCCGCCCGCCCCCGGCCCCGCGCCCCGCTCACCTTACGTAAGTCCAGCTGATCGCACCCACCCTGTAACCTTGGCGACGGGCCCTATGCACGCGCGCTACTAGACTATCCTCTAATCCTTGACTATAGTAAAACAAGTCTTTATCACAAAGCTAGGGTAACGAATGACAATTGTTATAAATTTAAACTGACTTATGTGGTGGTAACAGTAAGTTGTGAACTTGTGTCGTAGGATACTAACTCAACGATACAATATTTCATAAAAGAACCAAATTAAAAAATCTTGACCTGGCCGTGGATCGAACCCGGACCCCTCGTGTTGCAGGCTGACGTGTTAACCACTATGCCATAGAGGTAGTAATAGAATAATAGTTTCTGTGTTATTTTATAATCGCGGGAACTCACAATGTCATACTGAAACGCCACTAACCTCTGAGGCGTTTGTGCATCTACGCCAGTTTGAAAAATGTCCAATAAACTGAATAGACAATTTTTTTTTGTATAAATATCGAACTTGCTCACAAAATTTAACGAGACTCGGTTGAGAAATGTGACCTGGAGAGTGAAACAGCCGGACAGACATACCAAGAACATTTTGCTCAAGCTGAAAACAAAAATCTTCCCTCGGGCTTCGCGCTCGCTCGGTCAATAGATGTGAAAGTAATCTGTCTCTCAGTCTGTTTTACCTATTCGCCTCTCAACCACGGCACCAATTTAGATAAAAAAAAATGCAGATAGTTTGGGGCTAGGGGAAGGACCTAGAATGTTATATCTTTCATCCGGAAGAAAGATAACTAGGAACAAATGATATTAATCAGCTTTAAACTAGGTAAAATTGTGGTGGTCACTATGTTCACAGTGCATTTCAAAAACTATTATTTCTCATTTTATTTGTGTAATTTCCTACCACACGCCACACGCGGAGCACTTGAGGTCGTAGACACTACACCATCTCTTCAATTTCCCACAAAATTGTTTTGTCGGGAAAGCGGAAAACCAAAGTGGCATCGCTAAAAGAGAAAGTAGGCAGGAGTAGCATTTGACAATAAAGTGGTTTAATATGAAGGTAAGACAAAAGGAACAAGCAGACTGAAACAGAGATGGAAAAATCGCGTGAAGACCGATAAGAAGGCGGCGGGGGTGGATGCTAGAATAAAGCAGAATTGGAGTTTATGAAAAGAAAACACATATTTCACCGGGTCCAGATAATAAGATAAGGTTAGGTTGATAACGATGAATTAGTTATATAGGGCATTAACACTGTAACGATTTTAAAGGTTTTTATACGTTTAGACCGCATGAACTTCAGAAGTTGCAGCAATCTAATTTGAAAGTAAAATTTTAGAATGGTTTTAGGATATAAATAATATGGCAGCCGTAAAGTATCAATATAAAAATGGGCAACACCCAGCCCAAAATGGCCCAGTTGCCGACAGGACAATATCCGGCCGTGCCATCCTCAATACGCTTCACCCGGACTGTAGACATGTTACTTTCCTAGCCAGCGGACCCGTGCCCCCTGACACTCTCAAAAGTCTACATTTTAATCACTGCAAGTACAAAGAGTCACGTAATCAGATAGTATAAGTCTGGTTACAAGTGTAAAAATTCTCACAAAATTGTTACAAATAATCCACAAAGAAAAGATATGAAAACAATAAGTGCAACCATAGCCCTCACAAACGCAACCAAGTCTCTTTGGATGTGTTTTTCTTAGCTGTGGTCGTTCCAAAAAAACTAATAGAGATTTCGATTAAGCAACCATAAAAATATGACGTTCAAAAAGCAATACATGTACCTATGTATTCTAATTTAAAAAAGAAAACAAAATCTTACCCCTTTTATTTATTAATGCAAAAATATGTTTGTTTTTCAGTAATTTTATGTGATTGACTTGATTATTATCCAACATCATTACAGGTTTCCAAGATACGCCAAGATTCACGCGACCGAACCCATGAATAAACAAGTAAAAGCTATTGATAAATAAAGTCATGATAAAAGGGAAGAACACTAAACGAAAAACACAATAAAAATAGAGGAGTCGTACTGTCGGTACGAGTTTATTAGATAGAACTAACTGTTACTCAAGTAAAGCTGCAGGATTTTATTGCTGAAATAAAACTTGTGAAGTTTGCGAGTTGAAACAAGAAGTCGTTGCCTTTCATCGTTGTCGTTAAATAAAAACCTTTTTGGTTGCCTTTGCCCAACTCGTATCCGGTAGGTCGTGTTCCTCTAACCATGGAGCAAGGGGGACGCGCGCCGAGTAGAGCGGAAGCAGTCGGAACAAGGGAGAGTTTACAAAAGAATAAAAATAGCAAAGAGTGAGTCGCATTAGCATACACAGTAAGGGTTCCGTATAATATTTGACTACAAAAATCACGTTTCTTGTATGGGGGTTCTTGTTGTATAAAATCTTTTCCAAGAGTCCTCTCTAATAAGGATAAACTCTTTCGAGCACGAACACTATATTTCTTAGATCTTTGGTTCGATGTCTTAGTAATAAATAAGGATCGAGATAAAAGCCAAAAGAACACGTTTCTTATATTCCTAAAATTATTAATTTCGTTTTACAGCGGCAATATCGACAGCGTTCTGTCAAAATTTACCTATTATGGTTCAATAGATAGGGCCTCGTGAAGTCGTGACAGACGCCGGATGGATGGGCATCGGAGGCTAAATAATAAAGTTTCCTTTGGTACTCTTTGAGTACGGAATCCTACAAAACGCAGTATACCCGATATATTCTTCAGAGTTCAGAGACTGTAATTTAACGTAGAAATAAGGTACCCCGCTTTTATTTGAATATGAATAGTTACCTCACATTTTCGCAAATTAATCCCCGCTACAGACAGCGGCACCTTTCTACGCTTTAGTTCATGGTAGGAGAATAAGCAGTTAGCGGTAATATTTTTAATTCGCTTTACATATCGCCGTGAACAAAAAGTCGGATGAAATTGACTTGACTGATGAATGCTTTCGATATGTTAGCGGCCTTTATGTCGCAGCGCGCTTGTTTGCTACTTAATGGCGACTTGGCGACCAACGAATAGCCATCAGCTGTGAAGATTTTAATTAAAAATGAAAGACGATTTGACATCAAGATGACTTGTTAAATATTTGCCCGGTGCCGCTCGATACGCTGGCGACCTTGCAGTCGCAGCGCGCTTGCTCGCCACTTAATGGCGCCCAACGAGTAGCGATCAGCTGAGATGTCCCGCGAGGCGTTATTGTCAACAATAGCCTCTGGAGCCCTGAGTTCGTGATACTTCGCTTTAACTACTATTACGTGAGCTAGTTTAGCTGAGCTCTATGTAAGTTTAAATAAGATGTATCCCAGGACTTAGTTTGTGATTTCCTTTTTTTTTAATATTTTGCGCATAAATATTATTTGTTTTTGATTTATGTAACAAGATACAAGGAGATCAAAGTAAATGATATAATTTGTTTACGACGATGAACGCTTTTATAAAGCGGACCCTGGGACCCAAAGCATCTCGTCTGATGACACAACCAGGAGCACGTTCAGATGAAAGAAATATTCGTACGCTGTTATAAACAATTTTCACAAATCGATAATATTGGCAAATGCGATAACCAGAGCAATTCATAAATCTTAATTTAAAATCTGAACACCACACTAAATTGTGAATATAATTTCAGTAAATTCACAAATGACCCTAGCAATATCCGTAATTAATTTATCCTAAACATTGAAACATTCAATCTAATGAACTCTAGTTGTGAGAAACTACGTAATTAATGATAAGCCTCTGCTACCTAAACGGTGTGATGAGTATGGAAAACAGTCACTAGATGAATCTACCACGAAACTACTAACCCTATGGTAATGAGAGAAACAAATGACAACAACGTGGCGTTTCGACATCTTCGTCATGAGTAATGAATGATGGAGTGCAGATAAGCATCTAGGTAATGTGGTCCATGCATCGATGCAACGAACCGAAGGGGTTGTACAGAATTCTTATGGTGTGGCGCAGACGGTTTAGTCGGGGAATTATACGGCATAACGCGCACACGGCACGGTCAGCTCCGAAGACTGGAAGCGTGCTACTGCCCGGAGCGGGGCCGCGCGGGCCGGGCGGAGCGGGGTTAGCTGCCGCCCAACGTGGGACCGACACCCTCCTACGCCCCTCTACATAATCACACAATTTCTCGTCACCTTTTCCCGTGCAATATATCGGAAAATCGTACACGAATTAAAACTGGTCTTTGATCAACTGATTAAGCAAAATCACTGGAAAAATAGCATAATAGAGCAATGCTATTGTCTGCTCTGAAATGTTTTCATTGATTAAGGCACAGATCGCTCTCAAGATAAGAGTGTTAGTCCTTAGTCTTAGTCCAAGTGGGAACTGTACCTAGGATTGCTTAACATGTTAAAAAAAAAAAAAGAAAAAAAAAATTGCGACGCACAGACCAACAAATCATCACAACACAACATTATGATATTCAAAACTGTCTGCCAAAAGAAAATTAATATGTACATACAACAAGGGCTCGACTGGACACTAGTCAAATCAAAATAATATCTGAAAGTTTGATGAAGTCAGTACCAGGGACGCGGTACACGGTACATTTCAAAAATGGATACAATATAAACAAATTAATACCCACAAAAAAAGGAGTACGTATATATATTACTATAGCTATGGAGAGGGCTATGCTCGGTGTTTCTCTACGAGATCAAATCAGAAACGAGGAGATCCGTAGTAGAACGAAGTTCACCGACATAGCTCAGCGGATTAGCTCTTTGAAGTGGCAGTGGGCGGGGAACATAGCGCGAAGAACCGATGGCCGATGGGGCAGAAAGGTTCTTGAATGGCGACCACGTACCGGCAAGCGCAGCGTTGAACACCCACCGACCACGTGGTCGGACGACCTGATAAGGGTCGCAGGAAGGCGCTGGATGCAGGCCGCTTCCAACCGGTCATATTGGAAATCCTTGGGGGAGGCCTATGTCCAGCAGTGGACTTCTTGCGGCTGAAATGACGATGATGATGATGAAAGCGTAACAAACAAACAAACTCACTTTCGCATTTAATATTAGTTAGGATTAGGATTAGTAGATCGATGGATATTCCTCTACCAGTCTATAGGTAAAATACTTAAATAATTTTTCATCTCACCTACCCTTAAACAGTGTCATTAAATGCAAGCAAAGTGGGCTGGATGGTCGCTATTACGACCACGGGCTATAAGATTTCATACAAATTCCATAAAGCCCGTGAGCGCGTAAAGTATTTTTTTAAATTTAATAGGGCACTATAGCATGCACAAGTGTTAAATCTTCTACATCCAAAAAGTTTTCTAGTCGAATATTCAAATTAGGAATTGCTAGATAAACCGATAAATGAAAAAAATTAACTATACTGCGAATTTTTGTCCTTAATTCAAATTTGGAATTGTTAATGGCCGTGGTGGCTGGCTGTTTGTATTCATCGATCTTTGACTTCCTTTTTTTGGATTTTTTCATTTCCATTTTCATTATCTGTGGAATCCTCGGATACATTTTCTGCTCACTCTAGTTTGACGCTATTTATTTTTAGGCAAAATATTTATTAGCTATCGTAATCTTCATTAATTTCCATGCATAAATTAATAGATGGTGAATAATGTTGATAAAGGTAAATATAATCAATCAGCCAGCTTGCAGACGCATAAATATTCGTTTTCAAAGTAAACTATATTCATACTATACAATTTCAACCAATATAATATGAATAATATTTTTTTTTATTATACTATTTACGCGGTGAGATGAAAAACATTGTGTGTATCACGGCCGGTATTAGACATTACAAACTCGGACTACTAAAAGCACTCGGCTTCGCCTCGTACCTGTTAGTAGTCGCTCGTTTGACGTAATGTCTTCTATACCGCCCTTGCTACACAATGTACTATTTCAATACATTTGCTAATAATACGGTACTTATGACATCGAAATCTGTATCGTAATGATGTATTTTACGGCACTAGTGTTTTTACTTTACACCAATCACAACTGCTCAATAGCCCAATGCCACAGATGCATAATTTAAACAATTTTATAGAATCCGAGCAAAGAGTTTCAAGTTCAGCATGAAAACTTTTATCTGATTCGTGAGATGTGATTTTTTTAACCAAATTCGAAAAGGAGAAGGTTATCGATGTACTTTTTGAAGAAAATAAACCTGAGTAAATGTACCTGATTATTATATGTAAATATATTTTTACAAACTGCTTTAGTTCCTAACTTTTATAAATTCCTTATTTGCTGAACTTCAATCTTGTTTAAGTTTAAGGTAATCGCAAATGTATTGAAAAACGTCGTATGATACTCGTACGGCAAGCTGTCTATTATAGTCGTCGGTTTATTATATTTATTACCTATAAACACCTCGACTATAATATCCAGCTTACCGTACTTGTATCATAATGTACTATTATGGACTGTAGAGAAAATCCAAACAAGGTAATCTCTCAAACTAAAGCAATGAGTATTTACCATACCATCTATCACAGTTTGCTATTCATTAAAGCAGAATAAGGATTGCTTTTCAACAGAATCCAGAATGGCGTAATTTACTTACTCCGACCCGAAGTGCTTTTTATAAATCGATAAATGAATGAGGAAACAAGGACGTGATGCGATTCCCACCGACCAGTTCTTGGGCCGGTCTAGCTACAAACGTGATAGGAATGAAGCTAGACCGGTTGCACGTAGCCCCGACCATCACCATTCATCTTAAACTCAGCTCTTATCTCTATATAAACAAAAACAACTTGGATTTTTCGCGGAGTAAATAGATCATCAATAATTCATTTCCACATAGCCGTCGCAACGAAATGGCAAGTTTTTTTATTATTTGACTTTAGTATATACATTAAAGGTCAGTAAGTTATCTATATATTGAAATCTGAAGATCTTTATTATTGATTGTCATTCAAGTTACATTATGCAAATATGCACACCAGGCATGTATCAAAGCAATTATTGAATTTTTCACAGCACAAGAACAGAAATCACATCAAGCCGTCTTCGAAAAGAATTCTCCGAAATGAATTCATAAAATGTTGTATTGGCAACATGTTGGATTACCGTAATATTGAATCCAAAATGTAGAATATGTCAAAATTAGAGCATGTCGATTCAGACGAGATACAAAGAAAAATGTCGCCAAAATGTGGCAGAAGATTTTGTACTCGCCAGCCAGATGCTTGCTTTAAAAGGCTTATGAACTAACTAGCGCCACCATTTTTTATCCTAAATCACATAATTTAAAAATAAATCTTCTGCTGTGTTTACCTGTAGTAATTTAAGTATTACTTTATAGGTATTACCGTATTACAAATTAAGAAAACTACTCGAGTAACTACTACTACGACTCACGAGAGTAATTTGATCTGATTTAGGGTAAAATAATAAAACGAAGCGCGGTGCTAGACTGCTAGACAAGTTTTACTGATCTAGGCCTCTTAAGAGATGCATTGGAAAGAAAATGAAGCTTTTCAAGCATTCTAATCAGTCTCCAAATTACTCTCCAAATTACTGGCTAAATATCTTAATAATTTAAATAACTAATCTTCCATGTTTGCTACGGAACCCTTCATGGTCGAGTTTGACTTGCACTTGTCCACTTTTTTACACAAACGAAAAAGCGCGCTTTATTAAAAAGCACCATCTTAAACTTTTAAAATCTATTTTTCTTTAATTAATAAAAGTTCGATTGTGTGGATTGCATTGTCATAGAGCTCGTAACCAAACTGCATTTTAAATTTCTTTTTGTGTCACGTTAATAAAAACCTTATGGCTAGTGCGTATAAAAGCACTTGTGCTTTTAAAATGCAGACTTTAAAAAAAGCTTCGTTCCCATATCGACTTTTTGTAGTCATTTTGCCCACGCCTATACTGCACATGTCACCAACAACTTGCAACAATCCTGTTATCTGGTGTTCGTGCCGCATTACAAACTAGCCAACTAATGTATTCTCAGCAGCTCGGGCTACAACAACAATGTTGTGGTACTACAACACAAATACGAGCGAATATCAATGTAGCGAAACTGTCTATTCACAATGTTTTCCCAAAAGGACAAAAACAGGCCTTGAAGTAAGTACGTACATATTCTGCGTCATTACCATGAAGTAACTTATGTTCAATACGGATACGGAATAACTTCAGCAAATCATTTTTACAGCCTGATTAACATCCTACTAATATTAAATGTGAAACACCAGCCTGCGACACATTTCGATTCCCGTCGTGAACAAATACTTGTACTTCATTTTCACAGGTATTAGTCGGCAACCCGAGGTAGTTCTGGAGCAACCCGAGGTGGATTGACGTCAGGCCGGTAGCCAGGCGGAAAACTTTCACCAAATCATATAAAAGCATGAATGCTGTCATAATAGTGGTCCGGGCCTGCGAAAAATCATAACTGAAGTTGCAACTGGGAAAAAGCTCAAAAGATGATGATTATAAAAATAAAGTTCATTATAAGACCTTGTTTCATGCAAAATCTTATGATTTTAGGTCAATAGGAAGTAACCTAAAGGTTTTGATTGTCCTGCGAAATCCGCAAAATTTAACGGCCATTGGATCTTTTGATCGCTTTAACTGAACTTTAATTTTTATGTGTTTATGTGTCAATGATACGTCTACGCGCTGAGACAACGGTCTTGACAGAGAGACAAACGGGCAAACGAGCAATCCTATCCCCTGTTTACCTTTTGAGCTACGGAACCCTAAAAATGATATTTTCCAGAATGTCCTGGCTCCTGGGAGAACCGGGTAATCAATAACCTATACTGATTAAGTATCCCATCAACTTACTTTATGATTCTAGACGTGAACACACATTTTGGCATAGGTGCTGCATAATTTGCTCAACTTTTAGACATTGGTCACATTTACCACCACTTGCAAACCGGACCCTACAAAATCTGCAAAATGTACTGTGACACACATTTTTCGGCCTCTTAAACCTAAGTGGGGACTATACCGGTGTCGTGTAACAAACTATGTCTGTGTCTGTCATAAATCGTCGGAGTGTTCTTAAGAGGTTTTTGTGTAGAAGAATGTAAAACGTATCCATTTGAAGATAAAGGAATAATGCCTCATAGATAAAATAAAAGTACGTATGTACCAGAATTTATTTCTTTGATCATGAATAAGATTTTTCGGAATGAGAAACTGGAACTTTTTAGTCTTTGTATCTTTTTTATTTTCTTATTAATTATTATCAAAGGCATCATCTAGTCGAGCTAAATACGCGGGAAGTAAAATTACTTTTCAATCAAGTAGGATTTACAAATTAACTTAACTAGTGGCTTTGAGACCTGCAGACCTTATGACATGTATAAAATGGTGGACATTTTGACTAATTCCAAAACCTTATCGACAGAAAACTCAAACCCGCTCATAAAATTCCATGAGAATCGGTTGAGAAATGCGACGTGAAGAGAACAGCCAGACCAGGCTAAAGCAAAGACGCTACGCTCGCTCGGTCAATTATTAATTTTATTTATGCTTTTATTTACAAACTGGTTGAACAAACATAAAACAGCAAAATATGAAACGCAGTGCACAACACATATATGAATAGCCTACCTTCTGGGAAATACACAATCTAGGTCAAGCAGGGGTTTCCACTCCACAAACCGTGGGAAGCATAACAGTTGTGTATTGCCAACAATGCCAGCTTACGTACAAAGGAATACCAATATCTTTCTCAGACACTGTTTTTTGAATTTGTTTAGGCTTTCTTAGTTCAAACGAATTACAATATATTTTTTGAGTATTCTTCTCGAGTGTGAAGGAAGGAAATATAGAAATTCTTCTAAGTAATCTTCTCTTATCCTAAGGTGTAATAATGTAATTCAGTTTTAGTTCGCTGAAATCCGGAGACCCAGTTTTTTTTATTCTAATAACAAGTTGTTCGCAGAAATCAGTATTGAGACCAATCAAAAGCTTTGCAATGCTTGACGAAGCGCGATTACTGCGAATGTAGGTACCTATAATGTTGATCTTCTTCTTCATGTTGATCAGACAGAATGTTAAAGCGCTTTTCCTATTTGTCAAAAATCAAATTCACTTCACCCGTTTCTGAAATTAAACCAGTCAAACATAGCATACCATCAGAGTAACTTGCTTACTAGATTATGGCAATGTTAAATTAAAAAATAATACTTCGTCGTCAGCTGAATAAATGAGAAACCTCAAGAATGCCGTTAGTCGCCGCGGTGCCGGCCCGAGCCCTTTTAGTGAATCAGTGAATCCGTGTTGAACGCTCACTATCGTTGTAAAAACAAAAGAAACTTCGAGTTCAGCTAAAATAAATGAGAAACCCTGATAGTGTCGTTCGTTACACAGGGCTCGGGAACACAGGTGTCTGAGCTTCAGGGCCGTTCGATGAGAACACGGGTCAAGGGCATCCGGAAAACGATGCTCCACTTTGCGAAATGAATTACATACTCGGTCACGAATGCCTTTTTACGTCCCTTCCGCTAAAAGGAACATTTCGGCCGGCAGCGGTTGATTTAGAACAGTTTTACCAAAACCCCAATGATTTTGAATTGGTAGATCAGAGCAGTGTACTTCCCAACGAGGTAGATTCTATTATAATCTATAAAAAAGTAGCATTATTTTAAAACCCAAAAACCCGATTTTTATTGACAGTTAGCTAAAAACCAATATGACAGACGTCTGTCATATTGGTTTTTAGCTGACGCCACATAGCGTATGACATTCAGGAGAAAAATAAATACGAATCCTCAGAATAATAAATAAATAAAATAAATAAATATATAGGGACATATCACACAAATTGAGCTAGCCCCACAGTAAGTTGTGAACTTGTGTCGCGGGATACTAACTCAACGATACTATATTTTATAACATATACTTATATAGATAAACATCCAAGACCCAGGTCATTCTGGAAAAGATCGTTTTTCCATCATGACCTGACCGGGGATCGAACCCGGGACCCCCGTGTCGCAGGCTGGCGTGTTGACCGCTGCGCCACGGAGCTCGCGGATAATAACTCAAATACGAATCTAACCTCAAGGGGATAAAAAGCTATAGGTATAACTGTAACTTTAAACAATTCAACTTAAATTTTTGAAGAAGTGGTCGAGAACTTTAGATTGTTTAGTAACAAGAATTCTAAACAAACATCATATCTATCACGAATACGAATTTCATGTTGATCTTGGTTATTTACCGAGGAAACGAGGCCCTAAGGCTCTCAAGCTGACCGTTAAGTGAAACAAATGTAAAAAAAAAATTCTTACAACAACACAAATTAAAATGATGGAAACAGAACAACAATATAGAACATGTAAGATTTCAGGTACCTATACTAAGTGTGACAAACTTTTGTGTCTGTAAGTCTGTGACAAAGCAGAGAAACTGGACTAAACTGAACTACTACATAATTGCTACAGAGGGAATAAATATGTAGCCTGCAAGGGGCTAATCCAAAAAAAACAGCCGTGTGCGAGTCGGACTCGGGCACGAAGGGTTCCGTACTATTCTCTTAACACTGAAAAAACTGCAAAATAAATATGTTTGTAATATGGAGCCCCCATTAAATATTTATTTTATTTTGATTTAGTTATTTATATTTTAAGTGAATATACAATTCAATATTCTTTGAATTTGGTTTCTTTGTTTGTTTGGTTGATTGAACGCGTCAATCTATTTCCTAAATTATTTCACAGTCGGTTCGGTACGTTATCCCTGAGTGTCACAGGCTAGGTATGTACCACAGACGAAGCCGGGCGAACTGCTAGTAGATTTATGTGACCCAAAAACGAACATGTACCTTAGAGTAAATTTAAAAAATGTGATAATGTGATATGGAGTACTTCTAGGGATCACAAATCAAAAATAAAAAGAGGTTTTGCAAACTGCACCGTGTGGCATATAATATGATATGGTATGGCTTATTGCAAGGATCTTAAATATATGTATTTCTTTCGTCATTTTAAAACATGTAGTTTACAAGTTTTTCAAATAAATAAATAGACAAAAATTTTTCGTTGCCCATTGTCTTATGTCTGAAACTACGGATCCTAAACTTAACATGGAAAATTTCAAAACCGCAAATCAGGCTAATATATGGCAGAGAGGGTCGTGCTCCTGCAGTGGAGACTAACAAAGACCTGTTGATGATTATACTTTTTTATCGATTTTTTTTTTCGAGGCTTCGGTACACTTGTTGTGACTTTGCCAGAAGCATGGGGTACCTCTAGTATAAAATTTATTTATATTCGTTATTTATAACACCAACATAAGAGGTTATGTTCTTTGGGAAATCAAAATCTACAGGCTACTTTTCGATGTCACAGAATGAGCGACTACGCAAAACATTTTGTAAGGGTCCCTCATTGCGCGAGTTCGACTCGCACTTGGCGTTTCCTTTTATGCAAGAAATCTACGCCCATTGAGTTTTGGAAACTGAATTCTATCATATACCTTCCTATATACGGAAGAAGTCTTTTTGACGAATATTAATTAATAATTTATAAAATAAATTTAGATAAACAATATAAATGAATTAATTAATAAATAATAGATTTTCAAAAGGAAATACGTAAGTCAAAGATGCCTTTTTCGGATCCACATCAATCCACATCGTCGATTGTTTTTGAGATTTGTTGCTTTGTATACTACGTTGCAATGTAGTCGAATATCAGACAAATCTCAAAAACAATCGCCGTAAGTCGTTTGTCACGAGTAAATGAGTTCTACTTCTTCTTTCGAGTCGAAGATGGCTAGTTTTACATTTGCCTTGACCAATAGCTTGCAACTGCGACTGCCCGGTCATTTGCCTCGTTAAGAGTATATTTGAGTGCAGGAAGCTGGACATTCAGTTCACACCAATAGGTGGTCCATTAACTGAGCAGCGCTACAGTTGCACTTGCTATTACTAGAAAAACCCCACAGTGAGTAAATCAATACCAAATTTCAATACATTCAATGAGCCATCTGTTCTGTGCCAGACTATTATGATAATTATTATCATTATTGGCTGTGATATTGGCAAGGATGCGTCTGCCGTCTGGTCGACTCGGAAAGCGCGACAACAAACCTTGTTATCAAGTCTAATTATAACTTTGTTTTCATCTTTATAGTTAGATAGTATGGCATTGTAAGTACTATAATAGTAGTGTGAAACATTATAATTTATTAAAGTTATCTGTGATAGTAATATCTACAGCTGTTTAATGAATAACATTGTAGCAAGAACAATTACTAAGGGCGCCCCGCTCAAAAACGGTCCCCGCGCTAAATGTTTCTAATCTAAAGTGTCTATGCATTGCATTCTCCCTGTTACCATAGAGAGCTTCCACTATTGCAATATATAAAGCATGGCTTGCCCACAGATAATGTTTGTAGGATCGGATTATTTGATGCACACAACGGGCCAGCATGTACTTTAGACTGAGCCTCAACTCAGCGTAATGCTGATGTGCCTATCATGCCCGAAATTTTCATGCCGGAGGACTTGCATTGCAAGTCGCAAGTCACACCAAGTACAGGGGCCCAGAAAAATAATTATCCGAAAATGCTCTATTATCGATCATTGATATATCAGAATTGAACAAGTATGTATACGCATACAAAATATTTCGAGTTCGTCTGGGTATTTTCCTGTGGAACTTACATAGTTTTATATGCACGATGGCATGGCGCGCTGCAGACCCGAGCCCCGCTACAATTCATCCGACGTAACAATGCAAAAAGGAACGACTGATGAAAAAATTGAAGCGATAATTGAACACGGACATTTCCAGAGCTCGGCGCGCGTATGCAAATGTTTTTTAAAGGTGGAATTTCATAGACTAAAAATCACATTGAATTTTGTCGTACGAACAGAACATGTATCTTAATTTCTAGATGAAGACCAGCATAAGAATCTATACGTTTACTTTATTTCTTTTAGCAGTTGTATAGAAAGTTAATAGAAAATAGACTGGGTAGGAACATCACCCCCTTTACACCTATCAGCCGAGCTATGTTCATAGTTGTGTTCCGGTTTGAAGAGTGAAAACAGGGCAATAAAACTATTGTGGGATCATTGATTGAGCATAAACTGTTGTCGAATGAATTTATCTAAGTTTTTATAATGATACGTATTGTATTGTTTATCACGCGACATCGTGTGGTTGGACCACAGAACAACAAACACATTTGTTGTTCTGTGAGTTGGAGAATTAATGGAATATCTACATGAATATTTCGGGTCCAATGATATGCCAACCTCCACCAATGTTGTGCCAGCCTCCATTCGAAGATATTATTTGAAATTTTCTTCCGCCAAGCCCTAGATAACCATTCAAACTTGTTTAGAATTTACAGCGAGAATGTAAAGCTTTTCGTAGCGCGTCAAAAATTGCCACGTTTGGCAAAAATGCTAAGTACCTACCTAACATTCATGTATGGCCTTAATAGATTAATGTCAATCGGTACAATTATCAACAACCTCAAATGTCTGTCCTGTCCATATTTAGGAATTGTAAAGTTTTATTTATAACTTTAACTAAGTGACCTTTACGTAATTTTACCTTCGTAACCTAGTATCACAGGTGAACACCCGAAAATGACCTATTCCGGTGGCGCCACGGTTAATATGCTTATAAAAACACCTCGTTAGCATCATGTCGTCTAACGTTGTCTCTGGATATATTCATCACGCCGATGTTTACTGCCGTTCGAGAACCGGTCGGTCCCAACCGGTTAAGACTACGTAAATAACAACATGGCTTGCTTGCTCCTCTAATTTGTTGCAGCTCGCGTCTGATGGACTTGGCAAAGTATAGTGTGTAATATTAATAGTTCCAATGTATATGGAGTGAGTTTTAAAACAAAGGCATAAAGTGCCTATTAGCAGCCCCATTGGCTACTGCAGTTCCATAACAGTGGTGATAATGCCAATCCTACACTGATAAGCAACTGCAGTGATCGAGAAAGGAGTGCCTTCTTTCCTGGTTCAATGCCTCATTTTCTCTATTTCTGTATAAATTTAACAAGTTATAAAAAAAATTAAAAGATTCAGCAATACCTACACGAAAATCCCGCCAACTATTCCAAGAACCATCGCCAAGAACCCTGCTTTAAAAAAAGGATCGCATCCGAATGGGTTCATCCGTTTAAGAGCTACGGTACCATAAACAGACACATACACACAAAGCCGTCAATCTTATAAAATCCCTCTTTTTGCGGAGAAGGTTAAAAAGAAGGGAAAGTCCACTTTTAAGTTGTAACGTCAACCTAATTGGATTAATTAATTTAGGCTTCTTATCCGGATTACGAGATTAAGGTACATTAAAATGTAATTAAGATGTCCATAACATGTCTTCACCTTGAATTTTACATAATTGGTTTGTCATAAATAAACAAATCATGTTAGGTACCAAACAGCACTATGGAAATAGAAGATTTTGTTATTTTGTTTCTTAATAAAAAAAAACCAGAATCCTTAAGAATTTAGATCATAAGTCTGTATAGGTTTGTGAATATAAGGTAAGCTTATCTAACTCAATAGTTATGATAATTACTATTTTACCAAATTCCAACTTAATAGGCTCTGCAGTTTATCTACACTCACTTTCTGACCTTTTTTTTCATAAGACGATAATATAGTATCATAAAATAAAAGTACACTTTGTGAGACATAATTTATATCTATTGTATTAGATATATAGGATTCTTGCAATATGAAATGATGATAATCTATTTTGGGTAAAGTTCAACTTAAAGTATTAGTTATTTCAAGTCAAAGACTAGTTGGATATAAACCACTATTTACCACCAATAAATTAATTTTGTTTATATTTTTTGTAGTTTGTCCAGAGTCGAGCATCGCATAATAATAATATTAAGGCTCAAGGTCAGAATTGTCAAACACATATAACAGCTATCAGTCAATACACACACCCTGATAAGAGCTGTAGATGCTGAAGGTTTATTTACATATTTTTACTCAATAATATAAAAAAAATGAGAACAAGAAGGAGACAAAATTAACTAAAACTTAAAAGTACAAGCAAAGTTTGGACACTGATGAGGAACAGAACAAACTGATTAGACTGTGCCTATGTAATGTATTTTTTTTTATTTATTACTAATTAAGGCCATACATTAATTTTATAGGGTCTAGTGCAGCCCTCATTTTTAAATATATAATTTGTAATAAAATGGAGAGATCACTGATTTTTTCTACAAGGCCCAGATATTCTTTCAAAGTATTTTACAATTAAAAGTGATAATCTGACGCTTTTTGCACCTTCCTTCCACCCTTTGGGGCTGCACTGGACCCCCTCATGTAATGGGGGGCTTGCTCAGTGCTAGCTTTAAGGGACTAACGAACATTCAACCTCACAGATTAAGATAAATTGCCATGGAACATGCCCACATAATAGTTACAGTTTTGTAGTTATTTTTACCCATGTTAGTTATTTACACCATGTGTAGACTAAAACTGTTTATTAAAATTATAATATTAATACAGAGTGACGAGACTCACCACAAATATATTCGCTTTTGTTTTTCTTCTTGTCACATAAAATTTTTAGCAGATATTTATTAGTTGGACAACTCAAATATTTTTAACTAACAGTTTTCTCAAAGGCCTCTTAAACAACCCTTGAATTAAATGAATGTTACTGATTGATCTGTTAGTGAAAAGCTGTAATGTTGTCACTGGAATGATTGCATACAAACTAACTATATCTCCGTTCTTGTTGACTGTCAGTTGTCAAAGAAAAACATTGGGCTGATAATACTGTCAGTGATAACCTTTTACGAGATAACATTTGAATCTCAGAAAGTAAACAAGTTGTGGATTATTTTATTTTCATTAAAGCTTGAAATGAAATGATGCTATAAAAAAATAAAAACTTTTAAAAATTGTGAAAAAAGAACCTTACTTATAAAGGAAAAAAGAACCTTAGAAAAAACTTTATTAGGTATTTATTTTATTGTGAAGGTTACTTATCATCCCTTTGTCACAAATGAATGTTGTACTTTTTTTCATATATCTATAAGGCCATTTGCTATCTTTCAATAGTTTGATGGTAATTTAAACAATTTAAAAAATTTAAACCATTATGCAATTTGTATAATCAACTATTTTAAGTTAAACTAAATAAAACATAATTGCTGTAGAAGTGACCATCAAAACATTGTTTGCCATACTTGCTAAAAGATAGCAAGTAGTCCTGATGGGCTAGGTATTGTGTAGGTATAGATATGATGTCCACAGGTGTACAGTTCCCTAAAAAAATTGTTGGATATTTGTAATATTCTTACTAATAGGTACTAGGTATGTGATATTATTTGAGTAATTTTTTTTATAGTCATTCTAAATTTTATGAAATTAAGTGGTTAGGAAGAAAGAGAGGAATGGAAAAAGCTCCACTGACAAGAGCCCAGCTCTTTAACTTTTGATGATGATGTGGTTGGTAATATGATATCTATGAAACTTATTGCATAGTTTATAAGTAAAAAAGGACTTGGTAAATATTATGGTATTATTATAAATATTCACGCACGGCTACGGCTAATTCCCAAAAACATCATATTTCAACATTTGTTACGACGCAAATACTTACCCAGAGGAGAATGATGATTGCTCCAACTAGCCCTGTTAAGAAAACAATAATAAAAAGGTACTCACATGGCTTCGTGTCTTGAAACAGCAAGTGCAGATCGTCCCGGACATAAAATAATTTACTATGAGTCGCAGTTAGGCGATGCGACAGATTTGTATTGATTTATGAGAATATTATTCCGGAAAATACTCAATAAATATATTCTTAGAATAACAACCAATCAATATCAATAGTTTCTTCATAAATAAACTAAATAATATAGCACAATCGTAAAAGTTTTTGTCCGGTTACAAATGTTATCACCGTTTACTTTGTAAAGCAATTATCTATCGACAAATGTCTGATGAAAAGATTTTTAACACAGACCGAATAGTCACTATTTTTATATGAATTATTCACATTTCTATTCCGAAATGCACCTTTCTGTGCAAATGCCGAGAAAAAGCGAATAAAAGGCGTTTACTGCTATGCGCATCTGTCAATTTTAGCACTTCAACAACCCAAAACACTACCAGGAGTGCTATTTTTGAACGCGTGACTCACTAAACGAGTGATTGACGCGAGTGTTTCCAAAAGGCCGCATTTTTGAATCGTTAGTTGACGAGTGATTGCAACGAGCGATTGAGACCGCTCGTTTCCGCAGGCGACGAACGCTTTTATGTCAAAGTCACTTCCTGTCATTTGAAGTTCCTATGTCATGATTTTACGTTCCGTTTGACGCTACACTTCTTAAACATTTTAAAAATCCTTTATATCCTTACAAAAGTTTAAACAAATTTTTGCGTGAAATAAAAAGAAATGAAATATTTTTCGTTGAAGGTTGGCAGCACTACAGTTCAAGCGATGGTTTCAAAAATATGGCAAAATGGCATTTCCTGACTTGGAAGACGAGTGTGACTTGTAGTCGTGCACGACTTCCGTTTTAGTGAGTCACGCGTTCAAAAATAGCACTCCAGTACCGCCATCTATCTACTCACGTACCTAACCTTGGTAGGAATTTGTAAAATGTCAAATGCATGACAATGACAATGTCAAGCAATAGAAAAAACTAACTGTCACTTAATAGGAACGAAGAAAGCAAGGATAAACGATTTAATACTTCCTTGAAATGTTTTCCTCTAGCGCTAAGATTTGCGTTATCTTGATAAAAGATAATCTAACATAATATAAGATCAGCCATGCCAATAGAGATGGGCGGTGAATTCAAAATGGATAAATACCCATAAACTACAGTTTTTATCCATAACATTTCTGCTCTTTTCGATGTATTTTTATTTCTAGTAATTAATTTGACACATGTTTGAAAGATGCGGAATCTTGCGGAATAGAATAGAATAGAATAGAAAAATCTTTATTCAGTGTTTTACAAATGGTACAGTACAAGATTCACGTCTTGACGGGGTAAATATAAAATATACTAAACCTAGAGTCACTGGGTTGATGGGTTGTGATTATTAGTGGTTTTTGGAGTTGTTTTTGGTTGTTGATTATTGCTAGTACTTGAGTACTTCTTGATCGTAGTTAATGTTCGTTCTTCATTTCGTATGGCAGGTTACTGCAAGAACCCTATATGTTTCGATCATCGAAAGTACCTTGTATGTATATACTTCCATATTTTTTGTAATTTTTTTAACCAGTATTTAATTTTTAAGATGTTTTTAAAAAAGGTCGCAAACGTAGGATTTATAAACAAATATCTGTGCCTTATTCTCTGTCATTGTCAATCTGACGTAAAATAATGACATTGACAGGACTTTGACAGTCTGAGTTGCCAGATTTGGGAAATTTTACCCGGGAGTCTGGAAATTTACTAAAGGCCTTGCCTCTCTCAATGTGAATGATAAATATCATATCCGTTTTCACTTTTTTTTTAATGTTAATGCCGGCCAGTATATTTTTCGATGAAATAATGATTTGGATTTGCTTATTTAGTATGTCAACTATGTTCCTTGTATTTTTACTCGTTTCTTTGACGTGCAGAAAATAGAAAAAGTCGAAAACATATCTCTTATTCTTTACAGACTTGTCAGAACCTGTTCAAACCAATAAATAATGGTTTGGCATCAGTTTTGGGCTTCACCGTGGCGCTCAAAGCTATTCATTTAAAATTAATAATGAATGTCATTTTTTTTTAAATATTTTAAGAAATTTGAAAATAATTTTGGGAATGACATCAGTTTTGTAATCATTGAGTAGCTAGCATACCCGAAAACGTCCTTTGCCTTGTACATTATAATTTGATGGTATACATGGACGAACTGATTTTGCCTTACAAAAAAAGGCTACTATGCTAGTTAATGTCAAAAAAGATCGTTGGTTTGTTGTTGTTTGGTGTTTTTTTTTTGTTTGTACATATCGTTGGATATTTTTCGTTCTCGATCACACACAACCTGATAACATTGGCTTGACTTCTGGTCACCGATATCTCTTCGCGTGCTGACTTGGCTTCTCAAGACACTGGACTCCGAGTTCTTCATCTTTTGACAGACCATGGATTTTCACACAGGCAGGAAGTTGATTTTTACCAAGATAACAATTATGGCATTGTGCAGCCGTGATTGAAAAGTGATTCAATAAACAGGTAAAATTTTAGGAATATAGTTAACAGGTTAAAGAAATAAGCGAAACCAAATCATTATTACATCAAAAATATTCTAGCCGGCATTAACATTGAAAAAAAAATCAGTGAACCCGGATAAGATATTTATTATCACATTGAGAGAAGCCTTTAGAAAATTTCCAGACTCCCAGGTAAAATTTCCCAAATCTGGCAACTCGGACGGTGAAAGTCCTGTCAATGTCATTATTTTACGTCCGATTGACAATGACAGGGAATAAGGCACAGATATTTGTTTACAAGTCCTACGATTCTGCCCAATTTTCAAAAATTAATAAAAAATAAATATTTGTTTAAAAAATATATAAAAAATATGGAAGTATATACATACAATACATACAAAGTACTTTCGATTGCATATATAAAATCTACCACTTCCGGTAAAGTACATGTTGTCAATTGTCGGTGTTTGTTGAGGAATGCCGGTAATTGGTGGTATTATAATATAATAATACCACTGGTATTTAGGGTTGTTGGTGGTATTTAGAGTTGTTAGTGGTGTTTATTAGTTTTTTTTTGTGGTTACTAGGAAATAGTCGTTAGCTCACGATGATTGTTGATAGTTCTTGGTGGCTGCTTAGTTTCTCCTTCGGCCTCCCGTTGTTGCTATGGTATTTAGAGGGATTTTCTTCGAGTTACAAAAAAGGATAGGATAGGATTATAACCACAGCACCACTTACAATATGCAACGACCCAAAAATCACCAAAGTCGGCAACCGTCTGTCTCTCTTATCAGAGCGTGTTCCCGATTAGGTACATCCTCAGGTTGAGTGTTTTGGAGCCTGGGGTCCGCTCAAACAATCCTAATACCACCCACAGATTAGATAGAGTATGATACCACCAACAACCGCCAAGAATCGGCTCGAAATAAAAAAATCAACTTTTAATAAGTTTCGTTAAAGCTACCAACAACCCCAAAAAGTTACCAAAAGAAACATTTACTGCCAAGAAGTTATAAAAGAAAACCCACTAATCGTGGCCTTTTTATCTAATGACTCTAAGCTTTATCTAACCCATAAAAGACAAATAAGTAATTTTTAGGGTTCCGTAGTAAACTAGAAACCCTTATAGTTTCGCCATGTCTGTCTGTCTGTCCGTCCGCGATTTTACTTAGAGACTATAAGTACTAGAAAGCTGTAATTTGGTATGGGTATGTACATTAATCATGCCAAAAAAGTGGTAGAAAAAAATCTGGAAAAAAAATAGGGTAGCTCCCATTCCTGTAAACAGGAAGTAATATTTTTTTTTCTATACAAACCCATCGTGTTGGGTATTGTTAAATAGGTCTTTAAAAATATTGTGAGGTTGAGAACATCATTTTTCGATTTAGGGATCCGTTTGCAAATTTTTGTTAGAGATCATGGATACGTAAAAAAAATTACAGCCGTAGTATATATACTGAAGTTGAAAGGAAAACTATCAGAGCTGAGTACTTAGTACAAACTAAAAAGTTATAGGCAACCAACTTATAAAATGTAAAATGTCATACAATTTTCATTGTTAGATGTTTTTGGTCGTTAAACTGTGAGGTGCGAGTGTTAACAGTGTGAACTCAAAGTTGTCATTCGCGACTACGGAACCCTACACTGCGCGTGGCCCGACACGCACTTGGCCGGTTTTTTATCTTATGTTCGATAAATAAACTAATAGAAATAATAATATAACAAAAAAAGTAAATGAAATACCTTTATTTGTATTTTATGGAAGTAGTTGATGGTTTATGATAAATACTGTGTTGAAAACGGTAGTAGGAAAATTTAATATTTATCTATTCTCGATAAATCACGTCACGTCCGTTTCGCTTGCAAAGTAGACAGAGCCCGGGTCTAAAAGATGTAAAGGCTACGTTTAGCCTGTTGGTGGGCGCGTACTTAGGCGGAAAACGTATCAAAATAGTGATGGGTTGCTTGCCGCATCGCTTATTGACATGATTCTTCTGATTCTCAGCCATTCCCTCAATTGGCTTTTACGATCCAGGAAGAGAAGCAGCTGGTACAATCTGCGTTTTTTCTTTTCTCCAAACCCAGCATGGAATACATATTTATACTCTTACTCGCTACCCAACCACCTATCATGGACGATTGTGTAGAGGCAGCATTAGGTACCTATATAGATCACACTAATTTGTAACGATACTGCATTCTTCTTATGGCTGCGTGTTCGTACCGAACCCATTTTGTATCATATCACCTGTATCTACCTTTCTTTAGACTTTTTCAAAATTTTCAAATTCTTTGTCCCAGGTCCCAGCTATACTCATCATCTCAATCATAATCCGTCTCTGATGTACCTAAGCGCTTGTTGGACCAGTTGGTTCGATTAAAAGCATGTCAGTGAGGAAAGGTTTAGTAACCTACTGCTGGCGTGCCGTACGTGATTTATATGCAGTCCTGAATAGATAAGGTAAATATGTGTAGTATTCTTGTACGCAATAATACATAGTTATTATTACCAATACCTAAATTTTGCAACTTTCATGGTATAAATTGTAGGATCCATAAAAATATTATTATTGTCGATCAAAGGTATACCAAGATGACTTCAAAGTTGGTGATTTGCATCTCACTATTCCTGGCCTTAAGTGTACGTACAATTTTTTTCTATTTTGTCCTATTTTATCTTAGTTTGCTATCCTTTAAAGGGTTTCACTTACTCGTATCGTACCTTAGTATTTTTCCTGTGTGCTAGGTACTAAATAAGTTAGTTTTGAGAGTAATCATTGGTGTTACACTGCACCATAAAGTACATGATACATAAGGTCGCCTTGGGCATTACTTGACAGACACCACCAAAATATTGGCATGCAAAAATTTTGCACTAACAAGACCCTAATAAAAGCCTAATTTGAATTATTTGTTACTCTTTAATTTTTTACATGAGAAGAGATAGATACTCAGATTTAAAGAGAGGTATTATAGTTAATCAAGTCAAGTCTTCGTTTTAACAGTCTTTTGGACCCGAGTATATTGATTTTCAAAAGCTTTTTCTTTTCACAGATCTGCTCGGTTACTTGTCAATATGGCTACGGAAATCCTGCCTTCCAACCCGGTTTTGGACCTTATCTACCTCCTCCACCACCGCCAATCATCATATCAAGAGGAGGCAACGATGGTGGTGACCGCAACAGCTGGTTCCCCCTAATTTTACTGCTACTCCTTGACGACGGTTTCTGCTAAACATATTTCTAAATAAAGGAAAATCTTCTCATTTGAGTATTTCTTTATAATTCTAACAAGCATTTTGCTCGAGACGTTTTGCATTTTTGTTGGGAACAGTAGTTTTTCCGGGATGTTATGTAGTAAGTATGTCTTTTTTTTGTACCCCAGACATCGTGTAGTGTAGTGTACGGAGTGTACCTATACAAAAGTTCACGATGATCGGTTGAGTGAGAGAAAGAGGTGCAAGTCAAATACATGCGGCCTTGCGCACATTGGCTGATTTTTGCCGCTCCTGTCTTGACTTGAGTCGTGTCGTGTGTAAAATCCCCCCCTATTTACTAACTTGGATGACAGGTGTCGATGCCTATCAATCTAGAATTTACAATAACAATGCGGGTTTTGCTTGCTCGAACTTTTTCTTTCTTTCTTTTTTTTATATTATGGCCTCCACCGAAGTTCCGGTGATTCTGCCAACGTCATGGTTTGAAGAGACACCAAGTTTCGATATTGGACGGTATTTGTGAGCTAGCTGAAAGGGGAGGGAAAAAGACCAATGTTATTACACACAAAGGAAATACAAACACAACATATAGTTAGTATGGGGATGACAGTATTAGTATGAGTGGTTACAATTAGTAGTAGGATTATGGTGATTATTAACGATAAATGCACTAAAGTGGTGAACATATGTAAAATTTAAAGTTTAAGCGAATTTTTTGCCAAAAATTTTGCTAGAATGAAGTAATACCGAGTATGGACTAAGTTCAAAAGGAGAGGGATATTTAAGTTCTCAAAAGCTGAAGCTTGGGGTAAAACGTCACGAAGCTGGACCGTCAACCTCGGGCAATTAAATAAAATATGATGTATTGTTCCTTCGTCAAGGCCACATTCACAGAGGGAGTTGTCCTTGATGCGGAGCTTCGCGAGGTGAACGGGAGTGCAGGCATGACCCAAACGAAGACGAATTATGACAGAGGTGATCCATTTTTCAAGGTTGCGATGACGAGAGAACCATGGAATGTTTGGAATATTCGGTTGGATGTTGCCATACCAAACGCCTTTGTGTTGTCTTGATCTCTGCCACATGTTATTCCAACAACTGATCATTTTGGGATTCGCGGTAAGGCGGAGGTCTCTAGTAAAGTATTGTTTGTGGCAGTCAGAACCCATAGTTGCAGCTTGTTTGGCCCACAAATCTACTGTTTCGTTGCCCGTGATACCCGAGTGTCCTGGAATCCAGGCAATAACAACATTAATACCCTGAGAACTACATTTGAACAGAGTGTCTCTGATCTGTAAGGTAACGGGAAAGTTTTCCTTTGAATGGAGAGGTCGCTTGGATATATCCTGAAGGCAGCTCAAAGAGTCAGAGAGAATAAGACTTTTATCAAGCTTATGTGATGCAACAAACTGAGTGGCTTCTAGAATTGCTATGGATTCACCCGTAAAAATGGTCGATTGGGGTAAGCATTTGAAACTTAAAAGTAAATTAAATTTAGGAATCCAAACTGCTGCTCCAACGTTGGAACTGTCCGAAAATTTGGAGGCGTCTGTGAAGATTAAAGTCCAGTCAGACCATTTCTCGTTTATAATCTGGTTAAATATTCTGTCTGAGCCGGGAGAGTTTTTCGAAACACCTATATCTAGGAAAACTTTAGGCTGAAATATCAAGGCGTCATAATCTAATTCAAACAAGGGGTTTTTAGAGAATTGGGCTATTGAATAGGGGAGATTTTGTAGATTATTAAAGCTTTTGACCAAAGGTGGTAGTTCTTTGTGAGACCAATAGGGAGAGATTGTGCAAGATTCAGATAGGGAATTAAGGGTATCGAGGAGAGGGTGAGAGAAAATTTGAGCAGATTTGTATAAAAATCTATCCGCTAGGAATTGTCTTCTTAATATCAAGGGGGGTTCTAAGCATTCCACCTGAAGAGCATTTATGGGCGACGACTTCATAGCACCTGTTATAATACTTTTTATTTGTAATACAAAAACTGCATTGTAACAGCAAATCCTAGATTGATAGGCATTGACACCTGTCATCCGAGTTAGTAAATAGGCCGGCAGTTGGGGCAAGTGCGTTATATTTTGTGATAAGTTCAGTGCCATCCAATCTTAAATATTCTTTGTTTCGTTCGGTGACTTTACTAAGCATTTTAAGATATTATATTTTCATTAACAAACTCATCAACTGCCTCCGTGGTCCAGTGGTTAAGGCGTTTGCCTTGTTGACCCGGGGGTCGTGGGTTCGATTCCCACGGGAAGCATACTTTGTTAAGTTGTTTCCAGTTTGGTTAGGACATTGCAGGCATGAATCACCTGATTGTCTGATAAGAAAGATGATTCTGTGCTTCGGAAGGCACGTTAAGCCGGTGGTCCCGGCTGCCATCTGGTAGTCGTTAAAGGAACCACGTCAGAGGCCGAGAGGCGGTTCCGAAGAACTCTGACACCAGGGTGTGCATGGTCGACTGACCGTGTCACACCTACACGAAATGATGATGATGATTAACAAACATTATACAGTTATAAATTGTGGCTGACTGCCACATTCTGTTTGAAGAATTATAATACTGTAATAAAAGGGCAAGTGCATTCATTACCTTTACTAATCAGTAAACCTTTTTTACACAATTGTGCAAACTTGGAGTGTTAGTTTCAAGAATGTACGAGATTCTACGAGATTCTTAAAATTCGAATACAAAATTTCGACATCCCTTTAAATAAAACCCTAAATTTTAGCCTCAATATATGTTCCCTTATACCTAGACCTGAGACCTAGACCTAATTTGAGGTCAGTAGCTTTAATCTCCACAATGCTTCTACTTCGCCTACTGTGCTGTCACAGAAGATTTCGGTGTTTGTTGAGCGCTGCCCGTAGAACACTATCATTCCCATCAAACCAGTATTCATTGCGACGGTATTTTTGCCCAGTGCACTTGAAGCGGTATCTATGATACAGGATGTGCACTTGAAGCGGTATCTATGATACAGGATGTTAAAGTTTCCCAGGCAGCACCAACATCACCTATTTCTTTAACAGGCAATAGCTCTTCGGAAAAAGCTTGTGCATATTCCTTCTTGACTTCGTGATCTTTCAGCTTCTCCACGTTTAACAACGCAAGCTTTTTTGTTGGAGATCTACGAGGGTGACGGAGGCGAAGTTGCAGCTTAGTAACAATTAGCCGATGGTCAGACCAGCAGTGCGCACCACGCATAGCGCGAGTTATTTGCACTTGGCTGAAATCTCTTTGCCTCACAATAGCATAGTCGATCAAATGCCAGTGCTTGAATCTTGGGTGCATCCATGTTGTCTTGTACTTGGCAGTAAGCCTAAACATAGTGTTCGTAATTGCCAGACCGTATTGAGTACAAAGACTGAGTAGCAACTGACCGTTATCGTTCATGTTACCAACTCCATGTCTACCCAGAACTGCAGGCCAAGCCTCATAGTCCCGACCAACCCTGGCATTGAAATCGCCCAGCAATAGCACCTGCTCTTTGGCATTTATGTTATCGAGGCAAAGAGATACTTCCTCATAGAATTTATCCTTAATGTCATCAGCTTTATCTATCGTTGGAGTGGAGCATAAACACTGATGACATTAAGGTAGTTGTCTTTGTCCAGGTGAAGGCGCAGTGTGGTAACGCGGTCCGAGACATGTACACTAAGAGATCATAAGTGCAGTCATAGCTCAATGTTTATATTGCCGTACAGCTTCGAGCAACACGGCCTCCGTACCGTGTTGCTCGAAGCCGTACAGTGCCAACCGTCCCTCTTTGTGTGAGTGGGCTCCATAATACACACTTACAAAAGATATACCTTAGTGACTAATCACGCACACATTGTTGTCAAATAATGCAAATAAAAATCAACCTTGATTCAAAAGATATATGGCTCAATACGCAGTTGGCACAAGAATCCCTTATACAGGAATATTATACCTATAGATATCCATAGTTTACTTAGTATAATATTGTGCACACTGATTTCTTATCAATCACGTAAACCGGAACAAATAAAAATCAACCTTAACTGAACGTATATAAGGTTTTACAACAGAATAATCGCAAGGCCTATATTGTAACTAACCTCACAGCGGCTGTTGTTTTGCTTTCGGACATGATTAGTCATATTCCTTATTTCGACGAATTAATCATAGATGCAGTGGCCTGTCGGAAGGTTTACACATTTAAACACCTTCTCCGAACATTTATGACCACGGTTCAAATCAGGCTATAAACCTTTATTATTGCGTTTTTTTATTATTGTTCGGTTTTTTTTATATATTTCAATATATTTTATGCCACGAAAAGCGTAGCACTATATTTTGAGTAGACAGGTAGTAAGGTAATATTATAAATATAAATATTTAAAAAAAAAAACAAAAAAAAATATCGAATGACATTTTATTTCAATGTTTGAAACCAATTGTTAAACATATATTTTCCTATCTATTTCATATGGTTAATTACAGCTTAAGTATTCGTTTTCGTGATGAAAAGAAATTAAAGCTATCTAACCACAGAAATATTACAATTGTTACTATCACGCGGCGGCACTAGAAATTTTTTAGTAGACTCATTAAAAAATATTAACTTAATATACACTATTTTTTACCTAATTTTACTTTACACAAAATATTTGATAGCAGTCTTAAACCTTTTCCTCAAGCAAGCGCCGCCGCATTGACCCAGCTATTTTTCATTACGCATTCATTATCATTTCGTAAATAGAATTGAAACTAATCCGCAACGATTTATATATTTTATCAATTTATATATTTTATATATTTTACTAACTTGATACAAAATGAATAATTAAAAAAAGGAAATGATTACACGGTTGGTAGTTATAACACTTTTAACAGTATGTGTTTAATATTTCGTATAACCACCGTTATTATCTATACATGCCTGTAGGCGTCTACGCATGGAGCCTACAAGATTTGCGCATATATCTGTCCCAGTAAAACTGTTCCAGACTTCCATGCAATGAGATACTAATTGTTCTGTATGTCTCTCATCCCTTGCTTTCCACCTTTGCACCATCAGGCCCCATAGATTTTCTATGGGGTTGAGATCAGGGGATCGCGCTGGCCACGGGATTACTTTCACCTCGGGATGTGAATTGAACCACTCACGCACAACACTCGCTCGGTGTATAGGGCAATTGTCTTGAACAAAATGTATTTGTCTCATTTCGTCGAAAGGATATACAATTCGCACACTAGGCAGCATCGTGTCATTTAGCACTTCGACGTAGTCCAAACTGGTAGCACGGGAAGTAATGCACACTAATTCACCAGGTCCTGCTGCACTCATCCAGCCCCACATATTTACTGATATTCGACCAGATGAAGTATTGGGAATTACATTTTGCTCTGTCCAACGTGTGTTATTTCTACGCCATAAGTGAAGTCTACCCTTCTGGTTAGACATAAATGATTTCTCATCCGTAAAAACAGTACTCTCCCAATCAAAATCTATATATTCTCTTGCGAAACGTAGCCGTTCCTCTTTGTGGCGCATTGACAAATATGGCTTTCGTGCAGGTTTTCTATGATGCACACCATCTTCATGCAGTGCACGACGAACAGTTGGCAACGACACGTTAAATAACTCCGCGAAATGTCTGGTGGGCATGAAACCATTGCCTTCATATTCGTTTAACATCAGACGTCGCTGAGTTTCGCTGAGAAGCGACGGCCTTCCACACCGCTGACGACTAGCTAGGCTGCCCTCATCACCAAATCTCTGCACCCAACGTTTTACTGTCCTCCACTATAACAAAAGAAAACTAATTAAGTTTATTAGGAATAGATTGAAATTCGATATTTTTCTTATTGTAGGATGACTTTGGCATTCACACAGTAACACTATAATAAAATACTTATTATAACAAATTGAATTTAATTGCGGTGATTTCACTACTAAAATGTATAAATCAATATTGTTACATATATATAAATACAATAGGTATTACTCACACTTAATCCCGTCTCATTAGAAATTTGAGATATATTTTGACCACTATTATGCAAATCAATAATTTTTGCCTTTGTTTCCACATTAATGTTCGCTTGCATTTTTAAAGGTGTAATGTAAGGTAATCACAAGAAGCAGTTATAGTTAGAAAGCACGTCAACTTGTCGTCACAATTCAACTACAACGAATAAGAAACTTGATTGTCTCCCGTCTCATATGGCTTTTTTAATTCACCGTCAACTTACCATTTATGATTTATGGATCTGTGACCGTCAATTATTACTTTAGTTTAGAATAAGAAAACAAACTAGGAAAAAAATTCTATGGATAAAAACATGACATCGCCAACCAAGATTGGAACCTGCGTCCCCTCAGTCGCTATCTATGCATTAATTTCGAAGCGCTTAACCGCTAGACCAACTAGCTACTTGATGAGTTGACGAATTGATCGTTAATATTCCTTTAATACACTTTTGTGTGCATGTGTGCGTATTCCATCTTATTAACTTGTGAAACGACATCGTAAACGTAAGGTCGTAAGTACAATTTGTTCTTTATGCTAATGATTACGGAAACTATGACTGCACTTCTGATTCTTGACTGTACAGGGTACTCCTTTAGTCGCTTCACTAGCTGATTTTTGATGGCAAAACCTACGCCTGATTGCCGGGTATCGGAGGCAGCAGTACCTTTCCAAAAAAAAGTGTAGCCGCCACCTACTCACTCTAGTTCTCCTTCATCGGGAAGATTTGTTTCACTGATAGCAGCCACATCCGATGAAGTTCCCGAGCTACTATGGCAGTTTTTCGTTCAGGGCAAGCGTTACCAGCTCGATCTAGAAGCGTTCTCACGTTCCACGCGCCAAATGTCATTATAGATGTTGTCTTTTTATTTATTTTGTGCTTTCGACAACGATTTGAGTGATACGATGGCAGCCGCGGTTACTACCATCTATCATGTTGGGACGAGCATTTCTTTAGTCGACCTTTTCTAGCCCCCTCCCCGGCTGAGTGGGGAAAGCAGTGCCTCCCTAAATAGGGCTGCTTTGTCATCCTGGGTGCTGCCGAGCCCACACTGTCGCCCTAAACGTGCAGTGTAGAAACGACCACGATGTGTACTCACACCCCCGGGACCGCCTATGTGCAGGTATTAGTCAAACAAAGCCTAGCTTGCATCCCATCACCACAGGACTTTCTTGAAGTCGGAGTATTCATTGAATAGGTTCCGAAAACACTGGACCGCTTTTCAAAATTATTATGAAGCCAATTTATACAGGTGAAATAGGCTATAATCACAAAATTAATAATAGTACCTACTATATACATAATCCAATTGTACCATAGTATTATAAACACAGTACAAAAGACATGAACAAAAAATTTATTTCACTACACAACAAAACCATTACGTTCAAGTACAATACATACACTCTTTTATTAATAGTCGGGTCGGGTCGGGTAATCATGGCAAAATAAATGTTGCCATACGGTAATGGATTTCTGAGAACTTCTTCCTCTGCCTATTCGCAAGCAGAAAACTTACCATTAAAAATAAAAAAAGTATGGACGTTTTGTAAATGAAAATATTATTTTGATTTATTTTATTGTATCACTAAATATTATGATTTCAGTAACGAATTACACCAGTGATAAGTTTAGTTTCCAAACCTTGCAACTGAAATAGCCTAACGATGAAACAGTCGCTGTCCGACGAAGTTTTATCTTATCTCATTGATTAGATTTTTGTCAAAATTGTTTCTATTCTGTGTTCAATAATTACCTACATGACGCCAGTGATGATTTAAAAATACGTACGTGCGAAATGTCTAACTCTAGTTGTAGTGCAGAGGAAGAATCGTTTCCTCTACATGAATGTGTGTTTATTGGGGACGTGCGTAAACTGTCCTCTTTACTGCGAAACAACGACGTGACACGTAAAGACAAGCATGGAAACACAGCCCTGCACCTGGCAGTCATGCTGGGCCGCAAGGAGTGCGTGCAGCTGCTTCTGGCTCACAGCGCGCCTGTCAAAGTAAAGAACCTCGCTGGTTGGTCGCCGCTCGCCGAGGCCATCAGCTATGGTGACCGACAAACCATATCGTCGCTTGTTCGTAAGCTCAAGCAGCAGGCGCGGGAGCAGATGGAGCTCCGACGACCTGATCTCATCAGAGCACTTGCTCAAATACAAGACTTCTATATGGAACTCAAATGGGATTTTCACTCGTGGGTTCCTCTAGTCTCTAGAATATTGCCGTCAGATGTTTGCAAAATTTATAAATCAGGCTCTAGTATCAGATTAGATACAACATTAGTAGATTTTACAGACATGAAGTGGGAAAGAGGAGATATATCATTCATTTTTCAAGGAGAAAAACAACCTAGTGAATCCTTAACCGTAATGGATAATAAAGCCAATGTGTATCAACGAGTCAGGTATGAGGAAACTGAGAACGAGATTGAAGATGAAGTTGACATTTTGATGTCTAGTGATATCCTTGCTGCACAGATGTCCACTAAAGGAATTGCTTTTTCGAGAGCCCAGTCAGGGTGGATATTTCGTGAAGATCGCAAAGAAACGGTTGCTGGCTTATACAAAAGTGACATTTATACTATAACAGGGCTTGTTTTGGAATCACGTAAAAGACGAGAACACTTGTCTACAGATGACCTTCAGAAAAATAAAGCAATCATAGAAAGTCTTACAAAAGGAAACACACAGAATTTAGAAACCAATGGTGAACCAGCTCGCCGCGCTTCTTTGAATCCTCCTCCTGAGTGCAATGTAGACTGGAATGCATACATATCATCCCCACCAGGGCAGTACCCAAGCCTAGGCAGAGAACTTGTTTATAAAGAATCATCTCGAAACTTTCGAGCTACTATTGCAATGAGTGATGACTTTCCACTTAGTGTCGACATGTTGCTAAATGTCTTAGAAGTTATTGCACCTTTCAAGCACTTTGCTAAACTACGTCAATTTGTTGCCATGAAATTGCCAAAGGGATTTCCAGTAAAAATCGATATTCCTATTTTACCAACAGTTACTGCAAAAATTACATTTCAAAAATTTGATTTTCGTGATGACATCGATCCAGATTTATTTATAATTCCAGAAGATTATGTAGAAGATCCATTACGTTTCCCTGACTTATGACGCTTTGATATTCTAACACTGTTTGAAGTAAGCGAGAGGCCTGTGTGGCGACGTGAGACGAGGAAGAGGCGTGCCCGGCGACTACTTCAGCCGCGTTCGCGTTGCAGGCCCGCAGCAAACGGCTTGCTCAGCATTGAATTTCCTATGCTGTTTGGTTTTGGTAGTTCCTACTCCAGCCACTGTGTCCTGTTTGTGGAATAGTAAATTTGTTTTTGGAGCATTAACTGTTGGTGAAATTTTTATGTAGTTGTTTCCGTAAAACAGTGTTAGATTTAAATTTAAGGATTAAGTTCCAATAGGCAAAAATTTTATTATCTGTACAAGCTGTGTCCTGCCTGGATAATAAATTATGTTTGTGTATATTCTGTGATTATATCAATACTTCAATTACGACGGCAAATTTTATGTATGTATATATGTTGTTTGGACATTACTGTATGTTCATATCAGTGTTCTGTATTTCATGTGTTTGTAGATAGTAGAGTAGTAAATCCATTGCTCATTCACCATGTTAATGTGTCCACAATGGAATTAATGTCTTTGTTAATTTATTTTTTAATGAATTGCTTTATTTATTTTTATTTACTCAAGTATGAGTTACAATTATTATTATAAAGACATAATAGAGCCCGTTTTTATGATGAGGCTATATCACATCATATCCCCATGCATCGGGTGTGCATGGTCGTCTGACCGTGTCACCTACACGAAATGATGATGATGATCATATCCCCAAATAGGTCTGATAATAGTAAGAAAATTCTATCCTTTTGGCCTTATTTGTAAAGTAATTGGCCTATACTAAATAAATAGTTTATTGTGTAGACTTAATCATTTCAAAATCATGGTTAGGAATTTAATAAGGATGACAATGAAAGTTATTTTTATTTTATATTTTTGATCATTGGCAACTCTTTTGAATAAAATTAGCCTGAATGTCGAGTCCTTGTGCCTTCAGCATTTCTCATTGTAAAGTATTAATAGAACTGTAGAATTGTGCATTAGATTTTCAATACTATGCAAAAGATTTATGTCATGAAATAAATAGAATATAGAAGCACAGAATGTACTTACAATAATAAAATTAGAAAGATATTCTAATTCTATTCTAGCACTTATAGGGTAGACTGCTTTTGTAGAGAGTACTAAGGCCGAAGGCCGTAGAGATTTATCATGAGTAATATTTATATTGTAAAACACATAGTACATTCGACAATAACAGTTTGAATCCCACCTAATCAGATTTTGTTGTGTATGAATTTTATTTTCTTGCCACTAAGTCTCATGTTGGGTTAAAAGAGCAAAGTATGAACTGTAAACTATGAAATAAATAAATTTTAAAATGTTTTAATAAATTGTTTTAGATTATTGCTTTTGCACCTTTGTCAATTTGTCAGGAAGGCAGGGAGATTTGAGAAACTGATATACATAAGTGGAGGCTGTGAGCTGTAGACCTCGCGAGTCTTAATCATCCCATCACTCGTAGCCACAGCTATTCTGCTAATGGATAAAAAAAAATATCCCAAAACTGAATCGACATCAAAAAAATCTGTGAAATTATAAAACTTTCTCACAAAATTTCACGAGAGGTTGAGAAATCTGACCTGTAGAAAAGAACAGCCAGAAAGATTGATATACCAAATAATATTCTCGCCGTAACGGTGGAAAATCTGTGAATCCAGACTTGTAGACTCCGTTTCGTCCACCAGGGGTCTGGCTGGTATGATCAGGATCATATTGTAAAAAAAATAAAAACAAAATGATGAATTGTATATTATTTAATAACTAGATTGTATTGCGACTAGAATTTCACACTTTGGTCAAGAAACCTGTACATTACTGTACAGCTGACTGATAAACTATTTTTTGATATTCAAAGTAAAATACAATAGTTTCACATAAACAACAATCAATTCAAGGAGGTAGTAAATCGTATTTCAAGGTAAGTAATTAGAAAATTACAAAATTCAATTATCTAAACTCCATCCTCCATTTACAAGAGCTACAAAGCTCTTAAAATTAAGAAGACGAAGAATTATCTAAAATCATCAATTAAAAGAATGCAATCGTTAAAATACTCAAACCGCGGTTTCAATAAAAACAGCTACAGGACCATGGAGCAAAGAAATTATAGACCAAAAGACCGGAGCCTCGCGCAACCGGCCGGGTGCCTGGATTCAGGCCGTCCGCTTTTTCATGGCGAGTAAGGGACGGGTGGAACCACATTAGACGGTAAGGAATTGCATTTGTTCCACCTGTGCGAGCTGCAGCATACTAAAGCGAGCGGTCACATTTGTACGTTTGTTTGTTTGTTTTTTCTCCCCGTCGCGCTGCTCTTACTAATTTTGAAAACAAAACCGCGAGCGAACGATACGGCGCCGTGCACCCGCGTTAGGTACGCAGCGGACAGCAGAGGACGCCGGAAAGGTTGAAATATAACCCCTTTACCCCGCTGGTCTGGCTGAAATATAACCGATATTCACGCGTAGCATCGAACACAAATCGGGGGCCTTCAAGAATCGGGTAGCCTAAAACACAGGCGCCTTGCGTCATCAGTAGTGATGCTTCAGCAACACTCCGTCCGCAGTGTGGTATCTGTAGCTACTTTTGTTCCGCAGTTTTTAACAACTTTAAAAAATCGCATCAATACTCTATCGTATGGACCTCCTCAACGAAGATCTCCCCGTTGTGGAAACCGGTGGAGGCTCATCTCGGTCTGGCTCTTCAAATCCAAGCGTCACCACTCGCATCGAGACAGCCGACTTGCGAGCTGTGGAAAGAGTAGGTAGGTACCTATGTTACCATATTAAAATATCCTATCCTAATCCTAACTTCCTAATCCTAACTAATATTATAAATGCGAAAGTGAGTTTATTTGTTTGTTTGTTTGTTACGCTTTCACGCCGTATCTACTAAACCGTTCGTCATGAAATTTTGCATACACATAGGTTAGGGTACTGAGAAGGACATCCTAATCCTAATCCTAACTAATATTATAAATGCGAAAGTGAGTTTGTTTGTTTGTTACGCTTTCACGCCGTATCTACTAAACCGTTCGTCATGAAATTTTGCGTACACATAGGTTAGGGTACTGAGAAGGACATAGGCTATATATCACGCGGGCGGAGCCGCGGGTAACAGCTAGTATATTATAAAAGGCAAGCCTGACTAAATGACTCGGGTATATCAACGCACAGCCGAAACTACTGCTACTAGACTAGAAAGTCGAAATTTAGTACATGATTCCTTTGGATGGAACACTAAAAAAAGATTATAGAAATTCAACCCCTAAGTGGGAGAAATAGGGGGTGAAGTTTTACGCGGAAGATGACGTGGGAAAATTGGAAGTCATTCTACACAGTAAATACCGTCTTGATCCCTTACGGGCTTGACAGACTAAGGCGATAAAATCCAAAGGCCCCGTTTAGCATGTTAGTGGGGGCATAGATGGGGGGGTTGCTGGCAGCATCGCCTTTTGACGTGATTTTTTAGATTTTCGTCAGCATCATCATAATCTCCAGGTCTTTTTTAGTCTCCACTACAGGAGCACGACCCTCTCTGTACTGCCAGAGCCATATGTTAGCCAGAGCAGTCAGAGGATTTGGCCTACACTCTCCACGCTGGCCAGACGGCTTGGAGAGGTATCTTTGATGTTTATAAGCTTTGTTTAGCTTGAGTTTCCTAAGTCGCCTTCTACGACATCCACGGGAAGACTTGGAGTGGTTCTATTCTACTCTGCCGGGAACCACACGGCACAAGATTTTCGCCAATTCGGTGACATTTCCGCTGCAACAAAGCTGCTTATAAACAAGCAGCTTTATTCTACGTTCCGACATGGATGAATCTTTTTTTGAAAACGGCTTCTTTTGTTACTATAGAAAATTCAATAAAAGTTCGGCTGTGAGTGTACCGCCAGACATGAACTTGAATACGTAAATACATATATGCGCAAAAATTAAATTCAAAAAGAGAAATAGATATATATATTCTTTGCTATGTCCAGCACTATTTTTTATACTCCTGTTATCATGTTCGACTCACCATGCTCAAGTCCTTCGTCTGCCAACTGAAAAGAAAAAAAAAGATCATGATTGTACTTAGCTACCAATATTTTTTCAATCAAGATTTCATTTACACGTGTCTCATACATATGGGTCAGCGAGGTAATTTTTTTTTTAAATATTCAGTTATTATAGCCCAGTCTACATTGACATAAAACATTGCAAACGCGCATGTGTCGGCGATTTTTTTATATATTGTAGAGACCACTTAGAATAGTCTACACCCAAGTTTGCAACTTTCTTAACCCTGTGCTACTCCTGGGGGGTCCAAAAGGGGTCAAAAAGAGGAAAAATAGAAGACTACCTATATAAGCTTTCAAATAAGTGTTATTTTATCTCTCTAAGTAGAAGTATGAAAAGTGGTCAGTTTTTTTTTTCATTTTTCGATGATCGATCGATGAGGTTGTGTGGTTAACACAAACAAGTGTAACGAACAAATTTCACATTGCTTTGATCCAAATGGTGACTATCCAGCCCACATCCTTTATGAAATTTTACTCTTCGGTCGAAAAGGCCTATTTTTGACAGTCTGTTTCTCTACTGTTAAAAAACTTAGAGAGATAAAATAACACTCATTTGAAAGGTTATATAGTCTTCTATCTTTTATTTTATTACAAAATTCCTGTAAGATCTTTAGTTTTGTTGTTAAAATAAAATAAATAAATAAATATATACGGACAAATCACACAGATTGAGCTAGCCCCAAAGTAAGTTCTTAGTAAGACTTGTATTATGGGATACTAACTCAACGATACTATATTTTATAACAAATACATATATAGATAAACATCCAAGACCCAGGTCAATCTGAAAAAGATCATTTTCCATCTTGACCTGACCGGGGATCGAACCCGGGACCTCCGTGTAGCAGGCAGGCGTGTTGACCGCTGCGCCACGGGTCCGAAAAGCAAAACTACCCAAAATTGTGCCAAATTTGGAAAAAACTGGGCATGGTTTGACAAGGTATAACTCAATAACTATAAGTCACAAGAGAGTTCAAATTATACTCAAACGGTAGATAATTTAGTGTATTTCATAAAAGCATTCCACAATGATACTCGAAAAACGCATCCTTAAGGTAGTTTTTTCGTAGAAACTGAAAAAAGTCCTATACTTTCGGGCCCCCCAGGAGTAGCACAGGGTTAAGAAACTTGCAAACTTGGGTGTAGACTATTCTAAGTTGTCTCTTCAATATAAAAAAAAATCGCCTATACATGCGCGTTTGCAATATTTGACACTTTTCGTGTCGATATTGACTGACCTATTAGGTATAATACATCATTCATTATTAACTGAACTTCTATTTTATTCACTATTTTTCGGACGTAGCGCAATGTAGGGATGTTTGTAAAGGAATAGGAGACCAAATTGTAAGAAGACCTTTGCCTAGCTGTGCCAGCAGAGTACCTATATATTTAAAAAAAAGTTCACGGGTCCGGTATAATAGATAAGGTTAATACGGCGGTGGCTACGCCCCTGGAGTATTTCTCCGAGAGTATTTCTGAAGGCGCAACCTTCTCAGAGTGTCTTCCTGAAGGCCGACTAGTCACCGTTTCGGAACTCGTGTCCCATATCCTCTGATTAGCAATTCACAAAATTCCCACTTTCCAAAATACCTACTCATCTCTTACTCATTTCTTACAATTACTACTGTAGCCTACTCTGCCCTTCCTCCCAGACTTTCTCGACCTGAAGGCCGACAGTCGCTTGGTGTAGCCAATCAGCCCGCTATGCGCGGAATCCGTCGGCCAACCGTGGGCATGCTTGTAAAACTATTGATCGTAGCTACTCACCCCTTCCTCCCCGACCTTCTCGACGATGGTCTTCCTGAATGCCAAGAGTCGTTTGGTGTAGCCAAAGACTTCTATATAAACTGAGGTAGACGAGCCGTACGTACAAAATTCTGAAGCGTTCAAAGGGAGCTAATTAACGCCGTTGCGCTTAGCTTACACCGAAACTCTGTACCGTAAAGACGTCGTCCACTTCACGTGATACATTTGCTTTTAAACGTCTGTTGCTTGAAGTAGGGCACGTCTACCTCAGTTTATATGTCTTTATCTTTGCCGGGGGGCATGCTTGTAAGAGAGATGATTGTAGCCTACTCACCCCTTCCTCCCCGACCTTCGCGACGAGCGTCTTCCTGAAGGCCGACAGGCGCTTGGTGTAGCCGCTCGCCACGCTCAGCCCGCTGTGCACAGATTCACTCGAAGATGAAAATATCGACTCTGTAACATATAAAAATAAAATAAAAACTAAATTAAATAAAAACTTAAATATAAAAACCGCCATCTACCCTATCTTTATATAAAAGGCAAATCCAACGCACAGCCGAAAATACTACGTCCGAGAAACTTAAAATTTGGTACAGCGGTTCCTTTCATTATGTACGTGACCACTAAGATAGAACTTTTTAGAAATTCAACCCCTTAAGGGGTTTAGTTTTAGGCGGACGAATTCGCGGTAAAATTGTTAGTACCTACAATAAGTCTACAAATTGGAACTAAAAAGTAGAAAGTAATAATTTAATTGCTAGAAACTGAGGGCAAAAAACAAAATGATTGATACTTTTATTTTAATACTGTGTAATAAGATTTTTGGAGTATATAGAAACTAAGCCCTGAGATCCAAAGCCCAAGTATAGCGTGTTTGCGTGTAGGTGGAAACGGAAACAAAATAGTGATGGGTTGTTAACTGGCTATTGGCATGGTTCCTTAGTTCTGTAGTCAAGAAGGCCCTGTATACGCATGTCTCCATACAAACGGAAAAAGAGAATTATGGCAATATTTGATCATTTTGGTGGAAAATTAAGCACCCAATCAATAGTTATATATAACGTAGATTATAATCTACGTACATTCCTAAATAACTTGGTTAAAATATCAATGGTTTGAGAATTATAAGCCTCTCAAAATTTGTATAGAAATGTTGAAAGGCCTATAATTCTGATCAGTGATCACTTACCATTTATAATTTTACCAAGCTGTATAGGAACGTACATACTAATATTGCCACAATTCACTTTTTCCGTTTGTATGAAGATGCGAGTTCAGGCGTGCTGCCCTCAGGCGTGAAAGAATGAAAATCAAACAAATTCATATTACACAAACGCACTATCACGAATATAATATTTTTTACGATTTACCTTCCACTTTAACAGTTGACTTTGATTTATCAGGTGAATCTGTGAGGATTCTGTAAAAGAAAGAGTAAGAAAATTGGTAATGTTGAAAAGTCCGCGGATTAAGACATAACTAAGTACTTAGGTACATATAATTATACGATAGAGATATTTTTATGCCACTTGCGGTCGCCCATCCAAGTGGGGACTGCGCCCGGGGTTGCTTAACATGCGGAAGCGCTTATAATGCTTACACCCACTAGGTCATCGGGCTCCCGACGAAGATGATGTATGTTATCTATAAGGGATGAAAGATAGCCTATGTCTTTTCCCGTACCCCAGATAACGTGTATGCAAAATTCGATGATTTAAAAGTTAAGGCGTGAAAGCGTAGTCTCCTCTGAACAATCGCCGATGATCAGCTGTCATTGCCAAGTTTCACTGAGCATTGCTGTTTCTCTCACAAAAGCTCTTAAAAGTTTTCTATCTAAGGCGGCAATCATTATTATCGGCGATTGTGTAAAGAACACATTAGAAACTATAAGGATCAGGTTAAAATACCGCCCATGAAATATTTCTTTACTAATACGTTTAATGTGTATCCTGCCCTCAGATCACATCAAACAAGGATCCTGCCCATCCTAACCTACGGTGCTCAGACCTGCAGGACTATTTGCTAACTCAGTGTATGTACAACGATTTGATTGTCACTTTAGCATCCATTACGGTTGTCATATCATAAATAAAATTGTCATTCATACCGAAGCCGTAATGAATATTGAAGTTTCCATTAAAAGGATGTACACCTAGTTGTCAAAAGTTAGCAAATAGGCCTGCTGGTCGCTGACAATAAAGCAAAAGCTCAATTAGGAGGTCTGCTAAAGATAAGACTTTGACTTTATACTCTCTAGACACCGTCATGCCTTTATTTCAATGATTAAAAAAGTGGCCAATTTTTCAATTCTTGTGTGTGTGACGGCTTTGTGTAATCACACGCGTCTTGTCAATTTATGCTCTCGAAATCCGTCCAATTTCCAGTTCCAAATTGGTAGCTGTGTGTGTACGCGACCAACCATGGGTTGGATACTAGGTTTTTCTACGCTTTTAGGCTAATAAAGTCTATATAGGCTATAATATAATCTAAGGTATAAAAAGGACGGAACGTATCAGAAATACCACACTGCGCTCCATTACTAAAGTGGTAGATGTGGGAAAGAAGTCCGCTAGGCTGAAATGGAACTGGGTGGGTCACATAATATGTAGTATGATGCCTGAAAGGTTGGGCACTATTACTAAGTGGGTTCCTACTGATGGAAAACGTTGGAAGCAAGAAAGTAGGGTAAAGCAATCAAACCAAAATCTTAGCCCACAAAACATATGGTTTTTATTAAAATGGCACGAAAAAAGTTCGTTTTTTCCAACGGCCATCTCTACTTGTGTGCATTTGATGAGGCAATACGGCACTAGATAGGACAAAGTGGAAAATGGAGGCAGGCTTATGCCCAGAATCACCAAATTCATATTGAAATGTTAACCTATAATACACAATAATATTAATTGATACAGACAACGTTTTACGATATCCAGTTTCACAATATAGCAGGAATGGCAATCGATCGTGCCGTATCGGGCTACAGCGTGACATGATGCGATAGCCGACACCGGTATTTGTAGGCAGGTGAACTTGCAACTATTTCTGATAATATGGTATGCGAAGTGCGAAGGCTTCGTGATAAATTGCCTAATCAATTAATATTTTTTATAAAAAAAAAATATTTTTTTGATTTTAACTGACCAGTGGCAGAGCACTACAGGTCCACCAATATTTCTAAGTTTGTAAATGCTAAGGTTTGACAGAAAAATTGCTAGCATAAGGTATAGACAAACATGAAGAAAGGTACATCGACTATTATACAGTTTTGAAATTTTCAAAACCTGCCATACCCAGAAATAGAACATTCTAATCCAAACTAATATTATAAATGCTAAAGTAAGTATGTTTGTTTATTTTTTGTTTGTAACGCTTTCACGCCCAATCTACTGAACCGATTATTATTAAATTTTGCATACACATAAGTAGGTTAGGTAGGGTATTGGGAAGGACATAGGCTATATCACGCGTGAACACGTATGTACAACTGCATCCAACGCTGGTGCTTCGCTAGATGGCGCTGGATGTCAGTGGACGACACCAGTGCTGTGAAGCGCGCGTGCAATTCCGGCGACTCGAACAGCATGTCCAGAGCCATGAGGGTATTGTAAGCCGACTCAGCGTAGTCACGCACCCATATTGCGAACTTACCGCTCTATGAACAACTGCATCCTACGCTGGTGCTTTGCCAGATGGCGTTGGATGTCGGTGGAAGACACCAGGGCCGCGAAACGTGAGTGCAATTCCGGCGACTCGCACAGCATTTCCAGAGCCATGAGGGCGTTGTAAGCCGACTCAGCGTAGTCACGCACCCATATTGCCATCTGTTGAGGGAAATTAAGATATGATCAGTGGGAAGAACTACAGGTATTAGTAAGGAAAGCAAGACCCATAAGTGGGTGATAGGAAGCTGATCAGGAATTATTTTACCTGCGTTGTGGATAGGGTCAGTGGAGCACATCACCTGTGGCACCTCGTGAGCGGGGGAGGGGCCTCTGGTCCCGGGCGGCAAATCAATCTTTGCGTTGTGCCTCATGACTTTACGCTCATTCGCCTAGTGGGTCTCCTGCTTCATCAGTCGCTGCTATCTTGAGCCAATATCCCGAGGCCTAAATCTGTCGCACTTGCCTGGAACCGGCAATCATCCACGCCCTCCACCAGCCTATGCGCGCACTTTACGTTGGGCCTCAGGACTCAGGACTACGCTCATTTGCCAGGAAGATCTCCTACTTAATCAGTCGCTCCTAACCTGACACATTACCTCGAAACATATATCTGTCATACTTGCATGGAAGTACGAGGTATATATCTGCCACACTTGCCTGGAAGTACCGCCAGTCATTCACGCCCTCCACCAGCTTATGCGCGCGCTTCGCGTTATGCTTCACGATTTTCCGCGCGTTCGCCAGGTGGGTCTCTTGGCGCATTAGGCGTTCTCGGTCCGATTCCAGTTCGTTCTCGGCATCGGCCCTAGGGAGGATGTTAGTTAATACTACTGTAGAAAAGATGGCGTGATTACTTGGAAATAATTTTGGTAAACACTTCTTTTTCGATAAAGACCTGCGGGCCTATTTGCTAACTTTTGACAGCTACGGTGTACATCATTTTCATGGTAACTTCAATAGTCATTACGGCTTCGGTATGAATGACTATTTTTATTTAAGATAGTAAAACCGTAATGGATGCTAAAGTGACAATCAAATCGTTGTACACCGAGTTAGCAAATTGGCCTGTTGGTCGTCGATCACCACTATAAATACAATGTCGAAATTTGATACAAAAAGCGATAACTCTTCCACCCCCCTAAACCTTTACGAAATGAAGAAATTTTGGTGTCATTCGATCATACCTTAATCTAGGGCTAACCCTTTAAAAATAAAAGGTAAATGCCCCGGTTTTTTTTGTAAAAATATGGTTATTTACTTAGATGCTCATAACTTTTGTTGTAAGTAATATATCTTAAATATCAAAACGTACAGCCCTACTTCTCCAATTTATCAATATTGTGTAAAAAAAATATATCGAAAATGGACTATATTTCAGGCATGGGAAGCGTTATCGCTTTTTGTATGAAAATTTACAGATAGTCTTATCTTTTTAACCCAAAAGCTAAATATTTATTTCAAAAACTCAGTTACTTGAAATCTCAAATTTAAGAAGTGGTCGAGTCTGCAGCGCCTAATAAGGGTTCCGTAGGTAGCAAGCATAGACTAGCCTAAATTTAGAAAAAAACTATCATTTTTCTCCAGCAAAAAATACCTTGCTTTTCATAGTGTTTGTATGAAGGACAAAGTTGTATTAGTGATACTACTCAAACACTATTGACTATATCTCGGTTCAAATTTTCGTTGAAAGTATTGTTTTTAATTTTAAAGTTAGAAAGGGGGCATGGGGTACACATTTATCACTTTGAAAATGCCTATCTCAAACGAAGGACCTTGAGAAAAAAATGGTTATAGGAACCTCAATGTCATTGTTAAAGACTTATCTGATCTTTAAAATGACATTGAGGTTCCTAGATGGCTGCACTCTGTCGTGAGTGTGTGGCGAGTGCCACCATCTGGGGTAAAAATCGACCGACAACAGTAGCACACTTACAGCCTGGCCGCGAGCTGTCGCCCCTTGTCAGCCAGCAGGGTGCGCCGCGAGCGAGTATCGGACACCAGCTGCTCCAGCGACTCGATTGTGGCGTTCAGCTTCTTGAGCTCGTCGCGATTGGCGTAGTACTGCTTCGTCAGATCGTTCAGCTCCTCTATCTCGGGGGCTGAAGTAAGTGAGGGCTGATTACATTTTAGAACGCCAGGAGAGATATCCAACAGCATCCCTTATCCCGCTATCAAGCATCTCCCCCTGGCCATGACTGGTTGTGGTGGAGCCTCGCTACTGGCGAAATTCACTTTTGCTAGCAGCATGAATGGGCCGGCTCGTCCGGGAAACACGGTTCACACTCACAGAAAATCGACATTTGAGTCGTAGCTTTAGGTACCACGTCTATGCTTATCCGTTAGAGGAGTGACGGAGCCGGAGGCCCATTCCCTTCCCCTCTAGAGAGGCTAAACTAAAAGGCCGGCAGCGCTCTTGTCACACCCCTGATGTTGCAGTTGTCCATGGGCAGCGGTGATCACTAACCATCAGGTGACCCCCTTGCTCGTTTCCCGTCCTATATCAATCTCGACTTACTGTCTTCCCGCAGCGGAGATATGTGTCGTATGAAATAAGCATGCGCCGCGTGCACGACCCTTAGCATGGCTTCCAGCGCTGCGACGTGGCGTCTGGCAATGCTCTTGTCACACCCCTAGTGTTGCAGTTCTCAACAGGCAGCGGTAATCTCTTAGCATGAGGCAGGTAATAATAATAGATAAATAAATATATACGGACAAATCACACAGATTGAGCTAGCCCCAAAGCACAGAGTACTTTGTATCCCCAAAGTAAGTTCGAGACTTGTGTTATGGGATACTAACTCAACGATACTATATTTTATAATAGATACTTATATAGATAAACATCAAAGCCAGGTCAATCTGAAAAAGATCATGTTCCATCTTGACCTGACGTCACGTCTATGTTTTCTTAAAAGGCCGGTAGCGCTCTAGTCACGCCCCTGGTGTAGCAGTTGTCCACAGGTGGCGGTGATCACTTACCATCACATGATCAAATTGCTCGTTTGCCGTCCTCACCTGCCCCCGTAGCATGGCACGCGCGACAACGTTTATCGACTATCGCCATCTTGCTTTTCGCAATACTGAAGAGCGAGAAGGAGATAGTTTATCGCGCGATATAAACGGCGTCGCGGGAGCCATGCTACGGGGGCTGGTTCATCTGGTTTCATGGGCAATTTTCCATCTTGAATGTGCCCATTACGTGTGAACTAAAGTTTGCCGTCTTTCATCATAAAAAGCTATATTAAAAAAGACTTGATGATGCTCTCGGCTTACTGTCTTCCTGCAGCGGAGAGATGTGGTGCATGAAGTGCGCGTGCGCCGCGTGCACGACCCTGAGCGTGGCCTCCAGCGCCGCGACGTCGCGCTCCCGCCGCGTGATGTCGCCGTCCAGCGCCGCGCCGCGAGTGCGCAGCTCAGCACGTTCAGCCGCGAACTAAAAGACGTTATGTTATTTCTTGGTAAGGGTTAATAATGCTTTTCAGAAATACTTTCTGAAAGGAGGTTGTGCTGAACTCAAATCCGGGTTGTAAGTTCAATTTACTTCCTGAGAGAGGTAAGTAAATTTGAAAATCGAAGGCGGCTACGCGCCACGCATCGGCTCCTATAATACTCATTTTTTTTAAACAAGCGCACTGGTCACCCCAACTGGCTGAATGCATCAAGAGCGCAAAATATATATAAATAAAAACGGATTGGCGCGCGTTTTCTGATTTTATTGTTTATTGCAAATTGCATATATTTTTCCTCGCATTCATGATGTAAAGTAGAGTGTTCAACTCGAGTGTAAATGATCAATTACACCCTCGAACTATAAGCGCCCTCGCTCGCTTCGCTCGCTCATGCACCTAAATATCTCGGGTGTTATTGATCACTTACAACCCTTGTATAACAATCTACTATAAAACAAGTGCACTGGCCACCAGAAATGGCCGAATGCAATGCCACATAAAAACCGGTTTTCTTGTTTTATTCTTTGTAGCATATTGCAAATATATTTCCTCGCAATCATCATGATGAAAAGTAGTGTTCAACTCGAGTGTAAATGATCAATTGCAACCCTTTTATAACAGTCTACTATTATTACATTAGAAATTAAAATAGTGGAAAAAACGACGCCGTCGCCACAGGTATAGGTGACCAAAAGTAGCAATGCCTCTAGCTCCTCCGTGCTTCGTGGGACACGTTATGCTGTTGATCTCGGATGTCATCATTGATAGTAGTCGTTAAGCTATTTTAAATGCAGCTTGAAAAATCTGACACCAGTTTTGGCCACTTACACAAACAAGAAATCAACAAAAAAAAACATAAGGTACAAAAATTACAGTTTTGTTACCTTTATCTTGAAGAAAGTCACAGAAAGTTGTTGTCCAGATTCGTCTTTTCCGAGTGATCCAATAAAGATCTCGTATCTAAAACAACAATGAAAACGGAAGTATTAATAAATTAGCCGAGTCTGTGGCTGGTATCTGCGAACCAAATAACCTAGTCTTTAATAGATAAGGCATGTTTTCCGAGGCAAAGATGGCCTCGGAATATTCCTGTGTAAATAAAATTCCTGTCTCGGCGTCTTCCTGGGTGTAAAGAGGCAGTAGAACTAGGCGCCGTTTGAGGGATCTCCCTCAGTTTATTTCTATTTGCATCTGCAAATAGAAATTAACTGCCCTTGCACCTGCAGTGTATGTCAATGTAAGTCCTGGTTTTTTTTTCTGAAAGGACAATAGGCAGAGACCTGGAGGCATCGCGTTGGGACGACGGTCTATTAGGACTAATATTGCTCTGGTTCATTCTGTTCTGTTTCTCGAGCTTCATATACGACGGTGTGAATATTGAAAGTGCATACCTCTTTTTGAGTTGTTCAATGCGTTGTTCCCGCTCGCGTATCTCGCTGCGCAGCTTGCCGCAATCCTCGAACAGCGCGCGTTTCTGTACGCTGAACATGTCGCGACGTGCCGCGATCTCTACTAGGCGCTCGTTCATGGCCTGCCAAAGGTGATTGATTGTATACAGGGTTATTTTTTAAACATCAATAACCTCGGAATCAAAATCCCTAACAGAATATACTCACAAGAAAAAAAGCGAAAATCGGAGAAAAAAAAACTGGACCTCCCATACAAATTCACCGATAAGCTGGTCGAGATTCTATGGGAAGTAAATGTTTTTTTATTTCACCTTTTTTCTTGTGGGTATTTTATGTTGGGGATTCTGATTTCGATACTTAGAGGTTATTGATGTGTAACAAATAACCATGTATATAAGAGGTTTCTGTCTCGCTCTTGATGCCTATAAGGCACACGCACCAACCAACCACGCACATGCACACATCAAAGAAAGCGTCTTCTCCTTAGTATCCTGATAGAAGTGTTTCAATTTTTGATGTACAATATTTACCCCTGTTCTTGAAATAGAGACCATAATTCTGTGCAAAGACTTACGGTTGACCTACTAAACTATACCTATATCAGTTTTTATACGTGCGAGCGGCACACCAACCTCTAGTATTTCCGTCTCTTTCTATGCTAAAGACTATGGATGTGCAAGTGCATAAGTTTATTTATCTACTCACAACTGATATTATTTTAAGAACAAAACTAAACCTACGTCAGATAAGATAATAAATTTGATTAATGTAACATTGGTCATTACTACCAGTTTCTGAACTCATTTTTAGTGGGTTTATTGTATATGTGTATCTAGATAACATAGGTGATGTCAGATAAAATAGCTTACGGCGTCAAGCTGCAGTCGCTGCGAGTCCAAGGAGAAAGCAGTGTCGTCCAGGCCGGCCAAGGCGCGCGCCGCGTGCGCCACCTTCAGCCTCATCAGGGCTTCGTCTACTCTCGCTTTTCTCCACACGTCGCGGGAGATTTTGAGGTCCTTCTCGCCGCCTTCCACGCTCAGTATGGAAGACTTCAGACGACTTTGCTGGTGGAATATAATAATGTAGATTAGTTTTATACTCTTATCACATACATAGATAGATACACTTATTATCACGTTTTTATCCCTCACAGGACAGGCAGAGATCAAGGCCATAAAACTCAAAGGCCACGTTTATCATGTTAGTGGGCGTTAAGGTGCAAAGCCGAATCAAAATAGTGATGAGTTGCGAGCCGCATTGCATATAACGTGATTCCTCTTTTTTTGTCTGCATAAATTTTAAGGTAATGTGGGTAGTTTCAAAAATAGTGCATATTAGATACAATATTACTTATAAAGATATAAATAGCGCATGATGCCAGAATGCTAGCAGATCCTCCCGGTAGATCCCGTAAAATATATCCGTCGTCGTCGCATCTCCCGAAAGCTACTAAATACCGACATAGTCTACTTTTGCAAACACTGGAGTGGGATTGGAGCCACTTAGTTAGACTAAGATTCAACAGTATCCCTTATGAACGAATGCCGAGGGTTAATTTACACGTAAATTTCACGTAGTATATTATTTACACGTAGTGTAGGACGTCCTCAGGCACGGTGGAGTGATGATTTGCGCAAGATGGCTGGCAGAAGCTGGATGCGAGCAGCCGAAGATAGATCTCGATGGCGTGCAATTGGGGAGGCCTATGTCCAGCAGTGGACGAGTATAGGCTGATGATTGTGAAATTCCGTCATCTGTCAGCAGTTTACGGAACGCAACTTGAGGTTAAAATAAAGCTAAATAGTGGTGTCAGCTGACCAGTCTCGTGTGCTCCTGGCTGCGCGCCTCCAGCTCGCGCGTGAGCCTGCGCATGTCGTCCAGCAGCCGCGCCGAGTGCCGCTCCAATAGCGCCACGCGCGCTGCGTGTCGAGCGCTCACGTCTTTCAGTCTGCAACGTACAAATGAGGGTTTTCAGAATTGATTTTTCCCCCAGGTGGCGACACTGTGACGATAGGTCGAACTGTCAAAATCCACCAATCATACGCACACAATATTACGCTAAGCGGGGCGCGCGCGGGGAGGTGGGGGCGTTCTGCGTAGCTCGCAGCTAACATTCAATCCGCAATAAAGTTTGGTGCAACCTGTATCTTACCCTCTCCACTTCGTCTTTCCGACACTTCGTTGCACATCCATTAATTAGATGCCTCATTTCCACGCGCCTTGTGGCTGTGGATTTATTTATAACTAAGCAGTCGTACCCGACTGCGCCCTTCCTTCCTCATGAATCACTATCTATTGCTGAAAACTTCATTAAAATCCGTTGAGTAGTAAAAGATCTAAGCAAACAGACAGCGGAAGCGACTTTATATTATGTAAGGATAAGGAAGTCGCTGCGATGTTGGAACACTGATGCAGCGCCCGTTTACATTGGCTGTTTATTTACATAGCAAAATTACTGCTTCTACAACTGCGGTTCTCTTTTAATGAAATAGAACTATTTTTAAAAGTCTCGAAGCAGCCGTACCTGTTCTCTCTTTCCAGCAGCTCCGCGGAGCATTCTCGCTGGGCTTGTTCGCCCTCCATGTGCAACACGCGAGCACCGAGCGTCTCCACTTGATAACACTGGAAAAATACATACAATGTAACATAGCACATTTAAGTGCGTTCCACTCATTATTTCTTGAGGAAGTCTCTTCTTCTCACTGATTTTCTATTTAAAATAAGAGAAAAGTCATCCTTATATGTTTGTGTTTATATATGATGTGTATATTTATATATTTAATTATATTATATAGTTATATTTAATCAATTTCGCTTTATTGCCCATACTCAATTTTCTGTTTGGTCCTATGGTCGACTGGCAGAGAAGGCCATATGGCATCAAGTCCACCATTTGTACACTTTTGTTCTAATTTGTGCAATAAAGTTTAAATTAAAAAAAAAAACATCGAATCTCCTCCTTCTTCGAACTCGGTTAAAAGTGTGAAGTGAAGACACTAGGTTATTACCACAACTGCATCCGCGTAAACCATTCTGATTTACAGACTAATGCAATGCAATGTTTCAATAATTTTTTGTGCGAATGAGCAACTAATATTCTTCAACACATAAATCACAACAAACTGTCAAATTATAATACACTAGCTTGCACCAGCGATTCCACTCGCGTTAATGTCGATCCCTCTGGAACAGTACTTTTCTCCGGGATGAAAGGTAGCCTGCGTCCTTCTCCGTACTCCTGACAATGTGTATCCGAAATTTCATGTTGATCGGTTCAGTAGATAGGGCAGGAAAGCGAAACAAACAAACAAACTCACTTTCGCATTTATAATATTAGTTGGGACTTTGGGACTAGCTTTCGCTCACGTTTTAGTCTATCCCTCAGGAACAGTACTTTTTTACGAAATGAAAGGAACCCTATATTGTTATCTGTACCTAACTCAGACAAAGCATAAGCAAATTTCAACGATGATTGGTTTAGTAGTTGAGGCGTAAAAAGTAACAAACACAACTCACTTTCGAATTAAAATTTATAACATTAGTATTGTTTGTTAGCAAAGGATTAGTTAGCATAGGATTAGTAAGATATAATAAAAACTGACTTGTGGCTGAAACTTGCCGTGTGGTTCCCGGCAGAGTAGAATAGGACCGCTCCAAGTCATCTCGTGGATGTCGTAAAAGGCGACTAAGGAAACACAAGCTGAACAAAGCTTTTTAACATCAAAGAGACCTCTCCAACCCGTCTGGCCAGCGTGGAGAGTGTAGGCCAAATCCTCTGACTACTCAGGCTAGTATATGGCTCTGGTAGTACAGAGAGGGTCGTGCTCCTGCAGTGGAGACTAGAAAGACCTGATGATGATGATGATGATGAATAAAAACTGAAGAAAAACTTATACAAAGATAAAACATGCTCCAAGGTTAAAACGCTTACTCGTAAACAAGAGAAGTTTTTTTTTAAAAGTATGTCCCACAGCTGGGCAAAAGCCTCCCCTTTTTAATTTTTTAAGTATCTCTGTCTCTAGCCTTCTCCTTCCAGTTTCTTAGTTACGGTAAATTATAAAATGGAGTTTCTAGAAGTTTCTAAAGTCTACAAGATAACTTACAACTGCATAAAGCGCTTCTTTCTGACTCTGAAGCTGGCGTTGCATGACACGTTGCTTCGCCTCCAACTTGCTCATCACGGCTTTCGAAGCTAAACAAATAAAAAAATATATATTTTCTTAGATAGCTCTCTGAAGTGGCAGTGGGCGGGGCATATAGTAAGAAGAACCGATGACCCAGGGTTCTTGTATGGCGACCACGTACCGGCAAATGCAGCATTGGACACCCACCGACCAGGTGGTCGGACGCCTGTGGAGTGACCAAGATTTCTGGAAGGCGCTGGATGCAGACCGCTTCCAACCGGTCGTATGGAAATTCTTAGGGTAATGTTTTCTTATATTTTCGCGATTGTTACACATTTAAATAATTTAATCAATCTCAAGTTACCACCAGCTTGGGGTCCAGTCATCAATTTAATCAAATCTCAAGCTAAGCAGAAGACTGCAAGACCTTTAGACACCGTGAGCCAATACTGCGTACATCCGGAACGTTATCAATAAATATTTTAGGCGGTAGATTTTGCAGTTCGTATAAAATACTAGCCAAATGTCAACTTAGTCTGCCTGCGACCACGAACACTGTAAAGTGCTCGAAACGTTAGGTGTATAAATAATGTAATAAACGCGATAAAAACCGTATTAAAATAATTTTATTTAAATTCTTAGGGGAACCTATGTCTAGCAGTGGAATTCTTGCGGCTGCGATGATGATGATGTGACTGACAAGCGGGACGGGAAGCCGTGTGGTTCCCGGCAGAGTAGAGTAGGTCCACTCCAAGTCTTCCCGTCGTCGATGTCGTAAAAGGTGACTTAGAGAACACAAGCTAAACAAAGCTTATAAACATCAAAGAGACCACTCCAACCCGTCTGATCAGCGTGAAGAGTGTAGGCCAAATCCTCTGACTGCTCTGGCTAATATATGGCTCTGTTACTACAATCAAAATCAAAACGTTTATTCAGAAAATAGGCCTTTGCAGGCACATTTTCACGTCATATCGTATTTAAAATTATCAAATTAGATAATATGTATTTAGTTAATTGTTCAAAAGCTACAGACTACTAGTGTTTCGGAACCGACCACTGCAGAGAAGAAACGCCGAAAGAAACTCTTTTCAATAATTTTGGTCGCCTTCTCGCCTGAAGGGCTTTATACAATTACGTATATTTATATATTTATATCTTTATTGTCTTTTTCTTTCTTTCATAGAGGGTCATAATCCTGCAGTGGAGACTAAAAAGACCTGAAAATGATGACTAGAAGGGAGGCCTTTGCCCACAAAAAGCTGACGAAAAGACCTTTGAGCTGCATGTAGAAGAGTTTTTCCTCGTTCTTGAGCGCCAGCAGTTTCTGCTGCTCCACGAAGGAGCAATGCATGGCGCGCTGTTGATTCACTGTCACCCCCGTGGCGTAGCGTTCTTCTTCCTAGGGATAAGGATATAGCGGAGTTTGATCAAAGGCCTAGTTTCATTTCAATAGTAATGGTGCTCCCACACTGCTGTTAAAAATGTTTAAATCAATATTAATTGTAATAGTTTTTTATTTTCATCTTATTATGCATTCTCATCATGTTAGAAAATGTTTGTAAACATTTTTAACAGCAGTGTGGGAGCACCATTACATAACAAAAACATTACGATACATATTTTTTTTATTTTGAATGTTGAAACAAAATTGCGAAAGATTACTGCGCTTTTCAGCAAACTGTTACCAGCCACCTATAAACCGTGACACGCTTTATTTTTATCAAAAAAATACGTGTCTAATATTTTGTGATGATCTAACTGAATTATTTTGACCCAAGGAACAAACCCACCTACACCTATTGAATATGGCAAAAATCTTAAGCATCTTTTCATCCTAAGAAATCATTTCCTTATTTGGACTATAAGTATAGTTCGACTAAAAAATATTTTTTGTAAACCCACTAATAGTTTCTGAGATATGAGCAGGCACAATATACATACGTATATGTACACTTATGAAATTTGGTACTGGATTTTTAACTAAAAACAAACCGTACAAACGTCTCAATATTATATACATACGGGTACAATCGATAACCGCATTTTTTTAATTTAGTTAAAAAATAATACAGTCCTCGTTCTTTTCGGAAGGTGGTGAAAATAAACAAATACGAAAGTAATAAGCAATGATCGGATAATCTGGTGCTTATATACCTAAACTTCTTTCCACCTAAGTATAATGTGGATATTCCTTCCTGAATTACTAAGTAATTCCGGATCCCCGGGATTAAGTAGTAATACGAGAACCCTCTCATATACCAACATACCCATGTTAGCATTATTCAATAAAAATAAATGATTTTCACAATGAGCTCTAACTATATTTTGTATGCAGGTCACATTTGAAAAGCATGTCCGTATTATTCTTTCGTAGGAATAAAATTGATGTTTAGGTATATTAGCACCCTATTATCCGATCACTGGTTATAAGACAAACAGTGTGTATGTACTCACATTCAGCATTTCTTCTAACTCCTTGGCGCGTTTCTCTGAAGACTTCGACTTGTCAGTGGACTCTGCCACTTTTTCTTTTAGATCTTTTATCTGCGATAAATAGATGAAATTATAACAATAGGAACGAAAATACATATATCAAAGGCAAAGTCAAGTCAAAGAGTTTTATGCAAAATTGGATAATTGTATCTCTTTTCGAACGTCATATTTTTTACTTTATTATTATTTTAAATTTTTAATATGCAAATCGAAAAACTACTAGCGTTTCGTAATGACCACTGGTGAGAAGAATACGCCGAAAGAAACTCAATCCAGACTCTATCAAGACCCAAGACCAGTCGGTCAGTTTTCACATCATCAAAACTATAAACCTTAAGGGCACCGGCAACCAGCACTAGGCCAACTAGTGACACCAATAATTTAATTCCTTATACTTTACAAATAAAATCAAAATCAAGAATCTAAGTAACATAAGCCTTAGTAAATAACCTAAAGTATTTTTGGAATCATGTTTTCTCTCTCTGCACTTAAGGCGCTGTTATAGAAGCACTAGCAGATTATTTTTATCCTACATTATATTGAAATAAAAATAAAAAATTAACATGTACCTAACTAGTATATACTTGTAGTATTTTGGTATTACTTCAAGTTATTTACTAGTGCATTATTTGAAGAGAAAAACGGATTAACGCCAGAAGCGGCCACTTTTGGCGTTAATCCATTTTTCTCTAAAATTTATCAAACGAATATTAGTGAAAATTAATATTTATAAATTATTTTCATGATAGATTTTTTAAATTCAATATGATTTAGGATTAAAAGATTTAATTGCTGGCTGACACTAGTGTCACTATAAAAACACCTTAATGATTTGTTTATCCTATCCTAAACCCTATACATAAACTTATGTAAACATGCCTTTTCAATAAAAAATCATAAATAAATATATAGGGACATATCACACAAATTGAGCTAGCCCCACAGTAAGTTGTGAACTTGTGTCGTGGGATACTAACTCAACGATACTATATTTTATAACATATACTTATATAAATAAACACCCAAGACACAGGCCAATCTGAAAAAGATCGTTTTCCATCTTGACCTGGCCGGGGATCGAACCCGGGACCTCCGTGTCGCAGGCTGGCGTGTTAACCACTGCGCTACGGAGCTCGACAATCATGAACAAATTAATCGATGACGTCAACATCACGACGATTCCTGGAAAGTCAGTCATGGGTTCCATGGTGGTATCATCTTTGACGTTCGGATTACATTTTTATCTTTCATATAAATGTGTACTATTCTTAGACCTACTGCCATTATCTAACGGCAACTTTTTGAAACTTAGTGTGCCAGAGCACATGTCTCCAGATGAGACATCTTTTCCTGTAAAATTATAATATCTATGGGTATACTAATCGTAAAAGCGTTTATAAAATTAGTTCTAAAATATAATAAATATATACGGACAAAACCGTATGATGATGCCGTGTGGTTCCCGGTAGAGTAGAATAGGACCACTCCAAGTCTTCCTGTAGATGTCGTAGAAGGCAGCTTAGGAAATACAAGCTAAACAAAGCTTACAAACATCAAAGAGACCTCTCCAACCCGTCTGGCCAGCGTGGAGAGTGAAGGCCATATCCTCTGACTGCCCTGCCTAATTATGGCTTTGGTGGTTCAGAGAGGGTCGTGCTCCTGCAGTGGAGACTAAAAAAGGTGACGATGATGATGATGACGATACGGACAAATCACACAGATTGAGCTAGCCCCAAAGTAAGTTCGAGACTTGTGTCAATCTGAAAAAGATCATTTTCCATCTTGACCTGACCGGGGATCGAACCCGGGACCATCCGTGTCGCAGTCAGGCGTGTTGACGCTGCGCCACAGAGCTCGTCAAATACAAAATATGTAGATACAGAGTTCAGACTGATTTTGAACCTATGAACTATATTAAAATCTCGGAATCAGAATCCCTAATGAAATACAGAATCGAATGAAAAAAGGTGAAAATCGAAAAATAAAATCGGACTTCCCATAGAAATTCACCCAGCTGATCGGCGACTTTGTATGGGACGTCTAAAAATGTTTACGTTTTATTCCTTATTTTTCTTACAATTCTGCATTCTAATAAGGATTCCGAACCCGAGATTACAATACAGTTCATAGGTTCAAAATCAGCCTGTATACTGGCCTTCTGGACCAAAACTTGCAGCCCGATGTCCTTCTTGTGTTGCTCCTCCATAATGTAGCGGTTCTCCATGTGAAGCTTCTCCAACATGTTGCGCATGTTGCTCAGCTCGCGTTGGAGGCAGGCCACCTGGAAACCGGTCACCAGTATTAGCTCCCAACTGGGATATATTCTATTTTAACACGCTTCACTTGTATGTAACTAACTATGTATGTAAGAAAATCTTGGAATCTTAATTTGACCCACTTCCCGGTCTTCGATTAGGATGAAATTTTGCACATGCTCTGAGTTTTGATGACAATACATGAAAAGCGTATTTTTTTGTTTTTTTAAACTATTATTATATATAATCTACAAAAAACATATGTATTAATAAATAGATATATAAGGACATACAACACAAATTAAGCTAACCCCACAGTAAGTTGTGACTTGTGTCGTGCGATACTAACTCAAAGATACTATATTTTAATAGATACTTAAATCTCAGAATAGACTTAAATATATATAGTCGTGTGGTTCCCAGAAGAGTAGAATAGGACCTCTCCAAGTCTTCCCGTGGATGTCGTAGAAGGCGACTTTGGAAACACAAGCTAAACAAAACTTATAAACATCAAAGAGACCTCTCCAACCCGTCTGGCCAGCGTAGAGAGCGTAGGCCAAATCCTCTGACGAATCTGGCTAATATATGGCTCTGGTAGTATAGAGAGGATCGTGCTGCTACAGTGGAGACTAAGAAAGAAGAAGAAGAAAAGAAGAAGTGCCACCATTATCTGGCGAAACTTCTAAATCCCGGCTGAAAATTTGGAACGAGAGATATCCAACTGCATCCCTTATCCCTCTATCAGAGCACCTACCGCCTGGCCATGATTTACCTTGGTCGACTTGGAAGTCCTTGAACAGACTCCGGACCCAAGTTGGCCGAAGCAAGGAGAATATGAACAGGTGGGGCTACAGCTCGGAAATCTCTTGTTCCTGTGGTGCCACCCCTCAGACCATGGCACACTTATTATCTTGCCCTGCGTGTCCTACCACCTGTACATGCGAGGACCTATATCAGTAGCAGAGTTTTGGTCAACACAAATATAATTTGCCCGAGTCGATACGCTAAGAAGAAGTGGAGACTAAAAAAGAGAAGGTCTATAGAACATGTTTATAGATATATATATATATCAGTACTACTACAACTGTCTCTCTTCAATGTTGCACGTAAGATGTGATGAAAGAACGAAATCATTACAAGTTGTTCTAAGCCATTGAAGTGTCGGCATCAGGCTCTTAGCACATGTCCCCACACCTCGCCGCAGATAGCGGCTATGGCTTAAAAATAGATGTGTTTGTATGTTTGTGTTGTAATGTCTTTCTTTAGCATTAATAAAAGTGGTTGATGTAATGTTGTGCATATTACAGATTTGGTGGTGTAAACACTAGAATTAGTTCTTTATATTGTTAAAATTATATGTTTGTGTTTATATTGTTGATATGCCTTAATAAATAAATACCTCGCTGTGCAGCGTGGCGTTGAACTCCGCCAGTTGCTGGTACGCCAGCCTGACTTGGCTGAGCCGCTGCGCTAGCGTCATGTTCTCGCGCATGGCCTCGTGGTTGTTCCCGCGCTGCAAGTCGCAGAACGCTTGTTGCTCGCGGCACTCTTCAGCGATTTTGTTGGCTTCCGCTTCCAAGACTGCGTAATCCTGATTAAAAAAAAACTCCATGTAAAGCATTTAAGCACGAGAAGCTATAAATTAAGTACATCAATAAACTTCTATTGAGTTGGAGTTACCTAACGACAATATTATGAGTTAACCAAATACAATTGACTTAAATTACTATACGGGTAATACGAAATTAAAGACCAATTCCAATTAGTCGGGTTATATTTTAACGATACAAAACGCTGTCGCTCAATGATTTTTGGTACAGGAACGAGTTCGACTCCGTGAATGTAAACATTTGGTCCGCATTTTTGAGATTTATAATAAAGTGTCTGTAACAGTTTTTTTTTGCTATAACTTGTTTTTTTTTATTAGCTATTGAGTCTCACTGATTTATAATAAAGTTTCTGAAACAGTTTTTGCTATAAGTTAGTTTTTTTTGTTGTCAGCAACTGAGTCTCACTGTAGGGAAAAAGCTTTTTTATGTTACCAAGTATTTTTTTCACCTGCAAACTGCCTCCATTCTTTATGAAAACAGAATTCTAACCATCTGTTTTTTGGTTTACCATTTGACACAAAATATATACAACAAAAATATTATATTTTATTTCATCCAAATGTTGCGAACCCCTGAACATATGTTTACATAATTTATAGCTTCTTATGACGGGGAGTTTAGTACTTACTTATCTCATACGGCTACAAACATGCCTTTTGAATAAAAATAATAAACGCGATTATCCAGCCAAAAACTTTACTCCAGTGTCTTTTATTCTTTTTATATTATACCAGCAATTTTCCGGCGACTTCATCCGCGTAAATTATAGCCTACGTCACCCACAAATAAATTAGATTTCTATAGGTGAAAGCATAGATTGGTAAAATAATTTCTAAAATTGGTCTAGTTAGTTTTGCAACCTATTCAATGCAAACAAACAATCAAATATTTCGTCTTTTTTAATATTAGCATAGACGACCTACATGAAAAATATATTCAGACATGAATAAGTTACTCTGAAAACCATAAAAGATGTATTATTTTCAGAGTAATTTATTAATGTGTTTCTGGGATTTGGGTTTCTTGGGTAGTCTGGTAAAATGGACCAGCAAGGCTGAGCCCCAAGTCTTGGATAAAAAAACCAAACGAGGGTTCCTTCTGAAGTGTAACACTACCACAGCACTAGCCAGTATCATTGTGATACCTTTAAGTAATAAAAGTAAAGTAAAAGTTTAAATACTTTTTTACTTTTACTTTAGTCCTAAGCATCAGTTGGTTTTTAAGTAAGATTCTCTTTTAGCTTACCTCTCTGATGTGTCTAATGTCCGTGTCTCGCTGTCGGAGATTTTCGACCGCACTTGTCCACATCTGCATCATCTGCTTCCTCTGTTCCATGCCCTCCATCACCTGCAATATAATAAGAAAATGGTAAAACAAGAAACACCACAACCAATCAGAGATTTTCTAGTACTAATCTGCCAGATACTCAGTACTGGAAATGTCTGATAATTCATTTCAGCATCATCAGTTAAGCATTTTGTATAATATCGAACAAAAAAAAAACGTTTATACAATTGCATATTTTATATTTAGCCGTGTGGTTCCTGGCATGGCCATTTAGTTCCCGGCAGAGTGGAACTGGAGTAGAAGGACCACTCCATGTCTTCCCTTGGACGTCGTAGAAGGCGACTTAGGAAACACAAGCTAAACAAAGCTTATAATCATCAAAAGGACCTCTCCAACCCGTCTGTCCAGCGTGGAGAGTGTAGGCCGAATCCTATGACTGCTCTGGTAGCACAGAGAGGATCATACTCCTGTAGTGGAGACTAGAAAGACCTGATGATAATGAATACAACATACCTGCACGGAAATCCTTTCACAGGCCCTCTCTTCAGCACTAAGGTTAGAGACGAGCTCAGCAAGGCGGTCGTGCATGCGGTCATGTTCTAGCTTCAATTTCTGCCTCTTTGTCTCTAATGCCTGCAAAAATTATAATTAGGTATACTTCATTTTTGTCTAAAATAGTAAGAGCTACAGTAAGAGACATTTTATAAGAAATGGTTAGAATTGACTTAAGATACCTAGGAAGATAATTAATGAAGGAAGTAGACCTATACCCAGCAGTGAGCTAAAATGAGTTATATAAAAAAATTAAGTATGATAAATGATTCTATTGTAAATTACAGTACACCAAATATTTTTTGTCAATTTTGTGATACAAAACGTGTCAAATATATTTATTCATCACAGAAAAATCAGGGCCGTACAGCCCCTGAGTGAGAAATGTGCGGGGCGCAGAAAATAGGGGCAAAGGTGCAATCGTTAGCAGGAAAAAAATCAGCATACCATTTTAGGTTTATTATAACATTAGGATTTTGTTTCTATATTTAAACATTTTAACAGGCATACCCTAACAACACCAAAACATTACAAATTTTAAATAACTATATGTAATGTTTTCTTATGTTTTCCCGATTGTTACACATTTAAATAATTTTTTGCGTTTATTACATTAACTATGTGTAGCTATGTCAGTAACAGTAGCAAGCTTAGCTAGGAATGTTTCTAAAAATTAACTGCGCTCAGTACTGATCCAGGAAAAGTTGTCAAATTTTGCAACTAGAGGTAGAGAAGCTATATAAAATTTGGAAAAAAAAATTATATTCTTCACTTCTACGGCAAGGGTGCTTCATAGGTTTCACACCTATGAGAAAGTAATATGTTGGCTTATTATTTACTAGCAAAAGGCAGGAGTTGTGTCGTATAAGGAGATCAAGAGAATGGCTGAGAACCGAGAGACATGGAGAGTACTCCACCGACAGTTCTTAAATTATAGATAGATAGATTATTTACTAGCAGTCCACCCCGGTTTCACCCGTGGTACATACTTAGCCTATGGCACTTAGAGATAACGTACATATTCGAGGTAAAAGAATTTTTAAAATCAGTCCAGTAGTTCCCGAAATTAGCGCGTTCAACCAAATAAACAAACATTCTCTTCAGCTTTATAATAGAGTCATAGTTTCGCACACAGGCTTTGCCCGGGGTCGGCGTGGCCCAAAAAATCTTACTTTAGCTTTAGACAAGTCCTGCTTGGTGAACTGTTCAATGGCGGATATGTCGCCCGCGCTGCGCTCCAGCGCCGCGCGCCACTCCTGCAGCGCGCCGCGCTCGCCGCACACTTCACTCTTCAAGGAATCTGCCTTCTTGAGCAGGCGTCCAATGGTAGCTGAAACAATTCAGTGCTTTCCCATGTAAAACATGTAAATTGAAATAGAAGATTAAATTAGTACTTGACTTCATGTATCAGCCAGAACACTTACACAAATGAAAAACAAACAAAGTTTTCACTTTCTTCTTACATCGGTCCATCCATAGTTATATTATAGAAACTAACATAAGATAAATACATTATTTAAAAAAGGGTCATTCATATTCTAATTTGTCGGGATTGCCACCTATAATTTCAATGACATTATATTCTGATTTCTGTTAACGACCAGCTGCCAATACTTAATTATGCAGCTTAACAATTTTCAACACATTTTCTTGCCATTTGTAAGCACAGCTATTTCATTATTTTGAAAAACAATCTACCTATTTTATAAAGTTATAATGGGAAGGGGAGAGCAGCCAAATATTATGTTTGCCATGTCCCGTGCAGCCCAAACAATACCTACTACCTATGCAGTCCACAGCTTGCTAGCAAGCCACCTCAGCATCCTGTTAAACTGTTCTGTGATTGTTGACTTAAAAGTAAAGACAAATATCTCAATTATACCTTGAGCACGCTCAATGCGGACATTAATATCCTTGCTCTGCTTATTGCTGTCAAGGATGTCCCTGTCGAGGCGGTCTGACTCGTTGCATGCCAGCTGCTTCAGCTTCACCTCCTGCTCCAGCTGTTGCTTATGAGCAAACAAAAGGCGCTGGAATAATTTATTACTAATTAATAATTTGCAAGAAAAAATTTTTGTCCCACTTATTAGACATTGAATTTTTATGAATTAACTTACTGTATTCTCCTGATATTCAGAATGGACATAGTCCTTATATTTGTTGAGATCGGCACGCTTTTCATTTTGCAGTATAAGCGCTTCTTTGAGCTTCTGGATCTCATTTTGCCTGAAATATAAAAGATTTTAGTAGAATACATTGGATGATTATTTGTCATCAATTTATCATAGATCAGATTACTTTGACGATTTCAGTACCTAGCGATAAGCAGTGTTTCAAGATTTTGATTATCCGGATTTGCTAAAGGAATTCTTGTACCCTGATTCCAACCAAGTTCCTCTAACAGCTGCGCCATATAGCCAGGCACTTTGCTTTTCTCACTCATGGTAGCTAGCTAAAATTAGGTTCAGTGAAATCAGATCTAGGTATTTAATATTACTTCACAAAAGTAAAAGTCAATAAAACTCATACAAATAACAAAACTATAAACTTGTTAGATCAATATTGTGTAAATATCGTTGTGATATTGTTGGTAACTAATCCCCAAAAACAAATTCAGCGCCATTTATCAAAACAAACGACTTGACAGTGACAACCGGTGACAGCATGTTGTAGTAGCAAGCAAATAGTAAAAACCGTAAAATTAAAAAAGATAATTTAACCAACTTGAAAAGGGTATTATGAGTTCACAAATGTTTTAAAAATCTAAATCGACCTATTCGTTCAATTTAGATTTTTTCAGTATCTTGGTAGTGCCTACCGTTAATAAAATGCTCTGAATCGCAGGGTCTCGGATTTGAACCCCAGTCTGATCAAATTGTAAAACTTTTGGCTTGTTTCTTGGATATATAAAATATACTCATCATTAAGAGTATGATGTAGTCACTTTGTTTTGTCATCCATCATATCATCACTATCGAGCGTAAAAATTGTGGTTGCATCTTGAGCGGTAACGCTTCAGAGCCTGAGAATGAGATGTGAAAGTGAGTTTGTTTGTTCATTTGTTTGTTTGTTACGCTTTCACGCCCAATCTACTGAACCGATCATCATAAAATTTTGCATACACATAAGTTAGGGTACTTAGAAGGAGATAGGCTATATATCACGCGGGTGAAACCGCGGGTAACAGCTAGTAGAATATAAATAGGGCGACTGTGTGCTAACTAATGTGGAAATCTTGTTTATTTCAATATCTATAAGCCTATCTGAAAGAAGCCACAGGCAAGTTATAATTAAAGTTTTTATATCTTTACATACAAAATGCACAAATCAATGAGCTACTTAAAATTTATATACCTATAACTTTTTCACTGTGCGAGAAATAGGCGCCTGAGGTAGGGCTTTAATAAAAAAAAGTATAGTTACAGGTCACTATAACTTTTTTTTCAGGTACACATTTTTATTTGATATCTATTTTTCAGTGTTATCAACAAATTAATTATTACTATAAATGAACCAAGTTTCAGATGAATGTATTCAATGTTTGGGGTGTAATTGAGATTTAGCATTTAGAATGCCGCGTGGTTCTCGGCAGAGTAGAATAGGACCACTCCAAGTCTTCCCGTGGATGTCTTAGAAGGCGACTTAGGAAACACAAGCTTAACAAAGGTTATAAACATCAAAGAAACCTCTCCAACCCGTCTGGCCAGTGTGGAGAGTGTAGGCCAAATCCTCTGACTGCTTTGGCTAATACATGGCTCTGGAAGTTCAGAGAGGGTCGTGCTCCTGCAGTGGAGACTAAAAAAGACCTGATGATGATGGGAATTTAGCACCCAAATAACAACATAACTTTCCCTTAAGCGTCCGTTGAGTAATGCAGTCTCTAAGACAATACCGGACAGACATACAAAAGAGAATTTGCTGACAAGCTGAAGCAGAGACACTTCGCTAGCGCTTCACGCATGATAATATTCAAAACGAGTGCAAGTGGTGTCTCAATAATTTTATAAAACATAATGTACTATTTTTTTTTCATGTCGGGGTATACATACATACCCCGACATGAAAAAAAAATAGTGGATGGATTTTAATCTTCACACAGCTTACACATCAGTGACATAGGCTATAAATTATTACATGGACAAAGTAGCAGAAAGAAGTTCTATTAATATTCTAATGACGAACGAATTAAATCTATTATTTTCTATTAAACTTTTTCAAAGCAAAATCAGTATTTTGAAAACTTTTCACAAAGTTTGCTTCGATGAATGAATGCTGTAAAATTACTTGAAATGATGCCAAAGATATGATTGCGCAGTATTCTAAAAATACTTCGTTAGATTTAGTTTCACGCTGTGAAGTCAGTATGCTGTGGACGGTTCTTTAGCTAAAATACATTTTTGTGGATTTTACGTTACAATGAGTGCAACTGCAGCGTCTTTATCTTGTCCTATATGTGCTCATACCGGAGCATTCGATTCTGTTCAATCACTCAGGGACAGATTGATTTATGTGTCTACGAATAAAATGCTGTGCCCAGTATGTCAAGAGGAAGTTGTTGGATTAGATAAATTAACCATTCATTTATTTAGCCATGTGAAATTGCTAACTACGAAATGCTATCAAGATAAACAAGGATTTGAGAAGAACGCGGAATCTCCAAAGAATGAAAAGCAGGCAATACAACAAAAAAAATCGAGGTCAAGCGGGGCCAAAAATAAAACAACATCATCTACATCCAACGATCCTATCAAATATGTAAAGATCTTTCCAAAATTGCCTGTTATTTCTTTAAATACAGTTCCTATACTAGACATATCACAAGCTTCAGGAGAAATTAGTAATCCAGTGTATGTGCCAACAGTGAAAACAGAAAATACAATATTAAGAACCAACACTACATGTGATATTTGTGGTTTACAATTTGTTGATACAAATATTCTGAAGATGCATAAATGTTTAATTCACAATATAGATGAAAATGCGAATCAGAATTTTACACGGTATCAGTGCCATATCTGTCCAAAAAATTTTAAAATGAGAGGATCTTTGATGGTGCACTTAAGGGTGGCACATTATGGATTTCTTTCTGGAAATAATATTTCTGTATCAAAAGCTAATGAAGAAGAGATAACAAGCAACGAGCTAGATCCGATTAATGACGATAAGGTGGAGAGAAACGACAATAAACAATGGCAATGTGATGTTTGTCGGAAGTGTTTTACCACAAAGTATTTTTTAAAGAAACACAAGCGTTTACACACAGGTTAACAATTGGTGTATTTTTGAGGTAATTCATACTAACCAAAATAATAAATATTAAATCCATAGGTATCTCCAGACAGCGAGTACTTGGCAATTTTTAACTCAGCTTCAGACGCTTAAAACATGTCTTACTTACAAATTAACAAATTTGGATAGACTTTGCTTCATTGGCCGATTTCATCATAAAGATTGTTCACAAGGTGTTAAGTATATCATAATTACCGTTTATTTACTTTCAGGGGAAACACCTTATGCTTGCTCTCAGTGCAATAAAACTTTCACATTTCAACAATCGTACCACAAACATCTTTTATATCACAATGATGAAAAGCCGCATACGTGTAATTACTGCGGTCGAGCCTTTAAAGAGCTTTCAACACTTCACAATCACCAAAGGATTCATACAGGAGAAAAACCATTCTCTTGTGAAAGTTGTGGTAGGTAAAAACATTTTGACTAGGTATTTTCCGTAACTTTCCTGGCATATAATCCGTTGTATAGTCTTTATACTATTTGTGTTATCTGTTCGTTAGACGCTATTAAAATCCATCCAGTATCTAGTGTTTGGGTGAATCTATTGATAAAATTACACATTTGTATATGAAAAACTAGCACAATTCTGGGGCTGGCAAAGTTTTCTACCTGATGAAATATAGCGGTAGTAAATAATACAACAGCATTAGAATAGAATAGAAAAATTTTAATGAAAATGTTATATGCATCTTTTTTATTTCATTAATTAATTTAACGACCTCAGTGGCGCAATGGTTAAGAGCGTATCCTAGCAGTATATTTTCAGTATGTTTTACAAATGTATGCCTCTATTTTCTCGCTGGAAACAGCTTCTAGAAGCACAATTCTTTTTTCATAAAATCAAGTAGGTAACTAAAATATGTACTTATGGCTCTATGTTTTATTTTTTTCTAAATAACTGTTAATTTTTTTTATAGAAATACTTTTTTTAGAGCCATATCTATTTTCGGCAATCTAGACTAATAGCACGTGAGTGACCCGTTGATCTATATAATATCTACTTTAGTACTAGATTTTATGAAAAAATAATTGTGGCTCTAGAAGCAGTTTTAAGCGAGAAAATAAAGGCATACATTTGTATGGAAAAAATACTGCTAGGATAAACCCTTAACACGCCCACCTGTGCTAAGAGTAGTCCCGGGTTCGATCCCCGGTCAGGTCATGGTGGAAATGCAGTTTTTTCAGATTGGCCTGAGTCTTGGATGTTTATCCACATGAAGTACCTATCATAAAATTTAGTATCGTAGAGTTAGTCTCCTATAACACTACTTCACAAGTTACTGTGGGGCTAGCTCAATTTATATGACTTGAGCCTATAAATTATTTATTAATGTGGATAAAATGTTATATTTATGATAAACTAGCTGCTATCCGCGGCTCCGCCCGCGTGATATATAGCCTATATCCTTCTCAGTACCCTAACCTATGTGGTTGCAAAATTTCATGGTGATCGATTCAGTAGATACGGCGTGAAAGCGTAACGAACAAACAAATAAACTCACTTTCGTATTTATAATATTAGTTAGGATTAACACATTTTGACGTGAATTGAAGATACTCGAAGGTGTGATATCATCTCAATAAGCTGTACCACAACAACTGACTGACGGACGACCCATCCGAAACTCACGCGGACGAACTCGCGGGAAATACCTAGCATGTAATATTCAAAATCAGTTCAGAAATTAATGAAATATTGAATTCTAATTACAAATTCGGGATGAACTATAAAAAACCAATCAACAATGTTTCATTAGTCTAACATTTTGTTACTGAACGAATTTAAATGTTTTATTGATCAAATAAAAATTCATTACTCAAAAATTTCAGGCAAATGTTTTCGACAACGAGTATCCTATCTGGTACATCGCCGCATACATACTGGCGTGATGCCGTATAAATGCACAGCTTGCGAAAAGAGTTTTCGCTATAAAGTAAGTTATTTTTTGAAAGGTGTTTTCTTTTTAAGTCAGCATTTATGATGTTTTCAATTGTTTTTGCCATTGTTACACGTTAAAATAAAATAATTTTAATACGGTTTTTTGCGTTTATTACATTATTTATACGTTTAACGTTTCAAACATTGTAAAGTTATTAATATATATTGTAATAAATAGGATAAAACCGTATCAATAGTAAGTTTAATAAAAATCTGCATTAATGCTAACAATGTTCGTACAAATGAATTTACATTCACAATAAATATAACTTATGAACTTATGTATGTTACTTACAATGATTTTGACTGGACCGAAAACATAGTGTACTGTAAAATCGAAAATAAAAGGTGCACGTTTAGTTTTTTTGGTTTGGTTTCTAGTATGTATGTACTATTACATTTTTTTTAAATGTATGATACAGGTATCACAAAGGACCCACAAATGCCCGGCCAAACCCCCTGGAATAGTAATTAGACAGAGCGGAGACTTAGTAGAAAAACTAAAGAAAAAACATAAGGACACAGAGCAATCTGCAAATGAAAATGTCAGCAGCAATATTATTCAATATTCTGAAGTTTCTGAAGCGAATGCTGAACTGGTTCGCTCTGGAGCTAAGCTGTCTTTAGAAGATATGGAATCAGAGAACTTTAAACTTATATCCGAACCATTTATTGACAACATTAATGAAGAAAATATTACAAGTATAACATGTACTTTGCAGTCAATAGTTGGAAAACCTGGCAATTCTGGAACGGACGATATTTTAAATTCTAATATAGAAGAACTGATAGATTCCATACCGATATTGGATAAAAATGTACCTTCGCCATCAGAAATACTTAAAAACTTGTGTTTATCACAGGATGATAATTACTCTGGAACTATTTTAGAACATAATTGCGAGAAGACTTTCGACTTATATAAAGATTTTCAAGATTTTATGTAAATAATAACTATATTATGTATGAGAAATCGATAAATATTAATATTTTTGTATTAGCTTGGCATTAAACCTATTTAATCCATTCTTTATGTTCTTATTTACTTCTCATTTCAGGTTTGTTGTTTAATAGGCTGATTCTGTAGGTACTACCTGGCAATATTTTAAATGTCATAGAATCCATAATAGAATATAAAAAAACTGTATATATATTGAACGACCATACAAATTCACCTATCAGCTGATCCAATTTCTATGGGAAATCCTTTTTTTTCTAGCTTATATATCACATGGATTAGCAATTATGATTATATTAAAATATTGCTAGATTGAATGATCCTGTAAATAGATATAAATATTTAATTTTATTAAACACCCCCAGGAACAGATTCTAACCAGATGAATATCTATGTACAATATGTTAATAAAACCTGTTCACTGTATAAAGGGGTGACTCAGCACGTTCATATGAACAACTTTGTTTATGGGGCAAATGCTGCAAATTCAAAAAATTTAAAACTTTTTTTTTTCATTTTTGCTCGATTGTCTAATGTTATATAGATAATGGTACGAAACCCTTCGTGCGCAATTTTGATGGCACTTGGCCAATTTTATTAATTATATATAGCTAGTGCTGCAAAATTATTGAAGTTTAAAAATCCCGCTATTTTCGATTTACAAGCGACAACAGCGCCCTCAAATTGTTTTCATACAAATTTACGATTACGATTGAATTTTTCGGTTGGTGCCGATAGTACACACTTCACGGCTTGCGTTTTCTGCAATGAGAAAAAAAACACAAAAGAGGTTTGTGAAACCAGCTGTTTTTGTCCTCGTCGAAGTGCTTGAAATTTTGTGGAAAATCAGTATGGATCTAAATTAATTAGTGTCATTTCATCTTGAAACTGTGACATTTTGTGAACTGCATGTGGTATTAAGGATTTTTGGAAATTTGTGTTCAGTTGAAAATTAATCGATTTGGACTTGGTGAAACATCACTTGCGATAAATGGACTACGTTTTAACTAAACAATATTACGTCTCATTTGAAATACAAGCGATGTGTGTAAATTAGGCCATCGAGTGAGTTCTGCCTGCTGTATAAATTGTCCAGATCCTTGTTACAAAGGTAAGTTATTGCAAACCCTGGCATGAATATGTTATTTTATCGTATACATACCTAGGTACCTAGCTACTTTAGTTCCTGCGCTTAATATTTTGTTTTATGTGTCCGTGATGTAACACAATTCTTTTATCGCTTCTTTGTTACACAATATACCTGTTAATCCATATACCTTATTGAATATCTGTTACGATTTTATTGAATACCCTATTTTATTTTTAACAAAAAAATATTCTTACCTTCTTTAATATTCCTACTGAGCTTGATGTGCGTGTCTTATTTCAATATGCAAGGCTGAACTTATCTTAATATTCAAGGTAAATATCACATTTGGTTTCTTTATGAAAATCATTGAGAATTTTGAAAGGAGATAATTTCTGGTTGGCAATAGGTATCCCTAAAGAGAACAAAAGAACACTATATATTCATATGCTTCTAGAAAATGGATTGAAGATCAGAACACTAATGTGAGTACTTCTAAATATACTGGTATTGACATGACTATTTCAAAGCCAAAATTTATGTATGTGTACCTGCTATGTATGTGTTTGTTTGTATCTCATATCTCTGAAAGTCACTTACAAAATGTAATAAATGGCATATCAATTAATAAGTGCCATAAGCTATCACACTAAATCTTACATGGCAATCCCTAGAAGTCTAAGTCTGGAATTAAATCAAATCCTGGTTTGGTATTTATTGTAAGGTATTTTTGTTTAAATTACAAAAATTTATACATTGTTCAAAATATTTCATCATTCTCCCACGGAAATCCAAAATGTGCCTGTAAAATAAGCTGGAGTCCAATATTTTTCTTTTGGCTTTATCTTGTCTGAATTTGATTTATATACTTCAATGATCTAAACATTTTTATGATGATGTTTAATGGCATTTTTTTGAAATGGTTGCTTTACTCGGCAGGCTTTTATTGTGTTAAACAAAACATAGCATTTTTACTTCCTTGAACAATGGTTTTTTTTTCAATGCTTATTATTATTCTGTTTAACTTGACAATGGCAATAAAGAATGTACATCCAAGGGAGAGACTAAGGCAAGGAGAAGAAGCTGTGGTGTTCTGTCTCCTGAGATCTTTGTTAGGAAGTATTTGAACTCTTTCTTGTTCCATTAATAATTTCTACAAGGTCTCGGCTGCCTGGACTGGATCAACATCTACAGGATGATTCTGAACAACTTGACAAAATTTAAATGTTTGAATCAGAATCCCTAATAGAATATACATCTGCAAGAAAAAAAATGGCCAAGTGCGAGTCGGACTCGCAACATGCTTCAATAGTAGGAAGCATTTTTTAGCCAAAATACCACTATTATTTTTTCCACCAAATATACTTTGTTTTTCATAGTGTTTGTATAAATGCAAAATTATATTTGCAGTTTATGAAATTGTGCTAAATCTCGAATACCTTATGTTTTTCAAACCGATCGTATTGTATCATGAAATCTATAGTGTATTATATATATATAGTGGGACAGGACATATTTTACAACTTTGGAAGTGCCTTTTGAACATTCTGTAGGTTCATTACATACCTATATTATATTCATTCTGTACGTCAGGGTGTTTACGCCATGAAGAATTTGAGGAAAGGTGGATAAAAAAATAATTTGTGCTCATCATAATCACTATGCTATAAGTATTATGAAACCTAACTAATGATGGAAATAATAATTAGTTACTTAGTTTGTCAATGAATAACGTGACAATGGCCATGAAATATCAGTATTAAGGTATCAACCAAGAATGAGAATATAGGAATCCTTACCAAAGATAATCAAAATGATTATTCAATTCTAGGCATAGTAAGAAAGAAAAACAAAACGACACACTTCTCTACCACCTCTATGAAAAATGTCATTATTTTGTAATAATTGCCTATGAACTAGCAGCTAAAATCTGTGAATATAGGCTACCGAGGCTAGGCTAGGCTACAAACGCATTTCTGTTTACTTCCACGCTGGTCTGGGAGAAAAGAAAAACTTGGGAGGGAATGGGCGTCAGAAATCATGACAATAGGCGATGCGGCTAGCAACCCATCACTATTTTGATTCCCTTTCAACCTAAAAGGCCACAAAAATGCTAAACGCCGCCTAAAGGTTGCATAGACCTGGGCTCTGTCTACCCCGCAAGGGAGAAAGACGTGATACTGTGTATGCATGTACAAACGCATAAAGCGATATGATATTCAGGTACTGGCTCCAGATACTAACAAAGGCCGCTGCCTCTGAGAAGCACCTTTGACAAAAAGACTTTAAAAAAAGTAACATAATTTTCAGCCCATATCCGCTCACTGCAGGGTGCCTATACTCTGCTGTTAGCTGTTGTATAACTACCTTGGCTATAATAATCGATTTATCAATCGAATATATCTTTGGTGAAGTAAGGAACATTGTATAGGTTTTGCATAAACCTTGCTTGGCACACCATTATGGCAAAACAACTAATTCCTCTAAAATGTTATTTTAATTCAGTATCTTTTTGCAGTCATTAAATTAATTAATAATTAAATTGGTACTCTGAATAAAATTTATAATAGTGAATCTAAACTGAGAAGTGAAGAAGAAGAAACTAAATATTGCATGTAATCATTTTGTAATTTAATTACAACATGTACTGTAAACTGAGATGGACAAAATGTAATTAAATGCCAGGTACATGTGTATGATGATTAGTGACGAAATCGTTAAGCATGCTCTAAGCGTTAAGCATAAAATTACTGTTTGGTACTGCTAAGCTAAAATTTTGTGCATTAAATAGGGTCAGTTCGCTAGTTCGCGACCGATTGAATTTATATAATTGAGTCTTCGTCTTCACCTTTTCCCACTTTATGTGGGGTCGGCACAACATGTCAGTTTCTTCCACTTCACTCTATCGCTGGTCATACTCTCTGTTACACACTTCTTACACATGTCCTCTCTTACGCATTCCATCCACCTTTTCTTTGGACTTCCCCTATTTCTAATTTATATAATTGAGTAATGGAGAAAAATAGTACTCATTGTCAATATAAGTCTACTATCATTAAATGTTTTTAATTTTTGGGTAAGACCTAGAATTATTTAAATAAAAAACATTAAAGCCGAAAATGCCAGTTTTACCAGTTTTCAACCGAAATTTCCACTTTCCGACTTTATATTCGCCAGTTCTCGACTATTGGATACGAAGACAAATATATAAAACGAATGATAAGTTTGATATGATTGATTATTATAAATCAATCTTCTTGGTTTATCTCAACAACTGGCAAAGTTTAATACTTAATGAAACCATCAATATCTAAATAATAATACTTTAAAGGTACCATAAAAAATTTGACCTAAAAATATGGTTTTATTGTACTGCAACACATTTGTTTTTTGTCCTTTTTATCAGGTAATAAAAATTGGTATTAAATATATAATTTAATGTATAAAAAGGTACTTAATTTAGCTATAAATCTATATAATAATTCGAATATGGTAGTCGAAATATGGCATACAGCTATTACATATCCTATTTTCGACTAAGGACTTTCATGACGCGGTATTTTTAAGACATTTGAAATAATCCGGTCGCAAACTGGCTGATAAAATCTTTGTGCACATAAGATTCAATTCTTAAATTAGGTTAGATAGTTTTCTTAAATAATATTTCAATAAAGGTGTAACTTTACTGGACTTCGCAATACCAGATTTCGACCGCACAACGTCGAGAGGTACGTAATCTACAAAAACGAAGTATTATCCTGACTATTCAATTACATACTTTTTCCAAAGAAATTTAAAATACCACTTGTTTTTAATAAATACTTTAACTCATTGTCTATCAATACAAGTAAAAAACAAATCAAAAAACCTATAATAACATTTTAAAACTCTCCGTGAACTGTGGGGCTCCTCACAATTTTTTCCGCAACGAAGTACGCGTTTGACACGACCGTTGCGAACCTCAGAATGTGTTATTTTTTTGTTTCGCACTCTTTTAACAATCAGTCTATTTGTGTGCTTAACTATTTGGGTCTGCTAAAGTACTATTTTTTAGCTCCTATTGTTTTTAGAATAGCTATTTTATGCCGATTAGTCAAACAGGTCGTTGAAAAAGTCGGAAAATGGCGACGGTCGGTGAACTGGCGAAACGACCCTAACACATTTTTACGGCCGTTTATGATTTTCCGAAAGTTGATCAATTAACTCGAAAATTGATCAATTTACGATTCTTGTTATTTTCTGGTGACAAATTGTACCTTTTCCTGTTTTACTCCTTTCAGTTGAGAAATCGTTTTCAGCAACTGCTGTAATTTTACAATTTTAATATTTTATACATATACTTTAGTTCATGCAAGTAGAAATGTTACATACCATAGAATGATTTGACCTCCAATTAGACCCCAAGTATTTCACCCCCAGGCTTCCCATTGTGTTCCCCTTGCTCTATCCGAAAATGGTGTTCAGACAACGACAATAATTAGTTTTGGAAGATCTAACGTCGCTTGAATCCAAGCCAAAATGATTTTAATCCAAAGTGAGTAGGACTGATTGATTAAACATACCATTATTCAGTTTTTAAGTCCATTCACAGGCTGTCAAATTAATGTCGTGACATGCATGTAAATAAAAAATTTAAATATAGAGGTGGCAACGCAAAGCTGATTGTAGCTGTCGCTGCGTACGATTGTTCCCTCATTGTTCCGAACAAAAATATGAATGTTTTTATTTTAAGAGTCGCCTGGAAGCGCATGTCTCCATACAAACGGACAAAGGGAATTGTGGCAATATTTGATAATTTTGGAGTAAAATTAAGCATTTAATCAATTGATCTCTTTATAATCTACGTACGTTCCTATACAGCTTGGTTAAAATACCAATAGTTTGAGAATTACAAGCCTTTTAAAATTTGTATGGAAATCTTGAGAGGCGTATAATTCTCAAACATTTGAGAATTTTAACAAACTGTACAGGAACGTACGTAGATTATAATGAGATTAATTGATTGGATGCTTAATTTTGCCCTAAAATTATCAAATATTGCCACAATTCCCTTTTTCCGTTTGTATGGAGACATGTGCGTCCAGGCGACTCTTAAGCCTTTTATGCAAACTAAGTAATCTCGTGGATGTCATAGAAGGCCACTTAGGTAACACAAGCAACACAAGCTTAACAAAGCTTATAAACAACAAAGATACCTCTGCAACCCGTCTGGCCAGCGTGGAGAGTGTAAGCCAAATCCTCTGACTGCTCTGGCTAGTATATGGCTATGGCAGTACAGAGAGAGTCATGCTCCTGTAGTGGAGACTAAAAAAGACCTGATGACGATGACTCAAGTAATTATGCGTTTAATAATTATTTTTTTGTTTGATCGGTACACAATACTTCTGAGGTGATCCCATTAAATTTTTATCGATATGTATCCAGCGCTTTTTGAAAACACAACAAAATTCAAAAAAGTGTTCATGGATGCCGTTAGGTTTAAACTTATTTTTATTGTATACTTTTGCGAATCAAGACAAGTCCATGAGAACGTTGCTCCTCTTCGATATAACCACTATACCGACAAAAAATTAAAAATTAAATAACTGTTAACACCAACTTTATACATAAGCGTATAAACTGGAACTAAAAAGTAGATCGATAGACCATGCTTTCAAGGAGTTAAATTATTGTTTTCTACTTTTTAGTTCCAGTTTATTCACTTAGGAGGGTAAAAGTCGGTTTATGTTAGGTATTTCGCAAACGTAACATATAAATATATTTTTTTATGCCATAAATATGTAAATATGGCGGAGACTGGGTAAAATAACAATTTCAATTGTGTATTTCACGAGATTTGGTCAGTTTATTAGGAAAAATAATTTTTTTTCTAGTTGAACGCCCATGATTTGACGGTTTGTTTCGGGAACAACTGGTTATAGCTCTGTGGGAACAACGCCACTCTTGACAGTTTCCATCACCGTTTTGAGTGATGCTCAATCTACATAAACATTTTTTTTAATACAGGGTTTGCAGTGACTGGATGGGTGGGGAACCACATTTTTAACGAGCTACTCGTACTTTCGAATTGATTGGCATTCAAATAATTCGGTAGCGGTCTGTTATATGATATTAGCTATTCGACCACTTTATTTGGACCCGTGGGTTTTTGTCCCAGCATCCGTTTTTATATGTATTGCATAAAGAGGTTCCAACGCTGTGCGGATCTGTGCAGAATTGGCAGGGGTACAAGGTGGCAGGGTCGCGTCTGTATCGATCCGTCGCGGCCCGGCCGCCAGCCCGACACCTCTCATTACCTATACTGAAACAGTACTGTTAGCCGTCATATGGTTCCAAAACAACTTTGATAGTTACTACAAAACCTTTTAGCTAGTATTCCTAATTTACAGGCAGGAATATACTGCCAATTTCCGATTATTTCGGAAAAATCGAAACCCTAGTCATTATTTAAGAATTTAATCTATAAAATAAAAATAAAACGTGTTATCAACTCCTGTTGTTATTATTTACTAAATAATAAATTGTCATGCCCAGATTACATTATTATTTCTCCTTTGTTGCAAAACAAAAGCAATACTGCTTTATCATGATCGTTGACGCACAAAGGTTGGTAACATTGCTGAACCGAGATCGAGGTGGAGTTTGTTTTTATTACGTTTAACTTACTTTAGCAAAAGTTAAAAAGTTTATATTGAAATGAAATATTATTAATTTGGGTCGTCCATCAGTCAACTAATATAAAGCGGTAGGTACGTAATATGTAGAACAGGTCAGTGGGTATCATAAGCTATTTATACGCCATTAAAATCGATGAAACATCGAAGACGGACACGTAGGAGTTGATGTAAAATGTAAGACGACAGTTTGTAAATTCGTGAACGTAGATAAAGGTATTGAGTATTGTTGTGTTGATAAAAGTCACGCAGTTTTTTGTTTACGTGTTGTCTTGCTGTCTCAAAGTACATTCGGAATGGCTAGTTTATGTCAGTCAACACGTGCTGTGGTTCTGCCTGTTACGTAACACGACAGTCTCACCAAAATAGCCCCACCACCTGTCTCAACTCCTAACCAACATGGAGAATACGTCCGCATTCTAACTACGTGTATCAAAATAAATCCTTCTCCCGCTTTGGGATAATAGATTTACCTTGTCTGTCTATGATGTGCAACAATAATATCATCCATGTAGGACAGTGACAGTTAATTTAGCAGAGTGATGTTGGTATATTCTGGAACTGTGTGAGGCCTATCGAATTAACTTTTAAAACAGGCGCTCTCTTTGGTTCGGAAAATAAAAATTCGCCCTACTTTCGCTTGACTGTGCGGTTGTAAGAGGAAGTTGTACGATACGCCATAGTTTTGTATCCGGTAGAATATAGGTATAAGAAATACGATCCTTTTTAGGGTTCCGTAGTAAACTAGGAACCCTTATAGTTTCGCCATGTCTGTCTGTCTGTCTGTCTGTCTGTCCGCGGTTTTACTCAGAGACTATAAGTACTAGAAAGCTGTAATTTGGTATGAGTATGTATATTAATCATGGCAAAAAAGTCGTAGAAAAAAAACATTGAAAAAATTTTTTTTTTTGGGTAGCTCCCATACAAGTGGGAGAGTAATTTTTTTTCTCTATTTACCCATCGTGTGGGATATCGTTAAAAAGGTCTTTCAAAAATATTGTGAGGTTAAGAACACCATTTTTCGATTTAGGGATCCGTTTCCGAAATATTTGGTTTTAAAGTGCAAAATTTTGTTAGAGGTACGTGTCCCCCCCCCCCTCTATCTGCTAAACGGTTATATATGGATACGTGAAAAAAATTACAGCAATAGTATATATACTGAAGTTGAAAGGAAAACTATCAGAGCTGGGTACTAAGTGCAAACTAAAAAGTTATAGGCAACCAACTTATAAAATGTACTGGAAAATGTAAAATTTCATACAATCTTCATTGTTAGATGTTTTTGGTCGTTAGACTGTGGGGTGTGAGTGTAAACAGTGTGAACTCAAAGTTGTCATTCGCAACTACGGAACCCTACACTGCGCGTGGCCCGACACGCACTTGGCCGGTTTTTTATAAAACAAAAAATTTCATGTAAAATGCATTCACGGTGACGTTTTTTGCTCAAAGTTAACTTTATCGTGAATTTACGAGAGAAAAATGAAACCATCCTAGGGAGTTTAATGTCTTCTCAAACCTTAACGCTGATTAACAACAGTTTTATTTGAATTTTAAGTGCCTGTGATGTGTTCTTCAACTATCCAGTATGGATGTAAAGTACACTTCAGTAGCAGCAGATAAGGCAAGTATTCTACGTCCCATAACGAGTCACAGTTCCAGGGTAAATCATACTTAGATGACGTTATGTAAAGATTTTCTGAAGAGATTCAAAACATGTTCAACCAATTGGATCATTACTCTGTGACCCTATTTATTCCTTGTGCGCTACTGTTAAGCTTGCAGAATATACAATAGTGGCCTAGTTGCGCACATTGCGTAAATGGCCGTAGACTTGAACTCATTCTAAGTGGTTGACACACTTCGAAATACGCTTCATCATTTAATGATGTTGATGAGTTTGCAAATTACGTATTATAATAAACAAATACTCAATCACTGCTAAAATAAATTAAGTTCATAAAAAATTGCATTAGGCACCTTTTTTAGCAAGCATCCAAGTATTTTTGAGTTGCTCTTAGTACTATTATTAATTATGTGCTTTTATGATAAATACATGAAGGGCATCTATCGAAATCATCGGCAATGATTGAATAGCTGATGCTTGTTCCATTTCATCATTTGGCAAATCGTTTGTATTCAACAAATCCACTGAGAGGTTTGTGGTCGTGGTGAGCGAACATTATGCAAGAGGCTTGGTAGCCGCCTCGAAACCTTTTGGCTCCGCCAGTGATTCGTTGCGACACCATAGCTTTCACCACCCGATCTGAAACGAAAGCGATACTTATAGCTTTTGAAGTTTACATTAGGCGGGTATATACATACACCATTCTATAAATAATAAGCGATGTTTCCTTACGAAGGGTTCCATTTAGGTACCTAATCGTCCAATTTCAGAAAAGTAAAACTTATTTTTCTTTGTTCTGGTTGTCTGGCGTATAGAAATACCAACTTACATATAGGTATATGCAAAGAAAGTTAATAAGGGTAGCTATAGAGCACCCTCGCTCTTCACCGCTTTGTTCATGTTTTTATTTTGCTACATTCTTTGTTGCCGGGACGAGGGACTATTTTTGCTTCGCAACATTATATTTTGGTTAATTGGGTCATGCATATTGTACACACAAGCTCCGTAATATTTTGTGACTATTCTCTTGTAATTTACTTTTTCAAATAATCCTATTATTTCAGAAGTGGTTACGATTTTGTAGGTATAGGCTGATTTAAAAAAAGTTCGATTTTAAACTTTTTGCCCTTATTGTCAATCTACCAATAATTTTCCAAGTGCACAAAGCATAATTTAATTCACTAACTTACTTCTGACTAGATGTATTCTATATTATTTTTTACAACATGGGACATGGGTGGAGAATTTGCACCATTGATGTAGGAATCGATTTATTCTGCAATGCTGTTCGCGTGTAGAGCGTTGCAATTTCATTCGGCGAGATTCGCGTCGCGCCTACCTAACCTACCCCTCTATACGAACACGATCTCACTCAAGCAAGAGAGCAACCTGCTTTCGTACAATATATTGTTTACCGTCTACATCGTCGCTCGCCAAGATTATTCCAGTTTTATGACGCTGGCAAACGCAGTGTTGGATGTAGAACTTTAAGATAAAAACTTGTTTGGAGAGCACTTGGCGACTATGCCGATGCTGCTTTATTTCTCGTCTAGCGTGTCCCTGACGCGCCTGTACAGAAATAGTGCGGCTTTTTTTATCTGCAACCGGTCCACTGTCATGCTGGCTGAACCAAACATGCTAATGCAACGAAGACATTGCCTACTTAATCGTGCGTGATTTTATATGCAGTAAGGAACACAGACTTACGCGCACGTCGTTCGTATTATTGAGTTTCAGCATGAAATCACTTCGGGTACTGTGTGTCTAGTTTTGTATTTGTACTCGTATCTCGTGGTATCTTGTATTTGTTGCGTTCAGACCTGAAGCACCTAAGGTATACTAAGCTACTCGTAGTACCTACCTATTCAACACTACGTATGCACTAAGTTTAATCGAGTGCTGATCTGTCTGGCTCGTGTATAATTTGCAGGGGGCATTATAGAAGGGACGGCGTAGAGTTCGATGAACCTGTAGGGCTCCGGAGAAGTCGCGTGTGTTTCGGCGGCGGGGGCGCGGGTGCACACTGGGCCGGTCGTTGACTCCCCGTGGGGTGCACGGTGCACGGCGAACCCCGGATAAACAACAGATTGATTTCGATGCACTCCCGCTGACTGACGCCCGATGCAACTTTTAGTTTTCTGGCACACGAAAATCACGGCGACTTAACTAGATCAAGCAGAGTCTATAGTCATGCATGCCAATACGTATTTACATAAACGCCCCGGCGTCATGCTTGGCCAGCATAGCAACAAAGAAGTCATGATGACATCATTGTTTATGCCGGATTATTTATACATTTTTAAAACAAAATTATGCACGCAGTTATGATATGATGCTTATGCTTTACTTGCTTGCTGTCTATTGATCTTGTTGATGTAATGCCAATTTGTACAGTACATTAAAATTTAAAGCAAGTTTTTTATATTGTCAGTAGGAGAAAAAGACAACGATAAGAATATTTACGTGCCATTTAGACTGGATGCTGCATTGCATTATTTCCACGTTTACCTTATAAAGGTTTTGTATTGAAACAAAAAGGGAAAAAATATTGATCTTAATATCTTGTGTAACACATTAGTTGATGGAATCAAGCTGAACATGTAGTGCAACTTGATAAGCCTAATGACTACTCAAATGTTTGATTTCATTGTCTTTGTGTTTATAAATATCTTTATCTTATTTATTATTCTAACGAATCAGCGATGTCAACATTAAGTGTAAAACCCGTTTTGGAAACACTTAAAAACGACCCCAAGGTTCTTCTTTATAAATGATGATAAAAATCCATTGAAAGACCTTTTTCAACATACAATACATTTAAAACTAACATTGGGTCTTTCAACATACCTAGGTAAAAATCGGCCAAGTGCGTGTCGGGCCACGCGCAGTGTAGGGTTCCGTAGTTGGGAATGACAACTTTGAGTTCACACTATTCACACTCGCACCTTACAGTTTAACGACCAAAAACATCTAACAATGAAAATAGTATGAAATTTTGCAGTTTATAAGTTGGTTGCCTTTAACTTTTTAGTTTGTACTTAGTATTCAGCTCTGATAGTTTTCCTTTCAACTTCAGTATATATACTACTGCTGTAATTTTTTTCACGTGTCTATATATAACCGTTTAGCAAATAGAGGGGGGGACACTTACCTCTAACAAAAATTCGCACTTTAAAACCAAATATTTCGGAAACGGATCCGTAAATCGAAAAATGATGTTCTCAACCTCACAATATTTTTGAAAGACCTATTTAACGATACCCCACACGATGGGTAAATAGAGAAAAAAAAATTACTCCCCCACTTTACTTGTATGGGAGCTACCCTAAAAAAATTTTTTTTTCAAATTTTTATTCTACCACTTTTTTGCCATGATTAATATACATACCCATACCAAATTACAGCTTTCTCGTACTTATAGCCTCTGCGTAAAACCGCGGACGGACAGACAGACAGACATGGCGAAACTATAAGGGTTCCTTGTTTACTACGGAACCCTAAAAAGGCTGGATTATAAATATATAGATCGATATATATACTCGTTTTCGGTATGCACTAAAGGAAATTAAATATCGACCCAAAATCTGTATGAATTCATTTGCAAAATATTGGTGCAGACCATGTCCTACCTTCCTGGCCTTTTTATAGTAGCAGCTGATTCTCTTTGTTCAGAGCACAAAGAGTCAGCTGTTCTATATTGTGGATGTACTTCCGCCCTTCTTTTTTATCGTTGAAGTTTTTATCATAAGCCAGGACATAATCGGCACAGACAAGAAAAGCCGTATGCGGTCCTTCTGCGCATATGAGCGAGTATCAGTAAAAAGTTCAAATAAAAGTAAAATTAAAGTTCAGATAGCTTTTAATAACCCAAACTTGTTGGCAAGAGGCAGCAGTAGAGCGCTCGAGCTGGTGTCGAGGTGAGCTGGTTTCGCACGTGGCCACTGCTGCACAACCGGGTTGTCGACCTGTGGCCTTGGCGCGCAATCCCCCGTCAAAAAGGAGTCTCAAAAAACATGCTTTAAAATTGCCACGCTAAGGTTCAAAATGTTACTATGGCGGTCCTTCCTCTGTGCTTTGAGAAAAACTATAAGTTAAAATAACATGCCAAAGTTAATCGGACGAGAAAGAACAATTTCATATTGAATGTTCCATTTTTCGTCCGAAATTTCAAATATTGAACTAAGTCAGAATCAGGCTAAAGTCTAAACATACAGACCTGTGGACAAACTGCTGCTAGGCCTTGAATTGAAGAGCTTGTTTGCCGGCTCGTTAACTTTATTGTTGTCTGTGGTCGTGCTTATTATGTGACAAGTTATCAGAACATTGTAGATTTCTCGGAAATCTGGCCAGCTAATAGACAAAGGTGATTATTACACCAATTTCACATAATATCGCCTTTTTTGTGATTGGCACTTGCACACAAAACAACGCATCAACTCCTTCATAGCTAGATCTTGTTTTCATTTTAACTTGTTGCTAACAACAAATCCAACTTCATTCTAAGGGGAATGGCTACCTATATTATACAGTCGCAAAAAATAAAACAATGTGTTCGGCTTGCTAAGCTTTTGAACTCTGGAGTCAAGGAAGGTCGATTATACAGTCGCAAAAAATAAAACAATGTGTTCGGCTTGCTAAGCTTTTGAACTCTGGAGTCAAGGAAGGTCGTGTTGGAATAACAAATCAGCAGCGTCGCGCTCGCGTCAAGGATTTGTGCCGTTTTTTTTTTCAAACGGTCGGTCCACTCCACTCGTGCGCAGTTTAATAACACTGAGACACGTGACCGAAACGTCCCAACACCGCGGCTCTGCGCCGCGAGCGGGGCAAAGACTTCGGCTGCTCACAAAAAGGTTCGAATCTACCTGTCTAACACCTGAGGCACAATAGTTACCAAATCTCTTATTACTTTACCTGACGTCTGCACCTGGTGTTTAGATGGGTTTATTTTTCTCTCTCGTCTCACAAGCTTGGGCTGAACGCGATTGAATTGTTAACTGATCGATCAGGTTACTTTAAACAGGTTGTAGTCTTTAGTTAGTCTACAGCAGTGGTGTGTTTGTTCGTCTTTCCTGTAACGTTTGAGATATGTAGAATGAATAACGTGTATGTATGTATGTATGTCGAATGACGAGCTCCGTGGCGCAGCGGTCAACACGCCGGCCTGTGACACGGATGGTCCCGGGTTCGATCCCCGGTCAGGTCAAGATGAAAAATGATCTTTTTCAGATTGACCTGGGTCTTGGATGTTTATCTATATATGTATTTGTTATAAAATATAGTATCGTTGAGTTAGTATCCCATAACACAAGTCTTACTTAAGAACTTACTTTGGGGCTAGCTCAATCTGTGTGATTTGTCCGTATATATTTATTTATTTATTTATTATATTTAATAACATTTAACATATTACTTGAATGCAGCCTCGTAGCCTTGTGTTGACATTGTCACGAGCCACAAATAAAAATTGTAATACTCACGTATGTAACGGCTGTTTATTGCGTCACTCATTACATTAGCTAAGGTCATTGTTTATGCATTGTTCCAATCTATTATTTCCTGACTCGACTTAGGTTCTGTTTTATTTATATTCATTACAAAGGTTTATTAAATTTACCCTGTTAGGTTGTCTTGTCTGCGAAAGTCAATCTTGCCACTCAATTTTGAGCGGCTATTGCTGTAAAAAATCTGTGTTTCAGGTCCAGCGCAGCCAATCAATCCAATTTGAATATTCAATGAATTCAAAAAAAAAATCGGCCAAGTGCTAGTCGGACTCGGCTCGTAGTGCTTATCTGTTATAATTTCAACTGTCTAGTTATCACGGTTCATTAATGATGAGATACAGCCTGATGAAGACGGATGGACGGACATTGAAGTCTCTTGAATAGGGTCCGTGTTATCCTAAAAAATTAGAACCTTTGGCTACCAAAAGTCTGTTTTGTAGACAAAAGCATGCATGATTGTGAAACTAAAATACTTTTGTAAGTTTTAACAAGGGATAGATGTTTTGACTTTAGTCCCTGATGGTATTTGCACGAGTAACTTTAGAACAATAATACTCATCTAACAGAATTAATTGCAAGACTATCTTCATTAAAACGCGTCAGTGTTTCGCGTTCACAAAGGCAATTATCATAAAGTACAGTTAGCGCAGCGTTATATCTGAGAGTTGCATAGTATTTCCATGTAATGATTTCCAAGTGAGTCCATATAGGCAGGAGCCCGTGCCGAGGCGACCGGACACCGCGGTCCGCGACATCGGCGTCGGGCGCGGTCGTTCACCAGACTTGGCCCTTTGCCCCGCCTACGGGACCGAGATACGGTGCTCGTGTGTGCACGCAGCCAACATGTTTTATGGAAACGCACAAACAGTAAAAGTGATCGCTACAATGCAGTTACTTGCATGCATTGTATTTATATGCACATACATACCCACACGTCGCTCGAGCGCCTATGCTGAGTTTTTACATTATGATTGGATTCCGTGTAATGCTGTTCAAAGGCAACATTTTGATGCGCAGAATACAATCAAAATAAGAAACTCGTACAGCTGGCGCATGCAAGAGGGATATGTTCCAAATAGTTAGGGAGGCGAATAGGGGAATTTTCGGCAATACTCGAGCGTGGCAGTTCAAGATATGAGAGATACCTTAGACCTAATAGAACAGCCTTGTAAAGTATTTAGCTCTATATGTAGTGACGCGCGCCTAGGTTAGACGATCAGATTAGTAAAAAAAAATGGATAGTCTGAAATACTCCAGCGCGTCAGATTAAGATATTGGGGGTTAATTTTAGTGTTTAAAGACTAAATTTAACTAATCTGACGATAAGTCCTTGACGCCGCCGAGTTATAGGGTCGCGAACTTGTAAAAAAAAACGTTAATCCGGGATTCTCGAGCGCGATTTTTTTATTTTTTTATTTTGAAGAATATAATCTAAAACTTACTAAAAAATACAAAATCTGCCGGTTTCCGCATGACCGGAAGTGTGGAGGAGCCATTTCGTCTTTCTAAGAACGCGTTGCGGCATATAAGTCGCGAACGATACATTTTACAAAAAAAAGTTTAAATAAACAAAAAAGGTAATTTTATTTTACACAAAAAAGGTCTCTTTACATTTTTGTAAGAAGAAAGAAATGAAAGTTCCAGTGAAGAAGAAGAAGAAGATGAATTGTATTGAGCAAAAATGTAAAGATCATACATAACAATACAATTATCATCCAATTTTTATATCATTTCATTTTTTTATACAATAAATAATACACTTCGTACTACATTTCATCTACATTTACGTTGGTTGTATGTATCGCTTTATTGTCTTTCTTAAATTCCCCGTTTTATCAAGGAGAAAGATAGGAAAAAACCTTTTTCGGTCAGATTAAGAGAACCCACCAACATTTTTGTCAGATTAAAAAAATATGCTTTCAGGATACCGAGATAAACCTCCCCTATGAAAATCTGACGCGCTCGAGTATTCCAAAAAACCTTTTTTTTTTGCATTTTTAAAAATTCATCGTAACTTATCGTCACGCCGAAATCGTCAGTTTTTTTAAAGGGAGCTTCCTTGGGGCCTACTTAACACCCCTTCCGAAAATCTTACGCGCTAGAGTAAATTTTTTTTTTGCATTTTTGACTACTTTATATGCCTACCCCCACCACGCAAACCGGCAGATTAGTATACCGTTGTTATCAGAGGCACTTGGGGCATACGTAGTATGAATATCTGACGCGCTCGAGAATGCCCAAGTAACCGTTTTTTTTAACATTTTTGAAAAACCGTAACCGCCAAACCCACCACTAAAATGGTTTTTGCCATACGAGCTTTTCTTTTCGAAATTATTTTATCTTTCGATTTTGATAGGTCTCGACAGCGCCGATGAATTACGCCATTTAGCTACCTCGCCTCCCTCTAAAATGTAAAGTTGTTCAGTGTTATCATAACATTATGTGAAAATTGCACCCAAAGAATATGTATTCTCATAGAAACCGCGTAGTTCTCAGCTATATATTCGTCTCTTTCGTTTTAGAGTATATCAAAAAGAGACAAATATAGGTTTATCAATAAGTGCTAATGATACACTTGAGAAATGTCACTTTTGATATCTTAATATCTTTATGCGACCAATTTGAAAAGACAGTTTTGAAAGGGTAATTGTCAATTACTGTGTTCATCTTAAATCGTTCGTATAAAATGTTGACTCGTCTGAGTTGGAGGTGCAGTGATTAAATTAAATTTTCGCTGGGAATTAAAGATACTTTCGCAGTGTGAAAGTGTAAACCAGAAACTTGATTAAATGGACAATGTCCTGGACTACGGTGCAATGGGAATCACGCTATGCTGGTAAAGATATCAACTCCGAAAACACAAGGTTTCACCGGTAGGTCACGTTTCATGTATTTATACACGATTTTCCAGTGATAGACTTTGATGTTTTTTATTATATTACTGTAAAATCTAAGGAAGTGTCTATATCAAATGTTTTTTGGCTATTTTAAAGCAATAAAACTAAAATATTGTTGAACAAAGATAAAAATTAAAATTTTGACACTAGTGTTGTGAAATTTGTATCGACTTTATAGATTATCGATATTTTACGACCATTAAGTTGGGTATACACGTCCGATTTTTCCATCCGACAATCGGATGGTTTTGCCGTTTTAGGCCTTCAGAACGTTGTAAAGTACTATGGTATGCAATTTTTTTTCCTTGTCTGTCGGTATTTTGTGGTTATGCTTTATTTTAACCGACTTAAAAAAAATGTCATCAATTCGGCATGTAATAAGTAATATTACCCAGTTTGTGAATATGTTAGTCATTTACAGCTTCTAAACATGTGTACACAATTTCATTAGAGTATGTATACTTGTATGATTGTATGTTCTTCCGCACATATCTTAAAAATCATAAATCAGTTTGCAAAAAATCTTGAACTAGGTATTGTCCAACTTAAGGAACAATTTAAGTTTCATCATAATTGGTTAAGTAGTTATATTTATGTGTTCATTTTTAAATCGTTGTTGTTTACGACTGCATTTGATTGATTACAGATTTCCCACGGACATCAAGGCAAAAATGGATCGACGTTGCAATTGAGGGTGGAAAAAGTATCACAAAGATTGTTCCAGACATTTGACAGATGACAGTATAATTATTGTTGAATACGCACGGGCACGGCACGGCACGGGCTGAAATAGAATACACTACATCTGCGGGATAACATACATTATATAGTGAAGTTTACTATAGCAAATCTGTGACATTGGAATTGGAAGTCAATCAATAAATATATTTTCACCGTTGTTATACTTATTTGGAACTCAAAACTTGAAATTAAATATTTTGAATTCGAATAAATTATATTTAAAATATTATTGTTGTTTTATTTAATCCCACATTGTATGATAAAAGCAAAGTTTTGTATGTTTGTTACTTAATCTCGTTGAAACTATACGATTGATTTGGATAAACTTTGGCGCATAGAGTTTTTTTTATCTGAATTAATACGTTGGTTTATTTCTATATATTTTTTTTAGCTAGCGTGATATTACCGATATCCAAGCAGGTAGCTATCAATTTCTTCTGCAAAAGTTCAGTTTGTCAAAGGACCGTAACAAGTTTTTTGGTATTTGTTAGTAATACTTTATCGAGAATACGTAACTCACAACATGAGGTTTGTGAGTCACGTAATTACGGTGAAATACAAAAGGTAAGCGTACAGCGTGGAGAGTGAAGGCCAAATCCTCTGACTGCTATTGCTAATTTATGGCTCTGGTAGTACAGAGAGAGTCGTGCTTCTGCAGTGGAGACTAAAAAGACCGGATGATGATGATGATAAAAAGTAAAAAAAAGGGCATTGGGTAAAAGTGGCCTGATTTTCAAAATTTGCGACCACCGTTCAAAGTTTACTCATTCGAAAGATCATATTAAGATGTTTATTTTCATCTATGGCCGTTTCTGTCTACAGTGTATCGGAGCCGAGATATCGGCATTCATAATTAAAAAATAAATTACAATAATGTCGTCTAGATAGACAAAACAGGATCTTTATTTTATTATTTTTTCGTGTAAATATTACTTGATTCTATGATTTATATTATTTATATATAAAATAAAAACAGTTACAGTGGGGTATGCGACATTCATAATTAATACAACAAACATTAATATATTATTTTTATTACGCAGAATTTGATGATATCCTACTTCAGGCACTCATGCATGTGTACTTATATATTTTTACGAAAAAATTGTTTCATATGGCATAAAATGACACGGAAGACATGATAAGTCTCACACACAGATTTTTTAAGCCATTCGAAGGTAACTGATATGTCAGATGTGGATTAGAGAATTTTCTATTACAAAAGACCGAGGGTGAATGTGATTCATAACTTTTAGTGCGTTAAGTAAACAAACAATGGGAAGTTCCTAGAAAGTTGAAAGGCCCGCTACCGGTCGCGTTCATCCAATCACAGCGCAGGGTTCATTTACCTGACTCGGTTAGGCTTTGAAAATCGAGCAGGGTGGAGTGGAGGGGTGAAGGAAAGAGGTGCAGGCGCAGGCAGGATTCACTTCCCGTTTAACCTTTGTGTTGAGTGTGTGCAAGTGCGTTATATACTTTTGATTACCACGACCTTTGCTTTGTTTTTGGACTCTCTCTTTATTATCTTATTTTGTGACCTGGCATTACTAACTGGACTAAGAGTTTGCTGTAGTGATTTGGACTTTAAAACAATATGGATGCAGATAGAGCATCGTGTGTTGGCTGCCATCGAAGTTTGAACCGCATTGGCGGCACTCGCAGGAGATCTATGGTGTTAACGGCTCAACTGATGGAGCAAAACCCATGGCATACTGCATTGAAGTTATTAACATTCTTGAGGTAAGTGATGACATTTCTTATATAATTATTAATTGTTTAACTTTCTTATTTACACTAATATTAAAAAACAGTTGGTTTGTTAAAACGTGATAAACTCAGGGACTGTTGTGTCAAACATTATTTCATGTAGGTACAATATCCCAGTGTCAATTATATTTTGTTTGAAGTACATATCTTAAAGCGATCTCACTCGTCACAAAGCCATTCCTAACTTATTGAAAACTGGCCACTGGTTATATTTTCCCCTTTACCTTGATTATCTTTTGAGTGTCAAAGAAGATTAGTACTTGTGTTTCTTCCGCTTGCTCCCAAACCGGCATAAATGCAATAAGATGCAGTACGTGCCACTTTTTTTAGTGATTACTATATGTTTGAGACTTGCTATATGTTCGTAAGTCAAGTAAAAGAGGAAATGATTTCATATTTACTAAAAAATAAATAATTAAATCAATTTACCCAGTTAGATTTATCTAGGTACTACGATGTGTTTTAATTATTTTTTACCTATATATGGAGCTAATACGTATACAAATATATTGATTAAGCCTATATTTTGTATTTTACAGTTTGGTGGCGATGAACGGATATGTCGACCATGCTTTTTTCGAGCTCAGCGCTATGTCTCAAGAGATCAACAAGCAGAAGTTGCACCAGACCTACTTGAACAACATGCAGATGATCAAGTATTAGAGCATGATTCATCGCAAGGAGGCAATACAGAGGAATCTGAATCAGATCTTATTATTAATGAAAATATGCGAGACCAACAAGTGCAAGTTAGTAGACCGCAAACGATTGAAGTTCCTGGATATTCCAGAGCACCACTTAATACACAGTTATGTATTTTTGCTGATTGCACCAACACCAATCTTCAACGAATTCATGTTGACATAAGAACCACAATTCTTCAAAATAAAGGATTTTACCTTCCACGGGGTACACGTGTATGTAGAGAGCATTCAGATTCAGGGTTTCAAGATATTGAAACAAGAACACGTCGTGTAATTGCAAGTTTCTCGTCGAAGCAAGTGAAAGACATGATGGATATTTTAAGAAATCGTAGTAATTTTTTAGATTTTGAGAGACTTTCTTCCATTAATAATGGAGTCTTTCATTATTACATTGGTTTCTCTAAGGAAAACTTTATGCGAATTCTTGAAGCAACCCCAAGTATCACACAACATCACAAAAAGGCTAAAACAGCCCTTGCAACAGTTCTTGCAAAACTTCACACCGGTGAATCAAATCAACGACTTTCTAGCGTATTCAAAATGACAAGAAAAACTTTTGAAAAAATAATGCGAGAAGTGAGACAAGAATTAATGACAGAGTTTGTGCCACAGAATTTAGGCTATGATCATATTACAAGAGAAGAAGTCATATCACGTTGTCTGACTATCCCAAATGTATTATTTGGAAATCCAAATGCTCCTCTGAGTGAACGTAGAGCCATAATTATATTAGACGGGACTTATATATATTTACAAAAAAGCAGCAACTATTACTTTCAAAGAAAATCCTATAGTCTGCCCAAGTTTCGTCATTTACTAAAACCCTTTTTAGTAGTATGCCCTGATGGTCATATAGTTGATATTTATGGTTTATATGAAGCTACTACTTCAGATGCTCGTATTTTGTCTGAGATTATGAGTAGTGAAACTGATACATTTCATTGGTATTTTCGTGAAAATGATGTACTCATTTTAGATAGAGGCTTCAGAGATTGCATTGATGAAGTGGAGTCATATGGATACAAAACGTACATGCCAGCCTCCAAAGACGTAAATGAAAGTCAGTTAAGTGTGCGACAAGCAAATGATTCTAGGAAAGTTACTATTTGCCGTTGGGTTGTAGAAACAGTAAATGGCAGATTAAAAAATCAGTTTCGCCAATTACGTCACCAATACTTTAATGTAGCTGCAAGGCATCTTTTCGACGAGATAAAAATTGCTGCGGCATTATTAAATGCTTTTGGCAAACCCCTAACCGACCACCGCTTGGTGAACGAAATCGTAAACAAAATAATTCAATGTGATGGTGACAGAAACAGGTTAAGTGAATATGTTATAGAAAATAATCTCAATCGTAGATGGGCTCGTTTTCAGTCTATTGATGCGGCTTTATTAGATTTTAATGATTTCCCAATATTAAGTATGGACGAGCTTATTATATATGCGTTGGGAACGTATCAAATTCTCCAAGCCCGCAGTTATTACGGGGAGCATGTAAAAAATGGTTCGTATATAATTGAAATATATAAGGAGCCCCACATAGAAGATTTTAGAGAGCAGAATTTGGATTGTCGGAATCCATGGCTACTTAGAGGAAAAATTCAATCAAGACACGTGACAAGCAGAATTTATTATGTTTATATTTTATTAGAAAGGGAACTAGAAGGAAGCAGCGCAATATTGGGCCATTATTGCTCATGTGTTGTCGGAAAACGGACTCTAGGCTGTTGCTCGCATGTAATGTCCATTATATGGTATTTGGGATGGGGTAGATACCAAGATAATCTATCTCCCCCAGCTCAGTTTTTAGACACAATAATACGACATGATCAAGAAAATGAAGTTTACGATGAACCGGAAAATAACTAAATTGTATAAATCGGAAAATAACTAATCTTGTAAACTAATAATAATGTAATATATTCATATTGATATTGTATGTGCCTATAATAAATGATTTGTTTGTGTGTATCTGTTGCATTTTATTTATCACTAGCAGTCCGCCCCGGCTTCGCTCGTGGTACCTACATAGCCTATTTCACTCCGGGATAATGTAGCTTTCGAATGGTGAAAGAATTTTTTAAATCAGTTCAGTCGTTTCTGAGATTACCCATTACAAACAAACAAACAAATCTTTCCTCTTTATAATATTAGTCTAGATTCCTATCCATAACGACATACTATACGCTTTAATCAAATCATTTTTGTTAAAAAATATTACATCTATATAGACGACTTACTTATTATTTGTCTTATTTTGATATTTGATATTTCGGCTCCGATATAGTTTACATCAATAATGTTTTGTATATTGTTATTCTCAACTATAAGGCTAATTAAAAATACTAGTTATATTAGTGGTCGCTGAAAAAAAAAATCATGCCAAGGCTCATACAAAATTACCCAAACCCCTTTTGTATGAAACCAAGTTAATAAGTGCGCTATTGTAGGATATCACTGTGAGATTAATAAATACCGCCGTGTGGTTCCCAGCAGAATAGAATAGGTGCACTGCAAGTCTTTCCGTGGATGTAGTAGAAGGCGTCTTAGAAAATACAAGCTAAACAAAGCTTAAGCATCAAAGATACCTTTCCAACCCGTCTGGCCAGTGTGGAGAAAGTAGGATAAATCCTCTGACTGTTCTGGCAATATAAAATATATGGCTCTCATAGTACAGAGAGGGCCGGGCACCTGCAGTGGAGATTAAAAAAGAACTGATGATGGTGATGACTGTGAGATAACTAAGTATTAACTATTTACTACAGAATATTTAGCAATATCCAACTATTTTCATTGTCATTCTTCTCCATTTATATTTGACTGTTCTACGTTTCATGTTACTCCGCGTGCGTAATTATCATGTAGATATTAATTAATTGATTATTTTTGTCAGGCATCATATCATAAGCTGACTGTATTACACCATAGACAAAAAGACCAGAATCGATATCGGCATCTATTACATGACTGTCGCATCCCTAGTAAAAACTCTATTGTCTACGACCGTGTACGTTTTGTTTCTTCGAAGCTCCTTCTATGAGAATACATATTCTTTGATTGCACCTATAGTCAACTGTTTGTCTAGCAGAAATGGCCAAAATGTAATTCAACTAAGGAGGTACAAATTTGGATTTAACTGGTCAGAGTAGGATATCATAAGGCAGCTTGAAAACCCGTATGAGAAAAAGTGACACAGATGATCTTGAAAATGTAAGTCTTCCACTACGGTCTTCCTTCTTTTTCTTCTCCATTTCGTCCGGCCTTCTATCTTCGCCACATTCTGTTTCATATCGCCTTCAAGCGGCTCCTTACACACAGTGTTCCCCAGACCGCAACAGCCATGCAGCGCTACATTGTTTTTTTTATTATTAATTATTGAATTAGGCATTTGTCTCCCATCTCACCTGATGGCAAGTGACGTTGAAGACGAGGATGATACATGCCTATCCAAGAGATACCCATTTATTCTACTTTCGAATGTCCCAGGACTGTACTTGTCTGGGAATATAGACGCAGGCAGTTCATTCCACGTTCATTTTTAGGGTTCCGTAGTAAACTAGGAACCCTTATAGTTTCGCCATGTCTGTCTGTCTGTCTGTCTGTCTGTCCGTCCGCGGTTTTACTCAGAGACTATAAGTACTAGAAAGCTGTAATTTGGTATGAGTGTGTATATTAATCATGGCAAAAAAGTCGTAGAAAAAAACCTTGAAAAAAATTTTTTTTTTGGTAGCTCCCATACAAGTAAAGTGGGGGAGTAATTTTTTTTTCTCTATTTACCCATCGTGTGGGGTATCGTTAAAAAGGTCTTTCAAAAATATTGTGAGGTTGAGAACATCATTTTTCGATTTAGGGATCCGTTTCCGAAATATTTGGTTTTAAAGTGCAAAATTTTGTTAGAGGTACGTGTCCCCCCCCCTCTATCTGCTAAACGGTTATATATGGATACGTGAAAAAAATTACAGCAATAGTATATATACTGAAGTTGAAAGGAAAACTGTCAGAGCTGGGTACTAAGTGCAAACTAAAAAGTTATAGGCAACCAACTTATAAAATGTACTGGAAAATGTAAAATTTCATACAATCTTCATTGTTAGATGTTTTTGGTCGTTAGACTGTGAGGTGTGAGTGTAAACAGTGTGAACTCAAAGTTGTCATTCGCAACTACGGAACCCTACACTGCGCGTGGCCCGACACGCACTTGGCCGGTTTTTTTTACATTAGCATAAGCGAGTAGCTAAGCTACTCGAATCAAAAAGGAACTGTCGAAGCGTTTACGTTTCTCTTTGGTATTTCTAGGATAAAAGGGTGAAATTTCTCAACATCAGCATACACGAGCAGCCACGGGGGTTACTAAAGATCGTTTAAGTAAGACTGAAGAAGCCCACACCACATGGACGCGGCATCATCTTCCAGGCTTGGAATGAAATTCTAAATTTAATAATAACTAGCACCTACTTAGCTATTTCTAAGTTAGGTGTGAGACGTAATTTGCCACAAGTAAACTTACCTACTTGTCTTATGTTATGACCTTTATTTCACTTGTGGCTTCGGTTTCGGCCTCCCTAGCTGCTTCTTTCTCATCCTTAAACCATCCGAGCAAGTAGCATCCTAAGTAGGTATCTTAAATCCCGTTCCCCCAGTCTAAAAATCTCTTACCTTTCCCTCGCTTAAAAAACGGTTTTGATGGACAGCAGTGTCGGAACCTGTAAGCATAAAACCAACCAACTGGTTTAATGCTCTAAGGACGGAACCGATATGCCAAACAAACTGCGCTCACTAATCCGTTTGCCAAGTGCCACTATGGTAAAACCCCCTCAATGATTGAAATCCTTAGGGGAGGCCTATATTTTGATGTAATGATGAAAATAAAGGTTGGCTCAAAAGTAATTACATAATTTCGTACATCCCTACAAACATTTGGTTGACTGGAAGAGATCCCTTCAAGGGATAAGTCCGCCCTTGTACCTACTAGGTAATGTTCTTATTCATTGTATTTTTCTTTCTCGGTCATTTATTCCTTTTAGAGTTAACTTTTTTTTGTTTACCTCCTACCTACTTACCCGATCGAACTGTGGGTTACCTATACATAGTTATTATTTCTATTTTAGTAGAAATTAGTAACAGTGTTGCTATAACTATGATGAGAATTCGTGGAAGAATATAACAGCTATTTGCGGGTATTGATTTATATCACATTAAAGAATTATTGTGTTAAAAAATAATTAACTAAATAAGGCTAAACAGGCCAGTATGTTCATCTATTTAGAAATATTTTTAATATAAATACACTATTATATTTCAGAATTAAAACAAAATAAATACCAATAATAATAAAAACTAACTTACTTAAAAATTAATTAAAATATTTACCAATTGTATAGTCTCTGCAAACCATTAACCTGCAGCATTTGGTACGAACTAACTGTGTCGGAGAATAACAGATGTGGTTGAATATCCAAAACACGAACAGTGCTTTTATTTTTTATTTTATTATAAATTACTTTTTAAGTGAATAAGCAAATTATTTATAAACTATATGTTAATATAACCCTGTCCGATCCATAAAAGGGGCGACTCAGCCCGTCAATATAAACAAATTTTCCTATGGGTCTAATGCTGGGAATCCCAAAAAAAAAATCGACGAAGAACAATTTTTTTTTCGAATTTCGTAACATTTGTTCCATAGGTAAAGCACGGACTGAGTCGCCTGTGACGACTGTCTTTACAGATCGGACCTGAGCGAACAGAGTCTAATTAACATATTGGTGTTTATTTATAAAAACCAAGATTTATTTTCTTTTGATCACACAAATTATCACATCTTTATTCCTTGAAGGTTAGATAGAGCCGAAGATCATTAAACCCAAAAGCCATTTCTAGCTTAAGTGGGTATTAAGGTGATAAGCACTAAGCAGAATCAAAATAGGAATGAGTTAACTTCATCGTCTATTGATGTGGTTCATTAGATTTTCGCTCAATCCCTTGGCAGGCTTTTACGATCTACGCAAGCAGATAAGCGGTTGGTATTCGTCGTTCGTCTATCTTTTTTCTTTTATCCCAAACCGCCATGAAAAAGAAAACTTCGCTCGCGTGATTTTCGGTTTTATAATAGGGGTGGCAACGCAAAGCTGGGGCTAGGATACTGTTGCTCCTAAAAAATATGAATACAATTATTTCAGCCTTTTATACAATTAATAATCTTAATCACGCGAAACATGATTAATGTTTTGATCTTTCTTCAGAAATATATAAAACACTTTTTTTTCTCAAATATGTATAACTCATAAAAATAATATATTTATGCAATAAATATGTCAATACTATCGAAAATCAGCTAACATAAACATTTCTAAAATTTGTTATAATAAGATTTGGTGAGTATATGGAGAAAAATACACATTTTACCACTTTAGAAGCGCATATCTTTCAAACTATAGACTTTGAGGAAAAATAATATATTTATGCAATAAATATGTCAATACTATCGAAAATCAGCTAACATAAACATTTCTAAAATTTGTTATAATAAGATTTGGTGAGTATATGGAGAAAAATACACATTTTACAACTTTAGAAGCGCATATCTTTCAAACTATAGACTTTGAGGAAAAATAATGGTTTTAGGCACCTCAATGTCAAATTTAAAGACTTATCTATAGACACCCCGCACGAATAGGTTTGAAGTAAAGAAAAAATTAGTTTCATTACCATGTATGGGGAGCCCCAGTTAATATTTTTTTTATAAAATATCGTATAGCGGTTCATAGAATACATTCTGTGGCTGTGACATACGGACAGGCAGACGAACATGACAATCTTTAAGTGTTCCGTTTTTGCCATTCGGCGACGGAACCCTAAAAGTGGCTCCTGGTGCAAAAACAAATCTTTAACTATAATAAACGATGTAATGAGTACCTTATTCGTAGCTACCTTCCTATAATAACTGATGACCAAGTCTGGATCCGGGTATAAATACTTATAATAATTTATATGTACCTTCGAAGACGAAATCGATAACTTCAGCATGGTAGAATTTATTTTTTCTTACTGGCAATACTTCTCACAGCGTAGTGACAGCTAGCCAGCTGTGTGGAATGGATTGAAAAATATTTCGATGAAAAGCGTAACTCCGTCCTTGATGTGTCATCCTCATCCATTGCAATAATTTCTTGGAAACGTGGACTAAGGATTCCTAAATATTTACCAAAGTGATCGAGAGTTATAAGACGTGTTGATAATAAAATCGATTGGGCGTACCACTACATCAGTAAGCGAGTGGTACCTATTTATTGTTAAAATGTTTATGTAACGCAGCATTGTTGAAATAGCTGAGTACGTATCATCTTTTGTTCCAGATAACTCAGCAGTGAGTGTCAGTGTCGTATACTGCGAGTGCACCAAGTGTGACGGTGATACTGGTGCGTGAACTGGTGATGTGTTTGTGAGGTGTGGATGCGGAGCCAACGGTGTAGCGCTCGCCCTGGCATGGTGCCGGGCAGGTAGCGCGCGCGGGCGGCCTGCGCAGGCCCCACACAAGCTGCCGCGTGTGTTCCCCAGCGTCGTCTATGGCCGAGCAACACATCACACCGTCGTCGCACTCTGCACTCACGAGAGAGTCCAGCGGGTAAGTTTTAACTTCCATAGCATAAGCTATCCGTTTTAATAATATAACACCAAGTTGCAAGAACAAAATGCATCTCTCCACCAAACAACTTGTCGACCTCCTTATTTTTCTTCTAGAAGATTTACCACTATGAAATTTCTGATTAGCAGTGCAAGCCACAGCAAATACTGTATTATGTACAAGTATTTATTCAGTAAAGTATGATTTTGCTGTTTGGTGGATTATCTGGTTGTAAATCCCGATATCAGAAATTTTTATCTGTCTGTAGGTAGAAACTAGGTAAATAAAAAAGGGTTTGCTGCTAGTGTCGCCAGGACTAATTGGATTGATATCAGGGAATTGGGGAGGAAAGTAAAACAAATTGGGTTTTAGGGTTATAGATTAATACAAACAAAAAATCCTCTGAATAAAATGGAAACAAAATTCAACATTAACATAAAATTGACCAGCGGCTGAACACTCTTGAATAGGAAAACCTGTTTTAATTGACAGGCTGAGTCACCCCTTTAAGCATTAGATGGGATTTAATGAACTTAACAAGCTTCATTGTGCAGCAGTCAACACGCTGGTCTGCAAGACAGATGGTCCCAGGTTCAAGGTCTGGTCAGGTCAAGATGGAAAATGATCTTTTTCGGATTGACCTGGGTCTTGGATGTTTATCTCTTATGAAAGTTTCAAAGATTCAAAAGATTCAAAACGTTTATTCAGAAAATAGGCCCTTGCAGACACTTTTTCATGTCGAATCACATTTAAAATTATCTTATTAAGTATTATGCATTTACTAATTATTGTTCAAAAGCTACAGACTACTAGCATTTCGGAACCGACCCCTGCAGAGAAGAAATGCCAAAAGAAACTCTTTTTAACCCACTTAAAAAAAGGAGGAGGTTCTCAATTCGTCTGTATTTTTTTTTGTATGTATGTTACGCGATTACTCAGTCAGTTATGGATCGATTTAAGTGATTCTTTTTTGTTTGAAAGGTAATGCTCCCGAGATGGTCCCATAAAAATTTTGTCCCAATGTATTGAGCACTTTTTGAAAAAATAAACAAAAACAAAAAAAAAATGTAAGCGTATGCCGTTCGGTTTAAACTTATTTGTATTTTATTCTTATGCGAATCAAGATGATGATGATGAGAACTTTACTCCTCTGTTTTGACTGAACTTCAAAGGTGGTCCTATAATTTTTTTTATCGAAATGTATCCAAAACTTTAAGAAAAAAATCAACAAAAACCAAAAAACAAGTATGCCTTTTGGTTTAATTTTATTTCTGTTTAATTCTTTTGCGAATCAAGACAAGTTGATGACGACGTTGTTCCTCTATTTTGATTCAACTACTACACCCACTAAAACCTAATTTTAAGTTCAAGTTTGTACATTTACGTATAGGGTTGAAGTCGGTTTTACTTTTTGTAAAAAATAATTATCAACAGTATAGGTCGCCTACTCGCCTGAAGGGCTTTAGTTCTATCTGTTCATCTAGTAGGCAGAAGTATCTATAGTTCATCAACTCAATCTGTGTGATTTGTCTGTATATATTTATTATTTAATTACTTATACTATATTATAGCAAACATTGCAATGCATAGCAGAAAAATGGTCAAGTAAAAATGGCTAGGTGTGACTTTGACAGTACAGTTGCATCCATTACTTTCTCACCTCTATAATTTTTTTGCAACTCTCGGTCCCTGGTATGGCTATCATTAATTAGGCATTAAAACAAAATTAAAATGATGGTTTTGTGTAGCTGTTAATCTTGTGTCCAAGCTATAGACATCAATATTACTTTATTTGGGTTATTTGTATCTAAATATATATAACTCAAAGGTGACTGACTGACTGACATAGTGATCTATCAACGCACAGCCCAAACCACTGGACGGATCGTGCTGAAATTTGGCATGTAGGTAGATGTTATGATGTAGGCATCCGCTAAGAAAGGATTTTGATCAATTCTACTTCTTAACGCGAGCGAAGCCGCGGGCAAAAGCTAGTAAGCAGATAAGGTTAAAGTTTTGTTTGACGAGCCCCGTGGCGCAGCGGTCATCACGCCTGCCTGCGACACGGATGGTCCCGGGTTCGATCCCCGGTCAGGTCAAGATGGAAAATGATCTTTTTCAGATTGACCTGGGTCTTGGATGTTTATCTATATATATATATATATATATATGTAATAGAATATAGTATCGTTGAGTTAGTATCCCATAACACAAGTCTCAAACTTACTTTGGGGCTAGCTAAATCTGTGTGATTTGTCCCTATATATTAATTAATATATTGTTAAATTGATGAGTCAACTGTTGGTCTCAATTCACACAATTCCTAGACTAGGCTATTGTCTCCACCAAGAACTTGTGTTTTGATTGGTTAAATGTTATGCCATTTAACTTCAGACAAAAGGTGTTGTGTATAGGAAACAGCTATAAATCATACAATCACTAGCTATTAATACTACTGACATGACATGTTAATTCTTATGAAGAGTAGCTATAATACTTGACTTGAAATGCATTGTGGTTTTTAAAATCTGTACTTTATAATTTTTTGCATTTCCTGTTTCAACAAAATTTTTGGATGTCCTCTCTCTTTCTTTCTCAGTTACTTTAACCAATCAAGTACCTTCTATTTATTTTAAATATATATTGGATAATCTTATTTTATCAAATCAGTATAAATTGGTCATCATTGCTTTGATAGACAATAAATGTATCATATGCATTGGATATTTTGAGTTTGATGTTATTTGTAAATGCTGCCTGAAAAAATAAAACTATTGCAGGGTGGACCTAAGGTTAGTGGAACCCTGGGAATAATGCCCCTTTGGCCTAGACTGGTTAACCAGGTCTGTTTATTAGTGAATGTTTTAATTTGGAAGATAAAGTTAAGATTTGTTCAGTTCAGCTATATAAGTACTCTGCTATAAATTTTGCATTAATTTTCTTATTTTTAAGTCTTGAGTGCTATATAAAATGATTCTCAAATTTTCTGTAGTTACATAATCTGAACATGAGGGTGTACAAACTGTGTAAAGTAGAGAAACTGCTGTCAGATAGTGAAGCATCTGAAATGAGAGGTCTTTAAGAGATATTGATATTTTTTACAAATTCTCCAAGAGATAAAAAACCACAAAACAGTTATAAGTAATGCACTTTTAATGCATGTCATACCACGGTGCTGTTGGTATCATCTCTGTTGTTAACAAGAAGTTTAATACAGAGTTGCGCTCCAACTATACACGGATGGCATTACATGCTATATTTAATAGATATTCATAATATAATTCAACTAGGTAACTAAAAAAAGCTTTTTCGATTTATTATTTAGTAAATACATACTATCCTTTTTATGCACATTCTGCTTCTAGCAGTGGACTTATTGCCATCTAACAGTGATTTTTAGCTAAGTGACACTTAGCTTGCCAGTTTTTGTCAGAGCCTGCGTGGAATGCTTGGATGAGACATATATTCATGTAAATTATTCCTTCTTCCGTGAGCTATTTTCCTTACTTAGGCCGCCTATTCAGGTCTATTGTATGTGAACAGAAAGTGTCAATTTTTCTTATATGTATCATTAGATTTCGTACACTCCAGCCATAGTGACAAATGCAGTGGGTGTAGATATCTCTAGTGACACTCTTCAAACTCACTGAAAAACTTCTTCAATGAAAGAAAGCTTTAAATCCTCATTAACAGAGTCAGTATAGTCAAAGTAGACTCTTGAGGATGGTTACAGGAAGTGAGAAGGTAAACCTAGAAAGTATTGGAGTGACTATATTAGGAGTTTTAAAAATAAATGTTAGGATTTAGCATAAATTGAGGTAATTTAGAATGAATTGGAGGAGATCTTTGCTTACTAATGGCACAACATCTGTTAGTCTATATATACATATAATAAAACAGTAAGAATATTTTGTCTGTATATTTAGTATTTTTGACTGAAATGGATAGAGGGACATTAAAAAAGAATAAAAGAAAGCAAAAATTTTTTTTAGAATTTCTTGTCTGTCTGTCTGATCACGTTTATCTCTGGAAATATTGGACGGATTCGAATGAAACTTTTTTTGCTATATAGCTATTAAGCCGGGGCAACATATAGGGTAGAAATGATTTTGGAAAATAAAACACCTGATGCAGCATCATAATGGTCCAGCTAAACTATAAGAAATATATAAAAGTGGAGCCTTAACCAAAATTGTAAAACCTGATGAGCATTTTTGTTGTGGCATAAAAGGTCTGAGATTTGGAACACCTCATGCAGAACCATAATGGTCCAGGTTAACTATAAGAAATATATAATAAATAAATACAGACAAATCACACAGATTGAGCTAGCCCCAAAGTAAATTCGAGACTTGTGTTATGGGATACTATCTCAACGATACTATATTTTATAATAAATACTTATATAGATAAACATCCAAGACCCAGATCAATCTGAAAAAGAACATTTTCCATCTTGAACTGAATCTTGAATCCCGGGTTCGAATCCCGGGATTCGAACCCGGGACTTTCCGTGTCGCAGGCAGGCGTGTTAAGTTATTCAATATGATGCGCATTTTTTGTTGAGGTATTTAATTTGAAGATTTGGAATACCTGACGCAGAACCATAATGGTCCACATAAACTATAGGAAATATAAAAATGACGCTGTAGCAAAAGTTGTTCAGCTTAATTAGTATTCTTTGTGGAGGTAAAAAAAATCGAAGATTTAGAACATCTGATACACTACCATGTCAAATTTTATATCGACAATTTTGCAGAGTCACACTCTCCACTGGGATAGAGTGCGTAGAGTACGATTAGCTCATATTATTGGTGACCGCCCAGCGCCGCCCTTTTGGCAATGTAGTTTTCAGCCCATACAACAAAGTTTGGTGAAGTAGCGCAAGCTCACTTGGAGCTAGCTATATAGTCTTCTTCTTATTGTGTCGGTGGCTCAAAAAGTCTAAAAAAATCCTATATTTTATCCCTCCAGTATTTAGCAACAGCCAATGCAATGCCATACAATTTTATAACACTGCTACAAGTATTTTCTTATGTACCTATGTTAAGTTCGTATTAAGGTATATTAATACGCCGGAGTCAGAAAGTCCACGCGAACGAAGTGGCGGGCATCAGCTAGTAATAAATAAAAAGAAAACACTTCCAGGCCCTTGTATGTTAGTGGCCCTGTATAATAAACCGTAAATAAACACTGCAATATCTAAGTCCCTGGATAAATGCTATAATATGTTTGGAAACGCAGCTAGCTTTTTAGGGTTCCGTAGTAAACTAGGAACCCTTATAGTTTCGCCATGTCTGTCTGTCTGTCTGTCTGTCCGTCCGCGGTTTTAGTCAGAGACCATAAGTACTAGAAAGCTGTAATTTGGTATGAGTATGTATATTAATCATGGCAAAAATGAAAAAAGTCGTAGAAAAAAATCTTGAAAAAAAATTTTTTTTTGGGTAGCTCCCATACAAGTAAAGTGGGGGAGTCATTTTTTTTTCTCTACTTACCCATCTTGTGGGGTATCGTTAAAAAGGTCTTTGAAAAATATTGTGAGGTTGAGAACACCATTTTTCGATTTAGGGATCCGTTTCCGAAATATTTGGTTTTAAAGTGCAAATTTTTGTTAGAGGTACGTGTCCCCCCCCTCTATCTCCTAAACGGTTATATATAGATAAGTGAAAAAAATTACAGCAGTAGTATATATACTGAAGTTGAAAGGAAAACTATCAGAGCTAAGTACTAAGTACAAACTAAAAAGTTATAGGCAACCGACTTAAAAAATGTACTGGAAAATGTAAAATTTCATACAATCTTTATTGTTAGATGTTTTTGGTCGTTAAACTGTGAGGTGCGAGTGTAAACAGTGTGTACTCAAAGTTGTCATTCGCAACTACGGAACCCTATACTGCGCGTGGCCCGACACGCACTTGGCCGGTTTTTTGTTTAGTTTTATTGATAAGCTTGTTTTATTGTCCACATATGTCCATTATTACAACTTGTTTCTTAGTGGAATGAAAAAACAACTGATTTATCATTAAACTTAAATTATATTAAACATAAGATATCTGTTTGTAAAATTTTATTAGTTATAGTGATGGTTTCAGGTCTTCTCCTAGCAGGGTGGTGGGCGGTCGGTGGTTGCGTCAGGTGCGTCGTGCGAGCCACAGTCGCCGGAACAGACGAAACGTGACATCCCCACTGCCGCGCTCCACCAGCCGACATTCCGGCAGCCGCCACTCAGAGGCAGAGCCCGCGCACGTCGAGCTACGAAGAAGCTCGCGTCTTGTCAGCTCACTGCCTAGGTCTGACTACTCCATCACCGAGCGCTGGTCTTACGGCGCCGACGTATACGAAACGCGCTGCGACACCACAGACTTCAAAAGTGGAGACAAGTCCTCCACTGGTCTCCATACAAAACGCGGACGAACTTCCTCGCATGACAGGAAGAAACGCAAGAGTTGTTCCATATCAAACAATAGCACAGAGGAGTGCGTCGCTTATTGCACACGCTCACGGACTGCTCTCAAGTTCTCTGAGAGTGTTTGTGAGCAGCCGTCAAACAGTTTAAAGGCACAATTATTCACAAACTTGCCAAGCGCCCCAGAAGCCACAACTACTCCAACTCAGCAGCAGTTGAATCAGTCTGAAGGACTGTTGCCCTTGGAAGACAGAGATTTTGCATATTCGCCATTTAGTTCATCGACTGTTACAGAGTTACTAGACTCTGATTACTCAGTCTACAGTCCTACTACCAGCAAGAGGAAAGGGAAGAAGAGGAAGCGATCTGCTCATCGCTCCTTGTCGAACAGGAAGAGCAGTTGTTTATTTAATCTAGAGGAGAGTCCCAAGAAGTTTAAAATAGATCCCCATAGCAAGGAGGTAGCAGAAACTAACAAGGAGTTTGGGGAGGGCAAAGTTCCAAATATAGAGAGCGAGAGACTCGATCAGCCATCCTGCACATATCGGCTAAGGAACCGAAATCATCGCGACCTTGGCCCACCTACCTCGACTGTTATCAGTGATAGTTCAGGTAATCAACTGTTTATTTCTTTTGTTTATGATAATTCGTGCAAATGCGTTCGCAATGTATTTCGTGTACAATCAGTCCGTCGGAGCGAGCCATCCGCGACGTGCTCGCACGTATCTTATCGGGCTTAGTTATCTTATGTATCAAGTGCAGTTATTCATCGCAGATAATGTTCACTTGTGTGTAGCGACTTTATTATGGTATGTGATGATGTTGCAGCGAGCCCGTCGACGAGCGACGCGTGCTACAACCAAACAACAGCGGAGCACAAAACCCGCGCCGATAGTTGCGGAAGAGCCACCACTCCACCTCCATATAAGGATACCGAAGGTTAATATATGAATAAACATAAAACGCAATTGTTTTGATAAAGCGAACAATACTCGGGCCGATAAATATAAATGTATTATTTCGTTTGCAGAACCGAGCTCATCGAAAGGGCATAGTTCCAGCAAGCTTCTTATCGTTCCACGCGATCTCCCATATTTACGTCAAACTAACGCACGGAGGGTACGGATTTCACTTACCTACTTAATAAAACAGGCAACAATATTAGTTTAATTATAAACTTGTCTTGTTTCATATCAACGTTGAGGACATTGTCAGTAAACGTTTAATAGCTTATGACAATGGTGTAGATAAGTGCACCACATTATTATTGATGTGCAAAGTCCTTACTAGTTTGTTTGAAAGTCAGTTTTGAAAATTCTTGAGTATTTCTTGAGTGATATTATTAAGGAAGTATCTTATGTAGAGCTATATTGCGATATATTTGTAATATGAAATGCTTGTGGATGCAGAGTATCGCAGCTGCGACGGGTGCGACTTTGGGAGCTTGCCTGACGAGGGGCGCTAGCACTTCGCAGCGGCACAGGCAGGATACTTCTTCCAAGAGACAGGTTGGTGCCACTAAACTAGATGTTTTATATTCATTGAAGTACAATAATCCATTCATATATGTGCTTGTATCCTCTTAGAGATCGTCTTATCTAAAACTGAAGCCTCTAAACTGATATTTGAATGTGTGAAAGGATAATATTTATTCAATCGAGTCGAGCTCCGTGGCGCAGTGGTCAACACGCCAGCCTGCGACACGGAGGTCCCGGGTTCGATCCCCGGCCAGGTCAAGATGTAAAACGATCTTTTTCAGATTGGCCTGGGTCTTGGGTGTTTATAAGTATATGTTATAAAATATAGTATCGTTGAGTTAGTATCCCACGACACAAATTCAACAACTTACTGTGGGGCTAGCTCAATTTGTGTGATATGTCAATAAAAAAAAAAAACACTTTACTTGTAAAGCGATTTTATTGTGAATCCGGATTAGTCCGCAAACTAAACTGTAAACCGATTGAGTTATCAATCCATGTAATGTTTAAGTATGGCGCCATGCGCGCTATTTGTATGAGATGAGAGCCCGCTCTATCGCACTGTCGTGTCATTAATACACAAGTCTATAGACAGCCCCGCAGTTAAGAATTTGATAGTACAGAAAACCAATGGCGAAGATCAATTAAATGTGTATTACCTATATCAATCTTCGTTGTATATAAGCATACAGTTACTGGAATAATATAGAATTCACTGGTATAAAATACTGCAAAATCACTGGGACGCTCTGTACTACAATTTCTGACCAATATTCATTTGACTTTGCTAAACAAAACTTTAATCCCAACGTCTCCAATCAAATTCAAGAGGTGCCCTCTAGAATTAGTATTCTAGAGGGCGCCTTTTGAATTTGGTTTACGGGATTTAGTAATCCCGCAAACTTAAAAGGTTCACGCAGTCATAGGGATTGCCGATAGAAGTGAGTACAACACGCGTGACTCTAATCCACAAATCTATCCCTAACAAAAAATAGGTCAACGCGCCTAAAGACGTTTGTACTTCAAAAATGATTTAAACTTTGAGTTTGATCAAATGGAACGTATTTTTATGTACCTAGATAATTAAAAATATGGTGCTGGAGGCCTCCCTAAAATCCCGTGGAAACGTTTCGCACAAATAACTCCATTCTCAAAGAACTTCATATGTATAAAAAACCGGCTATCGTCAACTGTATATATCATACCTCTAGAAATGAGAACTCAATGGAGAGACTGGTCGTCTTGGGTCAGGTGGAAGGCACATCCAGACCAAGCACCTCTCCATGTACAGTCCACACACTCCATGTCTCAGAGGCCACACAGAAAACATACCACCAATAATACTCATGCAATAGTGCCAATAGTATAGAAGTAGTAGATTTTTCTTCGTAACCCACTGTGGGTTACGAAGAAAAATATACCACGTCTGCGCAACCACGACCACTCTGATAAGAGTTAATGGCCAAAAATTATCTTATTAACAAATTTTACTCTTCCGTGAAACTTCAAAGTATACCTAGAACTACAAGTTGTTAATTATAGTTCTCGTTAGTTAAAAACTAAAACCCTACTGGGTTAGTTTTTGAAGTTCATCTTGTTAGTTTGGAGGTATGGAACCGTAAAATGTATGTTTTTATGTGCAGTCGGGTAGCAGCGAGGGCGCGGGCAGCAGCGCTGTGGGCGGGCGGCGGGCGCGGGCGCGCGACATGCCGCAGCCGCAGCCGGCCAGCACGCGACGCGACAAGCGAGGTAACTGTGTTAAACCTATTTAATGTGTAGCTGGGCGGTGTAATTAATTAATACACGCGTGGTACAGAAACTTTACTTTATTTTGCACTTCACAATATCACAAAATATGCCATGATATGACTGACCGTGACTGACACATGCAAACAAAACTCTAGTCTGTCAAATATCAAACACATTTGACAAACTAGTGTGTAAAGCAGTCAGTCTGGTCTGTGTTGCCCGCACTAAGTCTTAGCTTAAACAAAAATATGCAACACTATGCAACTTCTATATTTCAAAGAGACAGAGGATATACACGTCGTTTTCAAGGTCTTCAGTTGGTTGTATTTAGGCGAAATCTCCATAGGGTATAACCTCCTTGGTTTGGTCATACTTTATGGAGACATTTCTACAGACCTTTAATTTTATAGAGTTAGATTTACCGAAATATGCTTCGTCTTTATCACATGTCTTAAGGCAGTTAACCACGAAATAACATTCTGAAGGACTTGCTTTACCGATGTAGAACTGCGACCGATATGTAGACCAGTGACGTCACCGTAATAGTTCCAGCTACTAAACGCTAGGGGCGCTGCCAGCAGCAGACGAATGCTCAATTTGAATATGCATTCATAGACACGATCGCTGCTTGAAATAGATACTTTTAAAATTGTCTCCCCATAATAAATCTATAGTTTCATTTACACTTCACGCAAACAGCTTTGTACAAAGCGCCATCTAGCGGTGAATATAATTATTATTTAATGCTAATAATTCGTTCGGCTACTTCCCTCGAGTCCAATCCGAGTCCTGCTAGTGGGTTTTCTATCTCCACTTGCTCCTAAATCTAAGGAATGTTTACAGCACTGCCGAAAAACTGCTTTGTTGTTTTGTTTGTTTGTTGTTTGTATGACTGTATGACTAGCAAACAGGCCGTGTTTCCGGCAGAGATGAAGAGGACCACTCCAATTCTTCCCGTGGATGTCGTAAAAGGCGACTTAGGAAACTTTAGCTAAACAAAGCTTATAAACATCAAAGTGACCTCTCCAACCCGTCTGGCCAGCGTGGAGAGTGTAGGCCAAATCCTCTGACTGCTCTGGCAGTACAGAGAGGGTCGTGCTCCTGCAGTGGAGACTTAAGTTATAAAGACCTGATGATGATGATGATAGCAAACAGGTAACAATTTTTATAATATTGTTACAGGTAAAAGCAGCCTGGGTTCGTGTGCCAGTACTGGTGGTGCGTCCAGCCGGTCCCACCCCCAGCCTTTAACCACGGTAAGTTGTGATTTGTATCATTTAACTTTGTATGATTTTGTAACCAAAGAGTTTTAACAGGACGAGACACTTTTGTTGTCTATCTGTCATAGACATGTATCTATTAAACAGTAATAGGCAGTGACTTGATTTTAACAGAATGTTTGTATCCAGTATAACAAAAATACTAAAAATAAAAATTAAGGGAGGACTCCCTTAATTTTTATTTTTAATATTATACAAAAAAAATTGTCGGTCGGCGTAATCCTTCGTTTGCGTTTCTGACTCGCACTTAGCCGGTTTTAATTGTACTCCTACTATATGAACTTTGTTTTATTCCAATGATCACTCATCTCTAAGACCACTACTAATTTAAATGTTGCATTTGTTTACACAGGGTGCTGTAGCATCCACATCCACCACACCGCCGGCGTCAGCTTCCGCTTCGATGCCCGACAACGCTTCCTCAGAGGCCAAGCCTAAGGGCAAAGGTATGCTTAAAGTTCTTAACAAAGTCTTATATATAAACTGAGGTAGACATTCCCTACTCAAAGAAACTGTGTCACGTGACGTGGTTCGGCGTCTTCACGGTACAGAGTTTCAGTGTGAGCGTTACATGAGAGCTAATTAACACCGTTTCTGTTACTTAGCTCCTTCTGAACGCTTCAGAATTTTGTACGAACGGCTCGTCTGTCCCAGTTTATATAGAAGTCTTTGGTGAAACATTTGTAAAAAAGTACGTTGAGGTTAATATATTGTTTTTATTCTCCAGCGACGTCGTCAGTGGAAGAATGCGCACTCGGCGGTGTGTCAGGCTCGGGGGTGACGGGTGGCGGCGCGGGCTCGTCGGCGCAGGCCGAGGAGTCGTCCTCCGAGGAGGGCGAAGTGGGCCGCCTGCAGGCCTTGCTGGAGGCGCGCGGCCTGCCGCCGCACCTGCTGGGCGCGCTGGGCCCGCGCATGCAGCATCTGCTGCACAGGACTGTCACTGCCAACTCAGGTATGTCTCGTGAAGAGGGCCAGGTGGGCCGCCGCAGGCCTTGCTGATTGCTGGAGGTGCGCGGCCAAGGCAGTACTCTTTTTGATATCTCGTTGTCTTGTCGGTGTCTTATGTAGAGAGAAACGCGCATACTGACTTTTTTGGTACGGATAATGGAGGGTTTTGCCCAGTACTTTCTTTATTTCACACACAATAAGAATCTATAAACCACTATTGTGTTGTACCTTACCGGTCGATGAAAAAGAATCGGATTGAACATGAAACTGAACAGTAAATTAAACAGGTACATTTCAAGCCTGACGATGATCCACCACTCCGAGTACCACTTCACAATGGACAATATAAAAGCACATCAGTATTTCATGAAGTTATGCTATATCATATTTCGTTTTGTCCCACAGCGGCGTCCAAAGCAGCCCAGCTGTTGGCTGGACTGCAAGCCACCGGCGACGAAGGCCAGCAGCTGCAGGCCGTCATCGAGATGTGCCAGCTGTTAGTGATGGGCAACGAAGACACCCTGGCCGGCTTCCCCGTGCGCCAAGTGGTACCGGCGCTCGTCAACCTGCTGGCCGCTGAGCATAACTTTGATATGGTGACGTTTACTATACATTTCTTAGTCATCGCGAGGATTTTGTCGTCGTGTGTAGTGAGTGGCTGAGTGCTAGCGAAAGTCGATTGTATGCCTTTAGATTAGGATATAATATAGTAGTATAAGATGAAGCGCGGACTCGTCGTAATTCTGGAGCGTGGAGGTGACCCCTTAGGAATCAGACAAGAGTTATAGTATTCCAACGATCAGTTCGTCTCTACACAGTTTAACTATGTCATCTACACATGAAAACTTAAATTGTTTATAAAGTTCCCGCTCAAGAATCTCTTGTTCAGCTGATCGATTTAATTCACCTGATACTTACTTCTTACTTCCAACGATGCTACAAGCCTTTGCGGGTCTTGGCCTCTTCCACAGTTTTTCCCACTTGACACGGTTACGCACTTCCCTTCTCCAGTTGATGTACTTCCATTACCACATTTATCTGAGGTCTTCCTCTACACAATCGATGCATCGCTTCCTTTGCCTACCTCTTGGTCTCTTGTTGCGGTATCGCTCTGGTTCTTATTTTCGCAACTCTGTTGTCCGGCATTCTTTCCAGATGTCCCGCCCATCTCAGACGCTGTGCTTTACAAAACCTGACGATGGTTTCTTGCTCCATTAGTGCTTCCAGTTCGTGGTTCATTCAAATGCCATAAGTGTTATCCATCTCTCTCACGGATCCAAAGATCTTACTGAGCACTTTGCTTTCGAACGCAGAAAGCCTCTGTTCGTCTTTTTGGGTCATGGTCTAGGTTTCGCAAGAGTAAGTTACTACAGGACTAACGATATTGCGGTAGATGGTTAATTCACCTGATACTTCAATATTGTAAAAAAAAATATTGCTTTCCAGAAAGGTGTCCAAACAATTGACACGAAATTAGATAACAGGGTATTTCATAATATTATTGATGCAAGCTTCTATAGTATGCGATAATGACGCCTGTTTATGTGGTTCTGGCACATGTGACTCACTTGTGTAATTATATACTGTGTGGCGGTGTGTTTGTTTATATACCCATTTAGGAACATTACGCTAAAATAGATCAGGAAACCATGCCAATAGTTCATTTACGTCAATTTTAAACGAATGTTTGCTGTGTTATTTATTTTTGGGCAAAAACTAAGTTGTAAATGTAAATACACTTTATTACGCCAAGAAGTATATTGTTTTTAGTATGTGTTAGTGGCTGGCTGTTGTTAGGTGCAGCCTTAACGCTTCTGAGATAATTTTAAACTAATAAGGATTGAACACCTTGTATCCCATAAAAATTTTTCCATTTTTCCATCTTTATCCCTTTTGCTGTTGTCCAGAGATCAGGGAGACGTAAAAGAGTTCGATTGCAACATGCACAGCAAATTCAAATGCACACAAATTAAAAAACATCCATGTGGTATTACATTGAATTAAATTATAAATGTTTATTTTCTCTTTACAAATAGTGTGCTTAGATACTAACTAATTTCTTAACTCTCAGTAACATTGTAGGCTTTTTGAAGAGGCTAGCTCTTGAAATAGGTCCTGCTGGAACTGCGCAACAGGTAACTAGGTATAAGTCAATTCTATGAGGATTTTAGTATTTTTGTAAAGAAAGTTGTTTGTATTTATGAGAACTATGATGTAAATCTCTGGATAGATTTTGACTTCAGCGTCCCAAGGCAAAGGTCTCTCCTGTTTAGTTTGAAATTAATTAATGTAAAGACAACAGACAAAACAACTAATATACAAATTGATTTCAGATGAATCACGCATGCCGCGCTCTCACATACATGCTTGAAGCCCTGCCCCGCAGCAGCGGAGCCGTAGTGTTAGCAGTGCCGGCCTTCCTCGACAAGCTCCAGGCGATAACCTGCATGGACGTGGCCGAACAGAGCCTCACCGCGCTGGACATGCTGTCCCGCCGCCACTCCAAGGCCATCCTGCAAGCGGTGAGTGCTGCATTATTTTAGACATGCTGGATCCTCCTAGTGTCTCCTCTGCAGCAGTGGTGCCGTAGTGTTGGCAGTGCCGGCGTTCCTCAACAAGCTGCAGGCAATAACCTGCATGGACGTGGCCAAGCAGAGCCTCACCGCGCTGGACATGCTTTCCCGCTGCCACTCCAAGGCCATCCTGCAACCGGTGAGTGCTGTATTGTTTTAGACATGCTGGACCCTCCTAGTGTCTCCTCTGCAGCAGTGGTGCCGTAGTGTTGGCAGTGCCGGCGTTCCTCGACAAGCTGCGGGCGATAACCTGCATGGACGTGGCCGAGCAGAGCCTCACCGCGCTGGACATGCTTTCCCGCTGCCACTCCAAGGCCATTCTGCAACCGGTGAGTGCTGTATTGTTTTAGACATGCTGGACCCTCCTAGTGTCTCCTCTGCAGCAGTGGTGCCGTAGTGTTGGCAGTGCCGGCGTTCCTCGACAAGCTGCGGGCGATAACCTGCATGGACGTGGCCGAGCAGAGCCTCACCGCGCTGGACATGCTTTCCCGCTGCCACTCCAAGGCCATCCTGCAACCGGTGAGTGCTGTATTGTTTTAGACATGCTGGACCCTCCTAGTGTCTCCTCTGCAGCAGTGGTGCCGTAGTGTTGGCAGTGCCGGCGTTCCTCGACAAGCTGCAGGCGATAACCTGCATGGACGTGGCCGAGCAGAGCCTCACCGCTCTGGACATACTGTCCCACTTTACTCCAAGGCCATTCTGCAAGCGGTGAGTGCTGCATAGTTTTAGACTTGCTGTAAGACCTGCCTACGCCCTGCCCCGCAACAGCGGTGCGGTAGTGTTGACAGTGCCGGCCTTCCTCGACAAGCTGTAGGCGATAATCTGCATGGACGTGGCCGAGCAGAGCCTTACCGCTCTGGACATGCTGTCCCGTCGCCACCCCAAGGCCATCCTGCAAGCGGTGAGTGCTGCATAGTTTTAGACATGCTGGGAGCCCTCTGTCGCAATAGCGGCGCAGAGGCTGAAAATCGCCTGGATGCTTCCAAAAAATGGAAATCCAGATCTGTTTTTATCTCGAGTAGGCACTCTGCTGGAATATTGTGAAATCCATATAACTCAAGTTCGGCACCTGTATTATCTCGCACAATAGTGATTCATTAAAAATGTATACGGACGAATTACACACATTGAGCTAGCCCTAAAGTAACCCTTAAATGCTCATGTGAGGCTACCTCTACCATTCGCCACAAGAATTAACACAAAAACTTACTACCAGAATTCTCACAAGATGGCGCTGTACGATTCTGAAACACGCAAACATTTTCTTCGATTCATAATAGAACAGAACTCAGTCAGAGCCGTATGAAGTCCGGTAAAGTAGCAAAAGCTCATTTGGTTTGGAGCTAGCTACATAGTACAAAAAATCAGAGCTGTGTACTGTTTCCTGGCCGCACACCTTGCTCAGCGGGAAGGTTTGTGGCGGTCGAGCATAACATGTCGCTTCCGCTACAAATGCTCTCTAAACTTAAAGATTAAATTGATTGTCGTTGTCCACAGCGCGGCGTGTCAGCATGCCTGACCTACCTGGACTTCTTCTCGATCAACGCGCAGCGCGCCGCGCTCTCCATCACGGCCAACTGCTGCCAGAACCTCACGCCCGACGAGTTCCACCTCGTCAGAGACTCTTTGCAGCTGCTGGCTAACAGGTAACGTCACATCGACGAGAAACTTCTTGGCAACCCTAAGTTTTAAATACAGGTAGGGTTGCCAGGTCAGTTAAGCCGCACATTTGGGTTAAACGGACGGAGTCTCGTAATATTTCAGTCGTAGTATACCTATAACACGTCATTTTTGATATAAATTAGGCAGGGGCTTGTTGGCATAAAATCTTCTTGAATTATATCAATTTTCATAAAAATGGTCTTTAAAAAGCCTAACTCAAGCCAGACAGGCCGGATTCCGATCGATTCGGCCGGACATGCAACCGAAAAGCCTAACTGTATACAGAGAAAACAGCCTCCGTCACAAAAATATTTTTCCCAGATGTTATTGATGCACACAGTACTCTTAAATATATCATTTTTCATCAGATCTATTGATCATCAGATGCTATTGATGCACACAGTGCTCTTAAAAATATCATTTTCATTCACATTTTTAAATTTTTTAAATATAAACAAATCCGTCGTTCATGCTTTTTGCAAAATGCTACGCTTCTAGTAGTCGCAGCGTATCGTCGATAAATAAACTATCCAACAAAAAAAATATAATTCAAATTAGCAATTGCTGAGGTTAGCGCTTCAACCAAATAAACAAACCAACTCGTCAGCGTTAGAACATTAGTATAGATTCACATTTCAAACAATATTAGAGACCTATTTGTCTTCCAGACTGACCCAGCAAGACAAGAAGTCAGTGGAGTGCGTGTGCCTCGCGTTCTCGCGCCTCGTGGACAGCTTCCAGCACGACCCCGCGCGCCTGCAGGAGATCGCCACGCCGGAGCTACTCACTAATTTGCAGCAACTGGTTGGTATTTTTGTTTCATCATCATCAGGTATTTTTAAGCTCCACTGCGGTTGTATGGCCCTCTCTTTGTATTACCAGATATATATTAGCTAGAAAAGTCAAAGAATTTGGCCTACACTCTCCATGCTGGCCAGGCGGCTTGGAAAGGTTTCTCTGAACACAAGCTTTGTTTAGCTTGTGTTTCCTAGGTCGTTTCAACTTCATCTACGAGAAGACTTTGAGTGGTCCTATTGTACTCTGCCGGGAACCACACAGCATTTTGTTTATATGGTGTTAAAAACTACGGAACGAAAAAGATGTCCATGGGCGACGCTGACCACTTACCATCAGTTGGCTCGTATGCGCGTTAGCCATCAATCATACATAAAAACAGTCCGTAATCAGGTAATTGTTAAATTATTATGGATTGCCCAATTTTATTTTGTCCATATTGAGCAAGGCAATACAACAAAATGTGCGCTCGCGCTAAATATTTTTTTTTTTTACTATTTAATTTGTATGTTCTTGTGTGCAGCTGGTGGTGCAACCGCCACTGATCTCGGGACAAACATTCATCACGGTGCTGCGTCTGCTGTGGGTGATGTGCGCCGCGTGCCCGCAGCTCGCCCTGGCGCTGCACCAGCGTTCCATTGCTGATACGCTGCTGTGTCTGCTCACAGGCTCCACCCTTCACCAAGAGGTAACATATTAGTGGCAGTCAAGTTTTAACGGCACATGCCACATTAACACTCAACCACTGCCACTGCCGGAAATATTTCATCATAATCATCATCATTTGTTTAATAGAATCATCATGTTCATAATATCTTTCCCTAAATACTCAGTCTCCATACTTCTCTATTTATCAACAAATCTCTCAACAATAATGACTGTAAACACTCGCTCTTGCTCGCGCTGCTTCCTTTGAATTTCGCTCGAATAAAGTCGAGGCAATTGCAGCGGTGTGAACAGTGACAGCGTGAGTGACCTATACATACACACCTATACATATCCCACTTTCCTGCCCAATAAGGTTGAATGTTAATATCATCATCATCAGGTCTTGTTAAGTCTCCATTACAGGAGCACGACCCTCTCTGTACTACCAGAGCAGTTAGAGGATTTGGCCTACACTCTCCACGTTGGCCAGGCGGGTTGGAGAGGTGTTTTTGATGTTTTTTAGCTTTGTTTAGCTTGTATTTTCTAAGTCGCTTTCTACGACATCCAAGGGAAGACTTGGAGTGGTCCTATTCTAATCTGCCGGGAACCACACGGCAGTGTGAATATGGCAATAGGTATTAAACGTAGAGCAGGCTTTGTGGCTGTTGCTTGCGCGCTACTACAGACGTATTTTCATACGAAACTAGCGTATCAGAGGGCGGAACCATTTATTTAGGTTTCGGGTTTCAAGGTAATTGAAGAAATGCAAAAGTCGGCTATTTTCTGCTTATTTGTGATAACCTTTTTACTGTAATTATGATAAACATATTTATTTTATTTCTTTATTTGCAGCAAGTGGAGCTGCTCCCGCGCCTGCCCCAAGAGCTGTACGAGATAACGTGCCTGATCGGCGAGCTGATGCCGCGCTTGCCGACCGACGGCATCTTCGCGGTGGACGCGCACCTCGACCGCCCGTGGTCCGCCGCCGCCGACCGCACCGCACACTGGCAATGGCGGGACGATAGAGGTACGAATACTGTCGTCGTCTCAGTTTAGGAAGTCCACTGCTGGATATGAGCCTCCACCATAGGTTGTTTGCCATACTCAACACGCTTGATAGACGGGTTAATGAACGCAGTTTGTTTGGCTGATCCTGGCTTATCACACTTCTGATGCTGCTGCCCGTCGAAACCATTTTTAAGTAAGAGAAGGGTAGGAATTTGTTGGACTTTATAAAAGCCTAATATTAAATTTCGATTTACATTCACTCGTATAAATGCTTTTTTAAAGCACTTGACATATTCAAAGCTAAATAGAAAAAGGTAGGTTCGTGGTGCGCAGCCCATCAATGGAAAGTTCAAGGGAAGTAGGAGGGTTCAAGGGGCGCAGGTCCCCCCCTCCCCGGCAAAAATCAGACAGATGACTTGTAGAAATAGCACATGTTGTCCGTCAAAACTCATTATTTTACAAAAGGAGGGTACAGGGGGCGTAACCCCCCGTCTATAAAAGAGATTTTTTTCTTTTATCTTAGCTTTGTGTATACCACTGATTTAACTGCGCTAGAAATTTGAAATGAACGCATTGATGACAGGCACTTGGCGGTCATACTCGTGGGCTGAGAGCCGCGCGATCGAGGCGGGCGCGGCGGCGGGCGAGGAGGAGGTGTGCCTGAGCACGCTGGGCCGCTCGTACACCGTGGACCTGACGGCCATGCAGCAGCTCAACGACCACACGGGCACGGCGCGCCCCGTGCAGCGCGTGGCGCCCGCGCCCTCGCCGCCCGACCTGGCTGGGGCCGCGGCGCCTGCAGCACCAGGTGAGCTGGGGCACTATTTTGGGACTTGTAGACCTGTACTTCTTGCGTTTTGATGACTAGCCATTTTAAAAATAGCTTTCCTGGCGGCCTTCGACGGTTCCTTTGTTTTGTTGGTCCACACCAGCGACAATTAGACTGCCAACCTCGTATAACATTATTGTCTCAACAAAAGGCCTGCTATAAATGCTTATTTCCTTAACCTAACCTAAATATACGTGGAAATTCTAACATTATTTTGACAACCTTGTTTGAGATAAATTGATATCGCTGTACTTGTTAAATACACTACAAAAAAGTCTGTATGAAAATCTTTGCAATGCGTACAAGGTAGGCGACAAGCACTATGGGCAATATTGACAGTCCTTTTGACCTGTCAGTAGAAGGCGTTGCCTTAAGAAGCCGGCGGACCGCCCGCTCAAATCGAATTTGAGGCGAGCGCCTAAGTTTGTTGGACATATCGCTATCTCATTCGTCGCGAGCGGGCCGACGGCTAACCATGCGCCGCGCCCCGAACTCTCCGCGCGATAGTGAGAATGTGTGCGTGCGTTCCTTCATCGAAGACGTGCAAAATCGACATAGTTTTTTCGACTGTAGATTTCGAAAATGACGTCTGTTTTGGAATCCAAGATGGCGGACCCGATTTGTCAAATAAAATCGACAAGGGTGTCGTTGTATAGGTTTTTCGGGGTGTAGATTTCGAAAATGACGTCAGTTTTGGAATCCAAGATGGCGGACCCAATTTGTCAAATAAAATCGACATGGGTGTCGTTGTATAGGTTTTTCGGGGTGTAGATTTCGAAAATGACGTCAGTTTTGGAATCCAAGATGGCGGACCCGATTTGTCAAATAAAATCGACATGGGTGTCGTTGTATAGGTTTTTCGGGGTGTAGATTTCGAAAATGACTTCAGTTTTGGAATCCAAGATGGCGGACCCGATTTGTCAAATAAAATCGACATGGGTGTCGTTGTATAGGTTTTTCGGGGTGTAAATTTCGAAAATGACGTTAGTTTTGGAATTCAAGATGGCGGACGCGTCTTGTCACACAAAATCGATGTGGGTGTCGTTGGATAGGTTTTTCAGGGTGTAGATTTCGAAAAAGATGTCAGTTTTGGAATCCAAGATGGCGGACGCCACTTTTCATGCAAAATCGCCATGTGTGTCACTGTATAGTTTTTTCGGGGTGTAGATTTCGAAAATTACGTCAGTTTTGGAATCCAAGACGGCGGACGCGTCTTGTCACATAAAATCGACTTGGGTGTCGTTGAATAGGTTTTTCGAGGTATAGATTTTGAAAATGATATCAGTTTTGGAATCCAACATGGTAAATGCGACTTTTCATGCAAAATCAACATATGTATTATTCCTTAGGATTTTGATGTGTAGATTTCAAAAATTACGTCAGTTTTGGAATTCAAGATGGCGGACCCGATTTTTCAAATAAAATCGACATGGGTATCGTTGTATAGGTTTTTCGGGGTGTAGATTTCGAAAATGACATCAGTTTCGGAATCCAAGATGGCGGACTATTTACACCCTGAAAAACCTATACAACGATACCCATGTCGATTTTGCATTAAAAGTCGCAGCCGCCATCTTGGATTCCAAAACTGATGTCATATTCGATATCTACACCCCGAGAAACCTATACAACGACACCCATGTCGATTTTATTTGACAAATCGGGTCCACCATCTTGGATTCCCAAACTGACGTCATTTTCGAAATCTACACCCGAAAAACCTATACAACGATACCCATGTCGATTTTATTTGACAAATCGTGTCCGCCATCTTTGATTCCAATACTGACGTCATTTTCAAAATCTACACCCCGAAAAACCTATACAACGACACCCATGTCGATTTTATTTGACAAATCGGATCCGCCATCTTGGATTCCAAAACTGACGTCATTTTCGAAATCTACACCCCGAAAAACCTATACAACGACACCCATGTCGATTTTATTTGACAAATCGTGTCCGCCATCTTGGATTCCAAAACTGACGTCATTTTCGAAATCTACACCCCGAAAAACCTATACAATGACACCCATGTCGATTTTATTTGACAAATCGGGTCCGCCATCTTGGATTCCAAAACTGACGTCATTTTCGAAATCTACACCCCGAAAAACCTATACAACGACACCCATGTCGATTTTATTTGACAAATCGGGTCCGCCATCTTGGATTCCAAAACTGACGTCATTTTCGAAATCTACACCCCGAAAAACCTATACAACGACACCCATGTCGATTTTATTTGACAAATCGGGTCCGCCATCTTGGATTCCAAAACTGACGTCATTTTCGAAATCTACACCCTGAAAAAGCTATGAAACGACCCAAGTCGATTTTCCATGAAAAGTCGCGTCTTCCATTACGGATTTCAACAATGACGCCACTATGGTGACGTACACCCCAAAAAGAAAAAAAAAGATTCGAGTAATACTCTAATTTCTTCAGATAAAAATATGTACCTACTTACTGTGTGATACATCCCACACTTCGAAGTCCATTAACAAGAATTCGAAAACCAAAATAAACTACAACAGTTTATTGAAATAATCAAAAGAACAACGACGGCACCAACGCACACACACGTTCGAACTGTGTCTACGCATGCGTATCGTACCCCCCTCCTGCCCCGCACAGCCGCCGCGTCCGCCCCGTGCGAGAGGAAACAGCTAGATGGCTGTTCAAAATTTCCCACTAATTTGAGCGTATTTGTGAATACCAAAAATGATGAATGAAAATTGATTATATTTTCATTTTCTTTCAGACATTGCGTAACTAGACAATATAAGGTGTGTTTCTATTATAATTACATAATGATTGGTTTAGTTTTTAATACAAAACAAATAGACGGAAAATATGTCGAAAATGTCGTAAAAATGAACGAAATTAAAACGCAAATATATGTAAGTACGTTAATATTTTGAAAAAAAAAGTTTAACAGGAACATAGATAAATACTGTCTTAATACAAATAATAGCATATTTGTGTTGAAATATGCTCGAACTAAAAATTATTTTGGTATTAAGTTTGTATGGGAAATTCATTGGTCGCCGGCTTCTTAACTCGAATGACGCCCATTGTTAAAGTTTCTTTTGATTCTTCACAAAACAACCTTAAGTTTTGTCCCAGAGTTCCATTAGGTAGAACAATAAATTTGCCCAACAAAAACATTTTAATGTATGCTTTGAATTTATTTTCAGTGTCATAGAAAAGGTTTTCTTCTTTTTTAAAAACTTGAGTATCCTGAAATTTGTGATCGTGCGAGTGTAGAAATGGTTTGAAATCTAACGGTTTTTGTGATCGCAGATCCGCGCATCGCGATGGTGCGCTGCAACCCGTCGCTGGTGCGCGCGCTGCTGGCCGTGCTGCACGAGGTGTACTGGAGCTCGGCGGGCCCGGCCGTGCGCTCGCAGGCGCTCAAGGCCATCCTGCGCTGCGTCTACTACGCCGACGCGCCGCTGCTGAGACAAGTGCTCAAGATGCAGGTATGAATCTCTTTCTTTTTCTCTCAATAAGAAAGAGAGAGAAAATCTTCTTTCTCTTTCAACAGCCTTGATCTGTGTTGTATTTACGAGGACTGACTTTTTTGACGAGCTAGCGAGTCTATGGGCGACATAATGAATTCGACAAGTATATCTTGCCCATTCTTACTTATGGAGCGCAAACTTGGTCTTGACCCAATCAAAAATGTTCAGACTTTGGGATTGCCAGCGATCTATGGAGCGAGGTGTTAAGACATCAATCTATCGGATCGCATACGTAGTACCACCATTCGCTCCAACCCTACAGTTATGGATGGGGAGGAAAGCAGCTAAGCTTAAATGGGACTGGGCGGGCCATGTCTATAAGATACAACCAGGAAGTAGAGTGAAAATCACAACTGAGTATTCCTTTGGGTATTACGTCGGGATCGATTCGAGTACGCCCAAGAACAACATACTTTTAGTGTACTAGTTGGTTTTGTAGTTCAGTGGTACCGCAAGTGCAAAAAGTCGACATTTTTCGTAACTTCAGAATAAAGGAACTAAAACTCCACTTGCTTTTGCCGCCTTGATTTTGGGTACAATTTTAAATGAAATTAATTTTTACCAGGTCATTTCATCCCACATCGCCGGCATGATGGCGTCGAGCGACCTCCGCATCGTAGTGGGGTCTCTCCAGCTGGCCGAGATCCTCATGCAGCGGCTGCCGGAGGAGATGAGCGTGCAGTTCCGGCGCGAGGGCGTGCTGCACCAGGTGGCGCAGCTGTGCGAGCGCGCGCCCGCCGCGCACCAGCCGCCTCGACAGAACAAGCTCAAGGTAAGTCTCACCACAAGCCACATTGCGGGTATTATAACGTCGAGTGACCATCGCATCGTGGTGAAATCTCTCCAGCTGGCCGAGATCCTCATGCAGCGGCTGCCGGAGGAGATGAGCGTGCCGGCACCAGCCGCCCCGACAAAAAAAGCTCAAGGTAAGGCTCCCGCTGACCACAAGCCATAAACGGTTTCTACATTATGTAATTATCAATTTTCCCGCGTCTCTACTCTAAACTTCGCCCCCCTATTTAACCCCCTTAGGGGTTTTATTTCTAAAAATCCTTTCTTAATGCTCACTCACATCATGTACCAAATATCTAGTTTCTAGGTACAGTAGTTTCGGCTGTGCGTTGATTATTAGTCAGCAAGTCAGGTTTGCCTTTTACATTATTAAAATACTTAGTTTTCAATACATTTGCTATTAATGCGGTGCTTCTTCCATAAAAACTTGGATCATAAAATTTTTTTTCGAACTAGACCCTTTTACTTTTTACCAATCACAACCTAAATAGCCCAATAGCACAGATGCACAATTAAATAATCCAAGCATAAAGTTTTCATGTTCAGCATGAATTTAAAAAAAAATCTGAATAAATGTACCTGATAACTATAATTGTACTTTGACGAACTGTTTTAATTCAAAACGTTTTTAACTTTCATAAATTCCTTATCTGCTAAACTGCATTCTAGTTTTACTTTATGGTAATCGCAAATGTAATGAAAAACGTCGTATGATGCTCGTACTCAGTAAGCTGTCTATTATAGCCATCGGTTTATTATAAGAACTCGGCATCGCCTCGTGCCTCGTATATACACCTCGCCTATAATGCCCAGCTTACCGTACTTCATCATATTGTACTATTATTGAATGTGTAATGTAATGTGATTACAAAACAGTAGTTTATAACTACTTGTGATTGTGCAGAGCGCGAGCGGCGGCAGCGTTCGCTCCAGCGGCGGCTCGACCCCGCCGGCCTCCACCTCGGCCACGTCCATCGAGCAACACAACTTGTCTCTGGCCTTCTCCGCCTCGGGCGCGTCCTTCGTCACCAGTACACTGCGTAAGTTCTATTACATTTTTTTTCAAAAGGTTAAAATGGACCACATCGTTACATACCCCCTTACTTTTAATTCAATACACAAACTTTGAGGTGACTTACCCCTTCAACATGAACAACTTTTGTTTTGGGACCAATACTGAAAATTCAATATTTTTTTTACCTTTTCCATACATTTGGTCCGATCTGGGACCTGCCCCCCTATTTACTAACTCGGATGGCAGGTGTCGATGCCTATCAACCTAGAATTTACAATTACAATGCGGGTTTTGCTTGCTCTAACTTTTTATTTGAAATACAAAAACCGCATTGTAACAGCAAATCCTAGATTGATAGGCATCGACACCTGTCATCCGAGTTAGTAAATAGGCCGGCTGGACACCTTTTTATGGGTACCTATTTCACATCACATTTTAGAGTAGGAGCCTAGGGCCATAGTAGGGAGCAATTAACAGTTATCTTAGAATGACATCCCAGTTTGTGTTCATATAGAACAGTTGACACTATCGTTTTTAAGGTTCCATACAAAATGGGTTGCACTTTGTGGGTATGGTTACCTATAAACTACGCTATTATTCTCGGATGTCTTTTCGTCCATCCTTCTGTCACAGAGCCTGTATATATTTAACCATAATAAGTAGAGCCTTGAAATCGGGGACAATCAAGTAACGCACTGTTCATTTTCATTTCTTATCTTAATCTAGTTTCAAAGATAGATGTTTTGGTGCTCCCAAACTGCTGTTAAAAATGTTTACAAACATTTTCTAACATTCAAATAAAATAACTTATTGTTGTAATTTTCTTTTAAAGGCATTTACAGTTATATTTATAATCAATTTTAGTTTTAGTAGTTTTTTATTTACATGTTATTATGCATTTTTATCATGTTAAAAAATGTTTGTTAACATTTTTAACGGCACCATATGATAATTAAAAAATGTTTGTTTTCAGCAGCTACAGCTAGCGATGGAAGCAGTACCGAGCCCGGCCCGGCTACAACATCAGGACATGCTCAAAGTTCAGTTCACAGGTTAGTGACGAGGAACAAATTAAATTACCTCGGGAGACACATCTATCTGACCCGAACATGTTTGTATCGCATACCAAGCAATTAAACATGTTCAGGGTCATGAAAAAGATGCTCAACTATGGATCTCAATGAAAATCATCAGCATCTCAGCCGCGGTAAAATCAAGTCCACTGCTGGACATAATTTTACAATAGGGGTTATAATTTATTTATTTGTTATAATCAACAAAAACATCATAACAGTATAAGCATCCTACAAGGATTTTTATCAAATGGGAGTTCTGTTATACTCACGCAAGGTTTGGAAAATGGGTTGGAGAGCGTAGTTCGTTTGACTTACATCGGTTCCGACACTGCTGCCCATCGAAACCATTTTTATACGAGGAAAGGTCAGAAGCTGGTTTGTCTGGGAAACGCGACAAAGGTATTTGGGATGCTACTTGGTCGGATGGATTGGGGATGAGAAAGTAGTAGCGAGGGACGCCGTGCGAGCGTAAACGATGGCATACTTACAACTACTGGGTAGGCAGTTGAGGATTACATCCCTGACCACAATAAAAGTATCAGTTGGTAAAGATTTTGGCCATTTATATTTTTTGTTTATTATTCATGTATTTTTTAACAGGTCGGGCAGTCCCCTTCAGCTTGCGGAGATGTTGAAACGTAAGCGCCCTGTGAAGCGGTCGGGCGGCGGCGCCCGGCACGGCCGCAGACGCGACGACCCCCCGCCGCACGCCGCGCCGCACCACGCCCCGCACGCCGCACAAGCCGCCACGCCCACAGACCAGCCACACGGTAAGTAGCTTGTTAACTATGCTGTGATCATCTATACACTCTTATTTTTAAAACAGTACACAAACTTTAAAGGGTGTCTCAGTCTATCAACATGAACAACTTTTGATATGGGACCAAAAGTGTCCAGCTGATCGGACCAAATATATGGAAAAGGTAAAAATAAAATTGAATTTTCAGTATAGGTCCCATAACAAAAGTTGTTCATGTTGTTGAGTCACCTCTTAAAGTTTGTGCATTGAATTCAAAATAAAGGTGTATAGTAAGCATCTTCTCCTTAGTACCCTGATAGAACTGTTTCAATTTTGATATACGATTTTTACCCTTGTTGCTCTAAGAATAGAGTGCATAATTCTGTGCAAAGATTTATGGTTGACCATGAGACTAAGTTAGTTTTTCCTTTCGTCCGTTTTGTGAGAACTTTGTTTAGAAGCTATGTTAAATATTGCGTTTATGGAAATAGCGAGTTGCTATAAATTTTAAACGCTATATTATATGGTAATATTAGATTTTTGTCATTATCATACTTTTATAAGACGCTGTAAAACGGCAAGTTCAAGATAAAAATACATTTTATCTTGGGCGATGTCTCTTCTATTTTCCTTCACAGTCGGCTTAGTAAAATTGTTATTGATGATGTTGTTCCAGCGTCCGGCGTGCCGTCGGCGGCGCGGTCGGCGAGCCGCGTGGGCGGCGCGTCCAAGACGTCGTCGTTCCTGTCCTCGCTCAACCCGTCGCGCTGGGGCCGCTCGCCCCACGCGCATAAAGACGCCGCGTTGCTGGCTTCCCCGCACGCCTCGCCCAACCTCACTGTACAAAACAAGTGAGTGCTGTCACCCATTAACTAGGATGTGGATTTAATAAATGTTTAAAAAAATAAACAAAACCTTCTATCTCAAAAACTACTGGACCGATTTGATGAAATTTTCACTGTTGGCCAAGTTGGACAGTACCAAAAAAAATTTTTTTTCCAATCCGCCTATTAGTTTTTGAAATATTTGCGGACAAACTTAATTGTATTTTAAAAAGCTCACCATCTTTTAATAATTTATATAAATATTTTGCTCTCGAAACAAGAAGTGTTGTTGAATGTGTTTGTATAAATATAAGTCTATATACATACATGTGTTTGCTAGCATTTGCACCAAGAAATGTTATATCCGCAATGGCTTTATCTGACTTATGAACCAAATTGCTCCTCTCACATATTATTAAAATGACTAATAGAAAAAGTAACAGAAGGTCATAAATGGAACGTCTCGGGCTTTCCACAGCCCGGTCACAACACTGGCGTCATCACGGGATAGATATTAAATCATTCCGTTTATCACAGAGAAAAGGTCCGCGAATGGATCCAATGGAGCGCTGCGCGTCTCCAACGCAAATGGGGCGCGCTCGGCGGCGGCGCTGGTGCTCTGGAACAGCTAGCGGCTCTAGCGGCTGCGCTGCCGCACCAGCACCACCAGCGGGCGGCGCTCGAGCAGCTGCGGGACACGCTGCTGCAGCATGACGTGTCGCCCTTCGAGGTAGGCGTTTATGGTTGCGTTGCGTAACATGTGAATTTATACATTAGTGTACAAGGGTGTCGTTTAGGAGGGGTCATACAAAGTTATCGATAAATGGTATATACAATGTTAAAAGTGGTGTGCGAGGAATTCTGACTATTTACTGGAAAGTGAGTGAAGGAATGCCGTGCGGTTCCCAAAAGAGTAGAATAAAATCACTCCAAGTCGTGGACGTCGTAGAAGGTGACTTAGTAAACACAAGCTAAAAAAAGCTTATAAACATTAAAGAAACTCCTCCAACTCGTCTAGCCAGCATGGGGTTTGCAGGCTTTGGCCATCAGAGGATTTGTCCTCTGACTGCTCTTGCTAATATATGGCTCTGGTACAGAGAGAGTATATTATGCTCCTGCAGTGGAGACTAAAAAAGACCTTATGATAATGATAAGTGAAATTATATATAATCAGTGAGCAGCTTTGTTTACATATTTGTGTCAGTTTGAAGGATCAGGCTGTGACGCATCTTGATCTGTCAAGTTCTATGAAACACAATAACAAATTAATTTGTGTCTCGTAGGTGAACCACTCCGGCGTGCTGGGAGCTCTTCTGCAATTCCTTACGGGAGGGGAGACGGAGCCGGAGTCTCCCTCGCAGGAGAACGAGGGCGAAACTTCCAGCCGCGACAGTAGCGAGCTGGTGGCCGCGTGCGAGGAGCGGCTGCGGCTGTTCCTGCACGTGTTCGCCGACATGCCACCCTCAGCAGAGTGAGTTTACATTGATATAGCACACGCCCGGTCACTGCAGACCGCAGGGGAAACGGAGCCTCTCGCAGGACAAACAAGCAAAACCTCAAGCCTTGAGCTGGTGGCCGCCTGCGAAGAGCGGCTGCGGCTGTCTCTGCACATGTTTGCCGATATGCAGCCCTCAGCAGAGTGAGTTTACATTGATATAGCTCACGCTCGGTCATTTTCTGATCGGCGGGAAACGGAGCCTCTCTCACAGGACAAGAAAGTGAAACCTCAAGTCGCGAGCTGGTGGCCGTCTGCGAGGAGCGGCTGGGTGCGCCAGTACGCTGCACTGCAACGAACGCGTGTGTTCCCATTCTGCTTCTTTCGGAGTTGCTTCATAACTGAAAGTTGTCCGTCAGCTCCTTAAGTCGCACCTTGTCCATAGCGAGGCTGAACAGTTTTTGAACTGATTTAATGCCAGTCCAATGACACATGTTTCTTAGCCATGACATTTTGTGTTTACATAGGAATGCAGCATTCACACACTTGTTTTGTTTTTGTGTGTGTAATTGGCTAACTCTGGTGTCATATTCTTCAACCATCTTACTTAGCTTAACGACTGCAATCAATGGTAACAGCCACGACCAACACACAAACGCGGGGATGCCCACTTCCTTCCTCACTTGACATCCAAAGTTAGCTACTGTGACGCGTCTTTCTATACTTCAGATTCACAATAAAGATTGGTGCGGTCTGTACCAAGAACTGTGTTCTCATTTTCCAGTAGCAGCGATTGGGGTGAAGAGTTGGAGCTGATACCAATAGGCAGCACCGGCGCGCTAGCGGCGCTCGTGGCCAAGGTGAACGCGTGCGTGTCGCACTTGGAGCAGTTCCCGGTGCGCGTGCACGACCTGCCCGCGCGCCCCGCCACCTCCGCGCTCAAGTTCTTTAACACCCACCAGCTCATGGTGAGACAACTCAGCAAATCATCATACACCAACGTACAGAACGGAAATTCGTAGCGTCCCCCCGCATTTTGATTTCCCCGCACCCTCTCCCCCGTTCTCAGGTGTGTTAATCGCACGCTTCGTGACGTCTCTTATACATATATTATGTTAACAAGCAAGTATGTAAATCGAGAAGCGAGTATATTAGTGATTCGCCGTGTCAGAATTCGAACCAAACATTTTTTAGTCGAGTAGATAGAAATTTAATTTGAGGCGATAGTATCTACTCGTATTAGTTTGGCGAGTTGTGCCGCCACCACCACCGTCACTAGATCACCGACAAAAAAAAATCCGAAAGGGGTCGATTTACTTGTGAATTGTACTTGACCAGTGCGAACGTTTTTTGGGCACTTTTTGTTACTCGACTTATTTATTGGCCGTATGCGAACCGGGCTTTACTATTTAAATTCATTCTGCAGTGGCGACCCTAAATGTTAACTCATACATTGTTTTTTTTTTAATTAATTATAGAATGAGCACAGTTGTAAAGTTTCGGTTGTATTAGGTATATTAGAAAAAAAACTTACTGTAACTGATGGCTAGGCCATCAATGTGGCCTCTAGGTCCTTACACTATGCCATTATGCTGTCAGGCGCCAGTTACCGGGGCCCTTGTAATTAAATAATGTGGGTTTTGTTTTGGGAGATGTGGTTCTTTCGAAAATAGTTTATGTTGCTACGGTGCTCTCCATATCTGCCACAGCTCTATCACCATGTCTCAGCTCTCCTTTCAATGTCAAATGGACCATTTGGGAATAGTGACTTAAAACGTATTTTTTATTTCAGTGTGATCTCAAACGTCATCCGACGTGCACCAATCTCAAACAATGGAAAGGCGGTGTAGTTCGGATAGACCCCCTAGCTTTAGTCCAAGCCATCGAGAGGTAAGTTTATCGGTTAGATATTCGGTTAGTTCTAAATCATATTGTTGAGTTCTTCAGCATGCACTTTAGTTTTCAACTTTTTTGGACATGCATAAACTTTTAAAAATGTACTAATATCTTTGTTTATTTTATAAATTACTAGCTGTTACCCGCGGCTTCGCTCGCGTGATATATAGCCTATGTCCTTCTCCGTACCCTTACCTATGTGTATGCAAAATTTCATGATGATCGGTTCAGTAGATTGGGCGTGGAAGCGTAACAAACAAACTCACTTTCGCATTTATAATATTAGTTAGGATAGTTAGGATTAATAGATACGTTTTATACCATTTTAATTATTTCTTAAAAAGTGGACCTTTCTTATGGCATTATTTATTACAACTTAGCACATACAAAATACGAAATTACTTTTCCGCCGACCTAATATTATCTCATCTATTGTTCGTGAAGGTATCTAGCGGCGCGTGGATACGCGAGCGCGCGCTCACGGTCTGCGGGCGCGGGCGCGGCGCACTCGGACGACGACGGCGCCTCCGACGACGACGTCGACGACTCGCTCGCCACGCCGCCGCACCAACACCCGACCGAGTGAGTACTCCTAGCTAGTTGCCGCTACACTACAACAAATTGGACACAGAAGTGTTTGCGTACAATCGAGATAATTTCATTATTAGACGGCTGTCGAAAAGGCACGTGTTGCAGTTGTTGCTAAGTATTATGAGATGCTGAAGATGTGTATGTTGATTAAGATTGATGTGTTGAGAGGATCGTGAAGTTATGTAGGTTGATTTCAAGATAAAAGTAGCTGTTTAGTTTAACTCACAAGATATAAATAAAAGTTAAGATTTTTAGTGGATAGTTAGAGTGTCAAGGCAGGAATGTTTGTTAGCAAATGACTAATTAAATACAAAATAATTGTTTATATTCGTAGCAGCCAATCAGACACGTCGCGTTAGCAAAAACCTGTATTCTGCTCTGTGGTTGTTGTATTGTAGTAAATGTATTGTTTTTCGAATTTATGTATGTAAATAAGTACATATGGGAGTTTCTTAAAGTCAGAATGCCTCTACGGATTTACACGTGTGGCGTATAGTTAGAATCCTTACACCCTTTTAAGTTCCTTTTTTACAGTTGCATCTTTGTTCTCAGAGAAAATCCATGAGCTTGAATGATTCGAAAGTTTGTTAAACCATAGAATGGAATGTTGGTCTGACTGAGCATTTAATTTAATGGGAAAAATTAAAAGACTACTTGATATTGTACTACCAGCTGTTACCCTGAATATCGGGCACATCTTTGCCGTATTTCTGGAAAATCTTTCTTTATTTTTATTTATCCTTTTGTTACAGTTCGGAACACAAACTGGAGTTCCTGATCGGCGACACGGTGCTGCCGTACAACATGACAGTGTACCAGGCGGTCCGGCAATACGGAGAACAGACTGACGCGGACACAGACACGGAAACACCGTTGGGTATGTTGATATATTGCTATTGTACCTCGATCCTAGAGGAATGTCATTCATTATCAATGGTAACCCTTTTTTTGTGTGTATATGTGTGTTTTAGATTTGTCTTCCATTATAAATCGCTATTTGAGAGTTGAGGCTATATAAAAAGGTATAATGTCCGTTCGTTTTAAATATCAAGTTCTTTATCTTAGTTTGTGTTTTATCTTGACGTCCAAGAGCTGGTTAGTACGCCAGTATTTAGTACTTTTGATCCTCATTATCATCATCGGCTTTCCACGACCCACGCTGGGTATACTTTAACTTCTATTATTTTTGATCCTAGTAAGTAAGAAACAGGTATACGATCTGCCTGTTGGGATATATGGATATTGACGGTATGCCAGCTTAGTTGTATAACAAAATGGATGGCCATGAAATCCAATTCACATGCGGTACCTAGTTTTTTTTTAAATTGTTGTTTTTACTTAACTGACCCCACAACAGAAAGGTATTATTTTAGTCGCGTGTTATGTTTGTATGTAAGTACTTATGTATATTTCATTCCATTCTCTGTAGTCTTGACCGATTTTGAAGTGTGAGATATCACAAGATTTGGATTCTACCAAAGTGTCATTAGCCATATAGCCTAAACACTCTGGGGTGGATATGGACTGATGTCAGCAAAAATCAATATGGCGAACGTAAACTGTCAAAAAGGCAGCCGAGTATTTTTTAAAATAATCCACTTGTTGAATATTATTTGAGGTGTTTGTTTTTGCGCAGCGAACGCGGGCATCTGGGTGCAGACGCACACGATCTACTACCGCGCGGTAGAGTCGGGCTCGCCGCCGCGCGCCGACGCCGCGGCGCGCAAAGGCAAGGGCCAACCCACCAAACTATCCTCCCGCCGCAAACCAGACCTCCTGTGGAACGGTACGTGCCGACTGCTACAGCTACTGCCGCTGGAGGAGAGCCGCTTCACTAGCTTGGAAACTTCTAATCACGCAGCTTTTTACATATACTAAAATATTTATTGATATAAAACTTTGACGGAATTGCCCACTATATGGTTTTTAAAGACATAGTTCCGGATCCATCAGGAGTCAGCGATCTGTTTTTAAACAATGTAATTATCACACGTTAGTTTTCATGATGTAACTAGGTTAATACGTTATATGTTTTTGAATGGGCGAAGGGCCGAAGACGGACGAATGAAAACAAAATTCCATCGCTCGTTTAGAGAAGCCGCCGGTTCGATAATAGTTATAGATCCCGAGGCAGCGACACAAAGTTCAGCGTTTTTTCTCTGAAGTGGTCGGTTCCGACTCGTGGTCTATCTACAAGTACAATCCGGGGCAGATAAACTTGGGCCCCTTACAAACAGATTTTAAATTGTAGTATGTATGTAGTACTAGCTGTTACCCGCGGCTTCGCCTTATAATATATATCGTATGTCCTTCTCGGTACCATAACCTATGTGTATGCAAAATTTCATGATGATAGGTTTAGTAGATACGACGTGAAAGCGTAACGACGTGAAAGCGTAACAAACAAACTCACTTTCGCATTTATAATATTAGTTAGGAAGTTAGGATAGGATTAGTTGGGATTGTGTAATTGTATATATGTCTACAAACTTATAAAAGTGCTCTTTTTATTGTACCCTTGAAAGAGCGCTGTATATTTGTTGTTATAATCGCAGAGGGCGTGGTGCCGCCGGCGGAGTCACCGCTGGTGGTGATCCTGCGCTCGCCGCTGATGAGCGGCGGCGAGGTGAAGGACGCGTCGCTGCCCGCGCTGGGCGTGCTGCGTGCTCTGCACGCGCTGTCGCGGCACTGGCACACGCTGTACCACGCCGCCTGCCTGCCCGACCACCGCCCGCTCGTGCCCAACGCTGACTTCATCAACGCCAAGGTATATTGATGACTATCATCAAAATGCGCCCCTTAGAAGTGTTACAGTGACGCAAATACCAATACTGTAAACGTGTCGCAACTCAAGCATACGTACAAATCGATATTAATTATACTGCATGCGTTTTGTTTCTTCATTTTCCCCTGATCGAAATTCTCTCTTTCAAATGTTCAATTTCTAAATTGTCACCTAAAATGTCTTTATTTTTCAGCTCGCTGCCAAAGCCAACAGACAACTACAAGATCCACTCGTGATCATGACCGGCAATCTACCGCCGTGGCTGAAGAAAATAGCCTATGCTTGGTAAGAATGACTATCATAACTTATTATCATTTGAAGGTTTTTATCAAAAAAGGAACCTCGATTGAGAAGTGTGTTGTTGCAGCCCGTTCATATTCCCGTTCGAGTGCCGGCACCTGCTGTTCTACGTGGTGTCGTTCGACCGCGACCGCGCGCTGCAGCGGCTGCTGGAGGCGGGCGGCGAGCGCGGCGGGGCTGCAGCCGCAGCCGGCGCCGACGCCGAGCGCGTGGCGCCGCGCCTCGACCGCCGCAAGCGCACCGTGCAGCGCCACAACGTGCTGCGCCAGGCCGAGCACGTGATGCACGAGTTCGCCCACTCGAAGGCGCTGCTCGAAATCCAGTACGAGAACGAGGTCGGCACCGGCCTCGGGCCCACGCTCGAGTTCTACGCGCTGGTGTCGCAGGAGCTGCAGCGCGCCGACCTCGACCTGTGGCACGGCAGCGAGAACTTCAAGCAGAAGCCCACCTCGTTCGCGGGCGAGATCGTCAAGAGCCAGCCGCCCGTGGTGACGGACCGCGCGGCCGACGCGGCGGCGCGCCTGGCCTCCTCCGTGCGCGACGCGCTCAGCCTCGACGAGGAGCGCTCGCCCGAGCCCTCCGACCTGGAGAAGGAGACCTCCATCCCGTCGCCCGCGCCCGACGCCACCTACGTCAACTGGCCCTGCGGCCTGTTCCCGCAGGCCGTGGGCCGCAACGCGCGCGCCTCGCACCTCTCCCGCGTCAAGGCCAAGTTCAGGTTCCTTGGCAAGTTTATGGCGAAGGCGGTTATGGATTCTAGAATGGTGAGCAGACGAAATTTAAGAAGATACATGAATTAACGGGAATTGAATGTCCAATGCGTCCCTCATGTAAAAAATATGTGATCATTTTTCCGCGAGGCTTTAGATAACCCTTCAAACTATTTTATGAACTTGTACTGTTTACACTTCCAAGTGTGAACATGAAGCTTTACTTAGCGTTTTCGCCTAAAGTAACTGTTTCTGACAAAAACGTTAGTTTCACGTTCTTATTATAAATTGTAAATGTAGAAGTAAGTAGTAAAGTAGTTCCTTCGAGCAACACGGCCTCCGTAAAGAGTAGTTCATAAAACAGTTTGAAGGGGTTTCACAGAGCAAATTTGTTAATAATATTTTATTTCTGTCAAATGACTCAGTTTAGTTAGGGGCAACATTGGACCCAAAAAAATTTATGGTCTTGACTTTTTTGTTTTGCCAAGAACAGTTTTATCAGTATGTAACTATTTCCAGGTGGACATTCCCCTATCGGTGACGATGTACCGGTGGGCGGTGAGCGAGCAGCGCTGGCTGACGCTGAGCGACGTGCGGCACGTGGCGCCCGAGCTGTGGCGCTCGCTGTGTCGCCTGCGCCGCGTGGCCGAGCGCGCGCGCCACATCGCCGAGGACACGCGCCACACGCCCGACCAGAGGAACCACATGGTAAGGACCTCCGGACATTCCTCTATCAGTGGTAGACAAAGCCCAGGTCTATAAGATCTGAAAGCCACGTTTAGCATGGTGCTGGACGAGGAGATGGAAAATGGAACCAGAATAGTGATGCGTTGCTAGCCGCATCGCCTATTGCCATGATTCCTCAGATTTTCGCTCATTTTCTCGATCGGCTTTTACGATCTGTGCGGGGAGAGAAGCAGCTGGTACAGTCCGATGCAAACTTTAGGTCGGCTCGGATATTAGCTGCGAGCTGTGCAGTAAGCGCCACGCCTCCCCGCGCCCCCGTCGCTGATACCTAATATCGTGTATTGCGCAATTTGCGCATCGACTCGCACGATGTTCCGAGCCAGCATAAAGTTTGCGAGCGTGGCAACACCAGCGTGGAAGTGAATAGTGCTTGTTGGAAGCCATAAAATAAAGAATAGAATAAGGAAAGACTGTGTTGTTGCAGGTCAGTGCGCTGGAGCTGGACGGCTGCCCCATCGAGGAGTTGGGGCTGGACTTCATCCTGCCGGGCGACGGCTGCACGGAGCTGCGGCGCGGCGGACGCGACCTGCCCGTTACCGCGCACAACCTGCACGACTACATCGCGCTCGTCACGCACTGGCTGCTATACGAAGGTACGACAACAGCGAACTGAACATTGTCTTGCTAAATACGGCTACTCATCATCAGGTTTTTTTAGTCTGCCATGCTCCTGCATGGCAGATTAAAAAAACCTCAAAAACAGCATGACCCTCTCTGTACCACCAGAGCCAATATTAGCCATTAGCCAGAGAAGTCACTGAGGAGGTGAAAGTGGAATTAAAAATAGTAATGGGTTGCTAGATGTGATTTCTTAGATTTTCCGTACCAACAAATACACGTTCTTTGCATGGGGCCCGACCTTAGTTTTTAGCAGATATACACATTCTGTGAAAATTTAAATCTCTACTTTTTACGGTTTCGTTTGACGGATGTAAGGACAGCGGAGGTTTAGTAATAGCGTACCGTTTTACCCTTTGTGTCTATAAGGACGTATTCAAATAATCTTCCTAACTTTGCAACTGCACTGGAAAAAGCGAATGTGTTCTGAGTGAATCGACGTATGATTCGTTTCACATTCCCCCCAAGTTCACATTATGTAAAGAGGAACAGTCTAACATTCAACCAGTCAGGTAAATTCTCGTGTGTCATCTCGACTAAATTTTTAAACGTTTGTTACAGGCGTCGTGAAGCAAATGGCGGCGTTCAAAGAAGGATTCGAAACAGTATTTCCATTGGCCAATCTAAAGATATTCTATCCAGAGGAATTAGAACAAGTTTTCTGTGGAAGTCCCTCTGGTAAGTCTTAGTCATAGGTGACCTGTATATATGGAATATTGTTGAGAGATTTGCCCGTATATATTTATCTATTTAAATAATATATTAGCTCATAAACACTAAACGTATGTGTCAGAATTCAGATCCAACTTAGAGGGAACAGCTTCGTCAAAAGCGGTTCAGTAGTTAAGACTAGTTTTTTTAATCAATCTTGTTGTTCTGCAAATTTTATGTCTTATTTGCTTTATCCACAGTAGTATTATAGAAATACCACATCGTCAGAATTGTTCATATTTATTTTAAAGACTGTTCTATTTAGGAGGTCGCGAGTGCCGCTGGGAGCCACGCATGCTGGCGGAGTGCATCCGGCCGGACCACGGCTACAATGCGGAGTCGCGCGCCATCCGGATGCTCATCGACATCCTCGCCTCCTACAGCCGCGAGGAGCAGCGCCTCTTCCTGCAGTTCGTCACCGGCAGCCCCAGGCTCCCCACTGGAGGTATGGCATCTATCAAACTCTTAACTGCCATCGCTACCACCAATCACCAATATAATCAAACTAGCTTTCGCCTGCGGCTCCGCTCGCGTTAGTGTCGATCCTTCGGGAACAGTACTTTTCTCTGGGACGAAAAGTAGCCTATGTCCTTATCCATACTCCAGACAACGTGTATGCAAAATTTAATGATGATCGGTTCAGTAGATAGGCGTGAAAGCGAAACAAACTAACTCACTTTCGCATTTATAATATTAGTTGGGATATCTGTAGTTATTCTTCTTCTGGAGTTATAATAAACAACTACGTCAACATGTCAGATTTATTGCGTCTCATAATATCTTTTACCAATTTCTAACCCATGTTAATGCCAATACCTATTTATGCTTTTTATTTATTATTACTAAGCAAAATTGTTACTTTTGTGCGCAACATAAACCTGTGAACATGGTATACTAAAAAAATTGTCTATCCAGGATTCAAGGCGCTGAACCCGCCGTTGACGGTGGTGCGCAAGTCGCTGGAGTCGTCGCTGGACCCCGACGAGTACCTGCCGTCCGTGATGACGTGCGTCAACTACCTCAAGCTGCCCGACTACAGCAGCGCCGAGGTGATGCGCGCCAAGCTGCGGCTGGCCGCGTCCGAGGGCCAGCACTCGTTCCACCTGTCGTGAGCGCCGTGCGGCCCACACCTACTGTGATCATACGTCGACCCCTCAGAGCTCTTGTATACATGTGTGAATGCGGTTAGTGATATCTATAATATGTGTACTAGCCGGCGCGACTCCGCTCCGGACTACTGCTGTTTTGTGCAATCAGAGTGATTTATTTACTTGTGACAGACGCTGTAAAGTGCTGTACGTTCAACATTTGTTTTTCTTTGGAGTTCTTTTAGATTACATAAATATGTTCATAGCTATATTTTGTGTTAATTTAATGTGATAGCTTTGTATATTTCTTTATTGATTTAGAGAGACTCTCCATGGGAGGCTATCGTATTACCTTATGACAGTTGCGTACCCCGCCCGATGCCCGCAACCTGCGCCAGATCGCGCTTAGCACTGACAACACGACATCTCTATATCGTCACCATTTAATATTATATACTATACTACTATATTTACTATTAGAGTTTTCGGGAGACCACTACGAATCTTCTATGAGAGTCTTATAAATATAATAGCATTTATTACCAAACGGTGTATGTTTTGAGTAACATTTAAGTATCATTAATGAGTAAAGAAAAAGTGCAAAATTTAATATGTAACAATTTCAATAAAACCATGTAATATTGATCAACTTTGTGTTTCATTTGTTGCTGTTTCCTGATTCACAATGGCAAGACACTTGTGAATGTAACAATCATAGCATCCCACCAATACTCACTTTCAACCTGCCAAAAATAAACAGAATCAAACCCTTCATTCCGAACTCAATACCCATTCTATTACTAGCATTCCTTCTAGCTATTCAATTGCATAGCTTCTAGCTGTGCAATTGAATTGCATTGAATACTCTTGGCAAGTAATTAAAGGCAAAATTGGCTAGGGTGTATATTGGTTTACTTGTACTTGCATAGATTATGTATGACCTAGGGCCGCGCTACAATGAATTGGCATGGGATGGCATCGGAAGCCACGTCATTTCAAAACAACCTTTATACTTAGTGACATAAGATGCATAACTGCTTGAACGTGGCGAGCCGGCCGTGCAGCCGCCGTTTTGCATCTTATGTCACTAGACATATAGCTTGTTTTGAAATGACGCGTCGCTTCCGATGCCAATCCAGTGTAGCACGGCCCTAAATATGCCTGTGTTGGTCCCCTTACATAAAGATAGAACATATAAAAATTAATAGCATATGGAAGAACAACTAAGGCTAGCTACACGCGCGATCCATATGAATTGGCTGTCTGAGCTCCTAGGCAGTGGACACAGTGCTAAAATGCAAGAAAATCGTTTCACAGCTACATGTATCAGCACCGTTTGGGTGGAGCCCATGCATCGGCATCCGCGACCCACATGGTCAATCGTACTGAAAATTCATTTCAAAGTATCTCTGGCGCATCCTGTACAGGTCGCCCGTATAGCGGCTGAACCATCCCCCCGATGCCACCATACCAGAACCCCGCGCGGATGTGCATGTGTAACAAGCCTAAGGAGGGAAATAAACAAATTTTAAATATTTATTTTTTTATATTTTCTCCAACAAAGTCGCAATAACCATAAATTAGATATGTACAAAATATCTTTGTCACACAAGAGAGAACTTAGATGTGTGTGGGTATGAAATCGATATTGTTCTATACAAATAAATCAGGAAATGTTCCTTTTAATATTGCTATTGATAAAATATAAAGAACAACATGAACATAATATAAATTCATAGCTACACCATGTAAACTTATAATTTAATGCATTACATATTTCTATTATTAATTAATAAAACCCACTTGACGCAGAAAATTACTCGGGGTATTCCGCTTAGCGCAACCATTTTGAAGCGCACCTAATTAAACGCAATCGAAACGCACCTTTTAGTTGCGCTTACGATACCAATGTATTAACCAAAAAATAGGGATGGGCTCGTGCCCATCCCTATTTTTGAATGTGGGTGCGAAAAGATAATCGATATTATTACCTTTACTTCATTGTAAAGGTAATAATATCGATTATCTTTTAAAAATATTACTGTATCATCACTATCAAAGCTGCTTAACCAAACAATCTAATGTAACATTGTAGACAATAGCAGATTTTTGCATTTCTACCATAACCTTGAAACCCAAAACCTCACTAAAGGTACCTCCTGACACACTTATTTCGTATGAAATGTGCTGAAAAGGCGTCTCTAGTAGCACGCAAGCGACATTCACATTCCCTGCTCTAAGATACAGATACTCAAACTTCTTTAATTAAAAAATAGTAGTCGTTATTCCCGCCTTCCTCGCGAGTCAACAAGCTAAGAAAAAGACTACACTCCATACATACTAGCCAGGTTCACCTTGATTTTTTCAAAACCAATCTACGCTCGTGGAGTATAGATAATCTTTTTGCAAATTGTATGAAAAGATTATCTACACGTGCACAAAGTACTTGTGATCGATAGTTTCAGTTAGTTCCCAGCTCTATTCAAAAATTAAAGATAGGTGCGTTTCGCTGAATAAAATGTTACATTTAAAATTGGTATCGTAATCGCAACTAAAAGGTGCGCTCCGAGAAATAATTAAGTTGCGTTTCATTCGGTGCGCTTCAAAATGGTTGCGCTAAGCGGAATACCCCCATTACTCAAATACCTAATGAACACTCACTACTTAACACTAAATATAATGTAATATTAAAATCATTCCTAATAATATTGCAAAATATCCAACTATGAATGGAATGAAGTAAACATTCACTTGACTCTACCTTATTATTATACATTTGAACATATCATAGAGACTAAAACAGAGTTCAGGTCTTACAGTACCATAGCAATCCAACCGAGGATGAGACAGGAGCCTCCGATGGGTGTGAGACGTCGCAGACTGCGGTCCCCGGTGAAGCAGTGGTAATAACAAGTGCCGCTGAAGAGCCCCATGCCAGCTATGAAGAATGAGCCAGCCTGAAAATTATAAATTTTATTTCATCTCTCTAGAGGAAAGATCATTTGTAAATTTGTTAGTTATGGACAAGATCTAAAACATGAACTGATTTTAAAAATTCTTTCACCTATTAGATAGCTACATGTGCATTGTGCAAACATTGGTGGTCATGTACGTCACTAGTTAAGTGCTCTGGGTGGTTCATAATACTTAAGTACCTATATCTATAGCTATTCAAAGAAGATTTTGGGGGCTGCCACCACACAATGAACATTTTCTCATCGGTATGCGTAGAGAAGTCGTTGGTAGCAGAGGCAAGGACAATACTCCACATGTTGAATCTCTTTATCCCGTCATTTACAATATCACAGTGTGATTTTGTAATTGGTGGAAGAGGCCAAGACCCATAGAGGGTTGTAGCGCCGTATTAAGTAAGAATTTGAATTCGAACAAATAATGTTCAACAATATAAAATTGAAAATGTTTTTGTTACTTTCTGGAAATCTGCACTGGATAACTACAGTACCTGACGTTCATAGACATTTAGAATAAAAGTTAAGCCTCATAAATATTTCATAGCTATTTATATAACCTAAAATATAAAACAAATAAATTACAACTTTGCAATTGAAAATATGTATACAATGTAGATAAAACATAAGCATAATTAATAAAGCATACCACATACTTGGTACATAGTAGAATGATGAGTTCTAAAACGGTTTGTTCCCATTCAGTCACACACACCACCATCTGCAACACTGCTACACAATGGGAAAAATCCTGTAGTATTACAGATCGTGGTGTGACTGAATGGGAAGTGGTTTTTGAAGAATCTATTTTCAAATATCAACTGGTTTGAAACTTTTTGGACTTGCTGTAGAAAATGTAGTGTAGTGTTTACTGGCTTGTTAATTCAACTTGGTTCCTACTGATACAGGTTGCTATGATTCATTACAAAAATTTGGTGAATTATTTTGTATGAAAAGTACTTTTCTTGACTGTTATTCCATGATTTGATTTATTACGCATATGTTCATCACATTCTAAAAATAGATGCATGAGAAAAAAATCACACAGGAACCAATTGCATAAGTTATTATAAAAGGTATTTAGTTAAGTTTATGGTATCTATGTACGATATCCAATGGGCTTATACATTCACACATAATCATGAAAGTATTGCCTGGCAAAATAGGTCAATGTTTTACAATAATCTAGTAGGTAGATAGAAAGTCCACTTTCACAGAATAAGTGGGTTTGTATATATGAGAGTTTAAACTTACAATAATCGGCCGTTTGCATAAGGGCACCGACATCAATGCAAGAGTGTGAAGGAAATGGAATCGATTTGCAGTTTCGAAAATTTTTCTCAAGTCCTCTTTGGTGTCTGTTTCTGGAAAGGTTCTATGCGCTCCCATGGCGCCCAGGACTACGGCCGCAGCACCGCTGAGCCCCGCCAGCCGCACGAACGGCCCGGCTTCCTGTGCAAGCTCCCACAAAGGTGTCCTTATCATGATTGGGGCAGGTGGGGTGCTTACTGACTTTGTCTTAAAAACTCCCTGTGAAAATATAAGAATCTAAAGCATAAGTGGGTTACAGTAATATGATAATAACAAATGGTTTGTTACGTCACTAATATTTGATATCAACGAAATAAAAAAAATCATTGTAGGTAATACAGGTTGAAGAACTTACGATCTGGCGTAAGAAATTCATAGCCCCATCAGTCACCGTATTAATCATGAGAGTGTCAGCCAAATTTACCATACCTGTAATGATTACTTTCGATTATTGCAAAAATATAGAGGACAATAAAATAAGGGCTGTTTGCAAAAAATCGAAATTTCGGAAGACGAAGACGCTTCCCCATAAAAAATTAGATGGTTTTGACATTGACTGACACTAAAGCTATGGGTTCCCCGAGCAAACGCTCGTGCAATGCACGATCGTGCAGTGCCGCCGCTATCCGATGGGTGGACTGTAGACGACGGACGTCAATCATTAGTGTTGCTAGTCTAGCCATTTGTTAAATCGATATCATAGACGATAAATGTACTGGGGTACTATTTTTGAACGTGTGACACTCGTCTTTGAACGATTTTTGTATAAAATTCGTTCGCAGACGAGTGTCACGCGTTCAAAAATAGTACCCCTGTTCAGTATTTTACGATATAGTCTCTCTAATCTATGGGTAGTATGAGATGAGCACGAGATTAGTCAAACGCAAAGCTTAGCACCAATGCATTATTTAAATCTCTGTTCACTAACTAGCACGATAACAAATATATAACTATATATAACTTACTTACGTGGATTCAAAAGTATCTTAACTCTTTGATGTGGATACGTGTTGTTCCTTTGGAACCTGTCCTGTCAGTCTTAGATAACTATTTTGTGAAAATTAAGGCGAAGTGGTATATGCAATTTTAGTGCCAGTGCCACCCAGAATTAAATTATTTTACTCCTAAAAGAATTCATGGTGGCGCTAGTTTCGCATAACACCTACGGTACCTTAAATTTTATGCTGAAAATCATTTAAGTGTTTGGTATGACAATTTGTGTAGGAGATATTGGCGATATTTTTTAGGAATAAGGGTTTTTAAGTGCTCACACAGTGGGCCGTGTGGTTCCCAATGTTCCCATAGAGTAGTATGTATGCCCACTAACATGTTAAACGTGGTCTTTGGGTTTTATGACTGTGCTATGTTTACCCGGCAAGTAAATGTAGCAAGGCGATTAACATGAAAAATAAGTTTTTTTGCTCATGGCGGACAGCAACCGCACGAAAATGAATAATGTAAACTATAATATACCGTAATATTAAAGAGGGAGATGTAAATAGTTTATCGCGCGATATAAACGGCGACGCGGGTGCCATGCTACGGGTGCTGATGTATTTATGGTATAATTAACATAAATACAACAAGAATAATTGAAAATAATCCAACTTCAAAACACTTTCGTCAAAACTGTTCCATTACTACGAGTAAGTCTATATACCTCATTTACCTACCTTTTGCAATCCCATTTTTAATTTTTGAGATATGCACGACGTTTATGTAAACTATTTAAACAAAGTTTAAAAAGGAGATTAATTCGACCTACCCGTACTGTAGCCCACCGTAATGTAATATTGTCAAAATTATCCAGTTCTTTTCTATACGTCGGTCTATTCCAGCAGCGTCTTAACATGTGTACCGAAATCCAAAAGTGTAATTATGTATGAATATTATGTTTGTCTTGTTCGTGCATATCTCAAAAATTAAAAATGGGATTGCAAAAGGTAGGTAAATTAGATATATAGACTTAGTTATGGAACAGTTTTAATGAAAGTGTTTTGAAGTTGGATTATTTTCAATTGTTCTTGTTGTATTTATGTTAATTATACCAAAAATACAATCGCACCCGTAGCATGGCACCCGCGACGACGTTTATATCGCGCGATAAACTATTTACATCTCCCTCTTTAATATTACGGTAAATAAGATGGCGATAGTCGATAAACGTTATCTCGTTTGCCATTCTACAGGCTTAGAAATAATTTCAAAATAATCTTCTTAAATTGTTATATATTATATATTTAAATATATAAAATAATATTTAATTGTTTCAAAAACATTCCGAGTTGAAGAAAATATCACGGAACTTCGTTTAATATAATGATACGTTTCAACATGAAGTAATATTTAATCAAGCAAACTTTCAAATCGAATAGCTATACTTACTTTAAAACTATTACAAACTATTATTAGATCTACCCAAAATTCAAGAAATACATCCAGTTTGTCACGTAGGATATATTTTCATCTTTGTTTTTTAATTCAGATGTCATCTTAATCGACAATCGATAACATAAAAATGTAAAGATTAATCTGGCAACTCGCAATTTTTTCAGTTGGGAACACTGTTGCGGTGAACTTTGACCACCGCCGCCGTGCACGACCGTGACAACGCCGTCCGGGGAAACCACCCAAACGTGTTTCCATAGAAAATGTATGGGTGACGTCATTCAACGTTTTGCTGACGAGCGTGCGATCACGATCGTGCAGTCGGGGAACCCATAGCTTAACCAATGACGTTTTGAATTGACAGCTGTTTTTTACAGTGTGCAGGAGTGCTATTTTTGAACGCGTGACTCACTAAACGAGTGATTGACGCGAGTGTTTCCAAAAAGCCTCATTTTTGAATCGTTAGTTGACGAGTGATTGCAACGAGCGGTTGAGACCGCTCGTTTCCGCAGGCGACGAACGCTTTTATGTCAAAGTCACTTCCTGTCACTTGAAGTTCATCTGTCATGATTTTACGTTCCTTTTGACGCTACACTTCTTAAACAATTTGAAAATCCTTAATAACCTTAAAAAAGTTTATAAAAGATACTGCGTGAAATAAGAAGAAATGAAATATTTTTCGTTGAAGGTTGGCAGCACTACAGTTCAAGCGATAGTTTCAAAAATACGGCCAAATGGCATTTCGTGACTTGGAAGACGAGTGTGACTTGTAGTCGTGCACGACATTCGCTTTAATGAGTCACGCGTTCAAAAATAGCACTCCAGTGCAACTACAATCACACTGCCGCATAAAAGCATTTATGTCATTTTTAACCAACTTTAAAAAGGGGGTTATCAAATCGACTCTGCATTTCGGGCATTTTACATCCACAATGTGGCAACTGGGTTGATCACTCGCATCATTTTAGACGTGAGTTTTCAGCAAACTAAGCAAGTAAATTAGATTTTTAACCGACCTCAAAAACAGGAGGTTATCATTTCGACCCGTATGTATGTAATATTGTCCAATTTACATGAGTTTTATGTATGTTAGTCTTTATCAGCTTCTAAACTAGTGTTTGTATATATTGTATAACGAGCTCCGTGGCGCAGCGGTCAACACGCCAGGCTGCGACACGGATGGACCCGGGTTCGATCCATTACTGAGACTGTGATGTCCGTCTGGTTGTCACCAGGATGTATCTCATAAACCGTGATAGCTACATATTGGAAATATACACAGGTGGTGATGTATTTCTGTTGCCGCTATAACAACAAAAACTAAAAACAAAATAATAAATATTGAAGGGGGATCCCACACAACAAACATGATTTTTTGCTGTTTTTGCTCTATAGTCTAAATTTGAATTGTATAGCTATGGTACGGAACCCGCAGGGAGAGAGTTCAACTCGTATATGGCCCATTATTTGTAAATATTTTATTATGTTTAATTTTCTATTTTCTTATTTAAGCAGTATGAATATACTTAAAGTAATATGTTTCAGTTCGGAAAGAAAGTTCGATTTCCAACTCGTGTACAAAATAATGCACACCCGTGGAAATCACTTAACTTCTCCCCTCGTATATTATTTCACATTTGAACCTCGAAACAATATTTAAACATATTCCGTGACAATCTATCATCATTATCGTCTTTTAATCTCCACTGCAGGAGCACAACCCTCTCTGTACTACTAGAGCTATATGTTAGCCAGAGCAGTCAGAGGATTTCGCCTACAATCTCCACGCTGATCTATATAAGTCTTCGAGCAACACGGAAGGGAGTAGCCATACGCTGCATTCCCCTCTGTCAAGGTACAAGCCAAAATTAGGCATATGCATGTCTATGTGTTAGTTGTGTGTGACTCATCTGTCTGTGAAAAAATAATTTGTGTAAATTATTTTTTCTTTTTTATGTCATTTTTTGTGACAATGTCATAATTACTATCAAGTGACAGTTTAAGTTTTGTATGTAGGTGTGCGGAACTAAACTTGTGTGCACATTTCCCCCCGCAAAAAACGCCAGAAAAATTGTCATAGTAAATTGTCGCTATGCCCACTCCCTCCGTCTGGTACGGAGGCCGTGTTGCTCGAAGATATAAGTAGGTTCTTAAACTTTATCACATATTGTCAGATTTAAACGAACTTCTTAAAAGTATAAGCAGCCAGTAAGCTGAAGTAAATCGCATCCTCAACACATCCCGCTAGTGTTGTTTGAGTGACGTCTAAAATATTGTTCAAATTGAAGTTAAATGATTCTGAAAGGCTTTATCTCGGAAACTATTAGACCGTTAAAAATAAATTTAGTCTCATATTATAGATAATTTAGTCTACCTTTTCAAACGTTTTATGTAGGTTTTATCAAAAATTTGTTCTTTAGAGTTAAAATCACCAAAATCTAAAAAGAGTAAAAAAAATCACGGTTTTTTTTGGATTATTTGTAATTTTTGAAACGATGTAACTCAAAAACTATTAAGTCTATAGAAACAACTTTAGTCTCATAGTGTAGCAATTTTTTTTTGCTTTAATACCATCTTACACTGAAGCTATCAAAAACTAGTTCTTTTGGGTTTTAATTGTCAAAAACTAAAAAAAAGCAGAATTTTTTGCGGTTTTTTCGATTTTTGACAAAGTTGCGGTTGGCGATCGAGGTCACAAACTTGGATTATTCATTAAGCTAGCATCATTCAGAACTACCGGATTTGACGCAAGGTATGGCCCCTTTTAGGCGACAAAGTTACTGGACTATTTCGCATTATTAATATTAGTTAGGAAGTTAGATTTGTTGGCCGTGAGACTATAGTACGTACATAATGACTAGATGTATAGTATTTCAGTCTATGTATATGTCGCAGTCATGTGCTTGAATCTGCTATTTGATTGACTCACTTTCGCATTAATAACTAATATTATTAATGCGAAAGTGAGTTTGTTTGTTTATTACGCTTTCACGCTGTATCTACTAAATCAATCATTAAAAAAATGCAAAATTTAATGATGATCGATTTAGTAGATCTAAATTGATCATCATTAAATTTTGCATACACATAGGTTAGGGTACTGAGAAGGACATAGGCTATATAAATAATGGAGGCGAAGCCGCGGGTAACAGCTAGTTATTTATATTTGCACAGAATTAAACTGTATGCAAAAATTTAAACAGATTTATCTGGGTTACAAAGAGAAAACGCTTCTACTCGTCAAAAGCGCTTTTTTGCAGGACTTGGCTTTTAGTCAGCCCATGCCTGGTATGCTTGTATGGTATCATAGCCTTAGCTTTCAAACAGTCAACAGCATGAACCAGAGCTCAGCCTTGATGCAAGAGGGTCGATTCGGGAATGGAAAACTTATAGTATTCCATTGCCAGACCAATAACAACACCCCTCTTTTTGCATCGGGGGATAAAAAATGGTGAATAAATAACAAACATGTATAAAAGAATTAGTTATAGCTTTATTTTTAAGTAAGTAAAATCTATATAAAAATATTATCTTATGTAAACTTACAAACTACCTACTTATATACTTTACGCACAAACATGGCACTTTGAAACTAATTAGCACCCTTAATATGTTCGTTAGAGTAGTTCTGCGAACTATTCGATGTAGGTACTCAAATATCACTTATATAATGCTACTTTGTATTGTCATTTAAAAAATAAGTCACTATTAAAACCATCCTTTCATGTCAACTCCTCTCATACGGCTACATTTAAATTATTTAGGAATTTTTCTAAGTATTTTATTTTAATAAACATGTCAATCATGAAACACATATGTACACTGACAGATGTAATTTAAAGGAGCCGGGAAATTCTTTACCCAGCTATATTTAATTTTGAAATACCCAAGAAACAATGCCAGCAAGGCAATCGGCCATAAAAACTGCCAAATCGTACGGCCTAAATAAAATTGCTGTTAAATAGCGGACCCTGGGCTCTAAAGCACCACAGTTGGAGGATTTCAGTATCACGCGTGGATGTGCGAGTTTATGTCAATCATTACGCCTTGCTGCCAGCTGCCTTGTCCTCTTCATTGGCGCTACCACTAGGCTTATCACTAGAACTTTCACCCGCCTGCTTGTTTTCGCTCTTTACACGGGCGTTGCTTACTGAGGTTTGTGCACAGCAAACACCGGCATAACTGAAAACAGAAAACATAAGTAATAAATTAATAATTATTTCCGACTTCCTTCGATTTTCCGACCAAAGACAAATATTGTCTTTGGTTAGTTACTTAGACTATAATAAGTCTGCTGCAGGCTACGGTTTCATCGGAGATGTGTGATGATGCGTAGCGATGGATGTATTTTTTAGGAGCCATAAAATCGCTCAGCGCAGCTCCGGTGGAAACGGACTAGTTGAGCGAGGTTTTTGTACATACGAGTACATACCAAAAAAGAAAGGAATGGATGCGAGGGATGTGTATGAGAGAAGAAGTGTGCTAGGGATGTGTGTACATGTCCTTGCACTGCTCATCTGCGCACCGTTGTGCAGACGCATCCACACAACGCTCAGCTACCTCGCATGTGGAAACACAGCCTAATGGTCTCTCTCTCTCTCTCTCATATTTAAGAGCCGAGTTCTTATCGTAGCCATTATGTGAAAAGAACGAATTTTAGTTTGTTATCTAGTAAAAAGAACCCATTACGCCAAGTACTCGCTATCACGAACGTTGAGATTTACGCCGCGTAGGTTTGTGAACCCCACTGAGACTGATCGCTGGCGTCGATATAATGTCGCGTTTTTGTATGCACTAAAAAATAAATATGAAAGTTTCCTTACTTTCCGTCGACCCTGCAGAAGGTGGCCTTGTAGGCCTCGCTGGTAATGCTCTTCGCCGCCTCGCATCGCGTCAGGTAGACGCAGAGACCGGGGCCGCCCACCACGCTTGTACACTGCGTGTCTACGTCCTTGTCCAATGGTTCCTGTAAGTTTGGAAAATAGGTATATGCAACGGGTATGTACCATCCTTGCGCTGACAGTAGCGAATTTATATTCGGTGAGGATGCCAAATTATGATGTTGGCGGTGTATACCGAATTTCAAACGGGGCGCAACGCAGGCGCAAAGGGCAATTTATAATAACCAAGGATATGAAACAAGAAATAGTACTCACGATTCCATTATCAGTAAGTAAGAGTTTCTGCGTGGTGTTGTTGATTTCGAAGACAAGCGCTTTCTCTGACACGGAGAGCAGCGGCTCGGCCCACTGGAAGGCCTGGATGTTGAACAATGCCAGAGGAGACGGCCGTGCCGTTGTCGAAAGCTGCAGCACTGGCGTACTCATCACAACTGGACATGAATTGGGTCATTTTAATATTTAGTTCACATTTGATAGTCTATTCGTTATACTTATAAACGTAGCCCAGCTTTCTATTATGTAAATACTAAGGTGTAATTTTGCTAAATCTAAAAATTACCAAAGCTAAAGATTAATTAAATGAAACTACTTACTAAAAAAATAAGTACTATTTATTTACTCAAAATAAATCTTTTTCTAACCAGGAATCTTCGACCCTGTTTGACTCCTAAAATCTTTCTTTAACTTTAACTATACTAATCATCTCCAGTTTCCAGTAGGTTAGTTATTTATTTCACGGTTATTTCCATTTCAGAAGCTACATCCATTATGCCCAACATTGATAAAATTATTGAGTAACTATCTAAATCTTTAAACAATATGCTAAATTTGAATTTTATGTCAGTAATTTCACGTACACTAGGTATTTTAAGTACCTGACTATTTTAAGTACCCAGTGTAGTATACTTAATTTGCTACGAGTAATTAGAGTGGTATAATCTGAACTTTGCAACAAAATCCTACTCATTATCAGCAATTACCTGGTCTGTTAGTGGCTGGCGGCATAAATCCTAAAATTTGGTCTTGCACTAGACTACTTGGGGAATCCCACGAAGAGCTACTCAGACTGTAGAAGTTTGGTGCCGGACCTGACAGATAAACCAAATGTATTTTTAGATGAATGAAAGAAAAATGCAATACGACGTAAGTACATGCTTACTTTTTAACCAAAGTATGACTAACACTTTATCGTTGTAAAGCCTGAAGTAATTTTATTTTAATTTATTTTTTATATTTTATTATTTCGGGCATTTAGACTTTGCTTCCTACTTGCTACGATTCTGGCATATCGACAACGCGATTGGTTGGGGTGGCTAATTTCTGGGCCGCGACAATTTAATGTTTTTGCCATCGAAACGCTAAGAAGGAGAGCAGTACCCATATCCATTGACGGGTACCCCACCTAATCATGCTCAAATATCCTGGAACACGGATATTATGGTACGGTACGGTATATTATGGATTATCCTACCTCTATGATTATGGTCAAATTTCATCATGGTAATGTTAGGTTTTCCATCAGGCTGATCCGTGGATATTACTAACATTGAAAAACCCTAATTCAACTAGACTATTACTCAACCAATGATTAATTAGTTAGTATTGATAAAATGTTAATGGTTAACCTACCCTCTCAAATAAAAATATAAGTATGTTATAAATCGATTCATACATAAAAGAAAACATAAATTTTTTCGGAATTGAAAACCTCATCTAAAAATCGGTTGGAAATGTCAAAAACGCTTAAAATTGCTCATCTGTCAATATCCATTTGAACCATATTTGAACCTTTTTCTGAATGAAAACGAATAGAACAAAATAACATGTAATCATTCTCCTATGGTTCTTCTTTACCATTTATGAAATCCAGATATTTTTGCATTCCTATTTACTATTAGATAGCGTTGGACACTTCATTGTTTGGGTTTGGGTAAACATTGCCTAAAACAATAGGATCAGACTTAAAAGGCGTGATCCACCTGTCAAGGAGCACTAGTTCGTTTTCATTGACTAGACCTTCTTGACCAGCAGGTAACCTGCAGGCCTATTTGCTAACTTTTGACAACTATGTACCGATGTATAAACGATTTTGATGGTCATTATCCATTACAGCTTCCGTATGAATGACTATTTTTATTTAAGATATGTAAACCGTAATGGATGTTAATTTGATCATCAAAACGTTGTACAGTTGTCAAAAGTTAACAAATGTAGCCGGCCCCAGGCGAATCTGTGGCACATACCGCATTTCCTTTCCCCTAGATCTGCATGTAAACTGATAAAATATTATAGTTTGTATCAGTGCCGGTGTGTGTTTCTAAAGTTACCTTGTGTAAATTGGGGCAATGGCCTGGAGTGAGATGCGGTTCTTATTCGCAAGCCAAGAGCGTTTGAGTAACCGGCGGGCCCTGATAAGCCAGGAGCTGGAGCAAAAATAATAAAACCTATACCTGGCTGCGTGATAAGGGTAACGTCCCTATGTATTTAAAAGTAAATTAATTGGTACAAGTAATAATTTAGATGAAATAACTGATTTCGATTTCTCAAAAACTACACAACCGATTTTGATGAAATTTGCACTGTTCCTTAATTTGGACTATGCCATATTTAAGTAGAAAAATATTTTTTGCAATCAGAAATAATAGTTTTTGAGATAAACGTAGACAAACATACAATGGAAGTCAGTTAAAAATGCAAACGGCACTAGAACATGTAGTAGGTACCTATTCTATCTAAGTTATGATGTGTATGGTACAGATTTAATAAACACATCAATAAAAATACAAGCACCTAGTATTGATCATATTTTTTGTCTTTTCCTCCTGAGGAACTTTTAAAGTGGATGTGAAAGGCATAGCTTAGTGAGATTGTTTTCCGACATTCATGCTCCATTTAAATGAGGCTTAAAACAGATGAACATGAGTCACCGAAATGAATAAGCTTTAATGTTATAAAACCCTTGAAGGCGAAAGCAAGCACTGATAGAGCATTCTATGAAATCGCTTAAATTTCAGGCTGGCGATTTTTAAAAGTGCTTTAAAAATATTATAAAATAAGGTCTATAATGTCAAATGTCGAACTTTTCCGCAAATTTTCCAATTGCTAATTTCGCGTCTGAAGAGTAAGAAAAATAATATTTTTAAAGGTGTCATTCATGCTGCGCAGATCCTATTCTGTTATATAATTTATAGTTATTATCCCATAAAACAAGTCTCGAACTTACTTTGGGCTAGCTCAATCTGTGTGATTTGTCCGTATATATTTATTTATTTATTTTATAGTTCCCGCGTGGATGTTACTAAATTTATTAAGAAAAAAAATACCTGAGTAGGTACTGGGTACTGCATTAGATTACCTAATCCCTAAATCATTCGTTGGGATGGATAGATGTAGCTTCCGAAATTAAAAAAACGAGAGATGAAATTGAATTTACTAAATTTGTATGTGTAAATAATTATATCTATGCAAATGTGCGTCGTCTTTATAAATAAGTCCTAAAAGCTTTTTAATTTACCCCCAAAGTTGATAACTTCACGGACTGGAAGCATAAGGACCATATTACGCTAGTACATAGCTAGTGCTAGTAGTTGGTTTTATACACCCGCATTCCATAACCTCTAATATATTTTGAACATATCGTGCACGAGGCACGCACAGTCGCACGCACACGTACGAGATATACGAGCAGATGTGCTTATGTATGTACTCACGATGGGTTTATCGGTTGAGTAGGTATTCATATTAACATAGTTATTTCCTCAAATCTCTCCCTTCCCCCTTCGTCACGTCAGAAAACAGTCAAAAAAAGGGAGGTGATAATTTAAATAGCCTAGTAGCAATTGCGTAATTGGCCCAGATCAAGAACTGGATATGTTAAAATTAATTAGTTCTATTTTATATCTAAGTATTAATTATAATTTCGCTCTTATCGCACCACACAAACTTAATAATTCTCTGTTAGGTCCAATGGTCGACTGGCATAGAGAATGCCGACCATTCGTAATTTATTTTATTTAATTTATGAAAAAAAGTTTCAATATACTTTCGGTCTATATAATTATATGACAAGCCCAAGATAATCGATTGCATTTAGGCATGATGACGAAGTCATGTTATTCTTACCTGGAACACTACCACCATCAACATAATCTTCCACCGCTTCTTCTTCGATTTGAGGTTCGTCAAATACCGCTGTTTCACATGCAAACAAATAAATGATGTTGTAGCTAGATAAAATCCATATACAGATCTGTTAGCAGGATCGTAGCAAGAGGAGACTCTAAACTCTGCCCGCCTAGCGTCTACCAATGCCTATTGCCCTTGGTAGACGCCTGATAATAAGTACGAGATTTTTATGAGGGTTTTTATGCATACACAATGATATACTGATAAACATAGGTACTTACTCATACAAAAATTAAGAAATAAGATTTTGAAGAAGTTTGAACCTTCGTTCGATCTTAATTTGAGTAGGTGTATTAAGAACCTATCCTTTTTAATTTTAATTGAAAATCTATAAGTAGTTAAGTCCTCTGGACACTACTATAAGAAGACGTCTCCGAGCGAGAGAATTGCGACGAGTTCGCGCCATGATTATTATAAGTATTCTACTCTACGTAGAAGTGATACGATGATGAAAGCTTACATTCTACAACTCGTCCGATCGCTGCGATTACATCGCCTTGTGTGTTGATAGACACGTTCTACGAGAGATAGAGAGTGTATAGAAGTACGTGGCAGTGGCACTCGCTTGTGGAGATGGCCTCTTAGGTTATTTTTCACAAGTGTGACACATTGTTAGGGTAAAACACGGATAGATGCCTCACTTTTCAAAAAGTTTAAATTATAAAAAAATGGGTCGTTATTAATAATACCTGATAATGTATACGAAAACATAGGTTCTTCGTCTTTTATAGAAGACCAATTCCGATAACATAATTGATACTGGTTTTGGTACTGGAGTATATTACGTTTTATTTGACCTCCTAAAAAAGGAATAGTCGCCTACTGCAGCGGATAGTTGCCAAATGTTAAAAAGAGTTAGGAGGATACTTGCCGCATAGTCATACATATAACACTTGGTTTTCGCTTATACTTGCGAGGCATTCTGTTTACCTAGAATGGGCACGTGCAAGCGGTTAATATTGTTTTATATTTAAAACAAGTAAGTATAGCATAATTTTTACTTGAAAAAAAAAATTAAAATATGTGATGAAAAAGAATTCGCCACAGGTAGGTTTCGAATACATTCATCGCATATTTTCAATTTTAATAATATAACGAGCATTGTAATGCTATTTAAAAACCATTTAAGTGAAAAAAAAATATTCTTGATTAAGGAATAGATGGTTATGGATAATTGCACTTAGAGCAACTATCCGCCACAATAAATAAGGCAACTATCCTTTTTGATACGGATAGTTGCCTTTTCGATTTAGAAAATAAATAAAATCTTTTCAACAATAAAACGTAATTAATTAGGGCAATTAAAGGTCTAATGTAAGCAAAGAAACAAAATGTAGTCTGAAACCACAATCATTTATAAAGATATCCAACAAAAACTAGGTACCAATATAATTTCGACGTCCGTTAATGTTTCGCAGCGGAAGATTTTTGCTCACACGGACGAAAACCGTGCACCCACTCCAACGGTTTACGTGGCAGTGAGGCCTGCGGGGGGAGTGCTTCTAACTATAATCAAGCAGTAATGCCACAAATGTACCTAACATAGAGAATTCGAAACCGACGCAAGAATCCCCCCGACGCAACTATCCGGGTTTTACCTTAGTTGATGATGATTAGTAAAAATCAAACTAAAAATGTTAACAACACATGCAGAATCAGACATGCAAATATGTATGGTGAAAATGTCTACTCGTATATTATTAGACTTAGATAGGTACCTACGAACTATTCAAAGTGCAACAGTATTGTATATATCGTTTAAAATTGGTGGATTAATTCATTAGAGTGCTTAATCATGTCTAAGAAGGTAACTTTGGAGTAGAGCAATAAATTTGTCTTACCTGAAAATTGCATTGCTGCTGCTGGTCTAGAAAGTATAGCACTCGAGAAGTGTGCTGCTAGAGCTAAAAAGATGGAAGATTTTACTTTAAATACATACAAAACTAAGTAGAGTTTATATGAATGACAAGAGTAATTAATTTTTTTAAGATTACGAATTTGTTGTCGAAGTGATCTGAAATGTTGCTATAGAAAATAGAATCCTTTGTCCAAACATTTGTATCAATTTTTGTTATTTTACTCGTCGTTAAGTTCAGCATTTTAAGAGCAATGCAGGTATTTACTAATTGGGATGACAGGTGTCGATGCCTATCAATCTAGAGTTTACGGTTACAATGCAGGGTTTGCTTGCTAGAACTTTTTATTTAAAATACAAAAACCGCATTGTAACGGCAAATCCTAGATTGATAGGCATCGACACCTTTCATCCGAGTTAGTAAATAGGGGGGCAGGTCGTGAATATGTAAAAAAAATGTTTATACTTACGAACACCAGCGGCGCCGGGTAGCGCATAAGGATTATTGTTATCTGGAAAACAGAAATACCAGATTATTTATTTATTTCATTAAGTTTTTTGAACGCGCTAGGAACTACTAGCCCGATTTCAAAAATTCTTTCACGTAAGTACCTACGTTATTCTTTAGTGCAATAGGCTATGTAATATGTATGTACTCGTTACTACGGGCGAAATCGGGGCGGACTGCTAGTTTTAAATATTGTTACACAATGTTCTGTGCGGCGCATGTACAACACATGCCTTATAATAGCGTAGGTACACAACATTCTTTATATAAATTCGCTACCGTTTTTAATGAAGAATAGGTATACATAAATACGCTCATATTTACGTACCTACCAACAAACATAAACGTTGAAATACATTTTTTTTGCGAATTCGTTTTATAAAAAGATACTTAGTGACTAATATGTGATTATAAGGTAGATATAAACGAGTATGGGCCAGTACCTTTGTCCACTGATTCCGCATTGACGGCGTCGGTAGCGTTCGGTTTCACCACGACGAGCGAAGTCAGCGGCGTCACTAGCTCGTACTGTACAAATAAGTTTCCTTTGCTTAAAGAACGCATGCAAATAATTTTGTTTTTGAGCTTAGAATATGTCTCATCAGTCATCATCATCATCAGGTCTGTTTTAATGAAGCGCAACTAAATTATTCCTCGGAGCGCAGTTTTTTAAGATATTTATACTATCTTAACTTTTGAATAGAGCTGATGGGAACTAACGGGACCTATCGATAACAAGTAGTGCACGTTCTTATTTTGAAGGTGGGTGCGCTTCGCGGAATAAAATTATAATATTTTAAACTGTTATCGTGAGCGCAACGCGATGTCGTCAGTAATTTACTTATGGCTAAGTTTAGGCCGCTTCCAAAGCGGAGTACACTAGAAGCGGCAACAAACTGCACAGAGCATTTTCTCCAGGCGACGTCAACTCACCTTAGATATGTTGACTGAGTAAACATTATTCTAATTAAATTTCATGATCAAAATTGCATTCGTAAAAATTATGTCATATCATTGAAATTAGTACCTTAAGTGATATAGCCAGCGCTTTCTTCTCGGGCGACTTTTCCTTGTCGGCAGGGTGGTCCGAGGCGAGCTGCGCGTCCTTCTCGTCCAGCAGCTGCCGCACCGTAAGGTAGGCCCACAGCCTCTCCAGCGGGAAGTACGACTCCTTCTTGCGGTCCACCGGGATCCGAGACACTACTTCATAGCGTTTCTGTTCGACAAAAATATTATATTTATTTGCTTATTAACACCTGCTGGTTAGACGGAATGATGGCAGGTGAATACCCTAAGGTGGCTTAGAACAGGTAAAAGAAATGTTTGTTTTGTTTTTCATATGTGTAACGTGTGGCCAACACTGGTGTCAGACTTTTCAAGCTGCCTAAAGCCATCTAACAAAGCTTTACGACTGCCATCAATGATGAAAGCCGGGACCTCCCCTCACAGCCCCTCCTCGGTAAAAGAATTGATGGACGTCCTCCTATGAGATGGGTGGGCGGGTTATTGTCAAGGATGTGGTCACTCTGGATAAGATCTGCAGAGGATGGGAACCGATGGCGGAAACGAAGAGAGACTATGTCGCAGTGGGCGCATGATTTGCCTAAAAGACCATTTGTGTAAAAACTAATCATAACAGTTATTGTTGTTAACTTCTATCTGTCTACCTAGATAGACAGAAGTTGTCAAGTTTTTCTTGATAGATAAATAGCTTTTTTCTATATATATATATATATATATATATATATATATATATATATATATATATATATATATATATATATAGATAGCAGCTTGACAACTATGAGTCTGTAGATCGACATTATCACTTTTGCAAGAACTTAATAGGTTAGTGCCAAAGGTTTATCAGTCTCCTTCTTACTAAGCAGAGGACAGAGGAGACAAATCAAGAAAGTTTAGAACTCACCCTTTTCTTGCCCTTGGCGTCGCCCTCGGCCTGGTAGCCGGTGAGGCGCGGCGCGAGCTCGGTGGCCCCGTCCCGGACGCGTCCCGCCACCACCGTCTCGGAGCCCGCGTAGTACGTGCGGAACTTGCTCTTCGTTAGCGAGTCTGCTTGAACCTGCATTAGACACATCCACGTTATCCATAATTAAGTATGATTCAGCATCTTTATTACCTATTCCTTCATTATCTTATTATTGACGAGCTCCGTGGCGCAGCGGTCAACACGCCGGCCTGTGACACGGATGGTCCCGGGTTCGATCCCCGGTCAGGGCAAGATGAAAAACGATCTTTTTCAGATTGACCTGGGTCTTGGATGTTTATCTATATATGTATTTGTTATAAAATATAGTATCGTTGAGTTAGTATCCCATAACACAAATTCTTATTAAGAACTTACTTAGGGGCTAGCTCAATCTGTGTGATATGTCCGTATATATTTATTTATTTATATTTATTTATTGTTATTTCAGAGCAACTGTATAGACAGTCGCTCTGGAATAACAATAATAAAATAATAATAATTGTTATTCCAGCGCAACTGTATTGACGGTCGCTCTGAAATAACAATAATAAGATAATAAAAATAAATAAGATAGTGTATCTATGTACTAAAAAGCTCGCTCTTACGTATACATTTTCTATAAATACTTGAAACAGATTCAGGACAGTTTTTTCTCGTCAAAACAGCTATGTATCATTCATAATCCTTTTGGCTAGAATATGGACATGTTATTGATCGGCGAGATTGAATTGAGATCTTCCCGCCCGAAATCTTTGACGAAGTGTCAATTTGCAAATCATTTATATGTATCTTGTTCTTCCTTTACCTTATCCCACTTTTTTATATGCGGTCGGCACAGTACGTCAGTTCTCTCCATTTTGATCAATTTCCATGTACCTATATGGTGGACAAATCATGTCATTAGCGCCATGCTACGTCTATGATTAGGCTGTCAAAATAATTATTAATACTGACCTGATCCGGAGGGTAGGAGAAGTGGACATCTGCGAGCAGGGGTGAGGAGACCTGGCGGTAGAAGTCACGCAGCTGCAGCGCAGCGTCGGAGCCCTCGTAGATGTGACGCATGAAGCCGTCGTTGCGCAGGGATATCTTGCGGAGGAACTTGCGGTCGGCATCCTCACCTGATGATCAATGCATAATTTACATCACTGCATCCTCGTACGATTTTTGTATGGCAAATCACATTTCAGTCGTCACGAATACAGGCTACAGGAAAATGTATGGACTTGTGGTTCCCGGTAGAGTAGAAGAAGACCACTCTAACTTATCCCGTGGATGTCGTAGAAGGCGAATTAGGAAACACAAGCTGAACAAAGTGTATCAACAAAACTCCAACCCGTCTGACTAGCGTGGAGTGTAAGTCAAATCCTCTGACTTCTTTAGCTTATGGCTCTGGTAGAACAGAGAGGGTCATGCTCTTGCAGAGAAGAATATAAAAGACCTTATGATGATGATCATCAAGTACAATTATATTATATGCATTTCACTGGCGATATGACAACCTACTCGTACTTAGGTATGTGTCCACTAATGGTAATGTCAGGACTGCAGACTCCGAAGACTATATTGGTATGCAGGGCCATCTTTGGCCGACTGAAGGTCAGTAGCCCAAGAGGGTACGCGTATCTACTTCGTGATCATACCTATACAGGTTGAGGGCACTCTGCCCTCCCTCTCAATGCCCGGCCGAAGTAGCGAAAGCTCCTTGGAAATGGATACAAAGTCCATGAAAAGAAGTATATCTACTCCACCAGCCTAGCTAAGGTATCTGCTCTATGTCATGCAGTATTGGGTAGATACGTGCCCAAAATATGCCATTTGAAAATACGAAAAAATTAATATGGCATGAGCGTGTTCCCACAGAACTATGTGGGTTATCATAAACTAGCAGTCTTCATGGCGCAGTGGGTAACAGCCAGCCTGTTAAACGAGGGCTTCAGGATCGATCATATCATCATCATCATCATCAGCCTATACTCGTCCACTGCTGGACATAAGCCTCCTCAATTGCACGCCATCGAGATCTATCTTTCCCTTTCCTGAGAGAGTTGACGTCAGGCCGTAAAAGCTACAGCACAGCATGTTAGCATCATAACAGCAGACCGGAGGCAAACGAGAAAGCAATTTGATGAGAAGAAGGAAATAAAAACTAGCTGCATAAATGAATACTTACCAAAGGCGAGGGAAAATATCGTAGCCTTGTTGTCACCGAAGTTCTTTTCAGTGAGGTGGTTGATGATCCTCGTGGGGTCGGACTCGCCCACCGTCGGGTCGCCGTCCGTCAGGAATATTATTATGGGCTCTAATTTGATAGCCTCTGAAATAAAACTGAGTAGGTCAAGTATGGTAACTTTTGTATTTTATATATAATATATAAAACACTGAAGAGTCTATCTAGGCTTTATATAATATAATCTTAGGTAAAACATTTCCGGTCAACATGCAGCTTTATCAAAATTCTCAGCGAGAAACTTCGTGTTACTTTACTGATCAAGTATTCAGTAGGTAAGATCCATAAGTTTTCCGTTTCTCCCGGTCGGCCTATGCATGTTTTTATCCTTTTTAGTCTTCTGTTATAAGTAAATATAAACACTGTGTTACAGCGATAGTACAGACCAAAAATTAGATTGTGCTTTTTGGACTTTTTCATTCCGAGTAATATTACTTATTGTTTTTTTTTTAATGTCGATGTAATAATTAAGTCCACTTACTATCAGCAATTTCAGTTGCTTTTGTCGTAGATGATTCTTGAGGTTTCTCTGTGGTAGGTTTTTCTGTGGTGGTTTTCTCTGTGGTGGGTTTTTCCGTGGCCTTCTCGTTATCGGCGAGCGGCACGGCCACCGGCAGCTCCTCCTTGGGCGGCGCGGGGCTGGCCTCCGCCTCCGCCTCGCTGTAGATGCCTTTCTTGATGATCTGCACCGCCACGTCCAGGGCGTCGGCGATGTTTGTGCCTGCCAATATTAACATCATACATCTTAATAATGAAAATAAAAATAACAAAAAATATGCTTTAGTAATTTTTTCAACAAAAAGTAGCTTTTGCACAGCTTTATCCCGCAATTTCATCCACGTAGGTTTTGGTTTTATCACACAGTGGTTTTTTAGTATTAAAAACTAGCCCATGTCCTTTCTCAGGCTCTAGACGATCAGTGTACCAAGTTTAATTTAATTCGGTTCAGTAGTTTTGGCGTTAAAGCGGACAGAATTACTTTCACATTTATAATATTACTCGTAGTTCGGATGTATGGATTGTTCAATAAAAAACTACAGACTACTTACTAGATTTTTGAGACCGATCACTACAAATCAGAAATGCCGAAAGAAACTTTTTTTGACAATATTGGCTAAATTTAATTTACAGACATCATAATAATAATGATATTTAGAAAAAGAGCATTTAATTTCTTCCTTATAGGTAATTTCCTACAAAAGACATCAACGAGCCCACTTCAAGATATTGTCATGTTCAGAAAATATACCAACATGGCATATTTTATCGCGTTAGCCACAGGACACATATGGACATTTTGTGAAACGTGACATTAGCTAGTATGTTACATTTACTACTTATTTATAACTCAGCTCTCTATAGGTACGTCTCATCAAACTGGGTCAGTGAGGTCGGACAGTTTTCAACTACATTAATGTTACTATAATGATGTAAATTTAACGGCATTTATAGTTTTTTTTTTAAATACACATCCTATCCTACTAGGAAACTGAGCCTCTCCAACTTCGAAAAAAATGTTGTCTAATCCTTTATAAGTGTCATTTTGTATAAAGAAAGTAGGTAAGTAGTTTGTAATTAGTAACGCACGACAGTGACAAGTTCTAAATTAAGCCATTATTTCTTCAAGTTTTGTATATTTGGTATGATCGATTCTTATGTATATGACTAAAACGCTGGAAAATATTGTAACGTAGTTTGCTTACCTCCAGCGGCATCCAACCTGCTGACGATGACCTTGGCCTTGGCGATGTTCTCCGGCGTGGCAGGTGAGGGCGGCACGAGCTTAGGGGTCTTGACCTCCCATCCGTAACCGTAGCCGTAGCTAGGCTTCTTCGGCTCCAGGTCAGCCTCCTTCAGCTCGTGGACCTGCGGAAAAGAAAGGATGAATTTGATATATTTAATTAAATTATTTTTCTCAGATTGACCTGGGTCTTGGATGTTTATCTATATATGTATTTGTTATAAGTAAAATATAGTATCGTTGAGTTAGTATCCCATAAACACAAGTCTTACTTAAGAACTTAATTTGGTTCAATCTGTGTGATTTGTCCGTATATATTTATTTATTACAGTATCTGACTGGTGTGGTTGCCTTTCTCAGCGGTCAGGTTGAGGATTAAGATACCGCAGACTGGTCACAATCACAGATGAAAAAAATCAGTAGGACAGAACGAAAAACTAGAAACAGAGTGGGAGCTGTTGTTAAAGTTAGCACTCACAATGACGGAGGACGCGAACTCGACGATGCTGAAGTAGTCGCCGGCGTTGAGATCGCTGAGGATGGTCTGCATGGCCTCGCGCAGCTGCTCGATCTTGCGGTCAATCATGGAGCCGGAGGTGTCCAGCACGAACACCACGTGCTTGTTAAGAGGCGGCAGGTCGGTTGGCGCGAAGAAATGGACGAAATAGCCGTCATTCACCTGAAAACGGAAACAGATAAGGTACCTAAAATATAATAAATACTTATTGTATAATTCAATGCAATCCCGAGCATGTGTTTCGATGATTGAGAAGACGTATTGAGAAGATTTCTTAAAAAAATTAGAAACTTTGAAACTTTATTAATTTCTTAAAAAAATGTTTTTATTGTCTCAAATCACAATACGTAAGAAAAGAAAAATAGGAAGGAAAAAGCTATACCTACTTTTGCAAGAAATTAAAAAGATAACAGAAACAGTATTTAGAATTTCGAAAATACAATCGCAAAGCATCAAATGGTTGTATTCCAAGCCAGCTTCAAGTAAAAAATAATAATTTTCGTCGTTTGATTGCAGTAACGGATTATCGTTAAGGCGCAACAAACCACGGAAGGCAAACTAGACCTGTTTGTGGGGAGCTAAATATCTTATATAAAATAATATTACAAACAAGCTGACCCGGCGAATTTTGTTTCGCTGCTTAAATTCTCTCTTCTTTTGTAAGAAAACGGAGATATCTAGCATTTTAAATTTTGTTTGGTCTAGTCATTGAGATATAACTACTAAGGAAAACTCCTCAAATCCTTACTTTGTCCCGTTCAACTGTAGCCATCGCGCCGCAACTGACTCAGTCGGTTGTTAGCTCTTTCGCTTGTGGTACTTCCCACGATTAATATACAAAAACTTGGTAAAAATAATAAAAAATGCCTTTGTGTGTATTGAGTTATTGCAGTAATAACTTATCGAACACTGCACAGTGCAAAGGAACAAATTTTCATCAGAATATGGCATGGCCAATTTGTAACAGTGCAAGATTGCCTATACAGTGTTAAAGCGCAGAGCAAACGGCAACAATGTACCTTAATTTGTATCTCAAATTACCATGAACAAGTAAACGTTTTATCGCTATGTTTTGCTTTCTTTCCTCAAGTTTCTATTATTTACGTCTCCTAATCGGCTAACGCAACTACACCCAAAGGGATACATGAATTTTATGGGGTCTTGTAGTCTGGTGCTGCCCCTATTTTAAAATAAATTATTTGGGAGATAACAGAATTTTATTTATCAAAGAGTTCTTAAGACATGAGCCAAACAATATTCTTGCGCGAAGAATATTGTTTGGCTAATGTCTTAAGCAAGCGTGTGAAAGCAATGTGAAGCAGGAGCAAACTTCCGGCCGAATACTCCAACGTTCCTCAATGTGTACTAACCAGAATCTCCCCGTTCTTGGGTCGCTCCACGTCGTACTGCACGACGAACTGGCCCAGGGTGCCATCGCCCTCGGGTTCATTCGGCTCTTCAGAGACGTAGCTGAACCGGTAATTTCTGCTGTTAGCGCGCGACTCCTTGGTCTTCTCCTGCAAATAAATAGGGCAATTTTAAACATCATCTCAGCCGTAAGAGGTCCGCTGCTGGACTAGGTCAAGTATTGCCATCATTGTGAGGTTTTGCCATACTCACCTAGATTGGGTTGGTGAGCGCTGTTTGTTTTGCTTATTTTTGACGCTGCTACCCATCCAAACCTTTTTAAGCAAAGGAATTGAAAGTAATTTGTTGAACTGGGGGATAGGATAAAGTTATTTGGGTTGCTGCTTGCTCGAATGGATTGGGGATGAGGTAGCAGCTCGAGAGGCCAGGCGCGCCGCGCGCGTACCGGATGTCATACTTGCACCACCTAACAGGCAGTTGAGCATGACATCCCTGACCATATGCAATTTAATAAAAGTAAAGTACCGAGAGTTTCGATTTTTACAAAAACTAGCCAGGTGCGAGGTGAGCTCGAATATCGCTCGGAAGGCTCCATATGCGGTTTATAAAAGATTTTTTGTGAAGTAACTATATAAGTATCTGTTTTCCTTAACTTGAGACGTGACCTTTCGTGATGCCAAATTTGATAATTGTAGGTCAACTTGCGGAGTAAACAGCCATATCTTTTGATTGCTTCAATTAATGCTCTAAGTTTGATTGTATTAACTTAAAAGAAGGATGGGATGGGCATGCAGATCTGACTATTGATACTACTTAATTTCATCTTGAATCTTTATTCCACGCATTTTTGAGAAAAAGTCTTGTTTGACAGACTGACGGACAACGAAGTGATCCTATAGATCCTATATCTATTGTTCTGTAAAGGTTTGTTTTTAACTTTTGAAGTACGGAAACCTAAACAGTTAGTAGATTTGTATACTCGCACTCGCAACGACAAAAACGGTATTGAACAGGATCTTACAAACGTATGCTACTATGTATTACATCATACAGTATCATAAACAAACATAAATACAACGATAGGGAAAATCGAAAAACGTGACTGACGTTAAGAGTAACTTAGTATTCGTATAAAAAAGAGCAAGATATGAGCATTTTGTATAAGATTTAAAAATAAGAATATCGATAAGGAAAAAGGCTATCTAAAAATACGGCTAGTTTTATTGCAGGGTGGCGGCGGGGATCCCAAACGAGTTTGCTAATGGCGGCGGCGCACGGAACCAGTCAGTAAACTAGCTTAGCAGTTTTATTGTTCCACCCAAGACTTCTAAGTATATTATAAACTGTGCGTGCCCTAGTCCAAGAAACAGAAGTTTGAAAGCAATTGTGTCACGTGACGTGGACGGCGTCTTCACGGCACAAAATTTCGGTGTGAGCTTGGCGCGACGGTGTTAAATAGCTCCTTTTGAATGCTTCAGAATTTGGTGCGTACGACACTTCATCATCATTATCATCAGTCTTTTTAGTCTCCACTGCAGGAGCACGACCCTCTCTGTACTACTAGGCCCATATATTTCATATAATATATATATTATATATTTATATTATTTATTTAGGGCCATATATTAGAGCAGTCAGAGGATTTGGCCACTCTCCAAGCTGGCTAGACGGGTTGGAGAGGTCTCTTTGATGTTTATAACATCCACGGGAAGACTTGGGAGTGGTCCTATTCTACTCTGCCGGGAACCACACGGCTAACGGCACGGCTTTATATAGAAGTGTTTGATTCTCACCATGTAGATGGAGATGAGCCGCCGCTGCTCCTCGAGGTCGGGCCGGAACGTGACGCTCGCGACGCGGTCGTCGTGCCCGCGCTCTATCACAGCTTGGCTGTTCTCTGCAAGGGGTTTAAAATAGAGCTATGCCTAAATATACATACATCCATACATATTATCACGTCTTTATCCCTTGCGGGGTAGACAGAGCTCAAGGTCATAAAACCCAAAGGCCACGTTTAGCATTTAAGTGGGCGTAAAATAGTTATGGGTTGCTAGCCGCATCGCCTCTTGTCGTGAAAATGAAATTGACAAAAAATATCTTAATAAACATTCCTGAAAAATTAATTAAGAATGTTAAGAAAAGGATCGTTTCTATACGTTGACGTGATAAGACATTCTTAATATATAGTTAGTAGCATGTAAGTATAAAAGGTTTATCGTAGCAAAAAGTTTGATTACGTTGACGTATATTGACATCAGTGCCAGTGTAATAACATTGAACAAAGTCATAATATAAAACAAACCGTTTATAAACGTAAAATATTTGTATAAGGAATATTAGCGCCACGGCCTACAGTTGAGTGAATATTTAGTCGATGCTCGCGCACTATACAATACAACCCTTCATGGGTGAGTCCGACTCGGACTTGGACACTTTTTTGTTAGTATGCAATTTGAAAATGTTCCAAAGGGATAGTTTAGAAATCAGATCTAAAGATGCTGTAGCCCGCGGCTTCGCCCGCGTGATTTATAGTCTTTGTACTTCTCTGTACCATTAGGTATCAACGTGTATGCAAAATTTCATGATAATCGCTTCAGTAGATACGGCGTAAAAGCGTAACAAACAAACAAACAAACAAACTCACTTTCTCATTTATACTATAAGTTGAGATTTTCTAATGTCTTAGAGAAAAAATAACTGGGTTGCAAAACATAAAAAGTACCTAATTCTATCCTACCTTGATCTGCTTGAACTAAGTATACAAATACTTACGAGGATCCTCAGGAGTAGCATCGATTTCGTTACCAGTCCTGACTTCAGGGACCCTCAGCACCGTTATCTTCTCAGTCTCGTGGATGTTCACCGTGACAGTGAGGTTGGGCACCAGCGCGCCGGGATGCAGGTTGATGGCGTGGTTGTACACGCTATTGCGGCGGACTAGAAGCTCCTCGTACGTCAGGTTGAAGATAGCAGCCGTGTTGGGCTCCACATTCACGGATACTGTGAAGTGATTTGAGTCGCGAGCCCTGAGAAGATGTAATTCATCAATTCCTTCGCATCGCGTTTAAACCATGTCCTTCGCTAATCATATCCTAGGAGCCTTTAAGCACCGAGACTGTTAGGATATCATCCGGGTCTAATGGAACCTTTAATAAGATGTTCATCCCCGCTCTGCGACTTGCAAGGCTAGTTGGGCTCCTAAGCCAAAACCTTGTAAAGTTGTAAAGTTACCTACCAATATGGGTCCACCATCAATATCACAGCTCTTTTTAGGGTTCCGTAGTAAACTAGGAACCCTTATAGTTTCGCCATGTCTGTCTGTCTGTCTGTCTGTCTGTCTGTCTGTCTGTCTGTCCGTCCGCGGTTTTACTCAGAGACTATAAGTACTAGAAAGCTGTAATTTTGTATGAGTATGTATATTAATCATGGCAAAAAAGTCGTAGAAAAAAATCTTGAAAAAAAATTTTTTTTTTGGGTAGCTCCCATACAAGTAAAGTGGGGGAGTAATTTTTTTTTCTCTACTTACCCATCGTGTGGGGTATCGTTAAAAAGGTTTTTGAAAAATATTGTGAGGTTGAGAACACCATTTTTCGATTTAGGGATCCGTTTCCGAAATATTTGGTTTTAAAGTGAAAATTTTTGTTAGAGGTACGTGTCCCCCCCCTCTATCTGCTAAACGGTTATATATGGATACGTGAAAAAAATTACAGCAGTAGTATATATACTGAAGTTGAAAGGAAAACTATCAGAGCTGGGTACTAAGTGCAAACTAAAAAGTTATAGGCAACCAACTTATAAAATGTACTGGAAAATGTAAAATTTTATACAATCTTGTTAGATGTTTTTGGTCGTTAAACTGTGAGGTGCGAGTGTAAACAGTGTGAACTCAAAGTTGTCATTCGCAACTACGGAACCCTATACTGCGCGTGGCCCGACACGCACTTGGCCGGTTTTTTTTAGATCTGTTGGAGCACGACCCTCTCTGTATTACCAGAGCCATATATTAAACAGAGCAGTCAGAGGATTTGGCCTACACTTTCAACGCTAGCCAGACGGGTTAGAGAGGTCTCATTGATGTTTATAAGCTTTTTGTTAGCTTGTGTTTACTAAGTCGCCTTTTAGTGGAACCTTTAATATGATGTTCAGCCCCACTCTTCGATTTCAAGGCTAGCTAGGCTCCTAAGCCAAAGCCTTGTATGTAAGTAAGTAGTTATAATGCTTTGACAAACATGGTCTACAGTACCTTGTATAAAGAGTAGACACACAACACAAAGCAACTTGTGGCTGTCGTTTTGTAATGGAATGTAAACTCACTTGGTGGCTATGTGCGCCGCCCCTAAGCCCTGCGATACGGCTTGGTTGTAAATCTGCTTCGCCTCTTCTTTTTCTTTTACGTACGCCTTGTAAGCCTTGCCGTTCAAAGTCCTGGAATAAATAAGATTTTTTAGTCTCTGATTAACAAGCATGCATGCATCTTAAAAGAACGAGAGCTCGTGAATTTTTATCAAGAAATTTTATATTTTGTCTAAATAGTGTAAGATTTTTATAAATACTTAAAAAAGACTCCTGAAACTAAAGAGGGGTGAGGGGAGCTCCCCCTGGACTACACGCTGTATGGAAACAACGTTAGCGATGACCCTTGGACGACTCTATTTCAATGCCAAACATATGCGATAATAAAGTTATCGTATGCTTGGCGTACTTACTTATTATGGTCGTTTCGTATAACAAATGTTTATAGTAGTGTGCGTTACTAGGTAAGATTCTTACTTAACTTGGTCGCGTATTCGCATTTCTTAAACTTAATTAGTGGTACTAAAGTGTGATATTATAAAGTGGAAAGATTTGATTGTTTGTTTGATTTGAACAGGCTCTGAACACGGCCCAAAGCTACTGGGCCGATTTTCAAAATTCTTTCACGCTAATTTACTTGCGTGTGCGTGTGACATAGGCGGAATGACATTTACGCGGACGACGACGCGGGAAAATTGCTAGTAGTTATCTTATAATATTTGTAATTTTGTATTTATAATCATTACAGAATCCTGAAAGACAGAAAGTAATATTTTTGCAATAATGTCGTTTTTTTTAAACCTTACATTACAAATCCGCTGATGAAAGCAGTCTCCGGCAGCAGCACCCTGAAGGTGGCTTCCTGCGCCTTCTTGGCGGGGTTCCGCACATGCGTGACCACAGCCGTGTGGGCGTACCGCAGCGCCACGTTAGACGTCACCGTCATCTCCGTTAACTTCACCGGGGGGGTGGGCTCTTCGGTCGTCACCTCGCTCTCCGTCACTGATGACGTCGGTGTTACCTGGTACATATGAACAGTAAACGGCATTCTTTTCTTACTTTTCAACAAACACCTTGTGTAATTATGGCTTTTATCTTTGAATATCGGTTGGGTGCAATTTAAATTTTCTCATTACACTAAAAACTAGTTTTTTTTTAAACTTTATTTCACAACTTTGTCCACGTGATTAATATGTAAACCCATGACAAGTTACAGCACATAGTACTAATGGTCTCTTAGCCGCGGACAGAGAGACGGCATACGGACATGGCGAAACTATAGCGGCATTATTATTGCGGTTCAAACATAATCCCTGTGATAGACAAACGATAGACGGATGGACAGTGGAGGCTTTGTAGGGTCCCCGTTTATACCCTTTGGGTACAAAACAATAAAAAAATTGTCTTTACTAGTAAGTGATTATATGGTGCCGATAGCTTTAAGAAACAATGGATTTCAGCATCGAGCGGAGTCATTTAATCGACCGGCAAGCCGTCAAGGAAACGAAATAGGACACAAACATGTTAACAATGGAGCCACGTCACTGGTCTGGCACACCCAACAATAATGAGGTGTACTAGGTATGCCAGCAACGTAGTTGATTTTTAATGGGCCGATATTTTCACTAAAGTTCCTTACGCTCCTTTGACTGTCAGTGTTTTCATTTTATGTAATAGGACAGCCGGCCAACGAGTAAGCGGATCACCTGATGGTAAGTGATCACCGCTGCCCATGTACAACTGCAACACCAGGGATGTGACAAGAGCGTTGCCGGCCTTTTATTTTTCCCTCCAAGAGGAGAGAGGGGATGGGCCTCCGGCTCTCTCACTCACCAAACGAAGCATAGTAGCGGTAAAACTGCTACTCAAACGTCGATTTTCTGTGAGTGTGTGGTACGTCCCCGGACAAAAGTGAATTTCGCCGGTAGCGTGGCTCTACCACTCCAAAAAAGTGAATGAAAAGTGAAAGTGAAGTCAAAAAAGTGTGAAAGCAAAGGCACCAATGGTCAGGACAGGAACGAAGTGGTACACATCGAAAAGTAGTCTGGGGCAGATAAATCTGATCCCAACATAAACAGATTTTAAATTGTAGGGGGTTGGGGGGTTATGGAGATTTTCAGTGTACCTGCACCGAAGATCCATAACAACCAGCCATAACGTACGGCGTCACATGCATGGGCTAGTAACTTCGTAGTTTGTGGTCATGAGTAATAAATATCACATCCTCCTCGTAACAGCCATACGTTGGAGTCCGAGGTCGGCTCAAGACAGCATTCATGCCAAAATGTTCGGCTTTTAATAAATTAAGAAAAACGTTATGAGGAAAAGTATCCAGGCGGGCAATCAGCAGTCTTTACTCTTTGTGCGAGAACAAACTCGAACAAAGAGTAAAGACTGCTGATTCAAATCCTGCCCGCGTAGTTCTTCACATATCTTATTTCTTAATTTAATAAGAGAATATCAGAATAGCATGTGAATGCATAAAAAATGCCTATAAATTGTTTGGCTATGTTTTTTGTACGAAGTAGCTCCAGAACCGAAGACTGTGAAAGCTAAGTAAATGAAATGTATTTATTTACTGGCGCTCGGAACTCAGAGCCCAGTGCTCCAAGGAAATCGGAAGTTTTTGCGTCATAACAATATGACGAACCTGATTCCTCGGGGAGTTTCAAAGTTAAAGTAGAGGGTAAATACTTGATTGATAAAAAAAAAATCAAGGCAACAACTTTGAATTATGCTAGAACTTGTTTATGTCCATGTACGATTGCCTACTTTGAGTTTCATTTACTGTTATTGTTATAAACTGTTGCAATTTTTGTGGCACAGCCAGGGCAGAGCAGAGTAAACATTAGCCTTGTATAGGTCCAATATTTACAATGCATTAGACACATTCAAATATTAACGAGTACAAATGTGTTCTGAGCCCATAGCCTGAACGGAAATCTGTAAATCGTAACGAATCATGTGTGGTGGATAACAGACAGTTACAAAATAAACTTGTTAATCCAGTTTCACGATACCGTAATTCCTGTCGCAATAAGTTAGCGATTTAATCATCTTTTTTTCAACTAGCTTTGCATAGCGTGAATTTTATATTCTCCTGTCGTAATCTTTTACTAATAGAAAATATAAAATACAACGTAAGTACATAAAAATAGGTGATCATTGGATACGTGGCCAGGGGCCAGGCGTGGTCTGCCCCCATCAGACATTGCGTCGCTGGCAGCTCCATGGTAAACACAAGTGAATTATACCACTTGAAGCACCTATGTCAAAAACAGCCAGTGAAAGAGTACTTGGGACTTCAGGCCAATAGATTTATAAGTTGACTACCAAATTGGGTCCACTTAAACCTTTTTAATGCTCTAAGACTTTAACACTCCACAGACCACCACACGAACTTATCACGTAATTGACATCAAACCTGACGACCACCACAGTGTAGGGCGTGGTCTATCTATGTCCCCATTAGACATCACTATACTATATAACTAAAAGAACTCATCGTGTGATCATCATCAGACCTGGCAACTACCATGGCGTAGAGCGCGCTTTATACCTATCTGACAACATTTCCATTGCTTCATATCCTTCGCACCCATAGCTATCACTAAAGGATAAACTCATGTAACTAACCTAACCTAACTAAAAATAAAATTAAATACCTAAAAACATTATTTTTACAAATCGTACAGTTCAGATGCTCACCCCTGGGCATCGTGCCCAAAAGGCTGTCAGCATTACCAAATTGAATGGCAATGCTGACGCGCTGAGCTACGTAACTTCCAGCCCTTTGGTCACGAATACTTTAATAATACTGTTTCATTAAACTGCACTCAAATAATAAACACTCACCGTGTGATCGTCATCAGACCGTGCCACCACCATGGTGTCGGGCGTGGGCACAGCGAGGGAGTTCGCCACCGCCGCCATCAGGCACAGCCACCCCAAGGCTGCCATCCATTGCGCCCCCATGGTTGTAACCTGCCGCAGAAAAAGATATTTGACCTTAGACCGCAGTGCTTCATTTTGGTTCTTTATTGTATGTACTAAATTTTCTAAGAACGTCCCGAGTAACGTGCAACATATCGCGTAACATGCGGTAGCATTCTGAAGTTTCCCCTGGTTTGAGAATGGTGCAGGGACGAGCCATATAGCGGGGAACGCTGCGAGTTTCCGTTCTGCAGGTTAGTACTAGGGTAAAAAATTGGCCAAGTGCGAGTCGGGCTCGCAAATGAAGAGTTCCGTAGAAGCAAGCTTAGAATAGCCAAAAATCTCTACAATTTTTTGGCAACAAAGATAACTTTGTTTTTCATAGTGTTTAAATGAATGACGTAGCTATTTTTGCGGGTAATGAAAAAGTGCTATATCTCAAAAACTGCAAATTGTATATCGTTCAAACCAATTTTCGTTGAAAGTTTTTATTGAAATCTGTCGTCATGATTCATATATTATGTTGTATTCGTACATACTATTAAGTTTTATATTCACTTCAAAAAATTTTCATATTAGTCATGAAATAGGACTATTATATGTTCAGAAATATAAATATTTAGTTTTCAAAAATAAACAATGACATAAAAATTGCCTTGAAAGTGATTTTGTTGCCGTCTTTTGCTCGGTATTCTAATGTTGTATAGGTGGTAATGGTACGGAACTCTACGTGCGCGAGGCCAACTCGCACTTGGTCGATTATTTAAGAATTCTGTCTTTATGATGACCATTGCGGTTTATATTCTTTGAGAGGTTAGTAAGTTTTTTATGTGAAGTGTTTTCCTATTTTAATGTAACGTTACGTAGCATAACAAAACATGTAATTTATCAAATCAACGAGGTTTTACGTGTAAAGGATGTATTAAAAATAGATGCCCTAGCCCCGAGTCAGGCATCTTGTAAAATCGATACAGGCTCAGGCTAGTCCTAGATCCAGGACTGCACTTGCGCATTACTGCCTGCATTCCAGACTACCTGTTGAAGAGTGCATTCGTCACTCGGCGTCCTGATGGATTGTCGGCGTAATTCATTTAAAAATATTATTTTAAAGTGAACGAAAAGCTGCATTTTCCGTATTACCGGGTAAGTGCCTACAAACTTTATTATTATTTTATTTTTCTTTTATAATATTTAGAAATTAATTTAATTAATGTTATAATTTCGGGGGAAACCAATATGATAAAGAAGAAAGATTTGTTGGTGCGTTTGTTTTTCATAGATAAACCCAAAAACTACTGAATAGATTTCAAAATATTCTTTCGCCGCTTTTTACAGGTGAAAACCTGTAAAAAGTTTTATCATTAATAGCAGGCAATAATTTACGCGAACGGAGTTGCGAAAAAACAGCTCGTAATACTCCCAAACAAATGTAATTTTAAAAATGATGACCTGATAGTATTACTTATATACGTGTGTTCTTTTCGACATTTCAAGCGAGAATAACCAGCGCCCCGGGGCTCTTGCCTTTCGCGATCAATATTTGCTATCATCCGAACCCCAACCCCTCCAGGATCCCGCTGCAAAATGGCCCCTGTGCCAAATTGATAGTAGATGGCGCTCGAGGCAAAACTACGAGTACATCCTTGTTCTCTTTTCTTTTATAAATATGATCCTTGTATTGTAAGTATATTAGAACTATCTATAGTAAGCGTTTTGTCCTTCAAAACAAGTTAGAATTGACCGTGAGTCGAAAACAGAAAAAGCGTTGCGTTATGTACGCCATCAGGAGAATATTTTTTAACATAATTATAAGTTGTGAGGTTTTGTGTGAGTTTCTTAGATCAAAACCGAACAAAAAATTGTTCTTACATTCAGTAACACCGAACAAGATACATATTCTTAGCACCGAACATCAATAGATGGTTTTAACGGTGTTGCGCTATTTAACCAACGTTAACAATGGACTTCCGATGTTCACTCCTAGATTAAGGGGTAAGCTAAGATGCGTGCACAACATTGACCCATCTGCCACCAGTGGTGGCAAATGGGATATACCCCCTGAGTCCTGAGTGAACAACCACAATTTCCCAACAGCATTCGTCAATAGTCAATAGTCAAAAATTTTATTTATCTTAAGATATGTTAAATATCATTTGGTGAACGTCGGTTGTTGGATACGACTTTGGTTAGGTTATGCCACTTTGGATCTCCAGAATTTTGCATTCAGGGCATTACGGGTTTTGTGTGTCAAGAAGTCTTAAATATGCTTCGAGCAACACGGCCTCCGTACCGGACGGAGGGAGTGGGCAAAGCGACAATTTACTATGACAATTTTTCTGGCGTTTTTTGCGGGGGGAAATGTGCACACAAGTTTAGTTCCGCACACCTACATACAAAACTTAAACTGTCACTTGATAGTAATTATGACATTGTCACAAAAAATGACATAAAAAAGAAAAAATAATTTGTGTACAGATGAGTCACACAACTAACACATAGACATGCATATGCCTAATTTTGGCTTGTACCTTGACAGAGGGGAATGCAGCGTATGGCTACTCCCTTCCGTGTTGCTCGAAGTAAATATGGAATGAGATCTCGGCCTTTTTAGCGAGTGTAATCTAGGACGAAAAAACGGCGGGATCTCGCGAGTTTAACGAGATTGCACTCTAGTATCTTTTGAAACACTGAGGTTTTGAGATTTGATTTTGATCGAGACTTCCACATTGACGTTGGTTGATACTATCAGTTCAAGAGTGAAACTTTGATATTGTAAAACGTTGTGACTAAGAAAAAAAATTGCCAAAAGTGAGTTGAGCTCGGCCATGAAGGGTTTCCGTAGAAGCAAGCTTAAATTAGCCAAAAATCTCTATAATTTTTTGCCAGCAAAGATAACTTTGTTTTTCATAGTGTTTGTATGAATAACAAAGTTATTTTTGCGGTTTATGAAAAAGTTAGTACTCAGCTCTGATCTTCGAGCAACACGGAAGGGAGTAGCCATACGCTGCATTCCCCTCTGTCAAGGTACAAGCCAAAATTAGGCATATGCATGTCTATGTGTTAGTTGTGTGTGACTCATCTGTACACAAATTATTTTTCCTTTTTATGTCATTTTTTGTGACAATGTCATAATTACTATCAAGTGACAGTTTAAGTTTTGTATGTAGGTGTGCGGAACTAAACTTGTGTGCACATTTCCCCCCGCAAAAAACGCCAGAAAAATTGTCATAGTAAATTGTCGCTTTGCCCACTCCCTCCGTCCGGTACGGAGGCCGTGTTGCTCGAAGGCTCTGATAGATTTCCTTTCAAATTTTTTATATATACTACTGCTGTAATATTTTTCACGTTTTTAAATATAATCGTTTACCAGATAGAGGGGGGACACTCACCTCTAACAAAAATTTGCACTTAAAAACTAAATATTTCAAAAACGGATCCCTAAATCGAAGAATGGTAAATGGTATACTTAACAATATTTTTTAAAGACCTATTTAACAATACCCCACAGCACACTAATGGGTTATTAGAGAAAAAAAATATACTCCCAAACTCCCATATTACTTGTATGGGCAAGCTAAAAAAATTTTTTTTTCAAGATTTTTATCTACCACTTTTTTGGCATGATTAATATACATACCTATACCAAATAACAGCTTTATAGTACTTAAATTCTTTGAGTTAAATCGCGGGCGGACAGCCAGACAGACATGGCGAAACTATAAGGGTTCCTTGTTTACTACGAAACACTAAAAAGTGTGTCTTCATAATGAAGAGGCTAAGTTCGAATTTGATTTGACTTTGAGACTGACTATGAGAATTTGACTTAGACGTTGAGTTTGATTTGAATACGACTTTGAGTCCTTGACATTGACATTGAGTCTTTGACTTCGAGGCTTGACATTGAGGTTTTGACTTTGATGCTCCAACTTTAAGTTTGACTTGTAACTTACTAAGTCCTTGACCAAATAACTTTGACTTTGTTTTATCTTTGAAACTTCTACATTCAGAATCAAAGTCAATTTGGCATCGCCTTTGAGAATTTGACTTTTGCAACTTGACTTCGACTTTAAGACTTCAACTTTGAGTTTGACTTGCAATTTAATTCTGAGCCCTTGACTTTGAGACTATCTTTTGAAGCTATAATTTTAGGGCTCTGATTTTGAAGCTTAACTGTGAGGCTAGGACTTTGGAATATTTGTGTCATTCTTTGAAAGGCCTTTCCATAACACAACGAAAAAAATGAAACCACGTTCCTGATTTATTCCTTGATTGTTCATAAAATACTGGCAGGGGGAACCTTTGAGAACGACTTCCGCAGCCGTCTACCTACTTAATGTGGCTAGTACCTACCGGCTTTAGGTTAGGGCTACATGGGCGACCGCCCAGGGGCACCGAACATTAGGGACGTTAATGAATTTATACTATACTAGCTGTTACCCGCGGCTTCGCCCGCTTAATTTATAGCCTATGTCCTTCTCGGTACCCTAACCTATGTGTATGCAAAGTTTAATGATGATCGGTTCAGTAGATACGACGTGAAAGCGTAACAAACAAACAAACAAACAAACTCACTTTCGCATTTATAATATTAGTTAGGATAGGATTAGGATTAGGACTAGTTAGGATTAGGATTTGCTTTTACGGATGGAGTGAGTGACACAAATATCTGGCAAGTAGGTACTTGTAATGTAATACTTATTTAATAAAATAATATGGAGACAGGGTAATATCGATCGATATAGAGAAATGGCTGATTCGCCTGGCGCCTCCATTCAGCTTCCACTTCAAAGATGTGATGGAAGAAATCTATACATACATATATGTATAATAAAACAGTAAAAATATTTTGTCTGTACATTTAGTATTTTTTACTGAAATGGATAGAGGGACACATAAAAAGAATAATAGAAAGCAAAAGAGTTTTTTCAGAATTTCTTGTCTGTCTGTCTGTCTGTATGTATGTCTAAAAGAATCCTATATTTTATCCCTCCAGTATTTAGCAACAGCCAATGCAATGCCACACAATGCCACACAATTTTATAACACTGCTACAAGTATTTTTTTTTATGTATGTTTTGTTTGTATTAAGGTACTTATATATAAATATGCCGGAGTCATAAAATCCACGCGGACGAAGTCGCGGGCATCAGCTAGTAGTAGTAGAATAATTTATTTTTATTCTAATAAAAATAAATTATTCTATTATTTGGATCTACTATTCAAGTTATTACTTGCTCATTTCATAATGTTATTACATTATATTTCCTTCGTTTTATACTAGGTATAAAAATATAATTCCCATAATTCCGATATGTAATAGTGTTGATTGACTTTATAGAGTATAATAGAGAAGCGAGGACCCTTATCATAACAACCGGCATCAGCAATAATGAGTCATAGTCCCACGGTCACGTAAAGTTCACGTAAATAAGAGAACATACAAAGAAGTACGTAAGTAAGTATCTTTGGGTAATTCCCACGATAAGGAAAACCATAGGAATAATATAAAAATAAGTCCGCGTATATTTTATCTTTTGTCAATTATACAGGAGATGATAGAGCGCGTCAAAGTTCATGAGCGGGATCTCGTGGTCGTGACTCGTGACGTCTAAGTTTAGTTTTGTAGTTAGTGTGGCAAACTGTGACGTACGTCACACGGGATGTTAAAGGACTGTATCTTTATCATGTTTGTTTTCATGGCTAAAGAAAAAAAATTGTGTCCAATTACTGATTATCTTACCAACGGAATAATTAATGTTTTGTACTCCATAACGTTTAAATGCTTCAACGGATTTGGTCGTATAGGGTATTGTAGAATCCTTACTTTGAGTGACATAGGCTGTAGGTACATTTTTTTGTCAGGGCGGTTGTGTTTTTCATTTTATTTCGATAATCTCGTTGCTTAGGTACATTCATTCTGTCTATCTGTGTCTGCGTTTAGACAAAGTGCGTGACAGTGGATTACCGCGCCCACTTACATAGTTGTTATGTATATTCTTACGTACATACATACATATTATCACGCCTCTTTCCCATAGGGGTAGGCAGAAACTATGGATTTCCACTTGCTACGATCCTTACAAACCTCTTTCGCTTTATCCACATTAATTACTCTTTTCATGCATGCTCGCCGGTTTCGGGTACTCCTTACATCTGCTTTTGCGAGAATGTTCGCAATTTGGTCGCGATAAGTTCGACGAGGCCGGCCCTGACCGACTGTCCCAACCACATCTGCTGTATATATACCTTTCGTTAGTCTCCTTTGATCCATCCTCTCAATATGTCCAAACCATCTCAACACTCCTTTCTCAATTTTAGGCACTATATCGTCTTTCACTCCACACCGTTCCCTAACTACAGCTAGTGCTCGCATTTCAACAGCATTTATTCTACTTTCATCCTTTTTCTGCCATACCCAACATACATCAGAGTTGGCAGCAACACTCCATTATGAACAGCTTGACGTGCCTTATCAGATACTTTTCTGTTATTCATAAAGGAATGCAGCACCCCATTTACTTGGTTACCTGCTGATGTATATTCTTGATTGTTCTAAATTGGTTTGTCAGATTTCAATAAAATAAAAAGTAAGAACAGTTTATTTTTTTTTTATATAAAATCCCTGTCTTTAAGTGGAATTTAACTATGAACGCCAGCCGCCAGCAAAGAACTTTGTTATTTTTAATGTGTTTTTTTTTTATCTACCAAACATATCTAGTATTATACTAACGGTCACGTAGGTAGGTACAGCGTGCAAATAAACTCCAATAACTAGTTAACAAAACGGGTCCCGCGAGCCATTAGCGAAGAAAAATAGATCAGAAACAGGCTCTGCACAGCAGATGTTCCAGACTTCTTCTGACGTAGCGTTTTAACATTACTATATATTTTGACCCCAAAACAAAGTGCCAAGTTAGTGTTCTCTACAAGGAAAATATGCCGACATAATATTGTCTTGCATGACTACATCAAATTACGACCAAATTGCATATTTAAAAAAATAAAGAAAACCCCAAACAATATCAGGAAAACGATCAATATAATATTATACTAATTATACAAAAAAAACTTGACGCTGGCGCTGACGGCACAATAAAAAATACTTGTTCACAAAAACAAAAAACACTAGTTCACAAATTGGACTTAGTTAGGACTCCCTACTAAATTCAATTTGATGATAATCGGTTGTTCATTTTGCAACATAACTCAAACTCAAACAAACACGTATAACGTGTTGTACGTGTTGTTAACGTAATGTACTTATTGAAGTAATTAACTTAAAACAAAGGGTGGCCCGTTGATAGACGTCTAAAAGAAAAATTTGATGCCTTACCCTAAGGGGTACGCGAATCGCCCCCATGTATGTTCCGCGATTTATTGTAGTTTAGGAGACAGATTTTTTTTGTTTTATATTATAATTTTCCACCCTTTTTGCTGTGGTCTCCCGTTTTGAGTCCCATCAATTTAAATGCCGCCTTTATTAATTCGCATAAATAAAACCTACTCCGTATTTCTAATCTCTAATCTCTCTTTTGGAAAAAGATAACACCCATTGTTTCTAGAGGGAACATTTATTTTAATTAATGAATGACTAATTAATGTCCAGTGATAAACTGTTTGTAACAGATTGTATTTCCCGAAATAATAACACTTTAAAATAAACACAACATTCGACTGTAATCTTTAGAATAACAGCTAGTCGGTTCAGTTCACCGAGTTCACTTCATTCATGGTCAGGGCCAATAAATGTCACCGATGATAAGGACAAGAAAAATGCAATAACATACGCTATATCTCAGTACATTTGCAAATCCAGTCTTATAGCCCGTAAAATTTACTTATTCTGTACTTGCTACCCCTATTTATCTATTTGTACCAATTAGCCCCATAAGTACATTATTACTGCTATGAATTATATTTGCCATAGCAAAGCTTCAAGCACTGTCCGTCCCTCCTTTTTATAACCGATTTTTAATATATACCTATGTATAAAGGATATATAAATACGTACCTACCCAATTAATTTATTGGTTTACATATAGATAACCTCTTGCAACGATGTATGTTTATATTTTTAAATTACCTTAAATGTATTGTTTCTCTTCAGTTCAATTTGACTTCAAACTGCTCTAAAGTTAAGTACCTACCTAAGTATGTCTATTTTTAAAAGAGTTCCTCAGGTACCGGACCTCTATACTATTCTCAAGGATTAAGAAATTAGTCATAACGTAATAGCATAACTGGACAGAACCCAGTATCATTGAAGTCCTACTTATATAATTTTGGAAAATTGCAATAAATTTTGGTCAGCTTCGACTATACACTAGTAGCGATACCTACGCATACGCATTTTACGCATTCGGTCACATTGGTGTTTGTAACAAGTTGCATTATTTAGTACTTTCATTATTTTAATTATTTTGTATTTTTTATATGCACCAAATAAACATTTTCTATTCTATACTATTCTAATAAAATAAAACATTGATTACTTGCTTATGTTACATAGCTAGCATAGGACTGACACTACCGGGAAGAATACAAATCTAATGACACCTCTCACTTTAAAATCGGTCAAGCCGTTTAGGCTACAGGAGGCAACAATAGTACAGAATACTTACATAGATACATACATAAATACATACGCGTGAAAAATGTTACCCTCCTTCTGGTATTACCCGAATGACCTATCCAGAAGGAGGCTTCTGTGTCGCGTAAATAAAAATAACTTCGATTCATGCTATCCGAACAAATACGATTATACTTGGGTTTCAAAATGCGACCTACAAAGGCGAAGCACTTGTTCACCTATCCGGTGTGCAGCTTCTACCGACAGGAAAAATGGATTGATTGATGATTTTGAGCCGGCCGGCGGCCCGTTATGTAAGCGTATGAAACTCACCCGTTTGTTTACGCTCAACGAGATGATTGCACCAATTGCTCCTCAGGCTCTGGCACGTTCCACGTCCAGGCCTAGCTGTAAATAAAGTGTCAAGAGGTCTGGCGAGACGTGTGGCCTCGTCGCCGAGCACCGCGGAACTTGCGCGCGGCGCACGTCGCGCCACTTTTATATGCAACACAGTTTAATTTGAAGTGAACAAACGGCATTTCCCTCTTCGCTCAGTACAAAATAGAAACCTATTGACGATATTAGTTAATGTGGGATTCCATATCAGCTGTTCAATTGAAATGTTTACTTTGGGCAATTCTCAGAAATAGAACTGTACTTACCAACTAAGAGGCATTATTTCCTCGATACAGTACTATCCAGCAATCATCTCGGAATTAAGGTTGATATTTGCAAATAGGATAGGTTATTGCAATACGAGAACTTAAATTTAGTGGAACCAATAGTATCAATATTTCAATAATCGATACAGAATCCCTAATAGAATATACATACGCAGGAAAAAAGGTTAAAAAACCGGCCAAGTGCGTGTCGGGCCACGCGCAGTGTAGGGTTCCGCAGTTGCGAATGACAACTTTGAGTTCACACTGTTCACACTCGCACCTCACCTCACAGTTTAACGACCAAAAACATCAAACAATGAAAATTGTATGAAATTTTACATTTTCGAGTACATTTCATAAGTTGATTAAGTACCTATAACTTTTTAGTTTGTACTTAGTACTCAGCTCTGATAGTTTTCCTTTCAACTTCAGTACATATACTGCTGTAATTTTTATCATGTATCCATATATAACCGTTTACCGTTACCGATAGACACTTACCTCTAACAAAAATTTGCAACCAAGTATTTCGGAAACGGATCCCTAAATCAAGAAATGATGTTCTCAACCTCACAATATTTTTAAAGACCTATTTAACAATACCCAACACGATGGGTTTGTATAGAAAAAAGATATTACTCCCTCCTTACTTGTATGGGAGCTCCCCTAAAAAAAAATTTTTTTTTCAAGATTTTTTTTCTATCACTTTTCTGGCATGATTAATAAACATACCCCTAAGACATACCCATACCAAATAACAGCATACTTATGGTGTCTGAGTAAAACCGCGGACGGACAGACAGACCTGGCGAAACTATAAGGGTTCCTAGTTTACTACGGAACCCTAAAAAGGGATATTGTTACGCTTACGCCATGTCTGTCTGTCCATCTACGGTTTTACTCAGTGACTATAAGTATTAGAAAGCTGTTATTTGGTATGGGTATGTACATATATTAATCATGCCAAAAAAATGGATGGATTTATAATGAGTCATTATACCTAAATCCATAAGTCCTAAAGTCATTATTGACTTTAGGGTAGTTACATAATGAAAATAAGGAAAAGGCTGCCATTCCACGCAAGTACTAACTTAACAGCGTATCCTACCGAGCAGTATGTTATCCATACAAATGTATTCTTCTATTTACTCGCTGACAACTGCTTCTAGAAGCAGTTTTCAGCGAGAAAATTGAGGAATACATTTGTATGGAAAACATACACAAAAAATACTGCTAGGAAACACCCTTAATGATATGTAATAAGTACCTTTTTGTTGAGCTGAATACTAATTCCGTAAACTATACACCTAAATCCTTAAGAAATGAATAGTTACTGAACAAATTCACTTCTTCAGCGTATCAAACTGGCACTAGATGGCCCAATTAGTACGTGCACAACCATATTTATGTATCCGATGAGGGATAATAATTGATACTCTAAGGGAAAAACATTTCAATTTATTTTTTGAAAGGACTACGTAGCTAGCTCCAAATGAGCTGTCGCTACTTTACCGCACTTTTTGAGGTGAGAGCAGAGTGCCCTCAACCTGTAAGGCAAACATCACCAAAGGGTCCCCGGGAGGGACGAACCTCGGCTTTGGGCGTAGCCTGGGTACACAAGGCTTGGAGAGACAGTAAACTCTCATATAATATGCCTGATGGGCCGCGATTAGCATGCATGACCTGAAGGGCCGAACTGATTTGAATTATTCAAGCTCGATCTAGGTGATCGTCCTTTGAAAAAAACTACGATAGCGCGTTGTAGGATTCCACCAAACAGATTAGCGCCATCTAGGGGCGGCCGCGAAAACCTTCATTCGATCAGTGTTTCTGTTTTGTGACCCGTAGCGCCATCTATGAGCGTGGGGCGGGATTATCGTTGTTCAAATTACAAGTTTTTTGTATGCGAAGACCTACAGAACTATATCTTGATATAGTTCTGTGAGGACACCACTTATTTATTTTTATATTTCTGTTATATAGCAAATATAAAAATACATATATTGGGATAGTTTCAAATACCTGCTTGTAACGTTGTAAAGGTTCCAACGCAAAAATTTAAAAAAATAGGATGGGAACCCCCTATTTTTAAACTTTTAGATTTTTTCCTTCGCTTACACACCGAGCATTACCGAGCTGGATTCCAAATTTCATCCTTCTAGCTCATCTGGAAGTAGGTTAGGTTTAGGTACTATAGGTATGTCAGTCAGCCAATAGGAAAATATACGACTTTCTGACCTTCATATCTTTATAACCGTTTGAGCTAACTTCATAAAATTTAGGCTTCTAGATGTCCTCATGGACATAATTAAACACACGTAGTTTTATAGTATCAAAGTGGCACCAAGTGGTTCATGGTAATATTACACTCGGCGCTAGCTAGCCAGTTCCTTTGCTTGAACTTGGCTTGACACGCTACCGCATGTCTAAATATTACATTCAAATGTCAAACATTAATATAACAAATATAGTTTTTTAAAAAAATTGTACAAAGTTTGTGAACTGTAGTTATTCCATTTGTATCTCAATCCCTGAATAAAGATTTTTCTATTCTAAATACACTTTGCCAATGGCCAAATGCGTGTCGCGCAGTGTAAGGTTCCGTAGTCTCGAATGACAACTTTGAGTTCACACTGTTCACACTCGCACCTCACAGTTTACCGACCAAAAACATCAAACAATGAAAATTGTATGAAATTTTAAATTTTTGAGTTGGTACATTTTAAAAGTTTGTTGCCTATAACTTTTTAGTTTGTAGTACTTAGTAGTCAGCTTTGATAGTTTTCCTTTCAACTTCAGTATATATACTACTGCTGTAATTTTTTTCACGTATCACATATATTTCACGGGGGGGGGGGGGGGGGGGAGGACACTTACCTACCTCTAACAAAAATTTGCTTTAAAAATGTAAATGTATAGGGACATATCACACAAATTGAGCTAGCCCCACAGTTGTGAACTTGTGTCGCAGGATACTAACTCAAAGATACTATATTTTATAATAATACTTATATAGATAAACATCCAAAACCCAGGTCAATATGAAAAAGATCTTTCTCATAATACCTGACCGGGGATCGAACCCGGGACCCCCGTGTCGCAGGCTAGCGTGTTGACCGCTGCGCCACGCCACGGATGCTTTAAAACCAAATATTTCGGAAACGGATCCCTAAATCGAAAAATGATGTTCTCAACCTCACAATATTTTTTAACAAGACCTATTTAACAATACCCCACACGATGGGTTATTTTAGGAAAAAAAATTTACTCATACTTTACATGTATGGGAGTTACCCTAACAAAATATTTTTTTTATGATTTTTATACCACTTTTTTGGCATAACTATTATACATACCCATACCAAATTATAGCTTTCTAGTACTTATAGTCTCTGAGTATAACCGCAGACAGACGGACAGACAGACAGACAGACATGGCTAAAACTATAAGGGTTCCTTGTTTACTATTGAACCCTAAAAAGGGATATAACAATCTAAATGTCGAATGCCCATGTTGCGCCTTCACCAGTGATTATTGGAAACTTCACCCTTGAACCTGTAGAGCAGTACATCTACTTGGGTCGATTGATCCAGGTCGGAAGCTCCAGTTTCAATGACGAGGTCTTTCGTCGAATCCGACTAGTTAGGCTGGGCAGCGTTCGGGAAGCTCCGCAGTGTCTTCTCGTCCAAGAAACCTCAGTGCCTTAAGTCGAAAGACTTCGACCAATGTGTGTTACCTACCAGTGATGACTTATGGGTCCGAAACGTGGTCCCCCTACTATGGGCCTCATAAGAAAGCTCAAGGTCGCTCAAGAGGTAAGGAGAGGGCTATGCTCGGTGTTTCTCTGTGAGATCGAATCTGAAACGAGTAGATCCGTAGAAGAACCAAGGTCGACATAGCTCAGCGGATTAGCTCTTTGAAGTGGCAATGGGCGGGACACATAGCGCGAAGAACCGATGGCCGATGGGGCAGAAAGGTTCTTGAATGGCGACCACGTACCGGCAAGCGCAGTGTTGGACACTCGCCGACCAACAGGCCGATTTACTGACTCGGAGTACAACGATTTGATTGGCACTTTAGCATCCATTGCGGTTTTCATATATTAAATAAAAATAGTTATTCATACCGAAGCCTTAATGAATATTGAATTTACCATGAAAATGATGTACACCGTAGCTGTCAAAAGTTAGCAAATAGGCCTGCAGCAGACCGATTTGCCTACTCGGTGTACAACGATTTGATTGTCACTTTAGCATCCATTACGGTTTTCATATTTAAAATAAAAATAGTGATTCATACCGGAGCCGTAATGAATATTGAAGTTACCATGAAAATGATGTACACCGTAGTTGTCAAAAGATAACAAATAGGCCTGCAGCAGGCCGATTAGCTAACTCGGTGTACAACGATTTGATTGTCACATTAGCATCCATCATTACTATTGTAGCGGGAGCGAGGTGGTATGCTCGACCACCACAAAGGGAAGATCTTCCCGCTGGGCAAGGTGTGCGCCCCCCTATTTACTAACTCGGATGACAGGTGTCGATGCCTATCAATCTAGGATTTGCTGTTACAATGCAGTTTTTGTATTCCAAATAAAAATTTCGAGCAAGCAAAACCCGCATTGTAACTGTAAATTCTAGATTGATAGGCATCGACACCTGTCATCCGAGTTGGTAAATAAGGGGGCAGGGAACCGTACCGTTAGGGTTATTTGTTGGGTCGCCATATTCATAGTTGAGTTAGTTCTTGTGGCGAATGTAGGGATCGCCACACTATTACCATTATTAAGTTTTCATATCGTGAATGAAAATAGTCATTCAAACCGAAGCCGTAATGAATATTGAAGTTACCATGAAAATTATGTTTACCGTAGCTGTCAAAAGTTAGCAAATAGGCCTGCATGCAGGTGGTCAGACGACCTGATAAAGGTCGCAGGAAGGCGCTGGAGTGCTATTTTTGAACGCGTGACTCACTAAACGAGTGATTGACGCGAGTGTTTCCAAAAGGCCGCATTTTTGAATGGGTGCGTATTGTTTGATATAATAACAAATTATATGTTTTCATTTCAATAAAGTTCAAAAGATATAACGTTTACTTGATATAATTATTACTGTTTATATTCTTAAAAGCTATAATATTAAAAAAAAATTCAAATCGAAAACCATAAACTCATTTATTATAACGTTTATGAACACTAAACATCACCTGTCATACAACTCGTTCAGTATACATGCCATAAATTATAACAATCAAAACGAATACTATTTAAAATATATATCATTAAAAATCTAGATCAATCAAATTGATTTTGAGAAGCGAGCGAGCGACGACTTTAGGTGCGATAGTGACTGGTTTGGATACGCAAACTTGGTAACAAAAGGTTGGTTAGGTTATGGTTAGACATAGACCACCATATGAGCAAGCGAGCGAAGCGAGCGAGCAACGACTGGGTGTGAAAGTGACTGGTAACAAAAGGTAGGATAGGTTATGGTTACACATAGACCTCCACATGAGCAAGCGAGCGAAGCGAGCGAGCGACGACTGGGTGCGAAAGCGACTGGTTTGGATACGCGACTTGGTAACAGAAGGTAGGTTAGGTTATGGTTACACATAGACCACCATATGAGCGAGCGAGCGAAGCGAGCGAGCGACGACTGGGTCCGAAAGCGACTGGTAACAGAAGGTAGGTTAGGTTATGGTTACACATAGACCACCATATGAGCGAGCGACGACTGGGTTCAAAAGCGACTGGTAACAGAAGGTAGGTTAGGTTATGGTTACACATAGACCATTATATGAGCGAGCGAGCGAAGCGAGCGAGCGACGACTGGGTGCGAAAGCGACTTGGTCACAGAACGTAGATTAGGATCTTCTATCACTTAATTTATATAACCAATGATATTATGCTTAATAATAAGTATATATTACGTTTATTATGCGTAACAACAAATCGATATGTTAAATTTTATAACGATGAAACGGTATACGAAAGGTTTGTTATGTTAAATAATTGTTATCACAAAAGATTTTATTTTTTTCAAAATTATTTCTTCCGATTTTTATCTTGATTGATAATTATACTTACCAAAATTATATATTTCGTTGGTATAAATCTTAAAACATATATACCTATTTTGTGTTTATATGTTATATTACTTACCCTTTTTGAATCATGCGTTGACGAGTGATTGCAACGAGCGGTTGAGACCGCTCGTTTCCACAGGTGACGAACGCTTTTATGTCAAAGTCACTTCCTGTCATTCGAAGTTCATCTGTCATCATTTTACGTTCCATTTGACGCTACACTTTGTAAACATTTTAAAAATCCTTAATAAACTTAAAAAAGTTTAAAAAAAAATACTGCGTGTAATAAGAAGAAATGAAATATTTTCGTTGAATGTTGGCAGCACTACAGTTCAAACGATGGTTTCAAAAATATGGCAAAATGGCATTTCTTGACTTGGGAAGACGAGTGTGACTTGTAGTCGTGCACGACTTGCGCTTTAGTGAGTCACGCGTTCAAAAATAGCACTCCTGGATGCAGTCCGCTTCCAACCGGTCGTATTGGAAATCCTTAGGGGAGGCCTATGTCCAGCAGTGGACTTCTTGTGCCTAAGATGATGATAATGTTGATGACTACATTACACCGGGACGAGCCGGTCCGAGGCAGAAAAAATCCGGAGATCCGGAATGGAAGTCCGGAATTTCCGTGTAGTCGACACACGAAGATTTGATAGGTACATTTGTTCAAGTGACGGATTGAACCCGGGTAGGTCCAGGAGTGCTATTTTTGAACGCGTGACTCACTAAAATGGAAGTCGTGCACGACTACAAGTCACACTCGTCTTCCAAGACAGGAAATGCCATTTTGCCATATTTTTGAAACCATCGCTTGAACTGTAGTGCTGCCAACCTTCAACGAAAAATATTTCGTTTCTTCTTATTTCACGCAGAATTTTTTATAAACTTTTTTAAGGTTATTAAGGATTTTTAAAATGTTTAAGAAGTGTAGCGTCAAACGGAACGTAAAATCATGACATAGGAACTTCAAATGATAGGAAGTGACTTTGACACTTTGACATAAAAGCGTTCGTCGCCTTGTCGCCTGCGGAAACGAGCGGTCTCAACCGCTCGTTGCAATCACTCGTCAACTAACGATTCAAAAATGCGGCCTTTTGGAAACACTCGCGTCAATCACTCGTTTAGTGAGTCACGCGTTCAAAAATAGCACTCCAGAATTTTTTCCGCCCCGGACCGGCTCGACCCGGTGTAATGTAGTCAAAGGTGATAAGACAGATATTTATAAATAAGTCTTTCGTTTTTGTCCTATTTTCAAAAATTCCCAAAAAAATAAATTCAGGTTCAAAAAAAATATAAAAGTATATACATACGGTACTTTCGATTGCATATTATGCGCTGTATACACTTTGATTAGTGCAAGTGCGAAGTTCATACATTTTCTACTAAACGTTTAGTAGCAAATGTATGAACTTCGCACTTGCACTAATCAAAGTGTATATGTCGCAGGAAAATGAGGATATTAGGGATTTCACGAAATCCCTAGGGATATCACGAAATCCCGGTAGATGTCGAATATTCTTGTTTTTTACGGCTTATTACTAAAAATATCTAGTGATATGTCAAAATACCAAGTAACCGTCAGTGATACCTACGTCGTTTCGCTAAACTAAATCTAGTGAAATAACGAATACTGTTAAATAAAGTAACAAAACAACGTTACAAATTAAGTGGTGCATTTTTAGGAGAAAACAAAGTTTTAATCAACTTAACATTATAATCTGACAATGATATCACGTATTATACTTTTTTCAATTATGTGAATTCGCTCAGTCAGTAGGAACAAACGGGGTAACCAATCCTTTAATTTACCAGCTGATGGATGACCTAACTTTGTAAAGATCATTTTTTATCTCCAATACTATGTCTTAAAATATTTTTGAAGTCTAATGGTCCTCGATCAATTTTGGAATGTCTATCAAAACAGTGTCATTTACTTTAACATCTGAAAATCTAGTTAAAGAATCAGATTTCATCTTCTCTGTAAATTTAGCTTGATTCAAATTAGCTTCATGACTTTCTTCTATTACAGATTTTTTTTAGAACACAAAAAACATATCACTTAGGACCCATAGCCTTCATCTCCTATTCCATCTCCACAAATTACATGTACAGGCTGATTACAAATTTGAGATGAATGGGCGCCATCGGATTCATTGTTACATACCTGAAATATCAACTTTTCTATAACTTTCTTGTCAACTGAATATCTATTCTCTTTCTTTATATGAGGTACAGTTGGTGGCCTGGAAAGATATCATTGTCTGATTATAATGTTAAGTTGATTAAAACTTTGTTTTCTAATAAAAACGCATCACTTAATTTGTAGTGTTGTTTTATTACTTTGTTCTTCAACAGTATTCGTTATTTCACTAGATTTGGTTTAGTGAAACGACGTATCACTGATGGTTACTTGGTATTTTGACATATCACTAGATATTTTTAGTAATAAGTCGTAAAAAACAAGAACATTCGACATCTCCCGGGATTTCGTGAAATCCCTAATATCCTCATTTCCCTGCGACATATATAAAAGTACCACTTCCGGTAAAGTATCAGGGGTACTATTTTTGAACGCGTGCCACACGTCTTCAAACGATTTTTTTTGACAGTTTTCTATGGAAATTGGTAAAATGGCTCACATTATATGAATTCCTTTCACGGTATTTTCTGTCAAATAGCAGAATCATAAAAAGTTACTCTAGGTCTGTCCTACTCGGCTGGGCCCCGATTTTTGAATTTTCGCCGTTCGCCTACAATACAAGCGGTTTTTCGGTTTTTCCATACAAAAATCATTCGAAGACGAGTGTCACACGTTCAAAAATAGTGCCCCTGACGAGAAAACGGACACGGATGGCCGGAAGCCTGGAAGCAGGGTTGCCAACAAAAAAATAAGATCCCTCGTACATGTGCAGCTGAAAATCTCGTATATTGACTTCCAAACCTCGTACAAAAAAATTATTATGCTTTAATGTTGCAAATGGCGCTACACGGTCACTGTTTTCTTCGTTATTACTCATAACGTGACTGATTACTTTTATTACATCACTAAACAATGGAAAAAACAATAGAAATCTTATTTTTTAGAAAAAAATCATTTACTACACAACGTAGTGCAAACAACTAATGCGAAGATACGATATGTGTTATTAGTCGGATTTCCCGGTTGAATTACCATAGATCTTTTACGTGATGATAGTCTATGGTACATATGCCATCAACCGGGAAATCCCCGGCAGTGCAATTTATGGTGGAAGAAGTTCCTATTAGTTTTGATAGATGGCACTAGTTTTCATTAATTTATAATTATGATCCAAAATGACGATATGGCCCAGAGTCCGTTGAAGTGGTTTAAGCTCATTTGGAGCTAGCTAACTACATAATCCAATAAAAAAATCGCATGGCCATAATATCATCAAAATCTCGTACATAATTGTACGAGGTTGACACCGTCCTCGTACCTCGTACGAGAGACCACAAATCTCGTATTTGTACGAGGAACCTCGTACGGTTGGCAACCCTGCCTGGAAGGTTCTGACCCGGAAATGTGTGAAGTGCACCCTGGATCAGGCAATACCGTCGCATAGTATTTAAAAAAAAAAACAATATTTGTTTGTTGTTATTTCCGTTTTGATTCTTCCGTCACGAAGTCGCATGCACGCGTATTTCTTGTCTTGGGCTGTGTATGGTGACTGAAATTTGAAGACTGAAGAGCTGGTAAATATGTTTATTGTTAAATAATACTACTTTGGGATTAGAACAGCTATCTTACATGGTATTTTCCACATACATTTAGCATTTGGAATGTAGCCTACGTTCCGAATGCTCAATTCATTATTATGACCGGTTTCATTTTTATTTTCATTCCCTGTTTATGTATTTATTTATCATTCCTATGATGTATGAGTAATAATTAACTCTTTATTTCGATTAGAGTAGAGGTATTTATTATGATTCTTCGACATGGCCGCCATTATTTTGTTACACGAATCGAAACATTTTTGCTGACCTTGCTTTCATTCATCAAATTCGATCGTTTGTCATCAAGTTTACGTAAACTTGCTTTTTTCTTGTATTAGAAATAGTAGTGGTGCTTGTTAGAGTAGATGAGGTATTTTACCTACCTATGTTGCTGGTCCCTGGCCACAGGCAAGTAGGTACAATACCTACTTAGGTACCTAAAGTTAGCCATTTTGTTTTCGAAAGTTTTGTTTGAAACTTTCTTTGGTTGGCGTCCTGTCCAATTGTACCCTACCCACCCACTGCCTACAATAATCAACTCTTATTAGGTACTCTATGAGCAACTCTTCAAATTTTATTGATTGAATACTTTGAGACTTGTATATCGTCATGTTAAATTGTATAGGGATGGCGCACCCTGCATGTTATCCTAGATGATCTCACTTTTGCCCCCTAAATCATTGGGAGCATCTTCGTATGATTTAGGTACCGAAAAAGTAGCTTGTCGAGCGTTTGAAGCCAAATACCACAAGCAACCCTCTGATATGGTCAAGTTCCTTGCACTTATGGTTAAATTGCATATTACAGTGCAGACCATAGTCCTTGATAAGTCCCGTCATCAGTTAGATCATGCTAACTATTGCAGGCCATAGCCCTTGATGCATGTAACCCTTGGTGTCAGTGTTGCATCCATTGAGGCTGTCTGCAGCGGCATCGGTACTCGTGCTTGTGATTTGGTGGTTTGGTTGACATGACATTGGTCAATATAAAAAACCGATGTGTTATTTTTCTTGTGCTGCAGCCTCAATGTATGCATTTAGAAAAATTGGCAGGGATTAGATGTATTAACTATTGGTGGTGGGCATGAAGGGGCCAACCGAAGTTGGTGAGCGTGCTGGCCAGGAATGTTTTTCTTAGACTGATGGAAGCAAACAAAGTGCACATAGGTTTGACGCAAAATAACACCCAAATCAATTCATTATTTTTTGTGTTTCCTTTGGGATCACGGGTGTTAACCTGGTCCTTTGGAAGTCTTGTGTGGGGATATAGACTTAACACAAAGCTTTATAGAAGTTGACGTAATGTAATATATAAAGATTTAAGTTGTGGCAGTATATGGCACTTAGTTATACCCGGGGTTTGTTGCTACCGGGTAAAAAATACCACAGAGGTGATAAAAACTAGTTTAACTTTTTTTCTACATAATTAAACAACTTGCCACTTTTGGTACCTTTTTGCAAAAGACCAAACTACAATGTTCCCCACACAAACTTGGGCACACACAACAAAGGTCTTAATTTCAGAATGGGTGAAAATACCCGGTAGCGAGCGTTTATGTACCTACTTTTGATAAAATTTATTTTTATGTGTTTTATAATTACGTTATTATAGAATTTCCTATTTATAGTAGGTATAATTATAAATAAAATATTGATTGAAATGATAATGATGCTAAAATCATGTCGAAAACTAAGGATCATGAGGAGTACAGTTACCATGACACCAATACTAAGTAGAAAGAGTGTTTTCGGATTTTGTTTGTGATATTAGCAGTTTTAAAAGAGAAAAATCTTAATTTCTTATGCAACTGGGATAAGCCATTTAGGGTATGTACAGTGCGATTATAATTGTCATTGGTGGGTATTTTATTACTCGTTGTGAATATTTTCTTTTTTTTAAAGCGGAGACATGAGATTTTTCAACTCGATTTATCATAAAAAAATTGGTATAAAAGTACTTGCTATTTTTGTTAATTTGTAAGAATATAAACCTCTAATAGGTATATTACCTGATAATTTTTTTACATGTTTCTAAAGAAAAAATAAAATAATGTAAAATATTCAGATTATAATGAAAAAAATTAAGTTTATGTTCGTCTTTAATGTATTTCCCTTAAATATAAATAAAAACATTCCATAGGTACATAAAATTATACTTTTCATTTATATAGTATTACTAAATATAATAAATTAAAAGAAAATTATATAAATATCTATGTGTTTAAATAGGGAGCTATGAAAAATGTGTTATTTTTTACCCGGTAGTGACCGTTTGTGTTCGCATTTGCCCAGCGACGAACCCCGGGTTAAAAATAAACACAAGGGAAAGCGTAGGGTGCTGTCCCTTTGACCTATAATGAAATTTAGCAAGAAGTAAACTATGTTTATACCTCCGACCAGAATGGCTATTCAATTATTCCTTATAATGTCATTAATATAGCTTCTCGTTTCAGAAATGTCTGAGCAGAGAGGACGAGGAAGAGGAGGCCGCGGGCGAGCGGGTCGTGGTGGGGATGGGTCGGCAGCTACTCCGCGCCGCCCCGGCGAGCAGCCAGCCGTGCCGCCGCAGCAGGCCACAGGCCCGCGCCCACAACCGCCTATGGCATGGGGGCCGCCGACTGTCGCCCCGCCCGTGAGAGCCGGGGTCCCCACTCCTACCGTGCAGGCAGGCAGGGCCTCTCATCGAACCACTCCGACAACACATGACCATCCTGGAGATGTTGATATCCAACAAAGGATGCAGAAGATTGATATTGGAGGTAGTTATTCATATCTTTGGCTTTCAATCTAGAACATGATTTTCTAACTTGAATAATTGAAATGTAATCAACATATTCTAATTGTGTTACTCAACACAATAATTTTGTTTATTCAGGGCAGGGCTCCCAGCCCGGTGCCGGCGGCGATACGGCTAGCGTCGGAGGGCGCGGATCGCGCCGTGGCGGCGGTCGTGTCCTCCCAGAACAAACGACTGTACTTCGCACTAGACCCACTACCGTCACCTCCAAAAAAGGTAATGTTACACTTATGTTTAATCTCGTTTAATTAAGTCTAATTCATACTAATTGCTATCTGTCAAAAGAGAAAACCATCAAATGAAGAAAGATTTGTGGGTTTGCTTGAAATTGATAAACTCAAACTACTGGATAGTTTTCACAAATGGCTGGTATACACTTCGATTAGTACAAGTGCGAAGTTCATACATTTGCTACTAAACGTTTAGTAGGAAATGAATGAACTTTGCACTTGTACTAATCAAAGTGTATACCGGCCATTACTTATGAATACTTCAACCTATCCTTGTCTACTCATTCTCTACACGTTTTACGAATTTTACTTTCGATCATGCTGAATTAGCCAAGGTTTGTGAATATTGGATGCAACTTACTAATGTTAATTTTGCAGGTTCTACGGGAAGGCCACTGGATCTCATGGCAAACTACTTTACTGTGGAAACAACTCCACAATGGCGTCTGTACCAATATCACGTGGACATTGATCCAGCTGAAGACAGCACTTTTGTGCGCAGGGGCCTAATGCGTGTACATGCCCCTACACTTGGAGGGTGAGTATATTCCTTTTTCACTGAATTGTCAGAAAATCACAATTATTTTTAATAATAAAAGAACTTAAAGGTTTTTTATTTATAGAAATTAAATAATAGTTCACTGTTCCCTCACATTACCCACCACAAATACCACCTTATTTAAACATAAAAATTCTCATCTTATAATTTAATTTTCAGATATTTGTTCGATGGAGCTGTGCTTTACACAGTTAAGAAGCTCCATCCTGATCCCCTGGAGCTTTACTCTGACCGTAAGTCGGACAACGCGCGCATGCGCCTAATCATTAAGGTTGGTTTTATTTTGTGTTGTTATAAAAAAAATTGCTAAGTGCGAGTCGGACTTCGGGTTCCGTAGTAGCAAGCATAGATTAGGGTATCCACTAAATACATCAAGTCAAAACACCACTATCATTTTTCGCCAGCCAAGATTACTCTAGGGTTTCGTAGCTAAATGGCAAAATACAGAGCCCATATTGATACGTCATATCTTTCCTGTTGGTCAACTAAAAAAACTATTAGGACCACACTGTTGAAAATGTGTATAATGTAATAGTTAGCAGTTTGAGATGCAGCATTATACTATACAGGCTTGCTACTACTGAACCGTACATGGGCGAGTCCGACTTGCGCTTGGCCAGGTTTTATATATCATGTTGAGATTTAAACAATAAGTGATACTCATTGGTTTTCATTATTTTCAGCTCACCTGCGACGTCAGCCCTGGAGACTATCATTACATCCAGGTTTTCAATATCCTTATGCGAAAATGCTACAATCTGCTAAACCTGCAACTTGTTGGACGAGACTATTTTGACCCTGACGCAAAGGTATTGTTTGTTTCTCATCTTATATTACATATTTCTAAATGGGCCATTTTCAATCAAAATTATATTCTGAATATTCATAAATGACAGTGAAGTGTTGAGATATTAGGAATTTTTAAATTTGTTACCAAGTCACACACAAGATTATAAAGGTACATTTGAAGGTAAAGCACCTTTAAGGGTTTTTTTGTTTGTTTGTTGATTATTGATAATAATAGCCGCCCATTGTTAAAAACCAATTTGCCAAAACTTAATAAATGTTATTTCTTTGCAGATTGATATCCCAGAGTACAAACTACAGATATGGCCTGGCTACAAGTCCACAATAAATCAGTATGAAGATCGTCTATTGATGGTTTCCGAAATAACGCACAAAGTACTTGCTTATTATTATTTTTTTCTCAATATTCTTTTTTTTTTATGTTGTAATCTAATGGATTGGTTTTTATTCTAGGTATTACGCATGGATACAGTCCTGCAGATGCTCAACGAGTATGCAGCAACCAAAGGAAACTACTACAAAAAGAACTTCTTGGAGGATGTAGTTGGTTAGTCAACTTTTGATACCTAATTTATTCCAATTTATTTTTTAAATGAGTAGTATGGATGATGTAAAAAAACTATTTACTTAATTTTAGGTAAAATTGTCATGACTGACTACAACAAGAAAACATATAGAGTGGATGATGTATCTTGGGAAGCAAGCCCTCGCTCAACATTCAAGATGAAGGATGAGACCGTCGCCTATATGGACTACTATCAAAAGGTATCCTTATTAGCAGTTTTAGAAATTACAGTTCAGATTTTCTTGAGAGATATTGTAATACACATAATTACAAAAAGATAACATAAGTACAAATAATTTTATTAATGTGAAGGTACTACATGGTGACATCTCAGTGTTATGCTGGATACAGACGTGACCAGCACTGTTTTTTTTTTTTATTATTTATTAGAACTTTATTGTACCGCAAAACTTGTTACAATTGGCGGACTTAATGCTATGAGCATTCTCTTTCAGTCAACCATAGCGATAAACAGAAAAAGTTGTTCGGCGCAAAGGGTGAATAATTTAAATATGATCAAATATAAAGTTATTGATATTTACTAACACATAGGTACATAAACTTTCTATATATAAGCAATAAACATACATATAAATAAATATAGATATCAATAAACATAGACATAAATAAATATACATACATATAAATACATACTGAAGATGAATACACTACAGAGAGAATGACTAATTAAGGTTTAAGAAGGAAGTGAATTAAGCATAGACAGTGAACTCTTCTTTTGAAGGCAAATTTAGTAGAGATTTCTTTTATGTCAACGGGCAAAGCATTCCAAAGTCGTGTAGTTTGGAGTCTGAGGGCCTTCGCTGTGTTAAGCGGGCGCCCGACGCGGTTGTCCGCGCCGTGCGCCCCCGACGCGGATAACGTAGCGGCGCTCAATGAATTTGTAGAAACACCTCCGCTCGCGTGCGACGGTTGACCCGCCTCACGCAGCGCTGCTCTATGAGATGACATGAAACAAGCACGCGGAGCGGACGTACGCGCCGTGCGCCCGCTTAACGCAGCGAACGCCCTGAAAGAATTAGACATAAAATTTGTCCGAAAGAGAGGAATAAAAAGAAGACTAGTATTAGTAGAACGATGCTGCCGATCATGCGTGTCAGACAGAAACTTGAATTTTCAGCTGCCATGTTTTGTGGTATCACACCACAGGCATTCCAGCACATATACACCTACATATAACATACAGACCCAGTTGTCATAACAGAACGCTTAATTAGTACACACATTTACATTACGAATACTAGAGGGACGAATTTTTTTTTTTATTCTGTGACGATTCATACAGTCCGAATCAAAGTTTATGGCGGCTCGGATATTAGCTTCGCAGTACGCGCCCCGCCTCCCCGCGCGCGCCACGCTAATCCTGATATTGTGTACTGCGCATTGACTCGCGCGATGTCCCGAGCACCATAAAGTTTGATTCGGACTATACCTCAAAACACACTTATACTTGGACTGGACCTTAGACTTAGTATGTGTAAGGGATACAATAAGTCTAGAGTTCATTATAACAGATTGTTTCGGAACAACCGCAAACAATTACAAACTTCAGCAATTTATATACATGTTAAAACTTTACACAGAAATACAACATAAGGATTCAAGACCCCGGGCAGCCGTTGCTGATCTCGCGCTCCAAGCCGCGTGAGATCCGCGCCGGCATGCCCGAGTTGGTGTACTTGATCCCTGAGCTGTGCCGCATGACCGGCCTGACCGACAGCATGCGTGCCGACTTCAAGCTGATGCGAAGCCTCGACCAGCACACTAAGATCGGCCCCGCCATCCGCATACAGAAACTGCTGGCGTTCAATCGCAGACTCACTCAAACCAAAGAAGTCGTCAAGGTAATTTTAGTAACTAATATATTATAAAATGCCGTGTGATTCCCGGCGGAGTAGATGGGATCACGTTGAGTCTTCCCGTGGATGTCACAGAAGCTAATTAAGAACCAAGCTAAACAAAGCTTATAAACATCATAGAGACCTCTCCAACCCGTCGGGACAGTGTGAAGAGTGTAGGCCAAATCCTGTCTGACTTGGGGCTAATTCATGGCTCTAGTAGTACAGAGAGGGTCGTGCACCAGCAGTGGATACTAAAAAGATCTGATGATGATGACAAAACAGATTGTTTCTGTGTGTACGCGCAGTCACTGGCTCTTTGTTATATGAGGGCGGGTGGAACTGTCTTATACCACTGGTAAACTGCTGAAATTATTTTACAATTCTTTTTCTCTCTCTTATCCGCACATTAATATTCATTTATTTATTTTTCGAAAGGAATTGGCAGACTGGCAGTTGAAGCTGTCGGATAGTCTAGTCAAATTCAAGGGTCGCCAGCTCCCCACTGAGAACATCATCCAGGGAGGAGACTCCAAGTATCCGGCCGGAGACACCACAGAGGGTTGGACCAGGGATATGAGGTACGTAGCTGTTTTTATTCACGGTATCAGGAGAATTTATGTTGACAGTAGGTAGAGGAAGCTAGCCTAATATGATACTAGGTGAATAAATACTTGCTTCCTAGCAATAGAAATCTGCTAGAGCTACCTCTTCCTATTTTAGATTCATCATCATTAAAGTATATGTCGCACGCAAACTGTATTTCATAGAAATCTGCTAGAGCTACCTCTTCCTATTTTAGATTCATCATCATTGAAGTATATGTCGCACGCAAACTGTATTTCATAGAAATCTGCTAGAGCTACCTCTTCCTATTTTAGATTCATCATCATTAAAGTATATGTCGCACGCAAACTGTATTTCATAGAAATCTGCTAGAGCTACCTCTTCCTATTTTAGATTCATCATCATTGAAGTATATGTCGCACGCAAACTGTATTTCATAGAAATCTGCTAGAGCTACCTCTTCCTATTTTAGATTCATCATCATTAAAGTATATGTCGCACGCAAACTGTATTTCATAGAAATCTGCTAGAGCTACCTCTTCCTATTTTAGATTCATCATCATTGAAGTATATGTCGCACGCAAACTGTATTTCATAGAAATCTGCTAGAGCTACCTCTTCCTATTTTAGATTCATCATCATTGAAGTATATGTCGCACGCAAACTGTATTTCATAGAAATCTGCTAGAGCTACCTCTTCCTATTTTAGATTCATCATCATTGAAGTATATGTCGCACGCAAACTGTATTTCATAGAAATCTGCTAGAGCTACCTCTTCCTATTTTAGATTCATCATCATTGAAGTATATGTCGCACGCAAACTGTATTTCATAGAAATCTGCTAGAGCTACCTCTTCCTATTTTAGATTCATCATCATTAAAGTATATGTCGCACGCAAACTGTATTTCATAGAAATCTGCTAGAGCTACCTCTTCCTATTTTAGATTCATCATCATTAAAGTATATGTCGCACGCAAACTGTATTTCATAGAAATCTGCTAGAGCTACCTCTTCCTATTTTAGATTCATCATCATTGAAGTATATGTCGCACGCAAACTGTATTTCATAGAAATCTGCTAGAGCTACCTCTTCCTATTTTAGATTCATCATCATTAAAGTATATGTCGCACGCAAACTGTATTTCATAGAAATCTGCTAGAGCTACCTCTTCCTATTTTAGATTCATCATCATTGAAGTATATGTCGCACGCAAACTGTATTTCATAGAAATCTGCTAGAGCTACCTCTTCCTATTTTAGATTCATCATCATTGAAGTATATGTCGCACGCAAACTGTATTTCATAGAAATCTGCTAGAGCTACCTCTTCCTATTTTAGATTCATCATCATTGAAGTATATGTCGCACGCAAACTGTATTTCATAGAAATCTGCTAGAGCTACCTCTTCCTATTTTAGATTCATCATCATTAAAGTATATGTCGCACGCAAACTGTATTTCTCAATGGCATTCCCAAAAATTAATAAACGCTAAACATTTAGCGCCACACAAAGGACACCAATTTAAAAATAAAAATATGTTCAGATTAAAAAAATGAGCATTTTAGCAAGTCTGAACTGTAGCAGTTTCCGATGTAGGTATAAATTCGACGTTCCCATACAAATTGCCCGGGCGGCTGCACACTTTTGTATGGAAATGCCGAAATTTATTTCTGCTTGGCTGTTATTCTAATTTCATTAGACTATAATGGTCTAGTATAGACTGGTTCGATTTATTACGGGTTGTACAACACTATCTGTGCCCTCGGCTTCGTCCGCGTGGAAAAAAAGTAGCCTGTCCTTTTTCAGGCTCTGCTGTGTACTACATTTCATTTAAATTGGTTCAGTAGTTTTGGCGTGAAAGCGAGACAAACAGTTACTGTCGCATTTGTAATATTAGTAGAATGTTAAATTTTATATAGAATATTTTATGCATATTTTTTACAATGAAATAATACCTTGTTCAGATCGAAGCAGCTGCTGTCGCTGGCGCAAGTCCCGTCGTGGGTCGTCATCACGCCGGAGAGGCAACGCCGCGACGCCGAGTCTTTCGTGGAGTTCATCATGAAGACGGGCAACGGCGTCGGCTTCCGCATGCCGCGCCCGGAAATTGGTAACTTTTTTATTTTTAGCTCAATCTTATACATTACACTCAAATATTAATGAGCTTTTCCTTAGTATCTTGAATACCTAATATATCCAAAATGTATTTAGCAGCTGTATTTTGTTCTCTATTTAAAGCTTGTGCACAGAACAAACTTATTCTAAACCAGAATCAACATAAAAATGTTAAATTTTCATGCCATTACTATATATGACTTATGCTGGTATAGCTTGCACTTTGGCGAAGTCAATTCTGCCAGCCACAAAAAAAAGTCCTGCCCCAACTTAAATTAGCATAATAAACAAGATGGCATTGTTCATTCCACTAACTCTCACGGCTATCACTGTGTGCGGTGGTGGCGGCGCTCATCGAGACACCGTCGGCGACGAATTCGTAAATGGATGAATTTATGATTGGCTTCCTTTTCTCAACAGTTGTCATTCAACGCGATGGCCAAATGGACTACGCTAACATGTGCGAAAATGTAATCGCAAGGAAAAATCCAGCGTTGATACTTTGCGTGTTGGCTAGGAAAACCACAGATAGGTTAGTATTCTGTCTGTATTTTAACTAAAAATGCGCAATATGATAGTTGGGTCAATTCAAAATAGCGCAGAGTTGAAGCGAAGCGAAACAATGTTAATATGGCAAACTCACCTTTAGCTCAAGATTTTAATGCTCATTTTCCTCTTGAAATTCATAAGCGCGAAATTGCGCACAGACTTGCGTATTCAGGCGTCATTTTTCCGATCTCAGAAGGAATATGAGCGTTACGCTGTCAAGTTAAAGGTGAGTTTGCCATATAATATCATTTGCTTCACTTTGCACTAGTATGAATTGACCCTTAGTTATCCTAAGAATAAATCTTACCATCATTTACATTCATACAATTTATAGATACGAAGCGATCAAGAAGAAGTGTACGGTAGACCGAGCTGTGCCCACGCAAGTGGTTTGCGGTCGCAACTTGACCAGCAAGTCGGCGATGTCCATCGCTACTAAAGTCGCCATACAGATCAACTGCAAGGTGAGATATACACATATGGCACATCGGCGACACTCCCTGTAACTACCCTGTAACTAACTCCCTTGAACTGAGAGAGTTCGGGTACCGGTGACCTTGAGCCGGGCCGTGTAAGCGCTAGGGTTAACATGTAGATAGTCACTCTCTACTCACTTCGTGCCTCTGGTGCGACGCCTTCGAGAGGCGGAACACAATACAGACAACCCTCGACCATGCTTAAGTGTCTTTTCTTTTCGCGCAGGGTATACATATATTCTTTGCATATGCTAAATATTATTATTATTTAATTATCATAATAATTATTTCACCACATGTGATCTCATTTCAATGTATTTGCAGCTGGGCGGTGCGCCTTGGACGGTAGCAATCCCACTAAAGACTATCATGGCAATCGGTTACGATGTGTGCCACGACACACGCTCCAAGGAGAAGAGTTTCGGCGCCTTTGTGGCTACACTGAATCAAGCTATGTCTCAGTATTATTCGGTAGTCAACGCCCATACTTCTGGTGAGGAGCTAAGTGCTCATATGGGCTTCAATATCGCGTCTGCTGTAAGGAAATTCCGTGAAAAGAATGGTAAGCATACAATAATTTACATAGAATTTACTATAGGTGTCAAATTTGTCGATGGCAATCGATCGAGCGATCGCCTAATAAAGTCTGCGGACGCGACAGGTTGTCATGGGCTAAGTTGATACCAACATGCATAGCTGTAATCAAATTGTTTCCTGAATAAAAGTTATGCTCCCGCTAAATTACTAATTGCTTATTTTTCCAGGTGTGCTGCCTAATCCTATTTTCATTTACCGTGATGGAGTAGGAGATGGTCAGATCCCATATGTGCTCAGCCACGAGGTAAGCTCTTAACTCCATTTTTACCTGCCAAGAACACAACCCTTTTTTTTGTAAATTGATTTATGACCACATCATTATCCTTCAAAGGGGTGGATGGATTAACATAAACCCAATTGTCATGTAAAGTGTAAAAAGCATACCCTAGTACAACATATGAAAATGCAAATGATATCTGAATAAAAGTATTTGAATTTTCATTTGATTTTTTACTCTTATTTTGTAGGTGGGCGAAATCAAGAAGAAACTAGCAGAGATCTATGCTGGCGTAGAATTCAAAATGGCGTTTATCATAGTATCTAAGAGGATCAACACCAGAATCTTTCTGGACACCAACCGTGGTGGTGAGAACCCGCGGCCTGGCACGGTCATCGATGACGTGGTCACTTTACCCGAGCGGTAAGAATACACAACACGTGTTTTATGACACTGCCTTGTTTATGATTACGACGATTATACTCTCTAAATGTCATGTTCTTTTCATTGGACATGTTCTTCATAATTTTGATTGAACTGGATGTCAATCAACATTGTGATGACACCAGAGAAAACATGAATTTGTTAGGCTACACGCAGTGTAGGGTGTTTCGTAGTTGCACGTAATTTTATAAGTTGTTGATTAAAATAAGTATAATAACTCAACTTGTGAAGCCCTTTTTTAACACGCTTTTATTAGCTTCACTTGTATGTAAGAAAATCTTGGAATCTTAATTTGACCCCCTTCCCGGTCTGCGATTAGGATGAAATGCACATGCTCTGAGTTCTGATGACAATACATAACTAGCGTGCTAAAAGCGTGTTTTTTAGTTTTTTAAACTAATAAATTATAACGATAGTTTTCCTTTGTTATACATATATATGGGTTACTTGTAAAATACCAGTAACCTCGCAGGGGTAGATCATAATCTATACATATAATAAAACAGTAAAAATATTTTGTCTGTACATTTAGTATTTTTGACTGAAATGGATAGAGGGACACTTAAAAAGAATAATAGAAAGCAGAAAATATATTTTAGAATTTCTTGTCTGTCTGTATGTATGATCACCAGTGGCGGCTCCCCCTTAAGTGCACTCGTGCGGCGCACTACCAGTTTAAGCTTAAATATATATACAAAAAAATTACATAGATATAAAAATAAATAAGCAGTTTTACGTAAAAATATATTATTTTTTTCAAATGATAATCAGTCATGTATGTAACACAATAAGTATTATTTTCGCTTGACAAAATATTTTGCCGTGCGCCCGCTCCTAGCGCACGCAGCGAGCCCATACAGCTACTATTGAGAAGGCGACGAAACGCCTGGCGCGTGAGACGGAAGATTAGTATTGAATTAGTAGTGAATACTCGTGCGCCGCACGGGGCCCGACGCGGGACTAACGCCGACGTTCGGAAATGTTCGGATTGGGTAGTTTTTGTCGCGTAAATTGTCTTACGTTTGTATGTGTTCGTGTTTTACTTTAGCTGTTTTTATGTATTGTTTTATTTATTACTCTATTGTCATACATTAAGTAATGTAAATAAAAAATGCCTATCTAAATAAGAGAGAGAATTATTTCTGCATATAGAAATTAGCCATATTGTTTAGGCATGTTTTTGATGTGCACCACCAGGTCTTTGAGTCACGAGCCGCCACTGATGATCACGTATATCTCTCGCAATATTGGACGGATTCGAATGAAACTTTTTTTGCAATATAGCTATTATTAAGCAGGAGCAACATATAGGGTAGAAATAATTTTGAAAAATGGAACACCTGATGCAGCATTATAATAGTCCAGCTGAACTACAGGAAATATAAAAGTGGAGCCTTAGCAAAAGTTATTGAGCCTGATGAGCATTTTTGTTGAGGGATAAATAATTTGAGATTGGAACTCCTCATGCAGAACCATAATAGTCCAGGTAAAATATAAGAAATATATAAATGACGCCTTAGCAAAAGTTATTCAACCTGATGACCATCTTTTGTTGAGGTATTTAATTTGAAGATTTGGAACACCTGACGCAGAACCATAATGGTCCAGGTAAACAGGAAATATAAAAACGACGCTGTAGCAAAAGTTGTTCAGCCTGTTTAGTATTTTTTGTTGATGTAAAACAAACCGAAGATTTAGAACATCTGATTTTCCATGTCAAATTTTATATTGACAATTTTACAGAGTCACACTCTCCACTGGAATAGAGTGCGTAGAGTACGATTAGCGCATATTACTGGTGACCGCCCAGCGGTCCACCTTTTGGCAACGTAGTTTTCAACCCATACGGCAAAACATGAGAGTTTGCTGTCTCACCAAGCCTTGAACACACAGGCAACACCTAAAGCCGAGGTCCATCCCTCCCGAAGGCCCTTTGGAGATGTGCGATAGGTTGAAGGCACTCTGCCCATACCTCAAAGTTTATTGAAGTAGCGCAAGCTTACTTGGAGCTAGCTATATAGTCTTCTTCTTATCGTGTCGGTGGCTCAAAAAGTCTAAAAGAATATTTTATCCCTCCAGTATTTAGCAACAGCCAATGCAATGCCATACAATTTTATAACACAGCTACAAGTATTTTCTTATGTATGTTTAGTTCGTATTAAGATATATTACTACGCCGGAGTTATAAAGTGCACGCGAACGAAGTCGCGGGCATCAGCTAGTACATATTATAAAAATATTTTTTAGATCTTATTGTCCTGTCGTGTTTTAATTTGTTGCGCGCTTCGTTGGTGCCCGTTCTGTAACACGCACTTGACCGATTTTTTAAAATAAGGTTATGAAGTTATAACAGGTGTTGTTTATGATATTAGTTAATCTACTTAAAGTAACTGGTGTTTAACAAGTAACCCTGTATATGCTGCTGCCCTCAGAAGGATATTTTAGCTTGGCAGTGGTAGTCATCAAGATTAGAATAAATGCAGTAATTGATTAAGCATATCTACAGTAGTAATCAATTCTTACTACTCCATTGTTTTTCAGGTATGACTTTTACCTGGTGTCACAGAACGTTATGGAGGGCACCATCGCCCCTACGTCTTACAATGTGATTGAAGACACAACGGGCTTGTCACCAGACAGAGTAAGTGTAGTACTATTTTGTGTTTTACTGACAATTTAACCTAAGTGTTATTTGCAATGATTGCGAGAATTTTAAAGAGCATATGTGCTTATAAAATAAACGTGTATATTTTTTCTGTTTCAGATTCAACTTTTGACATATAAGCTTACCCATCTGTATTTCAACTGTTCGTCGACCGTCCGCGTGCCGTCCGTGTGCCAGTACGCACACAAACTGGCTTTCTTGGCGGCAAACAGTCTCCACAGCCAACCGCACCACTCCCTCAGTGACACGCTGTACTTCCTGTAATTTTTTATTTTTCTATTTGAACATTCTCGAATTATTATGTTAGCATGTAAGAAATTATAGCTGTAAGTTTTTTTTTAATGTGACTAGTGAAATCACATTACTATTTCTCAATGTTAATTAATGTAAGACTAGGGATAACGGCCTAAAGTGCGTGATGTTTTCTAAATGATCACTTCAGCTTATAAACATACTGGCATTTTAACTGCCTCCCAGTCCTGTAGCCAAATGGAGACGCCGTGCATTTAACGCAGGATCTTGTTTCAGAATATGAGTGTTGATCATTTAAGAGTTCTATGTTTGTGTCAATGATTCAAATGTTTATCGTAGATAGTGTAACAAATTGTTGTGATACCACCTAAAATTAATATGAACACTTTCGTAGACACTCATAGTCTGCTACGAAAATGTTAATGTGCTATTATTGTATATGCACATCATCTTATTTTGATTACCTCATTTGTAATTGTCTTAGTTATTTAAATAAGTACAAAATTGTTATTGTAACACTGGCCCAGTCAAATAGATATTGATCTTATATTGATATGCCATAAGCCAGTGTTACACCTGTGACTGTGAAACGTACTGCCTCGTTGGCATTTACTATTAAACTTACTTTAGGTTAAGGGGGAACAGTAGGCACAGTAGCGACGCCAATCATTTTATTCCTAATACTTTACAAATAGAAAGAAATTCAAGAATATAAACAATACAAGCCTTAGTAATAACCTGAAGTATTTTTTGAATCATGTTTATTACTATCGGAATCAGTGAGAATTATGAGAATCTGATTACCGCCAAAAACGGCCGTTTTTGGCGGTTATCACTTTTTCTCTCAATGACTGATTCTCATAATATCAAAACATGATTCCAAAAATACTTCAGGTTATTTACTAAGGCTTGTATTGTTTATATTCTTGAATTTCTTTCTATTTGTAAAGTATTAGGAATAAAATGATTGGCGTCGCTACTGTGCCTACTGTTCCCCCTTAAGGCCTTTGCGCACGTCTAAATGCGGCATGTTCCATTTTCGTTGTTGTATCATATGACAATGAAAAAAATCGAACAAATGTGCTTAAACATTCTTCAGGGCCATAATTTGAGAATATGACTTTGATGGAAGTATTTTGATGACTCGTTTGATATGCTATAAGCCAGTGTTACACCTGTGACTGTGAAACGTACTGCCTCGTTGGCATTTACTATTAAACTTACTTTAGGTTAAGGCCTTTGCGCACGTCTAAATGCGGCATGTTCCATTTTCGTTGTTGTATCATATGACAATGAAAAAAATCGAACAAATATGCTCAAACATTCCTCAGGGCCATAATTTGAGAATATGACTTTGATGGAAGTATTTTGATGACTCGTTATATTTTTGTTATTTTTGTATCCTTTATTTTAGATCCTACATTTAATGATGTAGTTGTATACTGTGTAGCTCAACCAAAAGCTAAAGTACATATAATTTCTAAATTTCACTTGAATCATTTGCTATGTTCCAACTTGCTGTCTACACAAATAAACGTTATATTTTTCAAACGTGTATCTTTTCTTTATTTGATACTCATATTTTACACTACGAAATAGACTATTGAAACAAGCATTATTAAAAATAAACATTTCTTTAAACTAGGTAATATCTTGTCTCGTGTTTTTTTCTTTTCTACGCTTGTCTTGGCTTGTTTTATCATCACGAGTACATATTTTCTTGCCAAGCTGCGCTTCTCTTTTTACTATTTTTGATTTTTAGATGGTCTAAAAGTAAAAAATATGAAAGTGGAGCTTTTTCTGTCTTTAGAGGTATCCTTTGTTGCATTCGGTTGCGAGGCGAGCATAGACGTGAAAAACATTTTTTTTGCTGTGGCGAACGAAACTGAGCTAAGCGATGTGGTTCACACCGGGAGGCGAGCGAGCGAGGCGGGGTGAGAGCTTCGCCTTTTTGGCTGTTGATCTTTCAGAGTTGACGCTCCTCTTCAGTGGAGTGTTTATCTGTCAATATGATGTATATGTCGCAGTCATCTGGTTGAATCTGCTATTTGATTGAATGACTAGCGCGTTCATTGAATGACCACGTTTAATTGGATGACTAGGCCAAACGTTGATTGAACAAGCGTTGCTCAACGTCCAACTAGTTAGCGGGTTGTAACATAGCCCTTTGAACATAGCGGACACATAAAATCAGTCAGGTGATTAAAATTTAGTTCATTTTTTACCACTGCGGCGCTAGTAGTCACCAAAACAAATATGGCGTCAAACAGAAACGGCACGATGTTGATGTTTTTTTCGATTAAATTTACTTAAAAGTGCGTTATCTAAATATATATAACTCAAAGGTGACTGACTGACTGACATAGTGATCTATCAACGCACAGCCCAAACCACTGGACGGATGGGGCTGAAATTTGGCATGCATGTAGATGTTATGACGTAGGCATCCGCTAAGAAAGGATTTTGATCAATTCTACTTCTTAACGCGAGCGAAGCCGCGGGCAAAAGCTAGTTTGTAATAAAATAGTATGACATTATGGATTTACCTATTATAACGCCATATCGACAAGTTGGGATGATTTACCACAAAATGTGAAATAAAAGAAAATAATGTTAAATTATCGCCCGCCTCCCTCGCTAGCTCTCTCGGATAATTTCGGCCGCATCGCTCAAGGGCGGGTCTCACCGCCAGCGAGGCTAAACTATGAAAGCGATGTGGCTCGTACATGCGCTAATGACCTTCAGGATATGGGCCGAGTTTCACCTGGTTCCGTGGGCAGTTTTCCACACTTAGGCCTCTTGTTTGGGCCCATTGTGTGTGAGCAGAGGACTATTCGTCATCTAAATCCTCTGCATAATGGAGACTTCGTCCTCCATTTTTTATATATATATGGGCCGAGTTTTGAACCCGTCAGAAAGTCAGCGGTCGACTGTACTTATACATGAATCTATTATAAAATAAGTATCTTGGAGTTAGTACCTACCTATCCCATAACGCAAGTTTCGAAACTTTTTTAGCGATTTCTTCTCTTCTTCTTCATGTGGTCTTTATTAGTCTCCCTCCACTGCAGGAGCAAGACCCTCTCTGTACTACTAGAGGGTGACTAGAGGCATGTACATATATATTACCCAGAGCAGTCAGAGGATTTAGCCTACACTCTCCACGCTCTGGTAAGGATTTATCCATAAAGGTATATTTATTTATAAGATATCAGCTTTGTTTAGTTGTTTCCTACGTCGCCTTCTACGATATCCTTGGAGTGGCCCTAGGTATTCTACTCTGCGCGGAGAACCACACTGCTTACTTTTTTAGGGTTCCGTAGTAAACTAGGAACCCGTCTGTCTATCCGTCCGCGGTTTTACTCAGAGACTATAAGTACTAGAAAACTGTAATTTGGTATGAGTATGTATATTAATCATGGCAAAAAAGTCGTAGAAAAAAAACATGAAAAATATTTTTTTTTTGGGTAGCTTCCATACAAGTAAAATGGTGGAGTAAAACTAAAAAGTTATAGGCAACCAACTTATAAAATGTACTGGAAAATGTAAAATTTCATACAATCTTTATTGTTAGGGCCAGTTCACACCGAGACGCGACGCTGCGCGCACATTTTTCATAGAGCGACTCAGAATATACTTTATTCACTACACGAAAAGATACACATTACATTGTGAGAATTCAGATTACGTTGCACCACGCAGCACTGCGCCTCGAGGTGCCTCGCGGCGTAGCGCGACGTATCGTGACGCAGCGGTGCATCGCCGGACGCGCGGCGTGCGTAACGGCGTCGTCCTGCTAAGATTTTAAGATGCGCCTCGCGACGTTGCGATGCGTCTCGCAACGACGCGCGGCGCAGCGCGAAATCATTGGCCTCTTTGAGTATCGTCGCGACTCGGTGTGAATTGACCCTTAGATGTTTTTGGTCGTTAAACTGTGAGGTGCGAGTGTAAACAGTGTGAACTCAAAGTTGTCATTCGCAACTACGGAACCCTATACTACGCATGGCCCGACACGCACTTGGCCGGTTTTAATGATTTAAACATTACTTGAAAGAAGATAATTCACAGAACTCATTAATATTACAGAGTTCTGTGAACTATCTTCTATCTACATGATCAGACCATGGACCTGATGCACGAAGAGCTCGTTAATACAAATCGATTTAGTTTAAATATATACGGACAAATCACCAGATAGAGCTAGCCCCAAAGTAAGTTCGAGACTAGTGTTATGGGATACTAACTCAACGATAATATATTTTATATATAATAGATACTTTTTCCAAGATCCAGGTCAATCAGAAAAAGATCATTTTTTATCTTGACCTGACCGGGGATCGAACCCGGGACCATCCGTGTCGCAGGCAGGCGTGTTGCGCTGTGCCACGGAGCTTGTCAAGTTCTATCGACTACCTTCCATTGTTTTTGTTTTTATGTCATAGACATGCAAACGAGCAAGCGGCGGTCACCTGATGGTAAGAAATCACCGCTGCCTGCCTGCTTTTATTTTTCCCTCCCAAAGGGGCGAGGGGATGGTCACTCACCGAACGAAGCATATCAGCGGTAAAGCTAGTACCTACTCAAACGTCGGTTTTCTATGAGATTGTGGTACAGAGTTATGTTGACTGCATTCCGTCTCCGTGATTAGGCCCTGGACTCCTGGACATAGTCCACGGGCCACGCGCCATGCCATCCCGTTTGACTGCGGCCAGCACTGACGCAGAGCGCGCCGGCGACGGCGGTGCGCGCGCGGGTTGCCCCGCGATAGGCGCGCGCGCTCCGTTCAGTCCCATAGTTAAATTCCCTATGTTGCCGTGGAGATAAATTTTTAATCTTTTGTATAGTTAGTATTACATGATTCTGGTAAAATACTATTAAATTTATGTATGTACTCTAATTCAATATTGGCACTTATGTGAAAAAAACCGGCCAAGTGTGAGTCAAACTCGCGCAATGAGGGTTCCGTACAATATGCTTCGTGAACACACACACAATGTGCAAAAAATGTTTTATTCAATTGACTAGCGCCATCTAGTGGTGTTTTAGTGAACTATTTCCCTAGATGAACTTATTATTGTGAGTTTACCACTTAATTTTCAAGTGATAGAATTCTTATTATTTTTCCTGTAATTTTCAGGGAATGAACTATATTTTGTATTTTTTTCAAAATTTTCGGCCTAGTAGTTTCGGAGATCAGGGGGGGGGGAATAGTCAGTTTTTGCCTTCTTTCGTGAATAAAATCAAAAGTATTGATTTTACCCGAACAAAAAAAAATATTTTTGATATCCTCATAATGAGCCCTTTCATTTGATATATGACACAGTAAGGTTTGCAAAACTTTCTTTTAAAATTTTGTAATTGGGCCCCCCAAAATGACCCTTATTTCAAAAAAATCTTTATTTACTTTGCACATCCGTGTTTAGGTCATAGGATTACACTATCTTACCAAATTTCATCTAATTTGGTTCAGTAGATTCGGAGAAAATCGGCTGTGACAGACGGACGGACGGACAGACAGACGCTCGAGTGATCCTATAAGGGTTCCGTTTTTCAACTTTTGTACGGAACCCTAAAAATTGTTATTATAAAAGCATTAATCCTAGACTTCTAAACTTTTATGTGCAAATTCAGTAAAAGCTAATAGAGTATTTTACCAAGATTAGAGTAACTCAAATTTTATATTGGCGAAATTATAAGCATTTTTCCGTTTAGGTATATACCAAGTACAAGATCAGATTTCTAAAAAAATAATATGATAATGATATTTCATTCCAGATGCTATAATTTTTTTCTACTCTAACTCTAATTCTATAATAACTATAGTTTAAAATTGAGTTGCAAGATTTGACCCAAACAAACAAGATACATATTCATTCAAACACTGGAAGTTATCCATAAATTAGATCCATAAATTATGTCACATCAATGTAGTGTGAGAGTGTGACCTGGATCCGCCCTTGCACTCTGCAAGGGCGGATCCAGCCTTGGCTCCAGTGGTCACATATTTGTGGTCATGACAAAAGAAGTTATAATTTAATTTTGATTATCTATACAAATATTATAAAGCTGAAGAGTTTGTTTGTTTGGTTGAAGAAATCTCAAGAACTGCAGGACCGATTTTAAAAATTCTCTTACTGTTGGATGGGTTTGCTATTCCTGAGTGCGATAAGCGGTACATACCTAATGTTCCGTGGGCGAAGCCGGCCCGGACTGCTAGTAACAGATACAAGGAAAAGCATAGTACTTAATAAAAATGTCAGAACTGTACTTAAAAATACCTACCTGTGTTCAAATGTGTTATCTATCTTTGCCCGCGAATTCGTCCGCGTGGGTTTCGCTTTTACATTTCAACTTTGCCAGCCCTCATAAAGGGGTATACACCGCTAATGTATGGCTAGTGTCTAAACTTTTTAATTAGTGTTCCACCTAGGTGGCCCATTTTAGACCTTGCATGCAAGGGTTAAGACATCCCTGGGCTGGAAAAAACTTTCAGTCCATGATAATGAACAACTGAATCCATTTTGATACTTATATAAAGACAAAGATTGTGTGTCTGACTGAATAATTGTAATGGACAAACTAGATGGAGAGAATAAAAAAACTGCAGAACTAATTTAAAAATGTTGTAATAGTCTAAAAAAACAACAGAACTAATTTGAAAATGTCTGATTCCTATAGAATGCATCTCAATCAGCAGTAAACATACATGTTAATTGACATGGACTTCTTTTACCTTATTATTGCCATACAGACGACTAAAAACCTTTAAACAAGCCCTTTTCTTTCTTGCATGATTTTGGCATAAATACAGAAATAACTTTATGAAAGTAAAACCTAATAACGCTCATGAGGAAGCCATCCTGTACAATGCTGACTGTTGCATAAACATTTTGTCATACTGTCAACAATTGAAGCTGAATTACTTATAGCACTAGAGCCATAGTTGAAAGTTATTTCCATATGTGGTTCAATATCTGAAGAACTAAAAATAGCGAGTTTTGGTATTGGGATGTTCACTCTTACTGGAACTATGATACAATTTGCATTGCAGCTATGGTTGATATACCGACCAATATTACCTATGTAAGAAGGGTCTATGAATGTATTCGTGACATTACTATTACTGATTTCTTTTAAGCAAAATATGTAGTTCATTTTACTTTCTGCTTCATTTTTAGTTTGTCTTTTTACAGCCTGAGATTTTGAAATAATCTCACCAGCATACTCACAAATAAATGTACCCTTTGGAATAAAGGCACTGGAGTAAAGTCCTAAACCCTTAGAGCATTCTTTTACATACAAGCATTCAATAGGGCCTTTTTGTACATATCTATTTCCACAATCATAGTAACAGCTGCAGAGGTCATTACATTCATAAACTGGATATGCTTCATCCTCATGTAAACTCTTTGAAAGCAACAGATTTCCTGTTAATCCAGCTCTATAGTTAACACCGCCAGATTTTAGGAGACATGGACACTTATCTGGCTCACATAATGAGCTACAGTTGCATTGTACTCCAATTTGTGAATTAAAATTATTTTTAAGCTCATCATATTCAGTGGTTTCCTCTGGAGGTCCTGGTATGCTTTCAGTTATATAGATAATTCCGAAACTATTATGTGAATAATTATCATTCATAGTAGGCTCAGGCTGAGTTCACGAGTTGGACTGGTTGTGCAAAAAATATATTGTTTTTGTAGCTCTTACATAGGTAAATGTTTTTTTAATCTTGGATATGAATCAATTTTATTTCTTTCACGTAACTCCAGCGCCAAACTTAGCTTAGCAAATGCAATTATAATATTCTCACTAACTGTACATGCCAAGATCTCCTTGGTACGTACATGCGATTTGCAGTGATAAACAAAACCCCAGCCAGACTCCGAAGAGGATTCTCCACAGGGATTCACTATTCTCTCAAAAGAACTGTGTTATGGTATATTGATATGTATGATACTATTATTACCCCAACGCAATCATCAAGAAATCAAATTATACCAATCTATCTTCTCAACTCTGCTCTGCGTGCACTTGTTGCATGTTGCAGTGCAGTGTTAATACAGTGTTGCCAACTCATACCCAAGTTTACCCCCAAAATTCTTTGAAATCCCCCTAAAAACTCACTAACTTCAGTGCCCCCCCCCCCCCCCCGCCGGGGGGTCACGCACTCTTCTTTGCCCTATCACCAAAAAACAGTTACGTAGGTTTAATTCTATTTAATTGCAGGTTAACAAGCGCTCTGTTATTAAATTTCAATGGGCGACGATGACAATTGACATCAGGTGTTGTAAGTTCGTCGTAAGTAATAATTTCTCCCCCTAGAATTCCCCCTCGTCACATTTTTTCACGCTAAATCTAGGGGGAAAGCTCCTAAGTTGGTAACCCTGTGTCAATATGACGGTGACTTGGACGGTGACACATGACAACTAGTTTTTTTTTTCGTACACAAAAGTAGCATGGACTACTAATTGTACTCGGCCTACGACAGGGCATTTTGCGTTCAAGTATTTGGAACAGGTATTTTAACAATAATTTACATGAAACTGCTGTCTCCTTGATGAATGATCACATTGTTTGAGCATGAAACTAATTTTTTTGTTTTTCGTATGTGTAAGTGGCTAACACTGGTGTCAGATTTTTCAAGCTAATGATGAGCATGCTTGTTTGCGATTGACTCAATGGATGCTTTTTCATAAATCATAGTTCTATGGACAATGCCCATGACGAGCAAGGTATCCATGATGAGCGGGTAAACATGACGAGCAAGTATCCATGATTAGCTGGTATGTATGATGAGCAAGGTACAGTGCCCGGCAAATAAGTTGACCTAAGTGTGAGTAGGACACTGCAATACATTGCCACTGATTAATATAGGTGTATCTCGCTCACACTTAGTTCAACTTATACGCCGCGTGTTGTATACATGATGAGCAACTATTTATTAAATAATCCAACTTGAACACAAAATACCTACCTACTCTACTAGTTTCATTCATGCCACGATTTTAGTATTTTATACCATAGTATTTTAAACACAGTAAATATCAAGTGACAAAATATCGTTATCAATACCACTCTATACATACCTACATCCGCGGTCGCGCAGGCGCAACGTCGTGACGTGACGTAATTGTCCATTCATACTTTTTGTTCATTCAATGAAAAGTATTTTCAAAATAATCATAATTATTGTGTCTTGATCATCTTGACTCTTGTATTTCCCTTTGGTGTATTGGTTAAAATGTGCTTAACAATATTAAATACCACAGAAGTGTCCGCAACCTATTGTGAAGTTGTTTTAAAAGTGCATTCATTCATTGATAATAAAGTGCATGTATTGAGCACATGCGCGTAGCAAGAGTGAATTCTTCGATTTGGAAAGTGCAGACAGTGCAGTAATAGTTTTGGAATATAGTGAATTTCGTGTTAATGCTTTCGAATTGAGCTGAGGTATCAAAAGATTGAAATCGGGCTCAAGTAGAACATTACGACACTCCGGAAGTGGCGGGACAAGCAACAGCAAGCCGGCCGAGCTCGTTCCGAAAGAGATAACAACGGATGAAAGAGATAAACAGTGATGGATTTAACATGGCGGACGATACGCGTAAAGTGCGAGTTGAAGAAAGATTAAAAATAAAGATTGGTACGTAGTATTTTAACTTATTGACCTTAAATTAACTTGTTACTATAATTCTTGTTATAATTTAAAACTGTTCTAAAAGATCGGTTGGTTTGTTTAAAATATGGAACTGTTTTGTTGTCATTGAGGTGAACAGGTGGTACTGATGGAGTCTTAGATTTTATGCTAAATGTGAATGAATCTCTTCAAAAAGGAAAGTTAAATGGAATATCAAGGTTTATGCGTGTAAGCTCCAGCTAGTGCATGTGATTTTGAGCATAGGAGAGGCCTTACTTCTTTGTTTTCGTCGCGGACTGTGTTGACAGTTCACGCACAGTTTATGAATGAAAATGAATTGCCGTGAACACAATGAATCTCGTGCCTTGATCGTATTAGATTAGATATCTTCTTTGTACTCACGTTGTGTAATTACTAGAAATGCTTAGTTTGACACCAATCACCCAATTTTGTTTGCAAGCAAACACCACATCTATTCCAACTGGGTATTCCATTGAGCTGAATCACCTATGATTTGACAGTGCCTCCATTCAGTGTATCGTATTTATGATTTACCTTGAATGAGTTTTTTTACTACCTACCTACTATTTATTATCTACATTTCATTCAATAAACTCCATGATTTAGTCCATACAATAGTTGGAGCAAAATCTTTTATGTATGAATTTATAAATTGTGATCATTTAAGTTAGTGTGGTTACTCTAGGTTGAATTACTAAAAAGGAACAACAAATTTAAACATGAAAATTTTCTATAAAACCAATAGAAAACATTATTTAATATGTTAGTTAAGACAACGATGCCTAGTGTTAGAGTATAATTTCTGATAATAAGATTCTACATTTTCCTACTTATTGTTCCGTAGTAGACAAAGAACCCTTATAGTTTCACCATTTCTGTCTGACTACAGTTTAGCTGAGACTATAAGTCTGTGCTAAAAGGCTGTAATTTGGCAGGGGTATATATATATACTAGCTGTTGCCAGCAGCTTTGCCCATGCTGTTAACAGCCTATGTCCTTCTCTGGTAGCATTATCAACATGCATTCAAAATTTCATGACGATCAGTTCCGTGAATAAATAGTAAAAGTGTTACAAACTAACAAACAACTATATACAAACTCACTTTCGCATTTACAATATTATTCGTTGGGATAAATCATGCAGACAAAGTGGTTTCCTCTCAAATGTGAATATTTCTTTCTTTCTAGTCAACACCTTTTGTGGGCTACTGTTGGGAAGGCCTTGCAAAATAATTTTCGGTGTCTATGCACCAATTTTTTTATTCAGGGATCCATTGGTGATATATTAAGATTCAATGAGCAAATTTTCCTGGAGTGATGCTAATTTTTCTGGAGCTAATTTTCCCTGCAAGCTAAATGGTTGTTTTGTGAAAATATTCAGAGGAGTGGCATTACCTATAACAAAATTACAAGTAAATCTCTCTCAGCTAAGTAGGGTTTAAAAGACAAAAAGTATGATATGTAACTTTCTATTTTCATGTTTATTAGGTATTTGATGTCTATCTGTTGAACTAATGACTTAACTTTGTTACCGTCTGGTAAATAGAATTGATTCTCTCTCATCTAAGCATTTACCCGATTGCATTTTCTGCTTTGAATGCCAGCAGGCCTATTTGCAACTTTGTATCTTAGACAATTTTTATTGTTATTTTCCAGTAATTTCATATGAGTAAATTGTAACCAAAGTCACTCGCAGATAAATAAGCTTTCAACAGCTAAAAGAATTTTGAAAATCAGTCCAGTAGTTTTGGAGTCAGAGCCTATTCAATGCAAACAAACAAAGAAAGCTTTCTTCCTTATAAGATTGGTAAAGATTATGTATAAACCGCATGTCTGGTATCTTCAACATTTTAATAGATATTAAGATGTTGAAGGTACCAGACATGGTGCACCGTATTTGACAAAAGTAAGCAAATATCAGGAGGCCTCGGGAGTCACAACTAGAGCTAATAAAATATTATTTTGACTTGTACTTTCTACCCCTATACATATGAGGTCAGGAAGCAAGGAAAATAATATAATTATTTTTATAATCTCAGGTAGTGGCCAGCCCCTGCTGGGACCCCATGTGTATTTTGTTTGTTTTATTTAAATATGATCTTTATCATGCATACATACATCAGTACAGTATTATGCACATAAACCATAAAATATATTTAGGAGAAATACATTATGCAAAAGTGAATACCCCAGTAGTCTCAACATTCAGCCTATAACTAACTGGTGGATATAGCATTGGGAGGCTTCAATTTATCTACAGGGTGAATAAGTAAGACACTGCATAATAAATCGACCTAAAATTATACCAAATCACTATATTTAGTATAGTTCTTTTAAACTAACATTCAAGAATTTAGGGCACTTAGTTTCCAAAATTTAATTTTTCATACATAATAATAAACAAAAGAGTACTTAAACAGACAATAATTACCTAAAATAAAGTAGGTTTTAACTTTAATCTTGTTCCATCTTAGGCCTTGGAGAAAATGCCACCTTGGAGATTGTATAGAACACACTCAGTTCAATTCCTGGTGGACTACTTGTTTTGTTTAACTTTTCAACCATCACCACTGGTTAACAGTTACAGTTCCTTGATATGATGAAAAATCACTTAATTATGGTATTTAGAATGCCGTTTTTAGGGTTCCGTAGTAAACAAGGAACCCTTATAGTTTCGCCATGTCTGTCTGTCTGTCTGTCTGTCTGTCTGTCTGTCTGTCTGTCTGTCTGTCTGTCCGTCCGCGGTTTTACGCAGAGACTATAAGTACTAGAAAGCTGTAATTTGGTATGGATATGTATATTAATCATGGCAAAAAAGTGGTAGAATAAAAACATGAAAAAAAATTTTTTTTAGGGTAGCTCCCATACAAGTAAATTGGGGGAGTAATTTTTTTTTCTCTATTTACCCATCGTGTGGGGTATCGTTAAATAGGTCTTTCAAAAATATTATGAGGTTGAGAACACCATTTTCCGATTTAGGGATCCGTTTCCGAAATATTTGGTTTTAAAGTGCGAATTTTTGTTAGAGGTAAGTGTCCCCCCCCTCTATCTGCTAAACGGTTATATATAGATACGTGAAAAAAATTACAGCAGTAGCATATATACTGAAGTTTAAAGGAAAACTATCAGAGCTGAGTACTAAGTACAAACTAAAAAGTTATAGGCAACCAACTTATAAACTGTAAAATTTCATACTATTTTCATTGTTAGATGTTTTTGGTCGCTAAACTGTAAGGTGCGAGTGTGAATAGTGTGAACTCAAAGTTGTCATTCGCAACTACGGAACCCTACACTGCGCGTGGCCCGACACGCACTTGGCCGGTTTTTTTACAATGACATATGAGGATTAAATTAAAAATTATGCTTCAGGTAGGATATACTTGATATATATAAGGAAAAATTATAATGTGGCATATTTATATTGTATCGTGACCACAGCTTTGCTGGCATTATTTGACAAAAAAAATTATAAGTACTTAAAATCTAACATATATTTTGTCCTGATGTGTATGTGTGAAATTGAATGATGGTTGGTTGAGTGTAAAAAGTAAAAAATCCTCTTGGATTGATATGGTTACTAGCCTTTGCTAACTGCCTATGCCTTCATCTGCATACAATTTCCTGAAAATGCTATACAAACTCAAATTTTACTCTCTTCCCTGATTTCTTGGGTCTCAAACTACAAAACTATCATCTAGTTGTGATGATGATGATGTCAGACAGATAGTCACTTTTGCATTTATTACATTACTAGCTGTTTCCTGTTTAATATAGCCTATGTCCTTCTCGCTACCCTATCCTAATGTGTATGCAAAATTTCATGATGATCGGTTCAGTAGATACGGCGTGAAAGCGTAACAAACAAAGTCACTTTCGCATGTATAATATTAGTTGGGAAGTTGGGATTGGGATTTTGTATGAGTATATATAATTGGATTTATATGGTTATATTCAGTCTGTCATAATTGCAAATCCTGGGCCCTGGAAGCAGTCCAGCTGAGGCAAGAACTGAGAAATTCCTCAGATGTTTATGCATTACGAAATATGTGCTTCTTTCATACTTTTATTGCCTAGCCAAAAATCAAACGTAAAGAATAAGTTTTATTTGGATAGTTCTCAAAATGTATTTAATAATGTGAAGTAGTATCATCTAGCATCTTGCAGGCAGAAATAGATTTCAAGACCTACCCATCCAAAAGTTAACTTGTACAGTCTTACTTAAGGCGCTCCTATAGTAACACTAGCGCCACCCAGCAATTAAATTCCTTAAATAATAAATGGTATCGAATTTCAAAAATCTAACAAGTACAAAACTACTAAATTACTTATAGTATTTTTTGTTTATTACAAGTAATTAACTAGTGCCATATTTAAAGAGGAAAATCGATTAGCGCCAAAAGTGGCCACTTTTGGCGTTAACCTGTATTTCTCTTAGTTTATCAAACGAATATTAGTGAAAATGAATACAAAAATACTACAAGTAATTTACTAGTTATGTACATGTGAGATTTTTAAAATTCGATATAATTTAAAAGTAAAAGAATTAATTGCTGAGTGGCGCTAGTGTTACTATAGGAGCGCCTTAAGCTCTAAACAAAGATGCTTGCATCAAACTTGTGATTCCAACATTGTGTATAACAATGCTGTTTGTGTCAGATAGAAGTGAGTGCGAGCACTGAGCAGATGTCGGTCTAGATGATTGATTAGGGCAGATGACAGCGCAAGCGCATAAATCTACGATAACGCGAAGTGTGTCTACCGCGATAAGAGTGCAGTACGCCTTCCGGGGCGCGACCCGCGACCTCTGCGTCTCTTGGCGCTATCTCCACTGCAATATGAACATCGCACTTTAAATTGTAACGTTTCACTGCAAATTTTGTAAAATCTTGGGAATAATAATTATTTAATGAAGTATAATGTGTTGAAAGAAAAGACTAAGAATTTTGAAAGTTTTGCTTTAGATTAGGAACATCATTCACCTTTTTTTTAATTAATAAATTATTGAAGTATATTTAATCGTATATGCTCTAAAATCAACATCATGGAAAGATTGAATTGATTGATTGATTGAAGATGCTGGATTGGATGCGAGGATAATAAAATTTTGGGACATTTTATTACCCTGGAATCCATTCCAGCAACATTACAGTAGTCCATTTCTGTAATTTTGTAGCAGACTCCAGGCCTCAAACCTAAATAGGACCTACCTGGAATTCTGGAATACACAAATAATAATAATAAATCTTTATTTAAATTCTTAGGTGGTATAAAATATTACAATATAGACATACATTAAAAAGGTACACACATAGTTTTGTCTGAGCTAAGGTGAGAAGCACCCTGTGTTTCAGACTTAAATTGCTAGACATAAACATACAAAATAAACAATTACAAATAGAAAAATAAAATTGTGTAAAAAGAGGACTATTGTAATATAATAAACAGTCGCAGCATACTTAACATTTAAAATAATTTGAGCAAAGCCTAGGATAAAGCTATTATATGTATTTTAGGAAATAATAAAGCTTCAGAAAAAAATACTTCCAATGATATGTGGTTGACTGTATACTAACTAAGCAATTAATTATTTATAAAAATTATATTAAATGATTTATTTACAAAAAATCTATTTTGCAATAAAGATGCCGCAAAGTATCAAGTTTTGAATTTAGTATGTAATTTATCAGCAACACATGTTTTCAGTGTTTAATTGTTGTTACATTCAAGGAAATAATATACAAACTGTCAATGACAGGATAATAATAACATATGACAGATGTATTGTTATTCAAAATATTCATGAATAGTATAAGTAAATAAAGTAGCATGGGGCTGATAAATAATCTTTCTCCTAAATGTTTTATTTCTATGCTTGTGAAAAACTTATTTAAACGATTCTCAGTGGCGAAACCACCATAAAAGTAAAAATATTTTTTAGACAAATCACGTACTTATTTTTTTTGCTTTCTTTATAGTTGTACTACCTAGGGTAATCATAACACCTAATATACATGTTTAGCTTAAAAATAAAATTATATGATATGATGAGCCCGGATGGAAATACTCGTATAACCAAGATTATAAAGTTTCATAAGGCATCATATATACCCAATACATCAATCTTGCATCTTGTTGCGAAGCTAGCTATGCACTATCGTATCGCGCCTCCCAGTCGCGACTGCGGCGATAAACGACGCCTCCCTCGCTGCTTATGGCAACTTCCGCCGACTGCCTTATCTACTACACACCTTTGTTCTTACCACTTAGTCAACCCACCCAAAAGGGCGGTGCTAATTGAATCCCATTATTTATTTTATGTCCCTCTGACTCACGAAAACGAAATGTGTTGCCGTTTTACGTTGTTCGTGCATTAATTTCGGTTTCTCAAAACGATAATTGCGATACACATAAGCAGTAAACACTTTATGTTCAGTTAAGCTGTTGAGTCATATGATCCCAGGCGGGTGGGCACTAACTGGCCTGCGTACAATAAAATTATGCCGCCCTCTCTATTATCAGAATTTATCTGCTACTAGCTTTAGATAAGGAATTCCCGTAAATACGGGTGCCCCATTTGGCCCCATCCCTTCTAAGAAAGTATGTAGACCTTCATATTAACTACTAAATAAATAAGGTAACTATTCTTATTTTTGTATCTTTGTAGCTGTCTCCCGCGATTCCGCTCGCGTAGGTTTCGGTTTTATCACTCAATCTATCCGGGCCCAGGCCCGGTTCCTGAACCATCTCAGATACTGATGCATCCAGAAACACGTTCAGATGACATAACTAGATTAAATATTATCAATTGCTTTCGCGTTCGCCCTAGTTTGAAACCTCGGGTTTTGCAATTTTCTTAGACATACCTAATTGTTCTGTAAAAGTATAGCCTATATTACTCACTGAAAATGCAGCTTTGGTAGATATTAGAGCGATTTTTCCCATTGATATAATTATATCTTCCAAATTGTTTGAAGGCTGGAAAATTTTAAGCTAAAAATTGTTGAATTTTTAAAATCAGACAAACAATCAAATACTCCTAAGTGTTGATTACTGTTTCTAAAATATGTAAAAATAAATATGTAAATAATTTACAATGGATTTATGAGTGCACCACTCGTAATGCTCTCTAATGGCCCATGATCGGCTGTCGTGGTGTGGCCTTGACACGATCCGGTATTGTAAACAGACTCTGCAGCCATTTATTTTAGGTCTAGCCTACTAGCAGAATGACTGCACTGTCAACTTTTACTTCCATACCTTGAGATTGGTACACTTATAAGTGTTGACTTTATATTTAAAAATTATTTGTATGCGATGGTTTGCAGCACAGAACTTCTTAAATAAAAATAGATTATCATAATGTCGTAGGTAGTGGTTAGTACGGATGGCGGACGTCGTATAACATCTATCTCCGTCGGCGTCGTCGCGCTAGTGAATGGGGCAAACCTAGCGTTTTCCATTCAGCGCACCCATTCATGGAAACCTGCCGCCCCGTTAATGAAAAACGCGATCGCTTATCGCACCGTTATCGCCGCTACTACCTCGGTACCGGCACTCTGCTAATATTACCATTCAGAACTCATATTGTCTGTATTATCATTTCATTTATTGATAAGATTGTGATATGTTTATTTTGCTTGGATGCCGTTTGCTTTGTTAGGTTTTTTGTGCACAAATAGGTACGTAGTTGCGTTTACATCAGCAGTGGTTAATTACGAATTTCATTTGTTGAATTTAGTACGATGACCTTTATACGCAATAAATACTCTATTACTACAGTATCTTTTTGACACTCATTATTTTACTGAAAGAGGCTTTGTGTTAACCTACCTGTATTAGAAATTAATAATTCGAAAGAAAACGGAGATTTTGTTCTGCAAGGCCTAGATAACACTTCAAACACGCCTAAATCTGTATTTTTGTTGTTAAAACCCAGCTTGCTGGAAAACAGCTCTGAGAAGCGAGTTTCTGAGATACGAATGGAGTAAAAAAAAATGGAGATCGAAGTCAGTATCGCTATTGTAACGTTATTTCGCACGGTGCGTGCCATTGTGGTATTTGTGGTGTTATTGTTGAGCAGGCCCATAGCCTGAGGCACGGGCGCCGCAACCATGGGCGCAGCGCCGCCTGCCATTATACCTGCGACTATCTCGTCTTGAGAAAGCTATAACGTACCTTTACCGTTTGGCACAGATCTGTCGGTACTTTCTACGCACGGGCGCAAGACAAATAAAAATATAATAAAAACTGGATATCTATTGCCATTGATGTTAATTTTGCAGGTTTTAGAAATAGCTTCTGTTTTAGATCCTTAAGTACTTATGTAAAGGTTTTCAATTCCTCTCCCCTTATAAATAAATAAATATATACGGACAAATCACACTGATTGAGCTAGCCCCAAAGTAAGTTCGAAACTTGTGTTATGGGATACTAACTCAACGATACTTATTACAAATACATATATAGATAAACATCCAAGACCCAGGTCTGAAAAAATCTGAAAAAGATCATTTTCCATCTTGACCTGACCGGGAATCGAACCCGGGACCATCCGTGTCACGGAGCTATCTATATTATGTCATGACTTCGTCATTTATATCGTAAAATAATTGAAAGAAAACGTACACTACCTCATAACTCTCTCTCATGTACAGAGTCTTGGATAAGTATTTATCAAATAAATGTTCGTTACAAATTATAGTATCTTTAAATTTGTATCCCTCGACACAAGTTCACAACTACACAGTGGGGCTCGCTCGGCTCGCTCTATCAGCGTGATCTATCCCTATATTTTTGTGTAAACCATTTTCGCAATAACGTTGTCCTTACGGCTGAAGCAAGTTGGCAGGCTTCATAACTAGTAAGTCCAATAATAATGTAAGTATGTACTTCATGAACAGGCATAACTAGTAAGTTATGCCTGTTTATGTGAGTGAGGAGCCCTAGATCAGACCAATCGCACTTCGACGCAGGTTGTATTGTATGTAGTAGTCTTATAGCAGGTAATTCGTCATAAATGCAGTTTATTACACGATTGGCATCATACTGATACATCAAATCATAGTGTAAAACATGAGGAACAAATCATTGGTGCAGTAGGTAGGTACTAAATTCTCTTCTGACCTTAGGCATTCTGGTATTTTCCGTAAGCGTAGTAGGTATTATTATTACATTCAGGTACAACATAACGGATACAATGACTGTTATTTATAGCTGATTCAATAATGCAACTGGATTTGCCTGTATGTTGTATTATTTGTGTGTGCGTACTGCGTAGGTACCTACATAACAAACTCTGTTTTATCCTGGAGCTGGAGACAAGTTATTAAACCTAGTTAAGAGCTCGTTGTGAAAGTTTTCCATCCTTATAATTTATCAAGTGCAAAATAATAAAAAGTAAATTAAAAATAATAAACTTGTTTTCTAGCAAAGATTGATTTAGATTTTTTTCAATTTGATCCGATTAAGAATAAAATAATGGGATGGCGCAAGTTTCGTTCATGTTATAGCCTTTATAAAAAATCTTATTTTAGTCTTGGGTCAAAAATATTTATTCTAACACCATTTTTTTTATATTTTTTGCCCGTTATTCAGTTACATGAAATAGTGATTGCGTTGAGTGACTGAGATCCTTAGATTTTTTATTAGTAGCAAGTTATGCTACACGTTCAACGAAAGATAACGCGCGGTGCTGACTAGGTAGGTACCATACACATTACGCAGAATTAAATAATTGCACGAGCCGTTGGTTGCGGGAATGGGCAGTGTTGGGAAATAGTTGGTGCGGAATTATGGTGTTGCCGTGCCAGAAAATATTGTATTTTGGGTAGAATTATTGTATATTTTTACCCGACTACGGCGAATCGAAAAAGAGGGTTATGTTATTCGTCGCTATGTATTTTCAATACTTCGAGCAACACGGAAGGGAGTAGCCATACGCTGCATTCCCCTCTGTCAAGGTACAAGCCAAAATTAGGCATATGCATGCCTATGTGTTAGTTGTGTGTGACTCATCTGTACACAAATTATTTTTTCTTTTTATGTCATTTTTTGTGACAATGTCATAATTACTATCAAGTGACAGTTTTGTATGTAGGGGTGCGGAACTAAACTTGTGTGCACATTTCCCCCCGCAAAAAACGCCAGAAAAATTGTCATAGTAAATTGTCGCTTTGCCCACTCCCTCCATCCGGTACGGAGGTCGTGTTGCTCGAAGTTTCAATAATATTAATTTGTTTACCCGACGTAAAAACGACGGGATGTTATAAGTTTGACGTATCTGTGTGTGTGTGTGTCTGTCTGTGGAATCGTAGCTCCCAAACGGATGAACCAATGAAGTCTGGACGTTACGCTTCCTCCGTATAAAGTTCACAAAGTGTTTGAATCACGTAAAAAATTCTAAGTTCGAATCGCTAGCGTTCGCTTCAATGACTTCCTTCGCTCTTTGACGTTGACAGACATACAATTGACATGACATGATGAATGACAATGACAAGTGTGTACTAATTTCACATTGACATTACATTAACAACACTTCTTTTTTTATATCAATGAGAAAGGCAAAAGAAATGGAGGCCATACATCCGAGTGCGGTAAGAAAGTACATTCATTTTAGAGATGCGTGAAAATATTGTACGTTTATTGTAATTTAATCAGAAAATATTGTATAAAAGCGTACAATAATGAGAAAGCTATGTTTTATTGTACCATTTAGTTTAGTATCTCAAATTATTGTAAGAATCCAATAATTATTGTACGTTTCCCAACCCTGGGAATGGGAGATAATACTGCAATGTTCTCCCGCCAGAGGGCAGCATTAGCAGAGACAGTAAACAAATGTTTGACATTAACAAGTATGTCAAATTTGCAATAAATTGCCTTTATTTTACATCCGAATACGCAGCATAATTGCATTTCTATATTTTAATACTTATAGGAGTGTTTTAAAATCAAATTAATAAAAGATTAATGTATAATTTCACAAATTAATTGCGACTTTGACACTGACATGTACATACTTGTCAGTGTCAAACCTTTTTTACTGTATGTGCTAGTGGCGCACTCTGGCGGCACAGCTTTCAGTAATATCTCCTATTGTGAGACATAAGGGTCGAGTTGCGTAAATCCGGGAATTTAGCACTTCCCATCTCTGCTGCTGTAGGTTACCTATCCATCGGAGCAGAGCGTTGTGGCGAAGCGTTGTGTAAGGTAAAAATCGACCAATAGAAATGAGGCGCAGAAAAGTGGAATTTTATTTGGTGGAATTTTTCCTAGCTCACCGCTCCGCCAGCGCCAGCCATATCCGACCACCACTTGGTCCAACGCCTCCTTGATTCATGCATAATTAACCTAAAAAACGTATATTTTCGTTCAAGACCACCTTACGAAATGCACTCTACGATGCAACAATTTTTTGTAGTCATTTTGATGTGCCATTATATTTAGTTTTATGGGTTTTAAATTTCTTAAAACTAAAGAATGCTTACAAATCGTTATTCAAATAGTTCCCATGGCTCTGATACTGGCAGCTTCGCTACGTACTCTCGGTTTCGAAACAATCGCACTACGCGTAGTGTGGAAACATGGTCGTAATGATCGCTATTGTGGCTAAATAGTGAGTACGTATTCGTTTCCTCAGTAGCCGATTCAACGTCCCGTTTCACTCCCACGATCCACTTTGGTGGCGTGTGTTACTGTCGTGTTGATGATGATGACGGTTGTTTTTGCATCAGCAATTATGTACAGTTTGTTGCAAGTTTCTCTCGCACTCCAATTACGAATTTGTGGGAGCCGCTGCCGACCGCAGGGAGTCTCGCCTTTGTTCAGCGGCCCTAACAATCGCACCAGTAATCTTGCTCCAACTTGCCATTTAAATTCTTCATTATTACTGCCGCACGTAATAACACATAATTTATGTTAGAAAACCTCTGTGAAAGTTTGTCATGTGGACGTTTCTTGCTAATTTGACATCTCGTAGAAATATGAAAATTGTATGGCAAACGACGACAAACCATTTTCTGTACCTACGAACTGAGTTATCTTCTCTACATTATTTATAAAGACACTTTCTTAGCTTAAATAAGTAATAATAAGGGACAACCTTATTATTACTTATTTCCTTATATTAAAACATACCTCTACCTAATTAATAAAATACGTAACAAATGAGAACTTTCAACTGTCGTGTATAGTGCATAATTATGCGTATAGAATGCCTAAAAGTCTGAACAGGACTTATTACTTCAAAAGTTCTTTCCTTGATGTATTTGACGATTTAACCGTGAGAAGCTTACTAAAAGCAATTTCTATTGATCGACTTGGATTCAACTTTATTAATAAGGTTCCTGCTGCTATTGTTCAGAGAGTTTGTAGCAGTGCAGTGTCGGTCACGGCCGTTATTTACCTATGCGCTTTGTTTCTTGCATCAGGAAGTGTTTTCATAACATTCGGCTATTAATATCAATGCCAAAATTTACGCTACAGAGAGAACTACGTCATACGTTCCATTCAAATCAAATGGGAAAGTAACTAATCAGTTACTTCGCAATCGCGAATGACTTGATTATAATCGTGATTTCGTGAAATAGTCTCATATTTAAAATTCCAACTAATAATAATGCGAAAGTGAGTTTGTTTGTTTGTTACGCTTTCACGTTCTGTCTACTGAACTTTTGCATACATATAAGTTAGGGTACTGAGTAGGCCATAGGCTATATATCACGCGGGAGAACCCGCGGGTAACAGCTAGTATAATTATATATTACAAATTGTAAGCGTTTTTCCATATGGAATTTATCCACAGTCACAGGCTAAACTCTTACTGTACTAAAAGTAATCAATGATAAATCCTCTAGACTCAAAAGTAAATCTGTTCTAATTTCTTTAAACCTGCTAGGATTTCGTAATGTACAAAACAAATAGGCCATTTACTTAATATGTATACAGCGCCGAGCCAAAGAAACATGTGGGAATATTTCTTCATATACACGCGAACTGTCATCAATTCAATCAAATCTAGGTAAAGAGAAAAATACTCATTGATGCCGTTTATTTTGGACTGATAAATCACAGCAGTTAATAGTAAATAGCTCATAAAGTAATATTCGGATCATAACTCATTTCCCAAGCGAATGAACTCAATGAACTGTGAATAAATCCTTTAGCCTGACCACTATTTTATTTTTTCATTAGTACCTATGTGGGCACTAGCAATTTTCATTTTGATTAGGATAATCTTACAGTAATGAATAATGGGTGCTTGCTAATTAAACAGGCTTCTGTTTAATAGCATTATGCGCCACTAAAAAATACGTTGCCTTCTAAATTATAAATAAAATATAAATAAATAAATACGGACAAATCACACAGATTACTTAGTCAGCCACAATAAACGAGCATCTAAATATTACTATCTTAGCCACTAGTTATCTTTTATGTAAGCCACTCTTAAATCAACTCAGCATGATGGTTATTTTTAGCATCTAAATTTATAACATGCATTCTAACTATAAACTTCAATAATACTAAAATATGACATCAAAAAATATATTTAAATAAAATTATTTTAATACGGTTTTTATCGCGTTTATTACATTATTTATACACCTAACGTTTCGAGCACTTTACAGTGTTCGTGGTCGCAGGTAGACTAAGTTGACATTTGTCTAGTATTTTATAAGAACTGCAAAATCTACCGCCTAACGAAAGCCTCACGAAGCATTCTTGGAATGTATCTGTTTTCTTTTGCAAGGACTTGAGGATTATCAAAATGCATATAGTGGTTGGGTTTGTCTAGGGCATGTTCACAGACTGCAGACTTCGTTGAGCGCCTATGCTTCATGTCAGCAATATGTTCTTTTATACGGGTACCGATGCTTCTCTTTGTTTGCCCAATGTATGATAAACCACACTCACAGTCAATTTTATAAACTCCAGCATCTTGTAACGGGATATTAGATTTGACAGGTCTTAAAAGTTGGTTTATTTTCTTGTGCGGCTTGTAATAGGTCTTGATTGAAGCACGCTTAAGTATATTACCAATTTTGTCTGTAACTCCCTTTACATATGGTAAGATGGCAGGAAAGCGATCAACTGTGTGAGGCTTTGGGCGGCTTCTGTGATGTGTTTTTGGGAGGTTGAGGTTGTTGCTTCTTAAAACCGATTTTACTCGTTGAAGCTCCTCCTTGAGGTGGTGGGTGTTATGGCGAGTGCGTAAATTAAACCATTGAGACTGATACCAGGAATAAAGTCAAGTCTTTATTAGAAACGCTAACTTATATACTAAGGAAATAAATATATATATCGCATTGGTAGGGAAGATCGCTGATTTAGGAATACGTGTATATTCTTACGTGATGTACGTGTCTCGCTAAATTAACAATATTTAAACACTTCCTACAGGTACATCACGTTCGTATTCCTAAGGTCGCAATAGTACTCCCCCTTTTGTAAAAAATAAAAACAATTAACAATAAAATTAACAAAAATGTAAAAACTGTAGCGAACGCAAATATACTAAATATATCCATCAATTGCATAGTGCACGTGCTGAAAAACGCTGTGTAGGCAAATATTTCTGCGCGGCAAATTATGCGTTTATGCATTGACATTGACCCTGTGTATGGGTATTTCTTCCTTATAGTTGGTAGATATTGAAATATCTCTTATGTTCTCAATATGGTCTTGATGACAGTCTGAGCTTCTCGTAGAGATACGTTTTCACTTGCCAGTTGCTTCAATCCCAGTGAGTCGGGAGATAATTTCTGCTTGCTCGTAGTCTTTTGTGAGACTGTAGAGAGCGATGTCGACTAGCGCCGATGGAAGTCCTGCCGAAATGCTCCGCTGAAGAGTGGCCACTCTATAAAATTCTAGTCGTGAGCTCGGCGGCTGTGTCGGACGCTATAATTGTCGAAAATAAACATTTTGGGTGCTTAGGACCAGGAGCTCGGTGCGTCGGCTGCTGTGGCCCTGGAGTATGACCCGTTTGCTGGCTTGCTCTTGAGACTGCTTGCTGTGAACCATTTGCTGCATCTTGAGAGACGTAATTTTCAGTTCAGAGTAGTGCTTCTGTGATCGTCATTTTACTTTAATGTTTTCTTGTCAATATGTTGATCGCTGTTCCATCTTAAAGTTGTTCGCTCTTTTGCTTGCAGGCTTCAAAGTTATCAATTTATTGTCCTTGTTTGCCATGAAATCTATACCACTGTGTAAGTCGGTAGCAATTAGGCATTAGAACTTAATGATATCACGAAATGCGGTGCAAGATTCTTTGTTGCCAAATAAATTCTTCTTCAAATAATAGGCAAATATTTATATTCTTTCTCATTACGCCTTTTTTAACAACATACGGCCATCGGCGGCCTTGCGATCTTGACCTCGTTCAATTATTTGTTGTAGTTGCACTTTCGTTCGTTGTTGATTCCATGTGAAGTGATGCGATTTGTGACGTCAAATGCGTCATCATATAGATATCAGCTGTTCACGTTGCGTAATTGTTTCTATTGTATTTAATAATTTCGTTGATCCTCTGTGACATCATTTTCTTTATAATTCTGCCGCTCGCGATGAATTTTTCTTCTGTGCATGCGCTTTCTTATTTTTCTTGAAGTTGACGGCTACAGCTTGCGGTTGCGCTGATATTTCCCGGATTTTTCTTTGCCTCGTGGTTGCCTGGTAGTTCCTGTGCCTCCTGTTTTATGAGTTTATGACCGTTCAGCTATGGTGCAGGATTCGATCAATGAATCGTGTGAGCCGGTGTTGATTCCTTTTTTCAGCGTGGTTGGAGCCATTTTTGATGGTACTTGTTGTCCTTGTGGTTCTGGTTACTGCCGGAGTGCCTCTTGCATTTTCAAACCGGTGAGACCCGCTTGTGGGAAGCCAGTGAAAATGTGCACGTTGGTTTTTCCGTTCTTCAGGCTTACGTCGTCTGGGTCTTCGGTGTTGAGGCGCGTATCCATCACGTCGGACTACATCACGACGGCTTGATCACGTCGGGGTCACCAATTATGGCGAGTGCGTAAATTAAACCATTGAGACTGATACCAGGAATAAAGTCAAGTCTTTATTAGAAACGCTAACTTATATACTAAGGAAATAAATATATATATCGCATTGGTAGGGAAGATCGCTGATTTAGGAATACGTGTATATTCTTACGTGATGTACGTGTCTCGCTAAATTAACAATATTTAAACACTTCCTACAGGTACATCACGTTCGTATTCCTAAGGTCGCAATAGGTGTCACAGATGCCATGTGCTCTCTGAAACAAATATAATTCACCCCGTATTAATTGATCGTCAAAATTTTGCTAAAATTGTCATCAATCAATCATCATCAATTGTCATTGATCGGTGGGTGTCCAACGCTGCGCTTGCCGGTACATGGTCGCCAGTCGAGAGCCTTTCTGCCCCATCGGACATCGGTTCTTCGCGCTATGTGCCCCGCCCACTGCCACTTCAAAGAGCTAATCCGCTGAGCTATGTCGGTGACCTTTGTTCTTCTACGAATCTCCCCGTTTCTGATTCGATTTCGCAGAGAAACTCCGAGCATAGCCCTTTCCACAGCTCTTTGAGCGACCTTCAGCTTTCTTATGAGGCCCATTGTAAGGGTATACTTATGATAAAAGTCTGGACAATCACAGCAGCCAGTAATCCACTTGGTCTGATTCTTTAGTATTACGTTCCAAGATGAAAAAAAAAACCTTTTATTCTATTCGTCTAAATGCCTGAATTTTTGATTGGTGCAAATGGCCTGTCGTCATCTCGCGCACTCACACCAAATCATGCAGTGGCTATTTCACGATAAAATAATATGATGTATTATTTTACATGCTATGGTAAATATAAATGCTGCTGTCTGTAGAAGCGTGAATTATATTTTTTTTTGAGGACATATTGTTGAAGCTGTAAAACGTAAAATGGTGACGAGATGTAAAATCCGTGGCCGAGTTAGTAAATTAGGTGCCAATGTATAAATAAGAAGGACAAGTTATAATAATTGATGATCTATACTTGACGCTTTCTATAAAATAATTAGTTGGCGTTATAAAAAAGACGAATTAGTTTAATTTTGCCGTTGCTTAGTTATAAAATTAGCAGTTTGGTCACTTGGCCAATAAATTCAAAGTCAAAGTTAAAAAAAATAATTTTGTGGCTTGACTTATAATTTTCCATGAATAATGTCTCAGCGTATCAAATTTGACCTATTTGTTACCTAGAAGGACGAGAAGGAATAAGAAACCTAATTACCCCTGGAAAGAAACCGTTTTTAGGGTTCCGTAGTAAACTAGGAACCCTTATAGTTTCGCCATGTCTGTCTGTCTGTCTGTCTGTCTGTCTGTCTGTCTCCTCTCTGTCTGTCTGTCTGTCCGTCCGCGGTTTTACTCAGAGACTATAAGTACTAGAAAGCTGTAATTTTGTATGAGTATGTATATTAATCATGGCAAAAAAGTCGTAGAAAAAAATCTTGAAAAAAAATTTTTTTTTGGGTAGCTCCCATACAAATAAAGTGGGGGAGTAATTTTTTTTTCTCTACTTACCCATCGTGTGGGGTATCGTTAAAAAGGTTTTTGAAAAATATTGTGAGGTTGAGAACACCATTTTTCGATTTAGGGATCCGTTTCCGAAATATTTGGTTTTAAAGTGAAAATTTTTGTTAGAGGTACGTGTCCCCCCCCTCTATCTGCTAAACGGTTATATATGGATACGTGAAAAAAATTACAGCAGTAGTATATATACTGAAGTTGAAAGGAAAACTATCAGAGCTGGGTACTAAGTGCAAACTAAAAAGTTATAGGCAACCAACTTATAAAATGTACTGGAAAATGTAAAATTTTATACAATCTTTATTGTTAGATGTTTTTGGTCGTTAAACTGTGAGGTGCGAGTGTAAACAGTGTGAACTCAAAGTTGTCATTCGCAACTACGGAACCCTATACTGCGCGTGGCCCGACACGCACTTGGCCGGTTTTTTTTGTTTCGTGTTTTCTACAACATAGCAGTGTTCTCTGCAGGAGTTGGGCTCCAGCCAGTGTCGCCTCACCTTGCTTGCCCCGTATATAGCCATATCCGACGACGAGGTTGCGACATGTTGCGCAACCAAAGCCTCCTTCCTTTTATGTGGCTCATTATTTCGCCCCTGTAATAGGAGATTGCGATCCTGCGATTACAATAATTGGATTGGTCAGTAAATTTTTGATGTATTTACCTCGCTTGGTAGGTGAAGCAATCGTAGCGTAAGTTTTGATGATTTTCTAGGAATCTGTGTACTAACTTTGAAACAAATATAAAATAAATATCTAAAGATACCTTGAAAAATAACCTGCAAAAAAGCATAAAAAAGCTGTAAATTAAATTTGACATCAACATTCTCAGACAGTAAAAGCTTGAACCAACTTGGTGCCATAATTACTAGAACTGTAGTATGATCATACATGATCACCAAAATTATTTTTCGACCCATTTTTGCATAATTCTTTTTGTTTTTTTTTTAAATAAACTTTAAAAGATGTACTAATGTCTTCCGCATTTTTAAAAGACAATAATACAGTTTAAAAATGTCGGGAAAATGTTTTGTATTATATATTTTTATTTCTTAAAATATGTAGTACAGGTACGGCACTTTTCTAATACATAGTATCAAATTCAGCCAGGTAGGTACATGCAACATACCTGAAGATATGTTGTTAATGTTGTTATTACAACTTGACACATACAAAATACGAAATCACTTCTTCCCCGACCTAATATAATAATAGAATGAATGTCACTTACCGCATTAAATCTAATGTGTCTGACGAATGAATCAAATTAATGACGACATTGCTACCAAAAAGGCGAGGCTCTCAATGACACGGTAATGTAATTGGAGCCTTAGTTAAGTGACGCGGTATGTATGTACATGACATGTAATATCTTTATGGTCTGAGTAGCGTGCATGACCAACCAGCGGCTAACGAACGGTGATGTTGCGCATCATTACATTTTATTACCTCATGTCTGCTCTCTCTACACACAGATTTAAATAGCGTCAATCCCAACTTATATCCTAACTAATATTATAAATGCGAAAGTGAGTTTGTTTGTTTGTTATGCTTTCACGCCCTAGCTATTGAACCTATCATCATGAAATTTTGCATATACTTTGTCTGGAGTACGGAGGACGATATAAGCTAGCTTTTCATCCCGGAGAAACGTACCGTTCCAAAGGGATCTTCACTCGCGAGAAACTTTGGGTACGGGACCCTAAAAAACTACAGTAAACCAAATAGTAAACAAACACACTGTGAGTGAAATTTTTCATCCTTGCAGGAGAAGCCAAGAGTCTACCGGGTCGCAGTCATGGCGCCGCGTGCCACCGAGACATTTACTGCGTGCTGTCACTTGACCAAGAGGAGATCTTTCGCACTTCCACAATGGAGAGGACCCTCAAGTATGTATACATATGTTGCCGTTATAAAGCTAACTGATGTAGGTTACTCAAATCTACTTGCTTATATAACTAACAAAACGTGAACGTAAAAATATTTTGTAAGTATAAGTTTGAATCATCACCAAATTTAAGAGCGACGCTCTTGACTGTGGTGTTCTCCTCTCTTCTCTTTTTTTTTCTCTGTCATACATAACTCATAAGTTTAAATATAGAATTTAAAAAAATAGCGCGTTTTTTTATTTCAAATATTTAATTGTAATTTCTATCAGATAATGATATCCTCAAAGAAAGAGATGGAAGGACGTGCTTCAATCCTATTGAAAAGACTGGATTTCAATAGCCTTCGACCGCAATAGTTGGAATTATGAAAGGGAGGCCATTACCCTACAGTGTGACAACAGTGGCTGGAAATAGAATATCATATTAGTCAACTTTTGCTAAGATGTAATCTTGTAAATTTACAACAAACAGTAACACCGCAGTGTAACACCTAGTGTTGACAAAGCGCGCGTCTTCTGCGAAATAAACATTTCCCCTGATTATCTTATGGTTTCTCAAGTTTTCTAATCGTTTCTCTTGATTTCTTTTTATATTTAAAACTCATTAATGATAAGCTACTTTCATAGTGATTATGATAAGTGTAATGATGTGGTAATGAATGATTGTAGTAAAGATAAATACATGTTCGACGGTTAATTGTTTCGTGATCATTAATAGTGCAAGCAATTATTTAGAAATATACAAGAGTTTATGAACGGGGTGGCGCAACGTAAGTTCTTGTGAAATTGCTGTGTCGATATTTTGACGTTGTATAGATAACAATTCCGTTAATGATAAAAAATCGGCCAAGTGCGTGTCGGGCCACGCGCAGTGTAGGGTTCCGTAGTTGCGAATGACAACTTTGAGTTCACACTCGCACCTTACAGTTTAACGACCAAAAACATCTAACTACAATGAAAATTGTATGAAATTTTACATTTTCCAGTACATTTTATAAGTTGGTTGCCTATAACTTTTTAGTTTGTACTTAGTACTCAGCTCTGATAGTGTTCCTTTCAAATTCAGTATATATGTTATGGTAAATTTGATTAATTAAAAATTATTAATAATTTTCTTATATTATTAATAATAACCTAGTGTTTTGTGAAATGTGAATAATTCATTGAAATTAATTACTTTTTGTAGTTATTATTAATAATTAACTACAAACATTGGTAAAAGTAATAAAATTAAATAAGACCCTAAGTTTTGTTGTACAGCAGGGATTTTCTTATAATATCACACACAGTCTTATAATTGTACTTGTCTCAGATAACACAAATAAACACTTGTTTGTGTTCAGTTAATGTTAAAACTTGTTTTAAAACAAGGACCCACTTGTACTTGTTTAAAAAATAGAGATATTATATCATTCGCGGTTTTATTCAACAAGTTGTAATTTTAAATAATTAAACCGACTGCAATTTTTTCTAATAGCTGAAACATACTTATATCTCTATTTTATATAATTACTGAACCGATTCTGAAAAAACTTGCACTGTTCCCTAAAAAAAAAATAACCGTCATCCAGCGTTTTGCTTAGTATCGATCGACCGCCACTCGTTATTAAGCTTACGCGTGGTGACATAACTTCCAGGTAGAACCCTACCTGCCCTATGGATTTCATCAATCAATGGGTCATCAGCCAAAGGGTCAAATCACATTGGAACCCACTAGGTTCCATGTATCTCATTGGGTTCAATGGGTCCGATTGGATCCCATTAGGTCCCATCGGTACCATTGGGTTCCATTTTGGCACCATCCACAGAGAACAAGTGTTCAAGAACGAGTGAATACGCAATGATTGCTGACGTCACAAAGAGTGGCGGATCGATTCTACCGGTTTAAAAATTGAGCTCCAGGTCTTTTTAAGTCTCCACTGCTGGAGTACTACTCTCTGTACTACCAGACCCATATATTAGTCAGAGGGCTTACGTTTGTTTTTAAAAAATTATTACATTTATCGGTATTAAGGTTACATTATTAATAATCACCGACAAGTGTGATTAATTTCTCACTTTTACCTCGACTTTCGGTAATTATTAATAATGATAGACAATTATTAATAATTTTCAATTAATCACTCTTACCATAACATATATACTACTGCTGTAATTTTTTTCACGTATCCATATATAACCGTTTAGCAGATAGAGGGTGGGGACACTTACCTCTAACAAAAATTTGCATTTTACGATACCCCACAAGATGGGTAAATAGAGAAAAAAAATTATTCCACCACTTTTTTTTACCGTAAAAAAAATTTTTTTTTCAAGATTTTTTCTGCCACTTTTTTGCCATGATTAATATACATACCCATACCAAATTACAGCTTTCTAGTACTTATGGTCTCTGAGTAAAACCGCGGAAGGACAGACAGACAGACAGACATGGCGAAACTATAAGGGTTCCTTGTTTACTACGGAACCCTAAAAACGGCCTAGAGTGGGAGAGTAATAATAATAATAATAATAATATAATAATCCTTTATTTCAGGCAATAATATTGTACCTACAATTACGTACAATATCAGAGGCCCATATCATATATACCTTAGACTAACATACATATAATACAATATAACTTAAAACTAGGTCACACGTTGTGTCGGCGACGTGAGGCGCGGGGCTTCAGCAGGTAACCGTATAATATAATAATCGTCTAGATTAGATAAGCTCGTTCATCGTGAGAAACCCTCAGTTTTCAATAAGTCCGTCCTTGGATAAAATGTAGTACCTATATGTACACTGCAGAACAACTGCCTTCATGGATATTAGGGCATAGAACACGCGTCAATTGAGTTTAGATTTGTGGCCCCTAATAGACATTCAATCTTAATTGTATTACATTTCATCATCTTCATCCTCACTCTATTTTTGACTATGTTCTCTATTGCCTAGAGAAAACATAAGGGAGTCGGTCGTCTCTGATACTGATAATATTTACATTGTTGTTTGTGGTAGTATAAGTTGACTATTAAGAACCCCATGCGCATACCAAACGAACACATTTTTTTGTCATTCCCCATTCCCCATTGACATAATAACGAATATGTTGTCCGGTTGGGATGGCTGATGTCCGGGCAGCGGGCACTTCCGGCGCGCCCGGCGCACGCTCTTGGCTGGGAACCGATCGCCACGTTTACGGAGGGCAAACAAATTTACTGGGTCAAGGCTTCGCTGTTTGTGAATGGCTGGCCTGGACGGTGCGCGCTGCCCGCTCGACTTCGGTTGTAGCGAATTGAGAATAATTACGCCCATTATACTACTCACGTTCCACTATTGTTGTAGTTAAATTCGTCGGACTCCCTATTTCACATTTCCCATAGTTAAATCTTAATTTAGATAAACGACGTAAATTTTAATAACTGTATTTAGTAAGCTACTTGTAAGTGGTGGTAACAATTGCACATTTTCCAAAAAATATACCTACTTCACATATAAGTAAAACTGTCGTTCAACCCTTTAGCCTTATTAATTTTCGTTGCATTGTTACATTATGTTATCAGAACTTTAATTCATAAAATTTACGCAAAAATCACAATTACATTAATATCTCTGATACACTCGCCAATATGCTTATCTTAATTAGGACCGGGCGCATATGTACGTAAACACAGTATTATGACTCGTATATTGTATATACGTACGGAACTACAATACGTATTACATTCATTATTTCTTTCCTATTCATTTCATAAATTAGTTTTTCATTCGATCACTGATGAATGAATTGATGATGATATTTACCTTTCATACACTGCGATCTTACTGGGCTGCGATGCGTATAGTTAGTTCAACAAAATCTTCGTAGGTATTGGGGGACATATAATTGTTTTGTTGTGTATAAGTATTTTCTGTGCAGTACTTAGATGTTTGTGATCTACATATAGTGAGGCAATATTAAATGTTTCGGCCATGGGCGTCATAGGTACGTACCTATGACGTTTCCTCGAAATTATACAATATGTGTCGGCACGAGCGCGTGGTACCTACCCAACTATTCATACACACGGTATCACTTCCGCTGCTTTCACGTGCACATTGTCCTGCCTGCAGCAATCCGTGTAATCTGTGTTATGAACTGCGCCCGCCTTTCAATCAAATACCGTACTATGGATAGATTCTTGTGTTTTCTGATGCTGTCTACTTTTGACTGACGTCAAATAAACGTCATACATAAGGTAATTTTTTTTTGAGAAATTTGAAAATTAGATTCCCTTTCCTTACCAAAGTAGATAAATGCTTTAAAAACGAATTTTATTTAAAATCTATTAATTTCTTCCAATGATCTCAAATAATATGAAGTCATCGAGACATACAAATTAACGCAATTAAAAAGCGCAAAGATATGGTTTTGCCTTTTGTTATTCCCATTTGGTAATCGTTTAAAGAGGGAGGCATAATTTTGTCTGCGTCGCTTAAGGGAGGGCGGCACTGCGGCGGCGCGAACGCCGGATGCATATCCGCCAAGTAAGCACCCGCGCGGAACGTCCCTTCCGCTACACCCCCTCACTATTCACTTCTTGAAAAGAATGAATGAAAAGCCAAGTAATACGAAGCAATCGAAACTTTGTGTCATACATAAACAATTGGTGTTACTATATAAATTCCTCGCGGAAACAAGCCGTCTCGGCAGTCTCGAATAGCTGCTGCGGCATTTTCATGAATGCATCTCAAAATTAATGCGTGACTCAGTTCGGTACGCAGTCAGGTTATTCTTGGTTGATCTATTTCAGTCACTCACCTTTTACCTTTATTTGTTATTTTGTAACTGACAAGTTAACTGGGTATTAAAATTTTAGAGTGTAATATGGGACTGGACAGTATTATTCCTAATTCTTCTATACAATAGTGGTAATGTTATTCTTAACTCTGATTAACGAGGTCATAATAGCTATTTATCTCAAAATTGAGAATTTCAAATATTGAGGCGATCCAATAATATTTTTTTACGGCTCATTGTTTGCGATTACCTCTTACCCAATATTTACTATGTCCGCAGGCAGTCTAATTTGTGAGTAAGCACAATGAATGTGTTAAGAACTTCAGACGTGTTTATCTTGTATGACAGGGTGTTATTCGTTAATGAGCGGAAGCGATAATGATTTAGTGACCCTAGAGGTGAGGCCGGCTCGGTGGATATCGAAGGAAATGTCACGTCATTCGTCAAACGAGTTAACTTAATGGGTTCTTTGTCTTGTGATATGTTATCAGTGGGCGCTTACTACGCCAGGGGACTGACCAAGCGAGTGCTTGTTACAACTTGTACGCTTCCATGATTGGATTATCTCTGTGGCTCAATGGTACGAACCACGGTCAGGTCAAGATGGTAAACGACTCTTGTCAGATTTGCCTGCATTTGAGTCTTAGACGATTATCTATCTTTTTTCAAAATATAAGAATGGTTGGAAGAGTATATTACGACCACAGAATTAATAATAGTACTCCACGACACAAGTTCACAACTTTCAGTGAGTCTAGCTTAATCTGTGTAATTTGTTCCTATTTTTATTTTGATTGCGGCGATGTCGTTGAGTTAAGATAAGTAAATAAAGAAATTAGGACTGAATCACGCTTTTATGGGAGGGAAAAGATTCTTAATATTTTTTATACTTTGTTAAATTAAAAAAAAAGCGAAAATATAACAGAAAAAGTTGATCGATATGTAGTTAATTTTGTTTAACTTGTAGTATAGTGTAGTTATAAAACAGAAAATGAAACCCAAGGACGACTGCTTCAATAAAAATTAAATTATTGTCTATATTTGGTTGGTAGGTTAGTACCTACCTAAACTAGTGTTCCATGCCTCTCCATAGCTGGCGATTCTTATTATCACAGTCTGGTGTAAATTACTAACACATACCAAATAGGATATAATAACAGCATAGCGTTGTTTTGCCCTTAGTTGGTTAAATAAGAGCAAAACTTTTTGAAAAAAAAAATATAGAACAAGAATCTTAGACTTATTTACGGCAACGAATATCTCTATGCTAACCAGAGAAATGATAAAAGCCACTGACTAAAGAAAAAATATCATTCCTCTGCTAGACGGTGCCGAGTTCCTAGCCAACGGCAGACGACGTGACGCTGCGATACTAATGACCTGATATTTCTATGAAATACCGAAATTTTTTGACAAAGATTACACTGAGAAGAAACGCTGTCCCTCGGCTACTGAATTTAGCAAAGTGTAAACGCTTTATGTGAGTAACTTCAATAAATATTATCCGAGAAATCAGAACGAACTGACGGCGCTGCCATCTGCAAGTTCGGTTCATATTCATGACAGTAGATGACGTGGCGCTTCGCTGTGACATGTCGGAGCGACACGCCGTGTGATGCTGGCTGTCTGCTGCCGGCTACGAACTTGTACCTTCAAGAATCTAAGTCTCATTCAATCAAGTATTTCTTTTAAAAAAACTACTAGCGTAACTCAAAAGTCGAGAACCATAGAATCCTAAACTGCTTAAAATAATACAGGAGCAATTTCGAATTGAGAACGTCGTAAAAAGCGGTCTGTAATATCGTAGTGGCTGCAACGGAAGCTTTTAAGTGATAAATTGGTCCGGAACCCCGTGGCACGTAAAACGATGGCCCGCCAGCCGCCAACGGCCACCGGCCACCGGCTAACATGGCTTCCTCGTAAACATTAAATATAGTACCACCTACTATTATTCTGATATCTATGATAGCATGTATTCTTTCACGCCAATTTCCATTAGTCGGCTCTAAATGCAGGTTTGTCAATCGTATCGATTTTTGAGAGTTCCAAACCAAAGTTCTAACTTTTGACATATCCCTTCTAATTGAGTGTTCTCTAGAATCCATGCTCAGCTACTTAGGATGTTTCGAAACCCGCGTCCGCTAAGCTCCTACTCACTTTGGCATGTACCTAATCAATGAAACGAAATCTGTATTATATTTTAATGTATCTTTTACTCATAGTCAAAAGTAAGAGTTATGAACAACTACTATAGTGCCTAATTTGCCGCCGAATAAGGGTGACAGATAACTTTGCGCCGGCTGACATAATGACCAATAATAAAATCCTCGTTGTGTTTTAATTTTTTAAATTCTCAATCAGATTCGTCGCCTCTATCCAATATGAAATTTCAGTCAAAACATGTATTACTAATCTCAAGACATGGCATTTCCGACATACCTCAATCATACCGCTTTCTCATTGTTTAAGCATATCAAACATGTATTTAGTATTTTTAGTGAGCGTGCGTTGATGTACGCTTTGTGGCCTACTTCGGAACACTCACCAATATTAGGTTACGTGCGGTCGGCGCTCCATATATCTTTTTGGGTTTGTTTATCCGCTATCAGGTGGAGTCAGCCGACACTTATGTTTTCCCGCGACTTCGTCCGCATAAATTACCCACTTATAATGTAGCTTTTTTTGAGACTATATAATCAGTCCGGTATTATATAAGTTTATCTATTATAAACAACACACAAACATTCAATATCTTTCATAATAATATTAGTCTAGATGTATGCACATTTATATTAATCGGTTTCATTTTATATATACATTTTTAGGGTTCCGTTCCTCAAAGGTAAAAAATTATTACTTGTTAACCGACTGCACAAAACATATAAAGGCATGTTTTTTGTGCTCCGTGCCACTGTCAGTCTGTCAAGACCTTTTTCCTGGGAACAATGATCCTTTTTATCACGAACGCGTGGACGTATCATGTCAAAATTATAATTTAAATATTTAGTCTCCTGAAAAATTGCGAACAATAACTATAGGGTATTTCCCGGTGACCTAGATCAGTGAATTTGGCATGATGCAAGGTCTTATAGCACAAGTTCAGGAAAAATCCATAAATTGTACATTTGCAATTCATACTGAAAAAACAAAACAAAAGGTTTTGTCTTCAAAACCAACCCCCAGTTGGTTTTGTACAAAAAATATTTTGCGAGTCCGACTCACACTTGGCTGTTTTTTTTTTTATTTCTACATTTTTAAAGCAATAGAAGATTGATAAATACAGTTTTCCACTTAATAGTTTACCCAAAAAAGTTGTCAAGCGTTGAATCAGAATTGCATCGAGTCGGCAGCCCCGCGCCCCGCCGCGGTTCCGCCTCCGGTTTATAAATACCGGGCGGCGCCGGAAGCGGCGGGCACGACCGCCTGACGCACCGATGCACCGACAGATCGACACCCTACATGTGCACTCGATGCTACCTTACCTACTGCTCGATATGCCGGCAGACTTCATAAAAAGTGCCCCCTTCAGGCGCATATCTAAAATAGATCCTGTCAATATTGAGAGCGATTGCTGCTGTAATGTACTGTAGATCCGGATATGGATTCGAGTCATATGAATTATTTTATGTAATACGTCATAGTCGAATCCGTTATTGGTCTTGGTATTAACGTCTGTTCTAAGTACTCGTGTCTATAGTCTGTATGTTGTACCACGGGAAAAAGTTACAGCGGTACTACGGTAAAATGTGACACTACCGAAAGCGAAAAGTAGAAACGTGTACCTTAATAAAATTGAAATCGGTTTAAAATATTACAGGAAAAACTAACGTACGAATAGGGATATGCATGAAAAAAATATGTGTTATCTACCAGTTCCAAAAATATTCAATAGTAAAGTACTAAAAGTAAAAACAGAATAAAATTTGGTTGAAAAACGAACGAGATAAAATGATTTTATAAAAATATTTTTATCTCACTCGCGAAAACACTCTTTTATATGGCAAATGTGTATGATATATACTTTGACGTCACTAGTCCATATCGGACTTCTCTTTCTTATTTAAACAAAGTATCACATCTTCGTCGCTAATTAAGATGTTTTAAAAGTTCTTTCATATTTTTTTTCTGTGGTTATTAGGGATTATACTAAGCAAATAAAAAAATTACGTGCATATTATCTATTAAATTACACAGGGATAACAACAAATGTATAATTACACATTAACTTAAAAAACGACCATGAATGCAATGATTCAATAATTTAGTAATATTTTTTCCTGAATAATACGGTTATTTTTAACACACCGAGGAATTTCATGAGGGAATCCCAATCAATAATTGTGCTTACATTTAATTTATTTCGATTCATATATGTTGTGGTTCCACCTTTTACTATTCTTACTTACTATTCCGACATTATATGCATTGAAACATTGCATTGAAATGAATAAGAAACAAATAAGATTTGATTAAACATTTTGTTTAATTAGTAATATAAATTTCAAGGTAGATCAAAAAAATATTTCTTAATTAGAAATAGGGTTTGTAACGTTACTATTCAATACCACGTGTTTCATGTCAGCTAACTAACAAATATAATTTCACGGGAGATGCGTAATATTAGTGCGAGTGTGACTAACTTTCACCTTTAAATAGCGTGGCCCACGCACGCCCATACGCACTGCGCGGACTCACAACAAATAATAGCTTGCACACTTACACCACAGCGAATATTTGATCCACCTCTTACGAAACTTCCCTACCTCTAAAAACACTCGTACTGCGAAGGCTACGCTTTAGTCTCTAAAATAAAATAAAAATAAACGAAGCACTGAGAATTTCCATTTAGCTAAATAATAGGCTATAAACGCAACCGGCTTGTTTTATCTACACATCAATTAATTCAGAAATTGGGCCTTATAAAGCTTTATTTGTCATTACCTTGCGGCGGTTCCCTTAATTGATGCCTTTTATTATCCTGGCCTGCCGATTCCATTTGTGGCATTGCGAATCGAAAATTAAGGTGCACCTGGGTTTTATTAGAGCCAATCTGCAGGAGGCATACCAGGACATTAAACAACTCCATAATACGTCCAAGCAGGCTATTACATTAAGTTAATTTAAAGATATTGGGTAATGCTATGCGCGTGGGGTGTTAGTGAAATGCACAGGCAGGCTTCCCACATCGATAGGGCTCGGCAACTTAATGAATATCTAGTTGCAAATGCTTGAATGTATTTGAGGCACATTTATTTCAAACAAATTAATTAGAAATACTTAGTTGAAGTCTACCAAAATAGTTTAGGAGAGAAGTAGTAATTTAAACTTTTGTTTCAGCCCGTTTTTCGGTGAGGAGTTCCAGTTTGAAGTACCCAGAAGGTTTAGATATTTATCCATTTACGTGTTCGACCGCGACAAACACCTCAAACAAGACAAGGTGCTCGGCAAGGTGGCTATTAAACGAGAGGACCTCCATCGGTACAACAACAAGGACCATTGGTTCGCGCTGCGGCCGGTCGACGCTGACTCGGAGGTGCAGGGCAAGGCGCACATCGAACTTTCACTCGAGGACTCGAGAAAGCGGTTTCGAGTGGAGCCGAAGCCGCCAGACCCTGACCCGGCTGCCGACAACTGTTCGGCAAAGACCAAAGGCAACAACTTCGTCAGAATATCCGAATATTGTAAGGAGAGCATGAGATTCGGCTCGTGCTCGAGCTCCACGAGCAAGAAATTACTGAGTGCGGCGGCGACGGAGCCCACGTTGACACTGTCGCGGTCGGAGAGCCTGAAGGACCGAGCCCAGTGGGGCAAGCCCCGGACGAAACCACCGATGCACGCGATGTCGGAATCGGACACGTCGCCCACACCCACCGCCGCCGACTACTGGTCGGACCCCGAGAGGCACTGTGCGGCGCGCGTCGGCCCCGACACGCTGCGCCTCCGAGTGCTGGAGTGCTCGGAGCTCACCACCAAGAACGGACAGTGCGATCCGTTTGCTCTCGTCACGTTGTTGTACTCGAACGGGCGAAGAGTAGAAAGACGTACGAAACCAAGAAAAAAGACTGTAAACCCTCAATTTGATGAATTTTTCTGTTTTGATCTCGTAATGGATTCTGATCCAAAGGACAAGGACGGTTCGCAATCGGTAAGTTGATGTCAATACGCTTTTGCATATCTGCTTATTACTAGCTAGTTGTTTTAATACAATTCTAACGGGTTGTTGTTTGCAGCCGGGCGTGGCGTGCGAGGCGAGAGTATCGGTGTGGCACGACGCGGCCACGCCTGTCTTCCTCGGAGAAGTGCGGCTGCAGTTACGGCAGCCCGCACCCTCACCTTTACGTGCATGGTAAGATATTTCTAACATCTGTTTTATCACTTAACCACTAAAATGCATGAACGTTTGAGTTATGTTTATAATATGCCACCAGTCTTGGCATGTGTAACGTAGAATTCCATATCATAGGTTCTTCCTAACGTCGCGGGCGGGAGGCGCGCTGTCGCGGGGCGCCACGCCGCCGGGCACGCGGCTGTCGGCGGCGGGCAGCGCCACGCTCGGCTCGCTGCGGCTGCTGCTGCAGTACACAGTAGACCACGTGTTCCCACTCGAGCATTATAGAAAGCTAGAGGAGCTATTTCTACGCAGCGTACACCAAAAGGTATGCTCTGAGTAACAAATCCTTGCAAGCGTCAAAATAACCATTAACCAAATTGCGAGCCCTATAATAGGTAATCAAACATGGCCCAAAAAAAGACTGATTGGCTTGGCACATAAGTAAAACAAAGAACCTAGTAAACTTAAAATGTTGTACGATTCATATATAATTGATAGAAAAGTAATAAGTAAGACTCCTAGTTAATTTTTTTCGTTGCTGTTTTTCAGCCTATCACGGCGTCTGCGGTGTACATCCTGGGCGAGATCGTGGCGAGCAAGACGGACGCGGCGCAGCCTCTGGTGCGGCTGTTCACGCACCACGACCTCATCGTGCCCATCGTCAAGGAGCTGGCGGACGCCGAGATAGCCGTGCTCACGTGAGTTTACCCTTTTTTATGTCATAGGACGGCAAACGAGCAAGCGGGTCACCTGATGGTAAGTGATCACCGCTGCCCATGGACTAATGTAACACCAGGGGTATGACAAGAGCGTTGCCGGCCTTTTATTTTTACCTCCCCAGAGGGAAGGGGGGATAGGCCTCCGGCGCTCTCACTCACCGAACGAAGCATAGAAGCCGTAAAGCTACTACTCAAACGTCGATTTTCTGTGTGAGAGTGTGGTACTTCCCTGGACGAGCCGGCCCATTCATGCTACCAGCTAAAGTGATTTTCGCCGGTAGCGTGGCTCTACCACAACTAAAAATACTTCATTACTGTTTATACATACATTCATATTACCAAGTCTTTATCCCTGGCGAGGTAGACAGAGCCCCGGGTCATAAAACCTAAAGGCCACGATTAGCATGATAGTGTTTAATAGTGATGGGTACTCTTCCATGCTGGTTTGGGAGAAAAGGAAAAACATACACCAGCTGCTTATCTTCCCGCGCAGACCGTAAAAGACGGTCAAGGGATTGGGCGAAAATCTAAGGAATCACATCAATAGGCGCTGGGAACCACATGGTATACAACAGTAATGCTAGCCTTACTGTTGTATACCATGTGGTTCCCAGTACAGTAGAATAGGACCACTCCAAGCCTTCCCGTGGATGTCGTAGAAGGTGACTTAGGAAACAAGCTAAACAAAGCTTATAAACATTAGAGAGATCTCTCCAACCCGTCTGGCCAGCGTGGAGAGCGCAGGCCAAATCCTCTGACGTCTCTGGCTAATATATTGCTCTGGTAGTACAGAGAGTCGTGCTCCTACATTGACAGTCTTTCTTTTCTATTCGTGTCGGTGGCAAACCAATTATTTTTAATTTATATTTTTCCCTCCCAAAATGCAGCCACTTAGATGGCGTTAGGGTTAGTTATCATCAGATCATCCAATGTACAGGAGCAGGAGCACACAGAGCAAGACAATAAGTGGGACATTGTTTGGGGGAGTCTACATTCGCACAACTCATCAAAGTTGTTAGTAAACCCGCATCTAGACACCGGCCTGAGTCCGAAGTCTGTTTAAAGACTTCCAGGTCTGTGACAGTGAGACTAAAGAAGACCTGATGACGATGATGACTGTTTATCCTCCATGATGTTAGTCTTTGGGAAGCGTTATCAAGTTAAAGCGGTATATGGACTAATTATGTTCGTAAAGCACGAAACTTTTGGGCGAGGTCTGACCAGATGATGGGTGGAGTAAGGCCTATTAGTGGCCTAAAATAGGGAAAAGAAGCGTTGGACGTCCTCTTATGAGATGGGTCGACAACATAGTCTAAACTGGACTTGCTCCTGCATGAGAGCAGTCCGAGACGTGGATAGTGGTAAGAATAGGGGCCTCAGCAGTAGGCAAATGAGCTGGGATGGTGATGATGATTGGGATGAGGATAGAAAGATGTCTTCTCGGAAATTTCCTAGACAGATTACCTAAACATGTGGCCACTGAAAAACCTATTCTTTTGTTCTTATTGTATGTAGCGATTTAGAAATCTTGGTGGGTTTCGTATTGTAACAATAGTTTATAAAATGACTTACGACTTTGCTCTTCATAAAAAGAAATATTTTTAGTGACGCGACGACAATATTCCGCGGCAACACCTTAGTATCCAAAATGATGGATGAGGCGATGCGACTGACCGGTGCCTCGTACCTGCGCTCGGTGTTGCGGCCCACCCTCGCAGCCGTGCTGGCGGAGAAGCGGCCGTGCGAGATCGACCCCGCGCGGGTCAAGCCCTCTGCCGCCGTCACTGCCAACCTCGCCAACCTCAAGGAGTACGTCGAGAGGGTGAGTTTTTTTCTGCAAATTTTAAATGTAGAGTAACTGCCATGTTTGGTGGATCTGGAGATCGAGATACCGAAAAATATGCAGCAGCTAAAAATAATTTATAAAACTATAGAAGTATGTGCTCCTAGCCTAAAGTCATAATAATGTTCGTGGACACGACCGTACGTTTTGGACTCCGTAAGGAGTGATTCAACCCGTCGATTTAAACAACTTTTCTCATATGTGACCAATGCTGGGTCAAAAAGTCAAAATTTTTGACTATTCCGTACTAAAATATTTAGTTACTCGGTCGCTTTGTATGGGAATGTCAAAAATTATTTTGAGTTGCCAGCATTGGTCCTATAGAACACGTTGTTAAAATTGACGTGCTGATTCACCCTTAAAGGGTTAAGAACGATTAATATTTCAACTTAAGGTCTATAGTGCTGCTATCTAGTGGTGAGCTTTTCCGTCATTCAAAACCCTCATTTACCCCTAATGGGTGTTTAAATAAAATTAATCACTTAACAGTGTTAGGTTTATAAATAATGTAATAAACGTGATAAATCCCTATTAAAATAATCCTGATGGGTGTGTTTGTGGGGGGCAGGTGTTCGCGGCGATCACGTCGTCGTACGCGATGTGCCCGCCGGCGATGTGCCGGCTGTTCGACGCGCTGCGGCAGTGCGCGGCGCGCCACTTCCCGCGCAACGCCGAGGTGCGCTACTCCGTCGTCTCGGGCTTCATCTTTCTGAGGTTCTTCGCGCCCGCTATTCTCGGGCCTCGGCTCTTCGACCTCACTACGGAGCAGATCGTAAGTGATTTTTATAAAGATCTAGGAGTTTCTGACACATTCGTTAGATTCCTTTTTCGTCAGAATAAATTACATTTCTTTTAGCGCTTGAATACTCGACGGTATCTTAGGTGCATCTTTACTAAAATCGTTCTCAAGTCTCGTTCTTTCACTGTTTAAACAATATAAGAAGACCTATGCAGTCTGAGATTTAAGATTGACGTCATCATTAGGTCTTATTTGTTTCCACTGCATGATCGCAAGCCTATCGGTACTACCAGAGCCATATATTAGCCAGAGAAGTCAGAGGATTTTGCCTACACTCTCCATGTTGCAGAGGTGTCTTTGGTGTTTATAAGCTTTGTGTAGCTTGTATTTCCTAAGTCGCCTTCTACGTCATCCACGGGAAGACTTGGAGTAGTCCTATTCAACTCTGCTAGAAACCCACGACAAACGTTTTCGTCAGAATAAATTATATTCCTATAAGAAAGAAAACAAGGGCAAAATTATAACAGGAAATTCCCGAATCAAAGGTTTTTATGCACAGCGTTACGGCCTATTCAACGGTAGCATTTTTAGGTCATGGCCGTAAAACACGCATGTCATTAATTTTAATAGAGAAACGTCTTTGCTATTTTATACTAAAATCATAGATATTATAATCTGGAATTGATGTCTCATTTGGAGGCATGCGCTCTGGCAAACGCTCTGACAATATAAATATCTATTTAATATAGCACTTAGCGCCATCTGTCTATAGTTGGATCTAGTTTTATGAAACTTTTTGGCATATCAAAGATGATAATCACATTTGGCACAGAGTTGGCATGGCACATCAAAAACGAGATACCACCATGCTATAATTTAAGATATATTTAACAAAAAACAATAACCGACTTCAACCCTATCAATTTGTTTGAATAAGCATAAAAATAAAATGGAAATAAGTGTAGACCAAACGGCATACTTGTAAAAAAATGTTTGGTTTTTGTGTATGTTTTCCAAAAGTCCTAGACACATTTCGATGAAATTTTATGGGACCATTTGTAAAGTATTACCTATCGAACAAAAAAAGAATTTCTTAAATCGGTCCAGTAGTCTTCGAGTAATCGGGGAACATACGAGTTAATAAAAAAAGATTCCGACGAATTGAGAAACTCCTCATTTTTTTAAGTCGGTTAAAAAAGTGAATCATTCCAGGACCCCCAAACGAACCGTACGCTGACGCTGATCTCAAAGACCATCCAGTCGCTGGGCAACCTGGTGAGCAGCCGCTCGGCGCAACAAGTCTGCAAGGAGGAGTATATGGCGGAACTGTACCGCAGCTTCTGCACGCCCAGACATGTGAGTCGCCACTTCTAACTGAACATCTGCAAACAGTGTCTTAACTCTACTGAGTTCTTGGCGGGAATTTTAGCGGACTACACGGTGTTTGTTTAAGATTGTTTTGCAAATTGATTCTAGTGGACTTTATAATGTGAAATTGGTGTTTTTGGTGTTATAAATGCCCATATTTAAGAACAATGTGTAGAATAACTAAAATAGACTGTCATGGTGCGGCTGTAGTGAGATTTACATAGCAGCTGGTGGTTGTCCGCCTTGCTGCGTCGTCAATTATTATACCAGTGGATTCCCGAAGAGTTGTCGCCAAGGGCTCCGTGAAAGCAACAAAATGAATAACACCATTTCGTTGACAAATCGCCAACTGGCGAAATAAATGAAGAAAGGCTCTAAAAGACGCGTATCCAAGGCCGTTAAACAATTAATGGAAAATAATTGCTGCTCTGCTCTCGGTCTGTGCTGACCCTAAATGCTTCGTAGCTAGCTTTTACCACAGCAGGGAATGTGACTGTCGCTAGCGCGTTACTAGAGACGCCTTTTCAACACATTTCATACGAAACTAGCGTATCGGAGAGCGCTACTGTTTATCAAGTAGAAATGCAAAAAGTTCTATTTTCTACTTCTTTGTGATATATTTTACGTCTGATTTTTATTTATTAACCTTTTTGTTGTAATTATAAAACTATATCACAACACATTGGGGCATATTTACGTTTCTTTAAGCACGAATTGACAGGCCGAGTACGCGACTTTCGCCTACTGGCCGAGCGCGTGCTGACGCGGTATTATTATTACTTTCGTCTCTAAAAGGCGCGGGCGAGATTCCGTGTTCTGTGACCTGAACCGTGCAGGGATGGCAACATAAAACTTACTGTAACCAAAACAATATCATCAACAAGAGTTACCTTATGGTGCTCCCACACTGCTGTTAAAAATGTTTACAAACATTTTCTAACATTCAAATAAATGTCAGTCATATTTATAATCAACATTTGTTGTAATATTTTTTTTTATTTTCATGCTATTATGCATTTTTATCATGTTAGAAAATGTTTGTAAACATTTTTGACAGCAGTGTACCATTACTTCATTTTGACGTGAAAAGTGCCTGCAAGGGCCTATTTTCTGAATAAACGTTTTGAATCTTTTTGAATCTTTTGAATCTTTGAATCTTCGTTGAAATTTGATTCCATGCGTAGCGCCAAATTGCGGTGCAGGCTTGATCAGATTTGAAATAATTGTGTCGTTTGCAGGTGCAAGCGATAAGGCAGTTCTTGGAAATAATCTCCACCAGCTCGGACACGCAGAACAACAATGTTCAAGAGACGCCGGTGCTGCTCAAAGAAGGGTAAGTGGCGTTTGCGTATCCCGCAGAATCATCATCGGAAGCCTAACGAAAGTTACTTCGAAGTAGTTTTCACTCTATGTTCCCTGCTTGAAGGTTTTTAAACAACTTCAGAATAAGAAGGTTTTCAAATCCTTGATATTTATGTATATGTTCCCCAGTTGCTCGAGACACCTAGACCGATTTGTAAAATTCTTTCTTATTTGGGTATTCTTCCCCCATCCGAAAGTTAAGAGCTAGGCTCTAGTTGGTGTCAATTAATTTTTGGCTGTGATAATGTAGTACCTAGTTAACTAGTGTGCACGATTTTTTGATGACCCAGAAGTAGGGTAATGTTTTTCACGCGTATGTATGTATATATCTCTATGTATGTATGTATGTTCTGATAGATCTGATTCTGTAGCCATAACAGCTTGACCGATTTTGAAGTTGAGGTGTCATTAAATTCGTATTTTTCCCCGGAGTGTAGTGTCATAGACTATTTCACGTCAGCAAAAATCAATATAGTAGACGTAAACTGTCAAAAAGGCAGACGGGCCTTTTATTTTTTAAATTATCCACTTTTCTCTCTCGGAAGCAAGTAGTGGTTAATGAAAATAACAGTTCTTGAGATTCAGGTTTATGTTCAGATAGGGCTACTAACTTTCCATTTCATCAAAATCGGTTTAGTAGTTAAAGCCAGCTTTTAACTGCAAGATAATCATTCATATTTATTTACGTTATATTTTTGTCCGTGCGTCCTTTGGATAAGATATGGGTAAGTTGTATGTAGTCATCAGATAAGATTATTATTCAAAGTTTGTGGTCTGGATAAAAGAACCCATTTTTATTTAGATAATATTTATCTAATCATATGGAGTTACCAATATTGGTTGTGTGATTTCGATTTAAAAGCTATGAGTTAACTAGCGCCATCCGTGACTTCATTCCTTTTATTACTAAATCATTAAATTACATTTTTTGATCTGATTCAGGAGTAAAATTACAAAATGTCGGTATTTTCGCTGATCTAATCATCCTAAATGGAGAGTTTTGGCCGAACTTTGGGAAATTATAAGGTCGCTTGTTTTAGGGGTCCTTCCTAGGTTCTTAGTTTGCCTTGTACTTTGATAAGTCAGTGTAGTTAGATCAAATCTTCTGACTGCTACATATGGCACTGGTAGTACAGAGCGGGTCGTGCTCCTGAAGTGGAGCCTTAAAAAGACCTGATGATGATGATGACAAAGACTTACTGAGGTAGGTGTGCCCTACTCCAAGAAACAGACATATAAAAGCACTCGTTTCAAGTGACGTGGACGGCTTCCTACGGTACAGAGTTTAGGTGTAGCTAAGCGCTACGGTGTTAATTAGCTTCCTTTAACGCTTCAGAGTTTGGAACATATGGCTCGTCTACCTCAGCTTGTGTTGAATTTAACGTATTTTAAATTCAATACACAAACCTTAAGAGGTGACTTAGCCCATCAACATGAACAACTCTTGATATGGAAACAGCACTGTGAACTCAAAAAAAATTGACATACCCAACCCATACAGAAGTGTCCAGCTGATCGGATCAAATGTATTTAAAAGGTAAAAATAATATTGAATTTTCTGCATTGGTCCCATAACCAACTTGTTCATGTTGATGGGCTGAGTCAGTCTTAAAGTTTGTATATTGATTTAAAATAAGGGTGTATATAAGTCTTTGGAAGATGATGCGAATTGTTAAAAAATGTTCTCTATCGGCAGGACGCTGATAAAGCGGTCGGAGGGCGGGCGCGCGGGCGCGGGGTCGCCGCGTCGGCGCTGGGCGCGCGCCGCGCACACGCACGCCAAGCGGAGGCACTTCAGGCTCACCAGGTAACTAGTTCTTTTCAAATTACTTTATTCCTCATAGTGCTAATTAATAAAATAGCTCATACAACAGTATGAGATATAAAATATTTACTTTATTAGTTTTTCAATCTTGTACAGAAATGGCTATCAGATTCCATTATCCTTTTGGGGACCACTCCAAGTCTTTCTGTGGATGTCGTAGAAGGTGACTTAGGAAACACAAGCTGAACAATGGGACAACTCCAACCCGTTCAGCCAGCGTGGAGAATATACTCCAAATCCTCTTTACTGCTCTCGCTAATATATGGTTCTGGTAGTACAGAGAGGGTCGTGCTCCTACAATGAAGACTTAAAAAAAGACCCGATGAAAATGATAACTTTTTCTTACTAAGTCATACTTTAAAATGGACTTGTCCAACCAAACTTAACGATAATTATCAATATCAAATTTGGTGGACATTCACGTAATGTGAAATGTTTTTCAACATTTACACTATAATCCATCTGTGTTGTGTCAGCGGCGAGCTGTCGTGGTCGCGGCTGGGGTCGCGCGCGTCGGCGCACCGGCTGTCGCTGGGCGGCGTGCTGGCCGTGGCGCCCGTCGACTGCCCGCCGCAGGGCGCGCCGCTCGGCGCCAACAACATCTTCCAGATAGGTATGTGCGATTGTGCGGCTCACGAGGCCTTTCGTTTTTTCTCCACTCTAGAATAATGGGGTTGGGAAAGGTATTTAGAATTATATATTTTAAATATGCAAGTTTTGTCTTAAAATAATTTGTAGCCTTTTAAAGCTTTTTACGATAAAATCCCCCTGATTATAGAAATTCTTGGGGGAGGCCTATGTCTAGCAGTTCCGATTCGATTTTTCATCATTATCGTCACAGCCAAGTCCTACGTCAAGCCTGCTGCCGTCCTAGCTCAAGTCTGCTACCTTATTACAGAAAACCTAGGTCCATCAATGTCTGATTGCGGCCAAGACTTGTATAGTGCCTTTCTCAAATAATGCGCGGAAATTCAATCAAAATCTGTATAGATACGTACATATTATCACGTATTAACCCTTACCGAGTAGACGGCCCCAAATTTAATAACAAAACATAGGTATTTTACAGGCTTTGAACTCTGCTTAATTTTCACAAATCAATATTTGCTTGCAGTTCACCGCGAGCGAGTGCTGTACGTGCAGGCGAACAACTGCGTGGAGCGCGCGGAGTGGGTGCGGCTGCTGTCGGCGCTGTGTCGGCACTCGCCCGCCGTGCGCGCGCACCGCGGCTACTACGCCGACACGCACTGGACCTGGTAACTATCATCATCATCATTTCAGCCGCAAGAAGTCCACTGCTGGACATAGGCCTCCCCCAAGGATTTCCAATACTGGTATTTTTCCTGGTAACTATACTCCTATATAAACATTAAAAATTTTCCAGCCACTTCATCTGCGTTTAACTTCACTTCAACATTGGTCCTCAAGGCATTTCGGGACATTTTTATATATTTTTTTTTATTAGTTATTGAATAGTTATTGAAATAATGGTTTGACGCGCTCAAACTTTCTGTATATATATATATATAAATATACATTATTATAAAAGTACCATGAATAAGTAAAATAAACGTTTATAAATTAGATTGTAATAGACACATTACAATCTAATTTATAAACGTTTATTTTCACCAGCTATAACTATGTTTCTGATGATGGATGTACAGAAAGTTTGAGCGCGTCAAACCGTTATTTCAATAACTGCCCTCTTGTTTGTTTGCGTCCTTCGGTTGGTCAAAGTCAAATATTTTTATTGAGATTTGGATAGCGTTTCGAAACGACCACTGGTGAGAAGAAAACGCCGAAACTCAATCCAGACTTGATCCCTACATGGTTATAAGTGAATGTTGTGTTGCAGCTGCGGGCGCGCGGCGGCGGCGGCGGAGGGGTGCGGCGGGTGCTCGGAGTCGGCCACGGAGGCCGGCGACCGCGAGGTGCTGCGCGGGCCGGCCGCGCTGGCGCTGCGCCTCGACCCCGCGCGCGACCTGCAGCGCCTGCACGCGCTGCTCGTCGCGCACGCGCCGCACCTCGACGAGCGCTCGCACCGCCCCACAGGTAACATCTCGCGTCGGATTTCATATTTCAATACATAAATAAACAAAGCGTTGCTTTTATTATGCTTTTACTCCTCCTCATTGACACTTCAAATATCAAATATGTATCGTATTTTTATTTATATATCAGATAACACGACTCCAGAAGATCGTGAAGCAGAAGCGGCTACCTTACGAGACTTGCAAGAGACGATGTTCCACTTGGAGCACCGGCATCGTATCTACCGACGGTCTCTCGCCAGAGAGACAAAATATGGCAGCAAGTTAGTATACATTCTATTATTTTTATTTGTAATATATCTCTCGTACTTTAATTAAAATACTAACCGTTATTCTCGTTTCAGACAAGCGCCGATCGGCGACGACAACTACCTGCACCTGGCGGGCGCGGCGGGGGCTGCGGGCGCGACGGAGGGGGCGCCGTTCCTGTGGCGCGCGTGGCGCTCCGCCGCGCCCTCCGTGGACCTCGACGGCACCGCGCTGCCGCTCGCCGCCTCCGCCGACATCGGCTCCAGCACCGAGTCGCTCAAGCTCGGCCGCCACGGCGACGAGCGCTCCTCCGGCAAGTCCACCAAGTCGGCCGGCAGCGGCTACCTGTCCATGTCCTGCCTCAAGCACGAGCCCTCCGAGGACAGCGACGCGTCGCAGGACAAGCCGGCGCTGCCGCCCAAGCCGGCGCGGCCGGCGCTGGCGCCCGGCGAGTACGTACACGTGGAGCCCCGCGCGCCCGAGCGCCGCAAGGAGCTGCGCTGCAAGGAGTACGAGCTCATGACCGACTTCATGAGCGCGCGCGCCGCGCCCGACGACGCGCCGCCCGCCGTGCCGCCCCGCTCGCGCCCCGCGCCCGCGCCGCCCACGCCTGAGCCCGACGACCGCCCCGCCAGCAAGCTCGACACCGTCTCCAACGACGACAGCCTGCTCGACGAGCTGCAGCGCGACTACTGCGTGCTCAAGGTCTGCGAGGACGACCCCCCCGACCTAGAGCCCGACAAGGATCCTCTCGACGACTCGTGCGATCGGAAGGAGAAGGAGGAGTACGGGAGATTCTCTAGAATAAGTATACAGAGGAAATCTAACCCTATAAAGACCCAGACGAGCGCGACGAAACCGCTGAAGACTTCGAACTCTACATCGAACGTCCAGGAGGCGGGCGCGTCGTCTTCGCGACCGCTCACCGAGCGACTAACGCCGTTCTTTCTGAAGAAGAAGCCGAAGCCGGCAGAGGGGCAGGACGCGAACAAGAGCGCGCGCAGGGAGGACAATCTCATCGGGCGCCTGACGCCGCGCTTCGGGCAATCGCGGCTGTACGGGCGCGGCCAGTCGCTGGAGCTGGCGCCGGCGCCCGACGCGCGCCGCCGCATCGAGCGCTCGGCCACCACCGTGAACATCTCGCGCGAGACGCGGCCCATCAACTCGTCCATCGTGGCCAACCTGAAGTTCCTGAGCCTGCACCGGTACGGTGCGCAGGACGACGTGCAGTGCCGCGCCTTCGTGCGCACGGACGCGGACGCGGGCGAGGGCGCGGAGGCGAGCGGCGCGGCCGAGCGCGACGCGCTGGAGGCGGCGGGCTGGCGGCGCTCGCTGCTGGCCGCCACCAACGACATCCGCCTCTAGCGCCCGCTACACTAGCCTTGTATTTATTTCTCGATATTTTCGAACTTGTTTTCGTCGACCTGAAGCGTGCCTCCTCTAGTTCGTAGTGGCTTCTTCGAAAGAATACCGGTACGTTTAGATATACGATAGCGTAATACTCAAATGGTGCCAAGTGTTGTGCGACCTCGTCGTCGATCGACGACCTCTCATTCCTCTAGCACAATAAATTATAAAATTCTAAATATTATACTGAATATGTTTTCTATGTTTGATGTCTCACATTGAAACTAGCAATATGAAGTAGTATATTTTTGTATAACTAAGTAAATATTAAAATATAGTGTATTTAATTAAATATATTGTATTGCATTAGTATCCATGAAATAACGACTTATATTTCATGTGTCTTCTGACAACGACTAGCGAATATCTTCCGAGTTTCTATTCTACTATATTTTGGTCCGAACATGTACTAATTTTCACACAACTTTTGTCTTACTCCAAAACTCAAATTCTGCACAACAGAATGTACTTAAGTTTGATATTATCAGAAAATCCGTTTATTTTACGAAAGACTATTATTATATTACTAAATATATTGTTAATGATGTGAAGGTACATGAATATCGGCACGGCCTTAGGGCGCTGGCCGCGGGCAGCGACCGGCGCCCCGTTGTAAACACCATTACTTAAACTGTGATTCACTTTACAAACTCGGCTTATCAATTTTAATGTAGTTATTATCTGTACATAATAATTCAGTCAATTGCAAATTATATCGAATACTAAAACTCGTACTGGAGGTACATTTAGATGATTGTGTAGTTTTAAATAATTAATATTTTTGCAATAGTTTCAGAAAACTCAATTTGTATTTTATGTGCATTGTTGTTCTCTGAAAGTGGAGGAAAATTTTAACTTTAAGATTAATAAAATAATGTACAAATTAATATTTCTCAAAAATATACATATTATGTTATTTATTTCACTTATTTTCATTTTGTTAATAAAACTTCACAAACGTTCAAACTTGAATAATGTCTTATTCTTTACTAGCTTCCGTTCTCGGCTTCCTCTGTGATAAAAGTGTGCCAAATATCATTCAAATCCAATCAAGCCAGTTGTGGGTAATCTATCTCATCGGCTAGATTCCAAAAACTATATCATTAGTCCGCCAGTTAGATAGTCCAAAAATATAGAACACGTATTAGTTCATTGAATAAAACATTATAAATATATGTAAGTACCTATAGCCTGTTAAAATTCCGTGTGACGTCACAGTTTTGTACACTTTAGAAAACGATGATGTCACGAGCCCCACTCGTGAAGTTTGATGCAGAAAATGCAATGCGTGAATTTTTGAATTTCCCGCGTTCTGCAAGATTCAGCTTTCGTTGGCTAGACTTTATGATATTTATCATTTACATTGGGATAGGCCTTCGAGCAACACGGCCTCCGTACCGGACGTAGGCCTTTTAGAGATCTTCCCGACTCCCGGGTAAAATTTCCCAAATCTGGCAACTCTGACTGTCAATGGCATTATTTTACGTCAGATTTACCATTGTCAATATCTGTGCCTTATTCACTGTCTTTACAGGGAATAAGGCACAGATATTTGTATAGAAGTCCTACGTTAATGTTCTATTTTAAAAAATCATAATAAAATATTTCTTGTAAAATAAAAGTTTAAAAATATTGAATTATAGACATTTAAGTTATCAAAATTTTAGACAAAAACGTTTTCAACCAATTTTCTACATATATTTTTTTTTCAATGTGTTTCCAGTTTGAGAGGTGACCGTACAATGTGGTCCAAGCGTGGCCCCCATCCCCACCTGCTTAGCATCTACTTTACTTAATACTAGTCTTATTCATATGAGTTGACTCCAGTCTAGGTCTGCAAAGATCGGAATCAGAAAATATAAAATATTACTCATCTTTGCAAAGCATACAATACACATACTCTCTCTAATCTGTGAGTTACAACAACTATTTTATGCCTATATAGTTGCAAAATCATTTAAAAAGAGTGAGAAACCTTTGCACAACTTCTCTTTTACGCATTAGCGGACGACTATTGTATCGTCGTAGTACTCGTGTTGGTCCCTAAACCCAACTAAAGATGTTTAAGTATTCTGCAAACATAACCTTATATTTGTTTTAGTTTCAATACAATATGTGTGCCAATTTGTCGGAAACTAGCTAATATCAATCACTAGATTTGGTCTGAGAAGAAAAATATTGATTAGTTCAAAACCAAACCATACATTTGATAGTTTGATTCGGATTGGTTTCAGAGACAGTTGCCATCCCCATTGTAGAAAAAAAAAAGTATTTTTAAAAGTTATGTATGTCGACAAATTTCTTAAAAATCTATTGTTATGGGAACACATATGAGTGAACCTATAACATAGTTTTGACGTCTATTCGAATTGACAACATATACTTAACCGGAAGTGGTACTTTTTGTATGTGCAATCGAAAGTACCTTGTATGTATATACTTCCATATTTTTCATAATTTTATTATTATTGTACTGTATTTGTTTTTTTCAAAATTTTTGAAAATAGGACACAAACGTAGGATTAAAAACAAATATCTGTGCCTTATTCCCTGTCATTGTCAATCTGACGTAAAATAATGACATTGACAGGACTTAGACCGTCTGAGTTACCAGATTCAGGAAATTTTACCCGGGAGTCTGGAAATTTTCTAAAGGCCTCTCCTAATGTGAATGATAAATAAATATCGTATCCATTTTCACTTTTTTTTTTTATGTTAATGCCACCCAGAATGTTTTTCGATGTAATAATGATTTGGTTTCGCTTATTTCTTTTAGCTGTCAACTATGTCCCTGATATTTTTACTTATATCTTTGAAGTTCAGAAAATACGAAAGTAGTAAAGTAAACCAGTATGATTTTAAAAAATTACAAAAAATATGGAAGTATATACATACAAGGTACTTTCGATTGCATATATAAAAAATACCACTTTCGGTTAAGTATTATGTTGTCACGACATTAGCGCGAATAACGCAAGCACGACAGCATTTATATATGAACAACTGGATTAGGATAGAATAACAAACGGGTAGTACATCGAAAAACATTCTGGCCGGCATTAACATTGAAAAAAAACAGTGAAAACGGATACGATATTTATCATTCACATTGGGAGAGGAATGGAAGAAGCTCCACCGACAAGAGCCCAGCTCTTAAATTTGATGATGATGATTGGGAGAGGCCTTTAGAAAGTTTCCAGACTCCCGGGTAAAATTTGCCCAATCTGGCAACTCAGACTGCCAAAGTCCTGTCAATGTCATTATTTTACGTCAGATTGACAATGACAAGGTATAAGGCACAGATATTTGAAACTATTTTTGTCGAACTGTCAAATGATTTTTCACTATCATGGAGATAAATCTTAGAGCATTTACCCTAAGGAGACGGCATAGCTAAGCGATCCCCTCTGCCGTAGTACCGTTGCCATATGACCATGCACGTTATATAAAACTAGTTCGTCCGCGCCGCGATCACTGCCATTTTGAATCGTGCCGTGTCGCAAACAAGTGCTCTCAAAAAATGGTTAATTGTGTGGTTTCGACATGTAAGAGGCGTTCTGCTACTTCAAATTTGCGAAATCAGGGCTTTTCCTATCACATATAAGTATAAATTACCCATCAACTTGGTTTTATTTAAATGTAATCTTCCTAATAACTTTTACGTCGTTGCGATAGAAAAATTTAGTGGTACGTTGGTAGCTCAAACGTAGTACAGGGGTATTAGGGATGGGACAGTGTGAATGACTGAAAGATCGCTTACGAATATTTTTCATTCATTCATGTTTAGATGACAAGCAACTATAAAAAAGTGTTATGTTTTATATGTTTATTTATTTATATATATAAATTTAAAAATTTAATCAGTTTCATAAATAAGAGGCATAAATTGTTTTTGGCATTTTTCTTATTGATCTAACATCCCCTTGTGTTAGAGGTTCTACTCTGTCAGGGACCTCACGGCACGGCTCACGCAAATTATTTGAACTAAATCACTATAATGCCGTTATCCTTCAAACCATCAAATCAGCCCATCAAAATGTACAACATTTCTTATGGGACAAATGCTGGGAACTCGAAAAAAATCGACATTTCCATACAAAAGTGTTTGGCCGGTGCGGCAGTTAGTATTGCAATATAAAAAAAATGAGTTTCCAGCATTGGTCCCATATAAAAAGTTATATATTTTAATGGGCTGATTTGATGGTTTGAAGGATAACGATGTTTACCCTAATATACTGTATTTAATTCCTCACGCGTCCCTTGAAGGGAGCCGACGACTCTTTCATTCTTATCATTGAGTCGCCGGGAGGACCTGAGGAGCCCGATAGTCTAGTGGTTATGAGCATTATCAGCGTTTACGTATGCTAAGCAACCCTAAGCACGGTCCCCACTTGAATAAGTGACCACAAGTGGCTTAAAAATATCTCTAGGTCCACCGTGCTTTGGAAGGCACGTCAAGTCATTGTTCCAGGCTGTCTACATTGATGGCAGTCGTTAAGCTATGTCAGATGCCTTCAGGCAGCTTGAAACATCTGATAGCAGTGTTGGCCACTTACACACTAAAAACCACGGAGCTAAAAACAAATTGAGTCCCTGGCGTCGCGTACACCAGTGGCGCTCTCATAGCATCCCAATATCACGGTGTACCTGAGCGGGGAAGGCGCAACTTTGTTTCTTACATTTTTAAACTCGTGATATCTTTCGAATGGAAAGTCCAAATTGAATTATTCAAAAGGTAATATAAAGGTAATAAAACAGTCAACAGTTTATTTTGATAAGGATTAATACCAAGGCACACATAAAGAGCTTTTTTTGGCGGCACAAATTCAATTGAATTTTTTAAATATAAAAACACTTATTACATAAACTATAATAGTTAGACATATGCTATCGCGACATTTTTTGTAGATAATGATGTGTTCTCCAAAGTTGTATTACAATATATTGTTCTATCATCAATAGTTTTCGCAGCGCACGCGTTATAATGAATATTTTAAGTAATTTTTTTACACATTGGTTTACATTATTGAAGATTTAGTAGGGATCCCTTAATTATTTGAAAATATAATATAGCGTATGTCACTCGGATATAGTGTAGCTTTCCAACCGTGAAAGAATTTTTAAAATCGGTCCAGTAGTTCAGAGCCTATTCGTTTCAAACAAACAGACAATCAAATCTTTCCTCACATATTAGTTTAGAAATGAAAGTATTTTCTCATTGATTCAGTGTAATCATTTAATGAGTGTGTCACATCACTAGCATTCTTTGTTTGTGTACATCAGGTGATTGAATGAATACACGCTGATTATCGATGTGTGTATTTTTTTGTCACTGTAGTACATCTTTTTTTGGTGTGCGTTTGTAATTATAGAAAGCATTTCTTTGTGCGTAGTTCTCAAAATGCTGTAGTGTGCTATACATGTACACCTCTCCTCCCGCAAAAGATGGCAGAAAAAATAGTTCGGCGTTTCAATATTATAACATCTCCATAGGGTAAATGCTCTAAGAGATAAATGTATTAATGTTTCACTATTTTAATTACTGGCATATGGGAGAAAGTAAAAACAAAAATATTTATATTTTTGTTAGGAACAATCGTATATTAATGACATCTACAAAATCAGAGTTGTGTTGTCATCCCTATTGGCTAAAAGGCAAACAGCCACGTCAGGCGTCTTGTTTGTCATAAGAAAAAAGTAAGCGTCAAGAAGAAAAAAAAACCATCTTCCGTTTCGATTTTTACGAGAAACAACCTCATCAAAGTTATTTTTTTTCATATTATAGTGATAATTTAACTATATAAAACATAGTAGTGAAGAGAATTTTAAAATTAAGTATTGTATACAATGGCAGACTCAGTAAATATGTCTCTTGGTAAGTTACAATAAGGCTCACTGTTGTTTATATATTTTGGCTCGTTTTTTGAGCTTTTGCCGGTTTTCGTATATTTATGCCATTTATCATCATGTTTTACTAGTCTTTAATACAAGATACTTTGTGAGTGGTGTGCAGAATGTTTAGATAATGGTTACAACATAAAAATATGCCACTAAAATCTGTGACGTATTGCAATATAAATAGCATTTATACAATACTCTGCACTCTGCATTTTATACTCCAAGGAGTATATTGTTCTGTGATTAGAATAAATTTGAAGTCAAGTCAAATATACTTCAATCACCATAACTAAATCTTAACTTATTTCTACTTCTTAATCTTCGCCTACGTTTATTTTGTTTACACTCACCCATATGTGTTTATTTTCAGATGAGATTATCAAACAAAATAAACAGAATCGAGTGAGCCGGTCTCGAGGGAGAGGAGGGTCACAACGAGGTCGCGGCATGGATCGCGGGGGAGGCCGTGGCGGCGGGCGTGGTGGCGGCCGCGGTGGCGGACGAGGAATGGGCCGCGGCCGAGGACGCGGTGGTGGTCAACGCGGCCGCTCACAGTCAAGAGCTAGCACCCCTGGTGCAAGACAAGGGCGCTCACGATCGCGCTCACGCGGGCCTCAAGGGCGATCTCAATCACAATCCCGTTCCCAGTCTCAAGGTCGTTCTCAATCTCGGGCTCGATCTCGTTCCCGCCAGCATCTTCGATCAGTGTCTCGTGGCAGATCTAACTCCAGGAATAGATTCACAAGAGGTCTTACTCCTAAAGGCCGTGCAGGGCTTGAAGATCAACAATCTAATATGCCGCCACTGATCAGAACTGGAAGATTTAATAGAGGAAGAGGTAAGGATTTGACTACCTTTATTTTAGTATGTACTACTGATTATCTAAAGTAGACTAAACACAACCATTAATCCTGGTTCACGACACAAAATGCTTTGTTAAATATAAGAATGTTATATGGAAGCAATTTCAGTATTCTATCAGAGTGACATTATTTTAGTCTATATTATTTTCATGATGATTTTCTGAAATGCTTACCACCTGATGGCAGTACTATACTGCTTACTGCTACCGTGGGCCATTTTCCACACTTAGGCCGCCTATTCTATATTAAATAATATTTGAGTAGCAGCAACAACTGAAACATAGTGTTATCCAAAACACTATCATTACCAATGCTGTGGCCACTTATTACAGAATACCCATATATGCAAGGATTAATAGGAAATTTAATGAAAACAAATACATACCTAATTCATTTTCAAAAATCATTGAGTTTGTCAATCAATTTTGAATTTTTTTTTATTACAGGTGGTCAGCAAAATCGACTTAGGCGTTCGAATTCAAACCCTAATTTGAATGGCAGCGTTCATAGTAGACTGGGTGTCACTACACGCAGAGGTTCTGCAAATAATTGGAGACCACTGGCTGTTGCGAAGAGAGGAATCTCAAAGAGGGGCAGGGGGCTGACCACTGGCAACAGATACAGCAATGTGGGACTGAGATCTGATCAAATACTCAAAGAACAAAGGCAAAATATGCTTATGCAGAATAACATAATTAGATCACAGACATTCACACGATCTCGTAATAATTCATTTAGTTCTGCTTCACAATTAACGGTCAGTGTTGCGAATGATTTTGCAAAGCGTCGCCGCAACAGTGTTGGTAATGCAGGGTACCTCAACAAGCAAAGCCTGGCTCAGCTAAATAACCATTTTGGCGGATACAATACTCGAAGAGGCCCAGGCAGTGTGAAGTCTATGGGATCAAACAGATCAAATAGATCCAATCGTTCAAATAGATCCAACACTAGCAGGCGATCAACTGGCTCACGTGGCAGAGGCAGAGGGGGCAACCGTGGTATTGGACGTAAATTTGTAAATAAACAAATTTTAAATGCTAAACTCCAGAAAGAAATAGCAGCCATTCAAGGCAAGTCTTTTGGTAGCAATAACTCGTCAGGAGAGGCCCCAACAGGAGTCAACTTTACACCTACACCAGCATCCACCGGGCAGTCGTTACATCAAAGATTTGCTAGTACATAAACAGGATTATTAGATTAAGGTTCATTATAATACATTTGGCTAAGTTTTAAGATAATTAAAATAAAACTTTTACTATTCTAGTAAATTAATGAAAGTAAAAAAAGTGAATAAATGTACAATAGGTATTCAAAAAAGTACTGTTTTGATGAAGTACTTACCAAATACTTCCTCGTTGACTTGAGAATATCAAAATATTACTCATGTTGTTGTGTAATATGTATGTGTGTACATCAAAATTAGTATAAGAATAACATTTCTAAGTGACTGGTATTTGACGCTCATAATGCCATGATGTGTATTATTAACACATTTTCTATTGCTTTATGTTAAGTACATTTAAATTAGTATAGTTTGTTTGAATTACGTATTTTTGTTCTTTTGACTCTTGAAAAGTTAAAAATTCAAGAATTAAAATCCTTTATACTTTGAAAAATATTTTTTGTTATTATGAAAAAAATGCAAAAATAAAATAGTTCTAACCCATCTTGCTCTTTTTATTGTTTGTTAATATAAAAAAAAATCAAAAATAAAATAGTCTAGTTCTAACCCATCTTGCTTTTTTTCTTCATAAGTGACATAAAATTGAAACTATGGTTTTTAAATAAATAACTTTTTATTATATAGATTTTCACATATTATAAACCTTCGGCATCATTATCAGCGAATCGGTAACTGAAACAAAAATAAATCTGAAATTTTTCTTACTTAGGTACTATTTGTCTATCTCAAACTCAAAAACTACTACTTAACTGATTTTGATGTGACTTTCACTGTGCCTTAAGTTGGACTATGCAAAGTTAAACTTAATTTTTGCAGTCTTACTATTAGTTTTTTAGATATTTATGGATACGCGATTCGTCTTATACACGGTTCGACATTGTATATGCAGCTCTACTTTAACGCGTTTCATCAGATTCGTCTATTTGCCATAAAATGTAATAGCAATTTTCCCGCGACTTCGTCCGCGTTCTTCACCCTGTAGATGTTGAATTGCTAAAAATCCCTAGTGCTCACTTGCATAATAAAAGGAACTCCTGTACCAAATTTCAAGTTTCTATTTGGCTGTGAATTGTGATCGATCACATGTATGATCAAACACAAAATGTATAATACTTCGGGCGGCGCTACACTGCTCGAGCTGGATCGAACCGCCGTTATGCATCTTGTATCACTAGACAAAGGTTATAATAGCTTCTTTTGAAATGACGCGTCGCTTCTGACGGCATCCCATTCCAATCCAGTCTAGCGTGCTGCGTGGCCCTTAAAATTGCCATATATGCGAATGTACATTATGAACGATAGTTTTATCGCGTTGACTGTAAAAAATATCATTCACGTTTATGACGAACCGCGATTACCAAGAACCGCGTTTAAGACGAATAGCGTTTATGTCAGACTGCATTAGGCAAACGGAGTTTCATATTGAAAGCGTTTACGACGAAACACATTCATGAAGAGTTGCGTTGATTGCGGCTGGCATATAATTCTTAAAAATAAGAGAGGAGGTGGCTGACAAAATAGTGCTAGTACTCTTAAAAAGAAAGTGAGAGTTGCTTATGTCTCACTATTTTCTTTTAAATAGTAATGGTTTCTTGCTCGTACAATCCTAAATTGGCAAACTTTTCATACATTTTTATAAAATTATACATGAGGATCTTGATTTTCACTTAGCGGATGTAGCAGTAGTGGTACATCAGTGGAATGAAAAATTCTTTAACTCCCTATATGCTTTTTGAGCTGGTGTTATGCTGGATATAATTAAGCTATGTTGGATGCCTCTAGGTATCTTGTAAAATCTGACTCCATCGTTGGCCACTTACACACCAAAACAAACCATAAAAGTTATGGGCACTTACAGTTTTCTCCAAGTATATTACTTAAAATCAGTCCATGGAAGGAATTAATTTTCTTGGTTGATTTTTCTACTTTGTTATCAGTAGTAGATGTCTCCAAGCTTTCAAATGTCCATCCCAAATGCTGACCACAATGTGGACAAGTGCAAATACGCCATACATAGCCAGGGAACCATGAATCTGCTCCTTGATGCTGAAATTATTAGTAAATTCATATTTATTGCAGAAAATTTAATATTTTTGGTGGTTTATAATGTCTCATAATAAATTTTTAGAAGTCCCCCGTGAAGCTGGCTAAGTCATATGCACCAAGTATACTGCCCCTCATAATAAATATGTACAGTGCATGGAAGCATACAAATTGAGCCTCAATTGCTCATAAATAATGTGATTGCAGTTTTATTTACTATAGTTATACTTATAATACAAGGACTCTTGATAAAGATTAAAATTTTATCTATAAAAAAAGTCAAATTGAAATGAATACTTTTTCATACAAGGTCTGAAAGGAGGTTGTATTTAACTCAAAAACTGGGTAAGTATCATTTACATCCTTACGGAGGTAAGTAAATTACACCCTCCAATTATAATCGCCCTTGCTGGCTTAAATATCTTGGTCCTAAATATCTTGGGTGTAATTGATCACTTACAACCCTTGTAACAATCTACTATTATACAACCCCTTTGATATAGACAGAAGCTTGTTTTTTGAAAATAAAGGAGATAATGTAACTTACAGTGCCAATGTTTTCACATCTTGCTTTTTCAGTAGTTACCACTTCAAACTTAATACCAAAGGGATTAACTAACGTTTGTACAGTTACATTTTGTCTACCGAACAAATTCTGTTTCTCTGTCTTCTGTGCGCCAGGGCTGGGTTTGCTGAACAAGTAATAAGAGTCGGCCACGTCAGCCCCACATTTGCGGCATAATAATACTTCTGGAAATAAAGCGAGTTGAGCAATAAAATATCTATCCTCTAGGAATCTGCAATATAGGCGTTAATGTTAAATGTAACATCAGATTTACCTTGTCCATTACTTTCCGGTTTTGAATCTTGCGCCGCAAATGCGTTTAAATTAAAACTCGAGAAAAGCAGTAAAGTATTGCAAATCAAAATCATCCCTTTATGCAATTAACTATAATATACTTCTTAAATATTAAAAAACCTTACGCTCTTTTACGGCATTTGTTGGTATATTCGCAAAATACCGATTTAACATCGGCCTAAAATCAAAACAAAATAATCAGCTGTGCACAAAATAATGACTATGACATTCAAATGACATTTGATGTTGTGTTGCCATTATTGAGCTCACTTGTTCAAAGTAAAAAGGTAATAATCCACTAGATGTGCCCGATATGTGAACTGTATAACGGTATAGTTCATCCGCTGAAATGATGTGCCCGCTTTTTCAAGGTGACGCCGGCCGCCGACAAAGCAGTGTCGGCGCCCATCTAAGGCGGTATCCGCGGCTTCAATGAAAGACGCCGTATAGACGCAGTGTGCGTTGGTGCGTCGCGCGGAACGGACGTTTAATTTTATTAGTAAATTACATAAATAAAAATGTTTTTTATTCGTGTAATTTACTAATCAAATTCACGAATGAAAAATGTGATTGAGGAAATGGTGGCAAGGAATGGTTTCGAAGTTTTGCTTCTTCCGCCATATCATTGTATTTTTAATCCAATAAAGCAAGTTTGGTCAAAAGTCAAACATGACATAAGGGCGTGCAGTTGCAACCCGACTAACCAGTAATGCCGTCAGGTTATGTCAAATGTGACACCCGATTTATGGAATTCATGCAAAAAAGATATTTCTGTGCAGACCACGATGTTGATCTCCACCGAGAATCATTTATTAATAAATACAGGAAGTGATTCGGAAGACTCTAATTAGGAAGCAATTTTTAAATATTTAATTTTCTTAAATAATTTAATTATTATTTTTATTTACTTTCCAAAATCTCTTGTGGGTGTACTGCTCATCATTTGCCGGGATACACTATATAATAATCATGGTTTAACCATTACAGTTTTATTTTGTAAATCACTGAATAAAGAATTTTTATTCTATGCGGAGCGAAGCCACTGGCTTAAAAAAATCAAAGACCATCTTTCACATACAGTACATAAAGTCCATCACGCACGCACGGCGGCTGTCTAGGAAACCATAGCTTAAGTTTTAGGTAGAATATTTCCAACTTGATAAATAAAAGAGTTGAAAGTTGACATTATAAATTAACAGATTTGACAGTGATGGATGAGTGACATTACAAAGTAAATAAATGGAACACGCTCGAATAGACTTGTGTTTTGTTGCAAATCGAAATTTATTTATTTATTGAAGTTTCATGAGAAGCAAATAAATAGTCTAGTGTTCATTTATTCTATTAAATATATAGGCAGAATGTCGTTTTTCAAGAATGTAGCCTCAGGATTCAACATTCGCAGTCGTGATACGATCATTAAAGAGTCATTGATAAATAATTTATCGGAGTGCGTAAAAGACATACAATACAACAATCAATTCGAAGAAAATTTCCACAGCGTTTTGGGTTCCACCGACTCGACCAACACTTTGTGTAGTGCTTTAGAAGCAGTGTTTCTTCACGGGCTGAAGGACACATTTTTAAAAAAAGCAAAGAATGCTTTGTCTGGCGACTCGGATCAACGTCCGCAGCCCAATTTCTGGCCTCTTATTCTCGTTCTATCTCACAGACAGAATATTGACCAGATATCGTCATTGCCCCAAATCAACACAGAAATAGGTCAGTGCCGAGCATGGCTTAGAATTGCACTGAATGAATGCCTTCTATCTTCATACATGTCAACATTGCTGAGGAACATGTCTGCAGTAAAACCTTTTTACAGCCGAAATGCATTTGTTTTTGACACTGAAATATTAGAAGTAGCACAAAAGTTAATTGAAGGATTGGAGTCTTGCGTGCAGTTCAATTTGCCAATAAACTCTAGCCTCCTCAATCAGTGGCCAGAGCAAGTTTTAATGCTGGCTGGTATTTGGGTTCCTAAGATAAGAGTTGCCCCAATCAGCACTGCCTTGGATGTTGCAAGTACCATAAATGATGAAGTAAAACCAAAATTAGCCTCTACCCCTACCCGCACATCAAATATTACAGGGTTGGGGCGAATGTTGGCTCTTAATGAAGATGAAGCTTTGGACTTCATTTTATCGAAAGATATAAAAGATATAACTAGCAGACCATTTGACTCTGAAGTACAGGAAAATGTGGCAGATGTCCCAAAAATTGAGTCCCCACCACTAGCAGTCACTAAAGAGCCTGATCTCCTCCAGTCTGAAATCCCGTCCACTAGTCAAGAGCACAAGCTGTCTACATCTGTTTCTTCATCAGTAATTTCTGAAGATTTTGTAGCCTCAAGTGATGTTGTAGTCACTGGCAATTCCCTCAGTGGCAAGGGATGGTCCAATGACAACAATGATGAGCTGAATATTTCCATTCATTCAAATTCCTCACATGGCAGTAGCATGATTAAAACACCAGAATTGAAGAGTTTGTCCTCTTTGGTTGATAATTCAAATCTATTTGGAGAAGCCTACGCTGCTAACACTCCTACATTAAGAGATATTATAAAGGATATACAAGATGAATTGAAAATTACAGACGACACAGAGATATGTGAAATTCCACAAGAAACAGTCACTCCTGAAGACCCCATGCTCCAAGGTCTAGACTTTGAAGTAGTACCAAATTCCATATCAGGTTCTTTTACTGTTCAGGAACTGCAGAAAATGATACAGCAGCTAGGCACTCTATCCAGAGAGCAAGGGCTAGACCATCAAAATTATCAATGCAAGGGGTGTCAAGACCTGCTGGGTAGCACTATTTCCAAGGCCAAAGTCTGTGCATATACTGGAGAGTATTATTGTTCAAACTGCATGGACCCTAATGTGTTTATCATTCCCGCTCGTGTTATACACAATTGGGACTTCAAGAGATATTCAGTTTCAAAAAAGTCAGCATTATTCCTACTTGAATTTCAACATCACCCTTGGATAGATATGAAAAAACTAAATCCTAAGATTTACTGTGGAGTGTCTGACATGGCCCAGTTGCAGGAATTGAGAATACAACTGAACTTCCTGAGAGCATACATTTTCACGTGTCGTGAGCCTGTAATTGAAGAGTTACAAAAGAGGGTCTGGCCAAGGGAGTATTTATATGACCATGTGCATTTATACACAATTTCTGACCTAGCACAGATACCAAACGGATCCTTAGCACTACAGCTAGAGAAAGTAGTTAACTTTGCGAAGACACATGTATTGGATTGCTGGCTCTGCAGCCAAAAAGGTTTTATTTGTGAAGTTTGTAGAGACCCTAAAATCTTATATCCATTTGAAACAAGTACAACATATCGCTGTGATGAATGTTCCAGTGTGTTCCACAGCAAATGTCTGAATGAAAGCATGCCATGCCCCAAGTGCAAGAGGAAACAAAATCGCACCAATGAAGCATCATTGGTTGATGCCGTACATGCTCATTTTAATAAATAGGTATTTTCTATCGAAAATTGTATGCATTTTATCTATTGCATATTTTATGTCAAAATTAGTGAGATTTATGGAATATCTGTCTTTGTATATTATAATAGCGCTAAAGTCCATTTCGTAGGATATTAGATTCATATTTTTATAAGTACATCATCTCATTCAAGTTGTAACTATTAGACCTTTTAAGTGTAGAAGCTACATATATTTTTGATGTTATTTTTTAGGTCTCAGCAATCTGTAGTACTTATCTAATATGTTTAGAGAATAATGTGATATAAATTGGTTTGAATTTTACCCATAATTTTTTGTTATATGGTATAACTTTATATGCATATCTGTATGTTAAATTGGGACTAGAATTATAATTATGTTACAGGAAAAAAATGCAATATTGCTACAAGCCCTCTTTTGTTAAAAAATTTGAATACAAAGAAATCTTTATTTAGAATATCACTAAAGAAACCAAAATTTTTATATTAAGTATTTATTGCTCTTTATTTCGTTCAAAAATGTTTATTTTATTTTTAAAAGTTTAAAAAAATACATATTACATACATTCTTTTAAATATTGTTCAACATATAACACGCTTTTGGAAAAAGAACACAAGTTTCGAACTTACTTTGGGGCTAGCTCAATCTGTGTGATTTGTCCGTATATATTTTTTAATTTATATTACAAAACCGGGAGCAATAACTAAGCTAGACTATAGATCTGCACAAATGCGTGAAATACTATCTACTTGAGTCGGTATATGCAGTCAACATGTTAAATTAGAAATGAAATTATGAATTGTGATAAAATAATAACAAACTAAGCAAAATATATGAATTATTTATTCTTATTTATATAAACATTTATAATAACATTAACAAGAAATACTATCTTGTTCTATTAGAATTTAATATATCACTTAGATAACTACTTGCACATTCATTTTTATTATGTGTTTTGCCATACCCATTCCGCCTATATGGTTTGCTTTCGAAATCTGATGTAATATTATTTTCGTCTATGGAGAAATCTTCAAAACATTGATTCAGCAAAGAGTCTGGCTCATCCTGCTTCTTGCTCTTCTTCTTCGCTTGGTAACTGAGGCAGTCCTTGTCGAAATCTAGCGGGACTATGCCAAGGTCGCCACTGTACCGATTTTTTGCGACTTGTAAATATTTTTTCCCTCTAACAGCCGTTAAGCGTTTGTCCTGTAAGGAAAGTAATACATTGAATAAAGTTGAGACTTGCGAATACTATATCGTTTCATTTACTCCAACAATATTAACCTGCACGATGAGCACGTTGTCCGCTTCTTGAGACGCCTTAGCGCTGCCGAAGATTGAACTCGTGGACAGATCTTCGGAGTCACGTTCCTGCAAGTATCAGTTTATATATTGTGAGGTTTCGTGATACTGGATAAATATTATAAAATATTGGAAAACCAGTACTACAGCACGCACAATATAACCAACAATCAATCAAAATGAGACTGGCAGGAGTCTAGATAGATATCGGACTAAGTACGAGTAGCTTTTGCAGTAGGTGAGGTATGTGTCAAGTTCCCAATCATATTCCGCCGTAAAATTCCGGGTGAATCTAACATACGCGCATACGCGATCCCAGGTTAACATTCGAAGCCTGTATCCGACTGTGAGATACCTTTTACAGTCATATAAAAGCATTAAGGGTGCGCTAGTCAGGTGTTTCGCCATACAAATTCTGTAGGGTGATGACTCCGTTGTTCGGTATCGTCTGTTTAATGTTTTTAATTTATATCGATTTGTTTTGTCGTTATCTATGCTTGTATGGAATCATAATTGTAAAATTATACGTACTTTAAAAGTTATGAGTCTCAAAACATTCCGTTTTAACACGTAATTTTAACGCAACTTTGGGCACAATTAAATACCGGAAGGAGTATAAAATCTCTAAAACAAAATTCATACAAGCATAGTTTGGTTATTAAAAAATATAAATTAATATACTTTTAATAAAAACATTCAGCTGTTTTATCACAAGACAACTTCTCCCAAACGCATACTCGCGAATTTTTAGACGACGAAGATTTAGATTTTCAACAATATTTGTGTTTGCACACACTAGACTGTGGTTCCGATGTGCTTATTCATCAATGTAAATAGTTCCGCACTGTTCAAAACCGAGTCTATCCTTTTCTCAACGAAATAGCACGCATTTTAGCCACGTGCGCTGACGAGTTCGAGTTTCCGACTAGCGCATCCTTAACACCCGGAAGATCGTCAAACGACTATACAAAATTCATGGTATTTATGTCCTTATGGTTGTAGTCTGCTATTTCAGTATTTAAACTTGTGGATACTGTTGTTCTGCCGGTGGTACCACCGCGACAGCGTGTCACTTACCTTGCGGGGATGCATGACCAGCGTGACGTGGCAATGGCGGGCGGTGGCGAAGGTGCGGAAGGTGGCGAGGGTAGCCTCCAGCTAGTGGTACCGCAGAGATAGCGTGACACTCATCTAGCGGGGATACAAAACCAGCGTGACACTCACCTTGCGGGGGTGCATGACAAGCGTGACGTGGCAATGGCGTGCGGTGGCGAAGGTGCGGAAGGCGGCAATGACGGCGTCCTGCCGGTGGTAGCGGTCGCCGTCGCGCTCCTCACCCAGCCCCAACATGAACTGCACGTTGTCGATCACCACGTGCGCGATGTCGTGCATGTACCGCGCGTGCTCCACTGCCTGACACATTGATTAAAATTAGTGGACAGTCACACCAGAAACAGGATGGTTTACACACCTGAAATAGGATTGTTTACACAGAAACCTGGTAGTCTTTATCATGGTTCATCAGCAGGCCTATTAGCAAACTTTTGACGTCCCGACTCGCCTTGAAAATGGGCTCCTGACGAGTCCGAAACTATAGTCGGCAATCCGACAAATAGCACGTGAGTGACCCGTTGTTATATATAATTACTTTATCTCACGTTAGTTTTAATGATATAACTTTTGACGTGTTTATTTTGCGAGCGTCGTATATTACGACCAAATTATTGAAGAGTACAATTCCTGTTGCTGGGGGCACGACAACTGATATAAAGTCTGTCGGCCTTTGACCCGCAAAGAGAACTCTGACCAACCTCATAGGTAAACTTGACTCGACCTATGAAGTAGGTAAAATTTTTAATGTTAATTTATTTTCTTAGTAGGTATTGCTTTTTAGGGTTTCGTATTTTATATATGTTATGTAGGTATAGCCTAAGAACTATCCGCAAAAAATAATTTGAAATAAAGCAAAACTGTTTAGTGTGGCCCGGGTTACGAAACATCTCAGCTGAGAATGCAACCGCGAGTACAGATGAGGTGTTTTAAAGATATTTAAACGACGGAATAGTAGAGAGATATGTCTTTACATTTAGTACTTAAACATTATTAACAATAATACAAAACCTGTTGATAGCTAACCGGAGGTCAAAGTTCACGCTTCGATTAAGCATCATAACATACTATAAATATCACAATCAAATGAGTAATGTGTCAAATTTATTATCGACAGACACATTGGTCATGAACTCATGACCACTAGTACATATATCTATGGAGATATATGTACACTATATATATATGACCTTATTTTTAAGCCTCTACGCAAAAAGAGGGTTGTTATAATATGATTCCCCGCTGTGTGTCTGTTTGCGTAACGTATATCTTATACGGGTGAACCAATTTGGATGTAGTATTTTGTTTGTCTTGGTGTTGCACACTTTTGTATGGATCAGCATGCCTAGTAACATCTCCATTTTTTTTCTTCACATGATTTAATTCAAATGGGGGCAGCACTGGGAACCGTAAAATTTCATACATACATACATACATACATATTATCACGCCTCTTTCCCATAGGGGTAGGCAGAAACTATGGATTTCCACTTGCTACGATCCTTACAAACCTCTTTCGCTTCATCTACATTCATTACTCTTTTCATACATGCTCGCCGGTTTCGGGTACTCCTTACATCTCCTTTTGCGAGAATGTTCGCAATTTGGTCGCGATAAGTTCGACGAGGCCGGCCCTGCCCGACTGTCCCAGCCACATCTGCTGAATATAGACCTTTCGTTAGTCTCCTTTCATCCATCCTCTCAATATGTCCAAACCATCTCAACATACCTATAATTCATACGTCCCTTTAACAAATGTTGGCCACCAACATGGGCAATATAACAAACTGCGACAAATGTGTATTGTTAATCATTACAATCATAAGTGGGTCAGTTCGCTATCTCTGGGCGAATCACACTATTAACCTAGATAAAACATGTGTGATTTTGATTTATCAGTTTATACACTAGAGATTACAATGTGATAGGATTAACTTTTGTTATATCTGAATACAGACATAAGCACCTAATCAAAGTTATCGGTATAACAAAGGGGGCATCCATAAATTACGTGAAGTGATAGAGGAGAGAGGCATGTGGCCGAATCTCGATCTCATGCTGGAGAAGTGAGTTTAAAAAAAAACACGTTTTTCTTTGCTTTTTAGTTTTCCGCCTACACTAGCACAATCTTCGTGTTCATGTAAATCCCAGCAGTAGCCACATGTTTCCTTTTAATCATATTCATCTTAATTTAATAGTCATAATATTTTTATTACAGTCAGAATCAAACTTTATGGCGGTTTGGATATTAGCTGCGAGTTGCGTAGTACGTGCCCTGCCTCCCCGCGCGCACCCCGCTGAACCTAATATTGTTTACTGCGCATCGACTCGCGCGATGTTCCGAGCCGCCATTAAGTTTGATTCGGACTGTACCAACTATTAAAGGGTCATTCAAATATTACTTAATCAGCATCAAACTACGCCTAATTCCATGACGACCTAGATGGGTTGGAAGGCGAAGTAGAATATCGGCAGTTCCTCAAAGTCGTCAGCATATGTCCCGAAGTTCTGCAGGTTCTGCTGCAGCGGCAAGTTCTTTAAACTTTGCGGCATGATAATTACTTTTACTTTATTTTTTACTTTACTGATCACGATAAAGAAACTGTGCCTACCTCCATGACGACCTTGATGGGCTGCTGCCCGTTGAAGGCGGAGGCGAAGTAGAATATCGGCAGCTTCTCAAAGTCGCAGGTTCTGCTCCAGCGGAAAACTCTTTTAAAGCTGCAGCATGATGATGTTGAAGAAACTGCGCCTACTTCCATGATGACCTTGATGGGCTGCTGTCCGTGGAAGGCGAGGTAGAATATCGGCAGCTTCTCAAAGTAAATAAATAAATAAATAATAAATATTTATTTGCGTCTACCGCAATGACGACCTTGATGTGATGCTATCCGTGGAAGGAGAGATGATGATTATCTACAAAACTACTTACCTCCATTACGACCTTGATGGGTTGCTGTCCGTGGAAGGCGAGGTAGAATATCGGCAGCTTCTCAAAATCGTCAGCATATGTCCCGAAGTCCTGTAGGTTCTGCTCCAGCGGCACGCCCGCGAACTGCTGAAGCATGGTGCGCGCCAGACGCGAGTTGCGGATCTCGAAACTACCCCATAGTGTGTTCACCTGGCGCAGCGTAAAAATAATGATTAGTATTTTTGCATTGAGGTCAGAAACATATATGTTATACGAGAATAATTCCAAATCACATTGTAGTTCCTAGTCTTACATTTACAAATGGAATATCATGATCACAACCGTAAGAAGTCTACTGCTGAACATAGGCCTCCCCCAAAAATTTCCGACATTTGTGTTCGCCAAACTTACCACGCTTGGCAGACGCTAAAAGACAGATGGGGTTGGTGCGTTTTCTAAGCGAGGAAAGGGTAGGAGTTTCTTGGACTGACTAAACGGAATAAAGGTATTTGGGATGCTTGCTCGGATGTAGTGGGGATGAGAAAAAGCAGCTTGGTAGGCCGGGCGCGCGTACCCGATGCCATACCTGCAACCATACCAGACAAGCAGGATATACCTGGACATATGACGGCTTGGAATATGATGTCACTTTTTGCCATATTAAGTAATTTTACATCTGATTAGTACAATTTATAGGGATTTGGGGATATAATTACATTTCACATAATGCCGTGACAATCATATGGTGGATACAGGAGGAGGAGGAGTTGGGACTATGTATCCATTTGTTCCAGCACTGACAGAGATGTCTCACCTTAGGCATCGCCGCGATGCCACGAGTGGCACAGTGCAAGCGAAGGTCAATCGTATCCCTTTTAAAATAGGATATATAATAGTATAAGATAGAAGCGCGGATTCGCCGCGATTCTCTCACTCGTGGAGGCGATCCCTTACTTAGCGCGCAGAGCGTGGTCTTCCCGCAGCCTGTCGGTCCCCTTTGGTCGGTGACATTTTATTTTCTCATAATATGGTTGATCATAGTTATAATTAAACCTATGGCGTCATCAATGTGACGAGTATGAAACAAATCGTACGCGATAGGAGTTATGTCCCGTCATTACATACCGAAAGATAAGAAAGATGATTCCGTGCTTCGGAAGGCACGTTAAGCCGTTGGTCCCGGCTGCCATCTGGTAGTCGTTAAAGGAACCACGTCAGAGGCCGAGAGGCGGTTTCGAAGGACTCTGACACCAGGGTGTGCATGGTCGACTGACCGTGTCACCTACACGAAATGATGATGATGATAACATACCCCCTGCTGCGCGAGGTCCAGCGACATCTCCGCGCAGAGCGTGGTCTTCCCGCAGCCTGTCGGCCCCGTTAGGACGGTGAGCTCACCGCGACGGTGACCGCCCAATAGTTTGGTGAGAGCAGGGAACCGCCGCCACTTAATACCCCGCACCTTTGAAACAGGAATGACGTTAATAAGGGTTTTCTGAAATAATCGGCGGCAGCTTGAGGCGTTGAGTCCGGTAAGCTGTAATTGGGCCACAACGTGTAACTCGTTGCTGCTTGTCAAATATTAACAAATGACAGCGGCTTATCAAGCTCTCCCGTGCTTCGGAAGACACTTTAAACCATTGGTTCCGGCTGGCATCATTGTCCTTAAGCTATGCCACTTACTCGTACACACACGAAAAACAAAACAAACAAAATTTGGCCTCTTCTGAGATTTTAGTCACTTTTCTCAGCACAATCTGGAGCTGAATAAGTGTACTGAAAAAAAATTATGCCACAATCTGTTTCCACATAATTATCATTCGTAGAATGATATACAATGATGATGAACTTTGAATTTTCCTTACTTTTTCAATATTGGTGAGCTCAGCATATACATCATCTCGGAGTGCGGCGAATGTGGTGATGGAACGGTGCGCCGCGGGTTTCGCCTCCGTGACCAGCGTCTTCAGGGACAACTCCGCCATGGCTGCCTCTGACGCCGTCACTAGTCCATCAGTGGGCCTACGACCATCAAATTGATAACACACTCAGCTGTAAATAACATGACGTAATAAATTTCAATAAATAATTGTAACATTTAGTTGCATATTTATTTTTCATGATTCTTTCATCTTTAAGACAGCCCTAACTATATAGGCTGTGTTTGTACTCCCTAATTAGGTATATTTTAATCTCGGATTCACCTGGTACCTATATTTTAATCTGGCTGGATTAATAAATGGTGAAAAACTATAAAAAAAATATCTTGGCTGCCATAGAAATTATCTCAGTTCGATTATTTCTAGCAATTCAGTGTTTTATTTGGGATTCTGATTCCAAAATTAAATATAGTCAGCGGGTTCGAAATCAGCCATTATTTATTATTATTACTAATATTCGGCCACAAAATATTGTTACCAGCTCCGACGGCAAGAAGCCTCATTAAATGACATACGCTAGAGTTAGAGACTTACCTAACAAATCGACACCTATTGACACTTAGTTTCTCAGCGACAGAGCACATGTTGTTCCAGTCGCCCCAAAGGCATAACTTCTGGTAATTTTCCAGAACCGGCAGCACCACTGGAGGCAAGCTACAGTTACTCAACCATACTAAGGCTCCTGAAAATAAAAGATTGTGCATTTATTTTTTACCTATTTCTCACGATCGCCTATTTAGCGTTAACGGAATTGTTTCAGAGTTCATGTATGAAAAAAAACTCACATCATTTTGTTTATTCCACCATAGCCTCTAATACTGTAGATATTTTAATGTGCGTAGTAAGATGGAACCTTTGCTTTTTAACCCAAGACGCTATAAATTTTTTGCAGGTAATTTATGTTTCTATTTTCCATCGAATCAAGAGGTGGTTACAGTGATATTGTGTTAAAAGAGGTGTGAGGAGTGTTGGGGTGTTGATTTTTATCTTTATATTTAACACGCAATTTTCCCGCGACTTCGTTCGCGTAAATAATAGCCTATGTCACCCGCAAACAAATTAGCTTTCTATAGGCTATCTATGCAATGCTAACAAACAATCAAATCTTTTCTCTTTATAATATAAGTGTACATATAGACAAGCTTTTAGTATTGGAGATTTATCATAGCTTTCATTCTGTTAATTCACTCACCAGGAACTTTGTGAGCTGCTAAATGCAATACATCCTGGATACTTGGCACAAGAATTGCCTGATCACAGCGCCCCGTCTTGGGTGCTTTACACCAGAACAGGCCTGCAGTGTGGAGTCCATGGCACTCGGCTTCTTCTTCTTTGCCTGCCTGCAGCTTGCGATAGCCTACTACAGTGTCTAATGAGTTCTTTAATGGAAAATATAATACTGTTTTGTCTGGTGACACTCTCACTTCTGATAATGTTTTACTTGCTTCTTGATGGAACTGGAAAAAGAATTAAATATATGATGTCAACCCCAGTACGAGATACTAGTTTATTTAACCTGCAGCTTCGCATGCAAATAAGAATGAACTTGGCTACAATATGATTTTTTGACAGACCTTAAAACAGGAGGTTTCTCAATTATTATTTTTTGAATGTTTATGAACTTTGTTGTTTATGGATTGAATTTGATCATTCTTTTTTTGTTGGAAAGGAGATATTCCAAGGATTGCCCCATGATAAGAAAACCAGCATCTAATGATAGCATCCCAGAGAAATCTACATCTAATAATCTAAAGATATTAGACATTACATCATTTATAGGAATTATATTATTAAAATCTGAGTACTCATAACTTTAATATCATTGATGACCAATTGATTTTAAAGTAATTAAAGGATTAAAGGAAGTACAAAATAACCCAAAGGTTAGACATGCTTCAGATTTATAATCGGCCCCAATGAAGATAAGATAAGATAATTAAAGGATTATTTAATTCATCTAATAAATAAAATAATCGTAAAGAAGGAAGGGCAATAAAAATTAATGTAATGATAGCATCCTAGAAAAATTGAAGGGAATTTTCGAAATCGTTTGATCTTTTTTAATTGAAAGACAGTTGAGGGTACTCCTCAACCATATACAGCAGTTACCTTGTGTTTGGGCTTAATTCATTTATATTGATGAAAACTTTGCACCCACATGGGTTATAAGTGCCAAGGGAATTCCTCAACAATTGAACCGCCAATAAAAATACTTACTGGAAATTCAAATAATTTGAATAGGTCTACCACTTCTGTCTCATTTAACTTCAACAAGGATGTGGTTCCTTCAACAACTTGCTGCCAATCACTTTGAAACTTATGGATAGTTATATGGCACTTTTCTTTGAATTCTTTCACTGACGATTCAACTCTTGTTTTCTTCATGAGCTTCTCTAAAATATTCCAGTCACCATGCACATTACACTTTGGACAGAGAAAGTAACCTGTAAAATTAGAAAATAAGGATTTATTATTAAATGCGAAATCGGAAATTAATGTATGTTATAACAAATTGTTAACTATTTTGTAGAAATTGGTAGATATTTGAAAAAACATAGTTGCCTTAAGTGTCTTACCTGTGGTTTTGTTGACATACAGTTTGCTCTCCGTTGGTTTATCTTCCACCGTACACAAGGAGCATTTGGTCGTAAGCGACGTAAATCCATCTTGTACAGCGAATCCTTTTTGCCGTAAAACCTTGCGTATATCGGTCACAGAAATTTTTGGAATATCGGTTAACCCTACATCGTGAATATTTCTTCGAGCACATTCACAGCCATATAAGTTTAAAAATGCTTTCAGCGGGCGGTATTGTATAGTCCTTAACGTATGCCACATGCTGACTCAAATAGAATTATTAAAACTTCATAAATCTTACAAAAATAAGAAATAAAAAAATATGTGATCAAAATATAACCTCACCATCGAAACCAAAACAAAGAGACGTCAAACTTGTTTATTTTTTTGTTTGTTAGTAGTGTAGTGACGGCATAAGGATCTAGGCCATACAGCCAAGTCTTTTGTTAAACATTAAAACACTTTTTAAAATAAAAAAAATAATGTGTTATTGTTTCTAACTAGTAACTTTTAGTCATGTGGTTCCTGGTAGAATAGAATAGAACCACTCCAAGTCTTCCCGTGGATGTCGTAGAAGGCGACCTCTTCAACCCATCTAACCAGCGTGGAGAGTGTAAGATAAATCCTCTGACTGCTCTGGCTCTAGTATTATAAAGAAAGGGTCGTGCTCCTGCAGTGGAGACTAAAAAATACCTGATGATGATGATGAACTAGTAGCTAACTATACATATCATACCACACCTCTAATAAAGATTTTGTCTTCAATCATATTACCTTTGATAATTTGAAATCATGTGTATTAGACTAGTAGTTACTTGCGAACTTGGACCTCGCGTACATTTATTTTAAGACAATAATCACGTGTATATTTTAGACTAGTAGTTCCTGGCGAACCCGGACCTCGCGTACGTACATTTATTTAAATATCTAATGAACTACAAATTGAAAATTTTACTTCTAGTACCAACTTATATTTTCGCCGCAATCAGACTTTGCTCGCTTCGCTTATTTAGTGTATTTTATTTGTATGTATTCGTTAAGTTCGATGATCTTAGATTAAGACAACTTTCACTCGATCAAGAAAGGGATAGTTTTATGGCCACGGAACAGAAAAAACTACGGAAGGGCGTGCGATACGGCAACCGATAAGGAAATACCATTCTCTTTATTTTTCACTAAGTGACCATAAGACTATCTCTTTCTCGTGCGAGTGAAACGGAACGATAAAAACGTGATAAAAACAATCTTTATTTTTCCCTGTCTATGTCAGCAAGGACCAATGGGGTATTTTTTGTAATTCAGAAATCTTAAAAATCCTTTATAGGATAATATATATCTCTATTGTCCGTTAGGCAAATGGGAGGAAAATTGTTAACGGTTAAATTTTATACCTAGTTGATTATATAACTATATACGTTACTATATAAAAGGACAACACCGTTTAATGGTGTTGCAGTTGTCCATGGGCAACGGTGATCACTTACCATCAGGTGACCCGCTTGCTCGTTTGCCATCCTATGACATAAAAAAAACGCTCTAGAGCAGATGCGGGCCTAATTGGTATTTATTTCATTAAAACTAAAAGAAATGTTCATTTGGGTCATTTGTATATTTTATGTAACAGTATTTACATGATTGTAAGTATTAAATACAATAGAATAGAGGTCTTTCCAAAACACAATAAAAAAATTAAATTAAGTATGTAATGTAGCATATCAGTAAAGATCCGTAATTTAGCAATTGATATGCTCGCCTTTTAGAAATAATAATTATGTACATCGAAGTTTAGTAATGTATTTGGTCACAAATCTGTAAAAATTCAAGTCTTACATTTTGAAAATACAAATGATTTATTGACAGGGTCCACCACTATCTAGACTCATATTTGTTTGCAAAGGATAAAATCAAAAACTAGACTGATTCATAAATTCTTTCATTACTAGAAAGCTTAATTATCAGCGAGTAACATAGGCATAGATATTTGAAAAACAATTAGGTATCCGTACGAAAATTGCATAATAATGTAACCCAAGTAAGCAAAAATTTGCCTATTAAATGTCATTACTGGTGAGCGCAAGGGAAACTATAGATGTCTCTGTCATCTGAGAGTGTTTCTGGTTTCATCCTCGGTCCGGGGCCCGGGGTCGGCCCGGTTGCCCGGATAGATTGCGTGATACAAACCGAAACCCACGCGGATGAAGGCGCGGGAAACAGTTGACAAAACATTTTTACTTACATACAGTCTAACTTGATTAAGATTAAATACATTTTCTAAAAACAACAAAATTCTGCTACTTTGCTGAGATAGACAAATCATGCTGGTATGCATTATAAAAAAACAATCTTTAAAAAATGTCTTATATAAACACCATAAAACATTGATTCTATTTCAAATTGGGTACAAAAATGAGATCTATTACATTGTAATCGATTTTAGGAGATTGTCACGATGGTAAATTATTTAAAGCCAAACTCAGACCAATAAAAGTGCGGGAGAAGAGGTCGAATATACGATGATTGAATAGAATGGAAATGTATGCTATGAAATTGTCCTTCTTATGCGAGACTTTAAAACTTTAGTGGTGCAGACTATATCAAGTCTAAAGGGATTCATTGTTTTCAGATACAAGCAACTTTGACCATGAAACCAACCTAGTTCACCGAATAGAGACTACAAGAGTGGGTTAACTTAGAAACGGTGTGGCAGTACAACATTTTGAAATGTTCTCAAGGATGATTACAATAAGCAATAACTGAATTACAGAGTTCAAAAGTTAGAAATTAGACAAATTTCCGCAAAAAGTTTTGTTATTTTTTTAAAGTGCTTATCTCCGCAACTAAACGTTAGTTATAGAAAGTTTTTATTCTCCACAAAATTGTGTAAAACTTTTTTGTAACTAAAATGCACCTAAACTTAAATATTATGAAAGATTATATGAAAGAATCTGAAGAAATTGCAGTTTATTTAAATTTTTCAATATGGCGGTGGGTCCGAAGGGGAAGAATTATTGTGCATTTTACATTTTAAACATTCACTAACCAACAAAGATAACATACAAAAAATATCAGAACTACCAGACCGTTTGTAAGGTGACCCACCTTCCATTAAGTGGCTTACCCTACAACCAAGAAAAGTGTCATCGCGACATTATACAAAATATGATTTTTTTGTTTCTCTATTTCAATATATATATATTTCAAAGTTGGTCTCCATTATAAAGTTGGTTTATACGGGAGAATAAATAGACTTCGAGACACTCCGCTAAACATTTTAAATACAACACATTTGGTTCTTTTCAAAACAGCTACAAACACAGATCATCAGGGAATGTGACTGGCACTCGCGCGCTACTAGAGACGCCTTTTCAACACATTTCATACAAAACAAACGTGTCAGGGTCGGTACCATTTATTGAGGTTCAAGGAAATTGTAGAAATACAAAAATCTGCTATTATCTACTTGTGATATAGTTACTCAGAATTTAGTTTACTAACCTTTTTACATAGGCCGACTATGTAAAAAGGTTAGTAAACGTTTCGCCTTTGGCGAAAGTCGTTTCGCATACTAGCCGAGCGCTACAAGTGGTATTATTATTACTTTCGTTTCTAGTAACGGTGCGAGCTACATTCCGTGTCTGGTGCTACAAACATCATCCATTTTTAACACATTGCCGGACACTAAGCAAGACACACGTTTTATTGTTATGTATGCTATAGCATTTCACTGTCCGTTTATATCGTTTCAGTAATAAGTTAATAAGGCGGTTGCTGGTACTGCTGCCGCCGCTGCAGATGCTGCACCAGCGGGCCCTGCTGCTGCTGCTGCTGCTGCTGCATGGCCTGCATCTGCATGGCCAGCGTCTGCTTAACACGCGGTATTATTATGACTTTCGTCTCTAGTAGGGCGACGCGAGCTACACGATCCATTTTTAATAAGGCGGTTGCTGGTACTGCTGCTGCCGCTGCAGATGCTGCACCAGTGGGCCCTGCTGCTGCTGCATGGCCAGCGTCTGCTTAACACGCGGTATTATTATGACTTTCATCTCTAATAGGGTGACGCGAGCTACACGATCCATTTTTAATAAGGCGGTTGCTGGTACTGCTGCTGTCGCTGCAGATGCTGCACCAGCGGGCCCTGCTGCTGCTGTTGCATGGCCAGCATCTGCTGCCGCATGCGCTGCTGTGTCATCTGCTGCTGGTACTGCGCACTTTGTTGCGGCTGCATGCCGCGCGGGTACGGCGGCGTCGGCCCGCCCATGCCGCCCATCGTCACGTTGGGTGCCTGCTGGATTGTTTTATAACTTGGATATTAGTTCATAATTTTGAAATTTCGCATAGAGTAACAGGCTCAGACAAACGCTACGGAAAGAGACATCGAACTGAACAAAACTCAGGCGACGGTTCAAAAAAGGCAAAATGGCATTTCATGACAAGAAAAACGAGTATAACTGGTAGGCATGACGCATCGTTTTAATAATAGTTGTCTCATGACAGTCTTTAAGGTAAATATACAATGGCTTCACTTTGTTGTATGTAAGTGAATTCTTCATAGGATTTAGACCCCTTGGGTCAAAACAAAACTTTCCAAAAATTTGCTCTTATTCATATTCAAAATATGTGTTGTCAATAAATCCACGAGATGAATCCTTCAACTGTTCACAATCTGAATTTCAATGTACAGGAATAATTAATCTAATGAAATTAATTATATATTAAAATAAGGAATTCAACACAATGAAGAAGAACATCATAATATACAAACCTGCATGTATTGCGGTCGCGCATTCTGTCTTTGTTGAGCTAAGTACGCTTCCTGGCTCGCTCGTCCGCCCATCATATTCTGTAAAACAAGTGAATATAATCAATTGTTTTACCTTCAAGTGAGTACAAAGGACTTTAAAGGTCATAGCCCACTTATACAACACCGCTCCCACCCGACAAATTTTAATATCATTCAAATATGAGCTTTAGGTCGTGGCCGTTAGATATATTTTATAGTGGTTACATAAATTAGCAGACAGCTCGCTGTCAGCGAGCTAACCGCTATCCGACTGCTCGGTGGTTGCCACCTTGGTACAAGCGTTCTGCGCGGTGTCCGCACGCTGACTGCTAGCAGTCGCCGCGGAACATCGGGGTAGGCCATTTACGAATTATCTACCAAGCAGCTGGGTGCCTGCTAGCTGTCGGTGCGTGGACCGCGAGCAATCGTATTAGTTTAGAGCCATGTTGGGCGGTGTTAGAGCAGCAGCGTGTAAGTGAGCTATGACCATAAAGCCTCCGATACAGGCGTAGTGTAAACGGTAGAGTACTTTTACTATGCTACTGACTAGTATTATAGTAAAAACTAGAAGTCAGTACAGTCCGAACCAAACTTTATGGCGGCTCGGAACATCGCGCGAGTTGATACGCAGTACACAATATTAGGTCCAGCGTGGCGCGCGAAGAGGCGGGGCGCGTACTGCGCAGCTCGCAGCCGAGCCGCCATGTCCGTAGCCATATTATATCCGAGCCGCCATAAACGTTGATTCGGACTGTACTTACTATGTTACTAACGAGCAGCATAGAAGGTACTATAACGTTTACTACAACTCGTACTTTATGCTTGTACCGGAGCCTTTACAGTTCTGAAACCAGAGTAAAAAATACCTGTTGGAATGTCTGTTGTCCTGGGAAACCTCCCATGGAGTTACCCCCTTGTGGTCCCATCCCTCCCCCTTGATTGTTCATAGCTCCCATGCCGCCGCCTTGACTCATCTGTCCCATTTGGCTCATAGGTTGGCCCATTTGGCTCATGCCTTGGCCCATTTGACTCATCCCCTGGGGCATTTGGGCAGATTGCCCTACCCCCTGGTTCATTTGGCCCACGTTTTGACCTATTGAACTGACGCCTTGTCCCATAGAGTTGACTTGCTGTCCCATTTGACTCACTCCTTGACCCATGCCCTAGAAACAATAGTAAAAAGTGTACAAATATGAACAAAATGGTATTTGAAAAATATAGCTCAAAAGTATTTTTTTATGATATAAGACGGCAATTGAGCTAGCGGGTCACCTGATGGTAAGTGATCACCGCTGCCAATGGACAACTGCAACACCAGGGGTGTGACAAGAGCGTTGCCGGCTTTTTAAGAAAACAAACTCGTTTTATGAAATGGTATCCTTTCTATAGGTGAAACAATTTTAAAAATCAATTATAAGGGTCGTATCGAATCGGGAATACCGCCGAAGGAAGTTAATTCCACAGTTCAGTCGTACTTAGGTTTATTAACGAAAGGTCTAATGTCATGAGTTAAATTAAAAGATGAAGTACAAACTTGGTTCATCATTTGCTGCTGTCCACCTTGCATCATCTGCTGTCCATATCCGTACCCCTGCTGCATGCCTCCGTACTGGTTGCTGAACATCTGCCCGCCCATGCCACCCATCTGCCCACCGGCCATTTGCCCGGCGGCCATCTGGTTACCCCCCATTTGGCCACCACCCATCTGCCCAGCGCCCATTTGCCCGGGCATTTGTACGCCTCCCATTTGACTCATTGGGCCCATGCCACCCATCGCTCCCATTGGTGCCATTTGACTATGAAAAAGAGAAAAATATTAAGAGTGACCTTGGAAGAGGGTTCTATCTCTCTGTCCTCTACCAAGTTTTTGGCTTTTTGGTACGAAACTAGTAACTTTCCCATTTATTTGTTTTATGAAACTGTTTATTTATCAAGTCGTATGGTCTATGAAATAGGCGAAATAATTGTGCCTTGGCTATTCTCTCCCCTTTTTCAATTTCATGGTTGCCTTCAAAATTCGTTGTGGCATATTACCTCTTCTAATTATTATCTTGCAAATAAATATTGATTGATTGATTGAGGTATTTGCGCTATTTAATTTTTTTTTCAACCTATCCTTCCAAATGTGTTCATAAATCCCTGCCCCTCTTAAAACCTTACATATATGTATGTATATTACAAAAATATGAAAGTATTTTTCTTATTCTGTCTGTCTGTTGTGTCAACCAATGAACCGATTGGAATGAAATTTAGTACAGAGGAAGTCCGGAGAAGAAGGTCCAGGGAAAGACGTAAGATAAATTTCTAAGAATTTGGGACTTTTCCCGAGGGATCTACATTCACGGGAGCGGAGTCGCGAGTGAAATCTAGTAATAATATGAAGTAGCAATTTATCCACGACTTTGTCCGCATAAATTAAAGCCTGTGTCACCCACACACAAATTGGCTGTCTTTAGCTGAAAGAATTTGAAAATTGCTCCGGCACTTTCGGAGCCTCTTTAATTCAATAATACAATAAAATCTTTTCTCTTTATAATTTATTAAAGATAACAGAAGATAGGGATGAATGAAAGAAGGAAGGGGAGGAGGAAGGAGGCCTTTGCCCAGCAGTGGGACACAAATTAGGCTATAAAAAAAACAGAAGGTATAACATACTTGGGCTGCATCTGTCCGACACCCATCTGGTTGGGTTGCATTTGCCGCATACCTTGCCGCGGGTATGGAGCGCGCGCGTGCGGCGCGCCGGGGTATCCGCTTCCCTGTACACAAATAAGTATAGGTAGGTACCTACGAATAAGTAATAAGTCTGGAAGCGTAACTGTGAACAAAACTGTCTAGAAATCTGGCCCCAAACTTCATTACATTGACATTTTATCTCGACTATTTGAACAATAGAACAACACATGTAAACAAGGCCAATTAACTTCACTTGTGTCAGGCGTTGAAGGGCGTGGCATACCGGCAAGATCGTAGATTGGTTTACATAAAAATCAATCGTCCACCATTGGTTCACACACTTGCTGCAATGTACAACAGCAATGCGCAACTGTCAAATGTTTTTAAAACGCGAGGATGAGTTTATGCAATAAATTCAGATGATAAGTCAAAATAAGAATGTTACACTATAAGTTTATTAATTTAACATTTTCATAATTTAAACTAATTATTTAATTATTATTCAAGTTATTCTTTATATCGCTGAATTGTTTCAACGGCCATTTTGATGTTGTTACTTTGCGAAGAATCAAATTCCTCCATTTCAGCATTCTGTGATGCGTTGGAACCCGGGTTCCGCTATTATGTTAGCATTCATGTTGTGATGTGATATGGCGACGTATAATTTTTTTTTGGTTGTTGACTTTAATGACAAAAGAAGTGAGATCTAAATGGGTGCCAAGTGCAATGGTCAGTCCTCAAGTCTAACAGCATTTATTCACTGACTTTTTCGCACTTCATCAAAAGGAAAGCTAGGAACAAAATAAACGAACAAGTGAAATAAAAACCTATTTTATTGACCTAGCAAGTGAAGCGAACAAGGTTTTCAATCCAATTTGGGGCAATCTTATGATTGTTTGTATGTAGACATATTTACACATATATCTAAATGAGATGGTATTTAAAATTTATGTAGGTATTACCAGTACAAATTTCAAGTTCATTGGGCATCAAAATCTCTTTAAATACGGACAATTTCTGGTACAAAAGGCATTTTCACATTTTATTTATACCGAAAGGACCTTATGTAATTTGTACTAAAATGTGACTTAAATTATTTTGTCACATCATCAAGGGACCATAAGTGGATTAAAATTTATACCTATACTTTCCTTAAACAAAGGTATTAACATATACGTTTTAAGTGGACAAATTAGAAAAACAATACAAATCAGTTCACTTTATCAGTTACATCGGAATAAAAATACGGAAAAATTAAGAACCTCCTGTTTACCTAGAGTTTATTTAAAAATTTACCCTTTCATACAAATCAATTATTAAATGTGAAAACATTACATGGATATCGAATTTAACCAAAGTCATTAAACTGCCTGACTATATGTGACATAATATTGGCCATAATGTTTTTATTATTTTTCTGTTTATATTACTAAAAGCTGCTAATTACGAGTGGAAACTGATCCCTGTGTATTTGTTCTTCGTGTGGCTTATGCACCATTTCACTACACACGATGGCATTGTGTTTAAATGTCGAAAAATATTTTTTTTCCTTCTTAACGTACGCCGCTTAGAGCAAACTACAAACTGACGTCCTGTTGGGCAACATTTGTAAGCCCCGCCCACTCGGGCAACATTTGCGTGGGGTCATTTTTTACTCAGAGTTACACTTCCAGACTTATTACTTATTCGTAGGTAGGTACAGTCAAGCGTCAAAAGTGCAGTCAGAACTTTTCACACAATTAGTATGAGAAGTTCTGACTCCACTTTCATACATACATACTGTACGTATGAACGGTCACCTGCAAAAGTCCATACATAGCCTAAAGGTGAAAACCATTGCACTGATTAGGAAGAAAAATATTTAGCAATATCATGAACCTTATGCATAAGGTTTAAATTGCTACTATTTTTTATATAATCTAAGAAGCTACAAGCGAGTTATTAAGAAAATTCTATATGGACTTTTGCAGGTGACCGTATATACTGTTAACAAACTATCTAAATGCAAACTTCGAAAACACATTCGAGAGTTTTTTGATTAAAACTAACGTGAGATGTTAACATTATTAATATGTAAAATACGGGTCACTCACGTATGAAGTGCGGACTGGGACGACTTCGTGCGCGCGTCTCGGTTCACATTCGGCCTGAGGAAGACCTCCGGATGAGGTTGAAACATGTCGGCCTGTAGCTGACTTCATACGTGAGTGACCCGTATTATACATATTAATAACATTCGAGAGTGTTCCGAGTTAAGTGGCGGCAGCAGTAAAGCGTCGGGTTCGGTAAGCTGTGATTGGGCCACAATGTGTTAATAGTCGCTGCTAGTCAAATATTATCCAATGACAGCAGCTTATAGGTTAACGCCTCAGTGTTGTCATCTGGTGGTGAGTATTTCAGAAAACCCTGATTGATCATCGGTAGCACGATATACGCGATGCGTGCGTTGGTCGTCAATCCCAATCGTCTAAAAACATGGCAATGAAAACCATATCTGCTGAAAGATGTGATATTAAAGGACGCGTATTCGACTAAAACAAATTTTCCCTTTATCCTGTTTGTTTACCCCTTTAACCTTTATCCCGTTCCCCCACTTCAAAACAAACAATTTCCTTTGCTTAAAAAAAGGGTTTCGATGGGCAGCATCGTCGAAACCGAGTTAAGCCAAACAAACTGCGCTCACCAACTCGACTGCCAAGCGTGGTGAGTATGGCAAAACCCCTCTATGATGGAAATCCTTCGGGGAAGTCCATGTCCAGCAGTGGATTACCTGCGGCTGAGACGAGACTACCATATTTAGATAGAATAAAATTGGCTCCGCGACGGTCTTTGCACTTACCTACTCTTATGAGGAACTGTGTGTGTTATATTCATGCAAACGAATGATATTGTATATATACCTGCATTTGCGCCATCTGGTTGAAAGGCAATCGTTGCCGCAGCATGTTGCTGAGCGCTTGTTTCGACTGCGTGTTGGACGGAGGCGCCACACCACGTTGGTTCACCCCTGCTGTTGGTGACAAAACAACATATAATAATAAATTTAAATTAATATCCTTCAGGAAAAATGATGTATTCGTGTTGATTTTGCCTGCAAGTGAGCTCAATGACTAAGTTACGTATACAGAGTAAAGTCAACATCTGTATGTGCGAATAACGTCAGAGCGACGGTAGGTTGAAGCCTGACCCTCCTGACCTTTGCATCACAATCCCATTCTTATTGTAGTATCACGCCTGTAGCATACAACCGCGAATGCGTATCGGAAGCATTCCGGAACGGAACATTGGCGAAACCGCGAAACGCTGTCGTTTTTTTTTTTAAATATTGTTTTACGGCTTTGGATACAAGTCCTTTAGAGCCTTTCTTTATTTATTTCGCCAGTTGGCGAGTTATTCTTGTTTGTTGTCAACGAAATGATGGTGTAATTAATTTCGTTGTTTTCACGGAGCCCCTGGCGACAACTCTTCGCGAATCCACTGGTTTCATTGACGACGCAGCAAGACGGACAACCACCAGCCCGCTATGTAAATCTCACTACAGCCGCACAATGACAGTCTATTTTAGTTATTCTACACATTGTTCTTAAATATGGGCATTTATAACACCAAATAACACCAATTTCACATTATAAAGTCCACTAGAATCAATTTGCGAAACAATCCAAAACAGACACCGTGTAGTCCGCTAAAATTCCCGCCAAGAACTCTATGATTTTGTTTGGTGCGTCTCACACCGCAAGCGGAACGAAACCGTAACGGAATCATACAACAGCGTTTCGCTGTTTCGCCAGTGTTTCGTTCCGGACCGCTTCTTTTCCGCATTCACGGCTGTGTGCTACAGGCGTGTAACAAATGGAAAGATACAAAGAACTAATTGAATTACAATGAGGGTTTTCTGAACCATGTGGCAGCAGCACTTAGGCGTTGGGTCCTGTAAGCTGTTATCGGGCGACAATGGGTCAGTTGCTGCTGCTTGTCAAATATTATCTAATGAAAGCGGCTCATCGAAGCCTATGATTCAGTGCTGCGATCTGGTGGTAAACATTTCAGAATACCCTCATTAATGTTGAGGACGAGCTATTTTTTTACAATTTTAAGAAAAATAATATACCTGGTGGGTTGTAGTAGTTCTGTCCGGGCTGCGGCTGCGGCGCGGGGAACCATTGCTGCGGCTGCTGCATGAACTGCGGTTGTTGGTTGGCCGCCGCCGCCATGCCGGCCTGCCCCGCGCCCGGCGTCGGCACGCCGTTGCCGTTCGTCTGCACAAGACGGCAACAGCGCGTAACGTCAATGGCTCAGTTCAAAAATGAGGCAACAAACTTTTGTATGGTAAGAATTCGCCACTTTGGAGTTGATCGTCTTGTCAAGAGTTCTTGATCGCAGAGTTTATTGCTTACGCAGGTGGATAAAATAGGCTAAACTACGTATCTTTATTGTTTCTATCTAGCAAAATGGTGATAGGTGTAAAGTATGAAAGTTCTTTATTGCAAACTCTCGTGTAACCTACACGTGTAACTTTGTAATTGAAATGTGAGAGCCTACAGTGAATTCAGATAACTGCGCACTAACATATCAACTAGTCGTACCATCAATTCAGATACTGTCACCGTAGGCGATGAGCATTGTATGAAGTGAAATGTCTGCTTTGATACATTTTAGTGTCAGTAGGAAGTAGTTCGTCAACATATCCAGCCGTTAGAGGAATGAAGGTTTCCTGAATAAAGTGGCGGCAGTACTGAAGCGTCAGGTCCGTTAAGCTTTTATTGGAAAACAATGTGCCAGTTCTTCTTCTTCTGTTTTATAATATGGCTTCCACCGAGATTTCAGTGATTCTGCCAATGTCCAGTAAATTGAGATACCAAGTATCGGTGTTGTACGGTAAAGTTTCTTGCTTGTCAAATCTTTTCGGTCCAATGACAGCGGCGCATCTGACCCTACGATTTCGTGTTGCCACCCGATGTCAAGCAAGCATTTGAGGAAACCTTCATTGACAAAACTTATTGGAAAATCAATGGCGAACAAAAAACAATAGTATCCATGACTTTCATATGCTGCTACGCGAGGTCAAAGCAATGTTGTTGGCATTTCTATGTGCCGAAGATTCTGTAGTGTTATATTAGACTACGCTTCTTATTCAGTGTGTAAAAATGTATTCTTAAGCTTTTGATAATATTTATTACGTACGCCCTAAACTTGTTGCTTAGTACAAAATAATTAACCCGAGGTTCAGACATGCTTCCGATTTTGTATCGGCCCTTTAAATATAACTTGTTGCTAACAAAAAACAGCAGCAACTTGAAAAAACCCGAGCTGAAAGATAAGTTGACCTCCAAAAGTCTTACCGGGGTGGTAGCCTTAGCCTTCTTCATCTTCTTGCCGGAAGCGGATCGCGAACGGCCTTTTCCGGCGCCCGTGGGGCTTGAATCCAGGCTGCCCGTGTCCTGGTATCGACGGATTGTTATTGAATGCCACATTAGTAAATACGGGTAAACGTTAAATGTTAAAGAAGAGTATAACATGGGAAGGACTATATCCCCGTTGTCATTGGCAGGGTAAGGCAATAAATAGATAGGTTTACATATAGATGTGTGTGTCAGTTGGTTACCTGCTTGCTGTCGTTCGTTTCGAGGTCTTCGGGCGGCAGCGGCAGCGGTTCTAGGTAGTAACTTAGAGGCTTGACTAAACTGTGCGTGTGGTATTTGAGTAATCTGTAAAAAATACGTTGCTGATTCATATCATGCAATGAACGGCAAGTTTACTTCAAGTAGCTGTAGTAGAGTAGATAACAATGCTGTACAGTACTACCACTTTAATAAGTTACATCGGCATTGTTCGATGGCGCAGAAAAGCGAAACCTACTGCCGACTCAAGCCGAATGAAAACATACAAATAACGAACTTATTGCTACAAAATAAGATTTGAAATCTGAAAACAACAGGTCTCGTGCTATCTCGCTCGCAATACTGACTGCCGTGAGTGGTCGAGACACCGCATGGCGCGTACACATCAGCCAACAGCGGACGGGTATTTTCGCGCCATGCAAAAATTTGACTTCTGCGCAAGTACATCGGTGTAACTTATAAAAGTGTTAGTACTGTAAGCCTCCGGTACTCTCGTAGAGTAAACGGTAGAGTATCTTTGCAATTTACAAGTAGCATAGTAGATACTCTATCATCTTGAGTAAACGGTAGAGTAACTTTGCAATTTACTAGTTAGTAGCATAGTAGGTACTCTACCATATTGAGTAAACGTAGACTGTACAGTACTTTCTTTGTAAGTACTTTTCCGTCTATTCTGCCGTTTACTCTACGCGTGTACCGGAAGCTATGTGATGTTTGTAACAATAGCTATGTCAACAGAGAGAGAGAGAGATCAAAACTGCAGACGGAATTCCACGATGATATGTCTACGGCAGGTGGCACTTATGATCACTAATTATATTATAAACGCTCAGTGGAAAACTTGAAAGATCCGCAGCATGACATGCAATCATATAAACTATCGCCACCTTTGTTTTCATATGAGACGGATCAAGATAGACTTGATAATGCTATATGATTTTACGAGCTCCGTGGCGCAGCGGTCAGCACGCCTGCCTGCGACACGGATGGTCCCAGGTTCGATCCCCGGTCAGGTCAAGATGAAAAATGATCTTTTTCAGATTGACCTGGGTCTTGGATGTTTATCTATATAAGTATCTATTATAAAATATAGTATCGTTGAGTTAGTACCCATAACACAAGTCTCGAACTTACTTTGGGGCCCGAAGCGACTTTCTGTTTAAAGTAATTTTGCCCCTACCTAGTTGTCGCGGATGCCGATGCTTTAACAAATTATTATAAATAAGTTATGAACGTACTTGTGGGAGTTCTCATATGTCATCGGTTTCCTCTCGATCTTGGTGGCGGCGAACCACGCCCATGACAGCGGCGCGGGGTTACGCCCGCCCTCCACCAGCTCCCAGCTCGACACTCGCTGCTTGTCTGTTAGGCGGAGACCCTAAACCAAATTAAATAATAAGAAAACAGTTATTGCCAAATGATAAGTCCGAACAAAGCAATATATAATATTTGGTTACCTGTTTCTTTTCGCTGTCGAATCCAGAAATCTTGTTTCCTTTTTGATCCATCAAGCATCCAAGCGGTTCACAGGCTATCACCTGAAAATAAATAAAAGAAAACTCTTGTATTTTATATATAACGTTTTTCATATTATTAACCGTAATTTCAACAAACAGAAAAAGCGTTTTATTTACTTATTTATTACTCCATATCTCTTTAGAATTTTGTGTGCTTTATTGCCGTGTTCTTCCCAGTAGAGCAGAATAGGATCACTCCCAAGTCTTCCCATGGATGTCGTAGAAGGCGACTTAGGAAACCCTTGAAGATAGTAAACATCAAAGAGACCTCGCCAGTCCGTCTGGCCAGCGTGAGAATCCTCTGAGTGCTCAGGCTAATATATGGCTCTAATGGTACAGAGAGGGTCATGCTCCTGCAGTGGAGACTAAAAAACACCTGAATATGATGATGAATGGCACAACCCGCAACTTAATTAGTATGAGTTTATTTGGTCATTATTTTGTTAAATTTTTTTACTGCTCCTAACCTCAATGATGGTGTTCTTAGACAGCGGCAGCAGCTGTCGCACAGCCTGCACGGAAGGCCCGTGTTTGTCGCCGACTTCCTTCTTGAGCTTCTTCATGAGGTTCTGGTAGTGCTTCCGGTTGTTGTCGTCGCCGCCCTCCGCCAGCGTCGAGTGGATCAGCGTCGCTAGCATGTCGATGAGGGTTGTGAACAGGTTGCTGCGGCATAAGCTGTGTGAACAGAATACATGTAGGAACAAGACTTTTTTAGTGTAATACATTTTGTTGGCTTGGTGGCGCAACAAGGCGTGGTACTCTAAATTTAGCTTTTTTTTTTGGTAACGCTGGTGTTCAAAACAAAATAAAACCAACAACTTTAGCAAAAAAAAGTTATCAAATATTTTAGTTTGAGTCAACTCTTTAAGGGATTGTATAGGGTCAAGTTAACAGTGTTACTCATTGGGAAAAAGATAGTTGCAATGTGTAACTCTGCTACACAACGGGAACTTCTTTTCCCATTGTGTAGCAGTGTTACATATCGTGGTGTGACTGAATGGGAACAAACCGCTACAACTTGCGTGAGCAGTACCGCCCAGTCTGATGTCAGCTGGTAGGAGCGGCGGATTGCGTCGAAGGTGCCGCCCGCTAGCGAGAACCGCAGCTGCAGCGTTTAAGGCCCCAGATGTATAGAACATAGAACAAACCTGTTGTTGTATGCGTCGATGACCTGATGCGCCACTAGTTGCGTGAGCAGCACCGCCCAGTCGAACGTGAGCTGGTAGGAGCGGCGGATGGCGTCGAACATGCCGCCCGCCAGCGAGAACTGCAGCTGCAGCGCTTCAGCCGCTGTATGTATGCAACAAACCTGTTGTTGTATGCGTCGATGGCCTGATGGGCCACAAGTTGCGTGAGCAGCACCGCCCAGTCGGACGTGAGCTGGTATTTGCGGCGGATAGCGTCAAACATGTAATCCGCTAGCGACAACCGCAGCTGCAGCGCTACAGGCGCCGCACCAAATGTATAGAACATAAAACAAACCTGTTGTTGTATGCATCGATGACCTGATGGGCCACAAGTTGCGTGAGCAGCACCGCCCAGTCGGATGTTAGCTGGTAAGAGCGGCGGATGGCGTCGAACATGCCACCCGCCAGCGAGAACCGCAGCTGCAGCGCTTCAGGCGCCGCCTCGTCTTGCCACGTGTCACCGCACGCGGCGCGCTCGTGGTCACGCGCGTGGGTTAGGTAGTGTTGGAGTTGGGCGTGGATGGAGCTTAGTAAGCTTTCCTGTGTGAATATTTTTTTTTTAATATACGGTGAAGTATTGATCTTTTTGGATCCTTTAGCAGCTCCTGCTGCAGCCCGTCAATTTGAACTTGTCATTTTTTATTTTTTTCTTACTTCCTTAATTCAAATTGACTGTGTGACTAAGTAATATAGTATGGAAATATCAAAATAAATTTGAGTTCCCAGTGGTCCCATAAAAAAGTTGTTCGAATAGACGGGCAGAATCACTTATAAAAACCAAAACGACCAATATTACACCAGGTATTTTATGCACAAAATATACAATACAACTTAAGTTAATTGAGATTACCAAGTTGGCAGTTTCAACGTCAGTTATTATTAAGTATAATTTGTCTTAATTTACGTGCGATAAAAATGATTACTGTTGCTTTGTTTTTGTTATCAAGATTGATTTATTTAAAATGGGGCAGCACTGGACCCCGAAAAATTCATGCTTAAGATAAAACAGTGATATCGTTTTAGGTTCTATCGCTAATTGCATCCAGCTATTTGTCATGTTACTACCAATTTCAAGACACTTCAGCACTTTATAGTATTTTATGCAACGGTTTTATAATAGGGGCTCGTGGCGCCTCTATTAGCGATATTCGCTCGCTTCGCTCGCTCATATCGCTACCCGCGCCACTCACCTTTTAAGACCTAATTATAAACCGTTGCTTCTATGCGTTTGCGAGAAGTGTTCTTGTGATAAAAAAGCTGAATGTTTCAATTAAAAGTAAAGTTATTTAATTTTTTAATAACCAAACTGTGCTTGTATGAATTTTGTTTTAGAGATTTTATACTTTTTCCGGTATTTAATTGTGCCCAAAGTTGCGTTAAAATTACGTGTTGAAACGGAGTGTTCTGAGACTCATAACTTTTAAAGTACTTATAATTTTACAATTAAAAACTTTAAACAGACGATACCGAACAACGGAGTCATCACCCTACAGAATTTGTATGGCGAAACACCTGACTAGCGTACCCTTAATAGTCTGTGGCTGCTAGCCGTATCGTTATAGCTACATTATAGTACGGCTGTGCCGTACTGTTATGAAGAATAGAGTAGACTTATTATGGATGTTCTTATGTTTGTGTTCTTGACCATATAAATGACAGATTACAGTTCAGGAGTAGAAAAAAGAAGTTAACTCCTACCTTCTGGTCATCTTGGTGCCTGAGACACGTGAGTACGAGAGACAGCAGCGGTTCGTTGGCGAGGCGCACCGCACTGCCGCCGCAGCCGCAACCACCGCTGCAGTTGCTGCTCACGCCACGCTTGCCGCCCCCGCCGCCGCCCGATGACCTGCACAGACCCGGTAGCCCGATTTAATACTTGACCTTGCAATTGTCTTCTTGTATCTCACCCTTGCGACTCTTTAACTATCATGGTGTTCCGATGATCTCATCGTAAAATCTTGTATTGTATTTAGTAAAAGAAAAAAAAATACAGTGCCTTAAATAAGTAGAGTTTGTAAAGAGTGCATGTAAATTTATGTGAAGAAAAGAACTATTTATCCACTACTTGCACCCCGACCTTGTATCATGGTTTTACGATGAGGTCATTCGAAACACCGAACACCATATAATAGTAAGTAAATTAAATACTATGAAAAACAATGTTGTACGTGAATCAATGAGTAGAAAAAGTGAAATTTCAACAAATACTGGTCGATATTCCTGCTCAGCGCACTTGTAGATTCGCCTCTTCCTTCATTATGGGCTAAGGAATGGAATTCGGTATTTGCCTAATGTTAAGATTATATAAAATTTGTTTCCAATGATACTAATTTTTTTCTAAAAACACTATAAAGAACACTTTTAATTTGATATCGATTCGTTAAGTGTTCTTAAAGCTTCTTTAAAGTTGGGTGAATAGGACCATTTTTAAAAGTATGAAAATCTTAAATTACAATTATACTGTATTGTAGTCCGCTAAATTTAAAGCAACTTTTATTATGAAACCATTACCACAAACGCAATATTTCGTATAGCTACCAAACAAAGTTCTCACGCCGCCCATACAAAATACAAAGTTGTGACGTCACAAATATGTAGGCATTTCAGCAGTGCGTTTTCACGTCTAAAAATTAACGTCTAAAAATATGTGTCTTTAAAACTTCTATATCTGAAAGAGTTTTTTGTTTAGAAATGTATTTCGGTCACTGTTGTGTTTATTTTTGGCAGGTCTTTACATAGGGACACGAAAATTTTTTTAGTCAAGTAGCCAATTCCCCCCGTCACTGTTTCGCATCTATAAGATATTTTCAAGGTAAGAGTGATTAGGCATTATTTGAGTTTGCGTGTACCGCCCTAAAAATTATTATAGCTTCCGGCAAGATAGTGGTCATATGCACTCAATTGATTCACGAAAAGAATATATATCCTGACCCTTTGTAACTAGGACTTTGGTGGCTCTTGCAGTCTCGATGCGACCCGCTCCCGCCTCCACCGCCACTCGAGCAGCCCCCACTGCAACCCGCACCCCATCCACTCTCCAAAATCTAAAAAAAATTATAAGCCCTTGAGGCACATATTTCTATACAAACGGCGAAATTTTCGCCGTGAAAGGGAATTGCGGCAATATTTTATATTGTTGGTATAAAGTCCAAATTCTACATTTGCATAAATGTAGGTAAATACATAGGATGTTAATAAATATTATAGTACCAATACATTTTACCTTAGCAAGGTGTGCAAAAAATATATTTGTTCCTAATGCAGTACGTTGAAAAAATTGGCAATAAGTTTTAAATTTTAACCAAGCATTTTGATAAAACTTATCCCATTGAAGTCTCTATACATACATACGTATCTACCTTATGCATCCCTGTAATCTTAAAAAAGAAAACATAGTTGTATCCTATTCAAAGTCAAAACGCATAACAGAGCATGTCCAACTTACCTGTCCAGCTTGCTTGAGTACTCGGCCTTGGACCGCTGGCGGGAGTTTCGCGACCAGCGGCGCCACCAGCCATACTGATTCGGACCATTTACTGGTGCTGACGACCCCACGGTCTGTGCCCATTCTGTACATAATAAAAAATGTAACTTTAAGTTTCATGTCTGCTATTTATTATAGAAAACAGCGTTTAATGATAGAAAATAATATAGGCGTAGAATAACGCTTCGAATTTAGGTACCTTTAATAGTCAGACTATATAAACTGAGGTACACTTTCCCTGTGCCGTGTGGTTCCCGGCAGAGTAGAATAGGACCACTCCAAGTCATCCCGTGGATGTCGTAAACAGCGACTACGAAAAACAAGCTAAACAAAGCTTCTAAACATCAAAGAGACTCTGACTACTCAAGCTAATATATGGCTCTGGTAGTACAGAGAGGGTCGTGCTCCTGCAGTGGAGACTAAAAGACCTGATGATGATGATGATGATGACACTTTCCCTACTCTAAGAAACAGACTTTAAAAGCAATCATGTCACGTGACATGGACTGCGACTTCACGGTATACTCCGAATCAAACTTGATGGCGGCTCGGATATTAGCTGCGAGCTGCGCAGTACGCGCCCCGCTGAACCTAATTTATTTATTTATTTATTTATATTAGGGAAACATACAGTTATAATAGTTGAACAAAGTACATGAAATAAAAATAATACTTAAACCAATTAAGTTTTCTCAGATAACTTATACAAACTATCGAACAGAAAGCTTTGATAAAATAAATCTTAATCTAATACAATACGCAGAAGAAAACAAAAAATCTAGTTACATTGTTGACTTTAAACTTTTTTTATATAAAGCTATGGATGTCGAAAAAATATCGAGATCATTATAGGAGGTGTTGTATTTATGGCAAACACGATATAAAAATGTATTTGTAGTATATCTAGTTCTGGCTAATGGAACATAAAATAGAGTTCTTATTCTAGAATTAGGGCGATGGCATCTCAATCCCAAATTGCTAACAAGATAATTAGAGTCTACATAATTGCGCAAAAGCTTAAAAAGAAAGAGTTGATGTGTACTGCATCGACTCGTGCGATGTTCCGAGCCGCCATCAAGTTTGATTCGGACTGTACAGAGTTTAGGTGTGAGCTAAGCGCAAAGGTGTTAATTAGCTCCAACGCTACAGAATTTGGTGGGTACGGCTCGTCTACCCCAGTTTAATATGAAAGTCTCTGATAATAGTAGTCTCAAGTCGCTCGCTCGCGTAGCGTCTCCTCATACACACCATTTTTTTAAATTTAATACAAAACATCTTTATGGGGTGACTCAGCCCATCAACATGAACAAATTTTGTTATTGTACGATCAGCTGGACACTTTTGTATGGGTATGTCAATTTTTTTTGAGTTCCCATCATTGGTCCCATTAGTTACGTACCTGTCTTTGTCCGGTGGCGGCGGTGCAGGCTGTTGGAAGACGTTGATTACGGCGCGGGCCACGGTGTCGAGCCACGAGCTCAGTTCCGAGGAGCCGTTCGGGAACTGTTTGAACATCAGTTGCAGGTCTAGCCATGACATCCGGAGCGACCATTGTTCGAGGTTCTGGAAATGAGAGAAGTTAAAATTTGATTGCAGCGGCAAAACCGCTGTATAGTGGAATTGTAGTAGACATCATGTAAAGCAAACTTGTTCAGCTGTAAAACTTCAAGTAACTTTAACGGTCAAATCTTTTATCGCTTGAGTTGTTTAGTTTGTTTCATAGTCTAAATTTAATACCACGCCCCAAAGCAATACAACCCGAAATATTTTTGTACCATTTGATGGGATGTAAATATGCTTAAATTCAGGCCAACTTAGCGGTGTAGGTATAAAATAAGGCTAGAAATTTAAAAATCAAAACTCACTTCCAATAATCGAGTAATCATTGTCTTCTGGTCGAGATCAGGATGAGTGTGGCTCGCCGAGTCAGGGTAGCATATCATGTGCAGTAACCTGTTTTAAAAATAAACGTCTCAATACTATTAACATATATACTAAAATATAGTTAAATATGGCGTTATCCTGTTTCCTATGGAATGTTTATATACCTTTTAAATTCAAATTCAAATTCAAATTCATTTATTTGCTATAAAAGTGGTACAAATAGGTGGTAGGTACATAAAACAACTCCTCACTCTTAACCAAAATACAGGCATGCAAATATTAAGACAGTTAAGTGCAGTCAATACTTAATAAAATACAATATCAAAGGTCAAATAAATACATATCTAATCAAATATTTATTCATGGGGTATTAGTAAAATTTAATAATTTATTGTAATGAATGTCAAATAAAATTGTTCAAGCCGTCAAAAACTCATCCACTGTGTAGTAACAGTTTTCTACCAGAAAGCGACGAAGTTTTCTTTTAAATAATGACAACGGTAAGGCCTTCAAGTCTTCTTGTAATTTATTATAAATACAAATAGCCATCGGGTAACAGCTTTGATTGTAAAGAGCTGTAGTCATAGAAGGCAATACTAACTTATCAGGAAATCTTCCACGATATAGATTTATCATATCAGAGTTCCTTGCAAATAGATGTGAGTTAACCTTTACGAAACAACATATTTCGTATATGTACAACGATGGTAGTGTAAGCAAGTTTAATTTAATGAAACTCGGTTTACAGCTTGTTCTTTGCGGTATCCTACATAAAGCCCTTACACAGCTTTTCTGTGCAATAAATGCTCTCTCTAAGTCAACCGAGTTTCCCCAAATGACAATCCCATATCTCAGAATAGACTCTACATATCCGTGATACGCCATTAATGCCGTTTTTAGGTCCGTTATGTTGACTAACCTCCATAATACAAAAGAATATTTATTTAATTTAATACATATAGTTTTGATGTGAGACTTCCATAAACAATGTTTATCTAAAGTGATACCTAAAAATTTTACCTCGTCACATTCATTTATTATTTGTCCATCATGTATAATTGTTACATTGGTTACTTTGTTATTCCTTTGATTATGGAATTGTACATATTTCGTTTTTACAGTATTAATATTTAAATTATTTTTGTCAAGCCAATCGGTGATGTCATTCAATGAATTATTAATGTCATTTTTGTATGTATTTGTTGTATTTGGAATTACAACAGAGAGGTCATCTGCAAATAAAGTACAGAAGTGTTTAGTCGCTTTTGGGAGATCATTAATGTACAACAAGAATAGCAATGGACCCAAAATGCTTCCCTGAGGTACACCAATATTACTTACCCTACTCTCAGATTCAAATAAAGTTTCGTTCATGTTTTTGTCTAAATTTGTTATAGCAACATACTGACTCCTGTTTTCCAAGTATGATTTAAGCCAATAGTATGTGTTACCACGCAGACCATACTTTTCGCACTTTAAAAGCAATAACTCATGTGAAACATAATTAAACGCATTTGTCATATCAACAAAGAAAACTGTTACTTCGAGTGACTTGTCAACATACCCTAAGATGTTTTTAATCAAGTTAAATGCAGCCAATACAGTAGACTTCCCCTTTTGAAAACCGTTCTGGTTAGTGTCTAAAACGTTATGTTTCTTTATAAATCTGGTGATTCTATTGTGCATCGCTCTTTCAAAAACTTTGGCGATGACAGAGCTCAAAGCAAGAGGTCTAAATTTATCTATATTCTCTGTATTTTTTTCTTTTGGAAAAGGTTTTATGACAGTTACCTTTAGTTTTTCTGGAAATTTGCCCTGTGTAAATGATAAATTTACCAAAAAACTTAAGACAGGTGCCAGTACATGTGTAGCAGCTTTTATAATATGAACAGATAACTGATCATGCCCAACTGACTTTGTATTCCTTAAACCTTTTATTATTGCAAAGATCTCTTCACTATCTGTAGGGTACAAAAACATCGTTTCATTGACCTGATTACATAAATCAACGGTATTTTTTAACCCCTTTTTATTTTTGTTAACATCGGTAAAAACGTCATTAAATGCATTTACAATGTCTAGTGGATTAGTTATAATTTTGCCATTATTAGATACAATTTTATTAATAAATTTATTTTTCATGTCATTATTCCCTTTAATTAAGTTCCAAGATGCTTTACAGATGTTAGCAGATTTTTTTATATATTTTGTATTTCTAATTTTTTGAGAGATATTAATACATTTTTTCAATACATTAGATTAGAGAACTGAAACATTCGGTCCAAAAATTGGGCAAATGACGTCATCGTTGGACAATATTTGAAAATAACAAGAATTTTCGAATTATTGTCCAATAACAGCAGCACACAGTTGGTACAGCTCGTCTGGGTTATGCAGAAATTTCTGAAGCTTTCACTCTTCCGAGCAGATGCGAGCACGCGGCGGTCGAGCCACAACGACTAGTAAGACTAGTCAGTCATTGATATTTAAATCACCTCTTTAACATCTGAGTAATAAAGGCTATTTACCTCTGCGCTTGTTTTGGTGTCAGCATGGAATCCAGCAGCATATCCGGCTGGTACAGCTCATCTGGGTTCTGCAGACATTTCTGCAGCACCCATTCCTCGGAGCAGATCTCAGCAAGCACGCGACGAGCGAGCGACGATAGCGATTGGGACGAGTCCAGAAGGGTCGAGCCAACGCCACCATTACCTCTGATTTGCCAATCACGATGTTAAGGTTAGAAATTGTACATGTTTACTCGTATTGGTTGTTTATTAAGCGATAAGATTCACGTTTTTCTAATATTTGTTTGTTACTTTTTGTTATATTTGTTTTTACAATAGCCCATACCCGTTATTTACATTTGGTCTCTTTTTTAAAGTAGCATAAACTTGTGTGATTATAATTTCAACAGCGATGTGACTATAGCGCGGCTAATTAAGTCAAATAGGATTTAGGGAGGGTCATAGATTTACATAAACCACGGATAGGTAGAATTATTTAATAATATATGACTTATCTAGCCACTCTATAGTCAATCTGTGAATCTTATCACTTGATTGGATATATCATGTATGCCCAAGCTTATAGACAATGACGGACACTGACGGTTAGGCTGACAGAGTGGAGAGTGAGGTGTGTTATTCACAAGTGGCCCGCCGACGATCGTGTGTAACATAGCCCGCTACACTAGACTCATTATACCACATCTCAAATAAAAATGCTTCAACAATTTTATTTAAATAATAATTATTATATTACTCAACTATTAAATAAACCTTTTCTAGTCACTTATTTTAGTCGGAAACGCCAACAATTTGAAGATTAACAAAATCATGTTTAGGGCGAGCGGTCATCGTGCAACGAGCCGACGACCGTCCGTTGTGCACTGCATCGTCTTCGTATTTTGTGTGTGAGGACGAAACTGGTCGACGTTGCCGACTAAAATATTTAATTAAAAGTGATTGATTTAGTATCTGGCATAAGTTTTCATAATTTATTATTACTTTAATTAAAAACAAGCACACTTTAATAGTCGGAGGAGCGAGTGTAACTTCAAAAATCAAATAAATATCAATACATTTAATTCACTTTTATAATGTATTGAGGGAAGTAAGTGTATTTTTTCTGGATTGAAATGTGGTATAATTTTGAATCTCACCAACATTGAAACGTTGACTGCCTCTATAGATGAAATGATTGGGTAGGTATAGGACATAGTTTAATGAACATTTCTTTTATTATCATGAATCTATTAAAAGTGGACAGTAGTGTTCCATCTAGGAGGGTGCGTGCATTGCTAAAGATGTTGAAATTGTTGAATTTTAAGGGGTATGTGACGTGAAGTAAATTACCCTTTCAGTCAATAACCGGACGTGGTTAGAAGGGTATGAAGTATTAAGGTTGTACGTTACTTATTTTAGATTGAGTGTTGCCCAATGGTAGCGAGTAGCGACATATCAAAATGATAGCAAGTAAATGTACATGTTTGGCAGAAAATTGTGTAATAATTTGTACAGAGTTCAAGATTAGAATGTTTTTACAACCCAGGGGATGAAGTTTGCAAAACAACATGAAGGTGCGCGTCAAAGTGAGAGGTGAATTTTGCGATTGTATTTGCGAAATATCGGCAATATGTTCCAGAGGCTGACGCGATCGTGACTCCTTGTTCAGTTGTGTTGTGCAGTGTAAAACTCATCTTATTCTGAACAGGACAGGAGATAGTTGGTTGAGCGATTTAGCGTAATCTGTCTATTCTCCTCTAAAATCTATCACCGTTACCGATTGGTCACATATCAGAGGAAATATAAAAACGGATGGTCTCTGACTGAAGAGCTCAGCTGTCAGAGGCGATGTTGATTGTTCAAGTAAAGAGGGGTAGCTAAAACTAGCCTTTCTATTTTTTCTATAATTTCACTACGCGCATTAATGGTATCGTATCTTTTTTTTCGACAACCTCCTCCTGACAAATATAAAATATTTTCATAAAAGGTAATGGCATTGCATCTTTATTTTCAACTACCTCCTCCTGCTATATGTAAGTTTCAAGCAAAAAATATATTTATTTAAAACCTTTTCATAAAATTTCATGGGTACAACTGAGCAAGAGCAATTTTCCTCAACTTATTTAAATGCGTTGCTGAAGATGAAGGGTGCGTAAGAATTGCATGATTGTGGAGGTTTTTGGTTAAAACGAAATCGTTTTTTAGTTGGAACAAAGAGTAGACCACAATGATGCAAAATTCAGCTCTCACTAAATAGACGCGCAAGCGAAGCGAGTGGGCCCAGGCCGGGGCGCCACGTGTGGCGAGGACCGTGAGGTGCAACCGTGAAACTCAATATCAAAACAAACAAACCTAGGCGTTCTATGGCCCCCACTCATCTCTGAGTCTACCATCCTAAGAATAAAAAACACGAGTCAATATATTAAACAAAAACTTGAGAGGTGTTAAGAAACACCCGGATGGAACGAAGTTCCTTTCGATTAATTACAGCATCTAAACTCACACCGCCTTTAAAAAAAGTAAGAGCTCTAGTTACACTGGTCGGATCAAAAATTTCTCGATTACAACCAGATTAACCTGACCCCGGCTCAAGTTATAATTGACGGAAAGGTGAGTAGTGTGAATTGCTCAATCGCCACCATTTTAAACTGAAAGTGTCGTCACAACTTTTGGTCTTAATTTTTTCCATCTAGCCCCCTTTCGCAACGCGCGATAAAGAACTTCGTTCCAAAAACGCCCTGCTCAGCATGATCGCTCTACAAACTGCAAAGTAATTCAACAGCGTATCAATGACGTGACGACTATTCGACGTGAGTTCGACGCAAAATAAAGCGAACGATGGTAATTTAAGTTTTCTCAGCTGTTGGGTTACATCACAGAGCAACGAATGTCGCTCGCGCCCTACTTGAGACGAAAGTAATAATAATACCCCGTATCAGCCCGCACCCGACTAATAGGCGCTAGACGCATACTCGGCCTGTCAGTTCGTGCTTAAAAAAACGTAAAAATCCCCAAAGTGCAGTGATATTATTAAAAAGATTAATAAACAAAATTTTGATGTAACCTTTATCACAAGTAAGTAGAAAATAGCAGTTTTTTGCCTTTCTACCCGACCCAAAACCTGAATTAACGATACCGCCCTCTGACACGCTTGTTTAGTATAAACTATTTATTGAAAAGGCGCCTCAAGTAGCGCGCGAGCGAGTCACATTCCCTGCTCTGTGGGTTACATGCTTTACTGTAAAAGGCTATCAAATTGCAGAGCAACTATATAATTAAGATTCAATAGTAAATTAATCAAGTCATTTACTTCTGATACTCAGTTGGGACTTACGACATGAGGTCGAGCTGCGCGTCCGTTGGTCCCGTGTCGCTTGTTCCAAGTATGTGCGAGAGTTCGCACGACTTTTTGTCGCCTGGTTTGTCACCGTCGCATGCGCGAGAGTCGGCTAGCACTATAGAGACAAATAATTTAAAATATTCTAATCAGCCTCTTCTTTGACGTTTCTATAGGGTTTCATATAAACAAGAGTAGCGCTGCAATACACAGAGGGCACTAGTGTAACGTTTAACTATATTCATACTAGAAATTACAATAAAAAGCCTGATTTATTCCGATTACATTTCTATCGTTTAAATAATTGCGTTTATTTATTTAATTAATTATTTAATTAATCTATTTTTACGCTTTACACATTCTATAGCAGTGGCCCTACTGCCGATGACTTTAAGAACTAATCTTGCGTCGGATGAGATACCTATTCCTGTAGCATTATAATACACACATATAATATGCTATTGGCCGTGTTGTTCGCGGCAGAGAAGTCTTCCCGGATGTGGTAGAAGGCGACATAGGAAACACAAGCTAATTAAAGCTTATAAACATCAAAAAGACCAACCCGTCTGGCGAGCGTGGAGGTCAAATCCTCTGACTACTCTGGCTAATATATAGTTCTTGTATTAAAGAGAGTCATGCTCCTGCAGTGGAGACAAAAACGACCTGATGATGACACACTATTAATCATCGTCAATCAATAATATAATCATTATTTTAAGAATCGTACAGTTACTTACTTAAGATAGCTTTGAGTGTAGCAAGCACGGCCCCCACGCCAATGTTCTTATGCGCAGCGGCAAGGAGATGTCTATCACAAGAGAGTCGTACTCCTGCGCCCCCGCCACCTGGCCCCGGCGACGTAGATACTGAGTACAGCCCTAAGAAAAAAAAAATATACCGACAGGTAATACTACAACTTTTGTACACTACACAAAACTGATTAAATACAACCATCTACGTGCGCCTAAGCTGCGTCACTTAATGAAATTTGTGTCCAGACCGAACAAGATTTATGACGTTAAAGATTCATATCAATGTGTTTTATTTTAAAAAATTATAAATATAAATAATGTAAAATGTAGGTAAAGGCATAAATATTTCAATCTGAAATAAAAGTCTTCTGTATAAAAGGCAACTTTTACTGACTGATCTATAAATACACAGCCCTAACCACCTAACAGATTGAGCTGTAATTAAGTACGCAGATATTTATGATTAAGATGCAAACGTACTACGTTTGCATCTTCTACGTTTAACGTAGACATTCGGTAAGAAAAGATTTTCCAAAATTTAACCCCTAAGAGGGTAAATCGGGAGTTTAAAGCATGTTTCCATAGTGAGAACTACGTTACCCCGAATATGTTACGAGTGAAGCCGCAGGCAGAAACTAGTGGTAAATAAACTTCGTTCAGTCAAGAATCCTAATCCTTACTAATATTATAAATGCGAAAGTAGTTTGTTTGTTACGCTTACACACCCTATCTACAGAACCGTACATCATGAAATTTTGCATACACCTATGTTAGGCTATATAACACGCGGGCGAAGCCGCGGGTAACAGCTAATATGGTATAGTTTGCTTTGCAACCCCTTTCCCATGACTGACCTGGCTGCGGCGTGTCTAGCGTCTTGAAGAGCCTCAGTAGCAGATGGCAGGTGAGCCGGGCGCCGGTGTCGGGCGAGGGCGCGTTGGCGGGGTTGCCATTGAGGCTGGTGCCGCCGCCCCCGAACGCCTTCACTAGGGAGGGCAGCGCCGCGTGGCGGACAAAGTCTTCTAGCGAGAAGCAGTGGCGGGCTGAAATAAAGTGATTTTTTAAATCTATTTGCTCATTTTATTTTAATCGCAAATGTATTAAGAAACGTCGTATGACGCTCGTAGTTAGTAAGCTGGCTATTATAATCATCGGTTTATTATAAACACTCGGCTTTGCTTCTTGCCAAAAAACACTTGACTATAATATCCAGCTTACCGTCCTTGCATCATAATGTTTAAGCATTATCATTTTTTTTTTTTTTTTTTTTTTTATGTCATAGGACGGCAAACGAGCAAGTGGGTCACCTGATGGGAAGTGATCACCGCTGCCCATGGACAACTGCAACACCAGAGGTGTCACAGGAGCGTTGCCGGCCTTTTATTTTTCTCTCCCCAGAGGGGAGAGGGAGATGGGCCTCCGGCTCTCTCACTCACCGAACGAAGCATAGGAGCGGTAAAGCTACTACTCAAACGTCGATTTTCTGTGAGAGTGTGGTACTTCCCCGGACGAGCCGGCCCATTCATGCTACTAGCAAAAGTGATTTTCGCCGGTAGCGAGGCTCTACCACAACTTAAATACAGTCTATATATATAAATACTATCATATTAAATAAAGAAATATATGGTAAAAAAAAATCAAGCGATCAGGATTCGAACCTGCGACTTGTGTTTGTAGGACCGGTGCTTCACTTAATAAGCTGTCGCGCTTCGATCCTACACGTCGAATTTCTCCACCATAGCCCGTTACTCTTATACACATTAGAGCTTGCGAGATATATAATAGCATTGTGCTTATAAGCCCTATAAAAACATAAGGGGTACATTTTATGGCATAGAATTTTAAATGATGGCTTTCCATCAAATAAAAATACTATACTGACCTAAGCCGTGTGGTTCCCGGTAGAGTCGTGTAAGACCACTCCAAGTCTTCCGTTGGATATCGTAGAAGGCGACTTAGGAAACACAAGCTAAACAAAGCTTATAATTATCAGAGACCTCTGAAACCGTCTGGCCAGAGTGTATAGAGTGTAAGCAAAGCCTCTGATTGCTCAGGCTAATATAGAGCTCTGGTAGTACAGAGAGGACCATACTCCTGCAGTGGAGACTAAAAAAGATCTGATGATGACCAAGACACAATTTACGGGAAAGTTCTGGACTATTCTATTCTGGAAGTTTCTTGACCTGCTGCCGCCGCCGCCGCGTGCTCATGATGGTGCTGTATGAGCTGGTGTTGCCTGCGGTCATTGTAGCATTTTGCATGCTTATAAACCCTAAATATATAAAGGATACATGTATTGTAATAGAATTTTAAATGAAGGATTTCCATCAAATCTTTAAGATAAATCACAATACTGACCTACGAGGATGCAAGTGAACACAGCCAGCGCATCATGAGCAGCGGCATCGTGCAAGTCTCGATGGTGCAGCAAGTCTGGGTAGAAGGGCGGGGGCGCGGCGTGCGGGGAGGCAGGGTAGTACTGCGCGCCGCACAGGGCCACTAGCGCGCCGAGCCACTCCGCCGCCAGCCCGCTACACCACGCCGTCATCTCGGCGCATAGCACGCCTAGTTCGTTTACCCTGTTTTGACGAAAATCAACATCACTACATAGTATAAAATAAAGTCACTTCCCGCTGTCTGTCTATCCCTATGTATGCTTAGATCTTTAAAATTACGCAACGGATTCTGACGCTTTTTTTTTAAATTAGATAGGGTAATTAAATATAATAAATATATACGGACAAATCACACAGAGTGAATCAAAAGGACGGTCGGGGAGTGCTGTTACTGAGTTTATAGATCCTTGTTCAAGGTTCGAATGCTACAAGAAAAACCTGGCAGATCATAAGTTACGAGTAGAAACGCCCGCTGAGGCACCGGTGGGCGATTGGGTGGGACAAATGTCATAATATTTTTTGTCTGAATATAACAAATCCAGCTAGCATATAATTTTACATATAAATAGATGCGCAGATTACCTACAGTATCATATTAGACAATATTTGCCAACTTTTTTCAATTACGAAGATGTACTCGTTTGTGATGACTTGCTCAAGGAGGTAACTGTCATAATAATAGCACATCGTGTTTCGTTGCATTACCGCTACATAATAAAACTTAGTTTTAAATATTTGGGCAGCATTAATATTCAAAATTAAAACGTTTATTCAGAAAATAGGTCTTTGCAGGCACTTTTTCACGTCATATAATATTTAAAATTATCTTATTAGATAAGTATTTAGTTAATTATTCAATAGCTACAGACTACTAGCGTTTCGGAACCGACCACTCCAGAGAAAAATTCATTACTTATATAAACAATGAAAATTACCTGTCATTGTCCACCTCCCTGCAGACAGCCAGCATGGCCGAGCACACGAAGCTGTATCTGTTTGCCGGTGACTCGGCCACTTGCCGCGCCCACGCTATTTCGATTTTACCTGCAAGTGACACACATCAGATCGGCATGTGTGGGGCATCGAGGGGGTGTCCACACAGACCGTATGATCCGTTGCGAGTGGAAACGAATAAGCGCCAAAGATTCTGAAGTCTGATCGAATGAACTGCTGTCTTTGGTCAACATTCTGACCGTTCTTGCTATTGTCAAATGTCATCCAATGAGCATTTTGTTGGATACGTCATTTCATTGCTTTGGTTGATACAATGTAATCGCCTACTAATGTCGCTTTTTAATCACTGCTCGCTGTTCAGGTATCTTGCTCATCAATTTAGAGGTGTTTCTCAAAAATTATATTTTTATTATTCTAATTCTGTTCTCTATTTGAGACGAGTTTGCAAAGAAAACGTAATCGCTTTATTAAGTTTATTGAAATTTTATTTAAATAGGTAGATATACACAAGTTAAAGTCTTCACATACAACATACCTTTGCCATGCGTGTCCTGCATTCAAGTAAATCCTAAATGTCATCAAATAAAACATTTTCAAATAATCTAAATCTAGTTTGTTGAAGTCTGACATAATTTTGTGAAGAAATTTTGTACAAAATCCGTACATTAAAAGATGGCTAGCTTGACGCGTATAAGTTTTGGATCGCAACGGATCATACGATCAGAGTGGACACCTCCGATCGAGGGACACACGCACATACCCTTGCGCGGGTTGGTGAAGAACTCGCTGAGGAACTGCGGGTTGTACACGTAGTTGGAAGGCGTCGGCTGCAGCGACGAGTACAGCGCTTGTCTGGAACAACGCACAGTGCGATAGATATCCCAACTAATATTATAAATGCGAAAGTGAGTTACTTTATTTGTTTGTTACGCTTTAACGGCGAAACTACTTAACGTAACATTATAAAATTTTGCACACACATTCTCTGGACTACGGACAAGGACATAGACTACCTCTCATTTCGGAAAAACGTACTGTTCCCGAGAGATCGACATTGACGCGAGCGGAGTCGCGGGCGAAAGCTAGTACTTGATATAACTATCTGTCCAGTGGTTGCACGTATGGCATCGGGTAGTGCCCCCGGCCTGCCAAACTGCTACTTGCTTATCCCCAAACCATCCGAGCAAGCAGCATCCCAAATACGTTTATCCCGTTCCCCAGCCCAATGAATCTCCTACCCTTCCCACGCTTAAAAACGGTGTCGAAGGCCAGCAGCGTCGCAACCGAGATAAGCCAAACAAACTGCGCTCACCAACCCGTCTTCCAACCGTGGTGAGTATGGCAATTCCCCCCTAATGTAAACGTGGTAAGTATGACAACCGCCCAATGTAAATTCTTGACTTGACTCACTCGTTTAATAGTGGACTTCTAACGGCTAAGATGATGATGATAACTCACTTGATCTTAGGGTAGGCATTGGCGAAGGTGTCAGCGTGGGGTGCGTGGCAGAGGTGTGCAGCTGCCTTGTAGAGGTCGTGCAGCTGCGCCAGCACGCAGCGCTCGGCCGAGCCGCAGTCGCCGGGGTTCACTACGCACTTCACCAGCCGGCATAGTTGCTCGAACACTGCTGATGTTTGCTCCACGCACACTGTGAAACAAACCATCGAATATAATGTGAACACGACAATCGACCACCACCACCAAAGTGGTGACACCTATGACTTCTATATAAAGTAAGGTAGACGAAGCATACGTACCAAATTCTGAAGGGTTAAAAGGGAGCTAATTAGCACCGTTACACTTAGCTTACACGTAAACTCTGTACCGTGCACGTCACGTGACACGATTGCTTATAAATGTCTGATTCTTAGAGTAGAGCTCGTCTACCTCAGTTTACATAGAAGTATTTGGGTGACACACTCAGTACGTCAGAGTACGGTAATGGTAATATTAATCGCAAATGTATTAAAAAATAACATTACTTACATAATAAACATGAATGGTATCGCCGCAGAGCGCCAACGGTGTACAGCGCAAGCGCGGAGGTGTAAGCTCTGGGAGCCGCCAGCCCACTGCTGGGTGCACCGCGAGCTGTCAGCGCGCTTTCCACCTCTGATAGCTCTTTGAGGATCTAAACATGACAATAAATTATATAAAACAAATGAAGCAAACGCTTTTTAAAAAAAATTACTAAAAAGAGATTGAACAGTCTCTAAATATTGGCCCAACACGTATTAACGAATATAAAGAGGCCCCTCTTTATATTCGTTAATACGTGTTGGTTTGCTATTTTCAACTTAGGTACAGTAGTACCACTTTAATAAGTCGCATCGGCATTATTCGATGGCGCAGAATAGCGCAACCTACCGCCGACTCAAACCGAATGAAAACATTAATGAAATAACGAACTTATTGCTACTACATAAGATTTGAAATCCCAAAACAACAGAACTCGTGCTGCTCGCTCACAATGCTTGTACGACTGCCGAGACTGCCGAACCAATAGCGGACGGGTATTTTCACGCCATGCAAAAATTTTACTTTTGCGCAGCTACATAGGTGTAACTTATAAAACTGGTAGTACTGTACTTGTGATATAGTGCGATCTCCATGAGGTCGAGCGCGAACACCACGTGCTCGGGCTGCGGCAGGTGCGTGATGGCGCCCGCCGCGTATGCCGCTAGGGCCTCGCACACCGCGCCGCCCCACTCGTGCCACCGCACCTTGCTCTATGTTAACGACTTACCTGAATGCAGGTCTCGATGAGGCCGTGCACGTTGAGCGCGATCTCCATGAGGTCGAGTGCGAACGCCACGTGCTCGGGCTGCGGCAGGTACGTGATGGCGCCTGCCGCGTACGCCGCCAGTGCCTCGCACACCGCTCCGCCCACCGCCCACGACACCGCGCCTTGCTCGTACATCGACATTGCCTGCAAGAATAATGAATATGATTTTTTGCGTATGTCGTTGTAGTCTCGGCGGGAGACGGGTTGGTGTGTGTACGTTTAAATGATAGAATAAGAAGATTCAAAGGTTTCCAGCCAACGAGGGCAATTAGGAAAGGAATGATAAGCATAAATGTTTTTAGATGTAGCAGTTTTGAATCTAAAAGAAAAGTTGTTGCTACTGAGACAGCCCTTCAATGTTATGTCGATAGTAAATTTACATCCGCTAGTTGTCGATCACACTTGTAAAAAATATATATTTAAGGAAATTACACATTTTTATTAGAAATTCTTACCTGGAATTTCTGAGTGACTGCTTCAAAATTGAACTCGCTTCGTGAATGCTTCTTTATTTTTCCACCTTCAGCTACGTCGATGGAAAATTTCTTTGAAAACAGCTTGCAGATTTCTGCAAAGAATTCTAAACATTAGAATACAAATCGATGTCATTGGTAGTGCAGAAATCGACATGACTTCAACTTGTAATCATATAAAATTGCCACAACGTCGGACGCCAATCAGTGACACATAATGCCGTACAGCAGTAGGTTTCCATGGTTGGCGTCCGGTGACGTGTGTGGGGGATGGGTTAGTGCTGGCTAGAGAGAGCTACTAACCTTTGGTCATCTTCTTGACGGCGTGCTTGGCATCGTCACGCTGCCGGCCCACGCCGTACAGCAGGATGTGTCTCTGGTTGGCGTCATGAGGCGTGTGGTCAGGCTCGGCGGGCGGGAGGGGGAAGTGCATGGTGTAGTGGTAGTGCCGCGACACGGCACCGCCGCACGCCGCGCCCGCAACCGCACCGCCCGTGTTGGCGGGGTGAGGGACCCCCACGCCGCTTGCGCTCGATGGGCCCGCGCTTGTTGTACGCATACCTTTATCAGAACAAAGTAGACACTTGTGACTAACAAGATTTTCCTTGCATTATTATATTTTCCTCAGTTAATAGTACTTTTTAATAAAGCTGTAAATAAAGTAACCCCATGTCCTCCTCCACACTCCTGACACCGTGTAAGAACGGTTTAGTATTAAAGGCGTGGAAGTGTAACAAATGAATAAATATACAGGATGTTAATTTGAACAGTATCCTACTTTTAACCAACAATCCAGCCCGTCAAAATAAACAACTTTTCCTTTAGAACCAATGCTGGGAACACAAAATTGTTTTCAACATTTTCATACAAATTGCCGGCCCGGCCGAACACATTTGTATGGATATGACGAAATTTTTTTTAATTTACCAGCATTGGTCCCATAGATAAAGTTGTTCATTTTGACGGGCTGGTTTTTGGTTAAAAGGAGGATACTGTTCACACTAACACCTGTATAATAAAGCTGAAAAGTTTGTTTCTTGGTTGAACGCGCGTATAATCATTTTTTTACTTGTTACAGACATTATAAAACGATGCTGAATAAAGGACAAATACTATAGTAACATGGCCACAACTTACTAGTCATTGGTCCCATTCCCATTGAAGGCATGCCCGGTATGGACATGCTACTTGGTCCCATCATTGGCGAATTTACACTGAAACAATAAAAGCAAATTTAGTCTTTCTAAAACATAACTAGTTGTGTACTCAATTCAAAAATTAGTCATAAGTCGTTGCCCCACAGATGTGAAACATATTAATCATGGCGTGACGGCATATGAAGCCGTCATTTTGTCCAATGCGCGCCAATGTACAGTGTATAAGTTAACCCTCGACATACCCTTAAGGGGGTAGTCAGGCCGTCAATTTGAACAACTTTCCATATGAGACCAATGCACGGAACTCGTAATTTTTTTTGACTTTCCAATACTAATTGCCCGGGCGGCTAATACTTTTGTATGAAAATGTTAAATGTGTTGTTGAGTTCCCATCATTGATCCCATAGGAAATGTTGTTCATATAGACGCGCTGAGTAATCCCTTTAGGGCTATGTCGAGGGTCAATTTTCACGCAGTATAGGTCATTAATTTCAGGTCAAACCCTTTAAAACTTTTGAAGGTTTAAAGGGGTTTTTAAATATATAGCCACCGAAAATTGAACCTTATGCCCCGAAGATAAGGTCCAAAAACAATGACTTTTTAATATACCTACTGCCTTGCAAAGGGTTAAATGTCATTGTATGTAAAGATTGTATTAAAACTTTACCTATGAGAAGGTTCCCCAGGATCTTTAGGGCTATCCGGGGCGTCCATAGAGTTCTGTTGGTCCTCCTTGATATGCTGCAGAAGCTTGTCCAAGTCGTCGTCGATCTTGGAGTCATCCAGGTCCATCCGAACATTTTCCTGCACCAACAGAAAAAAAATGTTTTTTGAAAAGAAAATAGAAAAAACGACAACACTGCAAGAAAATAAATAGTCTAGTCACTCGGAACAAACATTCTACCGATACCCATACGTCTAAATCTGTTGTATCACTTAGAAATGATGGGGGAATAAAATACTTATATAACGCTTGTCCTACATAAATGTAGTCAAATACACATGAAAATATCAAAGTATTTGCACGCACTTGGACTCGAACCCAGTAACCTTATCGGATATATTTATAGACAAATGAGTAAATAATATATTTTGAATAAATATAATTTGAAGCAAAAGTGAATGACATGAAATTGGATTTTCTATAACATACAAAGAAGCATACAAGCGCTAAAGCTATTACTCTAACGTTGATTTTCTGTGACAGTGTGGTACTTCTCCGGACAAGCCAGCCCATTCCTGCTAATAGCAAAAGCTGAATTTTGCTGGTAGCGTGGCTCTAACTAAAATGAAATGATAATGAAGTAAAAATGAACCAAAGTACCTCCATCTTTGGTTTCAAATCAATGCCGGCGAAGATATCGTCGTCCATGTTGTGATTGGTCCCCGAACTGTTGGCCGGTTGCGATACGCTGTGCGGGGCCCCGCCGGTAGAGGTCGGCTCCGTTGGGGAGATGAGGTCACCTAAAACCAAGTTTGGTAGAGCTAGAGAGCATATTATTCAGATTGAAATATCTATTAAGTTGTTATTTTACAAAAATCTTTTATTTATTCCTTCAACATATTCATTACAAATTTTACAATAAAAAATAACATTTAATCAAAAATGCCACCCCAGATTGTACCTGGCTCAAAAGTACCCATTATGCTGGCCGCATTACCTCTTTGAATGGATAGTCGTTATACCAGGTACCATCCGGAGTGGTGGTCATAGCCCCTGTCTTTCAAACGACGACGATTTCATTGTTATTTTAGGAAGTTGTCGTTCTCAATCTGAGGGTTATTAAGATTATGTACCTATAGGGAATGCAATACCGGGATACCAGGATTCCGAAATACCGGGATCCCACGCTATTTTTGCGGGACTAGTCCCGCACAAAAATCGGGATCAGCGGGACTGCGCAACTGTAAACGCTTTGTGTTGTTCGGCACGCGGAAGCGCGCGAACTGATTCGACTCGAGAAAGATTTCAAGATCATGATGATTTACCTCATGCGACAGTATCCGCAATGATGCAAGCTGAAACTATGGAGCCTGAACCGATGTCTCTTCGAGATGAACTTGAACAAACTCTTACGAGTTTTAAAACTCCTTGTCGCACTCATTCTGGAGTTCAATCTCTCGAAGTTTCGATCAAGAAAGAAATGAATTTGTTTGAATCTGGTGGATTAAAAGGCGAATATCTTCGCTTCGCCTACAACGCTTAACCGTTGTACCCACAAGCGTGGAAGCAGAACGAGCATTTTCTGCTGCTGGCTATCTGGCATGTAAAGTTAGGAGTCGTTTGGCAAACAAGACTATTGATATGCTGTTTTATGTGCAGTTACTTTCAAAATAATGCCTAAACTACCTTAAATAGTTTTTTATTTGTTCTTTGTGATCATTTTTATTATTTGTTTGTTCGATAGGTAATACTTTACAGATGGTCCCATTAAATTTTAATCGAAATGTGTCGAGCGCTTTTTGAAAAAATACACAGAAAACAAAAAAAAAATGTTTACTGGTATGCCGTTCGGATTACACTTATTTCCATATTTTTCTTCTGCTTATTAAAAAAAGTTTCTATAATTGAAGTCGGTTTTTGGTTTTTTGTTAAAAATATCTTAAATTATGAATTTCTACTGGAGAAGGATACTATTATTCTTACTTACCTCTGGAGATAAGCGTGCACATATACGCATCGTGCGAGAACACATCTCTGCGTATGAGCTCTCCGAACAAGTGGACGAGGTTTGCGAACTGCTGTCTATTGTTTGGCGGCGCGTTCGGACTTTCGTCTAGAACAAGATGTAAGATTAGAAATACAACGATAATAGAAAAACATATCGAAACAAAAAAGTGTCGGCACCCGCTACTGGCTGCTACAAAGCACGCGCTGTACAGGCGCAGTACACGTTGAGGAGTCGCGCGATACGGCAGTTTTATTTTGTTATGCAGCGAGTAAAGTACACGAATAAAAATATTTTATCGTGCTTGGATTTATATTTACTGTAAAAAATATTTTCCACGTTAAATAATTTTATTAATTTTATTTCCTGTCCAAAATCTCTTGTGAGTGTACTGCAAACCGGATAGACTATAAACATTTCAATACAAACCGAGAACGGGTGCGTCGTTGTCTAGGAAGCGTAATAAAAGATTCTGGAAGATTGGTGGGCCGTTGTACAGCCCAGCGTTGGAGCTGATGGATTCTTTATCATCGGAACCTGGAACAACATGTATAAATAATCTAATTTGACACTATAAATATCGCTCTGAGTAAACTTTACTACAGCTCGCGTTCGACTGATAGACGGTCGCCCCATCCATTCTCTTTATACGGTCTTTTGAGTTTATAGAAATTTCCATATACTTCCGGTCCCTACAGCCAGAACATTCTAGAATACTCAAGACGTGTGTGAGCGGGATAGAAATGAAATGTGTAAGCGAGACAGACATAATAAAGAGACCTCTCAAACCCATCTGGCCAGCGTGGAGAGTTAAGGCCAAATGCTCTGGCTCTGGTAGTACAGAGAGGGTCGTGCTCCTGCAGTGGAGACTAAAAAAGACTTGATGATGACCGAGACAGACTACTGGCTCTGGTAGTACAGAGAGGGTCGTGCTCCTGCAGTGGAGACTAAAAAAGACTTGATGATGACCGAGACAGACTATGTACGGGTAAGTTCTAGACCATTCCATTCTGGAAGTTTCTCGACCATACGTTACCTGCTGCCGCTGCCGCCGCCGCGTGCTCATGGTGGTGATGTATGAGCTGGTGCTGCCGGCGGTCGAGCAGCGCGGCGGCCGCCAGCGCTCTGTGCTCGCCCCAACGCGCGCTGCACACCGCCCACTCGCACAGGACTTTCACTACGGCGTAGGGGGCGGCCCATTCCTGTCAGGAACAATAGGATCCATTATATCTATATGGCGAAATTTTGATCGCTTTGAACCCCTAAAGGACATTCAGCCCGTCGATATGAACAACTTTTCAGAAAAGACCATTGTTGGAAACTCAATTTGATATTTCCGTATAAAAATATTCAGCCTTTCATTCATCGTTTTCAGCAGCTTAGAGAGGCGCGTTCATTTTTTCGTGACGTCACCTCAAGCTGCAGCTACGGTCGCTGGAATCTGCGACAAGTCGTTTAAATCGAGCCTAAGAATATATTTTATTGTACATATAAGAACATGTTAATAAAAATGGAATTGTTCTCATTCAAAAAGATCCGACTCGCTCCGGCCGCACAAGCACCTATGTAAATAAATAACAAGTAAAAAACCAGAATAGATAGATTACAATTTTCCCTAAAAAAATAATAATTGGCCGAAACTAAGCCAGAAAACAACTCCTCAAATAGAATCAAGATGCAAGTTGTTAGTAAAATTAAAAATAATTACTGGATCTTTCATGTCAATAGCGTCTTTGGTCGGCGGCGTGCAGTTGGCGAACACCTCCTTGTACAGAGTGTCCAAGTTGTTGTTAGGGTCCACGCGGTCGAAGCAATGTCTGTCTAGCGCTTCCAGCACTGCCAGAACGCGGGCTGAAAGAGTACAAGTATATATAATTATATTATACTATAGTAATATAAGTATATATTTTCTATGTAGTGTAAAGAGGCGTTGTGTAGTATTAACAGTGTTGTGAGCAAGCTAAAAATACTGAAGACTGGTAACAATATCGAATTAGTCTGAAATGAAAAGGCTAGTTTCCTAAAAGAATACAATAAGTCCATTAAATTATCAAGAAACATTTGACACGTATTTTTTCGTCAATCAAACAAAAATTGACGAAGATACAGCTCGTTTAAATTCCGTGTGACGTCATTGTCCGGTACAATTTTTAGCGAACTGTGAAGTCACGAGCCCCCACTCATTAACTTTAAATTTACCTTTATGATTTATTGTTTAATTCACGAAAGAAAAAATACTTGTCCGATATTCTAACTGACGTACTAATTTCAGTATTATAATTTTGACCCAGGTAACTAGTCTATCAAAATGTGTAAAACTCTGAAAACAAATACGACTATATTAATGATCTTAGTAGGTTTTGATTATATATGGATTCCGTAGTAAGATTGTCGTTTACCTTGTGAACTAGTCTGCCATTTATCTGTGCACCATTTGCTTTCTGCCTTTTTGCTACGCGCAGATATTTCTTGTTCAGCTTCATAAACCTACAAGAAAAATGGACATAAATCGTTTCCATATTTTCCAATAAAATATTTCAAAAAGTCTATAATGCGAATCTCACCATCCTGCGGTGTTCCTCAGTGATGTCTGAGTCCATGTAGGGCATGGGTAGTGCAGAAGGTGGAAGCGGCAGATAGTCGAGCGGGGAGCCCTGTAGCGAGGATCCACAGCCAGACCACACCATAGCCGTTGGACACTCCACGCATATAATCTAAAACATGTTTTGTATGTAGTGTAGAGGCGTTGCGTTTATACTCACTAGAATGTGTGACCACAGGTGACATAACAAAGTCTTAAACAAGCTGTACTGTAAGGTTTGTTAGTCCCAGTTGTTATCTTATGATGACAGTCGGTAAGACGCCTTTTGGCAACTCGTGTATTTACAAGGGGTTGGCCATTTACACACACGAAAGACAAACAAAATAAGTCTTAGGTATCGATTTTAACTTAGATGCATTCACAATCATATATCAACATAAAATTCAATGCAAAATAAGAAAGATATTGGAGAAATTTACCTGCAGTATTGTAGCCAACTGGATAATAACATCTCTATGATACGGGCAGTTCAAAATCTCTCCAAAACCCACTTGAACAGGATTCAGAGCTGCAGTAATAACTGTATTGATTGTCGTCTTCGCGTCCATAGGGGGCGACACATTCTCTTCCTTAACCTGTACATCCATTGGCTGCTGAGGGTTGGGCGTTCCTAGGGGATTTGGTGTGCCAAGGGAATGGTTTGGGTTAGGGGTGCCTAGGGAGTGATTAGGGTTAGGCGTGCCTTGGCTTTGGTCGGCGGGGGTAGTAGAACGCTTTATGTTGGCGATGTTGGGTTTCACGTCGCCATTGTTAGCCTCTGGAGCTGGTGACATTGGAGCGCCATTTGGTTCTGTAAACAACATACACATAAATAACTCTATAATATTTAAGCTGTTTTCAACTCTCGTGAATATGTAATCGGTTACTGCTACTTGTTTATACAAATCCATTCAAGTTTGAGTACTAAACATCACTTTCACAATGTTTCATATATGGGCCTTAATTGTTTATTTAAATTTTTATATTGTTGCCTAAGACAAATAAACAAATAATTAATAATAAAAATTAGATTTTTTTACAGCTGCGTAAAAGCATCTCATTTTTGACGCCACATATTCCTGCCCTACGACAAAATTCTCCAGTTATTTTTAATTTGTTTAATGTCACTGGCTTATCTCTTGCAAAGTCTTCATTTTCTTCACAAAATTGGGGACAATTGGGACAGATACATGACCATCGTTCGGCATTTGAAACAGATGTGTGTATGTTCTCCAGTATTTTTAAATTGGCTTCCTACTTCTTACCTCCATTCCTATCAGATGTCTTGGCAAACACCACAGGCTGGTTCAAAGTGCGTAGCGTGGTCTCCGAGAGCACGGAGCAAATGGCGGCGGCCTTCTTAGCGCTCGTGGTGGCCAGTCGGCGGGACAGGCCCTCGCAGCAGACAAACTCGCACATGTGTTGCAGAGCGAGAGGCAGGAACAACCTGGTAGTGAATATATGCTAATATGAAAGAATACTGTATGTGAAAATGAAGTGTCGACAAGGTAGCATGTGATTTTGATTGTATGATTGGATGTTATATAGTATAAGTATAAGTATCTAATCAAAAATATAGTATCGTGGATTTGGTATCCCATAACACAAATCTCGAACTTACTTTGTGTCTAGCTCAATAAGTATGTGTGATTTGTCCATATACAATATGCAACCCAAAACCCTGTTCGATACGAAGGTCATATAGGGTAGCTTGTGAAGGTTCTATTTAGTGGAAAATAATTCCGAAATTGCGAATACAAGAAATTCGCTGTTCCATAGTAAATTACATAACTACTGCATGAAAATGTATGGAGCAGCAATTTTTTATGACCTTAACGGATCGTACAGGGTTTTTGTTATAAATAAATAAGGCAGGGTGCGCCTCCCAGATGCCATAACTACAAGCACCAGTTGAAGATGACACACCTCAAAAAATATCTTTGGATATTATTTAAGGGACAATCTTTATAAAACAATGTACCTTAAAAGTCCATCATCAGGCGCCCTCTTGTCGAGCAGCTCAATGATCCAGGTGAGGAAGTCCTGCCTGTCCAGTAGACCTTCATCTAGCATGTACTTAGCGAGGCGACAGCAGTAGTTCCACAGCTTTAGCGCTTGTCTCCAGTCACTACTTTCTGACTGACCTGGTGTTGAAGATCCCATTGCTGGAGAAACAGCAACAATTAATATATCCATTGGCTGTTTGCATAATTTTGATTACATTTTAAGCAGCTTAGATAAGTGAATAATTTAAAATATTTTTAACAAAAAACAATAACCGACTGCTACCCTATTAATTTGTTTTAATAAGCATAAGAACAAAATGAAAATTAGTGTAAACTGAACGGCATTAGTGTATAATTTTTTTGGTTTTGGTGTATTTTTTCAATAAGCGCTAGGTACATTTCGATAAAAAAAATTAATGGGACCATCTGTAAAGTATTACCTATCAAACAAAAACAGAATTTCTTAATTCGGTCCAGGTGTCTTCAAGAAATCGGGAAACATACATAAAAAAAAGATTACGACGAATTGAGGACCTCCTCCTTTTTGTGAAGTCGGTTAAAAAGACAAAATTGAAAAAAAATATAAGCCAAGTTTCACCCAACATTTTATTCTTTAAAATGTTGGGTGAAACTTCTATTTTTTAAAATACTAGGAGAACATATCATTTTAAAGTGTAACTCAAATATTTACCACTTGTGTTTCCAGGGGAATGCATGGAGTTTGGGACTGAGGAGCTATTTGGTGTGGAGCCTCCTGGTGGATTGCCTGATGAGTTGTGGCCTGGAGTAGCTTGGCCTAGAAATGTTCATATATATCAACTGTTGATTTCACAAAATCATAAGTACTTTTTAAACTTAATCATTTTATTCAAACAAGAGATTTCAATATTGTTATCTCTTGTTTATCGTAAACTTGATGTTTTTAGTGAATATATAAAGTATTTTTAAAGTAGTAGATTTTTTTTTTACCTGACTGTGAAGGAGGAGTCTTATCCGAAACACTGCCAGGCACAGCATTTTGGTAATACTCTGCTAGCTTTGGTATTTGATCTTTAAGGAACTTTATCAATGTTGTTGTCCATTCTGCAAGTCAAAAATATTACTTAATGTCTCTTTGTTACCAACAATAAATATTTTTTAAACAAATGTCCCCAGAAAAAAAAACAAAGATGACCATAATGCTTGATTGAAATGTAAAAGTAGTGACATATACACTATACAGGTATATTCCAACCCATCTAGGCAGCATGGAAAGTGTAGGCCAAAACCTCTGACTGCTCTGGCTAATGTATGGCTCTGGTAGTACAGAGAGGGTCATGCTCCTGCAGTGGAGACTTGATGATAATGATACAGAGCACCATGCCATTTGAAAAACCACATTAAATTAGTACTATTTAAGTTTTACAACCTGTAGTGGGATCTGGAAGCTGTCGCTTTTTGATCTTAGCCTCTGACACAGCCACGGTATAAGCAGAGCTCAGTTTGATGAACCAAGCAGCTCTGGGCATTGACACTTGAAACTCTGTCAATGTTATAAATATTTCCTCCTTTTTGTTGAAGTTTGGAGCTTTTTTTGCCAATTGAGAGAGTGGTTTACTTCCTGGAAGATACAAAATTCAGTAACAAGTTGTTTCTAAATGTTTTATAAGGTTTAAGATTAACTCTTATTCAGTACTCCTTAGATTGCGAAAGCAATTGCTTTGCTGATAGTTGTACCTGTCGCATTGTTACTGTAGAATAGAACAGAAAAATCTTTATTCAGTGATTTTTGTACTGGTACAGTACAACAATAGTTAACACAAGATACTTTTAGACTGTATAAATATTCCATGGTTTGCACACTAAATTATTACATAATGATTTGATTTCAACATCAGATAAAAACAGTAAAAGTTAACATAAGTACAATTTACATACCAGCCAAATCTTTGAACCAAGCCTCAATTTGTGGTTTGGTACGAGCTGTTGCAGGCCAGAAATTATCTTTAGGATTTACTTGTTGTCTTTTCCGGCCACAATCAGGTAGAGTGTTTAGTTCCTCTTTTTTTGATAATATTCCAGAGAAAAATTGGCCAATCTGTAAATAACAAAATCATCCAAAATAATATTTTTAAGTAGAAAGATTTGTGTGTTTGTCTGTAGTGGGTAAATTCAAAACTACTGGTACAATTTTAAAAATTATTTTACCTGTCAATAAAAAAAGCTGCATAATCAGCAAGTAACAGATTTTTTTAAATTTAATAATATTTGGGATCTATATGAATAAATTACATTAGTGTAACCCCATATATCAGAAATTGCCTATAGATGTAATTATTGTTGGCGCTACAAAAATTATTGACGTTTTTGACATCTAAGCATGTTTGTTTCCAGTTACATCCTCACCTGAGCCTGGAGCCCAGAGAGAACCTATGCAGAAAAAGTCACCGGAAAAAGCTATTATTAAAGAAAGCTAAAATGCATTTTGAGTTACACACCACTTAGGGAAATGCTCAGTTCAAAGACTTAGTATGGACTGTTTTTTTCGATGCGATTCAATGCGGAGGGAGGCAAGTGACGTTTAAAGCATAGGATGTGATGATTTATAGAACTTGAAAGTGGATGACTTAGAGATGGATCCAGTGCATCTAAGAGAGTATGAAGGAGCGACAAAGGCTATGGCGAAAAATAATTGAGAGAGCTGACGTGCTGTGCCAACCCCTTTAAGTTGGAAAAGATATACAAGAAGATCTAAATACAGTACCTAATTAACTTGTCTCTAAGTAGGTATACAACAATATCATACCTTAGAAGCAGAGTAGTTAGAGTTCCTGGCGGTGCCAAATTCATCACTAGACGGCGGTGATGTGGAGAAGCCATGTTTTACGTTCGTGGACGTGAGCTCGTCCTCCTTTTGTCGAGGCTCTTGAGGATACACATCAGGAGGCCCCAGTCGAGGCCGTTTCAGCGGCCGTGTCTCGTACATTATCCCCATGGTGTCGGGATACAATGTTTTGTCTGCGTAATCCCCAATAGAAGATGTTTTATACAGACAAACAGTTACCTTCCAAATGTACCACTTTGTATCGTTTGTCTGATAACAAGCCGCACATCTTACCTTTCATTTAAAACCTATATGGAACACTCATGATTTATCCTAATTTTAGGCAGAAAATTACTCTAAATTGAAACTAATACATTAAAAAATATTAAAATCACTACGAAAAATCTACAGACATACTGACATTATTCTATTATTCTGTTTTTTTTTTCATAATCGATGCTTGTCGATGCCAGGCTCCTTAGCCACAGATAATCTGCTAACATTTAATTTCGGTATTTACCGATTCGTGTTTCGTGCGTATTCAAATCAGAGACAATCAGAAAACAAGGGAGTCTTAGAGCATGGCAACACTTTACTATAAACGTCATCGTGTGACATTATTAACCTACTAAATTACAAGACACAAAATATATCTTTCACTTGAACCTTATTGACTAATCATAAGGGTTATATTTGCCTGACTCCACTCCAATGTCGTTGTATTAAATTTCATCACATTGCTATTATTTATCAACTGAACCGCCTGTTGTGCACGAGATTAATACTTATTATCTAAGAAATAAACTCGTAAACAAAGTAATTGAATTCTTTAAATGCCTCCCAAGAAACAACCAGAAAAAGGAAAGGCTGGAGGAAGCAATAAAGGAGGTGGTGGCGGAAAATCAGGAGGTGATTCGAAAGGTTAGTATGGGTTAGATTGTATTTTTTCTATCATTTGTATAAAAATTATCGACAATGTTTTTGCATTGAATAGCATTTAGGAATCAGTTGGTAAAAACGTAGTATCTCTTTATTTGTGGTTCGTAATTATTAAACATGAAGTCTTTATTTGAATTCAGAATCGGCCGGCGGCAAGGAGAAAAAAGGTGGGACAGCTGTCAAAGTGCGTCACATTTTGTGCGAGAAACAGTCAAAATGTTTAGAGGCCCTGGAGAAACTAAAAGCTGGGCAAAAGTTTCCGGATGTAGCGGCCGCGTATAGTGAAGACAAGGCGAGGCAAGGCGGAGACCTAGGCTGGATGATTCGCGGCTCGATGGTGGGACCATTCCAGGATGCAGCATTCGCCTTGCCCATCTCGTCAGTCACTAATCCCGTATACACAGATCCGCCAATAAAAACCAAATTTGGTTATCACATTATTATGGTAGAAGGCAAAAAATGACAGGCATGGTGCTCGAGTTTGAATATTTCTGGGCGATATTGCTGCTGTTCATCATGGAGCGCATTTGCTGCCTCCAGGAGCAGTTTGATAAAGATTTTGTTAAACTTCCTGACCCACAAAGGTCTAATGAATCACTTACCTCCAATATAGAAGATTTTGCTAACAGAGAGTAAGTATTATACAATGTTCTAATGAAACTGTCTTTCTCAGTTGGAATAAACTTTTATACATCTAAATTGTCATAAAAAACATTATAATGATCATCATAGTTACAAACAGATCATTAATATATGTACTTAAATAAAGTTTACACAATCAGGGAGTTCTCTTCCTGTAGACTTAAACGCAATTAATTATGTTATGCTGACAATAATTTGTTTGTTTTAGCTTCAGCTTAAAGCTGAGTTTCCTGCGGCTGTGTCGGCTGATGCACGTCACGATGATGCTAAGTCTCGTGTACTTCTTCAACATCTGCCTCTGGTTTGTTGTGTCCAAGCGATCTTCGCCCAGAACTTTGCGTTACAAGTTTCATTTTGCATTACCCTCTTAACCTGTCTCATTTATTTTATGTTGACATTGAATAAAATTTTCTACTGTTTAAATTTTTATTGTACCTACTTGTATAATCTCATTGATTTCCAATAGGAAATATCTTATTGATAGTAAACCCCTTAAAAGCAATGCCATAAGCTATGTCTCCTGACTACATCATCAGATCAGGTCTTTGGCACAATATTTTTGCATTGTCATCCGACTTACATAAATAGATGTTTTTCAAATTGGAGTTGTAAGATTTGACCATCACAGACAGACTAACTGTTCACCTGGTTCACCTGGTTCCGTGGGCAGTTTTCCACACTTAGGCCTCTTGTTTGGGCCCATTGTGTGTGAGCAGAGGACTATTCGTCATCTAAGTCCTCTGCATAATGGAGATTTCGTTCTCCGTTTTTTCTTTTGGGTTACTGATTGGTGTTATGTGAGCCAACCCAGCTCGTCGAGGAAGCGAAGGACTGCAGAGGGTGTGCTGCATGCCTCGCTCATAGTTGCTGGATGTCCCAGGAATTCTTCTCTTGTAGTTGTTATGCTAGGGCATTCTAGTATGACATGCCTTGCAGTTTGTTCAGTCTCTAAGCAGCCTCTGCAAAGGGGACTGTCAGTCAATCCTATAACAAATAGGTGTTTGTTTAACATACAATGACCGGTTATTATACCTATCATGAGTCGTAATTTTACCCTTGGAAGAGCCAGTAGGCGCTTGGAGTATTTGCTGCTCAGGGCAGGCAATGTCTCTTTGGCTTGGCGGCATGTGTCCAGGGTAGTCCAAGCGCGTTGATGTTCGGCTGTCACTCGGGTTCTGATCCATGAACGTACCTGTGTAAATGGTATGGGTACCATTGGCAGAGGACCGAATGGAATCATGTCCGATCCCCTTCTCGCCAGTTCGTCCGCTGCATCGTTGCCGAGTGAGTTGCTATGGCCCTTTATCCACTGTATAGTGACTTTGTTATACTTACAGAGGTTGTTTAATGCACTATGACATTCGAGAATAAGTGCAGAGTCGATCATGGGGTTTTTTAGAGCGTGAAGTACAGCTGCACTGTCTGATAGGATGCGTATATTTAATTTTGTTACCTTCATCCTGATGATCTGTGCAGCGGCATGGGCAATGGCTACACATTCTGCCTGAAAAATGGAATTTTCCTTGCCCAATGCCGTTGCATAGTGAATATTGAGGTCATGTGAGAAGACTCCGACTCCAACTCCCTTACTTGTTTTAGAGCCGTCGGTATATATTCTCACCTCTCCGATGCCTGAGCTATCGGATTTTTCCTCATGTAATTGTATTTTGTATTTCTTGTCGAAGATGAATTGTTTCTTAATCCTGTCATTAAAAGCTCCCATTTGTTGGGTTGATTCCAATGCTTGTGACAGGATTTGTGTGTGTGGTGCTTCAGAGTTGCTTTTCCATGTACCCATTGTTTTTAATCTTATGGATGCAATCTCAGCTTCTTGTTTTATGTGTAAGTGGAGTGGTTTTATGTCGAGTATCACTTCTAAGGCTGCCGTTGGTGTTGTGCTCATGCCACCTCCAATGGCAAGGCAGGCTGTCCGTTGGAAGCGTTGTAATTTGTCCTGAACTGTCTTTAGGGTGGTGCGCTTCCACCAGACAATTGCTCCATATGTAAGTGCTGGTCTGATAACCATTGTATACAGCCACTTCATTATTTTGGGGGTAAGACCCCAGTTCTTTCCTACCATTCTACGGCAGTTCCATAATGAAATGCATGACTTTTTTATTTTGTTGTCTAGGTGACTATTCCAACTGAGTTTACTGTCTATGATGACACCCAGGTATTTGACCTCTGATGATAATTTTAGGGTGGTGTCAAAAAGCTTTGGCAATGTATAGTTACCGAGTTGTCTCTTTTTCGTGAACATTACCAGTTCTGTCTTATTGGCGTTTACTGTTAGTTCGTTTTTTTTACACCATTCTTCTACAATACGAAGTGCTCCTCTGGTTAGGTTGCACGCTGTGTCAGCAGATTTACCTGGGATTAGTATCGACAGGTCGTCTGCGTAGCCGATTGTGAAGTAGTTTTTGGCGTTAAGTAAGGTCAGAAGTTCATTAACTACTAGACTCCATAAAATTGGAGATAGAACTCCCCCTTGTGGACAGCCTCTCGTAGCTATTACCTTTGTTGTTTCTAGAATTGTTAATTGTATTCTTCTTTGCCTCAGCATATTGCGAATCCATTCTATGATGGTGACAGGAGTGCCGTGTCTTTGTAGTGCGTCGCATATGCTGTCGAAGTTTGTTTTATCGAAGGCTCCTTCAATATCTATGAAGGTGCCTAGACATACGTCTTTATTGTGTATGGATTTTTCAGCAATACTGATTACTTCGTGTAGTGCTGATTCAGTTGACTTACCCGCACTGTAGGCATGCTGCCTAGGGTGTATAGGGTTGTTTCTGAGTACTTTGTCTCTTATAAATCTGTCACATAGTCTCTCTTGTGTTTTCAACAAAAAAGAGGAGAGACTTATGGGTCTGAAGGATTTGGCATCCGTGTAGTCTGTTTTAACAGACTAACTAAAAGGGCAGCTAAATAAAACCATTAAAAATAATCTGGTAGGTAGTGCAATGGCCAAGACCAGTCTGTGTAGATAGGACATTGAACCCCGTATTTGCTTATTACTAGGTTACTTATATTTTGAATTAATGTATGATCGTAATTAGGGGTGTTAAACGAATTTTGCTCCATACAGCCCTCCATTCATCACAACCGTATCAGTAGGCTACCCGGTTCAAAAACGCGCCGAAAAACATTTAAAACAAAGATTTGTGCATTATGCAATTTCCTATTCAGGTCAAGCAAGCCTTTTTTTAAATTTAAAATTGGCTCCCAAAACGAAACCGGTCATTTATGTGAACATTAATCATTTTCAAAAAGACAAGTTAATGTACAAAAAGTTCAGTCAGGACTTACGCATGCTCACGTAACGTGTTTCATCATCGCAACTCGTTCGTAAAGAAAGAAAAAAAAAACAATTATAAAAGGTCATAGAAAGTAAAAACATCGATAATTATTAAAGCAGTCTTTATTGACAGATCTTACATTTAACAATCTCTTGCATGACTACTGCAAAGAAGAATACTGAATAATAAATATGGTTCTGATGAGGTATACTTAAAGCTAGCACCGTTTAAATTATAATTTTGAATCGTAGAAAACTAAATTATACTTTTGGCAGTGTTATTTTGAGGCATGATATCAGAATTTCGGTAGAAATTATTTAAAAAAATCGAACTTCGGAATTCCGGACTCAAGTACCCGATAACGGAGATCGATTTCGGAATTGGAAACCTCCGATATCACATGCCCCATGTGTTTTTACTGCGAGAAAGTCGCTTTAAGAGATCTTAAATAGCTTGTCTACGATACTGGTGATCGCTTGGTCTAGACCCTTAAGTTGGGGTTGGTGTATCGCACGTATTTGAGCAGAGCGTCGTTCTCCTCGCAGACGAACGGCTTTCTGTGGTGGCAGGCCACGTCATGCCAGTGGACGCCGTCGTTGTAGAAGTTGTTCAGGATCGCTATGCAGTGCTCCGCTGCACCGCCTTGAATCAGCTCCTGAAATCGGATGAAATGGTTTTATAATTTTTTTATATTCAGGAGTAGACGTCCCGTAAAAAAAAGTTCATAATAATTGAGTGTAACTCGGTTGTAAAAATGTAGTTTACATAGTTAATTAGTAAGAGGTAGCTCTAAATATTTGTTTGTAACAGTTGTACATAGTTTAACATCTCTTATCAAATACTTGTGAATGAATAAGTTAAGGTTACGTTATGTTTGAGTGAGTTACCTTGAACGTCGCGGATGCGGATGACCCGCGATGCTACGCGACACGCGAGGCGACATACCCGCAAAGGGTTACGTTATTGTTTATTTCGCGGTCGCGACGGCGAAAGTGACGCGCAAACACCCGCGACGCAAGCCGAATAAAGATGAGCTTTTGTTCAGGTGCGAGCTGTAGAAAGTCGGGCGCCGCGTGCATGCGGGTACGCCCTTCGGCGAATATTTCGCCAGCCTCTAAATATTCCGGGTCGCTTTCCTTTTCATTACGCGGCATCTGACGTGTGGATGCACCGACGTTGACGAGTTTTACATTACCTAACCGTTCGCTGAATCGGCTTTATTGCGTCATGGTGTTGACCGATTTCGTAATTAATGCTGCACCATTGTGCTGTCACATGCGGAGAGATAGGCGGAGTGTGTTACCCTGTTGTCGGGCTGGGGCTTGCCGATGCCGCCGCCTTCGGACCAGTCGTTCTGCTGGCGGTTAGTGGTGGGTGCCAACTTCTGCAGCTCTGCGGTCCAGAACCAGCCGTTGATCTCGTTGGGCAGTAGGTCGGGACGGTTGCAGCCCTTGAAATCGCAGAGACGTCCTGACGTCCAGATGTATTTGACCTAGAATTTATAAAATGTAGGTTAAGAAAACTTGGTCGTATTGTGGCTGGCTACAACTTACTATGATACTTAAGATTCACCTGGAAGCGCATGTCTCCATACAAACGGAAAAAGGGAATTGTGACAATATTTGATAATTTTGGAGTAAAATTAAGCGTTTAATCAATTAATCTCATTATAATCTACGTACGTTCCTATACAGCTTGGTTAAAATACCAATGGTTTGAGAATTACAAGCCTTTTCAAATTTGTATGGAAATCTGGAGAGGCGTATAATTCTCAAACATTTGATAATTTAACCAAACTGTATAGGAACGTACGTAGATTATAATGACATTAATTGATTGGATGCTCAATTTTGCCCTAAAATCGTTTGTATGGAGACATGCGCGGCCAGGCGACTCTCAAAGGGCTAGAAAACTTATGTATCAGATGCACATAAATTTCAACGTAATTGCTTGGTGCAGTTGAAGACCCTCTTCGGATAACAATCTTATCGCTAACTAAAGTGCTTTGTTAAAAAATGCAAGCCCATTAGCTGGCGAACAAGTGGAAACAATCTGTAGATTCTCATACAATGGCCGCGAGATACCGCCAATTTGTCACAATTAGTTGAACAAGCCCTGTGTTTTCAAAAGGTCTTGAATTCGCCTCATTATCATAACAATGCGATGTCAATGTAATGGCCAATTCAACCGCAATTGACTGCATAATGTATACTATGTACACAGATGTAGTGTGCACTACAGCTATAGAAAACTTGACACCTGTTGTGCCTTATGGAGATGGTAGGCTATGCCGCCAGGTAACAATGAGAGGAAAGTTTAGATCGCGACGCTGATTCTCGTGTGGGCAGCGATTAGCAATTTCTCCCCGTTACATTATCATTGTAAGCGCAGGTGATGTAAGTGGAGATGATCATGGAAATACGGAAAATACCAGATATTCTCTGTTGATGGATATATTATTGTGGAATCAAATAAAACTTAAGAACATTTCCTAGATGGAGACGAAGACAATGCTCAGTATCGACAAGTACAACGGAAGTAGAATTGTGAAGATAACACATAGACGTAATGCCTTTTATCTGGAATTCACAAGCAAGTTGGTAATATAGCTGAGCAACTATGTAAGTAGCAAAACATCGAGATTCCCAGGAAACAGCAGTGAAACTGTGAAACTCCGTGGAAAATCATTAGGAATTCTATTGTGGTATGGAGCGGCAGAGTGTCGAATTTTAATCACATGTTCAGTTACAGTAGCGAAACAATAGCATTCGTTGTAGGTTACGAAAACAACCGTGTTAAGACTTTGACAAACATATCGTTCAAAGAAAAACGCTTTCTATTTCTACTTATTTTTGTTTTACGTCATGGTCACGGTTCGTCCTGCATTGTACGGAATACTTCGCTTTACTAAACCCCAAAATGGCAACATGTAAAGGCAAGGCAGGTCAAGGCGATGATGAGAATGACGCCTCTTTGCAAATAGACACTAATGGCTCTCAGAACGATTACGAGGTACCTAGGCGCTGTTTAGAATATAGCGTTTATTCTAAATATTTTGCAGCTATTTATCAACTGAGGGTTAGTGTTAATGACGTGCTTTGAATCTACAATTTTTCAAATCTCATAAAATGCAGATTTCAGCAATAATATTGACCTGAAAAGTCTTTAATGTATTCGAATAGGTACGACCAAAAACATTTTTGAGCACATGGCTGCCAAGTTAAATGCACTGAAAGCTGATAGATATTTAAAAATTAAAAAACCTGTAACTATCTATTGGGCCTTTTTGAAGATATCATTTATAGTCCCTATCTAGTAAAACTGATTTAAGATAGTGCTTAGACTTCTATCAAGCTATATAATCTCTACGATGTTAACTTACCTACACTCATCTATTAGTAGCTATTTTAATTTTGCAAGGCATTTTATCGAGTTTCCATACTGTATATCTCTTTTTATAAAAAAAAAGGTTTTATGAATTAACTTTTAGAACAGATTTCAGTTTTATTTTACGCTATCCAGCAAAAACGTAGATATTTATTCTAGTCCATGTAATAAGTAATAACATTCGTAACACGATATCTTATACCATAAGAATTGCTCACCTTATCCTGAACTATCCTGGTCTTCACCCACTCGTTCTCGTCGCTGGTCTCCAAGGAAACCAGGTCCATGCATCGTTGCCTGCAGTAGTTCCTCGCGCTCAGCCAGTCCTCTTCTACGCCGCGGAGCGCTGGGTCCCGCCATGAGAAGAAGTATCCTTTGTCTGCGTGAAAATTTACAATATTTTTAGGTTCATAATTTAATCCAAATAAATATGTACTTAAAAGCTGATTTTGAACTTATGTATGAACTATATTGTAATCTCGGAATCAGAATCCTTTAGAATACAGAATGTAAGAAAAATAAGGAATAAAACGTTAAAATTTTTAGACCTCTAAGACAAAATCGCCGATCAGCTGGACGAATTTCTATGGGAATCTGATTATTTTTCTCGATTTTCATCTTTTTTTCTTTCGATTATATTCTCCATTAGGGATTTTGATTCCGAGATTTTGATATAGTTAGTTCATAGGGTCAAAATCAGCCTGTATTTCGTAGCAGTAAGTAGGCCATACAAACAGGCTAACAAAAAATCTTTGACATTTAAATGGTTTTTAAATAGCATTAAGTACAATAATCTTTAACATTTTAATCATGAAACTCTAATTATATCAGTCAGTACAGAATAATTGTATCAACTAAGATCAACAGATTGTTGTGTATAGCTAGTTTGTGAGTGAAATTGGTGAAATCATCAAGCCTGGGAACTGAAGCGATAAAATAATCGATAGAAATTAGCTTTCGTGATTGTTATTGATAGAAACAACGGCTAACGATTGATTTCACAGAAAAAAAGAACAACGTTGTTTGTTAAATTTAACGTTCACCAAATGATCTTACGATGAATAATATATTTGACTATTGTTGCTGTGGAGAAAATAAATATAATAATACTTAATAGAATCTAAATATAAAAGATTTCGTAATCGATTTATTTATGTAGGTCAAGGCGATGATGCAATCAGCAAATTTTAATCCTGCAATAAGCAAATTTTAATCTTAAAAAAAGATACACGGTAAATTCAGTAACACTGTTAATTTTGAATTCAAATTCCTGTAAAATTAGCATCGATTATTAATATACAACACTAAAATATATGCCGCCCGAACAGGGACTTGAACCCTGGACCCTTGGATTAAAAGTCCAATGCTCTACCGACTGAGCTATCCGGGCTATACTATCGTCGGTCAAATTACTATACAGTTACGATGAGTCGAAGCGAATCGTCCGAAGTGACTCATTCAAGTGAAAATAAGTCTTGCAAGGCCGTAAACTTGTGGCTAAAACCTTTGTTAATTAACATTTGGTGTGTTGCATGCTTTACGTTGATTTCATGGTATTTTTTGTCGTTCAATTGAACATGACTTGCTATAATTGTTGCGTAATATCTCTCTATCTACTTTTAGTAGTAGACTAGCTAGAGTTGCTCCGGAATTCACAAATTCAGGAACCAACACCAATCTTATCAAAACTAATGACCCATTTCCCCTCAGAACACGTTTGCATCTTATCTCGGCAGGAGACCGAAGAGATAAGCCAGCCTATTCTTATTTACATGGATACTACGAGGTTTTTGGAGAGATTGGATGCCAAATAAAAAAATGACCTGCAGAATTTATGGTTTTAGTATTATAAATAAGTCTTACCTATTAATTTTAATATTTTTTGTAAGTACGTAGGTAAGTATAGTTTTATTTTAATAATATTTTTGTAGTGCGGCTAAATGAATTTAGTAAGTATCTAAAAGCTAGTGAATTTATAGCCGAGCATCATCAATAAATATGTTATTGAATTTGCCGTCGCATGTATTCGTTTTTAGACTGACTTATAAATAAAATTGCTACTCATGTGGTAATTTTATTTATAAATATTAGGTAAATAGGTAAGTAAGAACTTCATTTTTCTTTTGTTACAGCTTAACTTATCACATCGATGTTCTTCCTAGTTGTGCTTATTAGGTTCGACGAGTACCTATGTGCAACTTGTAGTCATTTGAATTATGGCGATGCTCTTTGTTTGAAATTGACGCATCCGCCTTTAGTTTTGAGAACCTTGGTACAACTGAATTGATGTGACCCTTAGTCAATTTTGCAGTAGGTAATTCTATTGTACGAATATTATCGTAAGTATTTGGATTGAAAATTATAGAAATGTCCACATATTTCAGCGCATTTATGTGATGTGTGTAACTTTGCATGAATTATTATTTTTGCTGAGAATGTAAAAATTATCAATGTTTTGTGAGGGTTCAATTTATTATACTGATAAAATATAGCCATAAATTCCGTGCATAAAAAAACAAATGAATTGACAAGTCATCAAAATCATTATCTACATTAGTGATGCTTTTCTGAGGAAACCACACCACAGCATGAGCAGAGGCACACAACCATACATGTCCATATATCAGTTACTCACTGTCAGCATATCTTTCGTGGATGACCCTCTGCACGCACTGTGAGGGCACCGGGGGCTCCAGGATGCGTCCGTTGGGGAACTGCGCCTGCGCCACGGCGACGCACGCCACCAATACTGCTGTGTATAAGTGATTCATCTGTAACAAAAAATTAGATAATACCTTAGAGTATAAATATTAACTATGATACTCTAAGGATAATACTTACTCACCTAAGTATTAACAAAGAATAAACTATACTATATACCTATACTAACTTACTAATTTATTTTTGAAAGGATATATTCAATCATGCATTTTGATTTAAATTATTTTGTGAGCTTCCGCCACCAGTTAGTTCAGGAAACTACTGGCCAGCAAAATAATAACTTATAACTTTGACTTCCGCAAAGTAACGCATGAATCAATTCAAGATATAGGTACATTCAGTTTGGCCCCATAGAAAAATCATCGATTCAGAAGTTTGCGGGAGGACCCCGATGGTCCAGAGTGGGTGTGTGAGCGTAAGGTCGGTACGTAATATTTTTTTATTAAAAGAATAAGTCGTTCAAAAAGAGATAAATGTATTCAATTTCGAATAAAAATGTTTGGCTTTGACTTTGCTAACATAAAAATATCTCGAGCTCCTCTGTTCTTCTTGATGCCGTCATCATTAATGGCTTTCGTAAAGCTATATCAGATTCGAATCCTTTATAAGTAGGCAGCTAGAAACACGCTGCTACCGGTGTTGGCCACTTACAACACAAAAAACAAACAAAAAATATTTTTATAGGTGTTTTTATGCACTCAAAATGATAATATTGACTATCATTTATTTAATAAGAGAAAATACAAATAAGTAGTTTGGGTTGAAATTAGTGTAACTTACATTTACACTGTGTAGGTATACATTAATGTAACAGTTGAATTTTTAGTTCAAGATAATTTTGAGACAAATGAATGATTATTATGGTTATACCTACGCTATGAACATTCTTTTATACCTACTTTACTAGACGTTTCGTATAAACTTAGTAGGTAATAAAATAACTTACATCATTACACAATTACTAACGTATGGGATCAACTACATTAATTGTATAATGTGTCTTACTGGCTTAGCAATGATAAAAGTTCAATGTACTTACAAATAAAAAAGTTGCGTAGGACGAGTCCCCAATCAAGTTTATAAATTGTTAACGCTAGGATTTCCATAAATTAACGTTATAAATACATACCTACTTAAGTTCTTTTGACCTCATCAAGCACAAAATAAAAAACCGCGAAGTGAACGATGTCTTTGAGTTTCAAAGACATCGTTAAAAAAAATTATGTAGGTACCTATATTTGTTTTTCTAATCTTTTGTTGGGATTATCCATGACATAAAAAAAAGGATTTGTCAAATATTATAAGATCACATAATTTATAATTCACTAGCATTTTTTCGGTGAATTCGTCCGCGTAAATTATAGCCTTATGTCATCCGCAGATAAATGAACTTTTAAAAGGGGTAAGAATTTTGGAAATCGGTCCCGTAGTTTTGGAGTCTATTCTATGTAAACAAACAAATATTAAAAGCATAAACATTTTAAATTAAACTGTAGTATCCGGATGCTTTTCTTTGAGAGTAGCCAAACCTGAATATTGGAATTTTTAAATAAAGATAGGCATCAATTATGCGCTTCGCTTCCTCGTCCGCGAAGAAAAAAGTTTTACAAAGGTTATGTACTCGCCAAGTGCTACTCGTCCCATCTTTGTTTCACATCTCATCAGAATCGAAAAGTTCCGAAATTACACTTTTAGGATTTTTTTCCGTATGCCTACAGATTTACTACGAACTTCAGAAATTAACTTGCGGAATAATTAACTTGCGGTCCGCCCCAGCTTCACCCGTGGTACACACTCTATCCTGTGGCACTCAGGGATATCGTAAGTACCCACTAAGTACCTAACCAACGGTGAAATAATTTTTGAAATTGGTCCAGTAGTTCCTGAGATCAGCGCGTTCAACCAAGAAACAAACTTTTCAGCTTTATTATACAAGGTGTTAGTGTGAACAGTATCATCCTTTTAACCAACAAACCAGCCCGTCAAAATGAACAACTTTTTCTACGGGACCAATGCTGGTAAATTAAAAAAAATTTCGTCATTTCCATACAAAAGTGTTCGGCCGGCCCGGCAATTTGTATGAAAATGTTGAAAAAAAATTTTGTTTCCAGCATTGGTTCTACAGGCAAAGTGGTTCATTTTGACGGGCTGGTTTGTTGGTTCAAAGGATAGCACTGTTCACACTAACACCGCGGCGGACCGCTAGTCTATACTAATACAGTAGTATAGACTAGCGGTCCGCCCCGGCTTCGCTCGTGGTATACATATACATAGCCTATGACACTCAGCGATAACGTACCTATTCAACGGTGAAAGGATTTTGATATCGGTCCAGAATAGTTCTTGAGATTAGTGCGCTCAACTAAACAGACAAACTCTTTAGCTTTATAATATTAGTATAGATTAATTAATACAACTACATATTACAGGGAAAATACTTCCATTTAGAATTACCTAAGTACCTATTTATGCAAAGATTTAAAATAATTTACTGATATCACTTCAAATAGATATTACAAACTGAGGTTCGCTGTAAACCGACTCTCTCACATCTTAACTTAGTTGTAGAGGTGTCACTTGTTCTGGAGTATTGTTTACTAACAAACTTTCCCTGGAATAATGTTTATGGGACCGGTCGAGGGCTTAGAAAGCAACCTTGCCCTGGGCCAGGGGTCATTCCTCTCGCGACCTCCAAGACTCGATGATGCCCTTTCTTTACTTTGATTGAAGTCATCCTCAATCACAAAGATTTTCATAAACCTTAAAAAGTTACCTGAACTAATAAAGGTATTCGTTATTGTCCGTCAGATTAATTAGTAATCAAACATATTAGAATTGTTAATAGTAGTAAGCAAGTATGTCCCATGATTATTTTATATGTAATTTATTAAGATGAGAATGACATTCATTGATAATAGGGCTATTAAACTATGAATATGATTGTAAAATTGTGGTCCTAACCGGTTTTAGTTTATAAAAATATTTTTGAGAAAATATCATGAATATGTTAAAAACTATTTTTATTTTATTAATCTATTACGGTAACATTTCTATGAATAGGTATATTATGTATCTAAGAAATTTAACCTTTGTTATTTTTAAAGCTTAGCCTTTTTGAGGATCGTCGGTCCGAAATATAAATTTGGACCTGAAATTCCAAGTCTTTTAGAGAGGTATCTATTTAAAATTTAATTTTACACTGATTTAAGACTTACAAAAACTTCACCAAAAAATTGATAGGGTTGAAAGAAAAACTTACCGTTGCGTGTTCGTCCCCCGTGGTTCCGTCACTAACTGATGCGCGTGCGCGGCGCGACCGTTTTATATGGAGGAAATATGCGCCTTCAAGATAGCTCATACCACCCTCGTGGGGTAGGTCCTGCCAGAAAAATCTATAGTAAGTCTATTAACGTAGGTGAGGAGGTAAAAAGCATATATCAGGATCTATTTACGTTTGCTACATACAGTCCATATCTAATTTTGGTGAAAATATTTAGATACGCCTACTCTTTGAATATTCTTAACTTCTGGCTGGTATGGTATATGGCTTACGATTCCCAAGGGCCTAAAACTCAGCTCATTTCGTCTTTGTCAGTAAACCTTGCATCGTGTTAATAATGTTGACGCTAAAAATATTGAATAGAACTGACTTGGACCAGACATTTTTAACTATAAGACTGTAGAGCGTGCTAAAATAATAAATAGCTCCTCTAGCTATATTATCATAATTGCTATCTGACACACATTAAAAACGTACTACTGTCATTTTATTACGCATTTGTGAATTTATGAAGCCTTAAAATTATTTTGATTTCATTTTAAAAATCCCACCAACTTTTAGCACTAATGTATAATTTATTTGAACTATGCTTAAAGCTTCGGTTATAATGATGTAACATTGGTAGGCATGGCTCTATTGATCTGATCACAAATGGGTGTTAAAGTGTTGAGAATGTATAGTAGTGATTTGCATGCGAATAGTGCGTGCTGGTGCAATAAAATTGTGGGCTTCCATCTCATCTGTCACGCAAATCTCTCCGGCTGACAGGTGGTCATAATCGCCAATTGACTTTGAAGGTGTTTCCGGTCTAGGTGCTACCTAGGAACCTAGGAAACAGCCCGTTCTTCCCTGCTTCTTAGTCAGTCTACGGATGGGAAGATGTTTCAGTCAAAACTAGATAATAAAAGTAGTTACTTAGTTCTAAAAATCAATTTTTTTTTATATTTTCCCGCAACTTCGTTCGCGTAAATTATAGCCTATATCACCCGCAGATAAATTAGCTTTCTATAGACAAAATAATTTTTAAAAATTGTCCACTCGTTTCGACACCTATTTAATGTAAAGAAAAAATAAATCTTTCGATTAGATTAGATTATCTAAAAATTGAAGTTCCAAGACGCGCAGGGATCTTTCTCTGTCTATTCAAGCTTACCTTATAAACTACTGATGTGATTTTGATGCAGTATTCACTACCTATAATTTTTTTTTTCCTGCTTTTAAGTAGCAGTCTACGGACCGGAAGATGTTTCAGAGTCAAAACTAGGTGATAGAAGTAGTTCCAAAACCGCTAAATATTTTGCTTTATAATTTCACTATCATTATCCCTAGCCTAAATAGTATAAAACGAAGTCGCTTCTCGCTGTCTGCTTATCCCTATGTATGCATGCTTAGATCTTTAAAACTACGCAATGGATTTTGATGCGATTTTTAAATAGATAGAGTGATTCAGGCACAGCCGGGGAGGGCTGCTAGTTATTATTTAAAAATTGAAGTCCCCAGACGCCTTGGTATATAATTTGTCTATCTGTCCTAGGTAGCCGTGAAACAACTGAGGTGATGGTCGATGCAGTATTCACTAACATTAAGAAAACCTATTTTTACGGGATGGTTATTATTACCAATCTTTTAAATAGAAATATAAATGAAAAACGCTTGGGTTCACGAATATTTACTAGACTTTTTATATGACACAAATTAGAGAGACGTACATATCAGTCGAGCTCCGTGGCGCAGTGGTTAACACGCCAGCCTGCGCCACGGAGGTCCCGGGTTCGATCCCCGGCCAGGTCACGATGGAAAACGATCTTTTTCAAATTGGCCTGGGTCTTGGATGTTTATCTATATAAGTATATGTTATAAAATATAGTATCGTTGAGTTGGTATCCCACGACACAAGTTCACAACTTACTGTGGGGCTAGCTCAATTTGTGTGATATGTCCCTTAGATATATTTATTTATTTATTATTTATTTATATTTATAAAACAAAAGGTTAAAAAATATAATTTAAAATAAAGAATACTAAAACTAAAGAGTTCGCAATAGTTATAATGATAAGTATTGTAACCGAGCGCAGCCGGGGTTCCGTAGACTTTTGAATCTTTGAATCTTGCTGACTGAACTACATGACCCGAGAACCTTTTAAGATATATCATAAAATTGGAGGGGCTGGGTAATTGTACCTAACTATAAATAAATGAGGGATTCATAGATTGCGGGTCCCTAGGGCGCTCAGAGGCTGGGAAAGCATAAGAGATAAAACAAATTGAAATTCCTTCTGTTATATATGATTAGTCTGTGAAAATGGCAACTGCAATGTTGTCGAAATATCAGACAGAACTCAAAAATAATCGCGGTAAGTCCCGTAGTGAACATAATAGTTCCTTCTGTTATGTTATGACTACTTATGACTCTACATGGATGATTATGTCAGTTAAACTAGTGAATGCAGTGGATATTATTGCGAGTGATAGACAGTTATGTGAAATTACGAATTTAAACTAATAAAGGAAAAATAAAACTATCAAATGGTTAAATATGTTTGTCGTTTGTCACGAGTCGCGACCTCATTGCGGCGAAATTTCTCTTGTACTTATGTCTCTTGTGGTATTTGCCATATGTTTTGCGTCATATCCGTATTGGGTCGGGCGAGCAGCATTTTTAATACTAGGTAGGTGTATATTTAAATACATTTTCTGCTACATATGTATCACATGTCCTATTGAATACAATAAAGGTATGACATGGCCTTTATGCCCAGATCAGGGATAATTTTTCTTGATTTTCATACAAATAAGATATCACATTCCGATCCTCAATTTCGGAAATAAGAAGGTACATGCCTTTTCACAAATTTTCCATAATTTAGCTTTTTTTTGGATGTCCTAAGACGGCTAATGTCCTTCTATATCCTGTTGCTTCTAAAGTAAATATATAACTTTTGTTTGGTGATTCTTGGCTGCCTCTACCTCCTTCAAAGTAATAGAATTGCACAGAGTAAGGGATAATTATATTTATAAGGGAGTGTCACTGTTTAGTACCTAATGCCTAGTTTAGGGAGATTGGAACGAAGAAGAAGAGATTGTCTCTTATTTAGTCCGCGAAGATGAAATCATTCCAAGAACTACTTAGTCAAGTTTTGATAAAAGTACATATTGACTTAATTAATTTTACAAACACCAGCTTCGATCCATGAACGAGCACCAATATTTATCGATGTAATTGATCATACTATTATGCAATGTCAACATTTTTTGCAAAATTCCCGGTACGGCGCGGTTACGTTGGCACCTCACTATTATACCGCCCCCTTAACCTACATTTTCAATTATCCATTCAGCAAGTAATTATTTCAGTAACAGTATGACTTTTTCCTTTTGGATAAATGTACCTAAATACAATAAAAAATTAAAGTCCGTGTAGAAGCGGATACCTACATACACCACGGGCCATGTTATATGGAATTCGCCTAAGGAATTCACATACCCATTTCTTTTGAATCCTATACCTTAACGATACATGGGTCCAGTGCTGCCCCATAATCATTTGAAATAAAACGAAGAGTTATTTTTTTTTTTTCCATTAAATCCCTAAGAACCCTTCAAAGTATTTTATGAAATACTGTTTACAGTTTAAAGTATAAACTTGTGAAGCTGTTTATAGCGTTTCTGTCAAAAACGGCCACTTTCGGCGAATACGCTTACTGAATCTTCAAGCTTTGTTGTTTTCAAATAAGGGTAGCCCTCCATATCGTGCCTTGACAAATCCAAAACTCATAATGACACCCCATGTTTGTTTGTAATATCTTTATTGTACAATAAATGAAGGAATACAGGCACGAAAGAGTAGGTACCTAAATTGTCAACAGCGGACTTATCCCAAGACGGGATCTCTCCCAGTCAACCAGCGAATAATTGAGAGGAAATTTACTTAATTAAGGGGTAGAAGTCCCCCTTTTTAGTCGGAGCTGAAAATTAAAATATATAAGTAACATACCTATTGCGGGGCGCATTTGAAATTCTGCCAGAAGTGCAAACTTGTGGTCCATGAACCGTGGCACGGCGAGTTATCTATTCTATGACTGCGACAAGGCGACATACCTCGAGCCTCGAGACATGATTTGTTTTACAAGTACTTACCTACTTGCTATATTCTAATACATTTAAATATATATTATCTCCATTAAACCTCTTTTCTATGCTGGTTTAGGAGACAAGGAGAAATATAGAATATCCCCCGCTTTTCTTCCCACGCAGACCGTAAAAGCCGTTCAAGGGATGTGGCGGTAATCTAAAGAATCAAGTAAATAGGCGATGCGGCTAGCAACTAACAACTCATCACTGTTTGATGACGCTTTCCACATTTACGCTCACTAATACGCTAAACGTGGCCCTTGGATTTTATGACCTCGGGCTTTGTCTACCCCGCAAGGGATAAAGATGTGATAATAAGGAGCGTATGTATGTATCATTTGTTATTGGTGGATTACCAACCCTCAAAATAAGAACGAATATTTTTAAACCTGGGTATGTCTAAATAGGCAACAAGCTGAATATTATTATGAATTATTACATTACTTACCTACTTAATTATTTCTGAATTCCTTTTTACGTCTTACGATCTGTGGTTCCGTCTAACATTCCTGTAAGAAATGCCCATATTGTAAGTTCCTAAGTGCTATGTTTCGATTATATTAGTATAAGCTGTATCTCACTTATTCGTACTGTTCTCGTGTTTGATGCAAAAGTGGCAAGTCAGTGAAATTCGTAATAGCTCTATCGTTTTGTTTGGTGAAAATGACCTACGTGCCTAAACGTAACCATTACCCAGATGATGTAATTTATTCAAGTTTTTTGAGTTCCTTACCATAAACGGCAAAAAGGAACCCATAGGATCACTTCGTAGTCCATCTGCAAGTCATGACCATTAGGAACAGGTGAAGGAGTCGAAATTAATATGCTCCGAAAATAATTAAAGTAACGCTGGCAAAATGACTGCCGTTTACATTGCCTATTGCATACTCGTATTTCGCTTATTTCGCTAAGTCCAAACTAGTAACGAAATCAAAAACACCCTGTTGGGTAACCTACTAACCTACCTAACTACATCCCGCTAAATAAATTTAAATATATTGTAAGTTCGAGATTTGAGTAATGGGATACTACCTCAAAGATACAGTTTTTTTAAATAGTTGCATAAAGCATCCAAGACCCAGGCCAATATGAAAACAGTCGATTTCCATCATGACCTGGATATCGCCATAGAGGCTCTCATATTGTGTACAAAGTAGTGGTATAGATAAAAATATAAAAATGCCTTTTTTCTACTTCTTCGGAACACTAGGTGCGCGAGCGCGACTCACACTTGGCCGGGTTTTTTTGTTTGAGTTCAACAGGTTTTGTACGTATTAACATAATGCCGTTCAAATATGATCATAATTAGCCGATTCATAAATTTGCTCAGCGAATGGGCTTTTATGGCCAACTTTGACGGCAGCGGTGTGTAAACTTTTGGACATCTGTAAAGTGGCAAGTGTCACGCATTTTATATGAAATACCGGGACACCAGTCGTGGAGTGGCCTATAATCTATACTAATATTATAAAGAGGAAAGATTAATTTGTTTGTTTGCATTGAATAGGCTCCAAAACTTTTAGAACGATTTTCAAAATTCTTTCACCTGTAGAAAGCTAATTTATCTGCGGACGACATAGGCTATAATTTACACGGACGAAATCGCGGGATATAAAATGCGCGACGCTTGCCTCTTCCTGATGTTCCCGCGACGCATACCACTCCACACACTCGAGCCATGGCCAAAGAAAATAGGTATATCTATGTCTTTGGTCATGCATGGAACGAATAAGGGATATGCATAGATTTCAAAAAACATTGCGTTTTATTCCTACTTCCATGGGAATATCTTTGAATGGTTTGATACCCGGCGCGGACAATTACTTGTACGCAGTTATGTAATATATTTTCACAGGTGACTTATTTCTCCACTGTTCCCGACCTATCCTAAGGAGGGTTGGATCAGGTTGGTGGCCGGCCATAAAAGCTATGCCAAATCATATTAAAGCCATATTATGTAACTGCCTCCGTGGTCCAGTGGTTAAGGCGTTTGCATTGTTGACCCGGGGGTTGTGGGTTCGATTCCCACGGGAAGCATACTTTGTTAAGTTGTTTCCAGTTTGGTTAGGACATTGCAGGCATGAATCACCTGATTGTCTGATAAGAAAGATGATTCCGTGCTTCGGAAGGCACGTTAAGCCGGTGGTCCCGGCTGCCATCTGGTAGTCGTTAAAGGAACCACGTCAGAGGCCGAGAGGCGGTTCCGAAGAACTCTGACACCAGGGTGTGCATGGTCGATTGACCGTGTCACCTACACGAAATGATGATGATTATGTAAGTACGGACTACGGACTGTGGATTCCGCTCAGGAGATCATCATCATCATCGTCTTTTTTAGTCTCCATTGCAGGAGCGTGACCCTCTCTATACCTACTATACTAGAACCATTTAGGTATTAGCCAGAGCAGTCATAGTGTTTAGTCTACGATTTCCACGCTGGCCAGGCACGTTGGAGAGGTCTCTTTAATGTTGGTAAGCTTTGTTTAGCTTGTGTGTCTTATGTGGAAGACTAGGAGTGGTCCTGTTCTACTCTGCTGGGAACCACACAGCATCATGTAATAGCGGACCCCGCGCTCCAACACACACGTCAAAGCTCCGAAACTACGAAGAAGCTATTACCTAATAACTAGTATTGAAAGCTGAGGATGCAACCGGTAACAAAATGTTCTGATGAGTGACAGAATTAGGTTAGGACAGGAAAAGACCTACTGTGCTGCCTTTTTCTCAACTGTGATTAAAACTATAAACAAACACGTTTATGAAAATGTTCATTTACTTTTATAACTTTTTTTATCATAAAAAAATACTATTACTGAAGCCATAAGGACAGAAAGAGAAAACATGCATGTCTCCCGTCTCTTTCATCGTACTTTATGGGAAAAAGAGAAAGATTATATTACTATCTCTTTCCCTCTTGATAGAGATGTCCTCAATCGATAGATATCGAAGTCGAGCGAGATTACATCAATCGAATTCAAAGTAATATTTTTAAAAATAAGTTTAATAACTTTATCAACATGTTTTGTACTTTACTGATTTGTTTATTATTTAAATTATAATTAATTCGTAGTTATAACAAATGAATACAAAAATATCGATCGTGTTTATTGTCATATTAGTAATCTGTGATCAGCCAAGATGACAACGATCATTCATGTGTCAAATTTGGACGGTGAAAATTGTTGAATGAAAATGACGTAAAATAACACAATAACATATGTACCAGAATATTAGATTTCTTGTATTGATTTATTATAAAAGAGAACGCAAATTATCCCACAATGTTTTGCTGTCTAAAAAGTTGCATGAACGGCTTCAGTCTGACGCCGAGCGTCCCCATACGGATCAAAGAAAATCCAGTACAGTTGGATACTTTGCATATGGGTAAGATAATCTATTGATTATTTTAACTTAATTTATGTGTAAATCTTTTCCGCTGCTAGAATCAGTTTCTTAAAATGGTGTCTTGATGAAGACGAAAGTGAATTTTAGCGATTCTAATCTGCAGATTATATAAAGTCCACTCAACATTTTAGATGAATTCCATTATCTCTCTTGGTACATCCATAAATGTGTACTTAGATTAAATACCTCCACGATACTACGAACTTCCCACCATGGAGACACATGGTTGCTGTAATATTCACAATTGAAGTTGTGAGTTTTTGTGGGGTTCTGAGTGGTTTTGACTTTGATTTGTTGATGTGAGGAATACTTCCCCCCAAGTAACTTCACAAACTTGTCTATAAAACTGTGACCAAATTGTTTTTGTTCTAGTGGTGGCTTAGCCTTATAAATGGGATGCTCACTTGCTTCACTATTCACTTACTTGTGTTTTCATCACAGGGAAACCTAACAAACCTAACCTACCTTCCCTAAGTGGTGTTTGTTATAGTGGGAGGGTATCATTTCAGCAAATCTAGGTTGAAAAAAGTTTAGTCAAAAAATTATTGATGTAACAAGCCTTTCAACTCCATCATCATACTAGCTAATCAACTTCCCAATATTGTATTGTCATCCAAATTACACAAGCAAAATTTCGGCGTAATCCTTTCACCAGGAATATTGGTATAATCGGACGGAAAAACATTGTTGTGTCAATGTTTGTAGGATTAATCCGACATTTGGCATAAAATGATTAATTGGCAACACAACAACAGCAAGAATTTGGGCAAGTTTAATAAAAGCTGTAATTAATAAACATTAATGATTTTCAGGACATGAGGTAGTGGTGGTGAAAGGAGGGCAGCGCGTGTGTGGCTCAGGCTGTGCGCTGGGTAATGCTCCGCTTGTGCAGAATAAAGCTTACTTTGAAGTCAAGTTGCAGCAGGGAGGAGTGTGGGCAGTGGGACTTGCCACAAGAGAGACAGATGTTAGCAAAGTACATGGTAAGTTTTCTTGTGTTTCTTAAATAATTTCAAAATAAAATCATAAACATAATCAAAACTTTATTAAATAAAAGTCATATTTTACTATTAAAACATTTCAATTTCTTATTTGTAATCTCTTCTTATCTTTGACATTGAGGCCAGAATACTAATATTGAATTGAAAAAGTCTCAAATTCATCATCATCACAAGGATTTTCCCATAACTTCGCCCGCGTAAAGTATAGTCTATGTCACCCACACATAAACTACACAATAATGAGCTTTCTATAGGTGAAAGAATTTTGGCAAACTGTCCACTCGTTTCAGAGCCTAATGTATGCAAACAAACAATCAAATCTTTCCTCATTATAATATTAGTAAATTAGTATAGATCTTCAATCACATGTGTAGTGATCAAATGTATAGATAATTCCAACATTATTAGCACATGTCATGCTACTTTTTCCACCAGTCATATTATAATTTAAATGCACGCATGGCTTTAGGTGTCACAATTAAGATTCAATAACAGTACTAAGAATGGGTCATTGCAAGCTCTATGGCCCCAGAGTTTAGAGGTCATGTGAATCATATAATGTGACATAATACTTGCCTTTTTACGGCTGCATATTGGCAATGCAATGCTTTTTTGACCTTCATAAAATTCAAATTTTCAAAACCATATTTGGTATTGCAATTTCTGCTGCCAAAAGTGTATTAGTTCAGACTGAATTTTAATTAGGTCTTTCGTTATTTTGTATTTGCATTCAAATACATATTCGTAGTAGATAGTACACTAGTAAACTAAAGGATCCATTTCATTTTACCACATAATAAGTAATAGTACTAGCGTAGTTCAACTGATTATAGAACAGTGTTTTAGAATGGTCCCTGTGGTGCAATGGCTAACTGCTCGAATCCCAGGCAATACTTGAACTTAATTTTCACTGGTATTTGTCTGCTGTTCTGGTGCTAGCTAAGGAGGATTGACTGACATCCTATATGCAGCGGGGCATAAAAACTTTTGACAAATCATATCACAGCATGAATGCTGACTTAATAGCCATCCTGGGTTTCTATGCATCACAGCTGAAGAGTCATTAGTCATACATAATATATGGGGACCGGGAATACGCTCAGATCAGGAGGAGGACAAGATATTGTATGATGTAATCCTACTCAAGAAAGGTTGGCATATCAAAAATGAACGGCTGTAAAAACTTTGGGAAAGGGAAAAAGACGTGATAGTATATATGTATGTATGTAAAAACTTTGCCAAACTATTACAGTATTTATTGCTGTCATAATAGAGAACAGCTCTAATGCTTAGAATCTAGGCATTAGATTCTTTAGGTAAACCAAACTTGGCCTTACCATAGCTTTCATTGTGCTGCCAGGTGTCATGCATTTGAAGCATTTATGTTCCTATTTCTATGTTATTTTTCATATTTAATCAGAGCAAAGATTAAATATGAAAAATAACCCAGATTTAAGAATGTATGTTTGCTCACCAGCAACAACAAAAGGTTTTTGATGGATTGAAAATCATAAACTCTTGGATAAAATATGACTATTAATTTACCTTAACCATCTCCTTTCCAGGTGGTGTTGACAAGGAATCCTGGTGTTTAAATAGCGATGGGACAGTTCGACACGCGAACGTTGAGCTGTACCATCTCACGCCAGCCCCACGGGAGTCCCCCACCGCAGACCTGCTAGTATCAACTGGTTCACCGGTTCACATAGAAAATGAGAATCCAGAGAGTGACGGCGCTACGGCGGCCGTGATGCCGGTGGAGGGGGACACCATTGGCGTGGCGTATGACCATGTGGAGCTGAACTTCTTCCTAAATGGAAAGAATATGGAGATACCAGTGAGAAGTGTTAGGGGCACGGTCTATCCTGCATTGTATGGTATGTACTACTTGTGGGTATAATATCTAGATAGGTAATTTTGATCCATTCAATTTTATCTTGTTTATTTGTTTTCCTATATATAAAAATAAATGCACTATCATCAGTCATCACACACATTGTCAAGAATGTTAATGTTTTCAAAGTTGAATTCATTATGGATTTTATTTTAAATAACTATTTGCCCGACTTTATGAGATGATGAATTATCCAACTGGTCTAGATAAAGGGCTGATAAATCGTTCAAAACTCATGTTAAATAACAACATAGACCATAACACAAGTCTCGAACTTAATTTGGGGCTAACTCAATCTGTGTGATCTATCCGTATCTATTTATAAAAAAAATATATACAACGGATTTTGATAAGGTTTTTTTAAATAGAGTGATTCAAGAAGATTTTATGTATAATATTTGCCCGGGCGCAGCACGGGAGGGCTGTTAGTATTAAATTTAAGGCTATTATTAATTCTGTGCTTAAGGTTCAAACCTACACTTATAAATGGTCGCGCGATGGTTTAAGATCGCTCGGTGAAACTAGTGGGGGTAATCTGCGCATGTGTACAATCGCGCACAAAAATGCTAAGGGAAATAATTTATTATAATTTCGTATATTAGTAATTGAGCAAATAAAAACGCTAGTGTTTGCTTGCGATTTATCGTGCTAGTCTATACTTCTATATTAATATTATAAAGAGGAAAATATGGATTATTTATTTAGCAGAAACTAATGAACGGATTTAATAAATTCTCTTTCACCGTGGTAAAGCTTTGTTATCCCCGAGTGACATAGGTTAATGCATGTACCACGGACAAAGCCAGGGCAGATGTTAGTATATCCAAAAAAATAAAGAACATAAATAAATTTAAGAAGATATATTTAAACATAATTTCAATTAAGCAATCTGTGCGCAACTGTACTCAAGACACACCGAGACGCGCGAACACAGCGCGGGAAGTGAAGAGCGACTGACTAACCAATGACGTGGCGCCGCTCAGGCGCACCCGCCCCGCATACTCCTCACCCCTCCGTTTAGACCTAAGAATTGAATTCTGCGCATACCCCTTCTACTTTTACCGAGCGATCTTTAATCACTGCGCGACCTGACATCATCATCATCCTGACAACATCACCTTGTACATCAGAACTGCACATTGTTGACATCAGTATAATAATCACTAATTACGTGGTATTTATAATTTTTCTTCTCTTCCCTTTGGAATAATAGGCGTGATTGAGTATTGCACATTTATTAAATATTATTTTTCCTAAATTGCAGTTGACGATGGAGCGATCATAGACATAAACCTGGACAATTTCCTATACCCCCCGCCGACCGGCTACGAAAAGATAATGGTGGAGCAATCTCTTCTCTAACAGAAGCAGCACCGTCACCGTGGTGTGAGTGTGCGTGACGCCAGCGAAGGACTAAAGTGTGATCGAGTGCTGTGAAGCGAAGGAAAGTGTTGAATGAGACTGCTTATTATAAGTGTATTGGTGTAGTGAAGAGCTGGATTTATATTGAAGTGTACAGGAACATGCTAGTAACATGACTAGTGGGGTGGTTGGAACTTTTTAATTTGTGCAGTAAAGTTCAATGGCATTCAATGTTAAATTAAGTACATGAAGATTTTCTTTTTAAATGACATATATACACTTTCAAACTGAGAATCGATCTTTGGTTTCTTAGGCGAACGCTACACGCAAGATCCATATTGTTATCCGTCAATATAAACTGTCGGATTACGATATTCAATGTGACACGTTACGCTACATAGCACTTATTTAATCAATTAGACAAATTTTTAATTGTTTTTATTTAATTCAATAAAGTATCTCATTCAATGTCAATAAACCAATGGAGGTTATTATATTAATAAGTTTATCGAACGACCAAGTTAAGATCTGTTGCATTGATATGTCTGTACACCATCCCCAAAAATACTGAATGGATTTAGATACTACTTTACTTCCTCCCCTATTTTTTTAAAGGAAAAGCAATACGTAGTACATTAACTGGATATTTGCTTGAAAATAAAAAATATCCAACTGTCAAGGTCTCATGAAATAAAAAATTTCACAACACAATGTGTTCGAAACAATCATGATGATGATTAATAAAATCAAAGTATATTCGGACGGAGTTGCGGGCAATACCTTATTAAATAAGTATGATTTATGAAATCTTTAAGACCTTTTTAGGGTTCCGTAGTAAACAAGGAACCCTTATAGTTTTGCCATGTCTGTCTGTCTGTCTGTCCGTCCGCGGTTTTACGCAGAGACTATAAGTACTAGAAAGCTGTAATTTGGTATGGGTATGTATATTAATCATGGCAAAAAAGTGGTAGAATAAAAACTTGAAATAAATTTTTTTTTAGGGTAGCTCCCATACAAGTAAAGTGGGGAGTAATTTTTTTTCTCTATTTACCCATCGTGTCGTATCGTCAAATAGGTCTTTCAAAAATATTGTGAGGTTGAGAACACCATTTTTCGATTTAGGGATCCGTTTCCGAAATATTGGTTTTAAAGTGCGAATTTTTGTTAGAGGTAAGTGCCCCCCCCTCTATCTGCTAAACGGTTATATATAGATACGCGAAAAAAATTAACAGCACTAGTAAATATACTGAAGTTTAAAGGAAAACTATCAGAGCTACCAACTTATAAACTGTAAAATTTCATACTATTTTCATTGTTAGATGTTTTTGGTCGTTAAACTGTAAGGTGCGAGTGTGAATAGTGTGAACTCAAAGTTGTCATTCGCAACTACGGAACCCTACACTGCGCGTGGCCCAACACGCACTTGGCCGGTTTTTTGTTATATAGAAATGAAAAGAATAATAATTAAACACACAACATTAGAAAAAAATGTGTGCATAAATTATATATTTTTATTCAACGGTTGATTCTTCAGATAGTAAATATTGCCATAATGCTGAAAGTAACAGTACTATATTCCAACAAAGATGTTGATGAACGTCGGTGATGTTTCTTTTCCGTGAAAAAATATCCAATCCCCAATTTTTTTTATACCCCTTTTACATATTTTTTTTTATAACTTTTAGAATGATTTTCGTTGCTTTAACAAAGCTATCAGATCTATACATAAACTAGGTACTGTAAAATCACTTAGAGAACTATTTAAAGGTCCAAATCTAGACATCCCCTCCATGTATTTTCAAATATTATGTAAACTCAGTGACGACTAATTAAACATTTTAATGGCGTTCATTTAGCTCCTTGTAGCACTGTAATATGGATGTTGGAGGCCTCCTGGCTAGCTAAATATGAGCACTACTAATTCCTAATACATACAGGATTCCTCATGGAACTGGGGCAAAGAGGACTTTTTTTTTTTAATTTAGCATATTGAGAAAAGTGGTCAAAGGAACCGTGACACTGATTTTTTGAGAAAATTGAAACAACATTTAGATTTTAAAAATACGCCAAACCCTACCCGGGAATATAATCTAGTCAATTTCGAAAAAGTTAAAATAAAAATAATTTGTATATATGCGTAATGTATTTATTTATTTATTACCAGAATCGGAACTTCAGATAATGAGCAATAAATTATTATTTTACATTGCGAAAGCTGACAATAACACTAGTTTAAAACATCTTTGTGTGTGACTTACCCTGTTCTATGAGACAACCTGTACACTATGGAGATTTTGAGGGGAACTGTCTTACCTAGTGATGTTACTAGTATGTTTAGCTAATGTTTAAATAATCATATCACCATGTAATGCATAATATGGTTCATTGTCGTGGACTTGTGTGGCCTATTCTGTCTACTCTATTGCTAAATTGTATATCTATCACTGTTTGCTATACTGTGCTTAGCAAGCTGTGTGATATATCAGTATTATATATTTATTGTATCATATACGTATATACTATAATACCTATAATAAGTAAAAAAACATTTTGTTTGATAGTTACATTGACAATTCATAGGTCATATGAGAAAAATTTGCTTTTTAGTTTGTTAGGATATGTATATGGTTTTATTAAATACTTTGAGGTTTATATACTTACGTAAAAAACTGGTAGAAATTGACTGAATTACGATTATCTATTGTTTATTTTTTATAATTTTATTACTTATAGTATAGAAATAGGGATGTGAAGTTAGACTGTGTTTAAATGAGGCGTTTTGATCGCGGATTTGCTGATTGTGCAATCCGAGTTGCTAAACTTTTATACATTACGTCTACATGCTAAAGTGAGTAGCGTTGCCTCCGAATAGATCGACTGTTGAAACCACACACTACGAAGGAGATACTATTGCTAGTATCATACGACCAACTATATACCTTATGTTTTCTTAGGCAATAAAGACCATAAAAAATATTAACTGAGGGTAAAGATGATTAAGTGTAATACAATTAAGTTTATATTGCAGGCTACAAATTCAAACTCGATTGACGCGTGTCCTATGCTCCAATATTCCTAAAGGTAGTTTTTCGGCAGTGGTAGAAACGAACTAAAACATTTGCGCGTAAACCGCCTCATCTGGACACGGTCTTATGTGTGGACTTATAATGGAGAATGAAACTGGGATTTGTGGCTTAGCAGCTGACGTAAGCTCTAAATGACTATTTATTGGTGTCTACTATTGAAATGTATTGTTAGGAAGCAGTGTCGTAAGTAGCATCATGATTCATGACCATAGATCATGACTTTCACGATGTACATACAACCCAAAGCCATATTATTAATTACGCCACCTCCTTCCATGACGCCAGCTGTTTGAGAGTAATCCGAACCACAGACAAATATCTGCCAAAAGGATATAATTATATATGAAACTGGTCAATCAATCTATTGTGTTAGGCGAATGTGAAAAGGTAGTAAATACTAAGTTTTGGGATATTTGTGCGCTCTTTTTGGAAGCAGCTATTTACGGCACTGTTTGGCGAGAATAAAGAAAAGTGGTCGTATCTATTGCACAAGTCACTGGAAGTACTTTAATTTCAACCTACTTGCAAAACTATAAGGCGGGACCAGGTAGGTAGCTCAGAAAAGAATTACACGTAGAATTTCACGGTTTTTTAAAGTACCATCGTCATGAGAGTACCAAGCTGAGATACAAGGTCATTTATTTCATACTAGCGCAGAGTCGAAGCGAAGCGATGATTATCTAGCAAACTCACCTTTAACTCAACATAGTAAGGCTCATTTTTTTTTCAGATTCAAGTGCGTGCAGACGTCTATATCCATGCGTCAATTTTTCTATCACAGCAGAAAATACTAAATTGGTCCAACTACTCGGAACAATATTGTTGATGATCGTGCTTATTAAGAATATTCTTATGAAAAATCCGTAATATTTTTTAACAAATTTTAAAATTTTCGAAATGCCATTTATTTTTACGCTTCCTATCTTATACACCAGAAAATCGTGTTAAAACGACGGTCCAAAATTTGAAGTGTTTTTTTTTCGTGTACATTCGTTTAAGTTACTGTTTATACGAGAATAATATCTATGAAAACTATGCCATTGTCACAGCAAATACCGCCATTATTATTTTTTTATTTATTTGTGGATCCTTTGTATTGTAAAGGTTTGGATATAATTGTATCTATATATGGATATTTTTGTATGCTATCAGTAGAAGACTAGTGATTGTAACATTCCTAAAATGAAAGAAGGCTATGCCAATTCAAGATCTGAAATAAACATCTAGCACTAACTACTATTTTTATAACTGAATAGCACCTTAATGTGCTCATTACATGTCAAGGTATTTTTTTAAATATTTTAACAGCCCTTTAATAACAAGTGATCGATAAAATGGATACAATTTATGAATATAATTAATGATGGTCATTTTATTTATAAAGGGTAACATACTTGTCCTTGGACGATACTAGTTAAAGGAAAACGAAAGTGGTCGTTTTACTCATTTATCAGATTCCAAATATATCTTTATTTTCAAATAATTGTAAAAAGCATCTTTGCAAAGTGCGATGCATGCAATGACTGGGATTTTACCCTATCTCAGATAAGATTCATAATACTTTTATCGATTACAATGAAATGTTATTGCGATAACACAAGAATTCGATGAAGTGTGAAGATTATTTACTACCCAGCATGCTTTAGGTGCAGCCAAACGGGTGTTATGTTGTGAGTCGTCTGACGCAAATTGAGTTGCCGCATTTTACGCAGCAATGGGGTTTATACCAAAGTCTTGTTTGAGCCAGAAGAGCCCAATTTTGTGAGCTGTTATTTTTATATATTTTGAAAATACTTTACAGATGCGCGTCGCGAGACTCACAAAAGTCCACACGTTTGGCCTCAGTCTTTACTATCTTTGTTTCAGTATTTATAATTGCTTAAATATGTTATCATATCCGAGACCACTGTATCATGTAAAAATATAATTTATTAATAGCTGACCTAATAAAAGAAGGAAATTAACAAAAAAATATACATACAGAATATTTTGTTTTCTTTTACTTAGAGTCGGGGGCAGATAAACTTGACTCGCCTACAATTTTTAATCTGTTTGTAGGGGGATCAGTTTTATCTATCCCTGACTGTACCTTTTTAACCGACTTCAAAAAAAGGTGGAGGTTTACAATTCGTCGTAATGTTTTTTTTTATGTATGATGCCCGATTTCTCGGAAGACGCCTGGACCGATTTAAGAAATTCTTTTTTTGTTCGATAGGTAATACTTTACAGATGGTCCCATTAAATTTTTATCGAAATGTGTAGCGCTTTTTGGAAAAATACACAAAAACCCAAAAAAAATTTACAGGTATGCCGTTCGGATTACACTATTTCCATGTTTTTTCTTATGCTTATTAAAGAAAAATTTATAGGGTTGAAGTCCGTTTTTGTTTTTTGTTAAAAATATCTTAAATTATTCACCTAAAGATCGTCGTGCAATGATTTTACTCGAGTTAGAAAAAAAAATAGCGTTTTAAACACCTATACGTGCCAAAATTATATTCATTTCAGTGCTTTATATGTTCTTTAAAGATTTTAAATTTGAGTATCTGGCAACAGCAACAGAGACACGTTTCCCATTCTGTTGATACCAATTGCGCATTCGGTGTCGCTATATTGGCTTTAGAATTTGGCAACAGACGTCACTTTTATGGCGATAACTTCGTTAATAATATAAATTCCCACACAAAAAAAAAACCAGCCTCTATTGGACTTCTATAAGGGGCTAAGACCAGCCAACAAGTAATTTTATTTCTTTTCCTTCAAAATAATCAGATTGATAAAATCTATGTCAATACATCAGTACTTTATTACTTGTAGTATTTTTGGTATAACTTTTCATTATTTTGTATTCTGTACATTAAGACGACTACATTTTTTTTAGCTATTCAGGTCCCACTGCTGGGCAAAAGCTTCTCCTTTTATTTCCACCTTTCTCTTTCTCGTGCCGTCTCTCTCCAACTTTTGTCAAAACGAGACAAGTCATCTGTCCATCTCGTTGTAGGTTTGCCCCTTAATCGTTTCCCGTCATTACAACTAGGTATTAATTAAATAATAATATTGAAGTAAAGTTAAACAAAAAATACTACAAGTAATGTACTACCGAAGTACTGAAGTAGATATTTTCAATTTAATATTATTCAGCATAAAACCATAGATATTAAAATTCTTCAGAAATAGATGTCTCATTACGCTCTGGCAAACTCGTTTTAAGAAGTCATCGTTAGATGGCAGTGGGTTGACATCTAGCCAACTATGAAACCAACGGTGAAACCTAATACAAGCATTGTATGCTTAAAAGGTTACACCATAACCAAGATGTACACAATGTAAAATCTGTGAAGTTTTAATAAATATTTTTTCATTTTAATTTTTTTCATTTTCAACTATACTAAATACAATGTTTTAAGCGTAAAAAGGATCGTACGCATTTATTTGGAAGATAGAAATCAAAGACAATATAATATACCGAGACTGTCATTTTTCATATGTCGAAGCGTAGCCCAGTTTTGCCCCTGAATGGTAAAATATTCGTAGATGGCGCTTCTCATCGAGGATATTATAGGTTGTCAATTTGTCACCGCTAGAGGCGCTGCCATTGACCGCGGTTTCGTGCCCGGCTGTTGGCAAGCTGTTGGAGGCAAGAATAGAAAGATGGCGCTATGCAAAATTTTACCAAAAAAATTAAAAACCTTGGCCAAAGACAATATAATATAACATTGTCTTTGACCTTGACTCAGTAGATCATCGGCATAAATCTATATGTATTTCATCAATTAGCTATTATTCAACGTCTGCGCCTATGCCAAAAATGAGTGATTAAGAACGTTTGGTTATCAGTATAATTTTAATCCATCATGTACCTATTGCATAGACTTCAATGTTTCCCAATGACTGATACACACTTAACTCTCTATTTCAAAACTACTGAACCGATTTTGAGGAAACTTGCAACAACCCTAAGTTGGATTATAGGTAGGTTCTATCTAACATAGTCCAACAAAAAAAGATTTTTAACAATCTGACTTATAGTCATTATTCTAACTAGGCATATATAATATACTAGCTGTTACCCGCGGCTTCGCCCGCGTCATATATAGCCTATGTCCTTCTCAGTACCTTAACCTATGTATATGCAAAATTTATGATGATACGGCGTGAAAGCGTAACAAACAAACAAACTCTTTCGCATTTATAATATTAGTTAGAATTTGGATGTAATTCTGACAATATTACATTACATTCCTAAATATGGGTCAAATTGATAGAAGATAGAAGACACTAAAACGTTTCTACAACATGTTATGGAATTATTGACTAATAAATGCTACTATACAATTCATGAATATTTACAAGACAAATTTACACCGTAAAGGCTATCATTAAGTAAAAATAATATTAATAATAATTTATATCGAACTTACTATTTTGACATCAATTTATTTATTATAATAATAAACAAATAATATGATGACATAAAAATCGAAATAATACAATAATAACTAATTAACAATATACTACATATAATAAATATAAATCTTTGTAAACACATTAGTAAATATACCCAAAATGACATCTTAATTAAAATTGATATCATTAGCTTGACAAAATATAAAGCCCTTCTCCCATTGCAGCGCCCGTCAGGGTCCTTAATTGTTACTTTTGTTCAATATACTAAGATCTGTATTTCACATTAAGGAAGCAATAAATGATTGATTGATTGATTGATTGATTGATAAACTATCCTATTCCAAACCAAACTCGACTCGCTTAGCTGACAACCCCGGGCGGCCCCAGCCGGCGGCGCCCGCCAGTGCAGTGTCCTTGACCTTTAAGTTGACTTTGCACTGGCAGTCGAGTTCGAGACGAGTCGGGAACTCGGCACGAGCGGGAGTGGGAAACACTTGTAGGTACCTACGCCTAATCCGTAGTCAACCGTAGCGTAGGCAGTTATTATCACATCGGTTTTTTTATTACAGGCTCATCTCATACCTACATGTAGGTAGGTATGTTGTCTAACAAAACAAGTAGGTACCTCAAGCAATTAGGGTAGCCAATATTTTTTTTTGAGAAATGGTTTTTCATATTTTTTGAATAGATAAAGTAGGTACCTACCTACCTACCTTTTTGCAAGAAAAAGTATTCGGTACATTTTTTTGCTGTTTAAGTGAATAAACTTTATTTATTGCACCAACTTAAAATTTAATAAGTACCTATGTAAGTTAAAAATAAAAACTATAACAGGCAGCTATACTTGCCTCACCAATCCGTCTAGCCAGCTTGGAGAGTGTGGGCCAAATCCACTGACTCCTGTGGCTATAAAGCTCTGTTAGTTAGGTATAGAAAGGGTTATACTTCTACAGTGGGGACTAAAAAAAACCTGATGATACTATCACATGACATGATGACACGCAGGACCACTATAACCAGCTTTACCCAAAATATATACCTATCTAGTAGTAGTTTGACTCTGTCCTGTCCTTGAAATGAATACCTACAGCCGTAGTATAAACCACGCATTACGTTGACATCTAGGGCTATGCCTACGATATTTTAATTTTATCTAGGTTTATTTCTCGTTTTGTGGTTAGAATATTATTACTTATATTGCAACAAGTTACAAGCTTTTATCTTGCAATGTATGGTAAGTAGGTAGGTAGGTAGGTATCTTGATTGTTTGGATACAATCTTTAAAACTCAGGTCTTCTCTACCGATTAATTTGAAATTGCGTAGGGTTAAACCATGTCATATCGGCCATGTCAACAAAATTTCACATTCATTTGCTTCTTTTTCTCTCATTTATTAGCCTGACTTTCTAAGGGGTATTTTTAATAAACTGCTATTATTTGACTTTCTTATAATTTCATAAAGTATTTGAAATTTCAATAACATTTTTTTTATATTTACGTTTTCTTTTGTACACACCCAATTTCCCTTAGATCGGCCACTTGCGCCCAAAATACGTTCACTTATTTGCCTAGTATCGGCCTAGGCTAATATTATGTGGTATAACAAATAAAAGACGAATTAATTCTAAAAGTATATAATATTATCAAATAGACGTTGAAGTAAATTTAAGAAAATCAAGATTTTAGTTTTCTTTTAGAAACTGGAATATTTCCTTTAATAAAATAGCATCAACAAGTTATTATGAAATATTACAGTCAAAGAGGGTGGGTTCGATTTCAACTAGCCAATGACAAAGTAATTACTTTGAAATTGTTCTCAGTTATCATTCACATCATTGGTGGCATCAGAGGCATTGGGGTTCAAACCAAGGACACATGGCCTGTAGAGCGGTTATTATATAGGTACACGATAATTTTATTTTTTATACATCGGTCGTAGTCAGAATTGTCCTTTTCGTCCTCCCCTCGGCCAATATAAAAAATTAATTTAGGCTAATATCAGCCGCCACTTACCTAGATTAGATGGCATTTATTAATATTAATATTTGATGGCCGATTTCAAGATTTTGACTCACCTTGTATCGGCCGTCAGTATTTACAACGGCCGATATTAGACTTTTCATGAAATAATCAACCCTAAAGCTGGCCACCCTATTTTCCAATAAAATCACTATCACTATCACTACATATTATAAAACAAAGTCCTCCGCCGCGTCTGTCTGTCTATCTGTCTGTCTGTCTGTTCGCGATAAACTCAAAAACTACTCCACGGATTTCCTACGGTTTTCACCAATAGATAGAGTGATTCACGAGGAAGGTTTTAAGGTATAATACATGCCCTGGCGCAGCCGGGTAGGGCTGCTAGTATTAAATAAAACATAAAAATCTGTCTGTCTGTCTGTTCGCGATAAACTCAAAAACTACTCCACGGATTTCCTACGGTTTTCACCAATAGATAGAGTGATTCACGAGGAAGGTTTTAAGGTATAATACATGCCCTGGCGCAGCCGGGTAGGGCTGCTAGTATTAAATAAAACATAAAAATCAATATGCTACATTACCTAGATAAGTTAAAAACACTGAGCTCGTCAATTATGAGTATTTTGACTACAAAATGGCGCAAATTTCGACAAAATTACTACTGAACTTTCAAATAAACTATGATCGCCGCCCTGTTTCATTCATTTAAAATAAACAACAACAAAAAAAGGTTCATTTTAGAGCAAAATTTGTGCAAGGAGATCGAATATTTCAAATTTTTGATCAATCTCGTAGGAAAGGCCGATACCAGGACGTGGCCGATACAAGGAGGTTTTACCCTAGTCTGTATTTTACCATATTATTATTCTACGAGCAACCTACAAGTACTTACTACTGTATAATTGTATTATTACCTAGGTTGTGTACCTTCAAAAACCACACGATCTGCCTACACTACAACATCATTACACGTTTGTTCGTCATTGCGGCGAATTGTACCGAGCTCCAACGCGCGTAGGTATGGATCGCGTTTCGGCCGTTTGTATGATTTAGGCATTTAGGGTATGATTGGTCAAGCTTGAATTTTGTTTTGATTCGTCAAGCGAATTTTTGATCACCAATTTTTGTATAAGTTCGTCAAATGTTAATAAGGTTTCGTTTCGCCAAATCATGTGAAGTTTCTGATTGGTCTAGTCTAGCGGCTTGTTCACGAGTAGGTAGGTACGCAAGTCAGGCGCACGCGGCAGAGGCAGGCGCCTGCGTTTTTGACTAAAGTCATATAAATCTTAGAGGGTGTTCACGAACAAAAAACTTGAGCGGCACGGATGCGCGCAAACACAGCGCGGCAGCCTTGCGCTAAAGTACGATGTACCCGACCTTGTGTTAGAACGAGTGCGGGATTGATTAGGTTAGGTGATTGGGAGAATAATTTTGAATTATAAAAAAAATTATAAATGCTTCCTAATGTACTCATTTTATTATACACTAGCTGTTACCCGCGGCTTCGCTCGGGTAATATATAGCCTATGTCCTTCTCGGTACCCTAACCTATGTGTATGCAAAATTACATGATGATCGGTTCAGTAGAATCGGCATAAAAGCGTAACAAACAAACTCACTTTCGCATTTAAATAATATTAGTTGGGATTCTTAGTTATTTTCAACCGTCTTAAAAAAGAATGAAGTTCTAAATTGAACTGTAAGCTTCATTGTTTGTACTAGGTAAGTAGGTATATTATTTTATAATGAAATTGAAATTTAATATTTTGATGCTTTTATATTATTGTTATTTGGTAACCGACTTTAAAAAGGAAGAGGTCTTCAATTCGAGTGTATGTTTGTTACTATTTGTTTAGTTTACTACTTTTGTCACGACGTTAGGAGTAGTTTTTGGTTGTAGAAACATGGAACTAGATGGTAGCCAATGGTAGCCTAATGAAATTCAATGGGAACTGATGTCATACGATTGTAGTCGATGGTAGCCGATTGTAGGTGCTTGATGGTATCCGATCGTGCCTATTGGTACCTGGTGGTGCCTGGTCATACCCGGTTGTTTCCGGTGGCGCCCAGTGGTAATGATAATAATGACGATGACGATGACGATGACGATGACGACGATGACGATGACGATGACGATGACGATGACGATGACGATGACGATGACGATGACGATGACGATGACGATGACGATGACGATGACGATGACGATGACGATGACGATGACGATGACGATGACGATGACGATGACGATGACGATGACGATGACGATGACGATGACGATGACGATGACGATCACGATGACGATCACGATCACGATGATGATGACGATGACGTTTGTACCCGAATATAACCGGTTGTACCACCCACATCGATTTTTCATGCAATCATCGCATCCGCCATCTCGGTTTCCAAAAATGACGTCACGGTTGTGATCGAATAATAATTAATAAATTCAAGGACTGTTACTGTGTTGCTAAAGATTTCAGGACAAACAATTATGTTTTAAAAGTTACAGACGAATAGATGAATAGCGGAGGGTAGGTAGTAGGGTCTCGTTTTTATCTTTTGCATACGGAACCCTAAAAACCTTCTATCAGAATCATGAAATACGAAATTCTTCAAAACTTACTAAGTACCTAAAAAGCGGTGCTTTATGTATGAGGGCTTGCAAAGTTAAACCGAAAGCCACGCGGATGAAGTTGGGGGCACTGATAGATATTACATTTAAACATAAATAAAAATGTCTAACCCCAAGCCTAAAGGTGTGAAAGGTAAAGAGAAGAGAGACAAAAAAACAGAGAACGTTTCGTTTGAGGCAAAGAATATATATGTTTGAGGTTCGATTGTTTGGTAGTAAATGAAAGAAATTAATTCGATGTAGGTAACATAATAATTATGTTGTTTATTTTGGACATTCTAGGAACATAATATAAAAATGTATTTATCATATTATGAAGTTAACTTAACCAGAGCGCCATCTGACGATCATCCACCGATTTATTACGTAACCACGAATCAATACTTTGAGAGAAAACACGAACTATTGGAAAATGGTCAAAATAGTCGATTTGATACTACTAGAGACATCTAGCGTCACTTTTAGGAGCTAAACTTTAGCCCATTTTGGATTACGCTATGATGTATGGCGAAGGAAAGTCTTACCTATATTATATTGTCTTTGATAGAAATGTACCTAATTCTGATTTAATGCAATAAAAATGCTTTTATCTATTTAGTATAGCACATAGCGCCATCTATGCATAGTTAGAGTACAAGTCCCGTTTGTATGGAAATTGTGGACACGTCAAAGATGATACCACCATGATAAAATGAATAAAATTACGGGTGCCGCTAGTTTCGCTGATGTAAGCCTCTTGAGGGATGAAATTTCGGAAACCTCTATCAAATGTATTTTTTCTATTTACTCCAAATGATAAATAGTGAGATTCATAGCGATAACTTTAAAAATAAGTATATAAAATTTACCAGCTAACAAGCAACGAAAATCATGCAAAAAAATATATTGAAACTATTTATTGTCGCAGTGTAGGGTCTCGTTCCAGAGCTTAGACTAAAAAATAATCTAAGTTCCGGAGCTATTGAGTAACAATGACAATAGCGTTCAAAATAGTCCTACCTAAGTATTTGTTTATTTATAAAGATAATTGTTTATATAGATAGATAGATATAACGTTATCGCAGCTACATTACAACGCAAGACGTCACGCCCCACCAGGGCGATTTTCCTGGTTGGAAATTATCTAAAGTAGGTACCTACATTCTTATCTGAATTCATCTTATCATTATCATTAAACATACCATCTCAACGACAAAATAATATCGATAGTCATTCTCGTGCGTCAAATTTTAACAATCTCGTGATTAGGTACGATTGACTTTATCTTATCTTAGTATCATATCTCAAAAACAACAATTAGGTACTTATTATGTTCCATTGGGCAAGTAGTAATCAATCAAGTGCTACTACATACCGCGTGTAAATTAATTACCGATATTTCCTTGAAGGGGTGACTCAGCCTGTCAAATTATACAACTTTATCTATGAAGACAAGGCTGGGAACTCGAAAACATAAAATAAAAGTGTATGGCATTTGTATGAAAATGTCTGAATTTTTGACCTCTCAGCATTTGGTCCCGATAGTTGTTTATTTTGACATGAACCCTTTCTGTGAATGTCGGTGGTCATATAGTATAAATAGTCCAGTCATGTCGACAAAAAAAGTGCAAACATTGCAAACGCGCATGAATCGACGATTTTTTTATTAATTGTAGAGAACACTAAAAATATCCAACACCCAAGTTTGCAACTTTCTTAACCCTGTGCTACTCCGGGGGGGCCCGAAAGTATGGGACTTTTTGCAGTTTAGGTATACGAAATAACTACCTTAAGGATGCCTTTTTCGAGTATCTTTGTGGACATAGAGAACACATGGAGCACATGGTAGCACGGTCTCGACACGGTGACGCTTCTGCCACGTCCCGAGCACGGTCCGGATGTATGGGGGAATGGGGATAGACTACCTTACTTAACACAGGTAAAAATTCGACCAGAAGAACGAACGATGTACCTGTTTGTAAGAGACATCATCATCATCATCATTTCAGCCGCAAGAAGTCCACTGGTGGACATAGGCCTCTCCTAAGGATTTCCAAAATAACCGGTTTGAAGCGGCTTGCATCCAGCGTTTCCCTGCGACCTTGGTCATCAGATTGTTCGACCACGCCTGGACGTTGGGTGTCCGACGCTGCCCTTGCCGGTGCGTGGCTGCCATTCGAGAACCTTTCTGCCCCATCGGCCATCGGTTCTGCGCGCTATGTGCCCCGCCCACTGCCACTTCAAGGACCTAATCCTCTGAGCTATGTCGGTGACTTTCGGTCTCCTACGAATCTCCTCATTTCTGATTCGGTCACACATTTAAGACGATTTGTAAGAGACATACATTTCTCTCTATTACATCAGTTTAGATAATTACGCCATATTTTTCTTAACCATCTCGGGATCCCTAATAATTTTAACTCCATCACAAAAGGTCGACACTAACAAAGAAGACAAGAGTTTATATTTCGAATAGGGGAAAATATATGCAAGATTGAATGATATTTTAGAATCAGGTAGAATATGTCTATCATACTATTTACATGCTTTATAATATGAGATAATATGCTTATAACTCGTGAGCGTGTGCACGACATGTTTACACTTTTTTGTTATTTGCGTCACTGTTCCGTTTTTTGGGGGTGTTTCCTGATTATTTTTAGATCCATGCTTAGTAATTTCAATCAGATCGTATTTTTTCGTCTTTGTCTGTTTTATCAAAGATGGCGTAGGTCCTTTGATTGCCTCATGGGAGCTTCTGATGACAAATGTACCTATACGAGTCCATAAAATAGTCTACCTTAACTATTTCACTAATTGATCATGGAGCACTTATAAACCAAACTATACCAATTTCATATTAGAAAGTCCACTAAAACCAATTTGCAAAATCATTTAAGACAAACCCCGACCCCTTCGACTTCCCATCAAAAATTCATCGTATTATTTAATCGTTACCAAAGCAGAGGCGAGGAGAGCCATAAATACCGAATTTCACTTTACGCATAATGTGTTTTGTAGCCTGTAGGATTTAAAATAAAGGGATATCTCGATAACGCGAAATCCAAACATAATTTTGGGACGCCTATTGTCTGCGAGGAAATTAAAGTGACTACAAAATGGGCCGGAGCGAAAACAAAAGAATTTATTCATTAAATTTTCCTGAAATTATTGGAAGCGTTCATTTTGTTGGAACATTATTGAGATTAAGAAATTCTCCAGTTTTTATTGATTTTGTCTTGACTTTCGTTGTTTACTTGGACGGATTGTTTATGAAAGGCGTGTTTTAAGAGTCTAATTTCTCTAATTCCTAATGATTGATTTTAAAACAAACTTCCCCGCGCACTCGACATTATTCCTCGGTTCCTCTCTCAAGACAGCACAAAAAAGGTCACTCACAGCTCTCTTTTAAACTCAGGACTGCGAAAACGATAGGAAGATTAAATACTTATTAGGTACCTTAATGAAGGATAAAATTTACTATGACAGAAATAACGTTCTATCCTGGTGATATTCTACAGGACAGTGGAAATGCAAAATTCGCCGTAATATTGGGTGTTGGAAAACAGTTGATAGCTCTATGCCACGACTATTCATTGGTATTCGTCGAGCGTTGATACAGTGCCATTCATATCGCGCAAACAAATTCCAATCAAGCGCCACGGATTATTGGGATTGATGGCGTGCCGCAGGATGTTAGGGAATCTGCACACGCGACTATTGTGATAAAAATAAAATACATTTGGTTTGGTGAGCCTGTCTGCCAAGCGTGGTGAGTATGACAAAACCCCTCTATGATGGTAATCTTTGGGGGAAGCCAATGTTCAGCAGTTCTTGTGGCTGAGACGTCGACACCTTAATTTGAAAACCTTGTGTGTCGTCCGTGGCTCCACCTGTGTCAATGTCGATTCCTCGGGAATAAAGGGAATAGTACTGTTTTCCGGAATAAAATCTTAGTTATATATCCTTCTCCTTAGACAACATGTATGTGTAATGATCGGTTCTATTACAGAGCAAAGAAATTTAAGTACCTCGGAGCGACAATGAAATTACTTGTTCTGTGGGTTCAATGGCGTAACAAAGAAACTTATTTTCGCATAGTAAATATCAGTTAAGATGCGGCATTCTTTGTTTGAAAAGTTTGAATATACTAATCGGAATACAAAAAAAGATATTGTATCCTCATATAAATTCGAATCGGCAGCGTTTGATCGAGCTTCTCGATCGATGGGAATATAGATCTTTTCGTTTTTATATTTTATTATATTATTACCAGCTTTTGGACTATTCGTGAGATATTTATTCGTAAGCCTTAGGGGGAGGGAAGAGGGTCAAGGCAAGGATGTGTGACACCTTCATTATCAGTCACATTATGAAAGCAAGTTGAATCGAGCAAGGCAAAAATAGTGATAAGGTGTAAGTATTATATTCAATGTTTATAGCGAAGGGCCCTTGACAAGTGTGCACAGTCCCTGGGGATAAGGCTGACCTCGTGGTGGGCGCTTTTCCAATTTCATTTTTATCGATAGCATAACATGCATTTTTCAAAGTGTAACTGAACGCAAAAGTTAACAAATTCGCAAATACGTGAGTATTTGCTATTATTTCAAATAATAAAACCAGACAGTCCTTTTGAAATGTAAAAATCTGCTATTCAGGTATATTTTATTAAAACAAATGTGGAAACACATGGGTTTTATACATATACGAGTACCTAATCGATCTATGCGTTTGGAAGATACTGGTATCTTCCAAACGCTATGTTTCGAAATGTTTACGGGAACAAAGAAATTTTCGAACATACAAGATACACACACACAAATAACCCTTCTTGGCAGTCGGGTAAAAATATGCTGCATTGTATTATACGTCCGACTTATCTTTAGGGCGTTGCATTTGGCACTTATCCTTTGCCCTACAGGCAACCGAGATCTTTTTAACAATATATTGTTTGTCAAATAACGTTGGGAAGTTTAGGTGATAACTATTTATGAAGATGGTGACTACCAAACATACACACATAACATATAATTACTTAAAAGTATAACTAGATTTTCCGGGATGAAAGGTATGTCCTTAATTATCAGTACCCTAATATATGTGTATGCCAAATTTCATGAAGATTGGTTCAGGAGATAGCGTGAATAGGTAACAAACAAATAAACGACTAAACAAATATACCGACTCACTTTCGCATTTATAATATTAGTTGGGATGGGATTAATATAATATTAGCTGGGATTGGGACTACATAGGCGAAAGTCTTGTTATTCCATTTGGCGTCACTGTAGTCGACTAAAATATCGAAAAGCCTTAGCAATCGTGCACCGTCCCCACGGCTGGGTGGGGCTGACCGCGTTTTTTTTCCAATTTTCCGCATGTCGGCAGCACTCGCCGCGTCACCACTGATGAGGAACGTAATGCAGCTTAATGAACGCTAAATTGATTGGCTAAATAAATAAACAGTTTTATCATAAGTATTATTAACATTTTTCTTTAAATATTTTTAATTTGTACACAATTTTATTAATTTTATTTTTCTTTTTGTAATTGTTCATTTTGTATGTTTATGTCTAGCAATTTAAGTCTGAAACACAGGGTGCTTCTCACCTTAGCTCAGACAAAACTATGTTTGTACCTTTTTAATGTATGTCTATATTGTAATATTTTATACCACCTAAGAATTAAAATAAAGATTTATTTATTATTTTATTTATTTATCATAAATATATACGGACAAATCACACAAATTGAGCTAGCCCCAAAGTAATAAGTTCGAGACTTGTGTTATGGGATACTAACTCAACGATAGGTACTATATTTTATGATAGATACTTATATAGATAAACATCCAAGACCCAGGTCAATCTGAAAAAGATCATTTTCCATCTTGACCTGACCGAGGATCGAACCCGGGACCATCCGTGTCGCAGGCAGGCTTGTTGACCGCTGCGCCACGGAGCTCGTCCAACTCGATGATTTATTGTGCAGTTTGTTTTAATCCAGATTTTCACAATCACGCCAATATGTACTGTACGTATGTAATAACAGTCCATTTGGCTTCACTGTAGTCGAGTAAAATATCGAAAAGCCCTTAATAAGGGTGCTACGTTCCTAAGGCTGGCGCTGACCGCGCTTTTCCAATTTTCCGCATGTCGGCAGCACTCGCCGCGTCACCACTGATGAGGAACGAAACGTAATGCAGCTCAATGAACTCGTAATTGATTGACTCGATGATTTATTATGCAGTTTATTTATAGTTTTATGTAGTTTATTGTATAGGGAAAAGTATTTTTATATGCTTTCGGTATCGAGATATAAGTATGGCTTTCGGTGTCGTAGATTAAGCATGTTTTTCCAATTTTCCGCATGGCGGCAGCACTCGCTGCGTCACCATCGATGAGGAACGTGGAATGGAACGTAATGCGGCTCAATAAACGCTAAATTGATTGACTCGATGATTTATGCAACTGAAAACAAGCTCCGATGTTCCTTTAGGTCTGTGGTCTGTTCGACATTAGGTGCATTGTGCTCGACGTTGACGTCACACTTTTTAATCTACCTTTAAAATAGATTAAGGGCTGTCATTAATGTTGTCGATCGGGAGAAACTGGTTTACGTGTCTGGAGAAGCAAGGAGGAGAAAATAGATCAAATAATTTATTTTGCCACTTTTGTTCAATCCGGGCTTGCTTTGTTCAGAAGAGAGAGATTGCTCAATGACGATAGTTAGCATATACGGCAAAACATTTTTTTGGGAATCAGAAACTAAAAAAGGTAACCGTATAAGTTTCATAGCTTTTTCGTAGTCGTAGAAATTCAAGCCTAGGAAATATTCTACGGTAGAATATTTTCTAGGCTTGAAGACGTAGCATAGTGAGTTGAATGTAGAAGTACGTAGACTCTTATCGTAGAGCGCAGCTACGCCGTAGCGCCACGTTGACTTAGTACACGCAAATTGGGGTTTGGACAGGTGTTGAGTGTTGACGGTGGAAACACCTAGAATAGCATAAATAAAGGTATTTTCATCTCACCTACCCTTAAACAGTGTCATTAAATGCAAGCAAAGTGGGCTGGATGGTCGCTATTACGACCGCAGGCTATAAGATTTCCTGAGAAGATTTCATACAAATTCCATTAATCCCGCGACGCACAATTGTCAAATCTTCTACATCCAAAAAGTTTTTTAGTTGATTATTCAAATTTGGAATTGCTAGTGAACCCGAAAAAAAAACATTTGAACTATACTGAGAGATTTTTGTCCTTTATTCAAATTTGGAATTGTTAATGGCTGTGGTGGCTGGCTGTTTATATTGATCGATCTTTGACTTCCACTTTTTGGATAAAATATTTTTATTATCTGTGGAATCCTCAGATGGACACTGGCTAAAATAAGCTAAGAATATAAGCTTCAAAATGAAGTTTGATCGCCACCATCGCCACAAACAAAAAAAAAAGGAATCCTCGGATACATTTTTTGCTCACTGCAGTTTGCCGCTATTTATTTTTAGGCAAAATATTTATAAGTAATTGAAATCTTCATTAATTTGCATTAAATACATTTCCTATGATAAATTAATAGATGGTCAATAATGTTGATATATAGGTAATATAATCAGCCAACTTGCAGACGCACAAATATTAATTTTCAAGGTAAACTCATCATCATCATCATGTGTATCATATCACGGCCGGTATTAGACATTACAAACTCGGACTACTGAAAGCAGCTATTGTTAGTAGTCGCTCGTTTGACGTAATGTCTTCTATACCACCCTTGCTACACAATGTACTATTATTTTGTTCACCTTTACAAAAAACCTTTCGCGGTGGTGAGCTAAATCGGTAGTTTGAAGAGGCTTCTATGCTTTATTCATTCATTTACTGCTAGAAGCTCATTTGATAACAGTTTTTTTGTACTCAACTTAAGGCCCCACACTAGGCACACTAGCGACGCCGCTAATCAGTAGAGAACTACTGATTAACGCCTAAAACGGCTGTTTTTGGCGGCAATCAGTAATTCTCATAATGACTGATGCACATAATATTAAAACACGATCCCAAAAATACTTCAGGTTATTTACTAAGGCTTATATGATTTACATTCTTGAATTTCTTTCTATTTACAAAGTATTAGGAATAAAATTATTGGCGTCGCTAGTGTGCCTAGTGTGGGGCCTTAACGAGAAAAAATAATATATACCCATTTTTTCATGTTATTATATTTTTTCACCTAATCTTAAGAACACTTTATAGTATTCATGGTCGCATCAGGTCAGGAAGTCTCGAGTCGCGTGTGTGTATGAAGTATCATATTATATGTCCTTTTGACCAAAGGAGCCAGACAATCTACTACTTAGAGCATTCAAGTGCCTACCGAGATAACGCGACAAAGCGTGAGCTGGAGCGGCAACGAGTGATTCCTCACGACCTGATGCATAAGTGCTTCATGCTTCGTACTAAACATATAATTTTGACAATATTAAATACTACACGATATGTGCTAAACATAGAATTATGGCTAAACATAGATTGAAAATCAATGACTTCCGTTGCCCAAGAATAGAATACTCAGAAGGAGTACATACAACAATTATTGAAAAGATGAAATTATTCGCGACAAGAATATTTTAATATCCTAAGAATGTAATTAATTTCAACAAATCTATCGGAAACACAAATATTACGTAAGATCGTACGATATATGCAAGAAGTGCATACGCTGCAACAGTGGATCACAAGTTTTGACGCACATCGGCAGGTCAACGACATGGACAATGGCAACAAGGCCGCGCGGAACATACTGCAAGCTTGCAAATACCGCTCGGCGCCATGACAAGTGCATGCCTATTGCGATGTAGGTCAATTAATTATTTAAACATCTTCTTCGCGGCGTACAATCAAGCAACTTCCAACATCGCATGCTGAGATTATGCACGCATCCTCTGCATCATATCATCTGCTTCAACATCGTGATTCTACTGCAATTTCGAGTGGACTGCTCCAGTGGATCGAGTCGTTGGGAGGAAGCTCTGCTACCGCAGATTACGCCAGCACAGCGCCTCGATGACCTCACGTAGCCCCGAAGAATCGATCATCATGTTAAAGAATAATTTACTAGTTTTTTTATTTCCTGTTTACAATTTTATATTTACCTTTTTTTACACATTTACATTTTACATTTTTATCTTGTATAGACATTTGTGGCGTTCCCTTTCTCGATTGGCCTTTCATCCCTATTTGGCGTTGGGAGTATGTTCGAGCATAGCACGCACATTTGGCCGACCCGTGCCCTACATCATGTAGGGCGCGAGTCAGCTGTTTTAACACTATAATTACAACCAAATTAAGTAACAAATTGAGACACTCTTGAACGGCAGCCGAGACACCATCGAGCAGCAGCCGAGATACAATCAAGCGGCGGTCAAGTGCTGCTGTGCTGCCATCGTGAAGGGATCCGTCACGCCCAGCTACAAACATGTAATATCAAGAGAAATAAACAACTTTCTACGTGACGTGATCTTGTGTCTCCACTCCAACATCCACAACCTACAATCAACATCTCGTCATGTATGATGTATGGCTAACACCATTGTCTGCATCGTACATAATTTTGGCTACAGTCAACATCTCGTCATGTATGATGTATGGCTAACAACATTGCCTGCATCGTACATAGTTTTGGTCCTTCGAGCCGGATCCTGCACAGGATCTGTGGTGTTCACTCACATGTCCCTTTTGCGATAGCGAATCGGGTCACCGGCCTCCCACAAGCGGGTCTCACCGGTGATTTGAGAAGGCGCACATATCGCAAGGGCGTGAGCACACCGAGTACAGAATCGGCGGCGAACTGGAAACATGGAAAGCCGCTCTACAATAACTTCCCTTCATCCAACTATCGGAAAGGGTCCGACCAGTCATCATAACAACTCAACATTGAAGCGTCTAGCTGGAAACTACATATATTGAAGCTCCGCTGCACACAGTGGTGGAGTCTCCACGTCTAGCTGGACACCACATACATTGGAGCTTCGCCGTACACAGTGGTGGAGTCTCCACGTCTAGCTGGACACCACATACATTGGAGCTTCGCCGTACACAGTGGTGGAGTCTCCACGTCTAGCTGGACACCACATACATTGGAGCTTCGCTGCACACATTGGTGGAGTCTCCACGTCTAGCTGGACACCACATACATTGGAGCTTCGCTGCACACATTGGTGGAGTCTCCACGTCTAGTTGGACACCACATACATTGGAGCTTCGCTACACACAGTGGTGGAGTCTCCACGTCCAGCTGGACACCACATACATAGGAGCTTCGCTACACACAGTGGTGGAGTCTTCACGTCTGCCTGGACAACACAAACAAAGGAGCTTCGCTACACACAGTGGTGGAGTCTTCACGTTCAGCTGGACACAACAAACATTGGAGCTTTGCTGCCGGCAACAGCCGGGGAGTTTCCAAGTCCAGCCGGGCGTCATACAAACAAACACAAGAGCTTCGCCGCAAACAGCCGGGGAGTCCTCGACTCCAATTGGAAAACATAATCTTTGGAAAATTATCTACGTCAAGATTTTTCCTGTCAATTTGAGATGACTGGAAAGGACTTCCGTTGCCCAAGAATAGAATACTCAGAAGGAGTACATACAACAATTATTGAAAAGATGAAATTATTCGCGACAAGAATATTTTAATATCCTAAGAATGTAATTAATTTCAACAAATCTATCGGAAACACAAATATTACGTAAGATCGTACGATATATGCAAGAAGTGCATACGCTGCAACAGTGGATTACATGTTTTGACGCACATCGGCAGGTGAACGACATGGACAATGGCAACAAGGCCGCGTGGAACATACTGCAAGCTTGCAAAAACCGCTCGGCGCCATGACAAGTGCATGCCTATTGCGATGTAGGTCAATTAATTATTTAAACATCTTCTTCGCGGCGTACAATCAAGCAACATCCAACATCGCATGCTGAGATTATGCACGCATCCTCTGCATCATATCATCTGCTTCAACATCGTGATTCTACTGCAATTTCGAGTGGACTGCTCCAGTGGATCGAGTCGTTGGGAGGAAGCTCTGCTACCGCAGATTACGCCAGCACAGCGCCTCGATGACCTCACGTAGCCCCGAAGAATCGATCATCATGTTAAAGAATAATTTACTAGTTGTTATTTTCTGTTTACAATTTTATATTTACCTTTTTTTACACATTTACATTTTACATTTTTATCTTGTATAGACATTTGTGGCGTTCCCTTTCTCGATTGGCCTTTCATCCCTTTGGCGTTGGGAGTATGTTCGAGCATAGCACGCACATTTGGCCGACCCGTGCCCTACATCATGTAGGGCGCGAGTCAGCTGTTTTAACACTATAATTACAACCAAATTAAGTAACAAATTGAGACACTCTTGAACGGCAGCCGAGACACTATCGAGCAGCAGCCGAGATACAATCAAGCGGCGGTCAAGTGCTGCTGTGCTGCCATCGAGAAGGGATCCGTCACGCCCAGCTACAAACATGTAATATCAAGAGAAATAAACAACTTTCTACGTGACGTGATCTTGTGTCTCCACACCAACATCCACAACCTACAGTCAACATCTCGTCATGTATGATGTATGGCTAACAACATTGCCTGCATCGTACATAGTTTTGTGGAGGCCCCGGGGGGATCCATTCTCCACGTCTAGCTGGACACCACATACATTGGAGCTTCGCTGCACACATTGGTGAAGACTCCACCACTGTGTGTAGCGAAGCTCCTTTGTTTGTGTTGTCCAGCCAGACGTGAAGACTCCACCAATGTGTGTAGCGAAGCTCCTTTTTTGTGTTGTCCAGCCAGACGTGAAGACTCCACCACTGTGTGCGGCGAAGCTCCAATGTATGTGGTGTCCAGCTAGACGTGGAAACTCCACCACTGTGTGCAGCGAAGATCCAAAGTATGTGGTGTCCAGCTAGACGTGGAAACTCCACCACTGTGTGCAGCGAAGATCCAAAGGATGTGGTGTCCAGCTAGACGTGGATACTCCACCAATGTGTGCAGCGAAGATCCAAAGTATGTGGTGTCCAGCTAGACGTGGAAACTCCACCACTGTGTGCAGCGAAGATCCAAAGTATGTGGTGTCCAGCTAGACGTGGAAACTCCACCACTATGTGCAGCGAAGCTCCAATGTATGTTGTGTCCAGCTAGACACGGAGATTGCACCACTTGTGTAGTGATGTCCAATGTTGAGTTGTTGTGATGACTGGTCGGACCCCTTCTGATAGTTAGATGAAGTGAAATATATTGTAGAGCGGCTTTCCATGTTTCCAGTTCGCCGCTGATTCTGTACTCAGTGTGCTCACGCCCTTGTGATATATGCGCCTTCTCAATTCACCGGTGAGACCCGCTTGTGGGAGGCCGGTGAACCGATTCGCTATCGCAAAAGGGACATGTGAGTGAACACCACAGATCCTGTGCAGGATCCGGCTCGAAGGACCAAAACTATGTACGATGCAGGCAATGTTGTTAGCCATACATCATACATGACGAGATGTTGACTGTAGGTTGTGGATGTTGGTGTGGAGACACAAGATCACGTCACGTAGAAAGTTGTTTATTTCTCTTGATATTACATGTTTGTAGCTGGGCGTGACGGATCCCTTCTCGATGGCAGCACAGCAGCACTTGACCGCCGCTTGATTGTATCTCGGCTGCTGCTCGATAGTGTCTCGGCTGCCGTTCAAGAGTGTCTCAATTTGTTACTTAATTTGGTTGTAATTATAGTGTTAAAACAGCTGACTCGCGCCCTACATGATGTAGGGCACGGGTCGGCCAAATGTGCGTGCTATGCTCGAACAATCAGTAATTCTCATAATGACTGATGCACATAATATTAAAACACGATCCCAAAAATACTTCAGGTTATTTACTAAGGCTTATATGATTTACATTCTTGAATTTCTTTCTATTTACAAAGTATTAGGAATAAAATTATTGGCGTCGCTAGTGTGCCTAGTGTGGGGCCTTAACGAGAAAAAATAATATATACCCATTTTTTCATGTTATTATATTTTTTCACCTAATCTTAAGAACACTTTATAGTATTCATGGTCGCATCAGGTCAGGAAGTCTCGAGTCGCGTGTGTGTATGAAGTATCATATTATATGTCCTTTTGACCAAAGGAGCCAGACAATCTACTACTTAGAGCATTCAAGTGCCTACCGAGATAACGCGACAAAGCGTGAGCTGGAGCGGCAACGAGTGATTCCTCACGACCTGATGCATAAGTGCTTCATGCTTCGTACTAAACATATAATTTTGACAATATTAAATACTACACGATATGTGCTAAACATAGAATTATGGCTAAACATAGATTGAAAATCAATATGCGTGGAAATGTCCACCGAGATAATGCGACAAAGTGTGAGCTGAAGCGGCAACAAGCAACCCCATTACAACCTAATGCAAAGTGGGACATGTATCGTACTTTTTCACAGGATTTTACGGCATCATTTCATTTCATTTATTTATTCAAAAACAATATACATTGTGTCAGAAATATAACTTAGGGCTACAATTTAAAATAAAAATAAAAAAGGCAATAAACATGAAATAAGCTATCAATTGTCAGAATACAAAAAGAAGTGAAATGTCAAATTCCTAAAATGTCAAAAATTAAATATATCTAATAAGCGGTCACCTAATTATTTAAAAATTCGTCAACAGTGTAGCAACATTTTTTCAAAAGCAGTTCACGCAATTTAACCTTAAACAAGTGTTGACTACGTATGGTTTTCAGTTCCGACGGAAGCCTATTAAACAGTCTGACAGCCTGATACTGAGACCCGTGTTGAACAATATTCAACCTAGGCTGTAAGGAATTTTTGGTTTTGACATCGTTGGGATGTTGTGTGTTTAAATCTTAAGTTTAGTGTCATATATATGAATATCTTTTTTGTCGAAAACAAGGTTGACAATCAAAATACATGCATGGAGCACTCAAGTGTCCATCGAGATAATAGGACAAGCGTGAGCTAAAGCGGCAACGAGCGACACTTCGCGACCTGATGCATTAGTCAGGCTTGCTTCGTACTAAACATAGGATTTAAATAATACAGAATACTAAATAGTATGTACTAAACATAGGATTTTAACTAAACATAGATAGACAATCAACATGCGTGGAGAAATCAAATGTCCACCGAGATAATGCGACAAAGCGTGAGCTGGAGCGGCAATGAGCGATTCCTCACGACCTGATGCATAGGTAAGTGCTTCATGCTTCGTACTAAACATATAATTTATATAATACACTATATGATGTGTACTAAACATAGGATTTTGACTAAACATAGATTGACAATCAATATGCGTGGAAATGTCCACCGAGATAATGCGACAAAGTGTGAGCTGAAGCGGCAACAAGCAACCCCCTTACAACTTAATGCACAAGTGGGACATGTATCGTACTAATACAGGGTTTTATGAACAGTTCTGATGTTGAGAGTTTAAATATGAAATTCAGTGTCATAGGAGATTCTTTTGAGGTTGACAATCATCATGCACGGAGCACTCAAGTGCCTACCGAGATAATGCGACAAAGTGTGAGCTGAAGCGGCAACGTGTAACCCTCTCACGGCCTGATGCACAAGTGGGGCATGTATCGCCTAAACACAGGATTTCACAGTTGGAATGTCGAGTGTTTAATGTGAAATTAAGTGTCATAGGAGAATATATTTTGACCAAAATGAGTTTGACAATCAACATGCGTGGAACACTGAAGTACTTACCTAGATAATGCGACAAAGTGTGAGCTGAAGTGGCAACGAGCGGCAACGAACAACCTTTACGACCTAATGCACAAGTGGGGCAAGTTTCATACTAAGCATAGGATTTTACACTGGGGTGGGATGTTGAGTGTTTAAAATGAAATTAAGTATCATAGGAGAACTAATATCTTCTAATCAAAACGAGGTCGACAATCACTCTCGAGTGTCTACCAAGTGAATGCGACGAAGTGTGAGCTGTAGCGGCAACGATACGACCTAATGCACAAGTGGAGATGTATCGTACTAAACATAGGATTTTACAGTTAGCATGTTGAATGTTTAAATCTGAAATCAAGTGTCATAGGAGAATATCCTTTGGCCAAAACGAGGTTGACAATCAACATGCTTGGAGTACCCGAGTGTCTACCGAGATTATGCGACAAAGTGTGAGCTGAAGCGGCAACAAGAAATGCCCTCACGACCTAATTAATGCACAAGTGCGGCTTGTATCGTACTAAACACAGGATTTTACGCTTTGTATGTGGTGGTGGATGGTAAATTTAGTGGCATAGGAGAATTTCTTGAGGTTGATAATCCACGTGCGTAGAGCACTCAAGTGTCTTCCGAGATACTGCGACAAAGTGTGAGCTGAAGCGGCAACAAGCGACCCCCTCACGATCGAATGCACAAGTGGGGCATGTATCGCCTAAACACAGGATTTCACAGTTGGGATATTGAGTGTTTAATGTGAAATTAAGTGTCATAGGAGAATATATTTTGACCAAAATGAGGTTGTCAATCATCAACATGAATGGAGCACACGGAGATTAGAAATAAACGTTCATACCTTTTACACATGGAGTGTATAGCAGTGTCGATCTCTGATAGCTTGTTTTTGTTAACCCACCAATACTCGCAAAATGCAGCGCAGAAAAAACCCTTTTCGCTTTTAGTTGCGAAAATATGTAGACGCAAAATTGAGATTGCTTGCCGCCTTTTTTCATTTGTACTTTTTTTCTGCAAATAAAGGATTGGTAAGTTTTTTCATTTCGCTTGCATCAATTTTATAAAATTCGTGAGCACCTACCTATTCAACTTTCACTCTAACTAAGTACTTATGTGAATTGAGAATTATGTGAATACTTACCAAGCGAAATTATATGTTCCATATTCATTGTTAAATTACATTTCATATCTTATTAAGGTATAAATGGGAAAGAAAGTAAATTGTCAACCCATCCTCATAGGAGTATTATATCGATTGTATTCTCAGCTATAAATATGTTCAGCCGTATGCCTGGGGGTCCCCTTTTATGTCAGCACATGCTGTAACAAAATTACAGTTTGTTGCCTATGAGATACAAACTCTCCTAGAGGAGCTTCAGAAACACAGACAATCTATGAAATACATGTGAAAATGAAGTACCTACTAGGATGGAAAATCGAACCCAGAGTGTAGCAAATGAACGTGATAGTCTAGTCGCCACAAAGGCCTTTTAAAGTTAAGAGCCACGTCTTTATTATACATAAGCACGCAAAAATCCAAATTATTTCATTTAAAACCGTGTCAGGTTTCCAGTTTCAGTGAAAATAGCCACAGCGGGCGGAAAACTCGCAACAACAGCATCTGGCGGATATTGCAGTGTGGCTCCCAAAAGCAGTTTTTGTCCAGCCGGCAACATTGGCATAAAAATGAAACGCACAAAAACGCGATTCGATTTCAGCCACCAAATTTATTCTAGATTGGCAACGGCTTTTTCGCCTATCTCATAGATTCAGCTCGGTTTTATACTGGGTAAACAAAATGGTGGTAAATACAAAATATGAAAAGAATATGAATTTTGCTGTTTCATTTGTCCCTGTATTGCTTATTCTTGTCGCGGAGTTTGTTTTACTTATTACAGGGAACTTGTAATTAGTCGGGTATTTATAAATGTACATAATATTATCTAGCCAACTCTCAACGTTTTGTGAGTAGCACTTGGCTACACTACATGTCAAAGGCACGAATCCTAGCCGTGAATGAAAGTCAATGTACTTACTTTATTTAATCTGTATTCTGATATATTATAATTTTTCTAGTTTATTAAATCAAACAGCGAGTAGAACAGTAGCAAATCTCTCGAACACGGGCGGAGCCAGGTTATAGTATCGGGAAAGGTTCAAGAAAATAAAACGACAATAAATGCATGAAATAGCTGTATTATTCATGAGATCCAAGCCGTTCAGTCTGAATGCGACTGCTGGATAATCGAAGGTGGCGATGGGTAGTAGAAAGGCGAATCCAAAAGACATAATATGTAGTGTGATAATCCTCCTCTTTATTTTAAACTACTTATTAATGTTTATATTTTAACTTTTCGGGTGGGGTTTGAACTCCAAAATCTCCCCCTGGCTATGCCCGTTGCCTCGAACACCGACTAAGTTGATGATATTCCGACACGATACTTTTAGTTACTGAGTTTTTCGCTACCTAGTCTCGCACAAACTAGGTACCCTTTCTTTCCAAGGCACGGGTCTTGTTGCAGAAAAGTGGGCCTTAAGTAAATTAAACACTTACATAACAGTTTTCTCCAACACTTGGTTTATTTTATTCGAAAAAAAAGGGTTAACTTAGTAGATATATTTCGTAAAGCGCCTTAAGTAAGAATAGATTACTCATAGTCGAATCGAGGCTTACAGGATCCAGCGCCGAACAACATGCAAAGTTTGATTATCTCGCTCGATTTGCCGATTGAGGCTCGATTGTAGTTAGATCGCGCTCCGCTGAGCTCTTATGATCGAGATTTGTTTTCTATGTTTATTGCTATCAACAAAACCTAGTAAATATTCGTATTCATATAATATGGCTCGATATAGTTGTGAAAAAAATAAAATAAATGGTGGCAAGAGGCTCAGGAGCCACTACAAAAGATATGTGCCCATTGCCTTATACGATTAGTCTATTTAGTGATCCTGATTCCGAGGTACAGAATCCGGGAAACAAAATCAGCCAGTATAGCCTTCAGTTTGGTAAGCTAACAAAATAGTACACTAAGCTTGCTTATCAGTTAACTGCAGCTTTTGTAAATCAAACATGATACTTAACTAGTTAATATTATTCAAAGAAATGTAACTAGGTAAGGTATATTTCACAAAGCGCCTATAAAGTACCAAAGACAATATAATATAGGTAAGACTTTCCTTCGCCATACATCATAGCGTAATCCAAAATGGGCTAAAGTTTAGCTCCTAAAAGTGACGCTAGATGTCTCTAGTAGTATCAAATCGACTATTTTGACCATTTTCCAATAGTTCGTGTTTTCTCTCAAAGTATTGATTCGTGGTTACGTAATAAATCGGTGGATGATCGTCAGATGGCGCTCTGGTTAAGTTAACTTCATAATATGATAAATACATTTTTATATTATGTTCCTAGAATGTCCAAAATAAACAACATAATTATTATGTTACCTACATCGAATTAATTTCTTTCATTTACTACCAAACAATCGAACCTCAAACATATATATTCTTTGCCTCAAACGAAACGTTCTCTGTTTTTTTGTCTCTCTTCTCTTTACCTTTCACACCTTTAGGCTTGGGGTTAGACATTTTTATTTATGTTTAAATGTAATATCTATCAGTGCCCCCAACTTCATCCGCGTGGCTTTCGGTTTAACTTTGCAAGCCCTCATACATAAAGCACCGCTTTTTAGGTACTTAGTAAGTTTTGAAGAATTTCGTATTTCATGATTCTGATAGAAGGTTTTTAGGGTTCCGTATGCAAAAGATAAAAACGAGACCCTACTACCTACCCTCCGCTATTCATCTATTCGTCTGTAACTTTTAAAACATAATTGTTTGTCCTGAAATCTTTAGCAACACAGTAACAGTCCTTGAATTTATTAATTATTATTCGATCACAACCGTGACGTCATTTTTGGAAACCGAGATGGCGGATGCGATGATTGCATGAAAAATCGATGTGGGTGGTACAACCGGTTATATTCGGGTACAAACGTCATCGTCATCATCATCGTGATCGTGATCGTCATCGTGATCGTCATCGTCATCGTCATCGTCATCGTCATCGTCATCGTCATCGTCATCGTCATCGTCATCGTCATCGTCATCGTCATCGTCATCGTCATCGTCATCGTCATCGTCATCGTCATCGTCATCGTCATCGTCATCGTCATCGTCATCGTCATCGTCATCGTCATCGTCATCGTCATCGTCATCGTCATCGTCATCGTCATCGTCGTCATCGTCATCGTCATCGTCATCGTCATCGTCATTATTATCATTACCACTGGGCGCCACCGGAAACAACCGGGTATGACCAGGCACCACCAGGTACCAATAGGCACGATCGGATACCATCAAGCACCTACAATCGGCTACCATCGACTACAATCGTATGACATCAGTTCCCATTGAATTTCATTAGGCTACCATTGGCTACCATCTAGTTCCATGTTTCTACAACCAAAAACTACTCCTAACGTCGTGACAAAAGTAGTAAACTAAACAAATAGTAACAAACATACACTCGAATTGAAGACCTCTTCCTTTTTAAAGTCGGTTACCAAATAACAATAATATAAAAGCATCAAAATATTAAATTTCAATTTCATTATAAAATAATATACCTACTTACCTAGTACAAACAATGAAGCTTACAGTTCAATTTAGAACTTCATTCTTTTTTAAGACGGTTGAAAATAACTAAGAATCCCAACTAATATTATTTAAATGCGAAAGTGAGTTTGTTTGTTACGCTTTTATGCCGATTCTACTGAACCGATCATCATGTAATTTTGCATACACATAGGTTAGGGTACCGAGAAGGACATAGGCTATATATTACCCGAGCGAAGCCGCGGGTAACAGCTAGTGTATAATAAAATGAGTACATTAGGAAGCATTTATAATTTTTTTTATAATTCAAAATTATTCTCCCAATCACCTAACCTAATCAATCCCGCACTCGTTCTAACACAAGGTCGGGTACATCGTACTTTAGCGCAAGGCTGCCGCGCTGTGTTTGCGCGCATCCGTGCCGCTCAAGTTTTTTGTTCGTGAACACCCTCTAAGATTTATATGACTTTAGTCAAAAACGCAGGCGCCTGCCTCTGCCGCGTGCGCCTGACTTGCGTACCTACCTACTCGTGAACAAGCCGCTAGACTAGACCAATCAGAAACTTCACATGATTTGGCGAAACGAAACCTTATTAACATTTGACGAACTTATACAAAAATTGGTGATCAAAAATTCGCTTGACGAATCAAAACAAAATTCAAGCTTGACCAATCATACCCTAAATGCCTAAATCATACAAACGGCCGAAACGCGATCCATACCTACGCGCGTTGGAGCTCGGTACAATTCGCCGCAATGACGAACAAACGTGTAATGATGTTGTAGTGTAGGCAGATCGTGTGGTTTTTGAAGGTACACAACCTAGGTAATAATACAATTATACAGTAGTAAGTACTTGTAGGTTGCTCGTAGAATAATAATATGGTAAAATACAGACTAGGGTAAAACCTCCTTGTATCGGCCACGTCCTGGTATCGGCCTTTCCTACGAGATTGATCAAAAATTTGAAATATTCGATCTCCTTGCACAAATTTTGCTCTAAAATGAACCTTTTTTTGTTGTTGTTTATTTTAAATGAATGAAACAGGGCGGCGATCATAGTTTATTTGAAAGTTCAGTAGTAATTTTGTCGAAATTTGCGCCATTTTGTAGTCAAAATACTCATAATTGACGAGCTCAGTGTTTTTAACTTATCTAGGTAATGTAGCATATTGATTTTTATGTTTTATTTAATACTAGCAGCCCTACCCGGCTGCGCCAGGGCATGTATTATACCTTAAAACCTTCCTCGTGAATCACTCTATCTATTGGTGAAAACCGTAGGAAATCCGTGGAGTAGTTTTTGAGTTTATCGCGAACAGACAGACAGACAGATTTTTATGTTTTATTTAATACTAGCAGCCCTACCCGGCTGCGCCAGGGCATGTATTATACCTTAAAACCTTCCTCGTGAATCACTCTATCTATTGGTGAAAACCGTAGGAAATCCGTGGAGTAGTTTTTGAGTTTATCGCGAACAGACAGACAGACAGATAGACAGACAGACGCGGCGGAGGACTTTGTTTTATAATATGTAGTGATAGTGATAGTGATTTTATTGGAAAATAGGGTGGCCAGCTTTAGGGTTGATTATTTCATGAAAAGTCTAATATCGGCCGTTGTAAATACTGACGGCCGATACAAGGTGAGTCAAAATCTTGAAATCGGCCATCAAATATTAATATTAATAAATGCCATCTAATCTAGGTAAGTGGCGGCTGATATTAGCCTAAATTAATTTTTTATATTGGCCGAGGGGAGGACGAAAAGGACAATTCTGACTACGACCGATGTATAAAAAATAAAATTATCGTGTACCTATATAATAACCGCTCTACAGGCCATGTGTCCTTGGTTTGAACCCCAATGCCTCTGATGCCACCAATGATGTGAATGATAACTGAGAACAATTTCAAAGTAATTACTTTGTCATTGGCTAGTTGAAATCGAACCCACCCTCTTTGACTGTAATATTTCATAATAACTTGTTGATGCTATTTTATTAAAGGAAATATTCCAGTTTCTAAAAGAAAACTAAAATCTTGATTTTCTTAAATTTACTTCAACGTCTATTTGATAATATTATATACTTTTAGAATTAATTCGTCTTTTATTTGTTATACCACATAATATTAGCCTAGGCCGATACTAGGCAAATAAGTGAACGTATTTTGGGCGCAAGTGGCCGATCTAAGGGAAATTGGGTGTGTACAAAAGAAAACGTAAATATAAAAAAAATGTTATTGAAATTTCAAATACTTTATGAAATTATAAGAAAGTCAAATAATAGCAGTTTATTAAAAATACCCCTTAGAAAGTCAGGCTAATAAATGAGAGAAAAAGAAGCAAATGAATGTGAAATTTTGTTGACATGGCCGATATGACATGGTTTAACCCTACGCAATTTCAAATTAATCGGTAGAGAAGACCTGAGTTTTAAAGATTGTATCCAAACAATCAAGATACCTACCTACCTACCTACTTACCATACATTGCAAGATAAAAGCTTGTAACTTGTTGCAATATAAGTAATAATATTCTAACCACAAAACGAGAAATAAACCTAGATAAAATTAAAATATCGTAGGCATAGCCCTAGATGTCAACGTAATGCGTGGTTTATACTACGGCTGTAGGTATTCATTTCAAGGACAGGACAGAGTCAAACTACTACTAGATAGGTATATATTTTGGGTAAAGCTGGTTATAGTGGTCCTGCGTGTCATCATGTCATGTGATAGTATCATCAGGTTTTTTTTAGTCCCCACTGTAGAAGTATAACCCTTTCTATACCTAACTAACAGAGCTTTATAGCCACAGGAGTCAGTGGATTTGGCCCACACTCTCCAAGCTGGCTAGACGGATTGGTGAGGCAAGTATAGCTGCCTGTTATAGTTTTTATTTTTAACTTACATAGGTACTTATTAAATTTTAAGTTGGTGCAATAAATAAAGTTTATTCACTTAAACAGCAAAAAAATGTACCGAATACTTTTTCTTGCAAAAAGGTAGGTAGGTAGGTACCTACTTTATCTATTCAAAAAATATGAAAAACCATTTCTCAAAAAAAAATATTGGCTACCCTAATTGCTTGAGGTACCTACTTGTTTTGTTAGACAACATACCTACCTACATGTAGGTATGAGATGAGCCTGTAATAAAAAAACCGATGTGATAATAACTGCCTACGCTACGGTTGACTACGGATTAGGCGTAGGTACCTACAAGTGTTTCCCACTCCCGCTCGTGCCGAGTTCCCGACTCGTCTCGAACTCGACTGCCAGTGCAAAGTCAACTTAAAGGTCAAGGACACTGCACTGGCGGGCGCCGCCGGCTGGGGCCGCCCGGGGTTGTCAGCTAAGCGAGTCGAGTTTGGTTTGGAATAGGATAGTTTATCAATCAATCAATCAATCAATCAATCATTTATTGCTTCCTTAATGTGAAATACAGATCTTAGTATATTGAACAAAAGTAACAATTAAGGACCCTGACGGGCGCTGCAATGGGAGAAGGGCTTTATATTTTGTCAAGCTAATGATATCAATTTTAATTAAGATGTCATTTTGGGTATATTTACTAATGTGTTTACAAAGATTTATATTTATTATATGTAGTATATTGTTAATTAGTTATTATTGTATTATTTCGATTTTTATGTCATCATATTATTTGTTTATTATTATAATAAATAAATTGATGTCAAAATAGTAAGTTCGATATAAATTATTATTAATATTATTTTTACTTAATGATAGCCTTTACGGTGTAAATTTGTCTTGTAAATATTCATGAATTGTATAGTAGCATTTATTAGTCAATAATTCCATAACATGTTGTAGAAACGTTTTAGTGTCTTCTATCTTCTATCAATTTGACCCATATTTAGGAATGTAATGTAATATTGTCAGAATTACATCCAAATTCTAACTAATATTATAAATGCGAAAGAGTTTGTTTGTTTGTTACGCTTTCACGCCGTATCATCATAAATTTTGCATATACATAGGTTAAGGTACTGAGAAGGACATAGGCTATATATGACGCGGGCGAAGCCGCGGGTAACAGCTAGTATATTATATATGCCTAGTTAGAATAATGACTATAAGTCAGATTGTTAAAAATCTTTTTTTGTTGGACTATGTTAGATAGAACCTACCTATAATCCAACTTAGGGTTGTTGCAAGTTTCCTCAAAATCGGTTCAGTAGTTTTGAAATAGAGAGTTAAGTGTGTATCAGTCATTGGGAAACATTGAAGTCTATGCAATAGGTACATGATGGATTAAAATTATACTGATAACCAAACGTTCTTAATCACTCATTTTTGGCATAGGCGCAGACGTTGAATAATAGCTAATTGATGAAATACATATAGATTTATGCCGATGATCTACTGAGTCAAGGTCAAAGACAATGTTATATTATATTGTCTTTGGCCAAGGTTTTTAATTTTTTTGGTAAAATTTTGCATAGCGCCATCTTTCTATTCTTGCCTCCAACAGCTTGCCAACAGCCGGGCACGAAACCGCGGTCAATGGCAGCGCCTCTAGCGGTGACAAATTGACAACCTATAATATCCTCGATGAGAAGCGCCATCTACGAATATTTTACCATTCAGGGGCAAAACTGGGCTACGCTTCGACAGGCTTCGACATATGAAAAATGACAGTCTCGGTATATTATATTGTCTTTGAAAGTACTTAAGAAAGATGAGATTACTTCAGCTTCGGGCCTTCTCATAGTCGTACCAGGGCTTATAGGATCCAGGGACCTTACAACATGCAAAGTTTGATTATCTCGCTCGATTTTATCGATTGTGGACCGATTGTACTTAGATCGCATTCCGCTGAGCTCTTATGATCGAGATTCTATTTTCAATATAATCGTTCGAGATAGTTGTCATAAAAAAATAAAAATAGGTGGAAAATGGCTCAGGAGTCGCTAAAACAACCATTTGCCCATTTGATCCTGATTCCGAAATAGGGGAAAAATCAGCCAGTGTAGCCTTCAGTTTGGTAAACTAACAAAATAGTACAATAAGCTTGGTTATCAGTTAACTGCGGCTATTGTAAATCTAATATGATAATTACTTAATATTATTCTAAGAAATATAACTAGGTATATTTCGCAAAGCGCCTAAAGTGCTTAAGTAACAGATTACGTCAGATTCGGGCCTTCTCATAGTCGAACCGGGGCTTATAGGGTTTAGCGCCAAACAACATGCAAAGTTTGATTATCTCGCTCGATTTGCCGATTGAGGCTCGATTGCGCGTAGTTAGATTGCGCTCCGCTGAGCTCTTATGAACGAGATTTGTTTTCTATTCTATTTCTATCTTCCAAACGTATTTTGAATATATTTAGGAAAATTACGATATATTCGAGATATTTGTCATAAAATATCACTAAAATGATGGGAAGCTACTCGTGAGCTCGTGACACATGAGCTGCTAGATCTACCATTTGCTCCTTTCCTGTTACGTTTAATCTATTAGGGATCCTGATTCCGAGTTAGAAGAAACAAAATCAGCCAGTTTGGTAAACTCTCACAATAGTACAATTAACTTGGTTATCAGTTAACTGCGCCTTTTGTAAATCTAAGGAACATACTTGGATGAAATTATTTGAAGAAAATCTAACAAGGTATATTTCTCCAAAAGTATTGAAGTAAGAAAGAGGTGTCTCATAGGCGAACCGGGGCTTATAGGATCCAGTGCCGAACAACATGCAAAATTTGATTATGTCGCTCGATTTGTCGATTGAGGCCCGATTGTAGTTAGACCGCGCTCCGCTGAGCTTTTATGAACGAGATTTGTTTTCTATTCTGTTTCTATCTTCCAAACATAAATAGGTATGTATAAAATGCATTACAATATAATCTTTCAAGATATGTAGTTGAAAACATCATAAAACGGTGGGTAATGGGGCTAACGTGATTCGTCCTATTTTTTGTCTCGTGATAAGTATATATTTATTCGTCTTGTAAGAATATTTTTTGATTTACGCGATATTCATTTGCTCTTTCGATTTACAATTGTTTTTTGTTTTCTTCGTTTTGGAATAAGGGGGTGTTAATTAATGTATAACATTTTCTGCAGAAGTAAGAAAAATCACACACGCACGCGACCGAAACCATACGAGCAAGTGCTAGTAAATGTATAAATCTTCAAGTTCCCTCATTATTTTGGACATGAACTAATTAATTACACGGGCTAATAGCACAGCAATAATTTGATATTTATTAGGGCTCGCAGCTCCGATATAATTCGCGACTATGATACAAAACGTACCTAGTCGCGAATTATATCGGAGCTGCGAAAGTTTCTAGATAATTGGCGAAATACTTTCGTCCGAAGTTGATTTAATAACCTTTCCATCTACGAACTGTCTGTATTGATTTCATGAATTACATATGTATATACGTTTTTTAAGTTTATAATATTAGGTCGTTACCTATGAAATTGGCGTTTTCATTTTTATGGGAATAACGAAATGGTTTTTGATTTCCTATTATTATTAAAAAAGATTATTGGAAAAGTTGGATATTTATATCCAAGTCTCAGGACTTTTAAAGATCGGACACGGTGGTCTAACATGTTGTTTACTTATATTTGCATATATACGAGATCTTATCATCAGGTTTCAATTTACCTTCGACTTAGCCTGGATTCAGCTAGCCTTAAGGTGATTGAGATTAATCTTCCTAAAGCTAGCCAGCATTATATCAACTACTTTAAGGGGACCAATCCTAAGAACTTTTTGTTAAGTATAAAATTTAACGATTTCGCTTGAGAATTAAAATGCTATTAATTTTGGGTAAGAACATTTTATACCTATATCTACAGAAAAGTGTTAGAAAAATAACTTTCAGTCTTACTTTCTTAAACCGTCGAGATTCTTCAGATAGAACCCGTGTAAGAGTTGAAAAGTAATTTCATCGATCATTGGGCAATTTTCGCACTGCCGTTTAAGGTTTTATCATTGAATAAACTTGTGGGATTTCCACGACTACGTCTGTCTATAGAATACGAGTATCTGAGAGGCGCGAGTGCTTTCCGAGCCATTTCACGCTATGAGCCTTTTAGGGTTCGTAGCCGAATGTCAAAAACGGAACCCTAGGCTCGTTTGTCTGTCTGTTTTTCTGTTCGTATGTCACAGAATTAAGAAAATATTGAGACTACACAGTTTAAACTTGGTAACATAACAAGATGTATTCTGTAAACCGCTTTACGAATTCAATACACAAATAAATAAATATAACAGAAAGATAGATATTAGATAGATAAGGTGGCGCTCCCTATACATGAACTTAAAAAAACGCAATAAAACTTTACGTTCGGGATATCTAAAGAGAGGTCTTTGAAAATGACGTTGTGGTCTCTAAGACTGTTTTTCTCTCAGTCAATCGTTTGATAGATAGGCTAAAATGTGCCCCCCATCTAAATTTTAAAATGAGAGAGGGTAAAATCTAAAAATGTATTCTGTTGCTGTAAAAACACTTTTAACGATAACTTGGTTTGAACGTGAGTTAGACAGTTTTTGAGATAAAGCATATTTAAACCGCGCAAATATAACCTTGTCTACATATAAAGACTAAAAAAAAATCAGGTGATAAATGATAGCGGTATTTTCGCTTGCTAATACGGAACCCTTCATGAGCGAGCCCGACTTGCACTTGCCCACTTTCTTAAAAGCACTGTTGCGTTCTACTATAGGTATGCGAGCGAGCCCGTGCTTTCGGGTGGATCTAGGCCGTTCGCTGCTGCGTCACTAGTTCACGTATATCGCTGAAGCAGATGGGCCACTCGCGGGTATGTTTTGAAAAAAGCACTGCGTGACGAGGGCTTACTTCGTTTATATAGTAGGTAAGCGTTAACTTTTTGTATAGGTCCTCGGTTTACTTACATCCACGTGATAAGCGGCATGCGCAACGGCCGGCTACCAGCAGTTTGTTTTAGAAATCAGTTGATAAATTATAGAATAATTATAATATTAACTTGGACTTCAACGAGGGTTGGCGGCAGGCAGGCCGTTGGCCGTCGCCACATCATATCACAGACCGGGCTCGGAAGCATCACAAGTCGAGGCGGTTCACACCGCCGGGCGAGCCAGGCCGGCCAACATTGTTTCATCTCTTCCAATACTTTGGTGCACAAAGCGAACTATATGAGCGATACGGCCGATGATATCCGAAAGAGCTCGCTCACCTCGCTGGCTAGGTCTCGTCTCTCGCGATGTGAACCACATCGCTTAGCTCATAATTTCGTTCCCCTCGCTCACATCGCTCGCTGGCTGGCGGTGTAAACTGTCCGCTATGATGACAAAGCAAATTACCACAGTCCTTTACCGCGGTGGCGCGTCCGCGTCAGACGCCTGGGACCAATCACCCGCGATACACGTGACATATATGCACTTTGCGTTCCGACCATTTCTTATTAGTAAGGTAACTTTCCATTATATCAGATTTCATATTAGATGTCATCGGTAAGTAAAAAAAAATATATATTTTATCAACCCTATCAAAATATTTGATCACACGATTATTATCAATCAAACGCTTAACAAGTTAATAAATATTCGGTTTAAGCCGATGTTTGGGTTATTTGAATCATGTGGGGCATATTGGTGATAAGTCTGTTGCTAGTTCTTGTGACGGCCCAGAGTGGAGAGGATTCTCTTCTGGTGAACATAAGACAAGGGCCGGTGCGAGGGTACAAGCAGCCTAACAGTGAGGTTTTCGCGTTCTATGACGTGCCTTACGCAACTGCTCCTACAGGAAGACAAAAGTTTATGGTAAATATGTGTGTGAATGTTACTTGCTTTTAGATATCATCATCTCAGCCGTAAGAAGTTTATTGCTGGACATAGGCCTCCCCCAACAATTTCGAATATTACAGCAGCCTGCCTTTAACGATAATCTAAGCCTGCGACCGAGACAGATCGTCCGAATACCTGGTCGGCGGTTGCCAGTACTTGGTCACCATTCGAGTATTTTGCGCCGTTGACGATCGGATCGGGTCCACGCACTATGTAATTTTTCTTTAACTCACAATATTATTTGTGTTGTAATAATCCCTGTATTTTCTTTGAAGACGCTTGGTCAAATATGATTGTGATAACGTAATATGATTTATATTTCAGCCACCCCTTCCAGCTCCAGAATGGACAGACCCCTTCGAAGCAGTGCAAAGAAATATTACTTGCTTACAGTCCAATTTCTCTGGAGGACAAGAGGATTGCTTGATAGCAAATATTTATGTCCCTAATACAGATCAAACCAATCTCCCCGTTATGGTCACTGTTCATGGAGGTGGCTTTCAATACCTGTCCGGAACTAATACAGAACCGATATCCATTGTGAATAATACTAATATGATTGCGGTGTCGTTCAATTACCGTCTTGGAGTACATGGTTTCCTTTGCCTTGGCACAGAAGAAGTTCCCGGTAATGCTGGTATGAAAGATCAGGTGGCCCTTCTTCGATGGGTACAAGAAAACATTGCTAGCTTCGGAGGGAATCCTAATGACGTCACCCTCGAGGGTTGCAGCGCTGGTGGAGTCGCCGTTGGACTCTTAGCATTATCACCGATAACAGAAGGACTGTTTCACAAAGTTATCGCAGCTAGTGGTGGGACCGCTGGGTCTTTTGGTGTGCAACTTGACCCGCTGGAAGACGCAAGAGAATATGCTAAGGCACTTAACTTTGACGAAGTAGACGATATATACGCCTTAGAAGAATTTTACAAAACTGTTCCTTACGAAACTTTATTCTCCCGTGTTGATGTAGTTATGGAAAGGACTGACTCGTATGTAATGTTCACGCCTTGTGTAGAAGCTGACCTCGGAGTTGAGAGGTTTCTTGACGACGCTCCTGTTAATATCATGAGAACACAAAATCTCACAGGTTATCCGATGTTGTATGGATACACGAATATGGAAGGGTTAATTAATATCGAATATTTTGATACATGGAAAGATATGATGAATGAAAAGTTTTCAGACTTTTTACCAGCCGACCTAGAGTTTAATTCTGATGAAGAGAGAGAGGAGGTCGCTACTGTTGTTAAACAGTTTTACTTTGGGAATGAATCTGTAAGCGAAAGTAACATTTTGGCTTTTATAGACTATTTTACGGATCTCTTATTTGCATATTCAATGCTTCGATCGGTAAGGCTGCATTCTGAATTTGGTAACAATTCTATATATTTATATGAATATTCATTTGTGGACGAAAACACTCCGTTCGTACCTCACACGACAGAACGTGGTGCTAATCACTGTCAACAGACCGAGGCTGTTATGGATGAGAGCAACTCTAATTTCACAGAAGAATATATTGTAATGAAAGAAACGATGAGACAATTCTACACAAACTTCATAATGACAGGGTAAGATACATGTTTTTATTTGAGATAGATTACATTTATTCTTTTTTCTTTTAATTATTTGGTTGATAATATTGTGATTGTTGTTGAAATTCACCAAATCAAAAATTAGAAGTAAAATAATTTTAATAGTTAAGATTCGATATTGTACTCAGGTAAACTCTTTCCAATGCACTAGCGCTAGGTAGATGCAGTGCAATAAAAAGCGAAAAAAATAACTATCAAATACTGGCCGAAATTGCAAGAGAACCACATACGCTGGCACTATCATGTCGTGCAAAATACCGGCAAACAAAAGGAAACACAACGAAAAATGTCTCATTCCGCCTTCGCCGCGATCCAGTGGAAGTGGAAACCACAATAAATGCAGGCTAGATGGTGTTCAAGAAGACTTGCTTGCCAATGGTCTCACAACCAATGTGGAGAAAAGAGGATTTTGGGCTCCGAAGCGATCTACCTGAGAATTCAATTGCAAAATCGGAAATACGGTCAAGTGTGAGAGAGACTAGCTAAGCCTAGCTAAGCCGACCCGACAAAAGAAAAGTAATCCAGGTGCTCAAACTACGAAAATTATACCTACTATTTATTACTAGTATCAGACGACTTACTGCCTTATACTTTCTCTAGTCAATAGAAACAATAGACAAACATTGGAGTGAGGTTAAATATGATTAAAAGTAATACAATTGAGCTTGACTGAGTATTTAGGGATAAATTTCGCGTGTTAATATCCACATCCCAACCCATATCCCACCATCCACCAAGGCAGTTTTTAGACAGTTAAGAGGGGCTTCAGAATGTGTTTTGTTATTTCAGAGTGCCAGTTCCTGAGGGCTCATCTTTACCAGCCTGGCCGCCCGCCAACGCCCAGCGAAGTCCCCATATGTCCATTGGATCCTCCGTGCAGCTGCTGGGACCATTATCCCAGAGCCGAGCTGAACTTTGGGACAACATCTACGACCAATATTATCGAATGCCCGTTCCACCTACGAGAAGTTCTGCATTAAAACAAATGTTTAGCTTATATTTTTGTATTGTTATGGCTATGTTTACTTATGTGAATTAATTGGAACCATCCTATATTTTAGTTACTTAGATTTAGACTAGAGGTAAATTAACCATGTTCTGATGATCTGACATTAATTCTTGGTGACTAGCAGGGGTTTTGTACCTAAATAAAACGGTACTGAATTGAATTTACCTTGAGGAAGTCGGAAGAATAGCGATTTCCAATAAAGTGAATGCGGACACCTTCGTGTATTTTCTTACTTGGAATCCCTAGCTGAAGTATCAAAAAACATATATTTTAAATAGATATTTTTTTTTAATTAAAATATTGTTTCTTAAATTTAACTAGTATTCAAATACAAATTATAGTCTTGTACCCTACCTCCTTATGTTTTAATTTTTTTTTATTTTGATATTTTATTTTTGTAAAAGCTTTGCCAAATTAAGATGACCTAACTGCACCAAACGCTAGCCTAATTCAGAACTGCTATGTATGTTTGTTTGTTCCAATTATTCAATCCCTATGTTGGCTCGTGATCAATGTCTAGTGGAGAATCCCTTGTTTTTCCGTGGCAACCCGTGAACTTTTTAAGGCTGTGGTTTTGTCCTACTATACCTAACTTAATGAACCATAACCTAACTTAGACTTGCCTAAACAGCTATCTTTGGGTGTATTCGTGCTATTATTGTAGATATATCCTTTACTTTAATGATGCGCTTATGAATTTACCTACCTAATAAATACTTTTAATTACACTGTTTCTTTTTGTTGCCTGCCTCTAGTAATTTATAATTTTGCCTTATTATGGAGAAGTTTACTGAAAAATAACAATATGGGAAAAGATGCCTGCTAGTATGATCCTATCCTCCATAGCTTACTGCTATGCCTGCTGAATATAGTCATAGTATAAGGTACCTATCAGAAATGTATGAAAGTATTAAAATTTAAGATTATTGATTTATAAATTTATGTTTCCCTACAAGGTTGGAATCACATCCCAAGCTGCCTAATAGCATCTAAGACAAAATAATGAAAGTATATGTTATAGTATAATCTAGATTTGGTTATGTTTAAAGTTTGTTTATCAGACATACCGAGTTGCCTAAAAACATCTATGATGAAACTATGATAGTATGTGGTTTGTAATAATCTAGAGATAGTTTATATTTAAAGCTTGTCTATCAGACATTTAAGCTACCTAAAAGCATCTATGATAAGACTATGCCAGTATGTATTATAGGAAAATCTAAGTATTGTCATATATGTCAATGGTTCTCTTGAGGAATGATATCTACTAAACAAATCAAGCCGCCTTAAGACATCTATGAAGTGATTAAGAGAATGTATTTTATGTTTAAAGTAAAATCTAGGATTAATAGTTTGTCTGTCTGTCATTGTGAGGTACTCTCAGTTCAGTAAGGTATGTGTATGTTTGTATGGTATGTATTTATAAGCCCAGCGTGTTATTTTAACGGCTAGGTCGGCACCCCTCCCCGTACCGACTATACGGCTCGACTCCAGAATTGGACACCAGTTCTACCGTATGCTACTTTACTATTTCATGAAGCAAACTAGGGAAACTCATACTTGAGTTAATATAGTGCCTATATCTACTGTCAGTAGAATAGGTAGGAGACAAGAGGAAAGACAAAGTGTCTTCAAGCGTAATATCTGTCTACAGAGGATCCTTTTAGGACTCACTCTGGTCGCTGGGCCGAGCTCATATCTGTAAATCTACCGAGGTAGGTACACTTTATATTGTGTAAAAGCAATTGAGCTCAGTTTAATTAAACTAATACAGATATTACTTAATTCTCTTAAGGAGTTTTAATTCAAAAGGGGAATTTGTCTGTCTGTCACCCTAGGTAGAGCATATCTATTATAAGAAATGCTACAATAATACTTTTACTAGTATTAATTGTTAACTATTTTATCTATGTTCCCATTACTTAAGGAATTGATTATAATGGCAAATCTCTTACCATGATCTCAATTATTGGCATTATTATACCCTATCTCTAGATCTTAGAGACAGATTGAGATGAAATGTCTATTCTCATTCAAAGTAAATTTACATCAGACTTACTAGTCATTGTAACACCTTCAATAGGTTTGTGATTTGTAATGTCCATTGGTTTTGATATGTAGGCATGTGAGTAAATCTTATACTCGGCCTTAATGGTATAAAATGGACACTACTTATTAGGAATTTCTTATTTATTCCAGGAATAGATAGTATCACTCCTTTTACTTATGTCATGGTCAAACCTTAACCTTCTAGGACTTAGTGACCGACATCTCACGGACTGACACCTCCAATTCAGAGAATAAAATGATGTGGTAAATAATATAAGGTCATTGTTATTTCATATGGATGACCATAAAGTCTGATTAATTGTTCTGAATACAATAAGTTAGGATATTTATGTAAATAGGCAGTGAATAGACGGATCAGTCTCAATCTTTTGTGAAGTTAAACTAGGAATTTATGTCATAGGTATGTTAATTGTTTTATCCATGACATAGCCTCTTATTTTTTATATCTTTAGTATATGGGAAATACTGAATGTAACAGAAGATATCACCAAAATTATTATGTAGTGTATGCTGTAGCATTAAATCACTACTTCTTTAAATATAGGAAAAGAGTATCAAACCTTCATTAGCGCCTCAATCACTGATTTATTACAACCAAAATATGCACTGTTTTCACATAATTTTTGTCACTTCCACTGATTTAGATTGCACAATGATGATCACTATTTTATATGTGTTTTTTATTTCACCTAAAACCTGAGGGTTTTCAGCAATTACTGAACTCACATTTTCAAAGCCGTAGAAGTAATTTCTAATGCAAAGTACGCTCTACTCTAAATCCTGTCAGGCCCTAAATTCTAAGCTAATGTGTTAAGTTACTGGATCTCAAGATCCCCAAGTGTTGTGTAGGGTGTATGAAGGTTCCTCCGGTGTAAGAGGTTCCTTCCTATGCTAGCTGAGAGTTTTTGAGGAAGCTTTCCTCGCCCTAACACTAATGAATTTACCTGCCTCGACATCTCCTAAATAAGATTCCTACGCTGGTGTGATAGAGTAGGTACTTAGCCAAATACCGTCCTCTCTAAGCTCTAATTAAGGGGTCAGGGGTCACCACGATCCTATCACTATGGCCCTGTGTAGTTGTGCTCATTCCTTTGGGAAGGATCAGAATGCGCACTCCTAACGGTGGGATTAACAGAACCATCAGATCCCCAAGACCTGGAGCGATATAAACATATTCACACTATTCGGACCGTAAGTTAACCAACCAATGAGGCCCAATGGTTCTATTAAATAGCTTTCTAGGCTGGAAATTACAGCCCACTCAACATGCTACAGTGCTGAGTTAGTTTAATCCTAATTCAGGTCGATACCCCATATAAAGAACTATTCGCTCTCATATGAAGTACGCCCAGCGATATCTTGGCCATAAACTCCCCGATTAGACACAAACTTTACTAATTCAAACAAAATTATTCCGACGCGGCCGCCATCACGCCCATTACGCCATTTTGAAAATGATGCAATAAACGAGATGAAAACCACACCAAAATAACCCCATTCAAATATGCAACAATCGCGAAAATATGAACACTTTACTAATCTTTCATTTAAATCAACATAAGCTACAAATATCTCCGGTTTGACACAGAAAACCCCTCGAGAACAATTTTTACATTGTTACACGAGGAACGTCCCAACATCATTCCTTCGACATTCAGTAACCTTGCTGAGCACAAATAACGCATGGAAACGATCGAAATGATTTTACAGGGAAAACTACGTTACATGTATCTCAAAATAAAACAATTTTAAGATACTTTAACTTGAGAAAAACGATACCAATGTCTTTCTTAGTTAAAGCATTTTAGCAAAGGGACCGCGGGATTAATTCGATCCTAATTTGCCAAAATATCGCAAACCCCACACTACTTGTTCTTTCTTGCGTTAAAATAAAAACTTCTTCATACTTCGGGGGCGCGGCAGCAGCGAGACCTCTTCGAGGCGATTTTTCAGCAGACAAATGAGGCCGATTTTGCCCGGTCCAGCGTTTTTATGCCCTCGCTTTTCCCCAGTTCCCCGAAGAACCTCCCACTTTTTTGCATAAAAATAATAATTTATGATGCCCTTGAAATTATGCTTGTGGCTTTCACCTTAGAATCAAGGCTACTAAGGGTGATAGTCCTATAAACTTATCATTCCTTACGACCTTCTTTCCGAGATTGACAACATCGACTGCAAGCATTTGATTGGTCACTACCTGGACTGCAAGCGTTCCTATTGGCGATTATTAGCTAAAACTTCTAGAACATTCTATTTCGGGGTGAATCGGGACTATTTCCGGCTGTTTTCAATTATTACAATTTCATACTTAAAAGTAACACTGTAGAGTTTAATTTGCCTTACAGCTTTTCCTTCCATAGACAATATCAAGTAGTTTATAAGGGCACTTTTATATCTACACTAAATACTCAGAGATCAGTCAATACTAATGATAAATACTAGCTATTAGTTAGGGGTATAGTAGTTTATTGGGTTATCATTGTGTCATAATTTGTTTGCAATGCTTCTGGTTAAAGAACTTTATTTCCCATAAAGAATTACATTCACTTGTAATGAGAAATTTCAAAAGATTTATATTAAAAACAAAAGTATTTAGGTGAGCGTACATACTAATTTAAGGTAGTTTGAAAACAAAAATATATATGTGTGCAATGCAGTAAGCAACTAAGTAAATATTCATATCAATAACTATCTACGGCACGGTCAAGCGTCCGTCACAAATACAAAGATGTTGCACTACTGGATGAGGCAAAACGAAAATGTCAGTACCTATCTTAGTAAGGTGGGAATTTTTTTAATGTGTAGTTTTAAAAGTTTTTTGAAAAGAGCTAATGTTTTAACTTCTCTAATATCCAAAGGTAATGTGTTATAAATTTGTGCTCCTTCATACAAGATAGTTTTTTTGCCATAATTAGTTCTGGGCGAAATGAGACGTAAGTTTTGTGCTCGACGCGTGATACGTTTTTGTAGGTGAGAGTTTTTAGCAAAAGTGATGTTACAATGAATATCTTTAGTTAAAATTTTACGAACTAATAAACAAGTATTATATACGTAAGTTTGTTTGATACTCATTACTTTTGTTTCGGAATACAGTTTAGTAGTCGGTGTTAGAAAGTCATAGTGAAAGAGAAGCTTAATAAGTTTATTTTGTGCGATTTGTATTTTATTCAAATGTATTTTGGGAGCTGTTCCCCATATTTCTATCAGATAATCAATGTGAGGTTTTATTAATGAATTGTAAATTATATATTTGACTTTATGTGGTAAGCATCGTGCAATACCCTTTATTAAACCCATTAGACTATACATTTTTTTACGAAGAGTTTCTATATGTGGTCCCCATGTGAAATATTTGTCTAAAGTTAGGCCAAGATATTTTTCACAATTGATGTTATTAATTACCTGATTATTTATTTTAAGTGATTCGTGATTGCCGATATTTTTGTTTTTTGCTGCGAAGATTACGTAATTTGTTTTTTTCGTATTGATTGATAGTAAGTTACTTTGAAACCACACATTTAATTTGTTTAAATCATTTTGTGCTATATTGACAATGTCATTCAAGGACCTGCCAAAGTAAAATATACTTGTGTCGTCTGCGTATAGGTTTATATCACCTCGCAATGCAATATCTTTTATATTATTTATATAAATGAGGAACAATAGGGGTCCCAATATTGATCCTTGGGGAACACCACAGTCCACGCGGGCTGGATTGCTTAGATGCTCCCCAACTTTTACTATTTGGTAACGGTTTTCAAGGTAAGATTTAAACATATGAATGGCCTTTCCTGCAATGCCAATGCTACCCAGTTTAAGGAGAAGTATTCTATGACTAACTGTATCAAAAGCCTTTTTCAGGTCAATAAACACTCCTAAAGCTATATTTTTTTTATCAATATTTAGTTTAATCTTTGACACAAGGTCTACTGTCGCGGAAAGAGTGTTGGATTTAGCACGAAAACCATATTGTTTGCTATAGAGAAATGAGATAGAGGTCAGGTAGGCATCCAGACGGTTATAAATTATCCTCTCGAGAACCTTGGATAACACTGGCAAGACAGAGATAGGGCGATAATTACCAGCTTCTGTTTTAGTCCCAGATTTAAATATTGGGCTTACTTTTGCTAGTTTAAGGCTGTCCGGGAAAATGCCAGTACTCAAGCAGTCATTTATAAATTTTGTAAGATTGTTAATGATTAATTTTTTTATACATTTGAGTGCCTTTGTTGTCATTTCATCAATACCAGCAGCTGTGTTTGGATTCAGATTATCGATTATTTTGTCTACTTCGTCAACTGTGGTAGGGGTAAAATCAGTAAGTGAATGTTGGTAAGTTTGTGATGAAGATATATGGACAAGATCATTGTGAAAGGTTTGGGGAATGCCTTGGGCCAAAACCGTGCCTATTGTAGAAAAATATTCATTGAAATAGGCACATATCTTTTTTGGGTCAGTGATAATACCATCAGGAGTATTTATTTTTGAAGGAGCACTAACATTTTTACATTTATTACTTGAAAGACTATTTATTAAATCCCACATCTTCAAAGGTTTTTTGCGACATTTTTCAAAAGATTTGAGATAGTACTGACACTTTGCCGCCTGGATATTTTCAGAAACTTTATTTCTAAAAGCTTTGAAATTTTCCTCAGTTTTTGCATTATTTGGATCTTTCTTGTATTCATGCCATAAGGCGTTTCTTTTGTCGATTTCATCAATTATCTCCTTTTTTATCCAATCACTTCTTGGTGGATTTAGATTCTTTCTCTTCTTTGATTTGCTACTTTTTATACTACTGATGATAGAATCCTGTAATTCCTGGAGACTACTAAAATCTTTCTTTGCTGCTTCTTCCACTGTTTCGTAAAGTGTGCAGTAGTTTAATGCCCAGTAGGTTACACTTTGGGGAGGCTCTAATTTGTATTTATCGATCTCTAAATACATTTGTTTATGGTCTGCCAGAGGAGAGTCAATTATAGTTAAATGAAAAGTGTGGGAACTGAGGTTGGTGCAGGCGTGGTCTATTATACTTTTCTTAGTAGGGGTTTCTCGTGTGCAAAATAATGGATCCACTTTATTGAGAGCCACGTATCCACATTCATTTAACGTGTTAATATAATCTTGACTCGGCTGGTCTGGATAAAGTAGGTCGAAATTAAGATCACCTATGACAATACATCTATTCTTGCTATGAAGTTGTGAAGAGTATATTTCTAGAAACTCAGCTGCCTTTTTCCTATTTGGATTATAAATTGCTCCAACATCGATATTTAATTTCTGTAGGTGAAGCCATAGACAATGTTTGCCGTTCATAGTTTGATTGTCTACAAGTCTATGTTTTAGATAATTTTGAACAAATATTGAGACACCTCCACCTCTCATGTCATTCCGGTAACTGTAATAGTGTATATAACCAGGTAGTACAAGTAGGTTTGCATCTTCTTCGGACTTGATCCAGGTTTCTGTAATTATTACGACGTGAATTTTGTTCTGGAATGATTCCAAGACTAATTTCAATTCATCAAACTTTCCTTTTTTCATTATACTTTTGGCATTTGCGTAGAATAGCTTGAGTGATCCTTTAGTAGTTATAACATCAGTATAATTTTGTGTGAGTTGGTAGGATATCTTATTATCTTTTATGATTTCATATTCCCTTGCTTGCCGAAGCGATTGGAGTTTTTTTTGCTATGCTATGCTTATCAAGTAATTTACTCATAACTACTGTAAAATTAGGAAATTATCATAATTATTTCCCTTTTATAAATTCTTTCCATATTTTTATTAATTGCAATACTCTCGTTTGTCTCGATTATCAATTTTCCCAACTTTTACAAGGCAAAGGAGAATCAACTAATTAAGCACACATTTTTTTATCAGAAATGATTCCTTTACAAAAAGGGAACAATAAATTTAATGTAATTAACTAAAAGTATGTGTAAATCACAATGTAATTATTGATGTATGATTAATGTTAAACATTATTTATATCTTCATTGGTTTCTAAATTAAGACTTAATTTCACAGACCTATCAAATTATGAACGAAGTTTTAAATGTCAATGTCATGTCATTGTCATAATTTGGACTATTGTAAACAATAGTTTTGTCAACAAACTATAAAGTTATTGTATGATTTTATGTCGAATTTAAACTACAGTGAGTTATTGTATGATTACAGTGCTTTTGTTAATATTTGAGAATCCGAACGCGACACATATATGTGTTCCGTTACAGTCTCTCAGATATTCGTTGACAAACATACAAATATAATAATTTAAGATATTTTTAACAAAAAACAAAAACCGACTTCAACCCTATCAATTTTTTTTAATAAGCATTAGATAAGAATTGAAATAAGTGTAATCCGAACGGCATACTCGTAATCATTTTTTTTTTGATTTTTGCGTATTTTTTTAAAAAGCGCTTGACACATTTCGATAAAAATTTAATGGGACCATCTATATCCCTCTGACTGCTCTGTACTCTGTACAGAGAGGGTCGAGCTCCTGATGATGATGATGAAGATCTATAAAGTATTACCTATCGAACAAAAAAGAATTTCTTAAATCGGTCTACATTCATAAATAAAAACATTACGATGAATTGTAAACCTCCTCCTTTTTTTGAAGTCGGTTAATAAAAACAAATATATTACTGAAATTTGGCACACATGTTTAGGAGCTGATATAGACTAACATATAAAAATACCGTGCGATAGGAGGTACCTGTGAGACATTCGTGTAACATTGATTATATTTTCATGGCCCAGATCGCAATATTTCCCAAGAGAAATTGCAAGTGCCATGCAATAAACAAAAAACTAATTACATCAAGAAAATAGAAAATTTTAAAATCTAAATTCTAATCCCAGGACGAGCTCCGTGGCGTAGTGGTCAACACGCCAGCCTGCAACACGGAGGCAAAGACAATATTGACGGAGGTCCCGGGTTCGAACCCCGGCCAGGTCAAGCTGGAAAACGATCTTTTATCCCACCTTACTTATATTATAAATGCGAAAGTGAATTTGTATATTTGTTTGTTTGTAACCTCTTCACGCTTTATCTACTGAACCAATCTTCTTGAATTTGGCATGCACGTTGATAACGCTACGAAGAAGGACATAGGCTAGCCGCGGGCAACAGCTAGTAAAATATATTCAATTTATTTTATATGATTGCCACGAGTATCATAGGAGTTAGCTTTTGGGGCTCCAACTTATCGTCAATTGATATTGATTCATCTTAAATAATTACAATAAGCAGTATTCAATCCTAAATAATAAAATGCAACTCTCATACCCTCTCAGAACTTTGAACTAGAAGGACCTTATAATAATATTAAAACTTATTCGAGATAATTTTATCATATAAACCCGGCTGTATTCACGATTTATTTTGTCGAATTCGCCAACTAATACAAGCTACGCCAAACTTTATTGCCAGTCGGATATTAGCTACGAGCGCAGTACGCGGCCCGCCTTCCCGCGCATGCCCCGCCTAACCTAATATTGTGTACTGCGCATCGACTCACGCGAAGTTCGGACTCGCAATAAAGTTTGGCGCGGCCTGTATAAAAGGACAATAAATAAATGTATAATAATAATAATCCAATGTTTTACCAACAATGCAATCAAAAATTCCGTTTTTTACCTGCAATGACTAGACTTTTTTATTTACTCGATAATTCGTCAATTTTTTAATTATCAGTAAGTAACATTTTTATATTTATCAATATGAGCTTATCATATGGCCACTGATTACATTTTTATCAATTAAAAGGACTTCAAAGTAAATAAATAGTCGTATTATACCGAATTAATGATTATTACGAGTAAAAGTATGCGGGGCATATTGGTGGTATGTCTGTTTATAGGTCTGGTGACCGGTCAGAATGCGGGGGAATCTCTTCTGGTGAACATAAGACAAGGACCAGTGCGAGGATATAAACAGCCTAACAGTGAAGTGTTCGCGTTCTATGACATCCCTTACGCCACTGCCCCTACAGGGAGACTTAAGTTTATGGTAAATATACTTATACAACTTATCATCATCATCGAAGCCTCAAGAAGTACACTGCTGAACATAAGCAGCCTTGCCCATGAAAAGCCAGCATCCAGCGCCTTCCTGCTATCTTGGTTATTATGTCTTCCACCCACCTAGTGGATCAGCATACGACGCTGCGCTTGCCGGTACGTGATTGTTATTTCAGAACCTTTCTGCCCCTACGGCCTTTTTTATGACATAAGACGGCAAACGAGCAAGCGAGTCACCTGATGGTAAGTGAACACCGCTGCCCATGGACTAATGTAACACCAGGGTTATGACAAGAGCGTTGCCGGATGGGCCTCCGGCGCTTTCACTCACCGAACGAAGCATGGAAGCTGTAAAGCTACTCAAACGTCGATTTTCTGTGACAGTGTGGTACTTCCCCGGACGAGCCGGCCCATTCATGCTACCAGCTAAAGCGATTTTTGCCGGTAGCATGGCTCTACCACAACTAAACTTCGCTTCTACGCATAACGAGTATCACTTACTATCATAATTTACAATATTGTCCGATCTAATCCAAGGTCCATAGGATTTGTCATTAAGTTTAGGGTCTAGAGTGACATATTTTGAGGCTTGGGAACTTCGATTCCATCACCATTGTTAAATTCGACTACTTACAAGCGACCTGAGAGTTCCCAGTTGTAAGTTTTGGATATGGGCCGGAGATGGCCGCAGCGTAGACTTCAATAAAAGTTATCTCTCGTTCGATATTTGAATCAAGATGCCGCAAGCATAAGGTGAATTTAATCTAATTGATTACAGAAACATCATTGAATATCGATAAGATCAAGTCTTTCTCGATTTGACAAAGGCTTGGTCCTTTCTGCTGTGACACACCCAAGTCCATTTTCTATGAGGCAATTTCTTAAAGAAAGTATTCATCGGTAAGGGACCCTTCCTCCAGAAAATCAGCCGGTCAGACAGTGGTTCCGCTCTACATACCTTTCCCACCCCAGAGTCTCCATTGCTCCACTTGCCAAATATTGCGATAAGTTTCAAAAGAGTATTGCTGCTGGTGTTCTCATTTAGTACTTTCAACTCTCTCCCAGTTGGCAATAGTAAAAACCGGCCAAGTGCGTGTCGGGCCACGCGCAGTGTAGGGTTCCGTAGTTGCAAATGACAACTTTGAGTTTACACTATTCACACTCGCACCTTACAGTTTAACGACCCAAAACATCTAACAATGAAAATAGTATGAAATTTTACAGTTTATAAGTTGGTTGCCTATAACTTTTTAGTTTGTACTTAGAACTCAGCTCTGATAGTTTTCCTTTAAACTTCAGTATATATACTACTGCTGTAATTTTTTTCACGTATCTATATATAACCGTTTAGCAGATAGAGGGGGGGGGGACACTTACCTCTAACAAAAATTCGCACTTTAAAACCAAATATTTCGGAAACGGATCCCTAAATCGAAAAATGGTGTTCTCAACCTCACAATATTTTTGAAAGACCTATTTAACGATACCCCACACGATGGGTAAATAGAGAAAAAAAAAATACTCCCCCACTTTACTAGTATGGGAGCTATCGTAAAAAAATTTTTTTTTCAACTTTTTATTCTACCACTTTTTTGCCATGATTAATATACATACCCATACCAAATTACAGCTTTCTAGTACTTATAGTCTTTGCGTAAAACAGCGGACGGACAGAAAGACAGACAGACAGACAGACAGACAGACAGACATGGCGAAACTATAAGGGTTCCTTGTTTACTACGGAACCCTAAAAAAGAATAGTAAAACTGTATAAAATAAAACTATCGGTTACAATCACTATTACTTTCACCATGGATCTTTTTGAATGGAGATGTGACTATGTATGCTATGCATGCGTAGCTAAGCATACGTACGTAGGGATGAGAGATAACATCGCTAAAGTATCAAGGAAATATTCCTCACGAGCCACATTTATCCCAGCCAAGAAAATGGCAAGTTATATGCTGTCTCCGAACAATAGCACGCTCTTGGAAAATCAGTTGTATAAAAAACTGGCTGTTGCTGTGGACGCTCGTTATATTTTAACGGTCCAAAAAGCCCATAACTGCAGTCAAAAGCATTATAAGTCTGCCACAGTGGATATGACTACAAGTATCTTTTAAATACTCTGATGTTGGATTAGGGAAAAGTAAGGAGCAGTAACCACCGGACAACTTTAATGATGGGTACTATCAATATACTTATGTGATTTTTTTTTATATTTCAGCCACCCCTTCCACCTCCAGAATGGACTGAACCTTTCGAGGCAGTGCAAAGAAATATAATTTGTATACAACCCTTTTTTTCTGGAGGACAAGAGGATTGCTTGATAGCGAATATCTATGTTCCTGATACAGATCAAACCAATCTCCCCGTTATGGTCACTGTTCATGGAGGTGCCTTTCAATACCTATCTGGAACTAATACAGAACCGATATCTATTGTGAATAATACTAATATGATAGCGGTTTCATTCAATTACCGTCTTGGAGTGCATGGTTTTCTATGCCTCGGCACAGATGAAGTTCCCGGTAATGCCGGTATGAAAGATCAGGTGGCCCTGCTTCGATGGGTACAAGAAAATATTGCTAGCTTTGGAGGAAATCCTAATGACGTCACCCTTGAGGGCTGCAGTGCCGGGGGAGTCTCCGTTGGGCTCTTATCGTTATCACCGATAACAGAAGGACTGTTTCACAAAGTTATCGCAGCAAGTGGTGGGACCGCTGGGTCTTTTGGTGTGCAAATTGACCCGCTAGCAAATGCGAGAGAATACGCTAACATACTTAACTTTACTGATGTGGACAACATTGAAGCTTTAGAAGAGTTTTACAAAACTGCTTCGTACGAAACTTTAGTCTCTCGTCATGATTTAATCAATGGAAGACCTGATTCAACAGTGTGGTTCACGCCGTGCATAGAAGTGGACCTCGGGGCTGAGAGGTTTCTCGACGACGCTCCTGTTAATATAATGAAAAAACAAAACCTTACAAGATATCCAATGTTATATGGATACACAAATATGGAAGGGTTAATTCGAATTTTCCGTTTCGATACGTGGAAAGATATGATGAACGAAAGATTTTCAGACTTTTTGCCAGCAGACCTAGAATTCAATTCAGATGAAGAGAAAGAAGAGGTTGCTGCTGTAGTTAAACAGTTTTACTTTGGGAATGAATCTGTAAGCGAAAGTAACGTTTTGGCCTATGTAGACTATTTTACGGATGTCTTATTTGCATATTCAATGCTTCGATCCGTAAGTCTGCATTCTGAATTTGGTAATAATCCAATATATTTATATGAATATTCATTCGCGGATGAAAACACTCCGTTTGTGCTTAATACGACAGAACGTGGTGCTAATCACTGTGACCAGACCGATGCTGTTATGGATGAGAGCAATAGTAATTTCACAGAAGAATATATTGCAATGAAGGAAATAATGAGAGAATTCTACACCAACTTCGTAATGACAGGGTAAGACACGTGTTCTTATTTGGGATAAACTACATTGATGGTGTCTTTTCTGATTATTTCGTTGATAATTATGTCGATGTGTTTGGAATCCACCAACACATAAACTAGAAGTCAAATACCTAACAAAAGATTTGGACTTTAAGAAGCGATATTGTACTTAGGGAAGGTATGATGTCTTTTTAATAAACTAGCGCTAAAAAACCGAAAAGAGGATTTCCTGATCCGAAGCACTCCAGCTGATGATGTGTTCGGAAATATGGTCAAATTTGTAAGAGCAAATCGACCTGACAAAAGGAACATAAGAGTAATGTGCACAAAATTCGAAAAGATACTATTACTAGTATAAGACCAATTACTGCCTTATATTTTCTCTAGGCAATAGAAACAATAAACAAATATTGGAGTGAGGTTAAAGATGATTAAAAGAAATACAATTAAGTTTGAATTTTTATATGTTATAAAAATTCAAATTCGATTGATCTGTGTTCTATCCCCTAACATCTATAAATATGCAGTTTCGCGTCAGTTAAGATAGGTTTCAGAATGTGTTTGTTGTTTCAGAGTGCCAGTTCCTGAGGGCTCATCTTTACCAGCTTGGCCACCCGCCAACGTCCAGCGAAGCCCTCACATGTCCATTGGATCCTCCGTGCAGTTGCTGGGACCATTGTCTCAGAGCCGAGCTGAATTTTGGGACAACATCTACAACCAGTATTATCGAATGCCCATTCCACCTACGAGAAGTTCTGCAATGAAGCAAATGTTTAGCTTATATTTTTGTATTGTTATGGCTATGTTTACTTATTTGAATTAATTTGAACCATCCTGTATTTTCTTGATTTAGGTTAGAGGCAATTTATCACGTTTTGATGATCTGATACTGATTCCCAGTGACTAGCACAGATTTGTATGTAAATAATAAGGTATTGAGTTGTAATTACCTTGACGAAGTCGCAGGAACAGCGAGTTCTTAATAAAGAGAATGTTGACAGTAGCTCTGTGTTGTTTTCTTTTTTAGAATCCTTATGCATAGATAATAATTCTACAGGAATAGATGTCCCACCTGGAGGCACGCGCTCTGCCAAACGTTCTGGCAAGCTAAAATACTTTTGTTTTTAATATAAATCTTTTGTAATTTCTCATTACAAGTGAATGTAATTCTTTATGGGAAATAAAGTTCTTTAACCAGAAGCTAAGTTTCTAAAAGCCACTAGATACTCTTATAAGATATGGGAAAAATATCCACGCAGGCACGCACGATTTCAACTAGTCTTTACTCTTTGTACGAGTAAAAATACTTCTGTCTATTGTCTCAGACAAGTAATAGTACCGGGACATTCAAAAGTAGAATAAATTGGTATCTCTTGGATAGGCATGTAACATCCTTGTCTTCATCGTCACTTACCATTTGGACAGTGGAAGACAAATGCCTAATTAAATAATTAGTACCTATAAAAAAAGAAGATGGGTTCGAGCAAGGATTGATAGTGGTATCAGTATTTGTTGATCAAATCAATACTTATTTGTGTGCACCGATCCCTTTGTGATGCGATGTATTGATAGGAACTGATACGAATTATGCAAGTCCCCCACGTGTTTTTTATTACAGTATCGCGTACCGCTTTATTTAGACATTTATCCTTAAAGTAATTAATGATAAATATTCATCACTTTTAAGTATAGGCAATAGGTATACACATTGATTAAAATTACATTGTGGACTTTTACCATCAGTTTAGTTAACTCAAACTAATGCTGGCCAGCGAAGAAACTAAGTGGATCAATCAATGTTAATCGGCGGACGCTGGCCAACAATAAGTAATTTGACTTCTTCAAAGTAACTCTGAATCATTTAATTGCATTTCAAGTATTTTTATCACACCTACACTAAGTAAAACGGTGCCGTTAAATTCAAGCAAAGTGGGCTGACCGCAGGCCATAAGATTCCATACAAATCTCTATTATGGCCGTGGGCTGTAAGATTCCATACAAATTCCATAAATCCTGAGAGGCCCGTAAAGTATTATTCTTTTTTATTTGATGGACCATGGACCACTATATTACTATCTTTTTTCAGGGTTCCGTAGTAAACAAGGAACCCTTATAGTTTCGCCATGTCTGTCGGTCTGTCCGTCTGTCTGTCCGTCCGTCCGCGGTTTTACTCAGAGACTATAAGTACTAGTAAGCTGTAATTTGGTATGGGTATGTATATTAATCATGCCAAAAAAGTGGTAGAAAAAATCTGTTGACATTTTTATAATTTAAATAACAAAAATTAATTAATAATTATTGATGGTAATATTATTATTATGGCCACCCTCAATATTCTCGGTATAAATACAATCGTCATCCCCACTCTTTTTCTCATTCCGATTTACGCTGTGTTAGGAGACAGACGTTATACCATCCTTGTTATAATTTTGAATATACGTTCTAACGTATTTATTTAATCTATTTTTATTTTCTCTCGCCTATTACCCTATAAAATCTATAGGTTATGGGCCCAGCCATACTACCTTTAGTATTGTGCTGTAGTTCCTTAAATTGTCACACAAATAACTAAAAAGTTATAGGCAACCAACATATAAAATGTACTCGAAGATGTAAAATTTCATACAATTTTCATTGTAAGATGTTTTTGGTCGTTAAACTGTAAGGTGCGAGTGTGAACAGTGTGAACTCAAAGTTATCATTCGCAACTACAATACCCTACACTGCGCGTGGCCCGACACGCACTTGGTCGGTTTTTTTTACTCGATACTCTTATGTTGTACTAGCTATTACCCGCGGCTTCGCCCGCGTAATTTATTGCCTATGTCCTTCTCGGTACCCTAACCTATATGCATACAAAATTTCATGATGATCGGTTCAGTAGATACGGCGTGAAAGCGTAACAATCAAACAAACAAACAAACTCACTTTCGCATTTATAATATTAGTTGGGATTTGGATAATGATAATGGTAAAAATCAGCCGAGTGCAAGTCGGACTTTTTTATGATGACTACGAGTAACATAGGCATGATGCCCTTAAGTTGGCAGCAATGCATTTAGTTCAAAAAAACTTCTTTTGCAATCACAGTCTGTGGCTGCTAGCCGTATCGTATAGCTACATTATAGTACGGCTGTGCCGTACTGTTATGAAGAATAGAGTATAGACTTATTATGGATGTTCTTATGTTCGTGTTCTTGATCACATAAATGACAGATAAAAGTACAGGAGTAGAAAAAAACCTTTTCATTATCAGTTGAATCCGCGGATACATTTTCTGCTCACTGAAGTTTGCCGGTATTTATTTTTTCGGAAAATTATTTATACACAATTATCATTTATTTTTATGGAATACATTGCCTTCAATTCTTACTTCCTAACTATCCTAATCCTAACTAATATTATAAATGCGAAAGTGAGTTTGTTTATTAATTAAGCTTTCACGCCTTAAGTATCTACTGAACCGACCATCATGAAATTTTGCATACACATAGGTTAGAGTGCTGAGAAGGACATAGGCTATATTCACGCGGGCGAAGCCGCAGGCTAGTAATTAATAAAGTGGTCAATAATTTGATAAAGTTAATCAGACTAATACGATACATCAGTCAATTATTCAAAAAAAATATTTCTTTACTCTACTATTCAATATTCTGAGACTGCTATAATAAACAAAATACTCGGTGTGCTGAAAAATATTATGTTTCACAGGAGGTACTTATAGACATTTTAAACTCGGACTACTAAAATAACGTCGTTCGTTTGGTATTGTCTTTTATACCATCCTTGCTATAATTGATACCAATGTACTATAGGTACTTTTAATAACGATTTTTATTAATTATTAGGGTTTTCCTAGTAAACAAGGAACCCTTATAGTTTCGCCGTACCTCTCCGTCCGTATGTCCATCCGCGGTTTTACTCAGAGACTATAAGTACTAGAAAGCTGTAATTTGTAAAGCGTATCTACCTATATGAATCATGACAAAAAGTGGTAGAAAAATATCTAGGAAAATATATTTTTTTTTTGGGGTAGCTCCCATACAAGTAAAGTGGGAGTACTTCTTATTTTTCTCTTCTAACCCATCGTGAGGAGTATTATTAAATTGGTCTTTATAAAATACTAGCTGTTACCCGCGGTTTCGCCCGCGTAATTTATAGCCTATGTCCTTCTCGGTACCGTAACCTATGTGTATGCAAAATTTCATGATGATCGGTTCAGTAGGTTGGGCGTGAAAACGTAACAAACAAACTCACTTTCGCATTTATAATATTAGTTAGGATAGAATTAGGAAGTTAGGATTGTGAGGTTGAGAACACCATTTTTCGATTTAGGGATCCATTTCTGAAATATTCGGTATTAAAGTGTTTTTTTTTGTTAGGGGACAGTCCCATCTATTTGGTAAACGGTTATATAAGGAAGGATACGTGAAAAAAATTACAGCTGCAGTATAAATATCGAAGTTGAAAGGAAAACTATCAAAACTGAGTACTAAGATCAAACGAAAAAGTTATAGGAAGCCAACCTATTAAAATATAGCACTTTTTCATAAACCGCTAAATAGTATTTTATGCAACGGTTTCATAATAGGGGTCTTAAAAGATATGTGGCGTTGGTAGCGAGCGAATATCGCTAATAAAGGCGCCACGAGCCTTTTAAGACCTTTATTATAAATCGTTGCATGCAATATTTTTTCTATGACTTTCAAATAAATGCAAAACTAGTAAAATATAAATTTGGCCAACTTACTCGCGGGCATTGTAAAAATAGCAAAATTTTGTGTCCTTGGCGTCCTTGGCATGTCTTTGGTAACCTTTATTTTAATTGATATTCGCTTATCTTAAAAAAGTTCTTATCTTTAACAAAAAACTCTTTTTTTGCAATCACGGAATCTAGGTTTAGTAGTCTGTGGCTGCTAGGTCATAGCGACATAATAGCACGGCTGTGCCGTACTTTTATGTAGACCTAGCTGTTACCCGCGGCTTCGCCCGCGTGATATATAGCCTGTGTCCTCAGTAACCTAACCTATGTCTATGCAAATTTCATGATGATCGGTTTACTCGATACGGCATGAAAGCGTAACAAACAAATAAATAAACAAACAAACTCACTTTCGCATTAATAATATTAGTTAGGAAGTTAGGATAGAGTATAGACTTATTATGGATTATTATGGGTGTTCGTGTGTTTGTGTTCTTGACCATATAAATGACAGATAAAAGTACAGGAGTAGAAAAATAACTTTGTCATTCATAGAAACACTATAAAAAACAAAGTTATCTTTGATGGCAAATTATAGAGGTTTTTGGCTAATCTAAGCTTGCTTCTACGGAACCCTTCAAGGGCGAGCCAGATTCGCACTTGGCCAATTTATAGATTTTAAAACCTTAATAGATTGATACTATTGATACTACAACATAACAAATCATAAAACTTATTCCACATCATTATCAAATTTTATATCGACCATAAATAATCTAAGATTATGGTATCTTTATGTATTTCAAAAAAGTATTTTTTCATGCACACGCTTAAGCATTAAAAGGAAAAAAGTTCACGTCGTATACCGCCATGTTATCTTTTCGTTTTGTTAAAACATCCCCAAATATTTCTAATATCGCATAGGAATTTGACATTTCTAAAATCTTTGAAAAGAATATTCAAAACCTGGATTCATGTCATAAAACGAACAAGGGACTTGACATTTGACGATTATGTATTTTATGTACTAATGTAGTTTAACTTAAAGCTAAAATTAAAAGCAAGGCACATGCAGATTTTTTAGAGGTTAAATTTATTTAAAACTGTAAACAAAAAGGAGTATTTTAGGTTGTAAGCTTAGGGATAACAACAATGAAGGTCATATTGAATCAATATCACCTTCAGAGAGAGATGATAGATAATGATGGTGATATGGAGTGGTGGTTAAGTATATGAACCATGCGCATTGGGTAGTGCATTTCTTTAAAATATCAGGAAAGTATATGCCACAGTACTTCTTGCTATTCACGAGCCCATAGGTGGTCTCAGCTCTGTGTAAAAATTTATCCCCACAACAAAGTAAAAAATGTTTTATGAGTTTTTTCATACACATTTCTTGATTTATAAAACATTTAAAAGCTATGCCGGACACTAAACAATGTTATTCAAACAGTATACTTCTTAAATGGTGTATAACGAGCTCCGTGGCGCAACGGTCAACACGCCGGCCTGTGACACGGATGGTCCCGGGTTCGATCCCCGGTCAGGTTAAGATGAAAAACGATCTTTTTCAGATTGATCTGGGTCTTGGATATTTATCTATATATGTATTTGTTATAAAATATAGTATCGTTGAGTTAGTATCCCTTAAAACAAGTCTTACTTAAGAACTTTGGAGCTAGCTCAATCTGTGTGATTTGTCCGTATATATTTATTTATTATTTATATATGATCGCTTTTTTAATAAATACTTATGTAAAGAACGGCTCACTCACGTATGAAGTCAGCAACAGGCCGACATGTTTCGACCGCATCCGGAGAACCTCTTCCTCAGAGCGAATGTGAAGCGAGATGCGCGCACGAAGTTGCCCCAGTCCGCACCGCACTGAGGACTAGGATGATTTCGTGTGCACATGATTTATATGTAAAATACAGGCTGGTAAATGTTTGTATCTCTCGTTAAATTTAATCAAAAAATCGTTCTTTTAATTAATTAATCTATTTTTGTAAGTAGACATGCTAAACAACATAAGACGCATTTGTTTTAAAATATGTATATCCGATCAAACAGAATAGAATGCTTCCTAATATCAACCAAAACTGAACTCAGATCAAGCACTCTTTTGTGCAATATTTGTCGATATAAAGCAATTATTTTCTCTTTTTAACCATGGTGAGTGGAATCATTTGTTGAAGTTATAGGTACCTAACCTATAGTGACGATCCCGCTCTAGGCTACTATAGCATAGATTTCACTTTAGTTAATTTTATACGAAAATTGTGTATCTTACTCATCATCGTCTTTTTCAGTCTCCACTACAGGAGCACGACCCTTTCTGTACTATCATGGCCATATATTAGCCAGAGCAGTCAGAGGATTTGGCATACACTCTCCACGCTGGTCAGACGGGTTGGAGAGGATCTGCGAGTTGGTCCTGTTAATTAAGATACAAAAAGCTTTATAATTTGCTCAGCTGTTATTTTTTCCGACCTTCAAATTGGTCCGGTTTATAAAGTTGTTTAATATATGAAATAGTTTATTGACGATACACGACTCCAAGAAGATTCCAATATTACTAGTAGTAATGAATGTTTCTGCGCTCGCGCTCAAAGCATCTATAAATAACTATATTTTTTTTCTAATCATACGATTTTTACGAAATTAAGTTCAAAAGTTGCTCTGGGTAAAGTTATATCTATTTCCGAACACTGTATTAACATTGGTTCAGTAGCCTAAGAAAAATCCCAAAACATACAGACAAACAGGCGAAAAATGTTTTAATCATATTTTTGGCTTCTGGAACTCTTTTCTTAACACCCTCTATCTATTTTTGTGTATAACTTAAATGTACAAATACGCAGGTTGTAATGGTCCAGTGGGTGTGAGCTCTAAGAGCGCTTACATATGTTAAGCAACCCCTGGTGCAGTCCCTACTTGGATGGGTGACCGCAAGTGGCATAAAAATATCTCGAGCTCCTCCGTGCTTCGGAAGGCACGTTAAGCCGTTGGTCCCGGCTGTCATCGTTAATGGCAGTCGTTAAGCTATGTCAGATGCCTTAAGGCAGCTTGAAAAATCTGACACCAGTGTTGGCCACTTACACATACGAAAAACACAAACATTGTTTTGATATGAATATATTTTGGATTCTGTTACTATTTTTTATCGCTCTCTATAAATTTTTGTGAAATAAATGTACAGATACGCGGGTTTTACTGTTTTATTACTGTATGGATTAGGTGCCCCCACACAGCAGTATATAACGATTATAAAATAATGTGGAACAACGATAACATTCTATAAAATTATTTATATATGCAAGTATGTTATTGTGTTACACATTGTTTTTAATGTTATATCGTGTGGGGCCCATATTTACTATCTTTCGGAACACCTTCGCGGTCCTTACTAAAATTATAAAGTGTGGTTCCCGGCAAAGTAGAATAGGACCATTCCAAGTCTTCCCGTGGATGCCGTAAAAGGCGACTTAGGAAACACAAACTAAACAAAGCTTACAAACATCAAAAAGACCTCTCTAACCCGTCTGGCCAGCGTGGAGAGTAAGGCAAATTCTCTGACTTCGTCCATCCGTCCATCCATCAGTTCTTTTTTAGTCTCCACTGCAGGAGCACGACCCTCTCTGTACTACCACAGCAATATTAGCCAGAGTAGTCAGAGGATTTGGCCTACACTCTCCACGCTGGCCAGACGGGTTGGAGAGGTCTCTTTGATGTTTGTAAGCTTTATTTAGCTTGTGTTTCCTAAGTTGCCTTTTACGACATCCACGGGAAGACTTGGAGTGGTCCTATTCTACTCTGCCGGGAACCACACGGCCTCTGACTGCTCTGGCTAAAATATGGCTTTGGTAGTACAGGGAAGGTCCTGCTCCTGCAGTGAAGACTAAAAAGACCTGATGATGAAGAAGAAGAAAGTCTAAATTTTCACAGACTATATTTCTGCTGGCACTATAACAACGAATACATAATAGAGAATAAAATAAATGTTAAAGGTCTCCTACTCCCATCCAACACCAAACGTGTTTTTTTGCCGTTTCTTAGGGTTCCGTAGTAAACAAGGAACCCTTATAGTTTTGCCATGTCTGTCTGTCTGTCCGTCCGCGGTTTTACTCAGAGACTATAATTACTAGAAAGCTGTAATTTGGTGTGGGTATGAATATTAATCATGGCAAAAAAGCGGTAGAAAAAACATGAAAACAATTTTTTTTTTAGAGTAGCTCTCACAAATAAAGAGGGAGTAATTTTTTTTTTATACAAACCCATCGTGTTGGGTATTGTTAAATAGGTCTTTAAAAAATATTGTGAGGTTGAGAACACAATTTTTCGATTTAGGGATCCGTTTCTGAAATATTTGGTATAAGTGCAAATTTTTGTTAGAGGTAAGTGTACCTCCCTATCTATCTGCTAAACGGATATATATGGAATGGATACGTGAAAAAAAATTACAGCAGTGGTATTATACTGAAGTTGAAAGGAAAACTATCAGAACTGAGTACTAAGTACAAACTAAAAAGTTATAGGCAACCAACATATAAAAGAATACGTGCAAACGAAGTCTCTCGGTATTTTTATTAAAACATATAGTATAACCGGGAGTTAAAGCTGTAAATTTGTGTAATTCGATTGTTAACCTAATAACGAGACAAATTTCAAGAAGTTATTATATTCAGTGCGGAATAAATAGTGTAAAAAGGCTTTCAAAAAACAAAATATCGGCGGTTACTAATAGTGAATCATAAACGCAAGCAACTAGCAAGTCACCGCTGCGGTGAGTCATCCTGCCGATCGCCAGGCGTCGAGATTGAAGAGACAATACAGCGACCTCGTACCAAGACGCTAAGCGATAATAAGCAATACCGATTAAGTCGTTATCTACTGAAGACATGATGATGTTGTCGCAGTAACACATTTTTCATAGTACGGGGCATGTTTGTTTGATCCCTACATTTTCTTTTACTTTACCTTGAAACTATCAAAGGTAGCTGCGTCTTTCTCAACAAAAATTACTGCATCTTATTGGCTTTTCACCAAAATGTCATCAAATAAAAAGAATAGTGTTTGCGCCGGGTGTTTTAATATTATTTCTGGAGAACAACACGTACAATGTGTAAAATGTAATAAGCTGTATGATTTGCTGTGCGCGAACGTCAGTGAAGAACAATTTTCCAAAATGACGAATGAACAGAAAAGGAATGGAGTATGTCAGGCTTGCAAGAACAGTCGCCCTAAGAGTGATAACTCAAATACACCGATACGCTCATTAAAGGACTATGCTTGCATAGACCGGGTCTCTCCCAGGGATGATGGAATGGAAAACATTACAAAAAGGAAGCCAGCACCTTCAACTTCCACACGGCATTCACCAATTAATTTTGATGAGAGTTCCACTAGCACCGCAGGAATAAACCTCGAAGGTATTGACTTACAAAGTGAAATCTCAGCTGCCATTAAAACCGCATTACCTTCTATATTAACCCAAATAATAAGAACTGAACTGGCTGGCGTCAAGAATGATATTCAAGACATGAAGAAATCTTTTGAGTTTTTAAGCTCAAGATATGATGAAATGCAAAGTTCCATAGACTCTCTCATAGGAGACAATAAACAGCTCAAGTCAGCTAATATAGTACTACAGACTTCGGTGGCGGAATTAACTGACAGGTTAAATAAGCTGGAACAGAGCTCAAGAGACTGTAACTTAGAATTTAATGGCATATCTGAGAAACGTACAGAAAATATATTGGAAATTGTAAAAAGGTGTGCTAGTATTGTTGGAAAAGATATTATCGATGGTGATGTAGTGAAATGTACCAGAGTTGCAAAACAAAATAAAGATAGCAAGTTTCCTCGTGCAATAATCGTGAAGTTCAGGAGCGAGTTATACCGAGATGAGTTTTACTCAGCGGTATATAGATATAATAAGACAAATCCGAACGAAAAACTTAACACAGCTTTGCTGGGTTTGGACGGTGGCAAAAAACCAGTTTATATCTCGGAACATCTCTCGCCTTTCAACAAATCATTGCACGCGGCAGCAAGAAAGAGAGCTAAAGAAAACGCATATAAGTTTGTATGGGTTCGAAGCGGACGTGTCTTTGTACGTAAAGACCCAAACTCACATTACATTCATATTAAAAATATTCAGAGTTTAGATTTGATTAGTTAACTATTTTTTTTTTGTGGAATTACTTCAATTACATACTTACATTTAACTTATATTTTTATTTGTATCTATCTTTTGTTTTTTAGTTTTTGTGTTAGTTATCCATGTCAGTTACAATTTTATATCAAAATATACGTGGTACCAGAACAAAAACTGAAGAAATATATAATTCAGTATTATGTAACCATTATGATATTATTTGCTTGTGTGAAACTTGGCTGGACGACTCCATACTTTCAAGCGAATTATTTGATAGCAGATATCAGGTAGTCAGAAGGGACAGATCAGAGCAATTTCTTGTAAAATACGATAAGGATCATGGCGGTGGTGTATTGGTTGCATTATCAAAGAAATTTGATGTCACCGTAAGGCAGGATATGCAGTCTGAATATTTGGAAGATTTATGGTTGGAGGTAAGAATGGGAGATAGGATGGTGTTCAATCTATGTATTGTATATCTTCCTGAGTATCTACCAACTGCCTTGGTAGTAGATTTCATAAAAAAGTGTAGAGAAATTGAAAATTATGGCAGCACTCTTATAATAGGTGACTTTAACTTAAGAAACATGGTGTGGATGAAAGATGGTTGCCCGGTGAGCCACTATTGTGAAAAGTCAGAGTCATTGTATGAATTAATTCACGAAACTCAGCTAAGACAAATCAATAGTATTTTAAACGTTAATAACAGGCTACTGGATTTGGTAATCACAAACGCTCCTGACTTATATGAATTAACTCTTGCTTCACCTCTTAGCAGGCCCGATAGTCATCATCCTCCATTAGAACTGCACCTCAATTATAAGTTACCTACTTTAACAGAAAAACCAGTCGAGAGACTGTGCTTTCATAAAACAGATTTTTCAAGCTGCATAAAACATATTGAAGAAATAAAATGGGATGAGCATGTTCAAAGTTTAGAATGCGATGAATTTGTACAACTTTTTTACAATACAATTCATGAGGCTATTGAGAAGTATACACCTAAGATACATCGTAGCAGTAGTAGAAATAATTATCCCGTATGGTTTTCTAAGGATCTCATTAGGCTTATCAAGAGTAAAGACAAATACCATAAACGTTTCAAAAAGCATAAAAATCCCCGAGACTATGATACATATTCCCTCCTACGATCAAGAACTAAGGATCTCATGAACCAATGTTTCAGAATTTACATTTCTAATATCGAAGCCGATTTAAATACAAATCTAAAATCTTTCTGGAGATACACTAAAGGTAAGAAAGTAACTAATGATATACCGAATGTCATGTATTACAATAATAATAAAGCAAATACCGGCCAAGATATTGTAGACCTGTTTGCGGATTATTTCTCATCTGTATATAGGACAAGCAATAATGATTCATATGAACCGAAATTTCCTAGGTCTAATGTATCAATTGCTTCTATCGACATTTCTATGGATGCAGTTCTAGACAAATTGAAGCGTGTTGATGTAAAGAAGTCTGCTGGTCCAGATGGTATACCACCAATTTTCCTAAAACTATGCGCAACGGCATTAGCCAAACCATTAACATTAATATTTAAAAAATCTTTGGTAGATGGAGTATTTCCTTCACTCTGGAAAATAGCCAAAATAACTCCCATATTCAAATCTGGGGATAAGAAGGATATTATAAACTACAGGTCGATTAGTGTTTTGAATTATTTTTCCAGGATTTTTGAGGGTCTTGTATACGAGCACATTTATAATCATATTAAACATAGACTTCACACTAGTCAACACGGATTTGTTTCGGGTCAATCAACCAATTCCAATCTTCTAGTATATACTAACTACTTATCTGAGTCTTTTAACAACAGTGGTCAGGTAGACACAGTTTACACGGATTTCTCTAAAGCGTTTGATCTGGTTGATCACAATATATTATTGAGAAAATTAGATCAATACGGTATACACGAAAGGTGCTGCTGAGGTGGTTAAAGTCATACCTGCTTAATCGTACTCAGTTGGTAGCATTGTATGGATATGATTCGAGGCCGTATGTATCATGCTCTGGTGTGCCACAGGGATCTAACTTGGGCCCACTTATGTTTTTGGTATTCGTAAATGACCTTTTGGAAACAATAGATTGCGAGTGTCTCGCGTATGCAGATGACATAAAGGTTTTCACTAGAGTTCATCATATTGCTGATTGTGAAAGATTGCAAAATGATCTAGATAAGATAAACAAATGGTGTCTAGAAAATAATATGTCACTAAATATTCACAAATGTTTAACTATTACATTTACCAAAAAAAGATGTCCAATATTGTATGAGTATAAAATTAATCAAAGTCCACTAAAACGAGTGTTTACGGTGCGAGATCTGGGAGTAATTTTTGATAGCGAACTTTCCTTTAAGAATCATTATGATCACATTATTAGTAAAGCCAAGAAAACTCTAGGCTTTGTGTCACGTATTGCGAAACCATTTAGAAATCCTAGATCCTGGATTATATTATACTTTTCATTGGTCCGTAGTACTTTAGAATACTGCTCATCTGTGTGGTCACCTATTTATCAGATTGATACAGATCGGATTGAGCAGGTTCAGCGCCGTTTTCTAAGAATTCTGTGTGGTAGACTCGGATTGCGACGCCGAATTCCTGAATACGAGGATCGACTGCTTAGATTTAATATGGAAAGCCTGGAATTCCGTAGACATACAACAGACTTATGCAATCTATACAAGATAGCGAACGGATATATGGGTTCACAGTTACTTGAAAAGTTGAGATTTAAGATACCAAATCGACCAGCCAGGTTTCCGCAACTATTCAGCATTCCACCTGTAAGGAATAATGTTGGAGGAAATAATCCCATGATAAGAATTTGTGATTTGTATAATAAAATGAATAATGGGATTGAACAAGATGTATTTGCGGATAGTTTGTTGAAATTTAAAAATGCGGTAGCACAACGCAACAAATAAATTGTATTCATTTCAAAACCACAATTATGTAAATTTTTTTTTTTTACTGTTTTGTTTAGTTTATTAGTATTTTTTATTTCTTTTTACTTCCTTTGTTTGCATGTACATTATCTTAATAAATGTTGTGTACAATCTTAGTTAGGATCTTAGAATTAAAATGATATTAGGTGTAAGTTCATATGTAATGTAATGTTCTAATTTCTGTGATTGTACCTTAATCAATAAAATAAAATAAAAAATAAAAATGTACTCGAAGATGTAAAATTTCATACAATTTTCATTGTTAGAAGTTTTTGGTCGTTAAACAGTGAGGTGCGAGTGTGAACAGTGTGAACTCAAAGTTATCATTCGCAACTACAATACCCTACACTGCGCGTGGCCCGACACGCACTTGGTCGGTTTTTTTTACTCGATACTCTTATGTTGTACTAGCTATTACCCGCGGCTTCGCCCGCGTAATTTATTGCCTATGTCCTTCTCGGTACCCTAACCTATATGCATACAAAATTTCATGATGATCGGTTCAGTAGATACGGCGTGAAAGCGTAACAATCAAACAAACAAACAAACTCACTTTCGCATTTATAATATTAGTTGGGATTTGGATAATGATAATGGTAAAAATCAGCCGAGTGCAAGTCGGACTTTTTTATGATGACTACGAGTAACATAGGTGGCTTTTGCGTGTCGAAAATGTTTAATCAAATCCCTTATGGCTTCAATCAAATTAGATCCTCACCTAAGAATCAACTTTGAACTAGAAAGACCAAAATCATAAATTTTGTCAGTGTTGCATGGCAAAATCACTGATACATGGCAAAATGCAGTTTATTACCATCAATGACTGGACTTTTTTTATTTTTCGATAATTCGCCAAAATTAAAAATAATCAGCATGTAACATTTTTATGTTTATCAGTATGAGCTTATCGTAAGGTCTTTGATTGCATTTTTATCAATCTTCTTTTTATAAATAGGGCTTCAAAGTTTATAAATAGTCGCATTGAGCGATTTTATGGTTATTAAAAGCATGTGGGGCATATTGGTGGTAAGTGTGTTTATAGGTCTGGTGACTGGACAGAATGGGGGGGAATCTTTTTTGGTAAACATAAGACAAGGACCAGTGCGAGGATACAAACAGCCTAACAGTGAAGTGTTCGCGTTCTATGGCATCCCTTATGCCACTGCCCCTACGGGGAGACTCAAGTTTATGGTAAATATATACATATCATTATCATATCAGCTTCTAGAAGAGAACCCTAACATTATACAGGCTGATTTTGAACATATTAGCTATATTTAATTCTCGAATGGAATTTAGAAATGCAAGAAAAAAAAAAGAAATCAATCGAAAAAAAAATTTGGCCCTCCATACAAAGTTGCTGATCAGCTGGGCGAATGTCTATGGGAAGTCTAATTTTATTTTTGGTTTTTCACCTTTTTTTCTTACAATTCATACAGTAATTATATACATACAGTATTCAATTAGGGATTCTGATTCCGAGATTTTAATATAGCTAATAGGTTCAAAATTAGCCTGTAAATACAAGTTTGAATGGATGTAACATACTTATAATTTATTAAAATATTTCAGCCACCCCTTCCTCCTCCAGAATGGACTGAACCTTTTGAAGCAGTGCAAAGAGATATAATTTGTATACAACCCTTAATTCCTGAAGCACAAGAGGATTGCTTGATAGCAAATATCTACGTTCCTGATAAGGATCAAACCAACCTCCCCGTTATGGTCACCGTTCATGGAGGAGCTTTTCAATACAGCTTTAGTACTAATAGAGAACCGATATCCATTGTGAATAATACTAATATGATTGTAGTGTCATTCAATTACCGTCTTGGAGCGCATGGTTTTCTATGCCTCGGCACAGAAGAAGTTCCCGGCAATGCCGGTATGAAAGATCAGGTGGCTCTGCTACGATGGGTACAAGAAAATATTGCTAGCTTCGGAGGGAATCCTAATGACGTCACTATCCAGGGCTGCAGCGCTGGTGGAGTCTCCGTTGGACTCTTAGCGTTATCACCGGTAACAGAAGGGCTGTTTCACAGAGTTATCGCAGGTAGTGGTGGTACTGCTGGGTCTTTTAGTATACAAGTAGACCCACTGGCAAATGCGAGAGAATACGCTAAAATACTTAACTTTACCGATGTGGACAACATAGAAGCTTTAGAAGAGTTTTACAAAACTGCTTCGTACGAAACTTTAGTATCTCGTCATGATTTAGTGAATGGAAGACCTGATTCAACAGTGTGGTTCACGCCGTGCATAGAAGTTGACCTCGGGGCTGAGAGGTTTCTCGACGACGCTCCTGTTAATATAATGAAAAATCAAAACCTTACAAGATATCCAATGTTATATGGATACGCGAATATGGAAGGCTTAATGCGAATCTCCCGGTTTGATACATGGAAAGATATGATGAACGAAAGATTTTCAGACTTTTTGCCAGCAGACCTAGAATTCAATTCAGATGAAGAAAGAGAAGAGGTTGCTGCTATTGTCAAACAGTTTTACTTTGGCAATGAACCTGTTAGCGAAAGTAATGTTTTGGCTTATATAGACTTTTTTTCGGATGTCTTATTTGCATATTCAATGCTTCGATCCGTAAGTCTACATTCTGAATTTGGTAATAATCCAATATATTTATATGAATATTCATTCACGGATGAAAACACTCCGTTTGTGCTCAATACGACAGAAAGTGGTGCTGATCATTGTGACCAGACCAGGGCTGTCATGGATCAAAGCAATACTGAATTCACAGAGGAATATATTGCAATGAAAGAAACAATGAGAGAATTCTACACAAATTTCGTTACAACAGGGTAAGTAATTCTCATAAATCAAACATGAAGGTATGTTGCTTGGCCATGTTCGTCTGTTTTTGTTTAGTTCAGAAGCTATTTATCACTAGAAAGCTGTAATTTGGCATTGGTGTCACTTTCATCTGATCAGAGCAAATTTAAAAGATAAGCAGAGAAATGTATGCCACTATTGGTTCTTTTAGCCATTTGCGTAACTTCTTGCCTTCTGACACTAAAATTGCGCTCGCTCAATCACTTCTTCCTTCAATTGAGCGAGCGCAATTTTAGCGTCAGAAGGCAAGAAGTTCGTATTGAATGTAGTCACATTGATACGGTCGAATATGTGTACCTATAGGTACTATTGATATCACTGAAGAACAATGAACAAACTTGAGCGTCTCCAGAATCTCTCCAATCGATTTTTATTTGGACTTCGTTTTTGATCATGTTATCTTTCGTTTTCAACTCAAGTGCTTCCCGATCCGACTTCGTCAAAATGTGCGTATTGCGACCAGAAGGGTTTAAATTTTTGTTTAATTTTCATTCTCCGAGTTAGTTTTGATTTTCTCAGTGATGTTGATGGTCACGGTTTGCGTAGAACTGTTTCTCTCGCGCTAAAAACGCCTGCTTAAAAGTCTATTTTGCAAAGTCCTTTTATGTTAATTTGATCGAAATTTGCACTTTAATTCTACGACGAGCTTCGTGGCGCAGCGGTCAACATGCCTGCTTGTGACGCGGATGGTCCCGGAGTAGATACCCGGTCAGGTCAAGATGAAAATGAACTTTTTCAGATTAACCTATGTCTTGGATGTTTATCTATATAAGTATCTATTATGAAATATAGTATCATTGAGTTAGTATCCCATAATACAAGTCTTGAACTTATTTGGGGCTAGCTCAATCAGTGCGATGTATCCGTATATATGTATTTATTTATATTTAATTTATTTATTTAATTAGGCAAGGTAAGTCTTTCCAAGTGAACTAGCACGAAAATGACCCGGTGCAAAATTTTATTGCACCGGGTCATTTAGTCAGTTGAGGCTTGACGGTTCAATGTAAACACGTTCAGATGTGAGAGACACCCAGATATAGCCAAAGAGACCCAACAAAAACAACTACCTTCAGAGATATCTAAATGTTATAAATAATGAATTTTGTAATTTCAGAGTGCCAGTTCCTGAGGGCTCATCTTTACCTGCTTGGCCTCCCACCAACGCCCAGCGAAGCCCTCACATGTCCATTGGATCTACCTTGCAGCTGCTGGGCCCTTTATCCCAGAGGAGAGCTGAATTTTGGGACAACATATACGACCGGTATTATCGGATGCCCATTCCACCTACGCGTGGTTCTGCATTTAGGCAATTGTTAAGCTCGTATGTTATTATTGTACTGGCGACGATAATTTTGATATTATAATTTGTTGATCAGTATCATCTTAAGATTTAGAAATAGGCCAGAGACGAAAGAAGTACGGCGTTTATTGTACAAAAGAATTTCTACTGTGATCGATGTGTGCACTTTTTAATTTTGATCAATAAAGTGCATATATCGATTTGAATTTTTTGATATTTGTGCACAGATTTGACGAATAAAATTACCCACCTAATTATTCGTGACAGTGTTTTTCTTACAATCTTTTATTGCAACTTATTGGATAGCTAAAAGAGTAGAGAAGTTGTTAATGTCATCTGCACGCTAAGTTGCTTACCTTTATTTTTCATTAGAGAGACAAAGCAAGTTTATAGCGGTTAGAAACAATTAAGAAACAAGTAGTTCTTTATAAGGTTATCATAGTTATCTTGTTCAAGTTTATAAATAGTTTTTTTCACAAAATATTAGTATACTTGGTTTACTTATTAATTAATTTTAACACAAAACCAGGAAAAAGAATAAGCTCAGTTGCTAAAATTAGTAACTAATAATAGTAAGTATGTAATACTTTATTGTAAACCAAAATATACAAATAATTTACAGAACTTAACTAAGACTTATGTATAATGGGCGGTCTTATTGCTAAAAGCAATTTCTTCTAGACAACCGGTGAATGAGGACAAAAGTACTGTAAGTAATGTTAACGAACGGGGTGTACGTAAAATACGCCCCGAAACCTGAGTAAGATTGACTTTTTCTTATAAAAACTTAATGTCTAATATTTGGAAAACCATTTATTATTGGATAAGGTAATATGGGTTTAAACTGTTTGTTTTGGTCAAAACGATCACCTAATAACGGATTTAGGGCGATTAACCAATAATCCTATATTATCTTGGCAGGCACTCTTCAGAATCACTCTTATTGATTATATGCTTTAATACTGGTCTGAGAGAAAAGAAAACACGTAGAATGTACCAGCTGCTTCTCTTCCCGCGCAGATCGTAAAAACCGATCTAGGGAATGTGAGTCAGGAATCATGTCAATGCGGCTAGCATTCCGTTCTCACCTACAAGACCTGAGCTCTGTTTACCCCGCAAGGGAGAAAGACGTGATAGAATGTATGTATGTACTGTTATTGAAGCTAGTACAAAAATGAATGAATATTCTTTTTTAAACAAGCTTTATTATGTACTAGCTGATGCCCGCAACTTCGTTCGCGTGGACTATATGGCTCCGGCGTATTATACGAACTAAACATATATAAGAAAATACTTGTAGCAGTATTATAAAATTGGCTACTTGACTAAAAAAATTTTCGTGTCGCTATGAAAAGACCTGCCAAAAATAAACACAATAGTGACCGAAATACATTTCTAAACAAAAAACTCTTTCAGATATAGAAGTTTTAAAGACACATATTTTTAGACGTTAATTTTAGACGTGAAAACGCGCCGCTGAAATGCCTACATATTTGTGACGTCACAACTTTGTATTTTGTATGGGCGGCGTGAGAACTTTGTTTGGTAGCTATACGAAATATTACGTTTGTGGTAATGGTTTCATAATAAAAGTTGCTATAAATGTAGCGGCCTACAATACAGTATAAGTGAAATTTAAGATTTTCATACTTTTAAAATGGTCCTATTCACCCAACTTTAAAGAAGTGTTTTTTATAGTGTTTTTAGATAGAAATTAGTATCATTGTAAACAAATTTTATATAATCTTAACATTAGGCAAATACCGAATTGTACGGCATTGCATTGGCTGCTGCTAAATACTGGAGGGATAAAATATAGGATTCTTTTAGACTTTTTGAGCCACCGACACGATAAGAAGAAGACTATTAGTTAGCTCCAAGTGACCTTGCGCTACTTCACCAAACTTTGAGGTATGGGCAGATAGTGCCTTCAACCTATCGCACATCTCCAAAGGGCTTTCGGGAGGGACGGAACTCAGCTTAAGGTGTTGCCTGTGTGTTCAAGGCTTGGAGAGACAGCAAACTCTCATGTTTTGCCGTATGGGCTGAAAAGTACATTGCCAAAAGGGGGACCGCTGGGCGGTCACCAGTAACATGAGCTTATCGTACTCTACGTACTCTATCCCAGAGTGACTCTGTAAAATTGTCGATATAAAATTTAACATGGTACCTACTTAGTGTATCAGAACACAGAACTGTGTTCTGTGTGTCAGATGTTCAAAATATTCAATTTTTTCACCTCAACAAAAAATACTAATCAGGCTGAACAACTTTTGCTACAGCGTCATTTTTATATTTCCTATAGTTTACCTGGACCAATATAATAAATAATAATAAATAAATATATACGGACAAATCACACAGATTGAGCTAGCCCCAAAGTAAGTTCTTATGACAGACTTGTGTTATGGGATACTAACTCAACGATACTATATTTTATAACAAATACATATATAGATAAACATCCAAGACCCAGGTCAATCTGAAAAAGATCGTTTTCCATCTTGACCTGACCGGGGATCGAACCCGGGACCATCCGTGTCGCAGGCAGGCGTGATGACCGCTGCGCCACGGAGCTCGTATATGTATCGTAATATGGTTCTGCGTCAGGTATTCCAAATCTTCAAATTAAATACCTCAACAAAAAATGCTCATCAGGTTGAATAACTTTTGCTAAGGCGTCATTTATATATTTCTTATAGTTTACCTGGACCCTTATGGATCTGCATGAGGTGTTCCAAATCTCTGATTTTTTGTGCCTCAAAAAAATGCTCATCAGGCTTAACAAATTTTGCTAAGGCTCCACTTTTATATTTCTTATAGTTCAGTTGGATAATTATGATGCTGCATCAGGTGTTCCAATTTTCAAAATCATTTCTACCTTATATGTTGCCCCGGTTTAATAGCTATATAACAAAAAAAGTTTCATTAAAAACCGTCCCATATTTCCAGAGATAAACGTGATCTTACATACATACAGACAGACAGACAGACAGACAAGAAATTCTAAAAATTTTTTTTTGCTTTCTATCATTCTTTTTTAGTGTCCCTCTATCCGTTACTCCTATATACAAGTAAAGTACCTGATGGTTAGATCAAGTACCTGATGGTAAGTGATCACCGCTGCTCATGGACAACTGCAACACCAGGGGTGTAACAAGAGTGTTGCCGTCCTTTATTTTTGGGGGGATGGACCTCCGGCTCTCTCACTCACCGAACAAGGCATAGAAGCGGTAAGCTACGACTCAAACGACAATTTTCTGAGAGAGTGTGGTTTTTTCCCGAACGAGCTGGCGCATTCATGCTACTAGCAATAGTGAATTTTGCCGGTAGCGTGGCTCTACCACAACTGAGTATAAATAACTTAGAAATCATGCAAAACCGTTTTCTAGGTAACCCACCATCACGCTTAACATAACCATTGGTTATTATATGACCCTAAGCTCTGCATACCCCCTTAGGCATAGATAAAGCAATACCTACCTACTTAATTCAATATGTTTGTTTCAGTGCATACCTATACATAAAGTATATTCTATTCTATTCTATTCTACCTAACATAGCATCCACTATTTGCAAACAAGACCATTTTTCGTATGTAAAAATATGAGAACATAGTAATGAATCATTTTTTTGTGACTTTAAAAAGGAAGGATTTTTTTTTTAAAAAGATTAGGTACGTAAGACATTACTTATGTAGTCTTTTAATTTTTTTGTGTTGTCATGTCATGATATGACAACCGCACACGGCACACAACTCAGTTATAGTTCTGTGGCACACAACAAGGGCACATATATGATGTCTTGAGTGTTACCAACCCTTAAAAATATTTATTCCTGAAGTCCAAGTTTGAAACTCCTAAAATTGTTTCAAAATAAGTTTACTAGAGACTAAGTGTCTAAAAAATTATATTGAATAATAAGTTGATTATTCTAAATTTGCAGTGTTTTTGGCTCTTTTTTATTTAAATAGTAAATATTTTAATTACTTGTTGAATAATTATGAGAATATATAATAATTGAAAAGCGTTAAAGTTCTTTTTGTTATTGTTTATTTATTTATACTTTATTAATACTTCAACTACAATAGTATATACTTTTTAATAGTAATACATGTTACTTATATTAAATAAACTAAAAAAAATATGTCCAAAATTTCGGGGAACACCCTAAGTTGGGAACACTGTATGATATACCGTTTGTCGCGTGCGACTGCGATAATATAGTGAGATAGTGTAGTGCACAGAGTACTTTTAAAGTGTAATATAAATAGCTTTATGTTATCATAACAGTATTGTAAAAATACCTATAGGTATGATAAGTTAACAGATTCAACATGTGAGGTTTATGGCATAATGGCATACCTACCTGAATTTCAAACTCCCAAATATCAATATTGTAAGCATATGGCGGTCAAATCTAGATTCAATAAATAATAAATAAAGAAAATCATTTTTTCATGCAATTCAAGGTAGGTATGTAAAACAAACTCCTTTTAGATGTAAATGAGCACTATAATTGAAATATTTATTTTTACGGAGTGTGCATCAATAATAACAAAGAATAAAAATTTAATTGTAAATCAGAGACGTTTTTCAGTTTCTAAGAAAAAAAAAAGTTTGTCTAAAAAATATATAAAAAGTTTAAGGTTTAAAGCCATTTTTTTATTACTTTGCCATTCTGTTACTCTTTCTCATCTCGGTCCTATCCTTGAAATACATACATACCTACAGCCACGTGTAGCCACGATAAACCGTTAACACATACTAGGGCTGCCTGCCTAAAGTATTTAGAATTCATTTACGTACGTGCGGTATATTTTTTTATAAAAGTAAACACTTTTATAAAAAAAATACCGCAGTTTAATTAAGAAGACTTTTAAAGATTTTTTTAATAAAAAAATAAATAAATTTGTTGTAAACGAAAAAGGAAGCATGTCCGCTTGTCCGTGAGTACAGAGAGATATGCACGCAAAGAACTATCAAAAAAGCGTAAAGCGTAAAAATAAAAATATATTGTGTTTATATTCTTCCACAATCGACTCTTCTTGCTTTTTTTTAAATAAGGCACCTATATTTAATCCTTAAACAGAATAATAACAAAAAAATCTGTCACCTACTTTGGTAACAGATATCTAACGTTACCTACTACTTAGAGTAGCTATCAATACTCTAAGCGTTCATAACTTAATAAAGAAAGTAAAAATTCGCGTGTTATTTTTCTTTTTAATTGGCAAGCCAAAATGAACTGTTTTAACCTGTTTAGGAAAATAATAAAAATTAAAAACTGGAGAAAATATTTCTGACGAAAAAAAAAATGTCTTATCAAATTAGTGATGCGGTGTGGTTCCCGGCAGAGTAGAATAGACTATATAACACTCCAAGTCTTCCCGTGGATGTCGTAGGAGGCGACTTACGAGTAGGGAACATAAGCGAAACAAAGCTTATAAACATCAAAGAGACCTCTCCAACCCGTCTGGCCAGCGTGGAGAGTGTAGGCAAAATCCTGTGACTGCTCTGGCTAATACATGGGTCTGGTAGTACAGAGAGGGTCATGTTCGTACAGTGGAGACTAAAAAAAGACCTGATGATGATGATGATGAGTCACAACACAACACAAAAATGATGCGCTTCACAAGTTTCGCACTCAGGCGCTGCCGGGGGTCGGCGCCACCCTATTTACGAGGTTGAGATAATATATCAGTATTTTCTGACATTCTTAAGTGCTACTTCAGTTAGAAACTGAGCAGCTAGCACTTGAGAATGTATTGTTTTCATGACTTTCATTTGTGAAAAATATTACTTATCACGAATAAAATATGTTCGTTAAACAAGGAAAAACTAAATTATTTTCTTATGAATCATTGGTATCGATATTAGTTGGTTACTCTTTCAGTTATTTTTGACATTTTTGAACTCAATTTAACCATATGACATCATTTATGTAATATTCAATTGATCATAACATTGAATTAGGACAATGTATACTCAGTCCACATATCTAGTTTTTAAGGATATTTATAATTTGTAAGTTGACGAGATACTTAATGCGCTGTGCAGTTTGTTGCCGCTTCTTCTGCACTCCGCTTTGGAAGCGGCGTTAAACTAAGCCATAAGTAAATTACTGACGTCAACAAGTTTAATTTGTAAATTATATATATGTTAGTAGGTATATATCTGTAAAATTATTTAGAAGAAACTTTGTAGTAGATACTTGGTTAAATTAAAACATCTATGATGATAATACAAAGCTGTTTCAGAGGTGATACTATTATAAAAGTCGAAACCTATGACTAGGTATTTGTTTTTAAATTGATGAAACCGATCACTGTTGCAAACTTAGTCTCATACAGTCATTTAAACAAGTTGCGTGTGAAAAGTCTTCCTTTAAAGAATTGCCTAAGTGATCTAAGCACAAGATGGTAGATCTTTTTTGACAGCTTATCATTTGTAGAGGATATGCATAACTCCATAAGGGTCAGTCTCGTTTGGACAACTTTTCGTTTCGTAAACCTCATTAAATACCTACGAAAAAGTAGCGTTTCGTACTTAACCTTTTTAATCTTTCAAACATTTAATGGCGTCTTGACAACCTTGATTTTAATAACTATTTTTAGGGCTCCGTAGTAAACAAGGAACCCTTATAGTTTCGCCATGTCTGTCTGTCCGTCTGTCTGTCTGTCTGCCTGTCTGTCTGTCTGTCTGTCTGTCTGTCCGTCCGCGGTTTTACTCAGAAACTATAAGTACTAGAAAGCTGTAAGGCCAAAAAGTGGTAGAAAAAAATCTTAAAAAAATTTTTTTTAAGGCTAGCTTCCATACATGTAAGAAGGGAGTAATTTTATATTTTCCCTAAAAACCCATCATGTGGGGTATTGTTAAATAGGTCTTTAAAAAATATTTTGAGGTTGAGAACATCATTTTTCGATTTAGGGATCTGTTTCTGAAACATTTGGTTTTAAAGTGCAAATTTTTGTTACAGGTAAGTGTCCCCCCCTCTATCTGCTAATCGGTTATATATGGATACGTGAAAAAAAATTACAGCATTAGTAAATATAACGAAATTGAAAGGAAAACTATCTGAGCTAAGTACGAAAACCAACTTATTGAAATAAAGCACTTTTTCATAAACCGCAAAAATAACTTTGTCATTCATACAAATACTATGAAAAACAAACTTATCTTTGCTGGCAAAAAATTATAGAGGTTTTTGGCTAGTCTAAGCTCTTCTGCGGAACCCTTCATGGGCGAGCTCAACTCACACTTGGCGAATTTTTTGAAAATTGATTATTTAGCCCATTTTAATTTCTAATTTGTTTCTGTGTGATTTGTCCGTATATATTTATTTATTAATTGTATTTGAACCCATGTATCTTCTTATGTAAGTAAAAACAAACAGAAACAGATGTGTGGATTCATATTTAAGTCTTATGTAGAGAGCTTATATATCGGTATTGCAAGTGAAACCACACAGTAAGTCTTTTCAGAATTAAGTTCACTTTCTTTTACAAAAAAAAAAGTTAATAAGTCTATTGAGTCTATAATTTAAGTGCATCTTATAACCTGCCATAGGGTAAAACCCGTTATTAATTAATATTTACAATTAGTTCATAATTTTGAGGATTACAATTTTCAAATATTAATCTCAACTACTCAAGCCAAACGACACTAAATACTAATGTTTTTGAAGGTTGTTATGCCGTGTGGTCCCCGGCAGAGTAGAATAGGACCACTCCAAGTCATCCTGTGGATGTCGTAAAAAGCGACTAAGGATAAACAAGCTAAATAAAGCTTCTAAACATCAAAGAGACCTCTCCAACCCGTCTGGCCAGCGTGGAGAGTGTAGGCCAAATCCTCTAACTACTCAAGCTAATATATGGCTCTGGTAGTACAGAGAGGGTCGTGCTCCTGCAGTGGAGACTAGAAAGACCTGATGATGATGATGATGATGATGAAGGTTGTCCAAACTCTACTAAATGTATGAAAAATGTAAAGGTTACGAAACGCCGTTTGTAGGTATTTGATATATAATAATTTAAAAGGTTTACAAAACGAAAAGTTATACAAACGAGACTGATCCCTCCATACAGACCACACACAAGGTATCCATGGCACGTGACAAAAAATAAATACTTGAGATGTTCCTCTTAAGATTAGCTTATCGAGACTTCTTTATCACATTACGATCGATTGTCTTGTTATTAATCAACTGCATTCAAAGTTTATAAATATTCGATTTCTTTCGATGTTTGAATTATTTGAACAATGTTGGGCATATTGGTTCTATGTGTATTGGTTGGTCTGGTGACGGCGCAGAGTGGGGGGGAATCTCTTCTGGTAAACATAAGACAAGGACCGGTGCGGGGGTACAAGCAGCCCAACAGTGAGGTTTTCGTGTTCTATGGCATCCCTTACGCAACTGCCCCTACGGGAAGACAAAAGTTTATGGTAAATATATGTGTGAATGTGGTATGTCTTTAGATTAATTGATGGTTTGAAACAAACGTTATAGAATATAATTTTTCATTTGTGGCGATATAAATCTTGAAAGTGGTAAAATCTTCAACTGCTAGCTGAGCCAATTTGAATACAGTTTTCAGTTAGGTATCTGGACGTAATTTTATTTTATTGTGCGATACTTACACAGCAGATCGAGAAAATTCATCAAAATTCAATTTTGATGAATTTTAGTTACTTTTAGGGTTCCGTACAAAAAATGAAAAACGGAACCCTTATAGGATCACTCGAGCGTCTGCCTGTCCGTCCGTCCGTCTGTCACAGTCGATTTTCTCCGAATCTACTGAACCAAATTAAATGAAATTTGGTAAGATGGTGTAAACCTATGACCCAAACACGGATGTGCAAAGTAATCCAAAGGGTCCAAATAGAAAATGTTAAAAAAAGTTTTGCAAACCTTACCGTGTTATATATCAAATGAAAGGGCTTGTTATGAGGATCTCAAAAATATTTTTTTTTGTTCGGGAAAAGTCAATACTTTTGATTTTATTCACGAAAGAAGGCAAAATTTGACCATTCTCCCCCTCCCTGATCTCCGAAACTACTGGGCCTAAAATTTCGAAAAAATTACAATATATAGTTGATTGCTTGAAGATTACAGGAAAAATAATAAGAATTCTATCAGTGGAAAATAAAGTGGTAAACTCACTATTATAAGTTCACCTAGGGAAATAGTTCACTAAAACACCACTAGATAGCGCTAGTCAATTGAATAAAACATTTTTGTACATTGTGTTCACGAAGCATATTGTACGGAACCCTCATTGCGCGAGTTTGACTCACACTTGGCCGGTTTTTTTACACTTAGATACGAATATAAAAAAAGAGTGCGGTCAGGGGCCCCCGCCAAGGATAAGGTTTTTACGCTTTCTCTTCAACTCATAATTTTATTCGATATTACATATGTATACCTTGTTTCTTTTTAAATTATTTGACTAGTTATTTTAACCGTCTTAAAATAGATGGAGAATTTATATATTTGAGTTATTTACATAAAAAGCGATATATCAACAATAATAAAAAAATCATATAAACTATACCTAATTATATTAATAAAACAGGAAAAAAATATATGTCATGTTAGAAGATAAAATATTTTGTTCCACGTAGTATATATATCTCCATGTTCTGTCGTCTTTTCCACGACAGTCTGGAACAGGCTAAACAATTTTTTAAGGGTCCTTCTTCTTCAAATCGATTTTATCTGGCCAGGCCACAGTTCATCCTAATACCTACGCCACGATGACAAAATCTTATGGAAAATATTACAAAGAAGATTTGTTTTAAGAACTATCATGCTGTTGATCTTACATATTTTTGTTCAGCTGCAATAAAAAACAATATTTATAGAAATATGGTCCAAAAAATCAAAGGGCGACCGTTAAAATCAAATTACGAAAAAATTCTTCGTGGACTAATTTTTAAAATAATAATAGGTCTAAAAAACCAAGTGCGCAAAGTTTCAAACAAAATAAACCGCGAAACTTAGCGCAAGCTCCAACTAGAATACTCAACAAAAAGTTTCGTGATCAAAAAAGACGCACAGAGACATCTTCAACTCTCGGCCACATTGCTTTGGCGATATCGCCATCCAATTATGTTATACTCAATTACTCATACGCAATAGCAAGCGGGTTGGTTAGCGCAGTTTGTTCGGCTTATATTGGTTCCAACGCTGCTGTTTGCTCGTTTCACTTGCACAAATATGGTTATGATAACGTGATATTACTTATGTTTCAGCCTCCCCTTCCACCTCCAGAATGGACCGAACCCTTAGAAGCAGTGCAAAAAGATATTATTTGCATACAGTTGGGTTATCCTGAAACTCGAGAAGACTGCTTGGTAGCTAATATCTACGTTCCTGATACAGATCAGACCAATCTTCCTGTTGTGGTCACCGTTCATGGAGGTGCTTTTCAATCAAAATTTGGCGCTAGTACAGAACGAATATCCATCGTAAATAATACTAATATTATTGCGGTGACGTTCAATTACCGTCTTGGAGTGCATGGTTTTCTATGCCTTGGCACAGAAGAAGTTCCAGGAAATGCCGGTATGAAAGATCAGGTGGCTCTGCTTCGATGGGTACAAGAAAACATTGCTAGGTTTGGAGGGAATCCTAATGACGTCACCATTGAAGGATGTAGCGCTGGGGGAGTCTCCGTTGGACTGTTATCGTTATCACCAATAACAGAAGGGCTGTTCCATAGAGTTATCGAAGCTAGTGGTGGGACCACTGTGTCTTTTGGTGTGCAAGTTGACCCGCTAGGAGAGGCGAAAGATTACGCTAAGGTTCTTCACTTCGATAACGTAGACGATCTAGAAGCTTTAGAAGAGTTTTACAAAACTGCTTCGTATGAAACTTTACTCTCCCGTTTTGATGTAATTAAGGGAAGACCTGACTCGTATGTGTTGTTTGTGCCTTGTGTAGAAGCTGACGTCGGGGCCGAGAGGTTTCTCGACGATGCTCCAATTAATATACTTAAGCGACAAAATCTCACAAGATATCCAATGTTGTATGGATTCACGAATATGGAAGGGATAATGAATATGGAATATTTTGATACATGGAAAGATCTGATGAACGAAAAGTTTTCGGACTTTTTACCAGTCGATCTAGAGTTCAAATCTGATGAAGAAAAAGAAGAGGTTGCTGCTGTAGTCAAACAATTTTACTTCGGGGACGAAGCTGTTAGTGAAAATAACGTTTTGGGTTTTGTAGACTATTTTACAGATGCCATATTTGCATATGCAATGCTTCGAACCGTAAGTTTGCATTCTGAATTTGACAATAATCCAATATATTTATATGAATATTCATTCACGGATGAAAACACTTCGTTTGTGCTTAATACGACAATACGTGGTGCTACTCACTGTGCCCAGACCAATGCTGTCAAAGATGAGAGCAACACTTATTTCTCAGAGGAATATATTGCAATGAAAGAAACAATGAGAGAACTCTACACAAACTTTGTGACTACAGGGTAAGTTACATGTTATTATTTTTGGTAAATCAAATTCTTACGTATTTGTTGCCTTATTTTGATTATTTGGTTTATTATAATACGAATTAGCATAACTGTTGCGGTACACAAAAACGTCTTTGGCATCAGATATTGAAATTGCATTCAAGCACGTAGTAAAGTTTTGTCGTAAGTTTGGTGCGGTATAATTAAAATTAGTGGTTTTGTGAGTTGTAGACCTCGCGAGTTATCACAGCGAATTCACCGTATAGTGACTTAGCACGAACCTTATATTTATTTGTTTCCACTGACGTTTCAATGGAGTTACATCCATCGTGGTAGCAGTGAGACTATATAACTCCATTGAATCGACAGTGTTAACGTTTTAAAAAATTTGCAATGCAAACTCACCGTGGTCCTAAACCCCATGGATCCATTTAAAAAATTGGCAAAAACTGAAATTCTCCATTAATTCTCATATCAATAGGTATATTTTGTAACTGCTCAAACAAAATATAACGAAAATCGGTTGGGAGATGGATCCTGTAGAGGAGAATAGCCGGTTACTGCGGGCTTTATAGCTTAATGAAGTCATTATAATGTTTATAAAAAGCAAAAGCATATAGTGTAATTTATAAAGCATAATTTTTTGTTCGTGTAAAAGAGCGGAATTTCTGAGGCCGTTACATTATTTTTTGTGCTTTAAGTTATAAGGGCCACCTCTAAACCGTACAGCGGAAGGGGGAGACAGATGAAATTATGTACTAGTTATAAAAAAAAACGGGATTTTCATCAAAAGAAATAATTTTTGCTCAAGCTAAAACGAGGACTTTTCGCGCTTATTGAGACTAATGTAGAGAAGTCAATAACAATCAAAAACTATTTAGCCAAAAAGGCTTGACAAAAATTACATAAGATGGAGGTTAGCAGAGAGTTAGTAAAACAGAGAAGGAAGTTTCAGAATATACTTTGCTATTTCAGAGTGCCAGTTCCTGAAGGGTCATCTTTACCGGCCTGGCCGCCCACCAATGCCCAGGGAAGCCCTCACATGTCAATTGGATCTTCCTTGCAGCTGCAGCTGGGCCCATTGTCACAGAAACGTGCTGAATTTTGGGACAGCATATATAACAAGTATTATCGAATGCCTATTCCACCTAAGAGTAACTAGTTCTGCATTTAATTCGTTAGGCCCTGGCTGTATTGACATTGATAAGTTATGCACCTAGTGTGCATCACAATGTGAAGTTTCTCCACACACAGCGTACGAAGATATGATGTCTTCATCAAGTAAAACTGAAACAATATTTTTAATTATTTTTATACTATACCTACTATATGTAAGAAAGGAATAGAATGCATTTAATTTCATCTAAATAGCTCTTGTTAATTCAAGACAACATCATCTCCGAGCGCATTCCCGGTTGGATCCTCTGCGGTTACGTTTGGATATTCAAGTTAATATTGGGCGTTTATATGATCGTATATTTTGCATAAAATAATTTATACTTGAACTTTTTTATATGAGTTATCAATCTGCCTGTCTCATAGTCACATATTACTTAGTCTCATTCCTGACTTTGATCATAAGAACTTAAGAGGACATAGTTGCTTTTGGAAAAATAATAATAAGTATTTAAAAACACATATTTTTCTTCGTAATATCTTTTTGAAGACCTTGGTCCTTACGACCCTTTCCTGCACCTAGGGTTACCATTTTGGAAATTGAAAAGTTCTGACAAAAAGCCTGTCATTTCTATGTAAGTCCGGATTTTTTGTCACGAAATGAAAACATCACCTTCTTAGTTATATAGTTAAGGTATTTTTTACTTTTTGATTTTTCTTAATATAAAATTTATTGTACGATCTCTAAAGTTGATTGATATAAAACTTTTATATTGTGTTTTTAGACCAATGAGAAGTTTCATAATGATAAATGACTTATTTAATATTACTTTAACAGTTGTTTTATTACACATATCCCGATCATTAACATATTGTCCGGAATTTGTGTGTATTGTACACACAAATTCCGGACAATACAAAGTCCGGACTAGAGTCTAATAGTCTGGTCATGTCCGGTCCGGACTAATCCGGATGGTTTGTTATATATAGTATATTGTCTGTTAACAACATTTCTGTTTTTTGTAAAAAATGTTTACATGTAAGTAAAAATATTTCTTTCGTCACTAAATTGCTGGTGGTGTAACACAGGTTCAGAATCAACCTACAAACAATATTAACAAAATCCCTTTTATATTATAAAATTATGAAATCATTATTAATTTTACAAACATTAAACATATAGAGCATGGGATATATAGACTACTAGTAGATTTTCATGAAATAAAGTTTCGCATTTAAAAACTGCTTACTTCAGTGAAATTTTTATTTAGGTAAGTATTTTTTTTATGGTTGATGTAGGGATGTACTATTGAAGAACCGAGGCGTTTAGATATATTAAAAGAAACAAATCTGATGCACCTTAGATCACTCTTGCTGTTACCAATTGGCTCAAAAAAGCAAAAATTAAAATGTAGTCATCATTACTTAGCCATGTGGTTCCCGGCAGAGTAGAATAGAACCACGCCAAGTTCTCCCGTGGATTTCGTAGAAGGTGACTTAGGAAACAAGCTAAACAAAGCATATACACATCAAGGAGTCCTCTCCAACCCGTCTGGCTAGCGAGAGTTTAGGCCAAATCCTCTGACTGCTCCGGTTAATATATGGCTCTGGTAGTACAGCGAGGGTCGTGTTCCAGCAGTGGTCGTGCTCCAGCACTGGATGAGATGACAGACTAACAGAGACCTGATGATGATGATGATCCATTACTTACGACTTTTTTTGACATCTCCGGTCCAGAAGCCGCAAGATCCAAAACCACAATTAGAACGGTGAGGTTTAATGATCAGAGAATATTCTGATTTTATAAAAGAAATGGTAAGCAAACCCATTTATTTCATTAATTGAAATTTATGACTCATCTCAAATTTAAAACAAAAATTTGAAGTCCTAGCATCACAACTAATTATAACTAGATTTTGGTCTGACGACTGCTGTTAAAATATTTATAAAAAGAAGTCTAGGGTGACTATACTAGAAAAAGTCTCGCTGGTTAATGGTAGTGATCAAGTAAATAATAAATCAAGCTGGCATCTTCACAGCAATCATCAGCAGATATATGTTCGGTGCCAATTTTGAGTACTTACCTAAATCAATCTATATATTCAGGTAGGAACCGTAAGACCTATGGAATAAGTCATCCAAATTGGAGAGAACGTAAAGAAAGACATAATACGCAGCCTATTAACTTTCGAGTAAAAAAAATATTAATAAACGTCCTCGATAAGCATGTGCTGTTTGTTTGTTTGTTATCGTTTTTTCAGTTATATGGTAGTTTGGATGAGTATGCCCGTAGCACATTGGATCAGCTGACGTGCTTGACGGTCGTGAGATCAATTCACCAATTCCGCCCATCAACTTTTTAATGAAGTTTTCGTTCGCTCTTGCCTTGCATCAGTTCTTATTTATGATATTTGAGGCGATGTTTTCAACTTTCTGGGGTCTGGGACGTACTACAGTAGTTGATGCTAGGTTTGCCGCTGACTGTTGTAATTCGTAATTCCCTACTACCATCCTTATTTCATCAAGTGTCACCACTAATGCTATGATTTCTATTCCGCACATCCATCCATCTGGCACCAAATTTTGGTAAAACTCATGTTCGCAAAAAAAAAAATCCGGTGACAAGATATGTATGATACAGGTTGCAACACAACGCTAACCGTATAATCTAAGATAGCTCTCAACCTGATCGGCAATAAAAAAATAAGCAACGTTTTTCTAAACTCAAGTTCAAATTGACAAACGAGCTACTATAGAAACTATAATATCTTCTTACGAGTTAATATTGATTTTACCGCATCATTACCAAACAAGCCGTTTATGGTTCTTTTTTTGTTAAGCTTCATGTAATCTATACTCACAAACAACACAACCCAAAGACAACGCTTAGAAGAACTTTCCTACGGAAACTATAGAGACGACGTATGGATTTAGCCTACAAGGGATGATTCAACCCACTGTTTCCTATTCTCATTCCCCATCAATAATTTTAAAGGCCGATATAAGTTCAAACTACGCGGAAAGAGGGGAGGAGGGCCCGATTCTCTCCCTATGCACCAGGGCTTTGCCCCCCTAGCTACGCCACTGTTCTGAACCCGCTAGCAACATTTAAACATCGGAATCACACAATTTTAAGAAAAAAAATGGGCCTTCTCTAATTCTACGATGACCTGCTCGAATTTAAATTTTTGCCTCATTTTTGTATTAAGGGGTTTTGATTTTGAATCATTATCAGACAATAATATTGATGTATTACTCATACATCGTCAAGAAGTTGGATAAGGTTTTCATGTACCCATGTGCTCTTAGAACATAACAGATTAGGTCACTTAGTGATATCATTTCAGTCAATTACTGCGTAGCAAATCCAGTGCGGCTTCACAGGCATGGCAAAGCTGTCGTGTCTCTGGCTCTTAGGGAGCGTGTTACTGGCCACTATTGAAGCCAGTGACCATGGCCCCCAAACGCGGAAGGTGGTCATCGACCAAGGTCCCGTAATTGGTCATAAAGATAACCACGACAATTACGTTTTCTACGATATACCTTATGCAATAGCGCCGACAGGAGTTAACAAATTTAAGGTAGGTGTTTGTGATACTGTGCAGTGAAGATTAATATTTCCAATTAAATATTTAGTATTACATATATTTGTAACAAACTTTTTTAACTTGTAATGTAGAGCGTCGTCCAAACGGGATCTGGGATATTCGAGACTATTTATACTTACATGGATGTGCTTTTATGGTGAACATAAAAATAAAAACTTCTTACGAATAGGAAGCGTACCACAGGTTGAAAATTGTTAAAGAAATATTAAGATGAAGGTGTGAGCAGGAATTTCACTCGTAGGCCCATTTTCTATGACGGTTTCGGGAAGCACTTACTCACTAGGTTATGGCCTTAGACTTTATTAAGGTCACGGCCAGCTGCTATATGTCCAAAATTTAGGTCTAATGTACTAGCAATAGACAAAAATTGTGTAATATTTGAGCCGCACTAGCGGTTCAAATATTTTTTATTGTTTTAGTCATAAATATGGTTTCATATGGTGAATCTGATGGTGAAGAATTCCTTAACTTTTCTCGGCCCGGTCACAAAATTGTGTAGTGATAATTTCCTCAAAAAATTAAATTTTGAATAAATTTCATTATTATAATGCTGTTCGTTGTTTGGATTAAATAAAGGAAAATAAATCATAGTGAAGTTGTTGACGCGTCACAGATTTCTAAAAATCTAACTCGTTCTAAATGTTTCTACTTACTATTTGCGATCAATTAAGGATAAATGAAATAATTATATTGATTTTATAATTAAGAAAGTATCAGCCTAACCAAAGTCGTTGAAAACATCTAATTTTATTATTACAAGTATATAGTAGTTTGGCGAGTGTATCACCAAGCATTCAATTATGTATTTACCTTTTCAGGCACCGTTGCCACCGCCAACATGGGAAGACCCATTTGACGCTGTAAATAGAGGCATAATTTGTCCACAAATAAACAATCCCCTACCAATATCAGATAAAACTATGCAAGAAGACTGTCTGGTTGCAAGTGTTTACGTGCCTGATACCAAAGATGTGAACATACCTGTCTATGTTTACGTGCACGGCGGAGGATTCCAAATAGGTTTCGGAAATGGTATGACAACAACAGAATTAATGAGAACTAAGGAATTCATTGTAGTCACCTTTAACTATCGTCTCGGAGTGCATGGATTTCTTTGTCTTGGAACAGAAAAAGTTCAAGGTAACGCTGGTATGAAAGATCAGGTAGCTTTATTACGATGGGTTAAAAGGAATATAGGGAGTTTCGGAGGAAACCCTGACGATGTTACGATTGGAGGTGGTAGTGCTGGCGCTGCTGCTGTTGATCTTTTATTACTTTCTCAGTCTGCTAGAGGCCTTTTCAACAAAGTCATCGCAGAAAGCGGCAGCAGCCTTGCTGTATTTTCTGTTCAGTTTGAACCCATTGAAAGTGCTAAAGCGTATGCCAGGTCCCTCAACTTCACCAAAGATGATGATATTCATGCATTGGAAAACTTTTTTACAACTGCATCGTATGATTTTTTGAATTCGGTTCCTTTGGAGCTTAGAACTGATTCAACACTTGGTCTCACTCTATGCGTAGAGCGACCGGCAGGTGATGAAATTTTTATTGACGACTCACCACTGAATATATTAAAACGTGGAACCTACAAGAACTTGCCTTTATTGTACGGATTTGCTAATTACGAAGGAATTATTCAAACTAGTCTTTTCGAAGATTGGAGTAATAAGATGAATGACAAGTTTTCTGAGTTTTTACCAGCTGATTTACAATTTGATACTCAAGAAGAACGTGAAACTACAGCTCAACAAGTAAAAGACTTCTATTTTGGAAAACAAATTATTGGCGAGGACACGATACAGTCATATATAGACTACTTTTCTGATATTATGTTCACATACCCAGCATTAAAATCTTTAGAGTTACAAAATCTTCATGGAAATAATAATGTGTATTTGTACGAATACACTTATTACGAAGGTGAAGGAACCCCGGTGGGATACAAAGATTACAAAGTCAAAGGTGCAAACCACTGTGGACAGTCGATAGCAGTGTTTGATGGACTCTTTACATATGTTAATGGTAAAATGTCCTTTGCTGAAGAAAATACACTATCAGACGATTATAAGCAAATAAAGGCAACCATTAGAGAGATGTGGCGAAATTTAATTACAAAGGGGTAAGGAAAATTTTTTTAAAGAATTGACTTAGGTATTACAAATAACCATATCAGTTACAAACCTTTTGTTGAAGTTTCTTGCCTATAAAATAATGTCATGAGAAACTTCCCACTTAAATGTATTGATATTAGTTAGGCTAATGAACAATCGCATCTGCCTCTGGTTTAGACAAAATACTCATTTACTATTTCTTTTTCAGTGAGCCGGTACCTAAAAGTTCTTCCCTACCAATTTGGCCGGCGATGGGTGCGGACTGGTCACCGCACATGTCACTGGGGCGCAAAGTGGTGCTGAAAGGGTCGTTACTGCTGGAGCGTACCCGCTTCTGGGACAGCATCTACGAAAGGCACTATCGCCAGCCCGTGCCACCTCCTGCTCCACCACGTCGTCGTGTTGAACTATAATGTCGTTTTTACTGTCTAGACCGTCGGTAGTTCATATACATTGACCTTGAGGAAACAGCTGAGAGAAGTTTGTCACCAGCCAAAGTGATAAAAATTCTTACTGTTACATCAGGAAAAGCTATTGCATTTGTTTTTTAGTTATTTTGATTTATTTTCGGGACTATCTGTACTATATACTTAATACTTAACAGGTAAAAGTAAAGATTCATTCTTCTACTACACTTCGTGTACATCCTTCTCTTTTGGGTAAATGATTATGTGCTCTAGTTGCTTACTTTAATAGAAATAAGTTTTTACAAATATGCATTTATCCTAATCCTAACTATTCTTATAAATGTGAAAGTGAGTTTGTTTGTCTGTTACGCTTTCACGCCGTATCCACTGAACCGCGGGTAACAGATTCCGTGGTCCATTTGCCTTGTTGACCCGGGAGTCGTGAGTTCGATTCTTACGGGAAGCATACTTGTTAAGTCGTTTCCAGTTTGGTTAGGACATTGCAGGCATAAATCATCTGATTGTCTGATAAGAAAGATGATTCCGTGCTTCAGAAGGCACGTTAAGCCGTTGGTCTCGGCCGCCGAGTGGCGGTTCCGAAGAACTCTGACATCGAGGTGTGCATGGTCGACTGACCGTGTCACCTACACGAAATGATGATGATTTATATTTTTTTTACGTGCTACTTTCGACCGTGGCTCAACCCGCGTTAATTTTGATTGCCAAAGACACCTTAGATTTTCGGGAAAAAATGTAACCTATTTGTTAATCCACGTAATAATCTATACGTGTGCATAATTTCATCCAAATCTGTTCATCCATTTTGCGTGAAAGAGTAACAAGCATCCATACATATTTGCGTTTCGCTGTGTACCGGCTTATATTATAAATATATAATATGCTGACAGTAATAAGATAACTTTTATTACATTAAAAAAGGGTTTTTAATCCAAATGAGGTGGTATTCCTAAAATTAAAGAGAATCTTTTTTTCATATCTAAGCGTTTTTCTGGTTGCATTATCAGCTGGAGAGCTTTGGATCCCGTAAACACTTTCCAGCATTTTCTTCTCACTAACGGCAAACTCACTTTTAACTTTCCTCCAAAACAATATTAAGCTTGCAGCTCTTGGGTTACCTCCTTCTGTCGGGACCAGGCGGAGGCAGTATAGCCAGACATTTGTTTCCTATGTGAATTTTCGGATGTTGTAACACTTGACCGTATTACCACCAGCTGAGTCGGCTTACTTTTTGTTAAAGTTAACGAGGTATGAAGAACCTCGGTAGTAATACGACCGACATGAAAAAAAATATTTGAGTGAGTATAATCACCATTGAAAGTCAATAACTTTTTTGTCAAAATAAAAGGTTCTAAGAAAATATAAAGAATCATAAATTACTTCTTCTTAGGCATTTTCTCTTGACAGAGTGGTCGTGGTTGTGCAGATGCGGGATCTTTTATACTGCCCGTCTTTTGGTCGAGAGTTGTTGCTTGTGCAATGGATCTCCACCGCTGACTGCTCTTGTGGAATACGGAAATGGGTCTTAAATGACTATAGCGACTTAAATTCAAATGTTTCTTTTCTACAATTCAATGTGTCTTTTCGGTGGCGGCGGCGGTGGCACGGGCTGGCGGTAATGCCGCTCGTAGATGGCGTCCCAGAAGCGCGCGCGCTCCAGCAGCAGCGACCCCCTCAGCTCCACCTGGTTGCCCAGCGACATGTGCGGCGACCAGTTTGCACCCATTGGGGGCCACGCGGGGTGAGGAGAACCTTCCGGAACAGGCGCACTGGAAAACAAGCGAAGAATTCTTTAATAACTACGTAAAAAATCAAAATTCATGTCTATAAAAATCGTAAATTTATAACTGCCAGAAATAAATTGAGATTTTACGAGGAGTGAATTATAAAAAAAATGCAATCTTAGTATTTGTCTACTAATTTTGCTTATCGAAATAGGAAGTAGCATTAATTAGAATTGCCAAAAACAATGGGTACTGAAAGCTTTGTAACTAATTTATAGCTATTTCTTTTGAAATGTAACAGAAATCTATACTTACTCGGTCTTTATGAAGTTATACCACATTTCGGAAACTATTTCTTTCATTGTTTTATGTTCTTTCGTAATTTCACCTTGAAGGCCCATGAAAAGTGGCCAGTCTAAAATGGACATAGTCTGTGCGCAGTGATTGGCTCCATTCACAATCACATTTTTATATCCACTTGGATACCCCCCCTTATCTACGAAGGAATATTCATATAAATATATTTTATCATTACCATTTTTTTCTTGAAATTTCAAAGACCTTAAAGCGGGGTAGGCAAACATCACATCCGTAAAATAATCGATATATGCCACTATTGTATCTTCGCCAACTGGTTGGTTGCCAAAGTAAAACTTTTTTATATTCCTTGCCACTTCTTCCTTTTGTTCATCGTTCTCAAACCTTAGATCAGCTGGCAGAAAATCTGAAAATTTTGTATTCATCTCGTCTTTCCACGATTCGAAAAAAGGTATTCGCAGTAAACCTTCCATATTAGCGAATCCATACAATAACGGAACTTTGTTAAACTTTCCACTCTCCAATATGTTTAATGGCGAATCTGCCAAAAATATTTCCTCACCCTTATCTCTCTCAACACACGGTGAAAACCCAAACGTCGAATCTTTTTCATCCATTTTCAAATATGATGTAAGAAAATCTATTGGAGAAGTTAGGTAAAAGTTTTCTAATGCATAAATGTCATCGGCATTGGTAAAATTTAGTATTTTAGCATATTTCTTCGCATGTTCTATTGGATCAACCTCATTCACCCATGGGGCGCTATTAGCACCGCTTTCTGGTATAGCTCTCTTAAATAAACCTCTGGCGGAACGTGAAAGTAGTAATAAATCTACTGCTGCGGATCCTGCACTATATCCAGTAATAGTGACGTCATCAGGATTGCCGCCGAAACTAGCTATATTCTTCTTGACCCAGCGAAGCAGAGCTACTTGGTCTTTCATGCCCGCGTTTCCAGGGGCATGTTCTGTGCCAAGACATAGGAAACCATGTATTCCTAGACGATAGTTAAACGTAACTGCTATTAAATTTCTGTTTTTTATGAACTGTTTTGGAGTAATGGCGTCACCATAGCCCATTGAGAAGCCTCCGCCGTGAACGTAGACTACTACAGAAAGTTTCTTCACAGTGGTGTCTGGGACGTAGACACTGGCTACCAGGCAGTCTTCCTCGACCTTCTCGCGGCCAGTCAACATCACGTTCATGTCTCGGTTCTGAGGGCATATTATGCCCTTGTCAACGGCGTCGAATGTGTCGAGCCATGCTGGTGGAGGTAGAGGTGCCTGTAAATGAATTTGTAAATTATAAAGCAAATTAAAATAAAACTGTTGGAACAATGGAATAGACATACTTACATACATACGCTAAAAAATATTCCCCTTTTTCTGGGTGGGTCAGTCTGGTGAAAACTAATATTTTTGTTCTGTTACGAAAATCAGGACAATGACTGCCATTTAAATAAAGTTATCATTTTATTTGTTATTATCAAAATAGCTTAGTTTAATCATAATATACTAAATGTTCGAGCGCATAAAGCTGAACTTTGCAAAAGGCGGAAATTTCAAAAATCTACAAGCGTAACTTTGAACCCAAAGTGGCGAAACGCATAATTTCATGCCATCCTTGCGTGGTTAGGCCTCAATATGCTTAGGTATTTTGGAAGGCTCTTACTTATATCATCCTAAATTTTAACTTTGAACGCCGCTGTTCGTCAATTGTTTATCAGTTACTTTACTATGTGAGCGAAACGACGTCTAAAGGGTTAAACTGGCTATATATATAGAGGTTAGTATATATATTTTGGCAGGCAAATCATGTTTTCACTTTTATAAAAGCTAGATTATCATCATCAAAATTGAAGAGCAAAGCTCTTGTCGTTGGAGCTCCCTCCAACTGTCTCTATCCTCTGCCAATCTCTTAACACCCTGGTTTTCATGCAAATTCCCACTTTTTGCTTTATTTCGTTGAAGTAACTGTGCTTTCCTCTTCACTTCATTCTTCTATTTTGAAAGAAAAGTGGAGTAAAGACCTATAATAAACACCTACAATGACTCCGCATATAAGAAACACTTAGTTTCAGCTGCAAAAGCCGTTTTATGAAATATATTAGCTGACAGTTATGTAGTTAAGTTGTCCATAATACAATTATCATGTTATTTTACTTATCATTTAAGTATTAGCTTTTCATCATACATAACATCGCCGGCGCAAATAAGTATTGTTTATTTTGCGTGTGCACGTAAGAGCTTGTGATATTTCATATAGTATTAGATAAGAATGATGTTGAAATTCATTACCGAATAGAGTAGAATGAGTAACAAATAATTAAACAGATATGTACTCACTTTGTAACGATTTTGTCCAGTTGGCGCAGTCGCATAAGGTATGCTTTGGAAGACAAACAAGTTAGTGTTAGGGTCCCTGTAGCCCCGCACAGGGCCCTGTGGTGTGCGCACTACCCTCACATCTTTGGATTCCTCTGCATCCACACGGATAAACGGGAGCAGGATCAAGAATATGCAGCCGGCCTTCCACATGGCTGCGCGATAAGTACTGTCGTTACTCTGCAATTACTATATCTTATAGATAATGGTGATATATATAAATAACAATGATCACGATAGTCGTACTTTTTTATTTATCGTCGATTGTGAATGCAGACTTGATACTTAAATTGTAAAATTATTAATAAGCTGATCGTTATGTGCAATATTATTTATACAATTATGTCGTCACATAGCTAACAGACTGCATTTCTAATTACAGTGAAAGTGTGCTTGAAAGGTAAGTATTGGAAATATTGCAAAAATAAATAGAATAATTGAACAGTATCATACCTTTTTTTAAAAATGCGAACACGTTTGGTGCCTCTGACCTCCAAGCCAACGAGTGCGCTACCAACAAATAACTTATTGCAAAAAACCGGCCAACCGTGGGACAGGTAAACGAATGCTTCCAATTTTTTTGTTTGTATTTACAGATTTTCTTGTGCCCAAAATAAGAGCGAGCGAAGCGAGGAAGCGTCCCATAACTAAAACAACTTGGCCACAGTGGGTTCCTTGTGATTATGACAGGAGCAAATAAGTGATTGTCAGTGGACTTATGTCGGAAGTTTGTTATATCTAATGATAATTTTTACAAACAATTGAAAAGACCACATATGGTCTGTGGGATTATGATCGAGTTAAGAATCTCTTACCAATTGATTTTTATACGTACCTAACGATTATTCTACTTTCTAATTAATCCATAGGAACAAAGTTAACTATACGAAACGAACAATATATATTTAATGATTTTATACATTTTAAAATTATTTTCTACGTGTTTTATCTTCTTTGTGGGTAAACCAGTTTAAAAGTCACTAACTTTTTGGTGATAATAAAAATGGTTCCAAGAAAATAAAAATTCTTAAATGACAACTACTGACTACTTAAATAAATGTTTCTTTTCTACAATTCAACGTGTTTTTTCGGTGGTGGTGGTGGCGGCACAGGCTGGCGGTAGTGCCGCTCGTAGATGGCGTCCCAGAAGCGCGTGCGCTCCAACAGCAGCGACCCCCTCAGCTCCACCTGGTTGCCCAGCGACATGTGCGGCGACCAGTCCGCACCCATCGGGGGCCACGCAGGGTGAGGAGAACCCTCCGGGACAGGCGTACTGGAAGATAAGCAACGACCCGCTTAACAACTCCGTAATAAAAACCCAACCTCTCTCCGTTGTAAGTTTAACTGTTCTGTTCAAAATATGTTGAGTTTGTACGAGGAGAGAATTATTTTACAGAAACCTTTACAAGAAACCCGGCCAAGTGCGTGTCGGGCCACGCGCAGTGTAGGGTTCCGTAGTTGCGAATGTCAACTTTGAGTTCACACTGTTCACACTCGCACCTCATAGTTTAACGACCAAAAACATCTAACAATGAAAATTGTATGAAATTTTAAATTTTCGAGTACATTTTATTAGTTGGTTGCCTATAACTTTTGAGTTTGTACTTAGTAACTTAGTACTCAGCTCTGATAGTTTTCCTTTCAACTTCAGTATATATACTACTGCTGTAATTTTTTTCACGCATCCATATAAAACCGTTTAGCAGATAGAGGGGGGGGGGGGGGGGGGACACTTACGTCTAACAAAATTTGGAAACGGATCCCAAAATCGAAAAGTGGTGTCATCAACCTCACAATATTTTTTAAAGACCTATTTAACGATACCCCACACGATGGGTAAGTAGAGAAAAAAAATTACTCCCCCACTTAACTTGTATGGCGAGCTATCCTAAAAAAATTTTTTGTTCAAGATTTTTTTCTGCCACTTTTTTGCCATGATTAATATACATACCCATACTAAATTACAGGTTTTCTGAGTAAAACCGCGGACGGACAGACATACAGACAGACAGACAGACAGACAGACAGACAGACAGACAGACAGACAGACAGACAGACAGACAGACAGACAGACGGACAGACAGACGACAGACATGGCGAAACTATAAGGGTTCCTAGTTTACTACGGAACCAAAAAAGGAACGTTCTTTGGCACAAAGTATTTGGCGGAGAGAGGCAGCTGCTGTGTCTCCCAGAACTTTGCAATTGATTTTAGCTATTTATTTTGGAATATTGTTAGATATCTATACCTACTTACTCGGTCACTATGAAGTTATACCACATTTCATAAAGTATTTCTTGCATATTTTTATATTCTTTCGTAATTTCATCTTGAGGGCCCAGGAAAAGTGGCCAGTCTAAAATGGACATAGTCTGTGCGCAGTGGTTGGCTCCATTCACAGTCAAATTTTTATATCCACTTGGAAAGTAGTTAAGGGTGGGTCCCTTATCTAAGGAATATTCGTATAAATATATTTTATTATTACCAGCTTTTTCTTGGAATTTCAAAGATCTTAAAGCGGGGTACGCAAACATTACATCCGTGAAATAATCGATGTATGCCACTATTGTATCTTCGCTGACTGACTGGTTGCCAAAGTAAAACTTTTTCACATTTCTTGCCACTTCTTTCTTTTGTTCATCGTTCTCAAACGTGAGATCAGCTGGCAGAAAATCTGAAAATTTCGTATTCATGTCGTCTTTCCACGATTCGAAAAGATTTATTCGAAATAAACCTTCCTTATTAGTGATTCCATATAACAACGGAACTTTGTTATACTTTCCATTCTCCAATATGTTTAATGGCGAATCTGCTAAAAATGTTTCCTCACCTGTGTTCCTTTCAACACACAATGAAAACCCGAACGTTGAATCTTTTTCATCCATTCTCAAATATGATGAAAGAAATTCAATTGGGGAAGTTATGTAAAAGTTTTCTAATGCGTAAATATCATCAGCGTTCGTAAAGTTAAGAATTTTAGCATATTTCTTCGCACATTCTATAGGATCAGCCTGATTCGCCCATGTGGCGATATTAGCACCACTCTCAGGTATAGCTCTCTTAAATAAACCTCTGGTGGAAGGTGAAAGTAGTAGTAAGTCTACTGCTGCGGAGCCTGAACTGTATCCAGCAATAGTGACGTCATTAGGATTGCCACCAAAACTAGCTATATTCTTCTTGACCCAGCGAAGCAGAGCTACTTGGTCTTTCATGCCAGCGTTTCCAGGGGCATGTTCTGTACCAAGACATAGGAACCCATGTACTCCTATACGATAATTAAACGTAACTGCTATTAAATTTCTGTTTTTTATGAACTGTTTTGGAGTAATGACGTCACCATATCCCATTTGAAAGGCTCCGCCATGAACGTAAACTATAACAGGAAGTTTCTTCGCAGTGGTGTCTGGGACGTAGATACTGGTTACCAGGCAGTCTTCTTTGACCTTTTCGTGGCCTGTCAACATCAAGTTGTTCTTTCGGCTCTGAGGGCATATTATGCCTTTGTCTACAGCGTCGAATGTGTCTAGCCAAGTTGGTGGAGGTAGAGGAGCCTGAAAATTTATTCGATCTTAATGAAACAAATTAAAAAAATTCTGTACAGTTTAAAGGCCCAGATCAGCTCTTGAAGCATAAATTTAAGGTTGTACGCAAGCGGAAGATGCGAAGAACACGACATCGTCGGCGAAACGAGGAAGACCGAGATGAATTGCGATTGCATTGGATGAAAAAAAAACAAGATAAATGGAAAAACAGAGGGTGGGAGGCCTATTTGCCTAGCAATGGAACACAAATGGGTACAAAAAAGGTATGGGTAGTCCAACTTAGGGAACAACTTGATGATCATTATTTTTATAGTTCCGTGCGACCGAGTGACAAAACGGGATGTTTGTCTCTCCGTCTGTCACAGCCACAGCCAGTTTGCTCCGAATCTACTGGACCAATTTTCTTGTAATTTAGTAAGTACACTTAGCAGTTTTATGTGACTCAAAACCGTACAAGGTGCGTAAAAAATATTTTGTTGGCATTTAGCTAAGGTGTTTAATAGTAGAATAGCTGATAATGGAAGGTGTTTAATTATTGGGTATATTATTAGTGTACCTTTTTTGTAATTTTCTTTATATTTCAAAGGTCTCATAATTAACATGTTATGTTTAAAAAAATTTAAGCTTCACAAAGACACACTTGCGAGGACTCTAACTTACAGAGCCAATAGTTATAAAAAAGATTAACTAGTACTCACTTTGAAACGATTTCGTCCAGTTGGCGCAGTCGCATAAGGAATGCTTTGGAAGACAAACAAGTTAGTGTTAGGGTCCCTGTAGCCCCGCACAGTGCCCTGTGGTGTGCGCACTACCTTCACATCTTTGGTTTCCTCTGCATCCACACAGATAAGAGAGAGCAGGATCACAAATATGCAGCCGGCCTTCCACATGGCTGCGCGATCAGCACTGTCGTTACTCTGCAATAGTTTTATTTTATAGAAAATTATATAAATTACAATTATTACCATACATAGACCTACTATCTTATTTATGATCGATTGTGTAATGCAAACTTAGAGCTGCTGTACTCGTATAATGGGAGACTTGCACATTTATTTTTTTGTTGTGATATAATCTCTCAAAATAACGAATAAAAACCGGCCAAGTGCGTGTCGGGCCACGCGCAGTGTAGGGTTCCGTAGTTGCGAATGACAACTTTGAGTTCACACTATTCACACTCGCACATTACAGTTTAACGACCAAAAACATCTAACAATGAAAATAGTATGAAATTTTACAGTTTATAAGTTGGTTGCCTATAACTTTTTATTTTGTACTTAGTACTCAGCTCTGATAGTTTTCCTTTAAACTTCAGTATATATACTACTGCTGTAATTTTTTTCACGTATCTATATATAATATATATTAGCAGATAGAGGGGGGGGGGGGGGGACACTTACCTCTAACAAAAATTCGCACTTTAAAACCAAATAATTCGGAAACGGATCCCTAAATCGAAAAATGGTGTTCTCAACCTCACAATATTTTTGAAAGACCAATTTAACGATACCCCACACGATGGGTAAATAGAGAAAAAAAAATTACTCCCCCACTTTACTTGTATGGGAGCTAACCTAAAAAAATTTTTTTCAAGTTTTTATTCTACCACTTTTTTGCCATGATTAATATACATACCCATACCAAATTACAGCTTTCTAGTACTTATAGTCTCTGCGTAAAACCGCGGACGGACAGACAGACAGACAGACAGACAGACATGGCGAAACTATAAGGGTTCCTTGTTTACTACGGATAAAAATGAAAATCTTACGTTGATAACCCAAAAACTCTTTGAGATAAAAGGGTTACAAAGTTACGATTTTCCTCTCAGCCTAAATGTCTTCGAACGATTCATGAAATCAGGGTCCATGCTGCCCTAATTTGAAATAAATCATTTGTAAGAAAACGAAGGTATCATTTAAAAAAAATGTTCTGCAAGGCCCTAAATAACCCTTCAAACTATTTTATAAACTAATGTTTACAGTTTGACGTATGAACATTTTCGCTTAAAGTGGCCGTCGCAACTGCTTTAGAGTTTGAAGTGTGTAAATAATCATGAAACTATAAAGTTGTTAAGCCACAAAATAAAATTTAAGTGATACAGGAAAAAAATTACGTGTATTCTATTAATTAATAATTTATACAGGCTGTATCTGAAAAACCTGGCTATTTTGTGTAATGACGTCATCTGAATACTTAATAGAATATAGACACGCAAGAAAAAAAAAACAGAATATTAAAACAATGGACCAGCGATTGAAGTGTGATTGAGTAACAATCATTTTTTATTCTTGCAAGTTTGGATGTTTGTTTTTATCATTATTTTTGTATCTCCTTCACGGGTGTTACCCCAGTCCTTTAGAAGGCTTGCGTGGGGATATAGATCCAACACGTACAGGCCCTTAGGAGAAGTTGATGTAATATACTTCTCCAGCCGGAACACGTTCCTGGAAATACTAATCTATACATATAATAAAACAGTCAAAATATTTTGTCTGTACATTTAGTATTTTTGACTGAAATGGATAGAGGGATACTTAAAAAGAATAATAGAAAGCAAAAAAAAATTTTTGGAATTTCTTGTCTCTCTGTCAGTCTGTCTGTCTGTCTGTATGTATGATCACGTTTATCTCCGGCAATATTGGACGGATTCGAATGAAACTTTTTTGCTATATAGCTATTATGCCGGGGCAACATATAAGGTAGAAATGATTTTGAAAAATGGTACACCTGATGCAGCACCATAATGATCCAGCTGAACTATAAGAAATATAAAAGTGGACCCTTTGCAAAAGTTGTTAATCCTAATGAGCATTTTTGTTGGGGTATAAAAATATCGAAGATTTGGAACGCCTCATGCAGAACCATAATGGTAAACTATAGGAAATATATAAATGACGCCTTAGCAAAAGTTATTCAACCTAATGAGCATTTTTTGTTGAGGTATTTAATTTGAAGATATGGAACACTTAACGCAGAACCATAATGGTCCAGGTAAACTTTAGGAAATATAAAAATGACGCTGTAGCAAAAGTTGTTCAGCCTGATTAGTATTTTTTGTTGAGGTGAAAAAATCGAAGATGACAAGAAAAACACCGGTGTACGTTAGCTACCTAGATCTATCGAAGGCATTTGATCTTGTATCTTACGATGTGTTGTGGGAGAAACTGAGAAGCGAGACTGACCTTCCAGAAGAAGTTATTTTATTGTTTAAACACTGGTACGATAATCAGAAAAATAACGTTAAATGGGCAGGAATACTCTCCGATGAGTATGGGCTTGAGTGTGGGGTGCGGCAGGGTGGTTTAACTTCCCCCACCCTGTTTAACCTTTACATAAACAAACTGATTGGCGAGCTCAGCAGGACAGGTGTCGGTTGTCACATAGACGGAGTCTGTGTCAACAACATCAGCTACGCAGACGATATGGTCCTGTTGAGCCCGTCAAGCGGGGCTATGAAGACACTTTTGAGTAAATGTGAATCCTATGCTGAGGTCCATGGGCTTAAATATAATGCGGCTAAAAGTGAGTTCATGGTGTTCAGGCCAGATAAAAGGCGCTATACTAATATCCCAAATTTCACGCTGTGTGGTATTTCTATGAAGAAAGTTCAGCGCTTTAAGTATTTAGGCCACTGGATCACAGAGGATCTAAAAGATAACGCAGACATTGAGAGAGAGCGAAGGTCGCTGTCTGTTCGCTGTAATATGCTGGCTCGCAGATTTGCTAAATGTACTGACGAAGTCAAAGTCACGCTTTTTAAAGCATTTTGTCAGTCTTTTTATACATGCAGTCTGTGGGTCAATTTTACGCAGGGATCATACAGCGATCTTCGCGTTCAATATAATAACGCGTTCAGGGCGTTGATGCGACTGCCGCGCTTCTGTAGTGCTTCAACCATGTTTGCGGAGGCGCACATAGATGGGTTTGCAGCCATCATTCGCAAGCGCTGCGCCTTCCTCCTCAGGCGCATGCGCGACAGTCCCAACGGCATCCTGCGCGCGCTGGTGGAGCGCTGGGACTCGCCGATGCTGGCCCGCTGGCTGACACTGCATGCAGTCAAATAACTGTCGCCATGGCATCGCTGGGTGTCAGCCGCTATGTTTAAAAATTAATTATTTTTGTGTAATTGTCTTGCTAACCTAGTTATAAGTTTCATTGTTACTAACACACTTTTTATGGACCTATAAGTTGTCTGAAATAAAAGAATTATTATTAGAACATCTGATACACTAAGCGGGGGCGAGGTCTCTGACCGACTCTCTGGAGCACTTGGTCCGTGGTGTCGTCTACTCACCAACAGCTCGCTACAAGCTGCCCTGCGGCATTTTTATGATTATTATTTCATTATTATCATCATCATCAGGCTTTTTTAGTCTCAACTGCAGGAGCATGACCCTCTCTGTACTTTCGAAGCCATATATTGGCCAGAACAGTCAGAGGATTTCATTATTATGATTTTCACGAATTACATAAGATTTACAGTATTAGTAGGACAACCTGTTCTTAATTTGGGAAAGGGTTTGTGCCGTACCAACCAACCGTTTGTCTTTTAAAATCCAAGATTTATTCAGTTGTGTTCTAGTAAAGATTGCCGAAAAACAGTACCTCAAGGAGAGCCTTATGTACTGTATGTTATAAGCTGGTAGACAAGAGCGTCTACCAGCCTATAAAATACAGTGCAGTACGCGACAAAACAAAAAATTTATTAATTTTGTAAAAGTATGTAGGTGGCCAACACTGGTGTCAGATTTTTCGAGCTGTCTTATGGCATAAGAAATAGCTTAAAAACAACCGGGTTAGTGGTAAAGTATACGAAACTGTAATATTAATAAAAAAAAGACAGGGCTTATCGGATTAAATCGAAAATAAAGTTCGAAACAGCAATAAAGATCTGACAGTTTAGCAAAAAGTTTTTATGATGAATATTGTCTATGGCCGTCAAATGGCGGCGAAGGGCGTCTGTGGCACAACAAGCTGAGTAATGAACAAAGTTATTACAAGTTGCGGTTCGGTAAACTTCCACATCCGACATTTCTTTCAATAAAACTCTATCGGGAGCAAATTAATCCAGACATGCATTGTTGCGAGAGAAAATAGACGAAACTTTAGTCAGAAATATTTTGCTCATTTTTTCATCTTAAAAGAAGTTGTGGGCAAAAGCTACTTAGTTATTTTATTATCCTCCATTATGTTTATGAATATGTTTTAATTTTACTCGTTTTATTTTCTTATAACAGCAACCATGGAGATATAATGTACAACGTGCACGTAGTGATTATATGCTCTTTCCTCAGGCTCTTTCTACGTACCTCAGAGCAATAACCTACGTACAAACAACAGATATGACCATAAACTTAATGTCAAAGTAGGTATTTTACCTCAATGGATATGATCATATGACCTCTGTAATCGCGCAAAAGCAATACAGTATTTGAACAATATACCTAGTTATTAGTTTTTTTGCTTGAAAAACAAATGCAACTGTACATAGCCGAAAATGTTTTTGAAGTGAGAGCAGGCAGCACAGTGAAGACAAGAAACTTAATTAACCGGAAGGCCTCTGTATAATTAGCTCTAGTTTCGGGAGTTTTCGGAGAATTTCGCTGCAGCTTGCCAACTACTATTTGCACTGGTGAGTTGAACAGTTTCAGTAAGTAAGCAAGTAATAATGAAGTTGCATTAGGAAAAAACAATAACTCAACTGCCATTTTAGACATTACGTCCGCCAAATAGAATTTTTCTGTGACGTTGCATAGCCTTTGACACTTAAATGTTTCAGGACAAAAAAGAAAGGGAAGGCCGAGAAAGTCGTGGAGGGAATGTGTGGGGAATGATATGAAGAAACGGGGAGCTTGTGTCGATATAGTTGGTAACAGGAAACTTTGGAGGGAGTTGACATACAGAGCCAACCCCAAATAGGGAAAAGGCAAGGAAGAAGAAGAAAAAGAAGTTGCATAGCCTTTGACACTCGGAGGAAGAATACGAATCTAATGACACCTTAGACTTCAAAATCGGTCAAGCCGTTTAGGCTTCAGGAGGCACCAATGGAATAGACATACTTACCTTCATACATACATAGATACGCGTGAAATTAATCGGTAAACTCTTTTCGGGTTTAACCTGTAATTTAATACGTATTTAAAACCTCTATATGAACCTCAACTAGTTTACCGTGAGTTGTTATACTTGTAATATTTACCTCTATGGACTTGTATCTAGTATTTTTTTTATTTATGCTATAATCTATCCTGGAATTCCAATAACTGTCCTTGCACTAGCATCCTGGTCTGGAAACTCTTGATACTTATTACCGTAAGTTGTCTTTACCAAAATCGAAATCGAAAGAACAAACAACCACTCTGTTTACTGATTTAAAAAAAAATTACAAAATTTTAAGGGGTTCCGTAGTAAACTAGGAACCCTTATAGTTTCGCCATGTCTGTCTGTCTGTCTGTCCGTCCGCGGTTTTACTCAGAGAACTACTATTTTACGTACAAAAAAGCTGTAATCTGTTATGGGTATAATTTGTATTTTGTTGTATTAATCATGCCAAAAAAGTGGTAGAAAAATATTTTGAAAAAAAAATTTTTTTAGGGTAGCTCCCGTACAAGTAAAGAGGGATTTTTTTTTTCTAATATGGAGTCATTCTATTTCTTTAAAACATTCACCAACGTGGACCTCACAACTTTTGACGGTAGAAGCACTGAGTTGCGAGACTTGGATTTTTTACAAGAATTATTTTTGACGGCATGAAGATTACCACGATAATATCACGTACCTATTTTAATTATTGTATTATTTGTTACTTTACTTGTGTACTTATGTGTTAAGTAGAAAGGTTGCAAGCAAGTAGGTAGGCAGCATACTAAACACCTATAGCCCATGATGCTACAGCTAGTTACTCTAGCGTTGTGGCAAGATTAGGTGGTAGGAAGAAAAAAGCTTGTATTATGTTTTTTGTGCGGCGCGCTCGAATTATGTTATGTGAGTATTAGTAAACCTAATTACTAATACTCACATAACATAATTCGAGCAAGTCCAATTCTACTTAATACTTTTCAAAAACCGATTTTTGATCCATCGATATTTTTGGCAGCTACTGATTTTAAAACTTTTTTAAGGGTTAGTTAAGTATTATAAGAAAAAACTCTGTATTTATCATTTAGGTACACTATTCAAAACATAAATTCAACGCGGCGCGCGTCTCTCTCGCAAAACTTTTTCTTCGTTTTGTACCCCAAAAGGACTAAACAATTTCACACAACAGTACGGGGTTGAAGCAAGTCGAGATAAGTCTGCTAACTTAATTAACTGCGGCTTCGACGTAATTAACTTGGACTTTCGGTAAACAGTTCTGCGTTTTCGGCCGAGCCACGTATTCACAGCTGATTTATTACTTGTAAATCAAAAGTTTATCACGAAAATATACCTTTTAGCCGCAAGGGAACAGCGTAGGCAAATACTAAGGTAAACGTCCCAATAGCCGTGAAATTTTGAACTTTCCTAACTTTGCAAGTCACTTGTGTTAAAACTATTAGTCTAACAATGATGATATATACACGTGGTTGTAGGTAATTTACAGTAGTCTTGAAGTAATTAATTTCATGAAATAAATTATAAACATTACTTATTAATATTACAAATTAAAATAAAAAAGGGCTGATTGTCCCAGTATCCGGCTAGTTTGTACTAATAACCGTTATTATATTGTACCAGAAACCGGTAAACTACACCACGATTTTGAACTCTATTATAAGTACCATAAGACAAACAAAAACAGCATTTATACATGTTCGTCAGGACGGTCGGACTACCGACCTGCTTTATTTTATTTTACATATACTTAATGTAATCCGAGAACTGCGTCGACAAATTAAAATATAAGAACAGGTCGAGTGCGAGTCTGATTCGCGCACTGAGGGTTCCGTACCAACTTGCATTTTTTCTAAGTTTTTATAGTCAATCATGAACTTAAAATAGTTGTCAAATTTATGTGTTTGATATAATTTTGAATTTGATACCTTTACCCTTAATGTACTAGCTTTTTCCCGCGGCTTAGCCCGCGTTAATGTCGATCCCTCGGGAACAGTTAATTTTTCCCGGATGCAAGGTATCCTATGTCCTTCTCCGTATTTTAGAGAACATGTTTGCCAAATTTTATGATGATTCGTTAAGTAGTAAAGGCGTGAATGCGTGACAGACAGACAGTTACTTTCGCATTTATAATATTTGTATGGATTTGTGATTATCTTACCCTTTTGCAACTTGAAAGAGGTATTCAAATTTGTTTTGGAGTAAAAATTTTCACCATACGTTGACCCTCCACCCTGATACACATTGTTCTATGTTTAATTTGAATCCGGTAAGAACGTTATACAGTATTTCAAAGGAAAATCAAACTTATTCCCTTACAATAAAGTCTTAAAATGGGTTTAGGTACATTAAATATTACTGGACTGATGCGTGTACCGATAGCCGGTAAATTTTTGCCGGATTATAGGCCAAGTAGGGACTTTTGAGTACCAATAAATGTAAAAGCCCAAAATATTCACTTTTTTAAAAGACACACTAAAATTTATAATTTGTGTTGAAAGATACATTATTTAACTTGATAAATACATAAACAAACTTACCAAACTCCTTCTCGTATGAGTATGACACAGTTAATATTACGAACATGTCGTTGATTCGTTCAGCAACTGCACACAGCCAAATTGTAAAAATGTTGGAGTACAAACTTTTGACATTTTATTGTGGTGATGCTGTCATACTTTTTGGTAATTGTTGCCATTATTATTGATCAAAATATAATGAAAAACATTTTTTTGTATAGAAACATTGTAAATTTATTCGTATAATCGTGCAAAATTTAAAAATATGTTAGATTACCGGTAACAGGGACACTACCGGGAATAGGTGCTTTTACCTTACTTAGTTCTACAGTTACACTGGTATTTGTCTTTGGTTCTGGTGCTACTCAATGTATTGGCAAATACAATATAATACTACTGTAGTATTGGCGTGTGTCATTGCCGTGTGGTTCTCGGCAGAGGAGAATAGGACCAACCCAACTCTTCCGTGGATGTCGTAGAAGGACTTAGGAAACACCAAGCTAAACAAAGCTTATAAACATCAAGAGGCCTCTCCATCCCGTTCGGCCAGCGTGGAGGGAGTAGGCCAAATCCTTTGACTGCGATGGCGAAACTATAAGGGTTCCTTGTTTACTACGGAACCCTTAAAAAGACACATAGGTACATTCATTCATATTACCAGACATATGTGAGCTCTAAAAACATTACACCCTTTTATGAGCAGTCGTGTAAAAATGTATAGAAGCTATACATAAATTTAAAGGTTATCAATCTATGATAATGCCTATTATCGTTGAAAAGATACGGAAAGACGATGGACCAAAGAGCATATTATCACTACTTGTGGACGGCGAAGACCAGAAATAGGGTTCCGTTGGCATCATCTGGATACGGAACAATAAACAAAATAAAATTAATAATTAAAGAGTTCTCCGACTCGCACATGAATGCTTTTAAATAACAATCTGTTAAATAATACATTACAGCATACCGATAATGTTGTTTGCCAGTAGGTCAACAGTCCATAATTCTCGTTTTGATAAATTAATATGGTTCACAACAGCCTAATCCCGATTTCGTATCTATTAGCTTATCTGTAGGTACGTGATATTATATTTTTGCCAGTCAGTGAGTATCGTGTCGCCATGAAGGAAACTTTCTTTGTATGTTGTGCTGTGTTGCTGGTGTGTGCAGGCAATGCGGAGACCAGGGTGGAGAAAATAGTCCGCACGCTGAACGGTCCTGTGAGAGGCTACAAGGAGCCTGACTCTAATATCTTCGCCTTCTATGGAGTGCCGTACGCTACGGCTCCTACAGGGAAGCATAAATTTATGGTAAGCACTTTATATCTATCAATATATAGCACCATTCAATCGTAAATATTTTAGGGTTAGCAACCTAAGTTAAAAATTACTATAGTAGCTAATTTAAGAAATCTACATGTTGGGGATATTGTGACAGTGAAAATTTGTTTTTGCTTTCGTGTTGAGATGTGAATTTAGATTATCGCTAGCTTAATACCAAACACATTTTATATATATGTATGTATTAATTTCTACTGATGGACGAGGAATCGGAATTGTTAATTGTGTCACTACTTGGTTCAGCACTGCAGTTATTAATAGTTATTACTTCACAAATTAACATGTATTATTAATGTATAGTTAAACCCCATAATACTTATGTTCAATAACTACTATATGTATTTAAACGTTATCTCTTACAATATAAGCAAATACTTGAGTTTATCGTTTTGATAACACTGAGTTAATGTGAGTAATTATTTTTTATTTAACAGGCTCCATTTCCGCCACCTGCATGGCTGGAGACGTTGGATGCTGTCGATAATAAAATAATATGCCCTCAGAACCCCATGTTCCTAGGAAACGAGATGAAAGCAGTCGGAAACTGCCTGATAGCCAATGTTTTTTTGCCAGATACCGGAAAGAAAAAACTTCCAGTCTTGGTCTATATTCATGGCGGTGCTTTTCAGTTAGGGCATGGAAACTTGTTAACTCCTAAAGAATTAATAAAAGATAGAGATGTAATAGCAGTAACATTTAATTACCGCCTCGGAATTCATGGTTTCCTTTGTTTGGGAACGGAAAATGCTCCAGGCAATGCTGGCTTGAAAGATCAGCTCGCATTGCTACGATGGGTTAAGAAAAATATAGCGACTTTTGGTGGTAACCCTGATGATGTAACCATCGCAGGATACAGTGCAGGTTCTGTTTCTGTTGATCTGCTCACTTTGTCGCCGGCTGCAAGAGGATTGTTCCACAAAGCGATACCAGAAAGTGGCAGTGCTGTCGGGGTTATTGCAGTGCAGATAGATCCCCTTCAGACTGCTAAAGCTCTAGCGAAAGCAATGGATTTCAACAACGTGGACGACGTTTATGCCCTAGAAGATTTTTACACTAGTGCCTCATTTGATACTCTAACATCACGCATTTACTTCAACTTAACTGATTCTACTTTTGGGTTTACACCTTGTGTGGAAAATGGGAAAGAACGCGATGCAATTTTAACAGATACTCCGTTGAATATACTGAAAAATAAAAAAATCAAGCAAGTTCCGCTATTATACGGATTTGCTAACATGGAGGGTATATTTAGAATGAACTTTTTTGAACATTGGAAGGACCTGATGAATAATAGATTTTCAGATTTCTTACCTGCTGATTTACAGTTTGATTCTGAAGAACAGAAAGAAGAAGTTGCGAAAAATGTAAAAGAATTTTATTTTGGTGATAAAGATGTTAATGACGATACAATGCTTGCTTACATTAATTACTTTACGGATGTCCTTTTTGCCTATCCTACATTGAAGACAGTGGAACTTCAAAGAGCTGCTGGACACAACGACATCTATTTATATGAATATTCATTTGTGGAGGCTGATGGTTTCCCGACGGGATACAAAGATTACAATGTCAAGGGTGCAACGCATTGCGCCCAAACATTTACTGTTCTAAGTCCGCCAATATTAGAAAGCAAACCTCTCACTGAAGAGTTTAAGACATTTCAAACAGCTATAAGGGAAATGTGGTATAACTTTATTGTAAAGGGGTAAGTTGTTTTTTAAACTCATTAACTGTTATATCGTATTATATAATCCTTAGCTCCTTTTAGAAAAGCATTCAGTCGAAATATTTATGAGCTGATTGAACTCAAATGAAAATTGAATGCCACATGCTTCAGAAACTTTTGTTGTTCAAAAAATTTTGTCACTATCCCAAGTTTTGGACTAATTGCCCATTTCACTACAGCCATTATTATATAGGATTCGTTTATTGATCTGAGAGCGTAATTTACGTGCGAAAGGCAAACGTGCGTTGAGCTGAGGCAAGAATGATTTAAGTTGCAAAGACCTGATCATATCAGTGGTAGCTTTGCATGTATGTATTTCATATATGTAAGTAGCCAACACTGGTGTTAGATTTTTCAAGCTGCCCAGAAGCATCTGACATAGCTTCAAGACTGCCATCAACGATGAGAGCCGAGACTAACATAGCACGGAGGAGCTCTAGATATTTTTATGCCACTTGAGGTCACCCATCCTAGTGACTTCGCCCGGTACCTAAGCGCTAATAATGCTCACGCTGACTGGGCTATCGAGCTCTTCGAAATCCTACTTCTATGATTGTATTAATCTTAATCCTTAAAAAGTTTTCTCTTGGCAAAATAAAATAGGGTATCAGAAGATAATCGTGAATCAATTTTACAGGGAACCCGTTCCGAAGGGCTCGACTCTGCCGGCGTGGCCTCCAATGGGTGCGGACTGGTCGCCGCACATGTCGCTGGGCAACCAGGTGGAGCTGAGGGGGTCGCTGCTGCTGGAGCGCGCGCGCTTCTGGGACGCCATCTACGAGCGGCACTACCGCCAGCCCGCGCCGCCGCCAATACCACCCACTAGGCACACCGAATTATAAACTTTCAAAGCTTCTACATGTACGTACAGGTTGGATATGATATTTGCGTAATAAATAATTTTGAACCAAAAACCTTCAGAAAGGGAGTTATCTTGGTGGGCTCGCTTGTGAGTATGCTCTCCAGCCGGCCCACTTTTATTTAATTTTACAACGAATCTATAAATATACGTTACATATTTTATACAGAAATTTCTTGGTTATTAAAATTACCAGAGTTTAGATGGCCCCGGAGCAGGATGTATAATAGGTATGTGGTTCGATTTATAACGCATATGTCTTTTCAATGTTGTACGAGTATTTCATGGAAATACTCATTTATTGTCAATAGATAGGAGTAAAATTTCAGTTCATATTTACTTTTTTAACACTAGCCAATTTTTTACTAGGATGCTACTGCTGCTGTCCAGTACTTTACAACTGCCTATAAAAACTTTTGTATCTATCAGGTCTTTTTTAGTCTCCACTGCAGGAGCACGACCCTCTTCCCGTGGATGTCGTAAAAGGCGACTTAGGAAACACAAGCTAAACAAAGCTTACAAACATCAAAAAGACCTCTCCAACCCGTCTGGCCAGCGTGTAGGCCAAATCCTCTGACTACTATGGCTAATATATTGCTGTGGTAGTACAGAGAGGGTCGTGCTCCTACAAAAGTATAAATATAATTTTATTTTCACAATTCTATTAAGTTCGATCAGCTGATTGACCACAATTGGTATCGGAAGGTAGGTATTCATTTTTTAGAAAATGTTTTATGGAAAATTGCTGTAAAAAAGTTTCTAGTGTTTAAATGTCACCCGGTATTATTAAACAAATTTTTAATAATCACCTTAGGTAAATACATTATTTAAGAATACATATTAATACATTATGAAATAATAAATAATAATATAAATTGGACACAGGATACCTCTTATGGATGCATACCAATCACGTCTCAATCACAGCACGGCGCACAGAACCTAGGGCCATAAGACTTAATGGCCATGCATGGAGGGTTACATATGAATAAATCAAAACTTCATAGAGCAAATTTGAAAAGAACAATAAATGAAATAACAAAATTTAAAAGAAAAAATGTTTTATATAGAAACTTTTTATAATATCAATGTTTATTTCATCAAATGGACGACTGACCAAAAGTTGCTAGATATAAATTTAAAATACCAAATCATTCCTAGTCATATTTCATAATCGCAAATGATTCGAAGGGCAGAAAAGAAATTAGGTTCTAGTTATTTTTTTTATTACCACCCGGAACGACTGAGAGCAGAGCAGTTTTGTGCGTTTTTATTTTCGTTTTCATTCTGGAAAATAAATATACGATGTAAAAAAATTGGTGAACAGAAATTAGACTATACCAAGTACAGCAATACATAATGGGTTTATTTTACAATTTTAGTCAAACCGGTTGATAATTAATAAATTATTCAATAATCATTTTGACCTTTGAACGATTTGGCAAAAACGAGTAGTGTAATAGTTAATTTAAACAGTAACGCCGTTTGGTTCCCGGCAGAATAGAATAGGACCACTCGAAGTCTTCCCGTGGATGTCGTAGAAGGCGACTTAGGAAACAATAGCTATACAAAGCATATAATATCAAAGAAGCCTCTCCAACCCGTCTGGCCAGCGTGGAGAGTGTAGGCCAAATCCTTTGACTGCTCAGGCTAATATATAGCTCAGGTAGTACAGAGAGGGTCGTGCTCCTGCAGTGGAGACTATCAATTACCTGATGTTGACGATGATCATTTAAACGTTGATATCTGAGATTTTGGTCAGTTGAACTTTTGGTCAAATGATCATTGTTATTTTTAAATTTGTTAATTTGTTCGTTGTTCTTTCGAAATTTGTTCGATGACAATATGTAACCATGTTGGAGTGTGGGTGGTAAAGATAATCAAAATAGTGTCGAATTAAGAGCCGCATCAGCCGCATGGCGCATCATATGGTCCTGCTGATTTCTTCACATTTTCTCGACAGGCTTTCAGGGTCTGCGCGGTAAGAAAAGCAGCTGATACCTACCTTGTACGTTTTTCTTTTTACCCGACTGTCCCGACCAGAAGGAGGGTAATGTTTTTCGCGCGTGACTTATGTAAATATGTCTGTTGCACTGTTGTCTCCTGTAGCCTAAACGGAAGGTTATCATACTATATACAACTTTCCTTGATTAAATTACAATTTAACCCATTTAAATATAAAACTTAATTGAACTCATTACAGGCCATTGAACGTATATAGCCAGTTTTAACAATAAAACTTCTATATGCGATAATTTGTAAAATTATGAAGTACATAAGTACTTACCTGAAAGTGTATACTATAGTTCGATGTAATTTAAAGAAATTATTGAATTTAAGAAACTAGGGACGTTAGGTATTTGCATTAGGCAACAGTGACGGTTTCGCCAATGTATGACGAAAGAAAGAAGGCACTGTAGAAAACTTTTTCTATTTATTTTATAGCTTAATATATAATACAAACTAACTTCTTTCAAAACAATTGCGGTTCTGGAGGTATCATAAGAAACGAAATGATAGGAGGGTTGACAACTGGCAGGCAGCCGGCTGTAAAAACTCCATATCATATCATAGTATACTATATGTCTCATATTTGCGAACTCCGGGCTCCGCCACAACGCACAACTGACAACGCAACCGGGGAATCGCTCGAATGAAGAAGACGATAAGCCTAGTGGTTCCCGGCAGTGTAGAATAGGACCAATTCAAGGCTTCCTGTGGACGTCGTAAAATGGGGCGACTTTAAGCAAATCCTATAAACATCACAGATACCTCTCCAGTCTCCAAACCGTCTGGCCAGCGTTGAGAGTACACTCTCAATGTTGGCCAGCCAGACGGGTCAAACGGACCACATCCTCTCTGCTATGATTAATATATGGCTCTGGTGGTACATTGAGGGTCATGCTCCTGCAGTAGATACTAAAAAAGACCTGATGATGATGATCAAGAAGACATTATCAAAACATGGCAGAGTCTGGGACTTTGGGCACAGAAGCATCTCAGTTAAGGACGCAACCAGTCCACGTTCGGATGAGAGAGAACATTACAGTTCTGTGCGAGGTGAAGTAGGGACTGTTGGTGGTATAGGCTTCCGATAGTGACGCTCGTAGATGTGGTCCCAAAAGCGCATGCGCTGTTGCAGCAAAGGTCCACGCAACTCCAGCGTCTCGTTGATGGACATGTGGGGAGAGCCATCTGCATTCGTCGGCAGCCAAGCCGGCAGGTCAGAGCCCTCTGGCACGGGTTTCCTGCAAAAAAATTGTATTTCTTTATATTTTTTACAACAGAGATTATAAGTAACACAAGAGAAATTATATTTATATACATAATTTACATTTTGATTAACATTATCTTTGATTGACACAATGCATCTGTAAAATATTTTGTTTCTTTTTATGTTTCTACAGGTTTCTACCTATATTTTTTATCATTTTAGACATTATGAAACAAGTTGTTTTCAGCGTCGTTTGTAGATCTCTCTATCTCTTTCTCTCTGAATTTAGCAACTATTGAAAATCGATAAATTGTTAGATAATCTTATTTAGGATTTACTCGCAGCATACTTAGCGGTAAGTGTAGAAGTGTATAAATATTGATTAATATGTACTAGGACTTACCCTTTTGTCATAAAATTAAGCCAAAGTTCTCTTGTAGTTGCCTTTATTCTTTTCATTTTATTTGACACGTTATCTTCATTCGTTTGTCCAATTATAAATATTCCATCGTATACTGCCATTACTTGGCCACCGTGAGGTGAACCACGAATGTTTGGATGTGTCGGTACTGGCACATCATTATCATCTACAAATGAGTATTCGTAAAGATATATCTGGTTATTACCAGCTTCTACTTGAAGCTTGACTGATCTCATGGTACCATATGCGAAGAATACATCTGTATTGTAATTTATAAATGCTTGCACTGAATCATCGTCATCACTGACTGGTTTATCTCCAAAATAGAATTCTTTGTATAAATTAAACACACGGATGCAGGACACAGAGAGAATGACGTTTATTGTGGAATAAAAAAACTATAACACATTACACACATTACTCGCCAGGTGGCGCTAGTATGCATGCTCATTTTGATACAAAAACTACACCCCCACTTATCAAAATAAGCTTACAATGTTAATATTGTAATAAAAAAAACAACAACAACAATTTTACTCCTGTCTTACATCATGTATGCCTATTTTCTGGGTGAAGTGATAATGTTTAGCCTTAATTAATCCTTTGGTAAACAGATCCGCAGGCATCTCCGCTGTTTCCAAATATTTTAAACTGACAATGTTATTGTTAACACATTCTTTGCAAAAATGGTACCTTACATCAATATGCTTAGTTCTTTTATTGAAACTATTATTTGATGACAACTTTATTGCACCCTGGTTATCATTATACAAAGTTATGGTGTATGACTCATTATTTATTTCTTTCAATAAATTTAATAAATAAACTGCTTCTTTGCAAGCTTCTGATATACCCATGTATTCAGCTTCTGTGCTCGAGAGAGCAACAGTTTTCTGCTTTCTTGCCTCCCAGGAAACAACACTACCAGCTAACATAAAACACATACCTGTATATGACCTTCTATCTATGATATTGTTCCCCCAATCTGCATCAACAAATCCTTCCAATTTTGAATTACCATTTTTAAAGTATTTCAAACCCCAATGTTTTGTTTTCTTAAGGTATTTCAAAATTCTCTTAGCATATGCCCAAGTCTCAGGACTGTAACAATTATTAAATTGACTAAGGAAATTAACTGAATATGCAATATCGGGTCTTGTTAGCACGGCTAAGTACATCAGTCCACCTAGGAGTTGCTGATAAGGTAATTGGCTGTTACTTTGTTTATTATCTAAATTTATATTCAATTTAGGCTCCAAAGGTGTATCAGCTACTTTACAATCTGCCATATTGAATCTATTCAATAACTGGTTAACATAATTTTCTTGGCTTAAGGTAACTGTACCATTAATTTTATCAATGTTAACATTCATTCCTAGACAATTTTTAACCTGTCCAAGATCCTTTATTTTGAACTTAGAAGACAATATCTTTTTCAAATAGTTACATTCCATACTGTCATTTGAAAACACAAAAAAATCGTCGACATACAGTGTAACAATTGTCTTTTTATCATTTTTACTTTTAGTATATAAACATGGTTCTAACTTGGAGCGTTTATAACCAATACTAAGAAGACAGTCGTCTACCTTCCTGTACCAGGCCCTTGAGGATTGCTTCAGACCATAGATTGCTCTATTCAATTTAAGCACTTTATTATTCTTACTCATTAAACATTCTGGTGCTTGCATATAGATGGTCTCCTCAAGATCCCCATTCAGGAAAGCTGTAGTGACGTCAAGGTGTGTTACATCTAAGCCTAGTTTTACAGACAATGCAAACAGTAATCTCAGGGTTGAATGCCTAACCACTGGTGAAAAAGTCTCAGAATAGTCCACATTCTGCTTCTGCATGTAGCCTTTAGCCACCAAACGCGCACGATAACGCACTTTATTATTGCTATCAAGCTTTTTACGCAGCACCCACTTACACTTCACTATTGTTTCACCGTTATTTGGCATATCCACTAGCTCCCACGCATTGCTATCTTTAAAACACTGAAGTTCTTCTTTCACAGCTAACAACCACTGTTCCTTTTCCGCTCCTTGTAACGCCTCTTCTATTGACATGCCACTAGCATCATCGAATACCTCTTCAGGAATACACATGTTTGTCGTGATATACCGTTCAGTCTTCTTCCTTGTTCTAATTGATGGAGTACGTTTTGGAAAATCAGATGCATCTTCATAATCACTAGGAATATAATCCTCATCTGAACAATTTTCTTCAACTAGTGTATTTTCTTCTTCTTTCTCTGACATTGATGTATCCTTATCTGTCACATCCTCCACTGAACATGAGTTTTCTTCTCCTTTATTTTCAATTATAGGTAAAGTGACCTCTGGAGTCTTCTCTTGTTCCATGACAATTACATCCCTGCTTGTTGTCACACACTTTGTCCTAGGATTATATATTCGGTAACCCTTTACTTCATCTGAATATCCTACTAGAATCTGCTTTTCAGCTTTTCTGTCCCACTTCAGGCGCTTTGTCTTTGCCACATGGACCATTACATTACTGCCAAATATCCTTAGATGACTTACATCTGGTTTGCGACCCGTCCAGACTTCGTATGGGGTCTTATCATTTAATGCAGGAAGCACGGTTCTATTTTGTAAATATACAGCAGTATGCGTCGCTTCTGCCCAGAACTCTTTTCCTAGATTTGCATCGAATAACAAGCATCTTGCCTTTTCTACAATGGTACGATTATTACGTTCTGATAAACCATTCTGCTCCGGTGTGTACGGGTTACTTCTTTGATGTGTTATACCTTCTTTCTTTAGAAATGAGTCAAATTCTTTGTTACAATATTCACATCCATTGTCGCTTCGTAGCATTTTTATTTTCTTGCCTGTTTGCTTTTCAACTTTAGCTTTAAATTCTGCAAAACATCTGAGCGCCTCACTTTTGTGCTTAATGAAGTACACAAATATCATTCTACTGAAATCATCAACAAATATTATGAAATATTTAGAACCTGCAAGTGACTCATGCTCCATTGGACCACAGATATCGGTATGAACCAAATCAAGCAACTCTTTGCCTCTTGAACCGACACTTGGAAATGGCAAACGACATTGCTTGCCCTCACAGCATATAGTACATGATTTCTTATCGACATTCATTTTTTCTTGAAGATTCATACCTTCAACTGCATTTGTCATCTTATTTAGGTATTTACTATTCACATGACCCAATCTTCGATGCCAAACATTGCCTGACACAGCCAAACCCACTGCTTCACTGTCAGATAATCTCAACTTGTATACTCCATTATTAAGCACAGCTGTAGCCACTAATTCTTTGTTTCTGTTAAACACGTTACAGCCATCTGACGTAAATTGAACACTATTACCAGACTCGATCAATTGGCTCACTGACAGTAAGTTGGTAGTCAATCCTGGAGCACACAATACGTCCTTAACTGGTATCTCGTATTCGCATTGATCAGTCTCCGTTACAATGTTTACGTCGCCGGAACACAGTACTTGAAGTTTCTCACTATTAGCAACACAAATTTCTTTCATTTTGTGGTATGTTTTATTTTTCATCCATTTCTCATTTGTTGTCAAGTGCATACTCGCGCCGGAGTCGATGTACCAGTCGTATTTATTGAATTGGCCACTTAAAAACACCGCACTGAATGCATTACTTTGTTTACGTTGTAATTCTTTCGAATAGTTACTCGTATTTCCATTATTTGGGCATTGATTCTTGTAGTGACCCGTTTGTTTACATCGGTAACATTTGACATGACTTTTGGCGCTGCCACTGACATTGACGTTTTGTTTCGCTTGACTGTGCGCGCCGGCCATAGACATATTTTTGTTTTTCTTATGTTGCCATTTCTGCGTGCCACTTGCGAATGCACTGCTTACTTCACCAGATTGATCACCCACTTCCGTTTCCATGTCCATAAGCTTGGTTCTAATGGCGTCCGTTGTAATTTGGATCCCAGAATGCTCAATGGCCATGATCATCGGCATAAATCTTTCAGTCAATCCAGCTAATAAAAGACAGCCGATCCACTCATCACTGATGTTAAACCCTGTCCCGCTTAATCTTTGTCCCGTCTCGACAATCTGAGTCACGTATGACTGCATTGTAGCACAATTTTCCAAGCGTACCGAAATCAGGCTCCGCAAAAGAGAAATTCTTCGCGAAAATCCAGAATCGTCGAATAATGCCTTCAGTTTCATCCAAAGTTCTGACGAAGTTTTCACGCCTTGGATATGTACGTACAACGTGCTGTCTATTGTCATAATGAGCTTCGCTTTTGTTTTCGCGTCTTCTGCGGCTTCTACGATCTTCCCTGATACCGGTTTGATGCAGTGCACCATATCCTCCAGGACGAGAAAATTCTCCGCGGCGAAAACCCATTCCGTGTAATTTTCTCTGCCTTTCAGCTTCGGAACATTCACCAAGTAGTTCGATGCCATCCTCGTTATTTAACTCACTGGATAACACGACGCTAATTCCGCAACTTACTTCTCGACACAAAGTATACTTTTATTGTAAAAAAAACTAGCTACTGAGCACATAACCTATAAATTAAACACACGGATGCAGGACACAGAGAGAATGACGTTTATTGTGGAATAAAAAAACTATAACACATTACACACATTACTCGCCAGGTGGCGCTAGTATGCATGCTCATTTTGATACAAAAACTACACTTTGACTGCTTTACCTATTTTGTCTTTTTGTTCTTCTGTATCAAAACGTAAGTCCGCTGGCAAGAAGTCAGAAAACCTTTCATTAATTTTTGTTCTCCACTTATCAAAATGTTCTATCCTTAGTATCCCCTCCATATTTGTTATACCATATAGCATAGGTAATTTAGGATAATCACCTTTTTTCAAAATATCGTACGGTGATTCTACCAAGAACGTCTCCTTTCCTAAATCACGTTCAACACAAGGAGAGAATTGAAAAGTAGCATCTAATCGATCCATAAACATGTCTCTTGCTAACAAATCAAACGAAGCAGTTTTATAAAAGTTTTCTAGTGCATCTATATCATCTACGTTTGTAAAATTGGAAGCTAAAGCAAAGTTTTTGGCAACTTCAATTGGGTCTACTTGCATTGAAAATGTGGCCAGATTAGGTCCAGCTTCGGGAATTACTCTTTTAAACAAACCCTTAGTAGAGGGTGATAGTTGCAAAAGATCTACTGCGGAAGAGCCGGCACTATATCCCGAGATTGTGACTTCATTAGGGTCTCCTCCAAAAGCGGCAATATTCTTGTTGACCCATCGAAGTAGAGCTACTTGGTCTTTCATCCCTGCATTACCGGGAGCGCCTTCTGTTCCCAAACATAAGAACCCATGAACTCCAAGTCTATAATTAAAGTTTACTACTATAATTTTCTTAGTTTTTACTAACTGCTTAAGGGTTGCTAAGTTTCCAAACCCAACCTGGTAAGCTCCTCCATGTACATTCACTACAACTGGTATATTTTTATCCGTAGTGTTAGGGATGTATATGTTGGCAACCAAGCAGTCTTCTCTTTTTGACACGTTTTTAAAAATCGGATGACCTATATCTATTTGTGGACATGCAACATGATCCACTGTTTCGAAGACGTCCATCCATGCAGGGGCAGGGAGAGGTGCCTGAAATAATAAATAAATAATAAATAAATATATAGGGACATATCACACAAATTGAGCTAGCCCCACAGTAAGTTGGGAACTTGTGTCGCAGGATACTAACTCAACGATACTATATTTTATAATATATACTTATTATAGATAAACATCCAAGACCCAGGTCACTCTGAAAAATATCGTTTTCCATCATGACCTGACCGGGGATCGAACCCGGGACCCCCGTGTCGCAGGCTGGCGTGTTGACCGCTGCGCCACGGAGCTCGACAAATAAATATTCATCAGTATAAAAACTTTGTATTGTTATTAAGTAGTAGTTCAACTCTTGGACCACGCAAATATTTACTTAAATATCTCATAAATTACTGAACCGATTTTGATGCTCAAAGAACTTTATCAATGGACTGTATCAATCACTTACAATCTAGACGGTTCTACAGTTATCGTGAATAGTCCTTTCCGTCGTATCACAATGTATGGTTTGCAAGCCCGAATTTTGTTTCAACTGTTCCTCTCCAATGGATCTCGCGAATATTTTTTTCAATATCTACATACTAGGTACGAATGCCCCTCAAATTTAAAAACTAATGTTTTCTAGTTTCATCTATTTTAGCTTTCATCGAATGAAGTACCTACTAGTTCAAGAATTATTGCGGAACAAAATAGCTACATTCATACAAAAAATGTGTTTTCACCCCAACTCGACTTAACTTGAAGACCTTGCTCAAGCGAACGGCTAACCGACTCATTACAATAGAGTTAAGTACCTTATTGTTATTTATAAAACATAAAATACCAACAGCCTGGAAAAAAATAACAAATGTTATGCGAAACGAAATCAGACAGTTAAGTGCTTACATCGTACAAAGGCTGGTACAGGCAGAAATGTTTTGCTCACAGGATTGATTATACCTACCGAGTAGAAGGGCGAAACAGTCCCCTCAGCCGAGCACTCTGTATTTGTAAACACTTATTATCGCCAAGTACTCGGCCGAGCGCTTGACTATTACTCAGACCGGACTCGGAGACGCCTGCACGAATTTGTCCCGATTCGCACATCCACACACACAACACCAAGGTAACTTACCTTATATCTATCAGTTCCCGTCGGTGCTGTTGCATAAGGTATACCATTGAAAACAAAAACGTCAGTATGGGCATCTCTGTATCCTCGCACTCTTCCGCTCTCAATGGTAACCTCGCGAGAATTTCCATCCTCTGCCCATGTTACTGCCAGTATTATAGAACACAGAATCCAGGTCCCCCACATATTGCCGCCGACACCGCCCGGCGCACTGAGGTCACCACGGCCGGCTACCTCTATTTAAGTGATTATGTCAGTTTCATTCGCTGGAAGATAAGCTTGTTAGTGACAAAGAATAATTCACGAATCATTATATCATTATCCTTCATTCTCAATTACAAATGTGTATGACATTTGACGTTTTTCTTTTGCTTGTTAAGCGTTTTCTTTCTTTTAAACATTGAAACAAACATTATGAAAATTTGTGTTTTAGGGGTACCGACGCAATCACAGGGTAAAACAAGTATGGTCTACGCCCGAGGGATCCAAAAAAATCGCGAGTGGGGCCACGACTTAAGCCATCTCAGTAAAATTTAAAAAATTGATCAAATATATATCGTTACAAGATATAGGTCGTTAAAAATATATTTCATAAAGCACTAGACTTCCAACGACTCAACTCAACAGACTTAAATAAAAACTTAATAGGTACTTAAGTGACTAATTTGAAAGTATGTATATCCTTACAAATATCAAATATGCTGCTGTTTATCGCTAGGCGATCTTTTAGCACACTTCCTAATACGGAGATGAAATATTTTGCCATTGCTAGAAAAGGTCCCCATCGCTTGATACCCTCCTGTACTATGTGTATTGTAAACTGAAAACCACTTTATTAATTTCAAGCAAATGCAGATAGGTCACTTGCATGCTCATTGGCCATTTATATGTTTGTTATAATATGGTAGTTATCTGTATTTATCATAATAATTAGACGGCATTCATGGTCTGATAAGATTAATAATATTCCTCGGTCTGGTGATATGTTGCTGCTAGACATAACTTTATCAAGTAGGTACTTCAAAGTACACGGTACAATTATGAAAAGGCCGGGTGTAAAAATGGACAAATCATTTTACAGTATAAATGTCACGATAAGTAACTGGCCTCGACGTGCTCTGAAGCACCAATATACTGAAGGTGAATGATGTGACCGTTAATATCATGCGTCATCATCATCATCATACTCGCCTTGCAGATTGCATCCTTAGCGGTTACTCTTCAGAGCCCAGGGTCCGCCATCTACCAATCCTAAATGATTTGACGAGTTTACTGGTTCTTACACACAGCGACTGCCGTCTCACCTCCGCAACCCAAAAAGTAGACTAGAACCAATCCTAGGATAAGATATCTGTGGTACTATTATTAATTCCTTAAGCACGGAATCATCTTTATTTCAATCAAGTCTGACATATCCTAACCGGCCTGGAAACAATTTTCAGAATGTATATTTGCCAGTAGGATTTGAACCCACGACCTTAATGTCATTAGGCAAACGCCTGGACAACTGGACCTCAGAGGTAGATGATTGAACATATACGTCTACTCTGAGCGTCTACTATACTAATATAATCAAATGTTTTAAGGAAGTACTTATGGTTGTTTCTTGGACTTTCCCTCTAAACCAAATGAATGGGTTTCATGAAATTAATGTTACTTATACTTCATAATAGCAAATAGGCCAATATTGTAGTGTGTTGTATTTCTTTAATCATGAACAATGTATAAAAAGGTAGTTTTATTTTTGTGCAACATGAAAATCGTTCGTAGTCGTAGCACTTTGTAGCGATTCGTAGAGCTCTGTAGATTTAGAAGGTATATACGTGTATTTACCTATTCTTTGCAAGTTATACAAATATACCTTCAACTAGCAGCTCTGCCCGGCTGCGCCCGGGAATGAATTATACCTATAAACCACCCTCATGAATCACTCTATCTATTGGTGAAAACCAAATGAAAATCCGTGCAGTAGTTTTTGAGTTTATATGTAGTGATAAGTAAATAGTTGTGCTCGTGATGCGATAAATTTCGTGCTCTTTCTGCAAACAATCAAGTCAGTGGATTGACATTGTGAAAATCTACCTGATGTTTAATTTCTAGAAAATGCCGGTGTAAAATTTATATTTAAGGCCCCACAAGGCTCACCAGCGACGCCAATAATTTTATGCCTAATACTTTACAAATAGAAAGAAATTCAAGAATGTAAATATATAAGCCTAGTAAATAACCTGAAGTAATTTTGGAATCATGTTTAATATTATCAGAGTCAGTGAGAATTATGAGAATCCGTTTTTGGCGGTAATCACTATTTCTCTTAATGGCTGATTCTCATAATATTAAAATATGATTCCAAAAATACTTCAGGTTATTTACTAAGGCTTACTTATATGATTTACATTCTTGAATTTCTTTCTATTTGTAAAGTATTAGAAATAAAATTATTGGCGTCGCTAGTGTGCCTAGTGTGGGCCCTTAATGTAGGTATCTATACAGGAAGTAGGAATGGATGATTTGCCTTCTTTAAGCACACGCTAGTTAACAATTCACAAATGTTAAAGTATACTAACAATGTTAACCTTCGGTGAAAGCAAATGGTAAAATGTTTTTAGTGGCAGATGTCTAGATTTTTCTTATTTTTAGTTATTCATCAATTCCGATCAATTGGAATATTTTTTAATACACAACATTGGCTAATATATTATTTAAATACAGTCATTTAAATATAAATTAATTTTCAAATATTTCAACTTTTATTTGGTAGTCTAAATAAAAGTTTATCCATCCAAATAAAATACTAATCTTGAAAATAATTTACTGCTAACGCCTGCTCTATTAAGAGCAAAGATTTTAAAATGTTATGCTGTTACATTGCCTGCTCTATTCCAAGAGCAAATATTTTAAAATGTTATGCAGTTACATTGCCTATGCGCAAGCGCAATACCATTTTTAATTTAACTTGTAGGTTTTCTAACATCGTCAAACCAGTACAGATTCTATAATTTTTGGCGTCGGCTGTTGTGTGGTTTGCATTCGGCTACTAAAAACATATTTTACTTTCAGGGTACAGCAAAAGACATCAACGCGTTTGTAAACAAAATGTTGCAGATGTGATGATTCAAATATTTTTCAGTGTTTATGCTGGTACTTATATGTGCATTATACTATACATTAATATATAAAAGCAATAAATATAATTTAGATGAATTTGGAAAGTTTAACTGCCGTGTGGTTCCCAGCAGAACAGAATAGGACCACTCCAAGTCTTCCAGTGGATGTCGTAAAAAGCGACTTAATGAACACAAGCAAAACAAAGCTTATAAACATCAAAGAGACCTCTCCAACCCGTCTGGCCAGCGTGGAGAGTGTAGGCCAAATCCTCTCACTGCTCTGGCTAATTATGTTTCTGGGCGTACAGAGAGAGTCGTGTTCCCTGCAGTAGCAAGTAAACAAGACCTGATGATAAGAAAGTATAAATAAAACTATTTATATAAATATTTGTTTTCAAATTTACTGACTATTCGATAATTGATTCTCAAAAGACTTGCAATATGTGTGTTTTATTAAACACAAGATATATATTGCAAGTCTAATTGATAGGCTTTCAACATATATATTTTGAGCTTATGTTTTACCTTTTAAACAAATTTAGGATTTCACTTGACTAAACTGACTGAAAATTTAAGAGTGGCATCAATAACAACTAAGTATATGTATTTTTAAGTTTACCATCAGCGAAATCGTCATATCAATTTGGTCAGATATGTAAAAGCCATTTGCCATGCCATTAAGCAGAAGATAATATCCTGGTTATCCGCCTGTAAGAAAAATTGTACAAAAATACTGCAGTGTACTGCAGCAAGTTGTTTAGAAGACCAGGAACTATTTCATTATGCCTAAAATTTATGAACCCAGTGTTCATAAATTTTAGGCATAGCATAAATGATAACCATTTACATAGATCACAAACATTATATAAATAAATCATGATCAACATCAGGTCTTTTGTAGTCTCCACTGCAGGAGCATGACCCGCTCTGTGCCACCAGAGCCATAAATTAGCCAGAGCAGTCAGAGGATTTGGCTTACACTCTCCACGGCGACCAGACTGGTTGGGGAGGTGTCTTCAATGTTTATGAGCTTTGTTTAGCTTGTGGGACAATTAATCAAATAGAATTTAGCCCCCCGGTAAGTAGTAAACTTTTATCGAAGGATACTAACTTAACGAAACCAAATATTATAAAAGATACTTATACATATAGATGAACATCCAAGATCCAGGACAATCTGTGAAATATCTTTTTCCATCATGATCTGGCCCCTCATGACGCAGGCTGACGTGTTAACCATTGCGTCCCGGAGGCTGTTATACTCTAAGTCATCAGATTTTCTTTGAAAACGACATCAAAATATTGCAGTTGATCAAAGTATAGGTAAAATGCCTATACCTAAAATGTGAGAACACCAAATTTTTTGTACATATAGGAACACTTATACAGCGTGTAATATGACCCGACATTCTCTAAAAGGGGTGACTCAGTCCGTCAATATGATCAACTTTTCGCATGGGACCAATACTGGGAACTTTTTTGACTTTCCCATACATTTTGCCCGGGCGGCTAAGTATTTTTGTATGAAAAAGGCAACATTTTTTTGAGTTCCCAGCTTTGATCCCATAGCAAAAGTTGTTCATATTGACGGGCTTAGTCATTCCTTTAAGGGTGTGTCGAGGGTCTTGTTTTTTTTTATCTGCACCCTCCAACTTAAATCGGAGACTGTTTTTGCAAATTAATGAGTGTCTTCTGTTTAAAAAGAAAGGGAACTAACAATACGAGGGTCTTGTTACACGCTGTATAGTTTAATGTTGTTTCTATTTCAGTCAATAATCTATTTTAGCGTTGTTTTATTTTAGATTGCATGGTGGGTTCAATGTAAACTGTCATAAACCAAGTCTATAGTTCTTCATAATAGTGAGTGCATTAGCACGTTCTCACGGGAAAGGCAGGATCTATAGATCATTTGTTTAATATTTATTAACGAGATGTCTCCGTAACGCGTGATATCCGGCCGTGGATGCACGCGACCGTCCCACAGACCCTGTTGAAATGAAATGAATAGTTTTTATTTAAATGTTGTCCAACAGTATACAATTAGTATTATATTGTCTTTGATATTAGAGCCCGATTGAAGGTACGTTTTTGGTTACGCCAAGTTTCGGCGACAGTTTCGGTTTGGGCGTAAGATAGGCCGAACTTCAGTCTCACCGAAACTCATGTGCTCGGGTGAATTAGTCTCGGTGCTTGCGCGTCAAAAGTCAACCCAATCTAGCAGTGGGTCTACCTTAAAATAATGGTAATAAAACCCTGTGCAATCATTAAAGGAGCGACACAGACAGTCAATATGAACAACGTTTCCAATAGGACTTAATGCTGGAAATTCCAGTAATTTTCTAGCGAAAAATTAAAGTGGTTTTTTGGCTAGATGTATGTTATCGGTACCTACTTACGTCTAATCGATACCCTTATCTATGCTTGCAACTACGGAACTCAACATTGGCGAGTCCGACTCGCAGTTAACCTTTTACCTTTTGAGATAGAGAAGTAAATACAAGCATCACGTGCAGGTGAAATGTAAGGTGTCAGGTACTGCACTTGGTTATTTTGTAATGCAATGCAATACGCTTTCTCCAGAATTAGCTCGGGTGTTTGCACTGCGCGCTGCAGCGTTCCACAAGGTGTTCTCTACAAGTTTGAGGTTTAAAGATGTTACTGTGTAACTACACAATGTATTTTATAATTGTATAAAGATATAAAGATTCTCATCGAATCAGTGGAAACTATGGCCCTGTTTGTCTTAATGTAATGTAAAAAGGGCGGTTTTCCATATATGGAACTGAAAAAGAAAATATATTAATCAATCCTATACGTGCATCAATGTCATTTTTAAAGACGCTATAGAGGTTTGTCGAAAAAATATTAATGAATATTTGGACGAAATATGGTTAATAATAGCACAATTTCATAAACCGCAATACAAACATCACTTTGTCAATCACACAAACACTATGTAGTAACAAACTACAAGCTTGAAGCCACGTGCAGGTGAAATGTGAGTTGTCAGGTAGTGCACTTACTGCACTTGGTTATTCTGTACTGCAATGCAATACGCTTTCTCCAGAATTAGCTCGGGTGTTTGTAAGGTTGTACTTTGTAAGGTGTTCTCTCGTACTTGATGTATGAAGATGTTACTGTGTTGTACAACGCAATGTATTGTCAAAGACAATATAATACGTTATCATTGTGTACGGATGGTTTCCCATCGATTCCTCTGAGGTCCAACCTGTCTTAATTTCAACAACAGACATGTCAAACACACTAACCCCCTTATTCATAAAAAATAACAAACGCTTATTAAACCTATTTTAGTTAAAATATGTTTTGTCTTTACCCCACGCTCTAATGTTTGACATTTAATTTTAATAAGCGATTGTTAATTTTATGTATAAGGAGGTAAACATACAATATGTTAATAAATCCCTGAGCGATCCTTAAAGGGGCGACTCAGCCCGTCCATTTTTCATATGGGGCTAATGCAAAAAAAAAAAAAATCATACGAATTCACCGGCCGGAAAATATCTTTTTTTTTAAGTTCTCAGTATTATTACCATAGGAAAAGTTGTACATAGGTACTAAGTCACCTCACTGAGGGAATTTACAAGCTATTGAATATGCTTTTATGAAACACTCTCCTCATCACATCTAAGCATTTTCCCATTACAACTTTACCGTACAAAACCGATACTTAGTATCTCAATTTACTGGACATTGGAAGAATCACTGAAATCTCGGTGGAAGCCATATTATAAAACAGAAGAAGAAGAAGCACTTTCCCGGTTCCATCATGTGCGCTAACCCCCCCCTTTGGTAGACTGGTCTATCACTGTCTGGGCTAAGAGCAGAGCGGATCTTCCAAGATTGCGGTGGCGCTAGGAGAGCATCTCCTCTCCAAGATATCAGAAACTATTATTGTATTGTACAAGAGTCATATATTAGCCAGAGCATTAAGAAGATTTGGCCTACACTCTCCAAGCTAACCATCTGGTCAAGATATCAATGGTAGTACAAAGAAGGTCGTGCTCTTTAACCCAGGCGGGTTGGAGAGGTATCTTTGATGTTTATGAACTTTGTTTAGCTTGTGTTTCCTAAGTCGCCTTCTACGACATCTACGGGAAGACTTGGAGTGTTCCTATTCTACTCTGTCGGGCACCACAGTGCGGTTTACAATGTTGCATTTTGCTTTGTTTATGTGAAAGTGTACGTGTATGTGTATGGTTATGGCGCTCTACCTCAGTAACTAGGAACTTCAAGCTTATTAGGGCTATTTTAAACAAGCACGCGGAACTTGCGGTTTACGACAGCGTCAACAAACGTCTAATTGTGTGCATTGACGGGTTAAACGCCAGGAGCGCAAGCTAGCAATACAAAATAAAGGTTGAGTAGAAAGATGGCAAAATACATTTTTTACAAGCTCTGGGTTTGCGACCAAAACTATCCAACGGAACGCGGAGGGACGTACAAGAAAATATCCACCAATATTAATTTCCCTTACTTCGCAGCAGGGCTCTAATACTACCTCGAAACTTGTGTTTTGGAATATTGTCAGTCACGATGTCAATGAAAATAGATTGCTACGCATTCTCGCTATACAACTTCGTCATACATTTTCGCACTACTTTGCTTGTTGATTTGATTTGATGTTTAGGGCATATGCCGAGCGCGAGCTGGGATAGTTTGCATATTGTATAGTCGTCAAACTGACATCGAGTTAATACCTAGAAATGTCATGACAATTCGAAGCTAGTTGTCAGATTACCTTAGGAAAGTCTACTTTTAGAGCCACCCAAAAGATTACGTAGCTCTGCATTACGTAGTTTTTCTTTATCTTGACGATTTATATAATCCTAACGCCGCCAATGCATTGGTTGAGTGTAATTGTGGAAAGTTTAATTTTTTGAGAGGAATTGGCTGATTATGTCTCATGTTAACCAATCGTTACGTGCGCTTAGTTTCGTCAACCAATCGTTACGCGTGCATTAGGATAAATTAGTCACATTAAGACGAATCTTGAAAATTTTACGACGTGCTTGCACTAAAGCAGTGTAGGATTTAATTCCGGAAAGATAATCTTTGTTTTATTAGTGCAATTTCTACTTGTTTCATGTTCTTTAAACATAATGGCAATACGCGTTGCCTCTCTTTCGCGTGAAAATCATGAACTAAATAATACCGACGAGATCTTCACCACTGACACAGTGGTTAAATGTTATAAAAAAATCACGTTCTAAATGGAATCGCTAACTATAATTCTTCTTGTGTTGTTTTATTGTGTTTAGTGACATTTCTGCGCGCTATATATTTTGTTAACAGAATGGCATCATGCGCTTTTAGCTTTAGTTTCTCTTCCGCGTGATAATCATGGATTAATTAGTCCCAATAAGACGAATCCTGAGGATTGATGTCATCCTGCCATCACTGACGTAATCGCTAAATTGTATCGTGTTTTTGAAGGATAATCATAAGGCATCACAGATCTGTATATATCTAAAATCCGTGTATGGCATCTTCTGTTTTCTTTAGCTGTAATTACTATAAGTAATTTCCCAAATTAGTTTCTTCAAAAGTTTAATTTTTGTGACATGCTTTTATTATGAGCGATTCATACTGTAGAGTGCTTGCCAAGACAAATCAAATGCGTCCACCAAACACCGGTTTATCTTATTTAGTTTAGAAATACTTATGGCCATCCAACTAATCAAATCTAATATCAAATCAGATCTGTATTACTATAGCACTGCATTATCATCCAACTTACTTAAGTAAGTATATACAACTAACTGTTACCCGCGACTTCGCCCGCGTGATATATAGCCTATGTACTTCTCAGTACCCTAATCTATGTGTATGCAAAATTTCATGACGATCGGTTCAGTAGATACGGCGTAAAAGCGTAACAAACAAACTCACTTTCGAATTTATAATATTAGTTAGGATTAGGATTTCAGCTCAATTGGTGAAGGCGAAGTGCTTCATTTTGTAAAATTGGAAACCCTCACATCAAATAAACAAACAGGGCAAGATTAATAAACGCTTCGAATTGATGACAGAAATTTTTAAGTTTATATGAGTATAAAATTCAATGATCATTGGCATTGGCAGGTGCCTAATATCATTTAAAATTTATAACATTAGGTTATATTGTGTGAGACTTTCAATATTTCTCAACACAATAGAAGTGTAATCTCACTAATTATACAGACATACGTACTCATTAAGGACCGTTTGTAGTGTTAATCAATCTTCATGTACTAATTTGCCGCAGAGAGACGAATGCTTGAGATTGATGCCTGTGATGTCATCTGGCTGATTGAGTTGTGGTTAGCCGCTTTATATTTACTAATGCGGGATATACAATTGCTTATAATACCTATATGAAGTGGTAAAATTATTGTAAGGGTAACACAAATCGACGGGCGACAGACAAACACCCGAACGAACGCGGTGCAAAGAACAGTCATGAACAGTATCCTAGGTTTTTGTAAATTATGAGAGTAAAAAAAAGGCTGAAAGAAAGTAAATGAAAAACTTTGATTAAGAACAAGACCTTTCTTTTCAAAAATAAGGACTGCTTTAGCAAAAATACAGACAATATAATAAGAACCGGTGATGGGGCAGAAAGGTTCTTGAGTGGCGACCACGTACCGGCAAGCGCAGCGTTGGACACCCACCTACCAGTTAGTTGGACGACCTGATAAAAGTCGCATAGGAAGTACTGGATTGCAGGCCGCTTTCAACCGGTCGTATTGGAAATCCTTGGGGGAGGCCTAAGTTCAACAGTAGACTTCTTGCGGCTGAAACGATGAAAGACAGTACCACATACGACCAAATAGCTAAGCCAAATAGCCGTTTGAGGTATTTAGGAGTATTGGCATAAATAATTATCAAACATGAACTCGAAAAACAATTGTGTTCTTTTCTTGGCAGTTGCGTAACAGTCTCGCTATTTATCGGAGATATACTGCTAGAATATTGATTATAGCCTTAATGTGGCATTTTGCCATCCATATTCCATATTACCTACGAGTATTATAAACAGGCAACCTCTATGACATAGTGGTCATCATGCCAGGTTGTCACGACGCAGTTCCCGAGTCGATACCCGGTCAGGTTCAGCTGGGAAATGATCGGTATTTTACAATAATATAAAAAATATCGTAGAGTTAGTATCCCATTTGACACAAACCTCGAACTTACATTGGGGGTACCTCAATCTGTGTGGTTTGTTAGTATTTTTATTTAAATGCGCAATTAACTACGTGTCACGTTTTTACAGTAAATAATCACGCGGGAAAACTAATAACTATATCCCACCATGCAATATTATCTGTTTTCCCGTTACTTATAAAATCCAAGTTAAAATAAAATTTTAACTATATACATATGTATTTGTAATAAAATATAGTATCGTTGAGTTAGTATCCCCATAACACAAGTCTCGAACTTACTTTGGGGCTAGCTCAATCTGTGTGATTTGTCCGTATATATATAGCCTATGTCCTTCTTAGTACCCTAACCTATGTGTATGCAAAATTACATAGTGATCGGTTCAGTAGATACGGCGTGAAAGCGTAACAAACAAACTCACTTTGACATTTAAATTATTAGTTATGATAAGGATAATATTGTTATGTTAGTATCCTGCTAAGTGCACAAGTTCACAACTTACTGTGGAGCTAGCTCAATTTGTGTGATATTTATAATTATAATTTAGACCTACCAATGCCGCAATATTTTGTACCATTTCCTCTGCGTTTTCAGCAGTAGGCGTTCACCAGCACGCAATGCTTTCAGGCTGTAATTAAATCAAGAATTGCGAAACCACCCCTAGATCGCGATAAAGCGCTGTAAAAATACTTATCTGGAAGCACAGCTCGGAATTCCCAATGACTCAGTACAGTTCTTTGCGTATAAAAATTTAATAGGAATGGGAAAAATTCCACGTAAACAGGACTCGAACCTTCAATGAATTTCGACGTGTAGTGATTGAACGCCGGGTCGAATTGGTAAAGCGTTGTCGTAGTAAGACATTACGCAGGTTCCAGTCCTGCCCACGTGGAACTTTCTCCCATATCTTACTTCTTGATTTAATAAGAATACAAATTTAATAACAATATTTTGTACCATTTTGCGTTTTCAGCAATAGGCGTTCTCCGCCAGCACGCAATGGCTTTCAAGCTGTAATTAAATCAAGAATTGCGAAACCACCCCTAGTTTGGAAGAAAAGGAAAAACATAGAATATACCAGCTGCGTTTCTTCCCACGCAGACCGTAAGAGCTGGTCAAGAGATTGGGTGAAAATCTAAGGAACCACGTTATAGTCGATGCGGCTAGCATCACTATTTTGATTCCGCTTTCCACACAAGTCGCTAGCCATCGCAAGAAATACTCTGTTTAAAAGGGTATACTAGCAGTGCATTTTCCATACAAATGTATTTCTCTATTTTCTCGCTAAAAATGCTTCTAGAGCCACAATTCTTTTTACATACAATCTATTACTAAAATAGGTATGTCCCTATGTTTTATTTTTTTCTAAAAACCTGTTTAAAAGAAAAAAAATTATACAAAAACAGTTTTTTTGGAAAAAATTAAAAATAGGGGCATTCCTATTTCAGTACTAGACTTTATGAAAAAAGAATTGTGGCTCTAGGATCAGTTTTCAGCGAGAAAATAGAGAAATACATTTGTATGGAAACCATATTGAAAATACACTGCTAGTATACGCTCTTAAGAGCTATGGACAAACACACACATAGCTTTCAAACTTATGACATAACACCCCTTTTTATACGCCGGGGATTGAAATTACTTTTCACTCCCTATGGACAAACAAATCATATGCATAACACTGTTTTTCTTTTTTATTTAAAATACTGTAAATTTTGCAGGACCGGTTTTTTTTTCAGCAAAAGGGTGCATGAAGTTTTCAAAAATTTCACTTGCGATAATTTTCGAAGTCTATTCTCCCGTAAAATGTAACCCAATATATGAGGTTTGGTAACCTTTGTTGATATTTCTAATATTTAATCGCGGTGAACTGTACGAAAGAGTTAATGATTTTGGTTTTTCTAATTTGCATGTTTACGGTAGTTTGTTTACGGACTTCTTGCGTGATTTCAATTTCAGATTGTATCTGTCCGTTCAACTATACCTATATTTAATAATTATGACTAGTAGTATAATAATAATAATAGTACCAGGATCTTGCCATCGAATTGAAAACACAATGGCGAGTTCAAGCTGTTCACATAGTCCCCATAGTTTTGTCTTCAACCGGAGTAATACCAAAGTCACTGAAACAAAGTTTAGATACAATAGACGTACCAGTTCATACTCTTGCCTTAATTCAAAAAGCCGTAATTCTTAATACATGTCGTATAACTCGCAAGTTTCTAAGTTCGTCAACACTTACCTCAACTTTTTCTATTTAATCCCTTATACGCTTGGCTTCGGCCCGCGTATCTGGCGGAAACCCTCTTCGAGAGGAGTAAAAAACATATGCGAATAATAATAATAATAAATCTTTATTTCACTTCACAAGTTAATTTGACCTAACTATATATAGGTATAATACTCACATTAGGATACCCTTTATGAGAGTTAATACAATAAAAGGAAAAACAAACAACCTAAAATATAACTTATAACTAAACAATTGGCCATAATTATACGCACTATGTACATAAGTTGCATATAAGTGCTCAATTAAATTAAAATTAGTATAGCTACTTTCTATTCGCAATATGCAATATTAACAATAAAAACGTAGAAGTTAAATAAATAAAGTATACAAAGTTACTTTCTAGTACCTACTCACCAATAATTTCACTTTTAAAATTTTGTCACTGATTTACAAACTTGCACATTCACAGCAATAAAACAATATTGATAGTTATTTATCACCATAAGTAGTAACCTAGTTCGAACTTCTATATGAGCACAGTAACAAGCGTATATTAAAGTATTTAAGTAAACAATATTGTTAATTAATCTCATATTATTTAACCAACCAACATTTAGTTCGGTCAAAACAATTATTTCTACCCTCCGTACTAGTTTGCACTGTATGACGGCAGGGCAGCATTCCTCGTCCGACGTAAACAACTTGTAGTATGAGTATAAATAACAGATGCGATCGAGTAATAGTACAATGATATAGACTAATTGTTTCAATGTACGTAATCAATTTAAATGATTAATTAAGTAATTAATTAAGTCGTTAAGCTATGTCAGTTGCCTTAAGGCAGCTTGAAAAATCTGACACCAGTGTTGGCCACTAACACATACGAAAAACAAAACAAAACAAAACAAAAAGTAATTGATTAAGTAAGTACCAATATTTTTGTGTAAGTAATTTTTCTGTTTATTATTATCTTTTTTTTACTATTACAACACACCACATTACATTGACTCCGCCGCAATATACCTACAATGTACAAGTGACTTCTAAAATATATCTAACTTTTTTTTTAAATAAGATACGTTTATAACTGACTTCCATTTTTACTATTGACTAACACACACTCATTGTCTCGAAAACCACTGAACCGACTTTAAACCAACTTAGACTATACGTAGAACAACAAAAGAAGTAATTTTAGCAATCTGATTTAGTTATAATTTCTGAGATATTCATAGACAAACATACATACATATACTTATGAAATTTGGCACACATACGTCTGCTCACGATAAACTAAAAAAGTACCTACTGCACGGATTTTCATTTGGTTTTTACCTATAGATAGTGAATCTAATTATATGTATATAGTCATACAAACACACACAACCCCAAATATACATGTATATACACAAACACGCACACATATACACATACATATATACACAAACACACAGACTCATACATGCACATACGCACATACACCTTTCATATATATAATTTAATCCCTTTTAAATAGATACAAAAAAAAAAAATTGTTTTAAGCGGGAATAGTGAGGAGATTTTCGGTTTCGGTGTAAGTTAGAATTTTAAGAAAACCATCAATGAGTTTTTTTAGGGAAAATGATGATTTTTTAGCCATACTAACTTTTTCGCTAATTTTATTGTAAACATAAGGCCCACGCCAGTTAATCGAATTCTGATAGAAAGTAGTTTTACACGGAGGGATATTATAGACTAAATCTTTACGTCGTTTCTTTTCAAAGTTTCTATTTGGAGGTGTTTTATGTTGGTATAATAAAAGAGATTTTATATAGAGCTTTCTTACACTTAGCACATTAGCATCTGTAAAAAGCTTGGTAGTAGGATAGCGGCTTTGTTTAAAATGTATTACTTTGAGTACCGCTCTTTGGGCTCTTTCAATATCAATCATCAGCGTTTTGCTAGCTGCACCCCATACTATAATGCCATAGTTAAGAATTGATTGACCTAGACTATAATAGACACTTTTTAGGACAGAGTCATCTCCAATATGTCTTAGTTTTTTAAATAGGTAAATAAGTTTTCGGACTCGTCCAGTTAGTAGTCGTATTTGAGGCCTCCAATTCAAGTTTTGGTCAATCAAAATACCCAAATATTTAAGAGAACTTGTGCGATTAATAGTAGTACAGTTACACGTAGCATGCGCCACCCGACAGGAGTGGGCTTTGAGTTGAAAGTCAAGATCTGGTTGGTTATTATTTTTGATGCTAAAAGTCATGTAATTTGTTTTCTTTAGGTTAAGTGTTAATAAGTTATAATCTAGCCACTTCATTATTTCAGAAAACCCATTCTCTGATAAAGATTTAACTCCTTCCCATGTTTTATCGTGAAATAATATTACAGTATCATCGGCAAAAGTGATGATTTGTGCATTTTTAAGAACCTTCCTGCATAGATCATCAATATATATTAAAAATAGGGTTGGCCCAAGGACACTGCCTTGCGGCACCCCGTATGAAACGTCTTCCTCTGAGCTAGTAAGGGATTCTACGGTGGTTGTTTGCTTACGATCACTTAGGTAGCTTTGAAATAAATTAAGGGCATTACCTCGAACTCCAATGCACTCAAGTTTTTTAAGAAGCAGTGGAATCGAAACAGTATCAAATGCCTTGGCTAGGTCTAAAAACATGCCAAGGCACTTATCGGATTTGTCTAAGTGATTGTATAAATGTGTAACCAGTTTAACCATTGCATCTGCCGTGGACCGTTTACCTCTAAATCCATATTGATTAGGAGATAGTAGGTTATATTTTTCTAAAAATCCTAATAATCTGCTATTGATAATTTTTTCCAGTATTTTCGAAATAGTAGGCAAAAGAGATATTGGTCGATAATTGCTAATACTGCTTCTATCCCCTGATTTGTATATTGGAATTACTACAGATTTTTTAAGTGCTGTGGGAAATACGCCTGATCTCATGCATAGGTTACAAAGATAAGCTATGGGTGTTGAAAGTATATCCGATGCTTTTTTGAATAGGGTAGCTGTAATGCCATCCCATCCGGAGGACTGAGTATTGCGTAAAGATGTAATTATTTCATAAACTTCATATTCATCAGTAGGAAACAGAACCAAAGAATTTGCTGGGTTATTTTTGTAGTTATTATGAAGTTTGACAAGGTCTGTTTCAGATATACCTAGCCGTTGGAGGATATCATTTGCAAGATTGCGACCGATGTTTGCAAAATATTTATTTATTTCAGATATAGCTCTTTTGGGATCATTTGTGTTGTGTATTATTTCAGTTGGAGAGTTATTGTTTTGTTTTATATTACAGATTTCTTTGACGGTTTGCCATGTCTTTTTAATATCATTTTTATATTTTTGAATGAGTTTTTGTTCGTACTTCCTTTTTAAGTTTTTCAAAATTTTATTGCAATGGTTACGGTAGCGTTTGTATGTTTGGCTAAGATTTAAATTGTTAGGGTCTTTTTTAAGTTTTTTATGTAAATTATCTCTAAATTTTAAGCAACGAAGTAAGCCAGTTGTTACCCATGGTTTCACTAAGCGTTTTCTTATGGGGATAGTAGTAACCTTGGTGTGTCGGTGAAGAATTTCTGTCAACTTAGTCAAAAACATTTGAGTTGCTATATTTGGGTCAGTGGTTGAGAACAGGTAGGTGTGCCAGTCAATAAGTTGCAATTCATCAATAGCTGCCGCGTAGTCGACTTTTTTAATTTTTTGCCTTGATCGTGTTGTTTCTTTTTTATACTTGTAATTTAAGCTTGTAATGACCATATAATGATCAGTTATAGTTGAGACGCAGACTGCAGTTATGTTTTCGTTTTGAGTCTTTACGAAACTATGATCCAAGCAGTTTTTATTTCTGGTAGGTATAAGATGTGTTGGTGCTAAACCATGAGCAGCGAGTAAATTGAGATATTCTACTGATTTTGGTTCGTTATTATCTTCTTTTATATCAATGTTTATATCCCCAATCATAACAATATTAGTAAAAGTCTTATTTTGGTTTAATATTTGATCTAGACTTGTTAAGAATTTTTCAGTTGTTTTAAAGCTAGGTGATCTATATATACTCGCCAAGAGTGTGTGCTTGCCTATTTCTATAAGAAGACATTCTGCTTCGCTCATGATTGGTTCACTTACTTTAATCTCATTTAAGGTATCTTTAACATAAATAACTACGCCGCCATTTTTATTTATTATTTTCGCGGTTGAATATGAATTGTAGCCGGGTACTACGGGTAAATCTCCAGCACTTTCCAGAAAACATTCTGTAAGAATTATTATGTCCAGATCAAGACAAAGTTTAGCGAGAAGTATTTCGAAATCACTAAAATTACAATTAATGCTTCTTATATTCAGTGTTAACATAGTAAGCGCATGTTGCGACAGTTTGAAGACCTCCCCACATTTACTAGGATCCTCAATCAAGATCGCTTTGTCAGTATTGACAATTTTGTCAATATCTGGCAAAATATTGTTCATAATGTCAGTCATCATATGATATATTTATATAAAATATAAGTCTAAATATATAAATCAAGATTGAGACTCCTGCAAGGGAGGGATCATACCATACACAAGACAAACTATGAACACCATCATGAAGCATTAACAAAATATTACAAATATCGTACTGCGGAACCACATGCAACAAAAGTATATCAATAATAATAAGAAACGATGCATATATATGTATTTCAAATTCATAATTTAATAAATATATATTGGTACTTACTTTTTCACGGAGCTTGTATTGATATTTCAGCAAATAAATAGTTTTATTTGACCAGTGATAGATAAAAGGAAAAAAGGTAAAGTAGTTAAAATTTATAACACATGACTTCAACATTAGTGGAGGTCTGTCATATAGTCAATCTGAGGAGGATTGGGCACCATTAAAGTCCTTGAGCTGGCTTAATGACTTTACTGCAATGGCTGGCTGTCCATCACTTTTGCGTAGCATTACTCTCCCATGCGATATCCAGCAATACTTGAAGGTACCAGACTTCACAAGATTACGGGCATGAAAATGAATTTGTTTTGTAAGTGGAGTGAGTGAATCAGTGACATAGATTAGTTGTGCTTTACAGTCAAGTCCAATATGGCCAGTATTAAGCTTTTCAGTGCTTTTCTTGTTTTGATTTTTTACAGATTTCATAACTTCGTTTTTGTATTTTATGTCCTGATATTCTACAACAATACTGGCTCTCTTATCAGTTTTAGCGATAAATGCATTTTTAACCACTTGGATTGGTTCATCTAATGATATGTTTAGTCTTTGGTGGAACTGATGTAATGTTTTGGTTACATCAATTGGACAATTAGGCAGATTCGTGATTTCTATTATATTTTGTTTTGCTTTTCTTTGTAAATAATCAACCTGTTCTTCGAGTATTGATATCTTTGTTAATGCCTGTGTGTTTTGTTCTGCCAAAATATGCACCTCCTTTTTGAGATCATTGTGTTCACGTACATTATCCTCTATAGTCTTCTGCAGATTTAAGTTGGATTCTATTAATGCAGCCATTTGTACTTTCATATCACTGAAATTCTGGTTTAAAAGGACATCTTTTTTATCCTGATCATTTTTCCAAGAAACAAGCATTGCCTTAATATCATCACGAATGCTTGTGTCACTGTCCGAGTTCTTTCTTCTTCTTTTATTAACGTGATCCTCAGTTCCAAAAAGCGCCAAGTTGGTGAGAGAAGATGATTTAATTCCATCGGGTGAACGTAACATTTTATGTGAATTTTTTGCTTATACTATAGTGAAGAATGAATAGGCAAGTCTTTATCTCTGATCTTTGTCAATGTGTGAATAGGTAAAGTAATGCAGAATGTACGGCGACGTCGTTATTATGTGAGCTTTATTACGTAGTCACTATAATCTATATTGGTTTGATTTGGATAAAAGAAGATTATAAAATAATTTGCTTAAACTTGGTACGCGACTACACTCGACCGCTGCCGGAAAGGAAGGGGAATTATAGAAGTATGGATATTATATATAATATGTATGTATCGTTAATAAATAAATATTAGTATAGACTAAGATGGAAAGAGAAAGGGGTGGCTTTTGCCCAGCAGTAGGACCTTAATAGCTAAAAAATAGAGTAATATTATAAAGAGGAAAGTTCAGGAAATATTTGATTGTATGTTTGCATTGAATAGGCACCAAAAGTACAGGACCAATTTACAAAATTCCTTCACCTATAAAAAGCTAATTTATCCGCGGGTGAGTTGACATCCCAACTAATATTATAAATGCGAAAGCGAGTTTGTTTGTTTGTTTATTTGTTTGTCTGTTTGTTACGCTTTCACGCCGTATCTACTGAACCGATCATAATGAAATTTTGCATACACATAGGTTAGGGTACCGAAAAGGACATAGGCTATATAATACGCGGACGAAGTCGCGGGAAAATTGCCAGTATACCATAAATGTAAAGATTTGTATAGATCTTATATCTGAAAAAAAAAGGTTTTAAGTATCCTACAGCCTGCTAAGCGGCTTCGTGTTCGATTTCCGGCGCTGCGCTGGTACTTTTTAGGGTTCCGTTATAGTTTCGCCATGTCTGTCTGTCTGTCTGTCCGTCCGCGGTTTTACTCAGAGACTACAAGTACTAGAAAGCTGAAATTTGGTACTTATGGGAATGTATATTAATCATGTCAAAAAAGTGGTAGAAGAAAATCTCAAAAAAAAAATTTTTTTTTTTATCTCCCTTACAAGTAAAGAGGGAGTAATATTTTTTTTCTATACAAACCCATCGTGTTGGGTATTGTTAGATAGGTATTTAAAAAATATTGTAAGGTTGAGGACACCATTTTGCGATTTAGGGATCCGTTTCCGAAATATTTGGTTTTAAAGTGCAAATTTTTGTTACAGGGAAGTGTCCCCCCCCCTCTATCTGCGAAACGGTTATATATGGATACGTGAAAAAAATTACAGCAGTAGTATATATACTGAAGTTGAAAGGAAAACTATCAGACCTGAGTACTAAGTACAAACTATAAAGTTATAGGCAACTTATAAAATGTACTCGAAAATGTAAAATTTCATACATTTTCATTGTTACATGTTTTTGGTCGTTAAACTGTGATCTGCGAGTGTGAACAGTGTGAACTCATAGTTGTCATTCGCAACTGCGGAACCCTACACTGCGCGTGGCCCGACACGCACTTGGCCGGTTTTTACTTGTACTTTTTAGGGTTCCGTAGTAAACAAGGAACCCTTATAGTTTCGCCATGTCTGTCTGTCTGTCTGTCCGTCTGCGGTTTTACGCAGAGACTAAGTACTAGAAAGCTGCAATTTGGTATAGGTATGTATATAAATCATGGCAAAAAAGTGGTAGAAAAAAATCTTGAAAAAAAATTTTTTTTAGGGTATCTCTCATACAAGTAAAGTGGGGGAGGCATTTTTTTTCTCTACTTACCCATCGTGTGGGGTATCGTTAAATAGGTCTTTCAAAAATATTGTGAGGTTGAGAACACCACTTTTCGATTTAGGGATCCGTTTCCGAAATATTTGGTTTCAAAGTGCGAATTTTTGTTAGCTAATCTCTATCTGCTAAACGGTTATATATAGATACGTGAAAAAAATTACAGTTTATACGTTATAGGCAACCAACTTAAAAACTGTAAAATTTCATACTATTTTCATTGTTAGATGTTTTTGGTCGTTAAACTGTAAGGTGCGAGTGTGAATAGTGTGAACTCAAAGTTGTGATTCGCAACTACGGAACCCTACACTGCGCGTGGCCTGACACGCGCTTGGCCGGTTTTTTTTAAAGGGTGTCTGTAGGCAGCCAAACGTTAACAAAATTGTGAAATATATTACATCAATGCACGCTGGGCTTTGGACTCCAAGACTCGACACATCATAGCTGAGGTTGCAGCCGGAAAATGCATAAGGAGGAAAAATATTACTACTACTTAGCTGGCTCTAAAGTATCTTCTTATCTTCAATGGGGCCGATTAGAAATCGTAAACACGACCTTCGGGTTATTTTGTACTTTCCCCATACCTCACTCACCTACACCGTGATTCTTGAAGAAGGACTGCATGAGCTTCAAAATATTACCTGGCAGTCCTATATATCAAGATATGCCGATCCGAAGAGATCGGCAAAGAAATGTTCCATTAATACCTTTAATTTACTGAAGCACATTTGCGAAGTTATTTTAGTTTTTCAAGAATATACTAAGTAAGGCAGATCTATAACATACGAGGCGAAACCTTATCGAATAAATAGATCTATAATATATATGCAGATTATGTATGCAGAAATTAGGGCCTGCTGCTAGATTTATGAATGTAAACATTTGTGCTTTATATAGCATACCTACTGGTGGTCAAGAAAATTCCCTCTATATGGCGTCCTTATTGCAACACCCTAATTTATGCATGTGTATATCATAGTTAATGAGTGTAACGACTTGTAAGGCGCTTGCAGCCGTGTCGGCGAATAGCGCATGTACCTAATCGCATTAGCGCTCTTAATACTTTGCTTTTGTACTTGCATCGCTCATACTTGACGCTCACATTAACGACAAAATATTTTTAGCAATTTGTCTGTCACACAAAAATAGTACTATTAATAACAGGGCTAGTTGCTAGATAATTTCAGACGTGTAAATCTGACTCACACCTGTGCAGTTTAACTTATTAGGCTTACAATAAGCAAGCATTAAATTTTCTCCATCGTTTTTGTTTCAGTTCCAGGTCAAGGCGTATGGTTAGTTACAGAGATTGGTTACGGAACGCGAGTAACTAATCCTCACTTCCTAACTAATATTATAATGCGAAAGTGAGTTGGTTTGTTTGTTTGTTACGCTTTCAGGCCCTATGTACTGAACCGATCATCATGAAATTTTGCATACGTATAAGTAGGGTACTCAGAAGGACATAGGCTATATATCACAAGGACGAAACAGCGGGTAACAGCTAGTAATTTATATATTAACCTGTCATATCAACATCTTTGATTTTATCCACGCAGCGTACAAAACCTTGCACTTGATTTTCAGATACATTTTTCTATGTTCTATGAGCATATGTACTCAGTGTGTGAATCGTAGAGTGTTGTTAATTTATTTGTACGTATCACCGTCATTCCCATTTCCACAAAGAGTTATGTATTAATTGAACACGTACATATCCTAAGATCAATCTTTAGCAGATTGCTAAAGATGGTGCACGGCACTGACTCTCGTTCAACCGCATTAACTCGTATCATTCGCTTTGATAGGTACTTGGAGCAAGTAAAATAAATGAATTCTTTTTAATTTATATCTTACTTTTTCCCAAAAAATATCTCTCAGTCTACAGTGTGCGCTTTCCCGCAGCTTTGCAGCGCCGCCATGGCGACGGATAGTGCGTGCAAGAGGATTACCAAGTATCATAGTGCCCTCTCCTGTTTCAGTGCCATTCAACTTGCCACGCCAACTTTATACATAAGTGAATTTGAACAAACGTATGCTGCTTTTCAGAATGTCAGCATGAAATGGAACGCCAATATGGCAAAATTTGAAATAGGTACAAATTCTATATGGGAACAAAATTAAAATTTTAGAATATGCCGTCTGCTAGAAACAAACAACGACCCAACAGTGATTTAAGGTCTCCATAAGTTTTTCTTTATGCTTATCTTTGCTTTAGTTATTTTTTCTTATTGAAAGGATTCGATAAAAGGAATCTATATAAACTTGCAGAAAATAATACCTCCATATCCACTTCTTACATTAATGAATGGGCAGGTTTAAACCAATTTTAAAAGGTTGGGTAAAAAAATAGGCAGATTTAGGACATACAAGTACCTACATTTTATTTTTTTAAACATAATAAATTTATCAACACGTTCCAATCCGCTCAAAGACACAAAGTATATGAAATAATTTTATAATTTGAAATTGTTGAACATCTGCTCGTTATTGCGCAACCATACCTAGTTCCCACAGGCAGATTTGAACATATGGCCAAAAGTATATTTTTCATGACTTCATATTAGATCATCGCGACCAAATAAAAAGGGACGTACCAATTCATCAAGCTAGCCGTTTCCGAAAGTCATCGATCTCATAATAAAGATATCAATCAGATCTAGCTAGAACATATAGACTTAGCTGTTCCCAACAGAGTTGAATAGGATAACTACAAGTTTCCCGTGGATATTGCAGAAGTAGGCGACTTAGGAAACACTAAAAAATTAAGGATATAAACATAAATGAGACCTCTCCAACCCGTCTGGCCAGCGTGAAGAGTGTAGGCCAAATCATTTGACTGCTCTGGCTAATATATGACTGGTAGTCTAGTACAGAGAGAATCTCAAAGCAAGAGACGCAAATGAGCCTAATGATGATGATTACATAGGTACTTAAACGTATACAACAATATTCCAGCTCAATTAATTGAGGAACTGCAACATTTGAACCGAACCGGTTATATAACAAGTTCAAAAATCAGTAAAATAACATGGTAATATGTCTTTCATTCAACACTGATACTCAACATTACCCATATCAAACTATTTGAAGAAATTTGTTTAAATTGCCCGTTAATATGGACTTCTATAAAACTGTGTAAGAAGTAATGAATACTTTATGAAAGAAACGTTACGCAGACGTTTCCAGAGCCATTAATTACGACTTACGACTTGTGATGTACCTAACTTTACGCACTTGCTGTAAACAGCTATTATGTCCAACTTCAGACAATTACACAACTGTCTCAATTATTATTATTAAATAAGGGTAATAGACTATTAAGTGGTGTTTCAATAAAATCGTTCAAGGAGTAGTAACAAGTTTAATTGGAAGGTACAGTCAGTGGCGTATGTATATCATCTGGAGCCCGTGGCTAACTTGTACAATGGGGTCTATGAGAGTTTGAATTCAGCAAGCGGCTTCTTCTGGCTTAGCTTAATCGCGAAGGGACCAGGGCCCCGTTGCATTTTTCTCTCTCTCTCTATCATCTGAGCGTGTTCCCGGTTGTATCCTCAGCTGGAACGCTTCGGAGCCCAGGGTCTACTTTATGAATAAGAAAGGAGTAGAACCACACAATATTCCAGCTCAACGTCGCTCAAAGAGCTATGGAGAGGGCTATGCTCGGTGTTTCTCTGCGAGATCGAATCAGAAACGAGGAGAACGTAGAAGAACCAAGGTCACCGACATAGCCCAGCGGATTAGCACTTTGAAGTGGCAGTGGGCGGGCACATAGCGCGAAGAACCGATGGCCGATAGGGCAGAAAGGTTCTTGAATGGCGACCACGTACCGGCAAGCGCAGCGTTGGACACCCACCGACCAGGTGGTCAGACGACCTGATAAGGGTCGCAGGAAGGCGCTGGATGCAGGCCGCTTCCAACCGGTCATATTGGAAATCCTTGGGGGAGGCCTATGTCCAGCAGTGGACTTCTTGCGGCTGAAATGATGATGATGAGAACCACACAAAATTCTACGTCATACTCCCAGGTGTACCCAAGGACATTTAGCTTCCAAAACCTTCTGATCCGTAAAAAAATTTGATCATCTGTGACAAGGACGGGGGAGGGGTCTAAGGCTTCCCCTTAATGTGACGTCACATATTTTAATTAAAGAAAGTATCAAAACGTCGTTCAAAAATTGTAAATGACCTGTATTCAAGCAAGACAGTGAAAATATCAAATTATACTCGTAGATATCGCATTATATTTTTTCAGTTTTTCGATTAAAATGAATCACGAGTGGGAGCGCTACTATAGTTGTATTTGAATCGACATTTTTTTAAGCTTAGAAAGGCACCGGTGATCGGTTTTGTACGTGTGACTCGTAGGTATAACTTCACAAAGCTTATTTCTATGTGCTAACTGTCCCCTCAACTCCCCTTCATGTGTTACGTTATTTAATTATTGATGCCTCCTGACGAGTATTCTTATGAAAAATGAAAATGAAAAATCTTTATTGGAAGAATATCTTGATCGTTTTACGTAATATTCCAAAATGACGAAATACAACTGGATAAAACCATTTTCAGACCCGATCCGAAACTTTGCAAGAAACGGTTACAATTTGAATTGGAACTTTGAAATATTGCACGCTTCCATTATCCGCGTAAAGCCTTGTGGCCTAGATATCGATAATACGTTAAATAAAAGTTTTAAGTACCTACTGGCGAAACTGAATGAAGTAAGTTAAGGAGAAGAAAGTATTTGGAATATCGTCGGAATTGGAATATCGGAGATAATATGATATGCCTAACTATTCACTGTACATTGCTGTTTAACTCACAATAGCTCTTGAGAGTTTTCGATCCAACGCAGCAATGTATAATGAATCGTTGCAATGACAGCCAATCATCGGCGATTCGTTAGAGGAGGCACTAGCTGGCAGGCAGTTGAGTACATGACGATGTACATGGTCATGGGTATGAGCGAAAATCATGGTATTTTACCTATCCACCCAACCAACACGCTAAATGCTGAATGCAAAGATATTATAGAAGTCTTTGGCTTATTATGGTCTTAGGCTTTATTATCCCGTAGATGACACGAGAAAAAGAATTGATAATATGTATGTAACATACCTACATCGTGTAATTTACCACCTACGTTCCCTAGAAGGAATGTCGGTGGTAATATTAAACGATGCAAATCGTTTATATATTTATTTAGATAAAAAATCGACTTCAGTCAAATCACAGAACTTGATGACAAACACAAATAAAATTTCCCAACTCACATTGAGACCAAAATAAAAATGAAAAATGTTCCATATGCCACATATTATGTGGTCAGTAAGTACTTTTAAGCGTTTAAGTTTTTCGCAAATGTACCTACAGCATTTTTAAGTGCAGTGACACTGGTTTGTAACCAAAGCATATCGCCAAACGAACACACTTTCTTTAGGATTCGTGTCGCGTAAATTAACCACGTAAGTAATAAGCAGTTGCTTATTACTTGTATTTTCAATGTAGTAATAACCAGTTGGGTTTTACTGCAATTAAAATGAAGAATTTAATTTTAGTAATAACCAGTTGGTTATTACTGCCATTAAAATAAAGAATTAAATTTTAGTAATAACCAGTTGGGTTTTACTGCAATTAAAATAAAGGCAATTGTCCACTGCGGCTACATACAATGCATTGTTAGTCCCACTCGCCCCGCGCGAGTAAGCACCACAAATGAGCTCACAATGGGGTGACAACCTCTCATAAAATAGCACGACAATGGGCTCCGACTGATGTGTCCGGGATATAAGTAGCTGGTAATATACATTAACGTCGAAACAGATGAATATGTAATTATATGTTTTGTTTTGTTAGCATCACCATTACAGCCGTAAAAAATCCACTGTAGAACATAGACCTTCCATCCAAGGATTTCTATCATTCGAGGCGAGGGGTTGTCATTCTCATTCATTCAAAATTTGTCCCACTCGCCCCACGCGAGTCAGCACCACAAATGAGCTCACAATGGGGTGACAACCTCTCATAAAATAGCACGAAAATGGGCTCCGACTGATGTGTCCGGGATATAGCTTGTAATATACAATAATGTTGACACAGATGAATGTAAGTTTGTAAGTAAAAGGCTGGTCGATTTATCGAATGACCAGAGGGCTGGTCATTCAATACCTTGTCCAAACAATAAGCATTGCCATTCAACGAAGCAACGCTGCCAGTCTTCTGGGTACATTACCGCAGGGCAATGACCTATGGGACATTTTCTATTTATTAGTACTAGCCTGTAGCTGTCTTCATACGTGAGTCAGCCGTATTTTACATATTTATAATGTTAATATCAATAATAGTACTAGGTAGGAGGTTTTATTTGAAGGAAATTTTATTTTATTGTTAGGATTAACTGTGCGGTTTTAGTTTGAATTTAGTTTTAGTTTATAAGGTATGTTAGTAGTAGACGTTTGTGAAATTGTGACTCTCTATTTTTATATTCTGCATGTATTTATAAAATAAACCTGTCTATGAATACTTAACATTATATCTTTTGTTTTATTAGCGTATTGATGGTCGTCATCGTGTTTCGTTCGACGTTCATTGAGCGTAGTCACAGTTTGAACGCATATTTATCTAAAGTTGCCTCGTAATAACTTACTAAAACGGCTTGTTTTTGGTTAACTTAACGCAAGATTGTCAGTGTTGTTAATGAAAGAGTGCAGCCGCATTTTGGCAATATTTTCATGTAGTTACGCGAGAATTATTGTCACTTTTTTAACACATGCACACCTGCTCGTTCGTAATGTTGCGGTGGTCTTCAACAAGCGTCGCACGCACACGAATCCACGGGACGGCTGAATTTGCATTTTTGTAACGTGGTTATAGAAAAATGGCATACAAGAAATCGATCAAAATTTAGAAGATATCATTTATGATTGAGTTAAGCACCATGACGATTGAATATACATCTGGTTTGCCTTTATTTTGCAGAAGTCGTTAAAAAGCGACACACCGGAGTCCACGGGACTCCTCTCTAAATTTGCATTTTCGCAACGTGGTTATAGACAAATGGCATACAAGAAATCGATCAAAACTGAAAACAATATGCATCATTGAGAAAAGCATCTTTACGATTGTATATGCATCTGTTCTACCTTTATTTTGCGGTGGTCGTTAAAAGGCGTCGCACGGGAGTCCACGGGACTCCTCTGAATTTGCATTTTTGCAACGTGGTTGCAGCCACATTTTGGCAGCGCATACAAATGACGTGTTAAAAGTTATGGACACATTGACATCTCGTTAGTTGCAGTTGGAAATCGCCCGTCAGGAAATATTTCCACTTGCGTAAATGTTCAGTGTAGTTGGATATTTTCACGGAAGTATCTGTAAAGCTTACTTATCTCACTTTCGAAATCATGTGTTCAAAAATGGTACAGCGAAGTTTTATATACCAAATTATTTATTTCACTTACTTGCGTAAGCTATAAACTTATTTTACGTATCTTTCGTTTTCTAGAAAGTCGATTATATAGATAAATAAATAAATATATAGGGACATATCACAGAAATTGAGCCAGCCCCACAGTAAGTTGTGAACTTGTGTCACAGGATAGTAACTTAACGATACTATATTTTATAATATATACTTATATAGATAAACATCCAAGACCCAGGTCATACTGAAAAAGATCGTTTTCCATCATGCCCTGACCCGGAATCGAACCCGGGACCCCCGTGTCGCAGGCTGGCATGTTGACCGCTATCTGCAGATTATTGTATGTGTGTTAGTCAACGCATGCTGATGCTGCACTTTGCTTGCTTACTTACATGCTTGTCTTTATTTTTATCGCAACGTAGGGTTAACAAGGCGTTTGCCTTGTTGACCCGGTGGTCGTGGGTTCGATTCCCACGGGAAGCATACTTTGTTAAGTTGTTTCCAGTTTGGTTAGGACATTGCAGGCACATGAATCACCGGATTGTCTGATAAGAAAGATGATTCCGTGCTTCGGAAGGCACGCAAAGCCGTTGGTCCCGGCTGCCATCTGGTAGTCGTTAAAGGAACCACGTCATAGGCCCAGAGGCGGTTCCGAAGAACTCTGACACCAGGGTGTGCATGGTCGACTGACCATGTCACCTACACGAAATGATGATGATGATGACCGCAACGAAACCACAATTGAAATTGGATTCAATCACTATAAGGAGATAATTATAACTTTGTGAAAAAGAAAAGCTGGAAATCGATTATTAATTATAAAAGTTCTCTTATTGCATTACTAGCAGCCCTTCCCGGCTATGCCCGGGCATGTATTATACCTTTAAACCGTCCTCATAAATAACTCTATTTATTGGTGAAAACCACATGAAAATCCGTGCAGTTTTTTTTAGTTTATCGTGAACAGACAGACAGACGCGACAGGGGACTTAGTTTTTGTAATATGTGTGATTATTAGTTTCCGCGTAAGGAATAAATACGTGAAAGGCATGCATATTTAATTTTACCCTCGTTGTTTAACTCATGCATGAACGTCATAATGTTTACGTATTAAAACGTTCCCCATACTCGCCTACACGACCGGCTTTGCTCGCTAATTAGAGTGTAATCCCCGCCTTCGCAAGCGTCTCCGCGAAGCTTATTAATGTCATTTCAGATGATGATACCTAATATTGTAAGCTGGTTGAGATTAAATTTAAGATTTAATTCATTGGCGTAGATGATCATAAATATCCTCTTAATATAGGTAATAGCAAATTTACCGAAAATAGTATACAAATTATTATATTTGAACCAAAACCAGTAACATAAAGGAATATCATCAAATGTAGGAATAAGTATGATGACACATATAAAGGCAGTGGACACAAGTATAATCCGTTTCATTCATACATACATATACTGTCACGTCTTTCTACCTTGCTAGACAGAGCCCAGGTCTGTAAAAACTTAGGGCCACGTTCAGCTTCGTGAGCTTGTAGGTGAGAACGGAATCAAATAGTGATGGGTTGATAGCCGCATCGTCTATTGACATGATTGCTGACGCCCATTCCCTCGATCGGCTTTTACGATCTGTGCGGGAAGAGAAGCAGCTGGCACATTCTACGTTTTTTCTTTTCTCCCAGATCAGCAAAGGACCAGGTCAAAAATTTGGTGATAGGTAAATTGAAGACGGTGTGATTTTTCGTTTCTTGCGTTCAAGTTAATCTTTGAATGCCACCTAGTAGCAGCCGCAGTGTGATTTTACTATTTTTAACTGAAAAAATTAAGGCAGGATTATGTTACCTCTTTGCTCTTTGCGAGATCGAATCAGAAACGAGGAGATCCGTAGAAGAACCAAGGTCACCGACATAGCCCAGCGGATTAGCTCTTTGAAGTGGCAGTGGGCGGGGCACATATCGCGAAGAACCGATGGCCGATGGGGCAGAAAGGTTCTTGAATGGCGACCACGTACCGGCAAGCGCAGCGTTGGACACCTACCGACCAGGTGGTCAGACGACCTGATAAAGGTCGCAGGAAGACGCTGGATGCAGGCCGCTTCCAACCGGTCATATTGGAAATCCTTGGCGGAGGCCTATGTCCAGCAGTGGACTTCTTGCGGCTGAAATGATGATGATGATGATATGTTTCCTCTATGATCCATACGAAAACTCTAATCACCAAACTACATTATTGTTCGATGTACGTTTCTATAATAGCAGCTATATCGATCATGAACATCAATTTTTAAAACCGGTGCCGACATCCATTATCCAAAACATAATTATGATAATGTAATAGCTACCTTAGTACCCGACGCACATCACCACGGACATTTAAACACAGCTTACTATGTCCACATTTCGTTAAAAATGTTAATATTGACCAGTAGCCTATGAATATATTACCTATTCTCAGTTCAGTAGTCCGTTATTGTGTTCATGGGCCATAATTTGAAATTCAATCAGCTTTCCGTTGTAACCGGGCCGTAACACACTATAATGGAGTTTTGCATCATTGGCTGCTAGTGGACTGTAAGCTGAAAGAGCCATAGAGCGCGCGCTGAACCGCTGTAATTTATGAGAGTTGATACACAAAGGATAAATATTAGGTTCATTGAGGCAAAAAATAGTGTTAATATTGACCAGTAGCCTATGAATATATTACCTACTCTTAGTTCAGTAGTCCGTTGTTGAGTTCATGGGCCATAATTTGAAATTCAATCAGCTTTCCGTTGTAACCCGGCCGTAATACAATATAATGGAGTTTTGCATCATTGGCTGCTAGTGGACTGTAAGCTGAAAGAGCCATAGAGCGCGCGCGTTGAACCGCTCTGTAATTTATGAGAGTTGATACACAAATGATTAATTTTTGTTCGTTGGAGCCAAAAATAGAGTTAATATTGACCAGTAGCCTATGAATATATTACCTATTCTCAGTTCAGTAGTCCGTTATTACTTATTGTGTTGATAGGCCATAATTTGAAATTCAATCAGCTTTCCGTTGTATGTAACCCGGCCGTAATACACTATAATGGAGTTTTGCATCATTGGATGCTAGTGGACTGTAAGCTGAAAGAGCCATAGAGCGCGCGGTGAACCGCTGTAATTTATGAGAGCTGATACACAAAGGATTAATATTAAGTTCGTTGAAGCCAAAAAAGATATTCGAACATTTATAGGTAAAACTCTCATCTAGAATGGAAAGAATTTTAAAAATCGATGGTGCATTCATCGATTCATTTTTGTTTATTTTGTCTCAAATACAGCGCGACAGTCCTTTACAGGGATGTCTCAGACCGTCAATATATAGAACTTTTCCTATGAGAACTCGAAAACAAACTTGAAAATTTTTCAACGTTTCCAAACTGACACGTCTGTATATGAATGTCGAAAATTTTATTGAGTTCCCAACATCGATCGCATAGGAAAAGTTGTTCATACTGACGGGCTGCGTTATCCCTTAAAGGGTATGTCGAGGATCAATTTACAAGCTGTATATATTAAGGAATATGTCATATTTTATCTTCGGAGGAAACAATTCCCGGCGAGAAAAAACAACTTTGTTGTTGGTCAAGTTTGGTAAGGACATTGCGGGCTGATCACCTGATAGGCTGATAAAAAAGATGATCTGTATTTTGGAGGGCACGTACAGTGTTTGTTTTACAAAACCATGTCAGATCAGAGCCCTATATGGTAGTTCAAAAACTTTGACTCGAGGGCTCATCGGGTCATTCTCTGATCCAAGAAGCCACATGACACGATCTCACAAAAATTGTTGACCACACTTTGCGTCGATTCCAATCATCAATTATACGGAACGAATCCTTAAAACATTTTGTTTTGTAAAATCGTCAGTTGTTTTTTTTTTATTACAATTAGGTACAAGCTGTCCCTTAGAACTTCGGTCGCTATTCAGGGAAAAATACGAAACCAACGACACCTCACGTCAAGCCGCTAGAAGGCAACAATGGAACATACGTAAAAAACATTACCCACGTTATGGGTGGGTCAGTTGGGTCGTCATCATCATCGTCATCAGGTCTTTTTAGTCTCCACTGCAGGAGCACGACCCTATCTGTACTACCAGAGCCATATATTAGCCAGAGCAGTCAGAACATTTGGCCCACACTCTCCACGCTGGCCAGACAGGTTGAGAGAGGTATCGTTAATGTTTATAAGCTTTGTCAGTTGGGTAATGTAATGACAGTCTAGTTCCGATATCAATTATATTCATAACCATGAACCACAAAATTTTATCGTTAGTCGTTAAATTCTATTGTCGACCGCTAAAAGGACAATTTGTGTTAACTATATTCATAAAATATAACCTTGCTAATGCTCGTTTAACGATTGAGTATCAACGTCAAAAAGCTTGTCGTAGAATATTTGTAGTACAATGTAATAAGGAAAAACTTGGATAAATAAATCATAATCTATCAAATTAAAATCCGATTCAATCAAACGAACTTATTTTGATAAAGTGTTAACGAAAACCAATCTAGAGTAACAGTTACATTACACTTCAAATAAAAAAAAATATAAAAAATTACATCGATTTATAAAATATGACAAAGTTACGTTATGAGGCAATTTTCGTTTCTTGAACTCCCACAATTTTTGTTTTATATCTTAACTTTGTTTAAGTCAACTAGGTAGATTAAAAATCTAAATAGATACGGAATAACGGGGCCTATTGGTACAAGTTTTTTTATAACTTAAAAGTAGGTTCCAACACCTGTTTATTAATTGTAAACATAAATTACTTACTTTTTTTTAGGTTTCTTTTTAAACGCTTCATCGTGCGTGCGTCATTCATCTTCATTCACATTCGCCCTGAGGAAGACCTCCGGATGAGGTCGAAACATGTCGGCCAGTAGCTGATAGCTGACTATTTACGTGAGTAACCAGTTGTTACGTATTTTATTAATATTTGGGAGATAATTCAACTCTGTATTTACAAGTTGTTTTCGCAAGTGTCATAGACTGCTATAGTGGAATAAAGTTTACAGCACCGCTAAAACTTCGAGCGCGTGCCTCCGCGACATCAAGCCGCGATCATCATAATCGTAAAGACCAAGCGCCATTTAATTATATTGCCTCTCAGCTATAAATGTGCTGTTAGAAGCACGACTTTGTCCCTCCTTCGAAAAAGGTCCCTAACTTAAATATGATAAATATGGTCAAAGTTTCCCATATTCTTTTTTTTTTTTTTCTTTCCCATATGGAAGTGGCTGCACCTTTAACACAAATATTTATGCCGAATACTATTACAAACGAAACTTTATATTCGTGCACATGTCAATGTGTGAGTAAAAAATCAGGGTCGCCACCGCTGAATGAATTGAAGTAGTACTAACATAAAAGACGGCGCGTAATGTGCAACTAACAACAGCATTGTTCGACTACAGGCGCACCGAGACAGTCAATTTTAGTTTATTCCACACATTGTTCATAAACATGGGCATTTATAACACCAAAATTACACCGATTTCACGTTATAAAGTCCACTAGCATCAACATGTGAAACAATCAAAAACAAACACCGTGTACTTACTCCGCTATAATTCTTGCCTAGAACTCTCGAATTTTTGTCAATAATCGGGACGGGCGTCTCGTGAAATACGGGATGGATGGCAACCTTAATCTTATTGTACAAAAAATATACAGATCTGTGGCACAATCTATACTACAGGCATTCAAGGCAAAAATTCGATTGCTGCCAACGCTGCCAAGTGCCAGCCTACCGTACACGCGTCATTTTGTCAGTAAATAATTACACCTATTTGTACATGCTGCAAAAAAGAATTGTTACAATTATTGCTTCTCAGAATCTCAATTATTGTCGTGCGGTCATTGACCCGGGAATACCATTTGTATAAACATGACAACTTGATGATATTTAATTTAAAGGTTCATTGTTAACTTCGTGATTCTATCGGAAGGTATTTTTGTTACAGCTTACATCGGCCCAAAGTATAATTTTATAGGATTTTTAAATATTGTGAATTGTGAAAGCAAATACTTCTATTTAGACAACAAAGAAAAAAAAGAAAACCTAGAGAATGTACCACCGCCGAAACTCGGTCGTACGCGTTAGGTATTATCATCGTTTTTTTTATTTTATGCACCAGCATCCTCCACCGCAGGAGCATGACCTACTCGTACTACTACTGCCAAAGCCATATATTGGCAAGAGCACTCTGAGGATTTGGCCTTCACTCTCCTCGCTGACAAGACGGGTTGGAAAGGTCTCTTTGATGTTAATAATTCTGCACGTAAAATATATTACGAGTATCTCTGATTTTCTTGAATTTAGTTAAGGCAAATCAATGTCTTCAAACCTAAAGGTATATTATTTTAGTAAGAGGCATTCAAAATGTAAAAGTTGTGTATCATACTTAAAATGCATATAGGTCCAGTGGAATAAATCTTTATTTTACGTTATTTAAACATTGCTTATCCTCTCTTCCACTTCTTGTTTATGTCCTTTTTGATCCCTTACTTTTTTACGGTTCCGTAAAATAGGAACCCTTATAGTTTCGCCATGTCTGTCTGTCAGTCCGTCCACGGTTTTACTCAGAGACTATAAGTACTAGAAAGCTGTAATTTGGTATGGGTATGTATAATAATCATGCCAAAAAAGTGGTTGATAAAAAGGTTGAAAAAAATTTTTTTTTTAGGGTAGCTCCCATACTAGTTAAGAGGGAGTAATATTTTTTTTTCTATACAAACCCATCGTGTTGGGAATCGTTAAATAGGTCTTTGAAAACATAGTGAGTTTGACACCACCATTTTTCAATTTAGGGATCCGTTTCCGAAATATTTGGATTTAAAGTGGAAATTTTTGTTAGAGGTATCAAAATCAAAACGTTTATTCAGAAAATAGGCCTTTGCAGGCACTTTTTCACGTCATATCATATTTAAAATTATCTCATTAGATATATGTATTTATTAATTGTTCAAAAGCTACATACTACTAGCGTTTCGGAACCGACCACTGCAGAGAAGTAAGTCCCCCCCCCCCCCCCTCTATCTGCTAAACGGTTATATGTGTACGTGAAAAAAATTACAGCAGTAGTATATATACTGAAGTTGAAAGGAAAACTATCAGAGCTGAGTATTTAGTACGACCTAAAAAGTTATAGACAACCAACTTATAAAATGTACTCGAAAATGTAAAATTTCATACAATTTTCATTGTTAAATGTTTTTGGTCGTTAAACTATGAGGTGCGAGTGTGAACAGTGTGAACTCAAAGTTGTCATTCGCAACTACGGAACCCTACACTGCACGAGGCCCGACACGCCCTTGGCCGGTTTTTTGATAAAATGATTGTGATGTTTTTAAAAGAAACAAGCTCCTTGCCAGACCATTACGAATTATACGACGTGCGCCGCTAAACAATCATTTCCTCTGGGAGGCAAACATCTTCAACGTATCGAATTTCCAGTGTAAACACCTGCTTAAAATTTATTGTCAATTACGCGCATGGCGCCTTGCTAGATAATAAATATAAATAAATATTTACAAGCTTCTCGCATAATTATCTGTATTTCAATATAAAGGTAGGGACATTGAAATGTATACGAATAGAATTTATTCTTGAACTGCGAGCGTTAAAATTTTTCTTTGATAAAATTACTCAATGAGAGGCGCATGTTCAGATTTACTTTATTGTTTTAACACCTTTTGTTTTATTAATTTCTATTCTCAAAAACGCATTTTCCATTTCTCGATTCTCGGGTTTCGAATCGATTTATTTTTGATTCGAAATCTTCTAGCTCAATAGTAGACAGGCATGTTTTAAATATTGTTATTTATATTCATTAAAAATCATGTGCTCGTAGAGAACTACACAACGGAACAAAAAGGAATGTCCTAGCTTAAAACATACAAGCGTAGATTATACTATTTAGCTACTTATTCGGAAGTTTCGGTGTCGCCTCTATAATAAAATTAACTCCGTGTTAAGAAAATACCAAATCTAAACACGATTTTATTTGTCATGGCCTGCGGCTCCTCTCTAATAATTCTATTACTCAGCATGACGTATCTTGTGTTCATCATGAAGATAAAATGAGGTAAAATAATAATTCGATTTGTATTATACACCATGTGCCATACGTGACAATACCTTAAATTAAAATTGTGATGTCGTAAGCTACTATCGGTGATTAATGTGATAGATATAATATCCCATTTGTTCCCACGCTATGTTGTGTGTAAAAGTATAGTATGTAGCCAATATATGAATTTTAAACTGATACCTGTGGAGTGATGAAGGTGTACTCGTTCATATCGAACGTTAATGTATGCATAACTTTATTGTGCGTTACAAGAATGTAAACAATTTTATTATAGGTACCTAGGTTATAGAAAAGTAATGGTAGTTCTTTGGCCTAAGTGACGCAGTGGTAACTCGTCTTTTGCACGTGGGGCTGGGTTCGATTTCCAAGCGCAGCTATGACTTAGTTTTCTTTGTATAGGGTTTTGTCTGCGGTCCTGGAGCTACCCAGGTTGGCGTCAGACAGGTTTTCAGGCGTAAAAATGCCATAATAGTTTACGAAATGAATCCTACAATAACGCACCTCAGCTGGGGATACAACCGGAGGAGAGCATAATTTTGAGTAGCAAATAAATATCGTCTTTACCAAAGTTAAAATTTAATTTAATAAGTTTATACATTTTCAGAAAAATGTCGTTCTTGACATTGAAATCTTACCATCACTATATAATAGGCCTGAAGTGATTCGAGAAAAGTATGGTACGGCCATGTCGTGCCGATTTTCTTTCTCGACTTGGGGGGCACTCCCGTGCCCCCAGATAAAACGAAGTCTGTTTGTGAGCTCGTGAGAAACTCAAAAACTATTGCATGGATTAGAAAGTTTTATAATTATAATACTGCCCTGGTGCTACCGGGGAGGGCTGCGAGTTAAAAATAATGGGAAATTTGAAATAATGGGAACATCAATGGAGTTTTTAAGCTTTCGCGGTCACAATCACTATTATGTTCACTACGGGACTGACCTGTGTAACAAAAGACAAAGAAAGAGGGTAGACCGATACGGTTTCCCTTGACAGCTCAAAATACACCACCGCAGTCTCTTGATCTCTTCAGTTAGTCTGTGAAAATGGCAGCTGCAATGTTGTCGAAATATCAGACAGAACTCAAAAATAATCGCGATAAGTCCCGTAGTGAACATAATACATGAAAGGAGGTTTTAAAAATAGGAATAGCAGTGAAAGATTACATTGGTAACCAAAAACTTCCTAAGATAGTTACAAAGGTGACAAAGCTTTTTCCTCTCAGCGTAAACGTCGCTAACGAAAACCAACAAACCAGTGACGTCACTTCTTGAGCATTTTGTATGGGTTAAGATAATATTGTTCGGCAGCAGCTGTGTAAATATTGCGTTCATGGATTTGGCTTCATATTAATAGTTGGCAATACGAGTATAACTTTTTTTTTTTAATGAAATTTACTTAATGTTTTCTGACGATTTCGCGATTGTTACACATTTAAATAAAACTTTTAATACGGTATTGACTATGAATGTGGTTTATCATACATTAAGCAAACGAAGAGAAGCATGTATCCATACTAAATAAAAATCGTTCATCATGGAAGTTCATTGTTCCTAGATTTGGAATCAAAACTATTCTAATAAATATTATCGAGCTCGTAGCGCAGCGGTCAACACGCTAGCCTGCGACACGGGGGTCTCGGGTTCGATCCCCGGTCAGGTCATTATGGAAAAAGATCTTTTTCATATTGACCTGGGTCTTGGATGTTTATCCATATATGTATATATTATAAAATAGAGTATCGTTGAGTTAGTATCCTGCGACACAAGTTCACAACTTACTGTGGGGCTAGCTCAATTTTTGTGGCAAAAAAAAACTAAAGAGTTTGTTTGTATGTTTCGTTGAACGCGATAGTCTCAAGAAGAGCTGGACCGATTTCAAAAATTTTTTCACTGTTGGAAAGCTGCGTTATCCCTGAGTATCCATAAGCTAGGTATGTACTACGGGCGAAGCCGGGGCGGATTGCTAGTGTTATTATATATTATTTACCAAATTGAATTTTCAATAAACCTTACACCAAACAATTTTAATACAGTGTTTTATATAACTGAATTGTTATTGACTTATAGTGACTCCCATAACGAAGAAACTTCCGAGAACTTTCATTACCGATGGATTTATTGAATATTGCGAGTTGCTGGGAGAAGTTAGGTGGCTATTAGCAATCACCACTTTTATTATTATTTGATAACAAACATATTATTTACATCTTTATGTCATACGAAGTAAACAAAGCCAAAGATATATGTGACATAGATAGGTGTGACATCGGAACAGAAAGACGTGTTTATTTTGCTCTTGAAGACTTTTTATAAAACGAGCGGTAAAAGTGAGAATTTCTCTGATATTTCAACAACTATCGATAGAAAGTGCAAAGTGATACTAATCTTTTAAAAATATACAGTGGGAACTATTGAAATCTACGAGATATTCAACAATTTCTGTTCAAAAATTACGTTTGAAGTGACTCAACATCGTAAAAGTGCATCTGTGTGTGTGTGATCTGCTTTGTCAAGCAAGATAACAGATGATTCATCAGCTGATTTCAGTTAAAGCTATGCAATATTACAACATTTTTGCTTGACCAGTCATCAACGTGCTAGCACAGCGGTTTGCGAATGCGATTTTTATGCACCAGACAGAACAACACATCTATTCGGCCCAGGTTCGAATCTCATGTAGACCAAAGATTATCTACTTTTTTTTTTTTTTTTATGTTTAAAATTTTTTATTTGTCACTCAAATCCTCAATTGAAAATGGAGTCGGAAAATATTACTGTCAGAAGAAAAAACATTTTTTTAAGGAAATCATGCGATTCACTTCAAAACTATGACTTATCATCATCATTGGATTCAGACACGGCAAAAAGCCTACCCGACTTATCTACACGCGACATGGGTGAATACGAAGAACTGAAAAATAAAGTTAAAGACCTGGAAATAAAACTAAAAAGCGCCCATGACGAAATTGATAAACTAACTTTAGAAAATGCAAAGATAAATAAACAATTATCCAACCGCGACTTAAGGATTAAGGAACTACTTCACATCTGCTCATCAAGCTCGAGAAAAGACGACAAAAGAGACTCTATTAGAAAAAAAGCCTTAAGTGCCATCAAAAGAAAAATAAATTTCGGTGATCAAGAAAATTACGATACACCAACACGTAACCAATCACTAGACGAAATCTTAACAACGTTTACTTCCAAAACTCAAGATTCTATGCCAGATAAAAGTGAAGCAGAAATAACACAAAAAAGCAAAATTGCTAACACAAAAATGGCAGGCGACCTTAAACATCTGAACAACAAAAAAAATATATTTATCTTCGGCGGCCAAACTTGTTCTGGACTAGGACTAGCTCTCTACGACTCCCGAAGTAATACACAATACGAAAAATATACAGTTAGCTGTTTCACGAAACCAGAAGCCTCTGCAAAGGAAATACTACGTGGCTGCACTAACTTATTATTAAAAAATGACGATAAACTTATATTAAGTGTAGGAGAAAATGACCTAAACCCTATCAGTTTGACATCTGAATTATATAATGTGTTAGAAACATTCAAAAATAATAATATAATAGTATTAAGCGTTACATGTAATTATTATCTTAATGAAAAAAAGTTGAACGAACAATTGAAACTGCTATGTAGTCAGTATCAAAATTGTAATTTTATCGATATTAATAACAAGAATCAAGATAATTATCGAGGGAACTTATGCCATAAAATCAACTTAGCAATTGATTATTTCGACTACAAACAAAAATATTTAACTTTTACCAACCAACAAATGCGACCTACTCAAAGGTCTAGAGTACAAAGTGACCCTGAATCTAACAAGCCAAAAAAAGGCACCATACCATTTTATTTTAAAAAGCAAATACCTAAAAATACTCAAGAAATGTTACCAAATATTCCAAACTATACTTCACCTATTAATGATGCTATAAGAGGAACGATACCCTATTATTTCAAAATAATTAATAAAAAGACAAATTCTCTAGAAAAGCCATGTAATAACATTACACAGTCACAGCCAAATCCTAGCCTTTTTCGTTCCTAACATAAAAAAATATTTAAATCATAGCTTATCGTCTAAAACTTTACTTTTTCACCAAAACATAGCAGGTTTGATAAATAAACAAGAAATGTTAGAGTTATGTATAGATGAATTCGCCGAAAAACAACCCTCAATATTATGCTTTACGGAAACATTTATACTATCTGGAGACGAATCGAACGTCAGCCTAAAAAATTACAAAATGTTGTCTTATTACTCTAGATCAAATATAAAACGAGGCGGTGTATGTATTTTAGTGCATAATTCTATAAAGGATGCTAAGCCGATCTCACTATGTACTGAGATGTCTGTTGATAATTCGTTTGAATGCTGTGGTGTGGACATCACTACGCTAAATTGCATTATTATATGCGTATACCGGACACCAAATTCAAATCCCAGAATTCTATTAGACAAACTTCAATTGCTATTGCATAAATTAAAATGGAAAAATAAGAATATTATTATAACTGGCGATACAAATATCAATACGCTAAAAAATGACCCTATAAGTAACGAGTATAAAGAAATCCTAATAAATTATAATTTAAAAATGCATATAAATGTTCCAACACGCCAAAAGTCATGTATTGACCATATCAACAGTAATATACAAGACGCAGAGGGAGCAATTCACTATTTCTACCTATCAGACCATGAGACTGGTCAATCCCTGTGCACAAATGTAGTAAAAAAAAATACAGGACCTGAAACGCATTTCTATACATTTAAAAGGGACTATAATACTGACAATATTAAAAAATTCAAGGACATATTAAGAACTTTGACATGGAATGACGTAATTAATGAAATTGACGTAAATTCAGCTTTTAATATATTCCACGAAACTTTTATGCTCTACTATAATTTGTGTTTTCCTGAGTATAAAATCAAAGTTAATTTAAGAGAAACTAGCCCAAAATGGCTAACAAAGGGTTTAAAAAAGTCAGCGGTAATAAAGCGTAAGCTTCGGTTTAAATATTATAAAAATAGAACTAAACAAAATAAAACTAATTATGTTAAATATGATAAAATATTTAAAAAATGCATTACTTGCGCCAAAGCAAATACTAATAGACATTTTATTGAAAAATCCAAACAAAAAGGAAGAGCAACATGGCAGATAATTAAGAATAAATCGGAGTCTACAAAAAATGTGCAAAAAACTATAGGACCTATTCAACTAAATGATAAAGAAATAACATCTCCCAAGAAGATTGCGGAAGCTTTCAATGACTTTTTTATCCCTACTGCAACCACAAATACACATAATAAAACTCCTGATTATAATCTAACTAATTCAGTTACAGACACCTTATTTCTGTCGCCGGCATCAAGTGATGAAGTTCTATCTGCAATCAAATCATTAAATAACACAAATGCAGTTTACGTAAAAAGGTTACGATAACATTTCAACATATATAATAAAGCAATGTGGCAAAGAATTAATGGACATTTTGTGTCACCTCATTAATCAGTCCTTAAGTGAAGGAGTATTCCCTGACAAATTAAAGTATTCTATACTAAAACCCCTGTATAAAAAGGGTAAAGAAAATGATATAAGTAACTATAGGCCAATAGCACTAATACCGGTACTATCAAAAATATATGAGAAAATTATGTATACACGTCTATTTGGCTTTTTACACAAATTTAATATTATTAAAGAGGAACAAAATGGGTTCCAAAAAAACAAATCAACGACACTAGCTGCGTTCCGACTTGTTCATAATATCACGGAAAACCTCGACAAAAACAAACGTGTCTCAGCAATTTTCTTTGACATGAGCAGGGCATTCGATTTTGTTGACCATAGAGTTTTGTTGAACAAATGTGAGCGATATGGTATTCGAGGAAAGGCCCTAGAATGGATCGACAGTTATCTGAAAAATCGCTTGCAATGTGTAGAAATATCAAATATAACAGATGACCGAATACTTGCTCCAAATCGTTCTACATACAAACATAATAACTACGGTGTACCACAAGGGAGTGTATTAGGGCCACTCCTTTTTCTCATATACATAAATGATATTCCCGCTATAACTAAGCATCCATGTACGCTATTTGCAGACGATATATCAGTAGTTGTAAGTGACGATCGTAAAAGTGATAATTATGACATGTTATTAACCGAAACTATTGACTTATTCACACAATGGCTAAATAAAAACAATTTGACAGTAAATATTACGAAAACTAAAATAGTACAATTTTCTAATTATAATACAGTTTTTCCTAAACTAAATATTTTTCATAAAAATGACAAAGTAGAAGATACTGATGAAGTAAAATTCTTAGGTGTAACATTAGACAATAACTGTAACTGGAAGGCACACGTCAACAATTTATGTAAAAAGATAAATAAGTTTGTTTATGCCATACGCAAATTACGTGACACAGCAGGTGTCAAGACGGCCTTAACTGCGTATCATGGTTATGTTGTTTCTCTCTTACGATATGGAGTCTTGTTATGGGGGAACTCAACATTAATAAATAAAGTATTTATCATACAAAAAAAATGTATTCGTGCTTTAAGTAAGGCCTATTTTTTAGACTCATGTAAGCCATTGTTTAAAAAACTAAAGCTTCTTACACTGCCATCTCTATATATCTTGGAGGCAGGATTATTTGTAAAAAAACATCCTAAACTATTTAAAAAAGCAAACGAGAACAAAAAGTATTTATCTAGAGATCCAACGAAACTATATCTACCAACTTCACGTACAACATTATACCAAAAGAATTGCTTTGTAATGGTGATTAAATTATTTAATAATATCCCAAGATCGATACGTGAACTACCATTTAATCATTTTAAACGACAGTTACATAAATGGCTGCTTGACAAATGTTTTTACACGACTCATGAATTTCTAACACAATAAATTATATTAAGTGACATTTCAATTTATTAATATTAATCTGAGATAGCTAAATAAAATAAATATTATGAATATATAGGTGACTGACCGCAATAAAAATAAAAATCGTTATTTTATGATAGTTAAGTAAGTAATTAAGTGTATAAGATATTGAATGTAATAATAATAATAATATTTATGTAATCTCTAACTAAAAATAAGATGACAACGTCCTATGTATTTGCATGCTGTTAAAAACAGCAAAATAGGCTTGAACTAACTAATTATGTAAACATTATACTACTGACCCTATTTAAGCAAATAAATTATTTTGATTTTTGATTTTGATTTTTTGAAGATTTCAGTCTTAAAAGCCGTCATGTTGGCGTTTGTGGAAAATCCTAATGTGTTCCTAGCGACATCGCCTGACACTCAGATAAGTAATCTTATAAAACATTTAAGAACTTTTAAGATAAGGTTTCGAGTAGATATTTGTAATTTATCGTAAATTCTAAGTGATCAAACAAATGTTAGACTGGATGAGAACAATATTTGCAGCTAACTTGCTTGATTTCGCTTTTTAGCCATTACAAGCAAAATAACACCTATTATGCCGGCAACGTAAAAACATTCAGGGGCACTATTTTTGATCTTGTGAAAAATCGTCTTCGAACAATTTTTGTATTGAAAGTCCTTTCGGTTACGAACGGACGGAACTGAATATATGTAGGAAAGACTATATATACCTCCCTTAAGCGTATTATGTCTTCGATATTCTCACGTATGGAATGTTATAAATTATAATGACTTCACACACACTAAGATGAGTTGTTACCAATTCATACATGTTTAATTTACTTCGTTAATTTTTATTAAATTCCTCCATACTAATGAGGCTTCGCGCACTAACGAACTAAATAGGATTTACATTATTATTAACAATCAAACCCGAGGTTCGAACTATTGATGACTTCCCCTAATGAGTGTTATGCGAGTCGTAATGTTCTGGCCTTACGACAAATGTGTTAAGGTGCATCGATTTATTTCTGTTGAGGTGCATCGAGTTGAAAGTATTGTAAAGTTTATAAATTTTACTACCAACATGAAGGACAATAATAGTTCCAATTGAGTTCGTTAGTTTTTGAAGATCCTTTATATGGGAACAAGTCCTATTATTAAAAAAAAACCGACGGATGTCTTTTAAAAAAGCTGTAAGAAAACTTTTTTTTCAGACGAACCTCACGATAAAATGCTCAACACGTTTACATACAAATTATGTCGGAATCTATAAAATGACATTTCTAAGTTTTTTTTTTATATTTGATTAGAATAACAAATAATAATGTATATGTGTACTCGTATCTATCTTGGGTCTAAGAAATATCTTTGAAATGAAGTTATTTTTTCGCACATGGAAACCCTTTCATTTTGTAATGCTTGCACACCGCCACTTTCAATAAGTGTCGCGTAATCACTTTATTAAAGACACATTATTTTTAATTCCTACCTATTTTTAGCATGGTGTTTGCCAGCTTCAGCAATTTTAGCTTCATTGGTAAAAATTACCACAAGCGAAAAAGCAACAAAGATGAGAGAAAGAGACGTATGGAATTCACCTTAAAGTTTGTCATATTGGGTGGTCGTACCTGTTTCATTCGCCTCTCATAATAATACGCGTTTCCAAAACACAAGATACAAAGCTTAGGAAGCAACCGAGATGAAAGAGGTATGTGTTTGAGAATAATTTCACCTTAAAAGATGAGTCATCTTGGGTGGTCCGTGCCGTGTCGTCAGTCGCCTCTCATAATAATCGTTTTCTAGGGAGGCTAATTGCCGATCATAGATTTTATCTTATTTTATGACCTATTAACTTTTGCTCGAGGTGCATCGACGACGAGTCTAAGGTAGAAACTTATTTAAATGAAAAATATCTTTCACTCGCGCATAGAAATTCCATGCTACTTCGCCCAGCAGGCAGGTTAGAGATGAAAAAAGTATTGCATAGTAAAGTGCTTTCGTGGCGTGGTGTCGAATCTCACGCGGCCCTGTTTGCAAATCCTCCGGCCTTTGGTACATGTGTAGGGTAAACGGTAGAGTTGACGGTAGAGTACTTACTATGCTACTAACTATGCAGTAGTAAACAGTGTCAGTAGAGTACTAGAAACTGGTAGAGTGACTTGCAATGTTGGCAAAATACCCTTACCGTCCATCACCACTGTGTGAACTCTACTGTACCATGAACTCTACCAATATGTGTTTACTCTTCCCATGCATACGCTTAGTAAAGTTTGAGTGCTAGTGACAGCCGCGGCGTTCTTACTATACTAGCAAAATTCAAATTTATGTGAAGACATCTATTTTACCAAAACTGGTAATTTACCTCAATTGGTAGAATAGTAGGCTAGTGTACTCTGCGACGCGTGTACCGCTGGCTTCAGGTTGTTTGTACCGCAATCTGATTCTTGGCATTTTCATCGACCGTTGCTTGCTCCTTTACCTCACAAGGTACGTTAAGCTAGTGGTTGGTTAGCTTAACTAAAAATTCTTGAATAGTACCTCAGTAGGATTGCCTCTAACAAACATGAAAAGTGGCCCCTTTATCACAGACACACATAAGAGGTTCCGGACTACCGTATTTTTGGTCATCATCTTCAAGTCTCTTTTTAGTCTCCACTGCAGGTGTACGACCTCCGTACTACCAGAGCCATATATTAGTCAGAGCGGTCATAGTATTTGGCCTACTTTCCGCACGCTGGCCAGACCGGTTGAAGAGTGCTCTTTTATGTTTCTCTCTAAGTCGCCTTCTACGACATCCACGGGAAGACTTTGAGTCGTCGTATTCTACTCTGCCGGGAAGCACACGGCAACGTACTTTTGGTACGGAACCCTAAAAAAGAAAACTTGCCGTTAAAATTAAACGGTATTTTTCGGTAAGTGAAACAGATCAATCACCCTGACGCAGGGCGGAGCAGCTCGCAAGCTCACAACTATTTAAATGGAGTTTTGGAGTTACAATATACAGTTTTACTGTAATGAGAATGCTAGTCACTCCATAATTACTGTAATTACCACCATTGTTGCCCATACTACATATAATATTGTACCAGCTTACGTGACTTTTGGTGTTCTATAGGATGCTATTTTTAATTTATCGTTAAGTTCGTCGCGAACTTGGACCTCGCGAATATTTATTAAATATCTCACAATCTACTGAACCGATTTTGATGCCCATTGAACTTGAAAATTTTACTATTAGTACCTTTAGGTACCTTCATACGATTAAAATTGTATTGCATTTGGAGCACCGGTTCGAGAGTTATCGCGGAACAAACATATCACATACAAAAAATGTGTTTTCGCCCAAACTCGACTCACTCACTTGCTCACTTTACTCGCTCGGTCAATAAAAGATAAACCTGGCTCACTGACGATATCAAAGCACAGCCAAATCTACTGTAGGTACCTAGAAACTTGAAATTTAGTACAGGGGTTCCATTCATGATGTTAATTAGCACTTTGAAAGAATTTTTATTAATTCAACATTTAAGGGGGTTAAATAGGGAGGTAATCGACAGTACCTATAAAGAAAATGAACTATAAGTATTAGATTATTTTATCGATTGCGCCCTTTTTAGGGTTCCGTAGTAAACAAGGAACCCTTATAGTTTCGCCATGTCTGTCTGTCTGTCCGTCCGCGGTTTTACGCAGAGACTATAAGTACTAGAAAGCTGTAATTTGATATGGGTATGTATATTAATCATGCCAAAAAAGTGGTAGAATAAAATCTTTAAAAAATTTTTTTTTATGGTTGCTCCCATACAAGTAAAGTGAGGGAGTAATTTTTTTTTCTCTATTTACCTATTGTGTGGAGTATCGTTAAATAGGTCTTTCAAAAATATTGTGAGGTTGAGAACACCATTTTTTGATTAAGGGCTCCGTTTCCGAAATATTTGGTTTTAAAGTGCGAATTTTTGTTAGAGGTAAGTGTCCCCCCCCTCTATCTGCTAAACAGTTATATATAGATACGTGAAAAAAATTACAGCAGTAGCATATATACTGAAGTTGAAAGGAAAACTATCAGAGCTGAGTAGTAAGTACAAACTAAAAAGTTATAGGCAACCAACTTATAAACTGTAAAATTTCATACTATTTTCATTGTTAGATGTTTTTGGTCGTTAAACTGTAAGGTGCGAGTGTGAATAGTGTGAACTCAAAGTTGTCATTCGCAACTACGGAACCCTACACTGCGCGTGGCCCGACACGCACTTGGCCGGTTTTTTTCATCATAGTCCTAGCTACGCCCTTCAACGCATTTCAACTGGCTAATGGCTCAACTTTACTTCCCCACCTAGTCCATTTGCCATCCCCAGAGCTACTTTGTACCACTCTATACTCTGAGAACTTCAGTAAACATCAGTAGCACACTTATACTTAAATATACTCGTATTTTTGCCTAGTGACCTCTTTTATGTGATTACCTTCCATAATTTGCCTTCAGTTTTAAAGTAAAAAGTTCTTTAGACACGCAAAAAGATTTTTGTTAAACTATTTGGATAAAAAAGTTTTAAGAAAAAACAAAAGTAAAGAAAGGTTCGGAATTTGAATAATCTACTTGCTTACAAAAGAAATAAGTAATAACTATATAGGCAGCTAGCTAGCGCTAAGTATTATAGTTTTCGAAGTATTTCTCCCATGTAAAATATAAACCCTTAGAAGCAGAAAAACTCCGGGATTTTGTAACCCTTCGCTGGGTAGACGGTCACTCGACGCAAATAAATGGCTTCTCCGAAGAAAAAACACATTAACCCTATGTCAAGATCGTTATTTATAAATTGGACGACCTAAAGTCTAAAATTGTGTTTATTTTCTATTGGTACGTTATTCGTTGAGAAAACACTGGCTTTGAAATAGTAACACTATTCGTCCATGATGTAGCATTTTTAAAAGATCTGAGGTGGTGAATCTATGCGTAAAACAGTTGTGTCCTTACTCATGTTGAGTTTTACGTTGTCCATGACAAGTTGTATATACTTGATTTTTTTACTGGCCATGTTAAAATTGCATCGTATATCAAAGCCCATGCTTTTTAGACTTTTAATATTTCCCATTCCTGCGTGAGTTTTTAAAATATAACCATTAAGTAAGTAAACGAATATTTTCTCCTTGAATCTAAATGTCTTTTATTCCTTTAGGGACTTGGGCCACTGATGTGGGACGCTATATGCCTTGAAACTCTCGCGCATTCCCATCTCCTTGGCACAAGTTGTAAGGCTGGCATGGCTACAGCTACCGCTGAGTTTACTGGACGGCACAAATATATTGGAGTGGGAGACACATATATATACTTATTTTTAGCTGTTTAGGGGTTGAGACACTAGGTCCGTGCGGCCCATCAGCTCGCACAAACTGTTCAAGTTTGTGAGCAAATGGCTAGCCAAGATTGCTTGTGACCAGAGAGCTGGTGATTATTTTGCCTAAAGAATAAGCATTGCAATTGAATGCGACGATGCTGACAATCTTCTGGGGACATTACCGCAGGACAATGACCCGCAGGACTATTTTTATAAAGGTAGGTTTTTATTCACAGTTTTGTTTTAGATATGATTACTTCATTGTACTTTTTTACGTAAGTTTAGTTTTAGTTGTTTGAAAGATAAGATTCAATTAAATAAAAGCATGTTTTGAACTTTAAAACTAACTTCAGAGTTAACAGGCGCTCTACCAAATAACAACCTAAAAGTTGTGGCGTAATTACCGAGAGTGTACCTATTCCGTAGCGTTCGTAACTTCCAATTCCGATAGCACCTTATCAAAGCAGACAAAGGCGCGCCGATGCTGCCCTAAGCCGTGTAATAACTATAAATTGGCCACCAACATAACTGCGTGCGTGGCAGATAACCTAACATCCAAGAGACACGAGTTTGCGGACTTATTTATATAGAAATTCAAATTTGTAGAATTAATATAAAATTTAACACATACTTAACGAGACATTTTTAGTTCAGTTTTAGACCTACAATCTGTAAATGCCTATAGTCCGAATCAAACTTTTTGCTGGCTCGGATATTAGCTGCGAGTTAAGCACTGCGCATTAAGCACCCCGCCTCCCCGCGCGCACCCCGCTGAATCTAATATTGTGTACTGCGCGTAGACTTGCACGATGTTCCGAGACGCCATAAAGTTTGATTCGGACTGTACCTAGTTTATATATTTTTGCCAATCGTTTAGTATATGCCCGAATCAAGGATGGAACTCTTTCAATAAACATAATACGAGATAACTAAAGGAAAAAAAAAACTACTTGCCAAATCATGCCGAAGACATTAACAAATCATTCATTCAGCAGGAATCAAGATATTATTGTGAGATAACGCTATTCATTGGTGCGGTCTTAAAAGCGGAAGTCCTCAAAACGCCACAGATAAAGATTAAACCAGGAGCTTCTACCCTATACCCGTATAGTTACTAGTTAGTTATAAACTGATGCGAAGATAATCTGCGGTGGATAACCAGACAATGGCGATCCCAGCAACAACTGGGAGACACAAGTTCGCAAACCTTTTAAGAAGATACGCCCCCTTTGTAGAACTTTAAGATACTTGTACAAATTAGAAATGTAATAGATGAAGAGAAAGGTACCTATGCGGCTTGACATTATAATGTGTAATATGCGTTTTTACTTGCCACTGAGTCTGAACGCCTGGGTTGTGCTCCTGCAGTGAAGACTAGAAAGACCTGATGATGATGATGATGATGAGTCTGAACGCCACTTTACGGTTTGTACAAGAAGCGATAGAATTCTCAACGTATCCTCATTTTAATCGATAAGACGGATTCAAGTTATCGCTATAAAAGTCCAAGAGACGCTACGATGTAATAAATCAATCACACAGTCAGACAAACCTCTATTATTGATATAATAGTGATTGTCTGACTGATTGTGACCTAAATCGTACGACACTCAAATGTTTTATAAAATTAGGTACATACTACATTTATACTTCTGTTGCGTCCCGCTTATTTAATAACATCAATCGTCATCGTCATCAGGTCTTTGTAAGTCTCCACTGCAGGAGAACGACCCTCTCTGTACCACCAGAGCCATATCGGAGTAGCCTAAGCAGTCAGAGGATTAGGCCTACACTCAATAACATCAATGGTTTAATTTAATTTTGAAATGTTTACTTCAAAGATTTATTTAGAAAATAGGCCTTCTCAGGAAATACTCACGTCAATTGACATGAAAAAAAAATACTAAAATTTGCTTTCATTTCAGAAACAAATAATTTTCCAAATGTTTTACAGATTGTAAAAATTAGTCGTATCGCAGTTATCTATACATATAATAAAACAGTAAAAATATTTTGTCTATACATTTCGTATTTTTGACTGAAATAGATAGAGGGACACTTAAAAAGAATAATAGAAAAGAAAAAAATTTTTTTAAGATTTTCTTGTCTGTCTGTCTGTATGTATGATCACGTTTATCTCCAGAAATATTGGACGGATTTGAATAAACTTTTTTTGCTATATAGCTATTAAGCCTGGGCAAGATATAAGGTGGAAATAATTTCAAAAAGTGGAACACCTGATGCAGCATTATAATGGTCCAGCTGAACTATAAGAAATATAAAAGTGGAGCCTTAGCAAAAGTTGTTGAGCCTGATGAGCATTTTAGTTTAGGTATAAAAAAATCTAAGATTTGGAACACCTCATGCAGAACCATAATGGTCCAGGTAAACTATAAGAAATGTATGAATAACGCCTTAGCAAAAGTTATTCAACCTGATGAGCATTTTTTATTGAGGTATTTAAATTAAAGATTTGGAATACCTGACGCAGAGCCATAATAGTTCAGGTAAAAATAGGAAATATAAAAATGACGCCTTAGCAAAAGTTACTCAACCTGGTGAGCATTTTTTGTTGTGGTATTTAAATTGAAGATTTAGAACATCTGATACAGAACCATGTAAAATTTTATATCGTCAATTTTACAGAGTCATTTTCTCTACTGGGATAGAATGCATTTGCCATGCCCAGCGGTCCCGTGTCACTCGCAACCAGGATAGCCTTTTTGGCAACGTAGCTTTCAGCCCATACGGCAAAACATGAAAGTTTGCTTTCTCTCCAAGCCTTGCACACACAGGCAACACCCAAAGCCGGGATCCGTCTCTCCCGAAGGCCCGTTGGATATGTGCGCTTTATAGGTTAAGCAGCATGACAGCAGGTCAAATTCACAGATTACGCTTATGTATCGACTTTAGTTAGTATTAAGGTATATTAATACACCGGAGTCATAAAGTCCACGCGAACGAAGTCGCGGGCATCAGCTAGTGAATAATAAATACTTACTATATTACGATTGAAATATTCTTCTATACTCTATGTATTTTGTGGTAGAACTTCAAACCCTTAGCAGCGAAGTGTCTGAACATCGCTCATTCGCACAGAAATAAAACCCCTTTATCTTGGATGCGATTCCTTCAATTTGCCGGAGACAATGGCCGTTTTGATAACTCGCATTATGTTTTGTACACGGAGTCGGGACGCTTTTGTTTTAATTATTTCGACTGTAGTACTATTGTTAGGACCCAGAGATGACAGTTTCCCTCCGAGAGTGTCTCGCAGTTTAGAAGTTCTTGGATGTTTTTGACTTTGAATCTATCTACTGGAAACAAAGGCATTGAAAATGGTATTGATTGTGTTACTGACTCTGTCTGTTGTTGTAATGTTATAGAAGGGTAATTACTTTCAAAGGTCCTGAATACGTTTAGGGAAAAACATGCTTTGTATATTTTTAATTATTTCGACTGTAGTAATATTGTTAGGACCACTGAAAGATGACACTTTCCCTCCGAGAAAATCTCGAAATTGACAACTTCTTGGAAAATGTTTTTGACTTTAAATATAAGTATCTACTGGAAACAAAGGCATGGAAAATATATATTATTCTGTCCATTGTTCTATGTTATAAAAAGATTTGATAATGCTTTGTATAATTACTCAAAGGGCATGTTTTTAAAAACCCTAAAACGAAAAGTTTTATTTTCAGACGATCAATTTTTGTGAATTTCGCTCTCATCTATAAATGTAGTATCCTATAGTAGGAGAATGCTCTTTCTTTTCTGTTTCTATTGTAAGTAAAGCACTCCAAAATTCTGTTACATTGAATTTTTTTTATAGTATAGATATTCCTGCTAACCTTGTTTTGAATGCCTCAGCTCATTCGATCTCTGATCCAAATAAAACTATTAGTGCAAGTGGGTCATGCATCTGCATACGGCTAAATTGATTCATGGACCGGCCGCCTCGGAGACAGGCTGGTACGCCCGACAATGCCGCAATTACTGATGTTCAGAGTTACATCCAATAAGATTTACGTGACTCATGCATGACCCGTTGACTTTGTACGGAATAATTCTTTACTGTTTTTGCACAGGCTACCTTAAATGAGCGATGCCTCCTGAATATTATAACTTGGGTAGTATTTATTGACAAGAATCTATAAATTAACCGTCACAAAAGGCCTAATGAATATTTTTATATACTTATGTCTGATTTTTCATACAATCAAATTCAAAGTCGAAGAACACTATTTTTAAGTACAAATTGGATAAACACTAATAGAAATTTGCTTACTTAGGTGGACTAATAATAAAAATACCTAAAGAAAAACTGAGAAGCCAAAATCTCTCTATTAATCTATTAATATTTCAATTTTGAATGAAACAAATCATCACAATCTCCAAATAAAAATCCATAGACGATAGATGCACGAGTAAACTCAATGCTATCAAAAATTCATACAGTAGCACCAGATAACATCGGGGGTATAATAAAACTCGTATTTCCCAGTAAGTGGTGTTTGGTGGCGACGCATTAAGATGCACCTAGAACTCTCCCGGCTCGAGTAACGTCAGGCGCGGATCCAGCGTAGTGGGCAAGGTGCATGCTATGTAGTAGGACCACTCTTTATTTCTTACGGGTGTTGTACGATGCGACACTGACATTTCATACAAATAGGAAAGAAATAAGTCGAGGTGGTATCTGGTACGTAGTAGTACAAAATTATTTATTCATCAAATAATTTTCACTTTACAAAACATGCAGCAAGGGCTCACCAATTAAGTTTGAATAAACCTGTATCTGGCGAGGCCCGCTCTTTCACACAATTTTATAACAAACAAACAATTTTCCCGCAACTTTGTCTGCCTAAATTAAAGCCTATGTAATCAATAGAAATTAGCTTTCAATAGTAAGAATTTTGAAAATCGTTCCAGTAGTTTCGGAGTCTATTCAATGCAAACAAACAATAAAATCTTTCCTCTTTATAATATTGGTATAGATAGGTACTTTGAACAGTATTGAAAAATTATTCTTTGAAAATACCTCTTTGAACATCAAAGTCCTAGACATCCTACTATTATAAAACGGTATGTTCGTTTTATAATAGTAGGATGACGAGGACTTTGAAGTTCAAAGAGGTATTTTCGAAGAATACATTTTCTTTCGAGTGAAACACCGTAACCCATACCGCAAGAAATGTTTATATTATGTAAACATTTTTTACCAGTTTATTCAATTTCAGCCTGAATAAATATTGACGTTGAAACAAAATCGATATCAACGCAACGACAACATTTATAGTGCCATACATTGTTTTTAACTACAACTAAGGTATGTTTAAAGTTCATATGTTTGGTTTGGTTAGTTAGTATAGATTGAAAGATTTTGTGATACTCACTCTTGGATGAATTTAGGGAGGCCGGGCCCACAAATTTTCTAAAAGCTGGATCCGCCCTTGTAGAACATAGAATTCGGGAGCGTTCGGGAACGGTATGCTTCTGTGGAAACGCTGTCGATGTGATCCGTTTTTCTGGGAATGAATCACACGATTTCCGGCTAAAACGTGTTAGAAATGTAGATTTTATAGTGTTCGGTGACTTGTGTTTTAGATCAATGTATGGTGTTAGTGTTTGGTCATTGTTACCTTGGACGTTGGTAAGTAGTAAATACTTATTTTTCGCTCAAGGATTGATAATCAGGTACCTACATATAATCCATCCGTGGGCAATAGTGAAATTATGCATACACATAGGTTAGGGTACTGAGAAGGACATAGGTATATCACGCGGGCGAAGACGCGGGTAACAGCTAGTTTCATATAAAATGCGCGATATGTCGCGCTTTTTGCCGATCTTAAGGAATGAAGATGGATATTTTAAAGTCTGTTTGATTCAATACATTCCTTCCCTTCTGAACTATATATTCGTTGGTCATATCGAGTATCTACCTACTTATATTATCTACTAAACAGCTCTGTAATCCTCTTCATGAATGGGCATTGATATCAGTTCGTCGACACGTTACCTCACGTAGTGCAATGCACGTCGACGTCAGACAAATGTATGAGCTCCCCTGCGGATGCGGCCTCATGACATAAATGCAAATTCGACCGTTTAATTAGATCCAGCCTCACCTTTATGTTGTTTTATGCTGGACACGCTATTGTTTAAGAGCGTATAGCAGTATTTTTTCCATACAAATGTATTTCTCTATTTTCTCGTTCAAAACTGCTTCTAGAAGCACAATTCTTTTTTCATAAAATTTTGTACTAAAATAAAACACCCAATCTCCGACAAAGCCCCATTAATCGACATTAAAAAAGTTTTCTGTAAAAAATAAAAGTATTTTCTAGTTTCCGAACGCATTTTTAATATAGACAATAGAGAAGGACTATCTCGCTGTCATTGCAGATGACATTTTGTTAATTCGGCCATTTTAAAGAAAATGGCGTAGTCAAACGTTTCGACTGATAAAGGGCTCCGATAAAAATCCAGTTTTATTAGTGTAATCATTAAGGAGGTGAGTAAGGTTTAACGTAAATAACTTTTGTATGTTTAGCTTTATTGAAAGTGTTGTTTATTTGTACAATTAGGACATACATTTACTGTTTCTTAATTTTATACGTACAGGGTAAGGTTATATTTAAATGTGAAAACACACCTGTCGATCATTGGATTTTTTTTCCCGCTTGTTCTAATCTTCGACAAATGTCGATTGTTCTTTTTTCTTTTTTTATTTCAGTATTTTTTTTTCCTGGTTTGGTTTTTAAAGCCCAACAAAAATATATTTTTTTCATTTATGTCATAAGTCTGCGTCCAATGATCGACAGCAGTGTCGATGATTGGATTTTCTATATGTTCTAGTAATCGACAAGGTATATATTCGCAGGGATGGCTCCTAAAAAAAACTACACGCCTTTTCAAATGGCACAGGCGGTAGAGGCAGTCCGGAAAGGTGCCAAGATTGCGACTGCTGCAAAGCAGTTTGGTGTACCCAGGGTTACCTTACACGATAAAATTACTGGAAAGACTCCAGTTGAATGTTCCATGGGCCCTAAGACATACCTATCAACGGAAGAAGAGACAATTTTAGAAAGATGGGTGCTTCAAATGGCTGAAAAGCATATTCCAGTAAGTAAAGATGAGTTACTCGACAGTGTCCAACGTATTATCGTAGATCAGAAAAGGAAAACCCCATTTACAGACAACAGACCAGGTAGAAAATGGTATAACCTGTTTCTAAATAGGCATCCAATAATATCAGAAAGAACGGCACAAAATTTAACGACGGCTCGCGATGCTGTTACAGAAGAAGATATAAGGCGTTGGTTTGCAGAAGTAGAATGTTACCTACGCGAGAAAAGTCTCTTGCATGTTTTACAAAATCCTGCAAGGATATTTAATACCAACGAGAGCGCCTTCTTTTTGTCGCCTAAGGCTGGCAAAGTACTAGCAAAAAAAGGTGACAAACATATTTACCAATCTTCGGGTGACGAGAAAGATAATTTGACGGTATTGATTACTGGAAATGCTGCTGGGCAATTAGCACCTCCTATGGTAGTATTTGCATATGAAAGAGTTCCGTCCACAATTTCATCACAGTTTCCCAAAGGTTGGGCAATCGGACGTTCAGAGAGTGGCTGGATGTGTGGAACCAAACAGTACACATATTCTGCAGCCCATGGATCTAGCAGTATTTCGACCATTAAAAACGTTCTGGAATAAAGCAGTTAAAGACTGGAAGCATGAAAATTTGGGACAAAATTTAAAAAAAGAAAATTTTGCACCTGTTCTTAAAACAGCTATGCAATCTCTGTCTGTAGACTCTATAAAGAATGGATTTCGCGCTGGTGGTTTGTACCCTTTTGGACCAGACTACGTCGATCTAACTAAAATTAAATCTCGACCAAAACCACAAGATTGTTCAAAGGAGCTGACACTTTTCATTAATTACTTGGAAAGAGAAATAGTAGCCAATTTGGGGTCCGAAAAAATGAAGTTCTTCAATGAACTCTTTTATAAAGGTCGAGATGAATTGAATTCTCGCCTTAATGAAGAAGACACGTCGCTGTATATAATATGGGCTAGTAATAAACAAAAAGTTGAAGACAAGACAATTGCAGTCAAGCAGAACTTCATGATCACAATTATGCAAACTCAGCTACTAGTTATTCTACTTCTAATAGTGGTAAGAAACAGATAAACCAAACTGACGGACAAGAATTTGAAGAAACAACTAACAAATCAATTACCAATGAACCAAATGGCTGTAGAATAACAGATTCAGTTCCAATAGCTTTGACATCTTGCTCTTCAACTTCAGGCGAGGAATACATGAAATTCAAAGATACGACCAGTGCCGAACCCAACGAAAGTACCAATGATGTGTTTATTGCTAATACGCCAAGTTCTTCCAGCCAAGTAATCGATCCACAACTGATTCCTTCAACTTCCTCCACTTCAACAGCCATACTAAATGATAATGTTGCCGTTAAAACAACATCTTTGAAAGAAAATATCACTCCTAAATCTCAAGAAAATTCCAGTGATGCTTTGATGCGTGAACAAAAAAATTTACTTCAGTTACCTTCAACTTCTTCAATGGATATTCAAAGTTCTGCAGAAAAAACACCTTTAAAAGAGATAAGACCTAATACTTTAACATGTGTTTCAAAGAAAATTGATAATATATATATTCCATCACCGTTTAAACGAAATTTATTCTGGCCCGGAGAAGATGATGACAAAAAAGGGAAAAAAAGGAAGTTAAGAGAAAAAGTTCCTTGTGCTATCACAAGTAATTCGTGGAGAGAATATCATGAAAAGAAAGAGGAACAAAAAAGAGAAAAAGCAAAACAAAAAGAAATTAAAGCTCAAGAAAGAGAAGAGAAAAAACAGTTAAAACTGAAAGAGATTGAAGATAAGAAGCAAAAAAGACTAAGAGATAAAGTAAATAAGAAAAAGAAACTGAATAAGATAAAAACGAGACCAAATGACTCATCTTCAGACGATACGGACATTGAAGTTAAATATGCAGAAAGTGAAGATAGCTACAATATGGAAGTCGAAGAAGAAATAACAGATATTGAAAATAATGAGAAATCGGACGATTCAAAATCTGATGATGCACCTCTGAGCAAATTTTCTAAGACGTCAAAAACATATTCGCGTGGAGATTATGTTATAATAAAATATGAAGGAGAATTTTTTCCAGGCGTTATCAAAAATATTCGTGGAAACCAATTTTCGATTAGCACAATGTCGTTTTCAATGGGCAATACGTTCAAATGGCCGGAAAAAGAAGATAAGATCTGGTATCAAAAGTCTGATATAATTAAGGCAATTCCTAAACCTGTGTTATGTAATAAAAGAGGATTCTATGCAATACCAGAAATGAAAGAGTATCTGCCTTTCGCTATGTAAGGTATTTTTTAATCTAGTTTTTTTTTTTGAGAAAATGTACCTATTTTTCTTTATATCATTAGATTTTTATGTGATTTTTTAATTACTTCGACTGTGATCTTTAGATGCCTTAATACGTAAGTAATAAATAGTAAGTAAGATTGTAAAACTGGATAACAATAAAGTATTTTAATTTTGTTTGCAAGATCTCAAAAAGTATATTTGATTAGTACTTAGATAGAATAAAGAAGTTGAAAGATTCTATTCAATACCAGAAATGAAAGAGTATCTGTATTTTGCTATGTAAAGTATTGATAAACGAGTGTTCTTGAGAAGTATTACGAGTTTACAAGTACCTATTTTTCCTCCTTTTTAGACTATTTTAATGTTCTTTTTTAATTTTGTTTGCAAGATCTCTAAAAGTATATTTGATTAGTACTTCGTAAAGAAGATGATCTGATAAGCTTCTGATTAATTAGTCTCCATAAACAAGTATTGTAATACCAAATAACATATAGTATATTTTGTGTTATCGCATATAATGCCCATGTTTATGTTTATGATAATTTTATTAAATATATTAAAAATTATAAATAAGACTTTTATTTTTGGGTTAAGATGTCAGGATTACGTCGATATTTGGAAGACGATAAGTAGAACATGTCGATAACTAGATCACGATTATTGGAATATGTTGATCACTAGGTGTCGATATATGGAATATTGCAGTCGATAACTAGGTTTAAAAGAGCCTAAATCTATTTTGATTTATTTGTACCCCTATAATTACCACACCTGTTGTTACTATTAAATATTATAAAATGAACCCTAAAATTTTACTTACATATTGAAAGTATCATGTAATAATATAGAAAAACCAGATATTTCAAAAATACTCTTATGCGGGCGTTAAAGTGTCGATAATTGGGGGCTTTACCTTAGGTATGCCACTATATTTTAATTTTTTTTTTTTTTTTTTAATTGTTTTTTAGAAAAAAATAAAACATAGAGACATACCTATTTTAGTAATGGTTATGAAAAAAGAATTCGATAGTAGCCTTATGTTGAGATTATATAAAATTTGTTTCCAATTATACTAATTTCTATCTAAAAACACCATAAAGAACACTTTTTATTTGATATCGATTCGTTAAGTGATATGACCATTTTTAAAAGTATGAAAATCTTTCATTACAATTATACTGTATTGTAGTCCGCTAAATTTATAGCAACTTTTATGAAACCATTACCACAAACGAAATATTTCGCATAGCTACCAAACAAAGTTCTCACGCCACCCATACAAAATACAAAGTTGTGACGTCACAAATATGTAGGCAAATCTGCAGTGAGTTTTCACGTCTAAAAATTAACGTCTAAAAACATGTGACTTTAAAACTTATGTATCTGAAAGAGTTTTTTGTTTCGAAATGTATTACTGTCACTATTGTGTTTAGTTTTGACCGGTCTTTACATAGCAACACAAAAAAATTTTTAGTCAACATGACAATTGTGCCTCTAGGAGCAGTTTTCAGCGAGAAAATAGAGAAATACTTTTGTATGGAACACATACTGCTACTCTTAAGGCATCAGCGCTTAGCCTAAAGTAAAATATTTAACATTACACTACTTAAAGAAAACTCGGAGCCGTTTTGAACTAAAAAAGTACCATATTTGCACTAACTGGATTTAGAAAACGGTGTAGGCGAGTAGCAGAATTAGGAAAGAATCCTGCACAAAAAAACAAAAACAAAACCAATCTCGTTCTCCAGACATTCGATGTCATTTCCTTTCAAACATGTTGGTATTGTAGTATTCTTTCAACTGTCATGATAGCCAAAACATCTACTAGGTATATATCGTTTTGAATGATGCATGGAACACATTATAGTACATTGTGTATCAAGGGCGGGATAGAAGACATTACGTCAAACGAGCGACTACTAACAAGCACGAGGCGAAGCCGAGTGCTTTTAGTAGTCCGAGTTTGTAATGTCTAATACCGGCCGTGATACACACAATGTTTTTCATCTCACCGAGTAAATAGTAGAGTAAAAAAAAATATTTTTCATATTATATTGGTTGAAATTGTATAGTATGAATATTCTATATAGTTTACCTTGAAAATTAATATTTATGCGTCTGCAAGCTGGCTGATTATATTATCTATAAATAATAAATAAAATAAATATAAATAAATATATACGGACAAATCACACAGATTGAGCTAGCCCCAAAGTAAGTTCTTAAGCAAGACTTGTGTTATGGGATTAACTCAACGATACTATATTTTATAACAAATACATATATAGATAAACATCCAAGACCCAGGTCAATCTGAAAAAGATCATTTTCCATCTTGACCTGACCGGGGATCGAACCCGGGACCATCCGTGTCGCAGGCAGGCGTGTTGACCGCTGCGCCACGGAGCTCGTCTATCTATATCAACATTATTAACTATGTATTCATTTATCATAGGGAATGTATTTCATGCAAATTGATGAAAATTACGATTACTTATAAATATTATGCCTAAAAATAAATAGCGGCAAACAGTGAACAGAAAATGCATCCGAGGATTACACAGATAACGAAAATGTTTTATCCAAAAAGTCAAAGATCGATGAATACAAACAGCCAGCCACGCACGGCCATTTACAATTCCAAATTTGAATTAAGGACAAAATCTCGCAGAATAGTTCAAATGTTTTTTCATCGGGTTCACTGGCAATTCCAAATTTGAATATTCGACTAGAAAACTTTTTGGATGTAAAAGATTTGACGCTTGTGCATGGTATAGTGACCTATTAAATTTAAAAAAATACTTTATGCGCTCTCGGGCTTTATAGAATTTGTATGAAATCTTATAGCCCGCGGTCGTAATAGCGACCATCCAGCCCACTTTGCTTGCATTTAATGACACTGTTTAAGGGCAGGTGAGATTAAAATTTTTTTATAACACCTTCTCCTTTAAAGTAAGTTGGATGCAATAGGTTAGTCAATCATATCACGTATCTACTTACTCATATTAACTGGTTAATAGATTTATAATCCTCTACATGAAGGGCATTGATGTCAGTCCGTCGACACGTTACATCACGCGGTGCAACGCACGTCAACTCGTCTGAATGAACTCCCCTGCGGAAGCGGCCTAATGACATAAATGCAAATTCGGCCATTTGAGCTTCCAATGTCCGCGCATCTAGCCTGGTTTATGCTGGACACGCTATTGTTTATGGCATTAGAACTTTGCTTAATAATTATAATATTTTACATTATACTGCTTAAAGAAAGCTCGGAGCTGTTTTGAACTGGGAAATTACCATTTGCAACAACTGGATTAATGAAACGACGTAGTACAAGAAGAATCATGCAAAAATTCGATGTCATTTCCTTTCAAAGATACTTTGTTGGTAGTATTTTTTCATCTGCAATGATACCTAAAACATCTTTATGCTGTATAGTTTTGATGATGCAAAAGAGTCATTCGAATTTATCTATTTAAGTAAGTTCGATCCAATAGGTTATTCGATCTCATCAAGTATCTACTTACACGCTTTATCTGCGTAATAGCTCTGTATTCCTCTTCATGAATGGACATTGATATCAGTCCTTCAACACGTTACATCACGCGGTGCAACGCACGTCCACTCGTCTGAGTGAACTCCCCTGCGGATGCGGCCTAATGACATAAATGCAAATTCGACCATTTTGAACTTCCGATGTCCCCGACCTTAGCCGGTTTATACTGGACACGCTATTGTTTGGGGCGTTAGCGCTTTGTTTGATGGTTATGATGTTTTAGGCTGTGACTCACTGCTTGAGAAAGCTCGCAGGAAGTTTTTGAAACAAGGAGTCATCAATTGTTATTTGATTTTAAAAATAAAGTACATCTTCATGGTTTGCCTTGCTAGTTTTGTTTGAGCATGCTCGTGTTCTGCACACGACCTGCGCACACGTGCTTAATATAATCATGCTTGTTTGCGGTTAACTTTTTAACCCTTCCTCCTTGCTCTTTGATTTTTCAGCATAGTAGCATGCAAATTTTTTATCTTACCACACCATCATCATCACCATAATATCTTACCACACTAATAATTATATTTAACCCATACTGAAACCAGTAAGATAGATTCCTTTAGGAGTTCATGCAAAACTTATTCTTTCCCAATATGATCAAAGTGAGAGAAATTGTTTTCGTAGATTAAAACTTCAAGTTATCTAAACACTTCGTAATTTTACGTTTATCAATTTCAGTGTACTAAAGAAATTCCAGATTTAAACATCCGGTACGTTCTTGTGTTCTAAGCCAATGTCAGACATCTATTCCCATTCCCAATAGTTCAATTGGAGACCGGAACCTCTTCCTGCTCGAAATAATTCAAATAATCCCACAGTGACGGGGCCCGCCCGCGTTGTCGTCACCTCGACCATCGCCGTCACCCATACAAAACACCCCATTTACCAAAAGCCGGCGGATCGTGCGTGAGCCTCACTATAATTGGCCTTTGAGCATTTCCTCCATATTTCCCCAGCATTACCGCTTTAATTAGGCACTTAATGTGCGACCCGCGTAAGGATGACAATAAATAAAAGAAAATAATTTTCACTTGTTTTATTACTGTGATCGTAACACAATATAACATACTATGTTTTGGTTCAGTCGGGAACTTAAAAAACTAAACACTAAATTTGGTACTAACAACGCGAACTGCACTGGTGTGCTAGGTACATACATACACAGCTTAGGCTAGAGACAAGGTAATCTAGTTTATTATAGTCACCGCGGCCTCGCGCGGTTATGGCTAACTACCATTATGGCTTATGCACCCATCGTTTATACGTTATACACATTACTTAGACCAATTCATTTTTCCTTATTTACATTAGCTAAGCATGAAAATTTAAGCGATAATTAGGGCTTTGTGAAATACGTCTTACTCGTAGGTACCTGAACTAAAACATCATGTCCAAAAATCAATTGGAAAATGAAATAAAACAGTTTTACCTTTTGTTTAATAACATCCAACGACTCATAAGACCAGAAGTTTCAGTTCTGCCATCTAGTGGTAAAAAAATTCAGAAAAACCCTTATTGTATCAAGTTTGAAAAACATCGGGTGCAAAAATCGTTTATCACAGGGCTTAGCATTATTATACACACAGAAAATATACATTACAGTACACACGTTCACTTAGATCTAAAATAGGTAAAGTAAAACTAAATATAAAACATTTCATCAATAAAAATACTTAAAAAGAAAATACAACAGCGTTTTTCATTTGATTCAACATTTTTTTCTGAGTAAATTTAATTCAAAAACGCGTTTATTCAAATCCACAGGGACATAAATTAGAACGGAGCTATTTCAATTTACATAGGTAGGTTTAAAAACTATAAATTGTAAAAAATAATCTGCTCGTAAATACAGGTATATTTCATAAAAGCGAAATTACTTGGAACTGTTAAAGTAATACATGCATGCATGAGTCTTTGAATTTACATAGGCTGGGTAAAAAAAAACATAAATTGAATAAAAAGATCGCTCGATCGTAAAGTACAGAGTTTCGCAAAACAAAATCAAAATGACTTAATACACTTTATACAAGAGTCTTGGTCGATCGAACTTGTAGCAGTAAAGCCATAGTCATATATTTTATTTTCAACTTGTTTTAGTCTGCACACACATGCCAGAACCTATATTACAAAGTATTTATTCTACAAAGTGTACCGAGGTAGTTCTGGCGTTTGTGTTATCGACAAAAGACAAATCTTACAAAGGATTTCTCTTTAATTGGTCTTTTAGTTATGACTTGATGCTCGAAAAACCTATACACTAAATTCTGATAACAAAGACATTATTTATGATTTGTTTAAAAAAAATACTAAAATTGACCGCCCGTACAAATTATTCAAAAGTAGGTATTAGTCTGCGTTTGTTTGATAAAGCGTCAAGAAGGCAGCCGGGCGTAAAAACTTTCGCCAAATCATATCACAGCATAAACGCTGACATAATAGTGGACCCCGGGCACAATCAATCGGATGATAATGATAAATGAGACAAGGTGGATTTTCACAGTGACTAAACCATGTTTTCATATTAATGGCTAGGTTAAACCACGACTTAAAAACGTTATATTGAGATATAAACGAAATATGAGATGATGAGATTACATAGACACATTCTTTATCTGTCCTAAGTTCGCCTTCATTGTAAAAAATTAACATGAAGAAAGCTCTTATACAGGTAGGTATGTATTCAGGTTTATTTTATTTTTCACCCGACAGCCCCAGAGGTAGACATTCCATAAATTATAATTAAAAAATTCCAACAATGGCAGACAAAACAGATTCAGCATTCAAAGCTTAGCCTGACAACGCGAGGATAACTCAAATTACAAAACAAAAGAATTTAATAGGAATAAAACAAATGAATGCACAATATATCACGCCCGAAATACCGAAACAGGAGAGAAATGTTTACAAATAATTTGAGGCTCGCATTTGGTAACAAAACGTGATTTCAATAAATTGAATACTCACGTAAATCATTTCCGTGTGTATTTTGTTTAAAAATTTAATATCCGCTATAGTACTTCGTAGAGCGGATATTACACGATTTCAATCATTGCGCATTTTTGTCAATTTTAATTTAATATAAATAACGCTGAGTTGTAGGATATACGGAAATTAATAAAGTTCGATTCCTTTTCAGCTTACTTAATAAATTTATGAAATGAAATTTATTTATGGTAAATGTAAGTAGTCAAAAGGATGGTATTAATAATCATTGTATTAAAAATATAAATATTTGCTTGCTTTGATATTGAAGATAATTACTCCAGGAATGTTTAAAATGTTGTACCCTGAAGTTAACGTTTTAGTACAAATTACAACACTATCAAAATAGTTGAACCAACCTATCACACAAACATTTAAACAGCTAGACACGAATCTCTAAATTTTAATATGTGAATTGTTTGATTCAAACTTAATTCCTCCGGCTACTGGTCGTTTAAAAGCTCAAGCTCGTTGTACAGCACTTAATCAACAATTACGACGGCTGAATGATAAAACATCTCTAGTTGTGTGGCCATAAAAAAGTAATTACGCTTAACAATATATTCTGTGAAACTATTTAAGATGCATCGTTATGATAGTCTACGATGAGATCTTGATTTCAGACTGGTTATAATTGTTAACTGGAAGAGTATTATAGTTATTATTAATCATAATATCCTGTGGTATCATATATTATGGTTAACGATGAAGCCATTACAGTGGGAACGATGGTTAAACTTAAAATTGAAAATATGTGATGAAAAAGAATTAGCCACAGGTAGGATTCGAACCCACAGCTTTTAGGTCTGCGCCCTAAGTGTGCTACCAACTACACCACCGTGGCTTCGAATCACCGCGTCGAATTCTGCCATCACATATTACCCCGTAGGGGAAAACGCATTCGAAGCATGCGTATTTCTTCAATACTATCCACTATTTAGTAGTTTGGTATTCTACTTCATTCATATCAGATGAATAGAAAGTTGATTAAATTAAAGAACGCTCTTAGAGCGTTCTTCAATTAAAAAACGCTCTTAGAGCGTTAACTTTTTATATAGTAGTATGTAGTATTGAAGAAATACGCATGCTTCGAATGCGTTATACCCTACGGGGTAATATGTGATGGCAGAATTCAACGCGGTGATTCGAAGCCACGGTGATGTAGTTGGTAGCACACTTAGGGCGCAGTCCTAAGAGCTGTGGGTTCGAATCCTACCTGTGGCAAATTCTTTTTCATCACATATTTTCAATTTTAATAATATACCGAGCATTGTAATGCTATTTAAAAACCATTTAATTGATGATTAAACTCATATTATTACCGTAAAAGACGCTATTTGGGGTAACCTCAGTAACAGCCCGAAATATTGTTTAAGCATCACTAATTTTTGCTACATTTACCTAAGATTTTACCAACATACATTGAAAGTGATAAACTATTTCGGTATTTCAGATTACTGGCAGTTCCACTGCTGAACCTTTTTGTTAGCAGCATTGAATTGTTCACAAAAACCGAATACAGGCTCCGATACCTGAACGTTACAACTTACAAGCTTTATAGTTCAATTCTTGATGAACCTTGAAATTAAATACACCATTTAACGTCGTATATTCGTATTTAAAAAAGTATTAAACGCAAAAAAATATATACCTACATAGAGCTCTCTTCATGGTCGGTAAAAAAGGTCTACAATGAAAAGAAAATTGAAATGTACTAAAACAGTAGCAGTAAAACCTTCGTGTGATTGGATCACTCACTAAATCCTCTACAATCCGTTTCATTCAATCTCCGTTTGACGATTTGTTAAAAAGACAAGTGCTATTTATACCGGACGTGCGGGCAAAGACCTCTCTTTAAATAATACAATATTTTGGCATGCTCCATACAAAAAGCACTCGCGGCATTCATAAACATTAAATGTACTTTCGTCATTTTGGATAGAGGCACGTAAAGCTGAATGTTTTCACGTAAATAATGTTAGAGATTGATAGGCCTTCGTAAGGTCTGATTTGTTCAAACTAAAATTTTAAGCTCAGTTCGTGAAATTTGATCGATAAATAGTAAAACATATCGACAATATTAAAAAAAAACTTAGGATATAAATTAGGTTTTTCATATTCTATAAAATACTGTCATTCACAGAAAATTGTTCACCGTTGTAACGGCAAAAAAACAAAATTGTTAAACGTATAAAACGCTATACTTATATTTGTTCTAAAAAGAAAGTTGTTCAATATAAATCTTAATTAGCAAAAATACGAAACCATCATTAATCATTATGTCAAAAACTTCACCAAAATTACGTATTCTTCTGTGGGCTTTCATTTACTGCACCTGATCTACGTATTATTTAACGTGAATTTTAGTTTTAAGTACTTTAGTTTTACGAAGCAAGTTATACCTACGTAAGAAAAAGTAGAAATAACTTTAAAGTTCAACTTCTGCTTAACCCATGCTTGACTGCTTCTGAACTTTGCAGACATTAACCAGCAACACTTTAGAAGTTTCAAGTGTTATATGAAGATCTCACTACTCATATATCGTTTTAGTCTATGACATTTCACTATCTACATCGCATTTTTTAAAAGGACTACTGAGACTGAGACTGGACTGTTGAGGTGAGAGCAGAGTGCCCTCAACCTGTAAGGCGAACATCACCAAAGGGCTCCCAGGGGAGACGGACCTCGGTTTTGGGCGATGCCTGTGTGCGTTAGGCTTGTAGAGACAGCAAAGTCTCATATGCCTGATTTGCCTGCATAGCCCGAAGGGCCGAACTGAGAAACACCGCTCAACGCGGGACGCCTATCCATACTAATATCCATACTTCCATACTATATATATATATATATATATATATATATATATATTAATATTATAAATGCGAAAGTAACTCTGTCTGTCTGTCTGTCTGTCTCGCTTTCACGCTAAAACGGCTGAACCGATTAAAACGAAATTTGGCACACAGATAGGCTATAGCCCGAGAAAGGACATAGGCTACTTTTGATTTCGATAACGTAGGTTAAGCAACTCTAACCATGGTTCTAATTAGGATAGGTGGCCAAAACTAAAACGGCTGAACAGATAAAAACGAAATTTGGCACACAGATAGGCTATAGCCTAAGAAAGGACGTGGGCAACTTTTAATTACGATAACGCAGGTTAAGCAACTCTAACCATGGTTCTAATTAGGATGGGTGGCCAAAACTAAAACGGCTGAACAGATTAAAACGAAATTTGGCACACAGATAGGCTATAGCCCGAGAAAGGACATAGGCTACTTTTGATTTCGATAACGTAGGTTAAGCAACTCTCACCATGGTTCTAATTAGGATGGGTGGCCAAAACTAAAACGGCTGAACAGATTAAAACGAAATTTGGCACACAGATAGGCTATAGCCTAAGAAAGGACGTGGGCTACTTTTAATTACGATAACGCAAGTTAAGCAACTCTAACCATGGTTCTAATTAGGTGGGTGGCCAAAACTAAAACGGCTGAACAGATTAAAACGAAATTTGGCACACAGATAGGCTATAGCCCGAGAAAGGGCATTGGCTACTTTTGATTTCGATAACGTAAGTAAAGCAACTCTAACCATGGTTCTAATAAGGATGGGTGGCCAAAACTAAAACGGCTGAACAGATAAAAACGAAATTTGGCACACAGATAGGCTATAGTCTAAGAAAGGACGTGGGCTACTTTTAATTACAATAACGCAGGTTAAGCAACTCTAACCATGGTTCTAATTAGGATGGGTGGCCAAAACTAAAACGGCTGAACAGATTAAAACGAAATTTGCCACACAGAGAGGCTATAGCCTAAGAAAGGACGTGGGCTACTTTTAATTACGATAACGCAGGTTAAGCAACTCTAACCATGGTTCTAATTAGGATGGGTGGCCAAAACTAAAACGGCTGAACCGATTAAAATGAAATTTGGCACAGAGAGAGGCTATAGCCTAAGAAAGGACGTAGACTACTTTTAGTTACGATAATGCGGGTTAAGCAACTCTAACCATGGTTCTAATTAGGATGGGTGGCCAAAACTAAAACGGCTGAACAGATTAAAACGAAATTTGGCACACAGACACGGCTATAGCCTAAGAAAGGACGTGGGCTACTTTTAATTACGATAATGCAGGTTAAGCAACTCTAACCATGGTTCTAATTAGGATGGGTGGCCAAAACTAAAACGGCTGAACAGATGAAAACGAAATTTGGCACACAGAGAGGCTATAGCCTAAGAAAGGACGTAGGCTACTTTTAGTTACGATAATGCAGGTTAAGCAACTCTTACCATGGTTCTAATTAGGATGGGTGGCCAAAACTAAAACGGCTGAACAGATTAAAACGAAATTTGGCACACAGAGAGGCTATAGCCTAAGAAAGGACGTAGGCTACTTTTAGTTACGATAATGCAGGTTAAGCAACTCTTACCATGGTTCTAATTAGGATGGGTGGCCAAAACTAAAACGGCTGAACAGATTAAAACGAAATTTGGCACACAGAGAGGCTATAGCCTAAGAAAGGACGTAGGCTACTTTTAGTTACGATAATGCAGGTGAAGCAACTCTAACTATGGTTCTGATTAGGATGGGTGGCCAAAACTAAAACGGCTGAACAGATTAAAACGAAATTGGGCACACAGATAGGCTATAGCCTAAGAAAGGAGGTGAGCTACTTTTAATTACGATAACGCAGGTTAAGCAACTCTTACCATGGTTCTAATTAGGATGGGTGGCCAAAACTAAAACGGCTGAACAGATTAAAACGAAATTTGGCACACAGAGAGGCTATACCCGAAAGGACATAGGCTACTTTTGATTTCAATAGCGCAGGTAAGGAGCGGCCGCATATTATCAGAAATTTCTGTTAGAAAAATTCTGACGCTCGCCGGAAGGCACTCCGTGATACATTTTGTATTAGCTCCCGCACACTGTTAGAAAAATTCTAACGGGTCGTCCGTTTCTGATGCCCGCCAGATGGCACTTCAGCCGGACGTCAGAATTTTTTCTGATAGAAATTGCGGAAGGCGTGTTTTCCATACATTTTGTACTAGGCACTATCAGAAATTCGCGTCAGTTTACCGTCCGCCGCCGTACGCTTCACACGTGTTTGTTGTATTTTAGGAACCTACGTTCTTGACGAAAATGAGTTAAATCAAGATTTAAGTGCCGATGTGGAAAAATATCTATGTTTGTGGAACGCGATGTTGAAAATGACCAGAATAAAATACACAGAGACTTAGCTAGGAAGCGAATATGCCAAATATTAATTGAGAATTGAAATCCATATTTCAATATCAAGGTTTTTAGGGTTCCATGTCCAAAGCGTAAAAACGGGATCCTATTTACGAGATTTCAATGTCCGTGTGTCACCATCATACATAAACCGTTGTTTGTTTGGTTATTCGTATGTGTAAGTAGCCAACACTGGTGTCAGCGATATTTCAAGCTGCCTTAAGGCATCTGACATAGCTAAACGACTGACATCAATGATGACAGCCGCTACCAACGGCTTAACGTGCCTTCCGAAGCACGGAGGAGCTCGAGATATTTTTATGCCACTTGCGGTCACCCATCCAAGTAGGGACTGCACCAGGGGTTGCTTAACATACGTAAGCGCTCATAGAGCTCACACCCACTGGACCATCGGGCTCCTCAAATACCTCTCCTCATAAACCGTGATTACTATACAGTTAAAATTTTCATAGATGATGAACTTATTTGCTTTTGCCGTAAACACTAGAATCAGAATAAAATCCTAATACAATATTATACGAGTAAATGCGAAAGTGAGTTTGTTTGTTTGTTTCTTTGTTACGCTTTCACGCCCTACGAGTATCTACTTAACCGATCATCATGAAATTTTGCATACACATAGGTTAGAGTACTGAGAAGGACATAGGCTATAATTCACGCGGGCGAAGCCGCGGGTAACAGCTAGTGCTTATATACATGCGAAGCAATGTATACAGGATGCTCCGATGCTGCCATTGGAAAAACTTATTTGTCGTGTCCATTTATTGCCATTTCATTCTCTATGGACTTCGCCCCAACCCGCTCAACGCACGACGCCTATGCTTATACGTGCCTAAAAGTTTTGTACCTACCTATGTCTCTTTCAATAGTCGTGTATTGCCACACAATTCATACATGATTTTCAAAGCTGTTTAATAACAACAAATGCACCTAAGAGAAACAATGACAGCGGCAACGTCTGCAAGTCAGAGATAATAAAAAATCTCAGCGCTTTTATTCAATGACGAGATTTGTTTACGAAGAATAAATTGTTCTGAAGACTGTACATGATTCTCGAGATATCCCTTTAAAAAAACCTAGATTTATCAATCTACCAAGATAAAATATAAGAACACATCAATTATCTCACATACGAGTAAAAACTATAAAAACTAGATAAATTTTGCCCGTGTAGACTGAATAAAATTAGTTACATAAATTTATCCATAATGCAACCGTAATTTTGTTCTTTGGTTAATCTTATCTGAGATGTGATTTCGCTTAAAACATACGTAAGTAGTACAAACCTAAAAACAACAATTAACAAGACATAGAATAAAGTCGAAATATATAAAGAACCTCAATATGATAGACATTCAAATACTTTCTAAATACACTGATTTTATAAATGCGAACAAATGCAGATGTTGCAATTTTATGATAAAATGAAGTTGCGTCTCATTCAAAATTAACTTCCAAAAAAGTAATAAATCATTTGGTTTCACCTATACTTCATCTTTAACGGACTAATAGGTCAATAGATATTTCGACTCTCTATAAAAAATGCTTCGCTTATACCTTAAAAAACCTTAGTGTGTTGATACATAATGAATGATATAAGTAATGCATAGTTTTCATTAGTTTCGTTATAAACATGATTTTATATGTAAAAAATATATATCTTAGTAAAGAGTATGATCTAGCCAAAAGGGAGTGAAAATTCACATCAAAACGCATTTAAATCATATTCTTAGATCTCAAAATTACCAAATACAAATTCAGTTTCAAATACATCATTTCGTAGTTAATGATAAAACTGGAGGTTTCTTAAATTGATCGAGTATAATTTGATCCCTTTCCGCTAGGCTTACCCTTTGAAATGTATTAAACCATAAAAATATTAATTCTTAATGACAAGCGAATACCTACCGGCAATCCAAGTGAATAGCAGCCTACCTACGCACAACATCTGCTTACAAATACTTACATTTGTTTGAGCAAGTGATTACGTTAATTTATATCGAATTATGATTCACTGGATTTACAGAAGCCAGAATAAAATTAACTTTAACTTTCAAAAAGATAAGAATAAATAAAAAAACATTTATTTTTAAAAATAATTAATTTTTTTTATAAAAAATATTACTTAAATCTCTAGATCGGAAGGACTCTTTCCTTCCCCATAAATCTAAATGATTTCAAACCGCGAAGATATTATGATCCATTAGTGCATTGTGTATTTTTCAAATAATGTCTCTTCAATAGTTTAAGTTAATTTTATTTGACTTTATTTGAGGCGAACCAACGGTAAATAATATCAAGACTGACAATGCCATGTCGTCTCAGCTGCCTAGCGCTTCGTCTAAACTATTATTGACCAATAGATTACCTGTACAGTTAAATACATATTTAGATTACGCTTCGTTGGGCTCACTCCTATGTTATACCTACCCTGTTTCTCTCAAAGATCCATTCAACAACGCTCTCACAACAACAATGTTAAAAATATAGATATTATATAATTTACAAGGGATGGACTTACAGCACAAATCGTAGATAATACCCACAAAATAAATTGCTTTTAACCTGGGTTCACACAGAAGCTACGTCAACTGTATTGTAGCAAGCTGCCGAAGTTTTTTTAATAATACACCTTACTTCAAATTGTAAAAAAATAACCATACAAAAAATGACAGAAAGTATATATAATATAAAACAAAGACACTTAAGATTTCCATACAACCAATCAGATTAATACAGCTAATAAAATACTTAAAGAGACTAATTGAAGTTTGTATATCAATGACTTTTATTAATGCTTAAATATCTATGGAAATATCTATCTTAAGATTACTCCTTAAACCTTTTATATGACCACATAAAAAAATCGAAAGACGTCACATCTGTGTAACCCCAGCCTTGTACTTACTCAAATAGCTACTGAAACAACAAATGACTATATCTATGGTACTGTTGGAACTTCAAAACCCTATCCATAACAGTCTATCAAGTACTGTCAACATAGTTCAGGTGTGTAAAGTGCTACAAGGATGTTTGGCAAGTGGCATTTATCGGCACTAAACCCTGTTATCGCCGTCATCTTGTAAAGCGTCACTTTTGAAAGAAAGCTCGAATTGAAGTTTGTTGCGGATATTTCGTGCTTTTAATTCTATTTATTAATCTAAGTATATTTTGTTAGCTGGTTGGTAGTCCTAATTACACTCGTAATTACATACAGCGTTTACATTTCAATGTCATCCAAGTGCCAAACGATTCTTGTCGCACTGTATTACGGTTTGGACGTATACTAAGTGCCAGATAACCTGTAAATAGTACTCACTGACAGAAAAATACGTTTCTCTATCTCTTTTCAACTACAGGGTGGCCAACTTGAAGATAAAAAACAATTTTTTGACGCCTTTTTGTTTTGGCGGTAAATATGACAGTTGCATGAAAATTACTTTGTGTTGGTACGGCTTTGTTATGGAGCGTTATACGACTTAGCAACATGTTTAAGTGTCACACAGCACGATCCACAATAGAAACATTAAATAGAACGTTTTTCGGTCAGTAAACGTTAACGTTTAGTAACGAAACGTTGACTTTGATAGGCCCCCAAGATCGCCTGATTTAACAGCTTCTGACTTTTGGGCTAGCTAAAGAGACGTATCTTGCTAACATGCCAATTAACCTTCAGCAACTAAAACTAAATTGGCCACCCTCTACATGAATTATTATACCGCCCCATCTAAATTATTTGAGCGGCATAGCGCGACCAAATACCAATTTTCATGAGCAACAGAAAAGGGTACACTTCTATGGCGTCAATGTATACTATTCACACGCTATCTAGCAGCTGTGTATAATAAAAATAATTAGGATTAAGACAAACATTAAAGGCGTTTGCTATTTGTACAGTTGTATCTATAGCTCGTTATAATGAATTTTGCGGCTAAGTAACTATGTACAACAACACCGCTGAGTAACATTAAGATCTAGTGTAGTTCTTTCAACGAGGCACTTAACTTTTTTTCTGACTTTATTAATTCGAAAATATGACTCGACTTTATATAAGACAAGGGAAATATCTCTCAGGATGTTTACGATAAGCTGCCTCCTGTAAATGCAAGGACACTTATTTTTTGTCAATATTATGTTCTCCGTTTTCTTGGACCAAGATAAACCGCACATAAGATGTTACACGGATTGAATTGCAGAATTCGTGCATTTTAGGTTAAAATTTTCTGATTAATCTATTTAGCTGCATAATTTATGAAGTTGTTTAGCTACCAAATAATTTTAAGATCTTCATAAAAAGCTGAGAGTATTTTTACATTATCGCGACTTGTCTTGAGTGCTTTTTAACGAGTCGAAAGTCGAGTTTGATTTAATTATTCGTTTCGTTACCCTTCACTGAAAACCACTTTACTTTTGCAAACTTATATTTCTGCAAAATATACCATCTGTTTCGACCACAGAGCAGGGAAATATGACAGTCACGCGTTTTACTAGAGACGCCCTTTTAACGCATTTCATACGAAACAAGCGTGTCAAGGGACGGTACCGTTCATGGTTTTGGGTTTCAAGATAATTATAGAAATGCAAATTCTGCTATTTTCTTCTTACTTGTCATAATAAGTTACATCAGAATTTTGTTATTAACCCTTTTACTGTAATTATGATTCCATATAACAGCACATTGGGGTATTTTTACTTTTTCTTGAGCACGAACTGACAAGCCGAGTATGCGACGTCTCTAGTAGGGCGCGAGCGACATACCATGCTCTATGGTTTAGCCCGACTAGAAAGACACGCAAACAGGCCCGAGAGAATTTCTCACGAATATACAAAACTCTCAAAGTGCAAGCAAATGCCTCGTTGCGAAGACATCGCCCGTACCACGTATCTACAATGACTAGTGCGCACTAGTGACGTCACGCTTACTTGCCCCGGTACCGCTCGGTGGTGGCGTCCTCCAGATTGCTATCCCAGTCGAACTCCGTCACCCCGTTGCGGGTCACCTCCCCGAGGTGCCGCCATCGGAAATCAAAGTCCGAATCGCGCTTCTTCAGGGCTTCGAATCTGCGAAAATAGAAAACATTGAACGCTCTTCGGATTTTGTTTGCGGGAACTGGTTGCAATGTGCAAGTAATATATCGATTAAAACTATCGTGAGATAATAATATTGTTAATATGTAAAGTACGGGTCACGCACGTATGAAGTCAGCTACAGGCCGTCATGTTTCGACCTCATCCGGAGGTCTTCCTCAGGGCGAATGAGAACGGAGACGCGCGCTCGTTCGTTGAAAGTCGTCCCAGTCCGCACTGGACTGTGGGATAGTTTTAACGGGCGATTAAGACAATTAAGAGACTTCTTATCAGGTTATCTACCATGTTCCCTATAAAATAAGTACTATAAGAGTATTTTTTTAAGTGTCAAGTAACAGTTTCATCACGCATCATTTAAAATAATAAAGATTAAACACCAAATAGAAAGGTTTTATTTACTAAGCTACATAATCTTTTTGCTTTTGTTGTATGTATAACTAGAGTTCTAGACCTAAAATCTGTGCCAACGATCGGCATTTCGCGAGATGCCTCTATAAAACAACCGTTACACTGGAAAGCACTATCAAATCCCACCCCGGCAATTTCAGTGCCCTGTAATTTTAGATACGTTTCACATTGAGGCTTTTATTTTTGGTTAAAAGAATGCAAGCTATGGACTTGGTATAAAACAAAATAAAACGGAGATAATTTATCGGTTAGAATTTTATTATTTAACTAACTTAACTAAGCTCTATTTTTGTACGGCTAGACGTAAAATCTGTGCCAACGATCGGCATTTCGCAAGATGCCACTATAAAGCACCCGTTACACACTATCAAATTCCACCCCGACAATTTCGGTGCATTGTAATTTTAGAAACGGTGCATTCAACCTTTTTATAGTGTCAAAAAACAAAACTTTTAAACAAAATTATACGTATCCAGTCTTAGATGGGTAGCATATAAGGCTTCATTTTATCACAGGAATTATACAAGCTAGAAAAAATGTAAGTTCTCGAATTATATATTTATTTTCCCCCTTCTCCTCTGGTCAGGGAAAAATAAAGGCCGGCAACGCTCTTATAACACCCCTGCTCTGGTGCTGTAGTTGTCCATGGGCAGCGGTGATCACTTGCCATCTTGCTCGTTTGCCGTCCTATGTCATAAAAAAGAGCATGACCTGTAGGCCATTTTAAATTCTTATAAAACATATTTAGTACATCAAAACCAACAACTTTCACTTTAGGTCAAACAGTGAATTCCCAAAAAGATTCTGCTGTTACATGCCTACATCATCATCATCATTTTAAGGGTTATCTACGGCTTATTATGACATCAATTTAATAAACCATCTTTATTTTTATTACATCACTTATTTAAAACGAGGTCTTGGAAAAATCTGTCAATATGGCCGTAAGTTACAACCGCTAATCTATTTCTTTTCGTATTAGAGTCAAGGTCTAAGAGCTTATACTTAAGTCCCATATCCAACCTATGGACAATGTCGTCGCGTGTAATTCTAGACCGAACCAACAAGTTTGACTTTCAACCTTTTATTTCGCGTAAAAATACGAGGTCGGAATATGTATGTAGTGCACGACTTTCATAACTCCGTTAAAAAGTTGGACAAAAACCGCAGCTTTCTAAATTATTGCTTCAAGTAAATAAGTTAACATTTGAAAAATACGTATAAAGTAATTAAGTGATGTAATATATTTCATCGTGAAAGTTTTTATCTAATAAACGTAAAAGTTAATATTTGATATTTAAGGCGTCACAAAGTCAACATTTGAAAAGTTTTAGAGCACAGTGAACGAAAAATACTTTTCTCTTTAGCTTTTCACATAGCAAATCATGAGATTCAAGTATTTATGTAATGTATCATATTCTGTGCTACTATATAAAAACATATTATTTGCACATCTGATTTATGATCTAATTCTGGTAGACTTGAAATACGCCGGGCTTGGTACATGGTATGTCATGTAAAAGTTGCTGGGCGGGCAGGCAAAAACTGACTATCGCAACACCCAACACTGTCGCGATAAACTGTGTGAGCGTCTGTACATCTCAACTTTTGAATATCAGGTTCTTACAACTCTTACAGCTCCAGGTCCAACGAGTTGAGTCGCTTGATGTGAGCCGCCAGAGCGGGTGACAGCGTCAGTCGGGTGTAGCAAGCTCAATCGCTTGATGTGATCACATCAAGCGATTGTGAAGCTGCGAAGCGGCAAGCGTGGCGCCTGACACCATCACTCAGTGCTGTGTTAACCTTTGTATTTCTCACCGTTTGAACATCAGATTCTTGGCAAACTCGTACAGCTCCAGGTCTAGCGAGTTGAGCCGCTTGATGTCGGCCACCTGAGCGGGCCACAGCGCGGCCAACGTAACGTGACGCTCGACACCATCATTGCTGTATTAGCTCAAAATGTCTCACCGTTTGAACATCAGGTTCTGGCAAACTCGTACAGTACAATGGCCAGCAAGTTGAGCCGCTTGATGTGGGTCACCTGAGCGGGCGACAGCGCGGCAAGCGTGGCGCCTGACACCGTCACTCAGTGCTGTGTTAACTTCTGTATTTCTCACCGTTTGAACATCAGATTCTTGGCAAACTCGTACAGCTCCAGGTCTAGGTCTAGCGAGTTGAGCCGCTTGATGTCGGCCACCTGAGCGGGCCACAGCGCGGCCAACGTAACGTGACGCTCGACACCATCATTGCTGTGTTAGCTCAAAATGTCTCACCGTTTGAACATCAGGTTCTTGGCAAACTCGTACAGATCCAGGTCCAGCGGGTTGAGACACTAGATGTGGGCCACCTGAGCACGCAACAGCGCGGCCAGCGTAATGCCGGTCACTGCCACTCAGTGTTGTGTTAACGTCTGTATGTCTCACCGTTTGAACATCAGGTTCTTGGCAAACTCGTATAGCTCCAGGTCCAGCGAGTTGAGTCACTAGATGTGGTCCGCCTGAGCGGGCGACAGCGCCACCAGCTCCCGATAGCGTTACTCAGAACTGAATGAACTCATAATGTCTCACCGTTTAAACATCAAGTTCTTGGCAAACTCGTATAGCTCCAGGTCCAGCGAGTTCAGCCGCTTGATGTGGGCCACCTGAGCGGGAGACAGCGCGGCCAGCGTGGCTCCCGACACCGTGGCATTGTGTTGTGTGAAGGGCACGGCGAAGCGAAGATTGAACGTCTCTTCGAAAACGTACTGGGATATCTGTAACAACAAATGAAACATTAGACTTTTTGTAGGCGCATTGCAGTCGAGGTTTTTTTGTAAAGCCACAATTCACCTAAACCAAACAGATTTTGATCACAAAACCTTTGAATTTCTTGCCATCTTATCTGTTGAAACGTTTGACTGGTTAAATTTAAATAATAATATAATGATTTTCCTTTTAAACAGAAATTGCCTCAGTATTTCCGTTCAAAATCAGACTTAAACAATATTCCCTTTCATAATTCTTCGTTTTAATATCTATGTTGTGAAAAATGTACATTAAATTTTATTACACCACTAAGAAATGTTGTAACATGAAGAACGGCATGTTTACCCGCCCAGCGAACAAATTACCGAATAAACTTCAGCAAAAATCGTTAAACCCGCCATAACATTACGTTTTTTAATAAAATCCATAAAGTAAGAACATAATCCGTAAAAAAGAAATGAGTTTACGGTAGCCGTGATCCGTGATCCCATAAATTCGAGATTAACAAGATCATACAAATAAAGCATTAGAAGAAGGCGGTTATAGGAAATGGGCAATGAATATTCATGGGGTGCGAGGTGGCCGGGCCGAGGACACAAAGGAGCGACGAGCGATGAACGCGACAGGGGCAGTCAGAATAAAAGAAAATTTATCACCGACCTTTCTCTGCCCCTGGACATGTTAAATATAGAATTTTCTTGGATATTTCAGCTTCAATACTTCCACATATTACGTGACAGTACATGATTCTAAATTTTTGAAATTAATCTAATCTTACACAAAGTAAACATAGGTAAAATATATGAGAGAAGATACAAAACTAGCGATAATCGATATGAAACTTAATTAAACAGCCAGCTACGCGTGCCAGCAACTGAGAAAGGTAACTAATTTGTATTTTACCTACAAATCGCATTACAACGGTGACGAATTTACAATAACTCGGCGGGAGAACAAATGGCGAGGGAGATATGCAACTGATTGAAGTGCAAATTATGGCGCCACTTATGAGAGCAGCTTGCAATAATATTCGCCTGGCTGGACCGTCTTATCCCATGTTATATTGATGATATTCTACGTAACAACTCCTGAGAAAGGTAAACTAATTTGTTTGTTACCTATATAAGTATTGCAAAACGCATTGCTTGCTACTACAACCTAAGCTCAGAGGCGGGAGGACAAATGGCGAGGGAGATACACAAATGATCCAAGTGCAAATTATGGCACCGCTTATCTGTATGAGGGTGAGCGTCAAGCTTGCAATAATATTCGCCTGGCTGGCTGGACTGTCCCGTTTTATCCTATTTTATATTGATGGTATTCTACGAAACAACTCCTGAGAACTAAATTAATTTGTATTTTACCTACATATCGCAAAACGCATCGCTTGCTAATGCAACCTAAGCTCAGAGGCGGGAGGACAAATGGCGAGGGAGATACGCGAATGATCCAAGTGCAAATTATGGCACCACTTATGTGTACGAGGGTCAGTGAGCGTCTGGCTTGCTATAATATCCACCAGGTTGAAACGTCCGTTTTATCCTATGTTATATTGAAGATATTCTACGCATACTAACTACTGAGAAAGGTAACCTAATTTGTATTTTACCTTTATATCGCAAAACGCATCGCTTGCTAATGCAACCTAAAGCTGAGAGGCGGGAAAACAAATGGCGAAGGAGATACGCGAATGATCCAAGTGCAAATAATGGCGTCGCTTATCTGTACGAGGGTCAGCGGGCGTCCAGCTTGCAATAACGACAGTGGCGTAACTACAGAGTGCCAGAACCAATGCTACGGGCTGCGAACCCAAAGGGGCCTCGACCCCGTGGATAAGCAGGATGAGTAGGGGGTTTCGAGCAGCAAGCAACGCCAGCAAGGAGTTTCCTTGCTAATGCAACTAAGCTGAGAGGCGAGCGGACAAATAGCGAGAAAGATATGCGAATGATCCAATTGTAAATAATGGCACTGCTCATCTGTAGGAGGGTCACCGAGCGTCCAGCTTGCAATAACGACAGTAGCGTAACTACAGGGTGCCAGAGCAGGCACAATGCCACGTGGAGAAGAATGACGAACCGAAAACCGAGGTTTTGGGCGGTAGGCAACGCCACAGTATAATAATATAATAACAGTTAGGAGTTTTAACTAATGCAACTAAGCTGAGAGGAAAGCGGACAAATGGCGAGGGAGAGACGCAAATGATCCATGTGCAAATAATGGCGCTGCTTACCTATTTGTAAGAGAGTTAGAGGCGTCAGAACTTACAATAACAGCAGGAGCGTAACTACAGATACACAATGCTACGAACCAAGATAAAAATCTTTAGCTCCACGCCGTGCTTTGAAACGCTCAATAAACTGTAGGTCTCGGCTGTCTTCCTACGATGGCGGTCGTCACATGCATGACTATGTCAGAAGCCTTTAACCTTATAATTTTTAAGTTGCGTAAGGGCTGGCAGTTTAAAAATTTAGGACTACACTTATGGAAAACAAACACAGAGAGATTGAAAATGGTATCCTTGGTAATCACATAAGTATTTTTACTTTTAAGCGAGTCCCATTGAATGAATTCGCCACGGGCTTCAGATGGTATAGTTACGCTATTGAACAATGGCCGTCGCCACATTTTCTGCCAAGTTGTTACTGTGTTTGAAAGCAATAAGATTTGACCAAGCGCAAGCAATATTTGTACTATTTGTTGTGAAACATTACAAATACAAAGTTTGTGTGTCCTTGTCCACCAAGTAATAACAAATCTATTTTATCAGACGTAGTCAAGTACTAGACCAACTATGTATTTATTAGTTTTCTTTAAACTTTAAAAGCAATCATGAGAGATTGAAAAGCTAAGCGAATTTAGTGAAAAGCATACCCAAACTGTTCTCTAGAAAAGCTTGAGTCAAGTCAGTTTTTTTTTCTCCTTTTTTTCAAGAGTCGAGTTTAAAATTCAAAACTATGAGTTAAAAATTTAGAGTCAAGGAAAGTGCAAACTGCATTTTTACATTTTGACAACGAAGATTTCATTTTAGCTTTCCACAGAAGTTGTAATGAAACAAAACGCTTCGGTTTGTTTATTTAGCTTTCGGATACACGTAGAAAAACTCGAAATTAAGGTAACGATTCGGTAACGAATACTCCGCTCCTTTCTTTGAATAATCAACGGAGTTTAGGATGTTGTTCTCTAAAAGGAAATGGAAAAATGCGGCGTTTCCACGGGCACGATGATTGGAAAACGTTCGGGTAAACAAAACCATGATATAAATTTGAAAAAGCTATTATTGAAGATTAAAAGCTCGATTTGTAATTAATAGGGGTTTCGGATAGTGTATTTGAGGGATGGAATTGCTGAAGAACTAATTGGCAGGAAGGATCGAAAGGCTCGGAAGCGTGGATCCCAGGCAGACTAAATTATGAGACTATAAAAGGAGGGAGATATAGGCAATATATCTTAATACTTTACGACGTTGTTTTTCGTGTGTAGAAGTGGCCAGCACTGGTGTCGGATTTTTCAGCAGCGTAAAATCATATGAAAGAGCTTAACGACCAGGAATTATGACAGTCAGTATCAACGGCTGAATGTGCTTTCGGAAGCAGGTATGATTATTATGCAGCTCGTTTTCTTTTTATTCCTTTACATGCGTAAGCGGTTATAGTCTGCAGCTTTTGAACACATTACTGTTATTATTAATTAAATGTAATTATGAATTATATATACCTAATAAATTACACATAAGTAAATAAGAATTCTGTAAGATGTGAATAGACGTAAAAAGCGCCTGTGGAGGCTTCTTTTCTAAATACATACATGTTTGAATCTTGAACGCTTAGACTCACTGGGCCGTCGACCTTTACGAGCTAGATAGAGCAGTATCAAATGTGTAGCCTATCACTGCGCAAAGGAATTGTAACAAAATCAGCTAATAATTATTATTGGAAACTTTAAAAACAAAAAACATGTAGAGTTCAGTTTATTATAGCAAAATTCACACTACTATAAAAAATATGCCTTGTTTTCATTACATTGAATTTTTAATGAACTCTCAAATAAACACACTTTAGTATAAAATATAGCACCATAACAATAAAGTACATGAAATACTACTTCGAGGCGTAAATTCCTAGTTTCGTTACTTGTGTGTAATTAAAGTTACGGCGCTTAAAACAGCGTGAGAACTAAATAATGTAATTAAGTGAGGCTGTTTGGCCGCAAACGATGTTGCTTGGTTGAACATTAAGAGAAATTAAGATATAAACAAATGGTGTAATGGGCACCCAATAAAGTCTCTCATTTTAATGCCAAAGTAAGACTTCTTTATGGGCGCTTCCTATCGCTGAGTTTATTATATTTTTAAAAATAAAATTTATTATTTGAATGACAAATAACTCGCCACAAGTAGGATTCGACTCTTAGGTTTACGCGCTAAGTGCGTACACCTAAGAGTTATTATATTTGTTTGATTCATAAGAGCGTCGCTAAGAATTGATTGCATATATACCTACATTGAGGTCCTGGGTTTGTAGGTTCTAAACAAAGTGACAAAGTGCGAGTCGCACTAGCCCTTGAAGGGTTCCGTCGTAGCAAGCTTAGATTCACCAAAATACCACTATCATTTTTTGCCAGCAAAGAAATACTTAGTTTATCATAGTGTTTGTATGAATGACAAAGTTATATTTGCGAATTATGAAAATGTGCTATAATATTTCAAAACTGCTAACTATATCTCGTTTTCGTTGAAAATGATGGGGTTTGTAACGTAATTAACAAAATTATGAAATATGTTTTTACAGCAAACCATCCCACAGGACAAAGAAGATCAGATAAAGCAAATTAGGGAGCGTCGTTAGATCGCATCGGAAAAAGCTAATGACGATGCTACAGAATTACCGCCAGGCCACGAGATTACGAGCGGGGGCAGCGGAAAGCGTTACAGGTTTTCTTTGACAATAAAAACAAACCGGCCAAGTGCGTGTCGGGCCACGCGCAGTGTAGGGTTCCGTAGTTGCGAATGACAACTTCGAGTTCACACTGTTCACATTCGCACATCACAGTTTAACGACCAAAAACATGTAACAATGAAAATGTATGAAATTTTACATTTTCGAGTACATTTTATAAGTTGATTGCCTATAACTTTTTAGTTTGTACTTAGTACACTTGTTACTTAGAATAGTGGAGGTGTTTACATGCACGAGACGAACCCGAGTGCTTATTATAAACCGATGACAATATATAATACACAGCTTACTGAGTTCGAGCATCATACGACGTTTTTCAATACATTTGCAATTATCATAAAGTAAAACAAGATTGCTGTTTAGCGGATACGGAATTTATTAAAGTTAAGAATTGAAGCAGTTTGTAAACGTACATTTATATTGATCAGGTTCATTTATTTAGGTTTATTTTTACAAAAAAATAACATACAACCGTATTGATAACCTTCTCCTTTTTTAAGTTGGTTAAAAATCACATCTCATGAATTGAAAAAGTTTTCATGATGAAAATGAAAACTTTTTGCTCGGACTCTATGAAAAAGGTTCAATTCTGCATCCGTGCCATTGGTTTCAAAAGTTTATAATGTTGTATTGTATTGTAATAAGTTTGAAGTATAAATGCATCATCATTTCAGCCGCAAGAAGTCCACAGCTGGACATAGGCCTCTCCTAAGGATTTCCAAAGTGACCGGTTAGAAGCGGCCTGCATCCAGCGTTTCCCTGCGACCTTGGTCAGGTCGTCCGACCACCTGGTCGCATAAATGCATGGTGTTCATGTATCTGAGATTCAACTACCAACCTTGTTTGAACGATTTACCGTCTTTCTTGCAATTTCGTGGCCATTCGGTCACAGATATGAAAGAAACAGTTGGCGGAAGATTAATGGTACCCTCGATATCGGAGATCAAAAAACTCGTAATGGTTTTGCTAGATATTGGCCTTAATTTCATCAATTCGATTCAATTATTATTATTACTTTGTTCCACGAATTGAACTGGAGCAGGGATAAAGTGGAAACTAAATGCCATTTGGCTTTGAACCGCAACTCGTCGGTATTCGTTCCTGGTACCTGTAAAATACCCGACTTAAACATAGTGTGAAATCACAGTTTATATATAATTAAACTGTGGTTAAAACGGAGGGTCTATTATCAAAATTTTAAAAAGGAACCATCCTCATACCTCATCATTTTACGCGAGTGGAAAAAAAGAGGATAATGTTTTTAGGATAGTGACAGAGTGGCTACCTGAAGATGGTCGCCATCACCGAGGCCAAGGAAGAGCTGGAGACGATTTTAATGTTTTATTGGATTGGTGGAGGTTAACATCGGATAGACATTAGTGGAAAGACCTTATCTTTGCCCAGCAGTGGGTCAATACATATAGGTTAAAAAAAAAATGTTTTCTGTGTTCTAGTTAGATATAAACTCTGAAAACAGAGGGCAGGCAGACTTAATTTTAAATTTTTCATTGAAAGTAATTATGTCCGAAAATATTTCACATTGTTGTTCATTCAGTTAGTACAGTCGCCAAATATCTTCAAACCACTCGAAAAATTGGCATATATGTTGGCCACTTACACAAATTTTATTTTATTTTAATTACAAAAAATTTGGTACACAGAAAATAAACCCGAACTTAGTCCTAAATCTTTATATATATATTTATACAAAGTGGTAAAATATTCGCCTTTAGCTTACAAGCCCACGTAGGAGGTAGGCGACAGGTGAGCCTCGTCCTTGAGTTGTCATAAAGTAGACATAACAGAAGGTCAGTCACCAAATTATGGTTTCGTTCGATACGCCTAGAAGCACGTTGATTACGTGCAACATAAAACCTAGTATATACATTTACATTTTTAATATGGGTGTTCTTACAATTGAGGCTTATTTTTCGTTGTTTTTTCTTATTATATTTAACAAACGTGGTTTATCATTCTTATATTATTATAATATCATAATACTATACTTTTCAAAAGCTAAACTGACTATCCCATTTGTTAAAAATAATTTAATTTTAAAATACTGCTTGACAGATCGGAACAGGCGAAGGTATTATAAGTTACTAGCTGTTACCCGCGGCTTCGCCCGCGTAATATATAGCCTATGTCCTTCTCGGTACCCTACCCTATGTGTATGCAAAATTTCATGATGATCGGTTCATTAGATACGGCGTGAAAGCGTAACAAACAAACAAACAAATAAACAAACAAACAAACAAACTCACTTTCGCATTTATAATATTAGTTGGGAAGTTGGGATGGGATGGGATTGGGATAATACGAGTCGTACACGCGCATGAAAGGTTCCGTACCATTATTTATACAACATTAGACTAGCGATTAACATAGTTTGTTGTTTGAAAACTCCCTTAAATATTTATTTAATTCTGTTTTACCATTCGTTGTTATAGCGGCAACAGCAATACATGATCTGTAAAAATTTCAATCGTCTAGCTATCACGGTTTATGTGACAAACAGACGGACTGATAAAATACACCCAGGAGTATTAGTAGTCGGGTTTTAGTTTTAGGGATCCGTACCCAAAGCTAAAATCGGGACCCTATTCATGAGACTTCACTGTTAGTATATTATGTATGTGAATTATATATTTTTGTAACCTACATGAAATGATACATTTGAGACCAAACACAATCCATTTCAAAAGTATATCAAAGTAAAATATTCACGGACGAAGTCGCGGGCAAAAGCTAGTAAGTTATAATATTACGCATAAAATCTAAGAGTTAACTGTACTTTTTGTTTGTTGTCTAATGTGGATTACGGACCTTCTGTATCATTTATCTTCTCTGTGCTAGTCCTCGAGGTCAAAAGGCTAGATTAGCTAGACTATCCAACGTTACGTTAGTGGGCGATCACAGGCTCACAGCGCCCACTCAGCGCTGAATACGTGCCCTATCATAAACACTATTTTTATTAGCCGCGCAGTGGTTAACACGATAGCCTGCGACACGAGTCCTCCCGGGTTCGATCCCAGTCAGGTCAAGATAGAAAATGATCTTTTTCAGATTGATCTGGGTATTCGATGTTGATCTTTATAAGTATCTATTATAGAATATGGTTTTGTTGAGTTAATATCTTACGACACAAGTTCACAACTTACTGTAGGCTAACTCAAATTGTGTTGATATATATTTATTTATTTTACTATACAAGATAATAGAGCGAGTTCCACTTTCATTTTCTTCTTCATAACGTCTTCTTCATTTAACTGACTGATATGTGTGATATACAGCTAGCAATCCTTTTTTTACTGATAACCGTCTGCTTGACGCCAACTCTTCTTGTGTAAGACTAAATAGGATAGCTAGGATAAATGCCTGCGGCAATCCCTGCGACCATCTTCTACCAAAGTCAATTAACCAATCAAATATCAATACTGCAAGCGTCGACGTAATACGAAAACTGTAAAGAACAAGCCTTTTAAGGGCTTGTCTTATCTTTTCTGTGCTATCCGCAAGGTCAAGAAAGGATGGATTAGCGAGAAACCAGCTAATCGCCCACTAAACTAAACGTAACTTTATAAAGTCTAGCTGCTAGACTATCTATCATAACGTTTAGTGGGCGATTACAGCTATCGCTTAGCGCTAAATACGTGCCTTATCTCATAAAAAAAGCTGCACTAGATTACTACACGAGTTCCGCTTACATTTTCTTCTACATAATGTTAATGTTTAAATAAAATTTAACGTTTTAAATGTACTCCATATCTACTCTATAGTTTGTCAAATAGCTGTTTAGACGGGAATTTATATAATAATTCAGGAGACCTAAGATCATTATAGCACGAGTTCTTTTGAGTGAATAAAAATACGAGTGTTGTTATCATCAAAATAGCTCACAAGAAATCATACGACGTTTATCCACACACAATTTTTTTCCATTTGTTTCAACATACCATATATTCATTTTGTTTCATAATATAATATTTTTATATTTCATTTTTTATATTTGACTAAGCTACATTGTTATTTTCTTTTTATCAAAAATAATTTGGTTAAAAGTTAAACAGTTCCGCATTCAAATTATAAAAATTTAATAAAATATATTCAATTGAAAACTAGGTGCTAATATCTAAACGTTATTTTCCTGTTATTTAACTTTTTTAAATACGTGTACATATCCGAGCGGTACTGATTAACTACATACCTATACAGCCGTATCTTCAAGTAAATGAAAAAATATTAAAGTTTTTATATTTTACCTTATTTAAATGAGTAATCCGATATTAAATTAATATAAATATTACAATATTGTTACAAAATTTAATGTATGAGCCAAATAAGTTTCCTAACCAAAGTATTTTAAGGTTTCAATAAATGTTACTTACTGGATTTGTTGAAATTGATAACTCTTTGCTGTATACCCATAAAAAACACTATACCACACTAGTGCTTTTTACTTTACATTACCGCATTAATTTAGCTAAAAAGTACTCGTGGTTCGCAGCGTTTTAAATAAAAATTGGGGTTTTCGGAGTCATTTTACGATATGGTGTGTTAAGAATAATAAGAACACTAGTGTTCGTACCTAAAAAGAGGTCGCAAGGAAGAGGATTCTTTCGCACAAGACTTATTTATCCGAATCTTTATACAAGAAATGTGGTTCGGTTGTATGGAACCCTTAATGTAAGTTAATCAGACTCGCACTTAGATACTTTAAATTAAAATGTTAATGTTTAGATAGCTTTGGATTACGTGTACTGCTGTATCGCCATGTAATTCGTTTCAAATGGAATTAAGTTTTTTCAAGAATATTAAGTACGACTTAAGTACGAGGCGTTTTCATGGTAAACCCAATATTATTAAACATTAACAAAAGAGACTGAATAAATTTTTCCTCTGCATATTTTTACGGAACATTGTGTTTCAGCAAGTCTGTAATTAGTGCTAATTAGCGCAATTTTTTCAGACGGAAGGGAATACATTTAAGCATCAGAGAGCTAGATTTTAGTTCTATAGGAATGCTTAATATTAGCGCGGTAAAAACCAAGCTAAATGCAACTTTTCACAACCTACGTATGCGTTACTACATAAAATAGGTGCAATATTTAAACATGCCTAAAATTCTTGTGTGTCACCACATCACTTTACATTAGCCCGTGGAAGAAATACAGCATGGCGGCCACAATGCATTCTAACTAACCAACGACAAAATCTATCCCACACGGCGCAAGTAGAATTTATGGGTTGGAGAATTTAAATGTGCAATCCGCAGCGACATCTATCTCCAGTATTGGATGGAAGCTATCCAATAAGCAGAGAGCTTGGGCTAGGGCGTTAGTACTATTATCAATTATTATATATATACATGGCGAAATTTTGATCGTTCTGGACCCTTAAAGGGGCGATTCAGCCTGTCAATATAAACAACTTTTCCTATGGGACAAATGCTGAAAACTCGAAAAAAATTTCGACATTCCTATACCAATTGCCCGGGCGGCTGAACACTTTTGTATGAAAATTTCGAAATAAAATTTGAGTTTCCAGCGTTGGTCCCATAGGAAAAATGGTTCATATCGACGGGCTGAATCACCCTTAAGGTCCAGAACGATAAAAATTTCGCCATGTACATATATATATAAATAAATACAAAAATTGAGCTCTTTGACACTAACTACAATACTAAGTAGGAAACCAAAACTAAACCAACAATGGTGACACCTATGCGGATTTAAATCAGCTTAATCCGATCCTCGATTGATATTGACAGTGCAAAAAAATGTAAGATATATTTATGGCTTCATGAATTTATAAATTCAATGCTAGTCTAAATGTCGAATTAAAACTTAGTTCTTTTGGGATTAGTGAGAACTAATCCCAAAAAAACTAAGTTTTTAATTCGGTATCACAAATACACATAATTCGGATCTGGGATGTTTTGTACAATAAGTATGGCTGTTTGTGTCATTAACAAAATACTCGCATGGAAGGGTTTTTCTCTATAGATTTTAATTAAAAATGGGCAAAATATCCTCGAGTCAGATTAATAGATACTTATATACAAATACATTTCATTAAGATCCAAAATAATAAATTAAACTATGACGTTTGTATCAATCGAGCCAAAATCAGGTCGCGACCGACTGTTTGGCTTTCGATATATTTTTTATAACGCTTTGTTTTAGTTTCCGAATTCAGCACTCTTACTATTAGCACATTTAATTTACTTAAACAATTAATTGCCACAGCCGTTGCTTCCGGGAAAACTGGGAAAATGACAATTTGCAATTGCAGCGCACTGTGTATTTCAATAGTTATTTGCAACTTCTCGTTTAGCTGAAACTACATTTCTCTACATAACAGCTACTAAATATTTGACCACTAAACCTGGTAAAATGTATTTAATAAACCAGCTGTAATAAGGTTCACATACAATGTGTACAGGTTGTTTACTTTAGCCAGACAAATAACTGACGTCACATAACGTAGCTGTGGCATGGGCGATATGAGACTTTAGCTTGGATTTGGTTTTATTAAATGCGTACGTCGTCGTAGCTGAATATTGAGTTAAATGCCCTAGATTAAATATTTCTGTTTCCACCTATACCTGTACAATAAAAAGTGGAATGATTTTATTGTTTATCCTTATCCTAATCCTAACTAATATTATAAATGCGAAAGTGAGTTCGTTTGTTTGTTTTATTGTTACGCTTTCACGCCGTATCTACTGAACCGATCGTCATGAAATTTTGCATACACATAGGTTAGGGTACCGAGATGGACATAGGCTATATATTACGCGGGCGAAGCCACGGGTAACAGCTAGTATTCTATAAATTCGCAAAACATTGAACCTGTTTTTAAATGGTTTCAGCTCTAGAAAGCTTTATCATCAGAAGACAACATGGGCTATAATTGACGACGAAGTTACTAATAAAAATCAGCAACTTAATCTTACCTTCTGAAACTCAGTGAGACCGAAATACGCCATCGCGGCTAGATTCCTCTTAGCCGAGGCGAGTAGGACCCGATCAGTGTCCGCCGTCCGGTGCCTGAAGGTGCCGTTATAGCAGCCGACGAGCGCCAAATCCGCTAGCATCCTGGTCTACCTGTTGTTGGCAAGGTTCCAAGGGCACGGTTTGTAAGAACAAAGAAGAATACTCGACAATCTTACCTTCTGAAACTCAGTGAGGCCGAAATACGCCATCGCGGCTAGATTCCTCTTAGCCGAGGCGAGCAGCACACGATCAGTATCCGCCGTCCGATGTCTTAGGGTGCCGTTGTAGCAGCCCACAAGCGCTAAATCCGCCAACATTCTGGTCTGCCTGTTGTTGGCAAGGTTCCAGGGGCACGCTGCGAACTCTTCCAGAGTCACGCCGCGCCAGGAATCGCCAGTGTAGCACGGAGGGACTTCCGCTCCTGGCAATGAATAGGAAAAGATTAAACTTAAATTGAGAAAACTGTGAGTTGGTTTTGTATCACTGTCTTTGTTGAATGAGTTTCATTAATACACACCATGAATAAGATGGACTACACATTATAAAGATAAGACAGATATATGCGTCGGGGGACTTCATCCGTCTGTCTATCTCAGCGTGTATATTAACCCTCGATGTATTACAGAGGTGACTCAGATCGTAAATACGAACAACTATTCCTATGTGATTAATGCTGGGAACTTAAAAATATTTTTTACGTTTTCATGGATGGTACTGGAATGATGGAAATGGAACTGGGCGGGACACTTGGCTAGGAAGAACGATGGTAGGTGGAGTAAGGCTGTCACCGAGTGGTATCCCAGAAATAGACGTCCGGTAGCTAGGTAGGCCGACGACATAAAACAGATTTCAGGAAAGAACTGGATTGCGAAGGGTAGGGATAGAGAAGGATGGCACAAAGGGAGGCTTATGCCCAGCAGTGGGTTATGGAGTGTTGATGATGATGATGATGATGACGTTTTCATACCAAAGTTTCAGCAGCCCGGATTAGTATGGGAAAGTCAAAATTATTCGAGTTCTCAGCATTGTTCCCATATGAAAAGTTGTTCATATAGACGGTCTCAGTCATCCCTTTAAGAAAATATCGAGGATCAATTTACTAAGTGGGCTAAAATTGGAAACTACTGGGGCGATTTAGATGCGGATTTCACTAACTTGTAGAGCATCTTTCTGGAAGGTGTATGTGCATAAAATACACCCAGGCGCAGCCGGAGTGGGCAGCTTGTACCTATTTAATAGGTAAAAATTCTTCGACAAGCCAACATCGCCAGTCCAGGCATTTTTCGAAGCCCTACAGTCAGAAATAAATTCTAGATAGAAATTCTTATGAATTCTAGATAGGAAAACCTAAACTTTTTCGTGAGAAAATAAAACGGAAAATGTTTTTTCGAGATATTTATAGCAGAAATCATAATTTGAAGTTTCGCTTGTGAACCGTATATTTCGAACAATCTTCAAAGAACTACCTAATCGATCGAGTTATTGAGTGAAGTATCTCGAATAAGACATCAAATAGCTATCGGGCCTGACTATGGAATTCCGTGAATTTCATAATAGGCAATGTTTGAATCGACTGCTTCAAAAAGATTTTCGTGATTTACATCGTGAATTCATGAATTTAGCTAGCTTATATAAAAATATGTTCGGATTTTACACAATGATTGCATATTGAGTTTAATGGAGAGGATTAAATTGTATAGAGCCTAACTTTTTTTTGTAAAGTGTACAGTTCTATTATAATGCTCTGAACAGATGTATGTTTTAAAATATTATGGTATAATATAAATCCTGCAAAATAAATAATATGCTATGAATTTCATAGATAGTAAATGAATAAATATATATGAACTAAGCATAAACTAAAAACCCCCAAAATTGAGATTTCTTTTTAAAATTTAAATATCATTAAACCAGTTGCAAAGAAATAATAATACATTTTATGCTATTACGCATCAAAATTCAAAGAGGCAAAATTTTCTTAATGAAGAGCGACAGTATGTCAATATACACGACGGCCATCATATCGCTTCAAAAAATTAATATCCTTGAGTAATCCAATTTCCATAATGACCGACAACATCAACATTAATGCCACTTAGAGTTATAAGTGTACCTAAGAAACTAGGCACACTGTTAGGCCCCTAGTTAAGGGGGCATACTAGGCACAGTAGCGACGCCAATCATTTTATTCCTAATACTTTACAAATAGAAAGAAATTCAAGAATGAAAATCATATAAGCCTTAGTAAATAGCTTGAAGTATTTTTGGAATCATGTTTTAATATTATGAGAATCAGTCATTAAGAGAAAACGTGATTACCTTAATGATTCTCATAATTCTCACTGATTTTGATAATATTTACATTCTTGAATTTCTTTATATTTGTAAAGTATTAGGAATAAAATGCTTGGCGGCTTGGCGTCGCTACTGTGCCTAGTGTGTCTCCTTAAAGTTAAAAAGTCAAAGAGTTAAATGTCGATTAACTTCTTAAATGTTAGTCACGACGTCAAGTGTGACTTGACTTTGCATTTTTGGAGTGAACAATGCCACTTGGTACGAGCAATGTTCATACCCATAAAGTTATGGATACAAATACTAGTTTTGAGCATGCTTGTCTGAGAGAAAAGAATAGTCAAGTAATCGTAAAAGCCGATCGAGGAAATAGGCGTGAGGAATCATGTAAATAGGCGATGCGGTTAGCAACCCATCACTATTTTGATAACGTATTCCACCACAAGCCCACCAACATGCTAAACGCGGCCTTAAGTTGAACCTGGGCTCTGTCTACCCCGCTAGGGAAAAAGACGTGATCGTATGTATGTATTATAAGAATGCTACTTATCATCGAGCATGCTTGCACACACGTGCTTAAAATAAACACGCTTGTTTCCACCCCCGCCTCAGGTAACATGCTCAAAAATCGACCCGCGATCGGTTTTTGAGCATTTGTGTATCCGTTTATCTTCCTTTTGAGAAAGTGAGTGACGGTGTATGCCTTTTTTTTAATTTAGGAATTTTTGGACCGCTGGGACTTTGCCAGTGTTACGCTAGACAAGGTAAATGTTACGCTCTTCACGTTATAGGCCTTGGAGTCAGAAATACTTACAGGACATATTTACGGCGACAGAAATTGCGTATCAAAAGACGCGTAGTTCCCTCGGCTGCCATAGCAACGGCGTATAAAAGGCGCGTAAATTATATTACCTGTGGCGGAGCGCCCTTGGAACTTGTACCGTGAGACCTTCCACGATATTTTTACTCGACTTCTATGAAAAATTAAATACAAACATACTATCTCGTCTTTTTCCCTTTTGGGGCACACAGAGCCCAGGTCGTTAAAACCTAAAACCACGTTTAGCATGTTGGTGGGCTTGTAGGTGGAGAACGGAATCAAAATAGTGATGGGTTGCTAGCCGCATCGCCTTCTGACATGATTTCTCACGCCCGTTCCCTCGATTGGCTTTTAAGATCGGGAAGAGAAGCAGCTGGTACATTCTACGTTTTTCCTTTTCCCCCAGACCAGCGTGGGAGTTATGAAAGATTAAAACTATTAAAGGTATTTCGGTCGTATTTTTATGAACGTATCGATTTTTCAATACTGAAGCCTAAATGCCTGGACGAATTTAGAACGTTCTCTAACCTCATTTGGTACAATTGTTTTTATTTATATAAGGAAGGTCGTAGGTACCAGGTCATGATGGAAATAATCTTTAAAGAACGCAGTCGAATTTAATGATTTATTGATTAAATTACTTGATTGTACGTATAAGTTTACTAAACTAAGATATTGATTTTCAGTATAATATCGCACTATAAACATGTAGATAACATAGACCTTATTTCTAAGAAAGAGCGGAACCTGCAATTTATCATCATCATCAGGTCTTTTTAGTCTCTACGGCAGGAGCACGACCCTCTCCGTACTACTAGAGCCTTATATTAGCCAGAGCAGTCAGAGGATTTGGCCTACACTCTCCACGCTGGCCAGACGGGTTGGAGAGGTACCTTTAATATTTATACGTTTTGTTTAGCTTGTGTTTCCTAAGTCGCCTTCTAAGACATCCACGGGAAGACTTGGAGTGGTCCTATTCTACTCTGCCGGGAACCACATGGCAAAAAACCTATTACAAGCATATATTTGCTTAAAAGGTTCCAAACACTGTGAATGTTTGACAAGAAAAGTTACCTGAATAAAGATTTTGTATTTTTTTTTGTTTAAAAAAGTATGTCCGTGAAAACAGGCTTTTTTACAGACGGTATAAAAGAGGATATAAAAATATATTACCTGTGGCGGTGCGCCCTTGACACCAGTGGCGCGAGCCCTTCCACGTCGCGCCGCGCTTCACATGCCGGTACTCCGACAAGTACCTGCGAACATTGAAAAGTTGCTTAGCACGCCTTTTTAAGTTAGCAGTCACTTTCAGTACCAATTTTAGGGGTCGATACAAAAACATGATCAACGGGACCTTATTACTACGAGTAATGGACGGAGACGGAGAAACGGACGGACACTCCACGTATAGCCGGTATACACTTTGATTAGTGCAAGTGCGAAGTTCATATATTTCCTACTAAACGTTTAGTAGCAAATGTATGAACTTCGCAATTGCACTAATCAAAGTGTATACCGGTCTGTATCTTTTTAACCGTATACCTAGGTATCTAGAAATCAGATTTTTTCATTAAATAAATAAATAATAAATATAAATAAATATATGTTGCAGGGATATTATAAAAGTCGTGTTATTATAATTTCACTAGTGACATTATAATTACACAGATTATTGTCATTTTCATACAAATTTTCCGGCAGGCTAAACGTAATTTTGTATGGGAATGAAATTGTTCTTTTTCAAATCCAACGTTAGTTCCATAGGTAAATATGTTAACATTGATAGGCTAAGTCGCCCCTTCATGTACCGTGTTTTATATACTGTATAGTAGCATTTGAAATATACATACATTGCATTAGAAACGAGCTCCGTGGCGCAGCGGTCAACACGCCGGCCTGTGACACGGATGGTCCCGGGTCCGATCCCCGGTCGGGTAAAGATGAAAAATGATCTTTTTCAGATTGATCTTGTCTTGGATGTTTATCTATATATGTATTTGTTATAAAATATAGTATCGTTGAGTTAGTATCCCATAACACAAGTCTTAATTAAGAACTTACTTTGGGGCTAGCTCAATCTGTGTGATATGTCACTATATATATTTATTTATATTTTATATAAAATAAAATGAAAAATAAAATTATCGTCATTTTTTCTCCCAATTTTGTAGCCGTATATACACTATGAGGATATTTCAGCTATCTTTTGGTTTGTGTTTCGTTTTAATGACAACTGACAACATGTGCCTATGTATACACCTAAATCTCGAGGTCATTCAACTTTATGATAAAAGATAACATCGATTCTATGAAACAGTAATGACCGAAATATGTTGTTTGTAAGAAATGAGTCTTATCTACTAGACTTCCAATTTATATTTTACTAGGAATAACATAAAACTTTATGTATATATTTATTTCTTTTACCTAACGGTTTTAGCGATGGTTCCATCCATACGCCTGATTTACAAAAAGCTTCACTTATGACAAGCTCTTAATATAAAAATTTTAGACTCTAGACTATTGCTCTCAATTTATTTATCCTATAACTTTGGTACTTTATAAGAAAATGTTATAAAAACTTTAATCCTAGTATATCAGGATTGAAAGTTTTCTAAAATAACCTTTCAGACTCAGTTCAGTATTGGTACCCTACCCTACTACGTGCCTCATGGGCTTAAGAGCGTATCCTAGCAGTATGTTTTCCATACAAATGTATTCTTCTATTTTCTCGCTGGAAACTGCTTCTAGAGGCACAATTCTTTTTTCATAAAATCTAGTACTAAAATAGGTATGGCCCTATTTTTTATTTTTTTCAAAAAACAATTTTTTTTTAAATATTTTTTTAATCAGTTTTAGAAAAAAATAAAACATTCTGCCAAGATGCGCTCTATATATAGCAATTGGAAGATTGCTCACCTTTGGACAGGTTCCCTCAACAGCGTGATGTAGAAGTACCTCCTATGTACTGCGGAGCCTTCGTTGCGGTCCAGCTCTCCGCCTACGCATGCCGTCAGCTCGGTGAAGTCTGCGTGGAGACCACATCTGAAACAATAGATATTTATTTTTAAAACGAATTGAGCCTAAAAAGCTACAGTTAGGTGGACTTAAAGCTAAGAACATTCTCTCCCAGTCAACCTTGAGAATATTAAACGGATATTACTTTTAAAATAGTAGCCACATACAAACAAAAGAATCATATATCTTTACTAATATTATAAAGCTGAAGACTTTGTTTGTTTTGCATAACACGCTAATCTCAGGGACCGATTTCAAAAATTCTTTGTAGACAGATATGGTTTCCCTTGGCAGCTCAACATACACCACCGCAGTTTCCTCAGTCAGTCTGGGAAAATGGCAGCTGCAATGTTGTCAAAGTATTGACGAAGCTCAAAAATAATCGCGTTAGGTGGAAGAATTACTATTGTTGTCACTACGGGAGTGAAAATAATAGTAATTCTTTCACTGACTGATTAACTTAGGCTATATGTGTATGACGGGCGAAGCCGGAAAGGACTGTTCCTTTTATTATATTGCGGATATTTATTTAATTGATTGGTTCAATTATGCATGCTTTTATTGCTTTTAAACTTAATTCTTATTTACACACACTGTTTGGCTGCGTCTTTCTATTACTATTCAAATCAACGATAAAGCTTGTCCATTTTAGAAGCAAAGACCATTAAATTTCAATTTTAAAAAAGTAAAAACAAAAAGCATTGACACAGAAATCGTTACAGAAAGGTTAAAAATCAGAAACGATGTCCATAAAATTGGAATGAACACCTAAGACGGCCCGGCGTAGACGAAATCGTTAAATCTAGATCTGCCAGCCCGGAGACATTTATTTTAATAGTCAATAACCACTAAGTGGGTGTTATTTATGTTGCAGGAATTTACTACACCAGACGTTAAGCTGGTTGTACATTGAGGAAGAGTTTAAGATACCAAAGACAATAATACATGTCGTGGTTAAACTTATCACTTCATGATGTGACAAGTCGTTAAGCTACGTCAGATAGCTTTAGACAGCTTGAAAATTCTGATACCAGTGTTGGCCACTTACACAAAAAAACTAATTTGTGTCGTGCGTGACATACTAATAACACACAACAATACTATATTTTATGTTATGACAGATAGGTACTTTTAAATAAAAACATCTAAGCCCAGGTCAATGTAAAAAAGATCTTTTTCTTACTCTATTACTATTTTTACAAAGTTTTACTAAGTATTAGAAATAATTTCACCATCATGAGGTACACCAGAAAAGTTACAAAGACACAGTGGTTAAGCTTAGGTTGAAATTGTGAAGCAATATCAAAACGATTGAGTAATAACTACTTTAAGATGTAGGTAGTTTGGCTAATTATTCCAGAGTCCTGCCCACGCCATTGTAGTGTAGAACGAAGCTGTAAGTTATTACTAAACATACAATATCACTCAAACCCTTTAGTATAAAAAGGGTCTTCACGATACACTTTAGTTATACATTATATACCATGTCTTAGTATTGTAGTTCTTCGCGAAATAACCAATTCCCGTGTCAAATTTCGATGGGAAGTGAAAAAGAATAAGTTATATATTTAGCTATACGTTGTCTATCGTTAAGCGGAGCAGCAATAGAGCTAGTTAAGTGGTCCATGGCGTCACTGTGATTGGTAATTAATAAATACCGGACAATGAGCCGAATAGTAGAAATGTCTATGTGCATTTGTAACAGCCAATAGCAGTGTCTTTAAGTTAATACATTTCTATTATTCTATTTATCTGCAAGTACTGTTTTTACGGCCAAGGCAGCTTATCTTATATGATGGAAAATGACGCTATTTGTCTCACAATATTCCGAGTCGTCAGCAACACACTTTATGAAGACGACGCTCGCACCCTACCTACTAATGCATATGCTAATATCATTTTTAAAGCATTTAGAATATCTCAGAAGAGAATACCTATGTTAGGTAATATTGCTGAATGTCTAGACATGTAGTTACAGGAAAGACGGACAGAGATTGTGGACTATAAAATACTATAATTGATAAATCTGTCAGATACAAAAACAGTCTGCAATGAAACTACTAAGCTGATTTTGATGGATTTTAATATATGATACCATTTATGGGTAAGTATACTTCCCAAATGATCCCATTATATAATATATTATTGGCAGTTATGAGGGCATATACCTTTACATAAAAAAACAAGGGGTTCCGACGGATTGAGACGACTAAGTAAGGAAATAAAAACTGTACCAAATGTGGAAAAAGCTACAAGCACAACTTTTTTGTAACAACCAAATTTTAGTACCTCAACGAAAACGAACATACCATGTTGTACGAAGTACTACAATATAATACAATACAAGGCAATGACAAAGGTTTTTTTTTACAAAAATGGCGTGAATTGGTAGCAATAGCGATTTGCATGTGTTACGCTGTGGCCCGATAACATCTCGCGGATGTTAGACCTCCAGTTTGATAATAGCCAGTATGTATGGCTGGATCACAGAGCACAAAATCGTCGTCGTGCCCTCAAATCGAATCGAATCCAATGCAACTTGAGTTCTTATAATAGGTGTATTTTGTTAGCTGTACTATTTAGTAATTGTTGTTGCTTCCACGCTGGTCTGGGAGAAAAGACAAAACGTAGAATTTACCAGCTGCTCCCGCGCAGATTGTAAAACCCGATCGACGGAATGGGAATCATGTCAATAGGCGTTGCAGCTAGCAAACCATCACTGTTCTCACCTACCCACCAACCCGCTAAACGTGGACTTAAGGTTTTACAGACCTGAGTTCTGTCTACCCCGCTAAAGGAAAAAGACGTGATGTATGCTGGAGCAAGATGAAAATGTATCGTGTACTATTCGAGAGTGATACCACCACAGACAAATGCCTCCACTTAGTGATGATGCCAATATTAAGTGATGTGTCAATCGACAAAGAATGTGTTAATATTATTCCAATTTCCAACAGTAACACTAATCGACTCGTTAAAACTAAATAAATAAACAATGTAGAATCGATTTTATGCAATCATAATTAGCCGCACCATAACGGAATAACTTTTGCCTATCAGCCGATGCATCAAATTACTTTGCAAGTGTTGCGTGTTTATTATTTCCCAGATTTATAGTAATTTTATAAATGACAAAAGGCCAACTTTGTGAGGGCTCGCAAAGTTATTTCATTCAGATATACCTATCTTGAAGTAACTCATAGCGTTGCAATTGTTAATATATTATAATTAATTCTCTTCTTAAAGAACATAACATTTACATGTTTCATATATTTTTAATATTATATTTTAGAAATATATAAATCATACAAAAGATAATGTTCATCAAGTAGACAAAGGTCAAAACTATGTCGAGCTCCTCGGTGTTTCGGAAGGCACGTTAGGCCTTTGGTCATGGCTATCTTAATTAATGGCAGTTGTTTTGCCACTTCAGATGTTTTAAGGCAGTTTTATAAACCAACATCTTACACGAAAAACAAACCAGAAATTCCACAACTACACACAAATAATAAAACACGAAAAAAAATATATTAAGACGACGTAATAGTCGCGACGGATAGCACTAAGAAATAATCCCGATAAGGAAATGCAATGCTTTCCATAACGCGGCGGCGTGTGAATCCAAGTGCGCGCCCACAGTCGCACTTCGCAAGTAGTCCAATAAATCCCTTTCAACGCCGCATATTCAATCAGAAGCTAATCGAATATTGGCAATATGGAGCTAATCTAATCGCACTTAATTCCATAGGACTGTCTGGCGTAACGATCCTTTAAGTCTTTAATAATGATAGAATAATATATGTGTATGGGTTAAGAATAAATATGGGTTATATACGACGTCAAGCCACCCGATCAGTTGATCATGGCTTGACGTCGTATGAAAGAAAAAAGCAAGCGATGCGGTCGCTTGCTTGTCTATTTCATCTCGCAAGCGCACACACAGCATAATAATGCAATTTGTTACATGACGATTTATATAAACTCGCCTCACTTAGAAGCCGTGTTAAGAAATTTTGATCGAGTAATATTACATTATATTCTTCTACTTAAATTATTAAAGGAAACACGTTAAAATAATCACGAAAAGGAAATGCAATGCTTTCCATTAGGCGGCGGCGTGTGAAGCCAAGTGCGAGAACACAGATAGTCGCAAGCACTCCAATAAATCCCATTCAAACCCGCATATTTAATCAGAAGCTAATCGAAAATTGGCAATATGGAGCCGCAGTCGCGTTAAGTCTAATCGCACTCAATTCAATCGGATTATCTGGCGTAACGACTCTTTAAGACTTGATTAATGCTAGAATAAGCCATGTGCGACGTAGAGCCAGTTAGTTTAGTTAATATGGAATAATTAATGGTGGTAATTATATCAAGAGAAACGTTAAATGATAACGTATGTTGTTTGCATTCAGACGCAGTACTAGTAAATTGTAGGTATGTAATCTGTGGCAGAATGTCCGATACGCAAAATGTTTATTTGATGAAAAGAAAGCCATATATTTCAAAATAATCAATTTCTTAAAGGCTTTTGACTATATGTTAATTTGATCAATGCTGGAATACTTGAAGGTAGCTTAAAATCTGACACTAATGATTTATTTTATTTTATTCGGAAAAGAAACAGTCAATATATCTTATTATAAAGCTATTTCGATACTAAAGACCATTTACATGTTCTCGCATAAATATGGCAAAAGTGCTCGTCTATTAAGAATTTGATACAAAAAAAAGTTAACTATCAAAATGAAGCAAAAAGAAATAAACTAGGTACTAATTATAATAACAAACAAAAAGAGAAAGGAAAAAAAACAAAGTCTAATTATTGACAAATTGAGAACCATCAAACCACGACCTAGAAATACTATTTTTAAAGCATCTAGGATAGGTAATATACACCAAAAGAAAATTTGATTTCTCTCATCATCATAATCATCATCAGGTCTTTTTTAGTCTCCACTGCAGGACGATCCTCACTGTACTACCAGAGCCATATATTAGCCAGAGCAGTCAGAGGATTTGGCCTACACTCTCCACTTTTTTTGTTTGCCTTTGGACAGCCTAACGTCTCGCTGTGTTTTACCAAGTGCACGCTGAGACGAAGCCACCATTCGTTTCAATTATCGTAATGAATGCCAATATTTCATGCTGTCTATACAAATGCAACTCACATAACCCGCGCAAAATGCATTAGTTTGCTTTAACACCATTATCAAGATCTTATCCCATTTTGTACAAAGATTCACTACACAATGAATGTTCATTATGCGAATCGGACATTTCGTATATTGTACTATTTGCGAAACGGGCATTCTGCCATTAAGCTGTTGTTTTATTTGCTTCTCATCAGATATGCGAGAACAGGTTTCAATAAACTAGAACTGCGTATAATGCGCGGTTTTACATATTGTTTTGTTTGCCTTATTAGAGAGGTTTGCCTTCAGACAGCCTGGCGTCGCGCTGTGTTTGACCAAGTGCACATTGGCACGAAGCCACGACACGTGAAAATTATAGGAATGGCCGTCATTAATTAAATGTTCACTCTACCAGACGAGACGATTCACCCACGCACGACATGCACGCATTAGAATTTGCATTTACATATGAAATCATATTAACAATCGCTATTCCAATTTACTTTTGAGTTCAAGCTTTTCCGGAGATGAGGTACCATCCCAACCCTTATAGCGTACGATTTGTTTTGAATATGGCACATAGATGGCGCCGTAGGTTTTAGATGTATCATGTATATTATGAGAAAACAAAAGTTATATTTACGAATATATAATCTTAACTTACGAATATATTCAAGGCAAATAAGTAAATTATATTAATCAATTTTTATTTCGATAAATATTCAAGGATAGTATATGCCCTTCAAATTTTATTTTGCCTTTCTGTTACACGATCTATAGAGACTTAACTCGGTAGAAATAAGTGAAGGCGTTTATACAATTATATGTCGATCTGAAATATTATACAGAAAACAATTATCTGAACTGCCACAGCAATACTTCTCCGTCGGCCATAAATAACGTTCATAAAACATCTAATTCCGAGTCAGTCATATCGAACATGCTCAATAACGAACCGACTTCGCGGAAAAAGCGAGGGGAAATGTACAATATATCATAATTCATAATTGTAATACACGAAAAGCTGACCTGAACGCGTAATAACTGCTAATAGAATCGCCGCTGGTCTGGGAGAAAAGAAAAACACGTAGAATGTGCCAGCTGCTTCTCTTCCAGCGCAGCAAAGCTGATCGAGGGAAAGGGCATGAGGAATCATATCCATAGGCGATGCAGCTAGCAACCCATCACTATTTTGATTCCGTTCTCCACCTACAAACCCTCCAACATGCTAAACGTGGCCTTTAGGTTTTATAGACCTGGGCTCTGTTAACCCCGCAAGGGAAAAAGACGTGATAGTATGTATGTATGTATGTAACAATCGCCGAATAATTGCAAGTTGTTATGAATGCCGTCAAAAACAATTCTTGTAAAAAAGCCAAGTCTCGCAACTCAGTTCTTCTGCCGTCAAATTTGTGAGATCCATGTAATACCGACTTGGTAGGTTAATGTTGTTCTGAAAGCCGAGACCGTACCGATACCTACCGACGTATAGAAAAACTTTACACGTGCGGTAGCTGGCGCTTTGGCTAAAATTAGTTTTTTAATTTTCAGACTGCATAGCATACCTAGGGAGGGATATGGTTGCCAGACGTCCGGATAAAGCCGGACGCAGTCAGGCATTTTGGTTGCGGTCCTGCCAAATTGAAATGCGTGCAGCCTGTCCAACTTTTGTATGGCTTTTTCTTTTTTTTCGAGGATTTGATATCAACATGCAAAAAATGTAAATTAAAACAAAACATTTCGTGTGCTTTTAGCACACATGTCTAAAAACTAGACATCAAGTGTTATATTACCTAAATAAATATTACTAATTGAATGTTTTACCTTGATCATAAATGGGTTTCTTCATCGGACGCCTCAATCACAACTCTTTTTTATAAAAGGTTATGGTTAATTCAGTGAAATCAAAGTGAAACCACGTCAGACGCCGAGAGGCGGTTCTGAAGAACTCTGACAACAGGGTGTGCATGGTCGATTGACCGTGTCACCGAAATGATGATGAAGAGTGAAATCAATTTAAAACCACGAATAAATAAAATGCGTCTTATTAAAGAAGAAGTGAGCTGTGAACGTAATTGATGATTGTCAAGTTATTTGTTAAAAACGGGGCGAGATTTAGAGAAGTTTTGAATTTGACTTTATGGGCTCATGAGAGATAAAGCTCTTGTGGGAATCAAAACTTATAGGTACTTCCCGTGAACCCAGAATCATGAAATTTTACATCAAGTAAATAGTTGATAAAAATAAAGGAAAAAATCCAAAAGCCGTAATTTTGTAGTAGTAGTGTAACTTTTGTTTGTTTGTGATAAATTTACTGTACAATAATAAAAAAAAAATACAAAAGATACAGGCTCGAAAGAGTAACTTATCGCAAGATGGAATCTTCTAATCAACCAGCGAATACGAGACCCTTGGTTGGCGAATCTAACTCTAATCTAACGATTGGCCAGTTTAACCCTAATGGAACAAAGTTTAGTGGTGATGAATATGGCATCAATACATGAGATGTAGCCAAAGATAGGTAATAGTAGTATAAGAGTAAAAAATTAGCGGAACAAATGATTCCATATTCAAACCAGTATTCAGGACTAGCCTTGAGCTCTAAAATTCCACTCGAAAACTGAGAAATAACATCATTTACTCTCAAAAACTTGAACTTGAACTAACACACTTTTGTGTGTAAATAAATAGCTACAGTATTTTTTAAAGCTTTGGCAAGCTTCCACGGCGCGATGCTCGATATATTTTTGAGTGTATTTTTGGCGGATTTGCCGAAGAATATAATAGATTGAAAAGTGAAATATTTATAGCTGCATCAATGGCTTTAGGTAACAATTATGAAGATTAATGGGAAGGCTATCACTTCGGACAAATATAGAGCAGATCGGCTAACGAACGAACATATATACATATTTTTTATCTTCACAGGATTACAGATTCTAAAGCAGCTTAATAATAACCACAACAGATATATTTTGATGAAGAAATATTATATCAAAAATAGCTCATTGATCATAAATAACATGCATAAAATATAAATTGAAACAAAACCTTTTATGTGCTTTTAGCACACATGTCCAAAAGTTAGACATCACATGTTATATTTTTTTTTTTGCTAGCCATATGTGTCCCACAGCTGGGCAAAGGCCTCCCCTCCTCTCCATTCATCTCTGTCGTTGTCGAATGCCCGCAGGTCATCCGACCACCTCGTCTTAGGTCTTCCTCTCTTCCTATGTCCGTCCGTTGGAACCCAGATTGTTGAGATGTGAGCCCATGTTATATTACCCAAAATAAATATTATTCGAGTAAGATTCTCTGACATAATGGTACCGTAACTGGGAAAACTTCCTTAAAAGTTTCAAAGCAGCTGAAACTACCCAGACCGTGCCTCTTATAGTTTTAGACATAAATTTCAACAAAGAGACAATATGCTAAAATATATTACTAAAATATTTTTATGAGACACATGTGGACATAACAAATGGTCTCACATTTTATAGAGCACCTGGCCGTTTATCTCGCGGACTGAATCACAGAGCAGGAAATATCGCTCTCGCCTTAGTAGAGACGAAAGTAATAATAAAACGTGTCAACCCGCACCTGGCTAGTTGGCGAAACCCGCATGCTCAATCAGTCCGTGCTCAAAAAAAAAAACATAAAATTCCCCCATTGTGCTGTGATATGTTAATATAAATACAGTAAAATAAAAAGGTTAATAAACAAAATTCTGATGTTACCTATGTATATTACAAGTAAGTAGAAAATTACAGATTTGCATTTCTACAATTACCTAGTAACCCAAAACGTCAATTAACTGTACCGCCCCCTGACTCGGTTGTTTTGTATGAAAGGTGTTGAAAAGGCGCTTCGTCTTCACAATGCAATGCTATGTGTAAGAAATTGCACATTTCTTACACATAGCATTGCACATTTCTATCCCGATTGACGTTTATGGCCCTACGACTCAGTTGTTAACGTGAAGACGTGGACGTGTTATCGATACCTGTGTCGATACTTTGCTACCTGCGCACAAGCAATCGATGAATAACTAATAAAAGTAATCATATTATAATATCAGTATTATAGATATTGCAGGAATAATATTTTACATAAAAGTACAAATTAATCTTAAGAGTCCCCTGGAAGCGCATGTCTCCATATAAACGGAAAAAGGGAATTGTGGCAATATTTGATAATTTTGGAGTAAAATTAATCATTTAATCAATTAATCTCATTATAATCTACGTACGTTCCTATACAGCTTGGTTAAAATACCAATGGTTTGAGAATTACAAGCCTTTTCAAATTTGTATGGAAATCTTGAGGGGCGTATAATTTTCAAACATTTGATAATTTAACCAAACTATATAGGAACGTACGTAGATTATAATGAGATTAATTGATTGGATGCTTAATTTTGCCCTAAAATTATCAAATATTGCCACAATTCCCTTTTCCGTTTGTATGAAGACATGCGTTTCCAGGCGACTCTTAATAAAAGTTTTTGCAAATTGCATTGTTTATTCATGTTGAATATTTCCCTTATCAATATGTGCTTTTATTTTATTTATGCACTACACTAAGCGGCTCTATAAGACCCCTAAGTGCGAGCGAGATAGATATAAAGATATGATTTATGGCCCGACGACTCAGTTGTTAACGCGCCGACTATAGTAGCGCGCGAGCAAGAGAACAGTCACATTCCCCTGCTCTGTGGATGGAATTAACAAAGACATTTGTTTTGTCTATAAAAATAAACGACACGTTTGGAGGGGCGCAGACCAATTACAGAATGTCAAGGGCGATTGTCACCTGCGGCGATTGTTGGCAATTTTAGCTAAATTAATGGCATCCTGTGAATAAATGTCTAGTTTAATTGACATCGCGGGCTATGATTGTGGAGTAAAGATGGCGGAACCACGAAATGTTAAATTTTATAGCTGGATTTATCTTGCCGCTCCAGCCGCTGGAGATTACTTTCAAGATACGTCTATATTCCCAGACAAGTACAGTCCCGGGACATTCAAAAGTAGAATAAATGAGTACCTATCTCTTGGATAGGCATGTAACATCCTCGTCTTCATCGTCACTTACCATCAGGTGATCCCACCTCACAACAACACACAACTGAAAAATGCCTAATTCAATAATTAATAAAAAAAAATTGTCTAAAGCAACTTCAAGATAATACCTACATCCAATATCTCTGAAACCTCTGTAAATAGTATGCACAATAAGCAAAAACGTTTTTTGACGGAAACGATTAGACACTTAAAACCAAAATGGCACAGCTAAACAATATTTATACTACCCTGATTTATGAAAACACATCTACATACTTGTGATTATCCCTTGCGGGATAGACAGACCGGCTTAGTTCCATAAGACCTAAGGTATCGTGATTTATATCTTATTTTTTTTTTAATTTTCTATCTGACTAGGGGGAAGGATATTCATTAAGTATACCGCAAACAAGCTCGCTCATTAGGCATACTAAAACTAGCATAAAATACAATATTACGTAAGCAGAAAAATAGTCATCATTCCCCCTAAAGTTACGTAAATGTTAGTATCATTTTTCCAAAAAATGTTACTGTATTTTGGAAAATGTTGCTTATGTCATCACCACGTCAACCCTGCCGTCCCCTTTTCACTGCTTACGTTATATTTGAATGACCTCATAGTATCAGAAGCTATATTGCCTCCTTAATTTTCCCCTATCACTGACATTAATCTATCCAAAATTAATCTTCATATTTACTTATATAGCAACGGCATTACTCTAAATTATTAAAGTGAAGCGCGTTAATAAATATCTCGTATCGTGAATCTATGATGGTGTTGAGTTATTCAGTATCTTCAGTTAGTCTGTGAAAATGGCAGCCGCAATGTTGTCGAAATATCAGACAGAACTCAAAAATAATCGCGGTAAGTCCCGTAGTGAACATAATAGGGATTATTTGATCACTAAGGCCATAGTATAAACAATATTACTTAATCTACACAACTTATTCTTCATATTTACTTATAACAAACAACAACAACCTCTGTGGTCCAGTGGTTAAGGCGTTTGCTTTACTGACCCAGGGGTCGTGGGTTCGATTCCCACGGGAAGCATACTTTGTTAAGTTGTTTCCAGTTTGGTTAGGACATTGCAGGCATGAATCACCTGATTGTCTGATAAGAAAGATGATTCCGTGCTTCGGAAGGCACGTTAAGCCGTTGGTCCCGGCTGCCACCTGGTAGTCGTTAAAGGAACCACGTCAGAGGCCGAGAGGCGGTTCCGAAGAACTCTGACACCAGGGTATGCATGGTCGACTGACCATGTCACCTACTCGAAATGATGATGATGACTTATAACAAATATAGCAACGGCATTATAACGCTAAATTATTTTAGTAAAGCACGTTAACTAAAATAACTCGTATCGTGAAACGATGATGGTGAGCGTTAGTGGACGGTTAGTGGCACTAGCACATGACAAACTGTCTGCCATTACCCTCTTTACACGCGCCCGGCTGCTGTATACGGCGCCAAACGAATTTTTTGATCACTAAGGCCATAGTATAAACAATATTAATCTATACAACTTACTCTTCATATTTAATTATAACAAATATAGCAACGGCATTATAACGCTAAATTATTTTAGTGAAGCACGTTAACTAAAATAACTCGTATCGTGAAACTATGATGGTGAGCGTTAGTGGACGGTTAGTGGCACTAGCACATGACAAACTGTCTGCCATTACCCTCTTTACACGCGCCCGGCTGCCGTATACGGCGCCAAACGAATTATTTGATCACTCTGGCCATATTGTGAACACTGAGTTTATTTCTAAACATAAAATAATAACAATATCTATGTACTGATTTAAGTATTAAATACCGTACTCAGGATAAGAGCGGCATAATCGGCTCTTTCCGTCACAAGATCAGCGCTTTAAGAATCTTGTAGCGAGCTTCCATTTTTTTTTTTAACTGATGTGTTTCTAGTTTTGGTTACTGCAAATTATTTTTGATTTGACCGTCAATATACAAATAAAGCTGAATCTATACTTTTATTGTATTCGTAGCGTAGTATAGGAAATCCTGTTATGGGCTAAGTGCAACTAATACGACAAGATTTGGCCGTGATATTATTACATCAGTACCTCAACAAACTTGCATCGGTATAAAATAGCGAGTTACTCGTATGGCACTGGTTAATGTTTCGAGGTTAAATAACATAACTATAAATATAACATAAAAATAATTAGCGATTCCAATCAAAAGCCATATTCGTAAAGAGAGTGTTCGTATTATCCGTAAACCGTATCGTGTGACCAGGCTCAGTGCACTAACACACTTGACAAAAAAAGTTATCTGTCGTGCCGTGAACAATGAAGTAGCGGTTATTAGCGGTAATGTCGGAGATTCGCGCCACCGCGCTGTGAGCACGCGGGCTGGTAGTGCAACGTATAGCCAAACATTGAGAGATAATGCCTTATACTTTAACACGCATGTGTGGCTTTCAAAACACACATGACAAACAGTATTGGCCATTAGCCGCGGTAGTGTCGCGGATCGGCACCTCGCCACCACCGCGCTGCTAGCAAGCAGATTGCGATGTTTAGCCAAACCAAACGCTTTGCATTAAGAAAACTCATACTTTAGCATGTACAGTGGCTTTACACACGTGACAAAATTCATCGGCCATCAGCCGTAAAGCTGTGGTAGTGTCGGCAATTGGCACGGCTCCATCGCACTGTGAGCACGCAGGCTTGCGGTGTTTAGCCAAACATTGAAAGATAATGCCTTACAATAGACGAGCCTATATTTAAGAGCGTATCATTGCAGTATGTTTTCCATACAAATGTATTCCTCTATTTTCTCGCTGAAAACTGCTTCTAGAAGCACAATTCATTTTTCATAACATCTAGTACTAAAATAGGTATGGCCAGGTTTTAAAAACAGCAAGAAAATTGAGGAATACATTTGTATGGAAAACATACTGACAAAATACTGTTAGGATACGCCCTTAAGACGTACAGTAGCTCTAACAACACACATGACAAACTTCATTGCTCATCAGCCGTGGAGCTGTGGTAGTGTCGCGGATTGGCACCGCGCCACCGAGCTGTAAGCACGCAGGCTTGATTAAAAGATAATACTTTGCACTAGAAGAATACATACTTCAGGATTTACTTGTACATTGGCTTTAACAACACAAGTAACAATCTTTATCAGCCGTCAGACATTAAGCTGCGGTAGTCACGCCGATTGGCACCGCAGCACCAAGCTGTGAGCACGCAGACTTGCGATGTTAAGCTAAACATTGAAAGATAATGATTTGCACTAGAAAAGCTTATAATTCAGGGTACAGTGGCTTTAACAACACACGTGACAATCTTTATCGGCCATCAGACGTTAAGCTGTGGTAGTGTCGCCGATTGGCACCGCGCCACCGCGCTGTGAGCACGCAGGCTTGGTGTGTTAAGCCAAACATTGAAAGAGAATGCCTTGTGTGTTGTGTACACCACAGTATATTTTCAAATGATAATACAGTTTGGCTGTTATCTAGCAAAGAGATTTTAGAGTAGAGTATTTAGAGTAGGAATGACAGTGGACATTCCTACACTAAATACCTCTCCATTCATGGTAACACTCCTAATGCTAATTGATCTTTGAAAACGCATTACATGTTTAGACTAAAAATATAATATTAGTAAACTTTATAATCTTTGTAGAACATTTACAGACAATAAAATATTTTAATGAGCATTCTTTTTTGTGTTTTTACAAATACTGCATAATGTTTGCCCCATAATTTCAAATGTTACTGTGTAGCAATAAAAAGAGTTTTCTACTGTTTTATTTTGGCCGGGAAAATTATGGTGCATTCAGAATGTTGGTAGAAATTACTTCAACCTTAACCTCAAATCAAAAGTAGTTTTCCAGTTTCCGTGCGAGCAAAAATTTTATGCAAATATTTTATGGTGTTACATTTTATGTTACATAATTATTTCCCGAGGCTTAGAATCTTTTTAATGGTAACATGACGTTAGAAAAAAAGGGTAATTCCACAACTCGTCCCACATGATTACGGCCCATTTGGGACGAATTGCAGAAAATCTAAATTAATTAAAATTTCATTCAGCAATTCGTACAATTGGACCTACTTATGTTGAGTTGTGAGGGAATTAGTACCGCAAAATTTGCAAGTTTTATCTGAACTATTTAGCGTTCAAGGAGTTTTCCATCATCATGTCAGCTCGGTAACATTATTTTATTGCATTATTACCCGATTAACATGGGTATACAAAAGTTCACTGCCATCATGTTATTTTATCTGTATTAAAAAACATTGCAGTTCACAGAATAATACTTGGCGTAAAGCACATAACGATATTTTATTAATACACTGGGATAAGTAAAAAATACGTGTGTAAATATATTTATAAAATATAAAAACCAAGAATTTCCCAAGAAAAGCACCAGAAATGTAGAGGGGTTAAAACAAACATTAGCAAAGAGCACACTTTATCGTTTTACAGAGCTTATATTTCCCAGCCTGGGGAAACTTCAACCGTGTTCTTGCTCTTATACGGGGTTTTTAAAAGCAACCCCCGTTTAACAGCACCTCGAGGGTTGAGAGTAAGCTATACACTACAGCGATCGTCGATATTGAACTATACTTGTAAGGTTAAGTGAAACAACTTGGGAATGTAGTACGGGGAGAGAAAGTTACGATATTATATTTTTTAAACCGGTGAAAATTGATTTTGATCTGAAATGGTAAACTAGGTATATAAGAGTAATGACAGCACGATTTAGCTTAAAACTCGCCGACCGACTGCTTTCTCACTCAATGAGAACTGTCGCGACGCGACAGTTGTCGCTGTTATTTCATACAAAATGCGCGTCACTTGACGCTGCCGCCGAACTTCAATGATGACATTTAGAGAGAATGTCATTAACTACCATTTGTGGAAACTTCACATGCTTTTAGATAGCTTGAAGTATGGCATCTAGCAGCGGTAGAGTCACATGATAACAAGAATACTACAAGTATTATGAAAAATAAGAAGAAAACTGCAGGTAATGATACTCTAATTTTAGCAATAGGAATCTCTCTCGGAATAGGAAGGTGGCATTATTTATCTCATAGTTGTAAGATATGTGTTCAAAACAAGGCTACTACACTCTACGTAATAACGTCCAAAATAGTATCCGCCACTTCTTCCTCGCTTTAACTCATCTACTTATTTCCAAAAAACACAGACCCGTGACCCGTGTCATCGCAAGCCCGCCTGCCTGATAGATGCCAAAGCCCCAAAAATCCACTCTTCTACAGGCAGAATGAATTATAATCCCACAGCTGTAAAATCGATTTGCTATCGAATATGAATAACAATCGTTAGTCGTGAATAATCTACTGGATAATTACTAAAAATAAGATGTTTCGCTCACATTTCGTGTCTGGCCCATATCGTGTTTCGATCGGGCGGGTGTTCAAACAATATATTTTTTATTCACGTCGTATCATCATTATCCACTTACAACAGGAAATACAGGAAAGAAACGAAGCGATCATTATCCTCTGGACAAAAAAGCGGTGTATTCCCTTTGCTACATTAGTATAATAATCTTAATATAGGCTCACGTTAAAAACAATAGAAAATACAAAATAGAACTTCGTATTTAGTTGGTTAGTAGTAGAAATCTGAGTACTGTAAAATTCATTAATTACTTCGAAGGTCTATGTTACAAAATTATGAAATGAGTAAGAATTTTACTTTCAAAGAAATTATGCTTCTATTGAAAGAAACAATGGAAAATTTGTGAATAGAGTTTATTGATTTTCTGATTTTCGGAGTCGACTAACAAAAGCTAAATGGAAAAAGCTATATCAAATATTTAATAATCCTACAACTACATCATTCATTTTTTTATTCAACAACATGACAGAGCTATTAAAATTATAACAACTAGGCGTAAGTAGATGGGCAATCAACTTAGCTACAAAGAGAACACAAACATTACAAAAAATCATAATAGAGGCCTGATCGATCGATACCGGAAAATGTCAAAGCTCTTTTATATCAATGGATTTTTTTAAGTCCGCTAAAAGGTCCCCCAATTCTGTCATAGTCGATCATTGTCATTTGCGGGGTTCCTTTCCAAGTCTTTATTTGGTCACTTAGGAAACCAATTTGTAGCCAGAGTGCTACTCAAGAAATTTATGCTAAATGAAAAACTTTTTAGAATGGGACTCCTTTATTAGTTGCAAAAACAATCGTAAGAAGAATTCTAATGTTGTAGGTCTTGTTGGTATAGTATTAAATAATTCAATAAGTTTTCAAAACATTTGTTCCAATGAACGTTCCACGAACAAAGGTCACATTTAGCAGAGGGCTTAGATAGTAATATAATCAACAACATCAGGTTTTTTTAGTCTCCACTGCAGAAGCACGACTCTCTCTGTACAGACTCATACATTAGGCAGAGAAGTCAGAGGATTTGGCTTACACACTCCACGCTGACCGACGGGTAGGCAGAGGCGAGGTCTCTTTTATGTATATAAGCTTTGTTTAGCTTGTGTTTCCTAAGTCGCCTTCTACGACATCCACGGGAAGACTTAGAGTGGTACTATTCAACACTGCCGGCAACCACACGGCCAATAATAAGATATGTAAAATGGGAGTCTACTCGTATGACACTCGCATAGTTTATAAAAACGTCAATGAAGTTTAATACAAAAAATAAATTCATCCGTTTACAAAGTCTCGACTTTTTTTACATAAAGCCGGTATGAATGAGAATATGGAAATAAATTTCATTGGAACGAGCGCTGAGATCGAGTGGCGCTCAGCGGAGTGCGTTGGATGGCTATTGGGAGTAACATTATCGGTGCTTCGTTTGTCGCTTTCGACAATCCAATACGATATTACTCATATTTAATATGATATGAACATTTTGTGAACAATTCGCCTAGATAAGTTTTATTCATAACTGTTAAATCGAAAACCATTTTGAGATATAGCTTGTTTATCAATATTTTTCATGTTAAAGATTTTTTTAACAAATGATTTCTGATATTTTTGAGGTACCTAATATTGATGACCTTCATTTAACCTATATTGCGTCACTCGTTTTTAAGTAATATGCAGCGAAGCAGATAGTTCAACACTGAGAACCATTTGACAAAAATGCGACTTTACGAGACTACTTTTGGGACAAAAAGATAACCAATTAGCCGTTGTCCTACTTCATTTGCATGCTAAAGAACACAAATATTCATTATTTATCTTTGTGCTATGAAAATAATTCTTAATTAACTTCGTTAGTTGCTATAAATATATATTTTTTAATTTTTTCCTGCTTTTTATACGGATTTTTCCAACCAATTTATTACCAAAGTTAATGCTTTCCTGATAAGATTAAGAGTGTCCGTATTTTTAGCTAGACGAATACATAATAAGAAACATTTTTAAAAATCTATTCTCCATGTAAGTTTCCCATTTGTTTTCTTGATATTTTCGAGGTAAAATAGATAAATTAATCACTATCACTACATCACTACATATAATAAAACAAAGTCCTCCGCCGCGTCTGTCTGTCTGTCTGTCTGTTCGCGATAAACTCAAAAAATACTCCACGGATTTTCATACGGTTTTCACCAATAGATAGAGTGATTCACGAGAAAGGTTATAAAGTATAATACATGCCCGGGCGCAGCCGGGTAGGGCTGCTAGTACATACTAAAAATTATTGAATTGAACAGTAGTTGTACTAAATTTGAGAGGTTAATTTCTAATCTACAAGAGTAAAGTTCAGCCCACAAATCTTTTTCTTTAATATATTTCACTTATACCGTGACATAAAACTAAATGTACAATATTTGAACTCATCAGCTTCAAGAAAATATCGTATCGAAACAAGAACATTATAAATTGAGTGACCACGGCGCCATTTCCAGGCCACATCGTACATCAAAATCAGGCCGCTTTATAATTATTGTGGCGCACCTCGGGTTTTCAGCGACAATGACTAATGACGTCACTTCCGACTCCATAAAGGATAGTAGCTGGAAAGTGTAGACAGAGTGGCTATAAGGCTAGTGAATGAAATACAAGAGAAAATAAGGTTACGCGTGAAGACATTGTATTGTAGTCTAACAAATTGTGTGTAAGAATCCTAACTATTATATAGTTGTAATATTATTGTATTACACATGCAAAATTGACTTGTAAAGCAATTGGTTATAATGATTGATACTACGTATCTTATAGCGTTTTATATGAAGTTTTGTCTGATATTTCGGTAACATCGCAGCTGCCTTGGTCTCCTACTGACTGTAGAACTGCATTAAACGATTGTGATTAAATTTTCCGTACAATAACTTCAAGTTATTGTATGAAAATTACAAGTTACAAGATATTAACTTGTAACATAAAAATCATTCAAAATCAAAATCAAAACGTTTATTCAGTAAATAGGCCTTTGCAGGCACTTTTTCACGTCATATCATATTTAAAATTATCTTATTAGATAATATGTATTTATTAATTGTTCAAAAGCTTTATTTTTAGGCATTAATTTTAAGCATTAATACGGAGAAGGATCTAAGATACTGTTCCCGAAGAACCTACATGAACGTGAATGGAACCGCAGGCGAAAGTTAGTACTTACTCGCGTACTAATGTGAACTTGAAGTTTTACTTAACGTTTTCATCAAAAGTGGCCGTTTTTTGACAAAAACGCTACGAAAAATTTCACCTTCATAAATACTTTGAACTCACAGAACAAAATTTTGAATGATATCTCCGTTTTCTTTTAAATTAAGTATTTATTTAAAACGGGGCCTGTAAAATTAATGTATGGCCTTAATGTAGCACAAGGACAAAACGCGCTTATTTTTCAATTCTCCGCGCGAGTTCAATTGTACAGCCTCAACTTTTGTTTCCAATATGTTCGCGATCCCACACTAAGAGTACCAACACTAGTGCTCTATTGCACATCTCATATTTTTTGTTTTCTATACATCATCAGCCTATACTCGTCCACTGCTGGACATAGGCCTCCCCAATTGCACGCCATCGAGATCTATCTTCGGCTGCTCGCATCCAGCTCCTACCAGCCATCCTGCGCAAATCGTCACTCCACCGCGCCTGAGGACGTCCTACACTACGTTTGCCGAGACGCGGTCTCCACTCAAGAACTCGTTTGCCCCAACGGTTATCGGTTCTTCGGCTAATATGGCCAGCCCACTGCCACTTCAGCTTGCTAATCCGGTGGGCTATGTCGATGACCTTAGTTCTCTGCCGGATCACCTCATTTCTGATTTGATCCCGCAGAGAAATGCCGAGCATAGCCCTTTCCATAGCCCGCTGAGCGACCTTGAACTTGTGGACCAGCCGTGCCGTTAGTGTCCACGTTTCGGCTCCGTATGTCATGACGGGTAGGACGCACTGATCGAAGACCTTTGTCTTTAGGCACTGTGGGATCGACGATGTGAAGACCTGACGTAGTTTCCCAAACGCAGCCAACCTAGCTGAATTCTTCTATTCACCTCGCTCTCGAAGTTGTTTCTACCTAACTGCAATGTTTGCCCGAGGTATACATATTTTTGAACAACTTCGAGAACGGCACCGTGAACTGCAATCGGTTCCGGTAGTACATGTTCGTTGAACATGACCTTGGTTTTATCCAAGTTCATCCGTAGGCCGATGCATATAGAAGAGTCAGCCAGGTCATTCAGCATCTGTTGTAGGTCCTGCAGCGTTTCTGCCACGATAACGATGTCGTCAGCAAATCGCAAGTGAGAGATGTACTCGCCATTGATGTTGATGCCACGTCCTTTCCAGTTCAGCGTCTTAAACATATCCTCCATTGCATTAGTGAACAATTTAGGAGATATTACGTCTCCTTGTCTCACTCCTCGATGCAACGGTATGGGACTTGTCTGCTGATTCTGTACTTGGACGGACATGGTGGCGGCCTCGTACATACATCTCATCACTTGGATGAATCGCCAATCTACTTGGCATCGCTGCAGGGACTCCAGAACGGACCAGATTTCAATGGAGTCAAAAGCCTTCTCATAGTCCACAAATGCTAGACACAGGGGCTGATTATACTCTTCGGTCTTCTGTATAATCTGCCGCACTGTGTGGATGTGGTCTATGGTGCCGTATCCGCTCCGAAACCCAGCCTGCTCCGGTGGTTGGAATTCGTCAAGTCTTCGCGCAAGACGGTTCGTGATCACTCTTGAAAACAGCTTATAGACGTGGCTTAGAAGGGAAATGGGTCGATAGTTCTTCAGCAGGGTTTTGTCTCCCTTTTTGAAGAACAGGACGACTACACTCCTACTCCACGCCTGCGGAGTTCTCCCTTCGAAGAGAACAGCATTAAAAAGTTTTTGGAGCTCCCTCAGTACGGGTTTACCTCCTGCCTTTAACAATTCTGTTGTAACGCCATCCTCTCCAGGGGCTTTTCCATTTTTAAGCTGTTTAAGAGCGATCTCGATTTCGCCAATGCTGATTTCTGGCAGGTCTTCAGTGTAATGGCGTGTTAATGTGGCTCTAGAATCCTCTTTTTCGGGATCAGGTCGAGGTGCATGCGAAGCGTATAACCGGCCATAGAAGTTTTCCACCTCTGAAAGGACTGCCGGCTTCGAAGCAACGACTTCTCCACTTGCTGTGGTCAACTTCGTCAATTGGCTTCTTCCAAGAGATTTTACGAACACTTTTGACCCCCGGTTTTGCTCGATCGCTTTTTCAATAGCGAGGGTATTGGAGCACCGCAGGTCGTGTCGTACGTGCTTGCTGATCTCTTGGTTTAGAGCCCGTTTTCCTGACGAAGTGACGGGTGGATTCTCACGTCGTTCCTTCATAAGCTCTAAAGTCCTATCCGAGAGCTTAGACTTCCTGCCCTTACGCTGCATGTTACAAAATCGCGTACCTTCTTCCCTGAGAATTCGAACCACATTTTCAAAGTTCTGGTCAACGTCAATTGTGGTTTCCACGGAAGCGAATCGGTTCTCAAGGTTTGACTGGAACGTTTCAGATCCCGTCATGGTTTGGAGCGGAGTAGGTCGGAGCCTGGCCTTCATCAAGCGGACACGTTCAGCTTTGAAGTCGATATTCAGAGAGCCTCGTACAAGTCGGTGATCGCTACCGGTATTAAACCTGTTGATCACGGAGACGTCTCTGAATATGTGCTTTTTGTCCGTCATGATGAAGTCGATCTCATTTTTTGTCATAGTGTCGGGGCTTTGCCACGTCCACTTCCTTTGGGGCTTTTTCTTAAAGAAGGAATTCATCAAGAAGAGCCCCTCTCGTTCGAGGAAGTTGACAAGCATTCTCCCCCTATGATTCCTACTTCCAAATCCATGGGATCCTACTACCGATTCGTTGCAATTCTGTACTCCCACTTTAGCGTTGAAGTCCCCCATAACAACGTTGTAGTGAGTCTTAGTTGTGAAGTGGAGGGCCCTTGATATGTCATCGAACATATTCTCCACTTCATCGTCTGAGTGTGTCGAGGTCGGTGCGTACACTTGCACCACCTTGAGGCTATACCTCTCGGTGAGCTTTACGATGAGGTACGCCACCCTATTCGACACACTGGACATCTCCACTACGTTGTCAGATAGGGACTTATTTACCAGAAACCCAACGCCACCTTGGGATTGTTGGTCTCCCTCGCGGAAGAACATTAGGTGGCCTGATTCGAGGGTTATGGTGTCCTCCCCCTCTCTTCGGACTTCACACAATCCTAATATGTGCCACCTAATCTTCCCAAGTTCCACTTCAAGTTGCGCCAGATGCGAGTCAAGCCGTAGCGTGCGTCCGTTGTACGTCGCCAGGGTCAGTCGGTTTTGGTGGCCTCCCGTAGCCCGGAGATTCTTCGCACCCCCTGCCCCACCGTTACCATGGTCGCCACCATGACCAGGAATAGCGGGGCCGCCGGGAACTGGGGGCCGTGGCCTTCTGTGCTTCTGCATAAGGGGGGATATGCCCATAATTGCCACGCTGGGCAGGCGGGTTGGCGATCGCAGTATGGGCCAGTTCTGCGGCCCGCACCAGGAGACGCTGCTGCCCATCTCCTGAGATCAAGTTTCCCTTAGTCGCCTCTTACGACACCCACGGGATGAAAGGGGGTAGTGCAATTCTAAGCCGGCACTACACGGCAGTTTTCTATACATTATGAGTGAAAAACTTAAGAAATTTTCACTTTCTTTAATTTTCACCTCGCTATTTTCAATTAAACTCCTAATAAGCTCGTCCGTACCGACTCTATTTTGCAAGTTATGTGTAGATTGTAAATGCACATTTGTGAATACTTTCATTCTCCAGTAAAACTAACCAAAGAAAAAACGAAGTACTTCCAATATTGCAACGAAAAGCAGAAAAAACCGACTTTTCCGTCGCTACGCTTAGTTTCCATTTCCCCAGCGTGTTGCGATTGTGCAGCCGCAAACTTTGTTTTCAATATCGTCACACTCCGATACCAACAGCTATAACCTTAGTATTTCTTATGCACTTTTGTTTTTATTTCTTATGTTTACACATTATCGGATAGTTGACCAAGCGAGTTTCAGCTCGGACAAAATTCTTTCGTATGTGCATTTTTCCCGCTTTCCGGTCGTATTCCTCAACCAAATCTCGGTTCGGGTGTGACTTAGTTCAATAGCTGCAAGGTTTTTTTTGCTCGATGTTTTTGGAATTTTCCAAAATGGCAAAAGTTGGCTTAGTTAGAGGACCTAACCGGTCTATGGCGCTAAGGACCGAGTGTTTGCTGTAATAAGACTCGCGAGAAGAGTAAGTAAAGAACTGAGGCTTTTCAGCAAAGCGATAGTGTTGTCATCCCTATAATGTATAACATGGAAAATCTTAATCATTCAAGCTACGTTTATTTTACCATTCCAAAACTTGTTTTGTTTGATTGTGCAACAAAGCAACCAAACAAACAAACAAATTTTCAATGCCTTCGCTCGGAGATTCCACGCTAGTATTGCACATGTCACATTATTTTGTTTTCAATACATTTCGTTGCAATATGTAGTCCTTATAAGCGTCTGCCAAGTTGCTTTGTTTTCTTTACGTATTCGCTGAGCCGTTCCTTTAATACAGAATTTCTGCATTTTGTGAAAACTATTTTTCATACAAGTTATCCTGAATACGGAGAAGGACATAAGGTATTGTTCCCGAGGTGCTAGATACTTTCAGAATTTGCGCTAGCATCAAACTTTTTACGTAGAACGGGGACAAAACGCGCTTATCTTTTATTCCCCCCGCGAGTTCGATTGTACAACCTCAAACTTTGTTTTCAATTTCATCGCTCTCACACAAGCCGATCCCACGCTTGTATTGCATTAGCCACGTTATTTATGGTCCTTTAATACATAATTTCTGCGTTCTGTAAATACAGAAGTATTTCAGCAGTCCGCTCGTGTGTCAACCCTATACAGTACAACGCGTACAACTAACTTTTCCGACGCCACGCTTATTTTTCCATTCCCGAGCGTGGAGGATTGTGCAGCCACAAACTTTGTTTTCAATTTCTTCGCACTAACGCCAGCCGACCCCACGCTAGTATTGCAAATGCCACGTTGTTCTTACATTTTCGTTTACTTGTGTTTTTTTTTTCAGTGATTCTAGTGAATAGTGACTTAGTCATTTGAAGAAAATTTAAATACAAATGTTATAAGAAAACTATTTGTAGAAGCAACATCTTTATTCTACAACAAACTTTTTCTTCAGTTATCTAAGATTTCAAAATATACGCAGTATATATCACTATCATTGAACCCCGGGCCTCAAGGCAACACAGCTAAGGATGCAACCGGGATGAAAGACAGAAACTCTATCATTTCGATTTGTACGCACCTAATACAAAAGAAGAGAGAGCAATAGAAAGAAGCATGTTAGGAGTAAGAGGTCAAGACAGACTCAGGAATTCTTTTATAAGATCTAAGACAAAACTTGATGTACTTTGTATAATAAGTACATCAAGTTAGCTAACAAGTGGCGATGGATTAGTCTTATGATGAAACAAACAAGAAAACTGGAGCAAAGATATCACAAATTGGTACCCCAGAGATGGTAAAAGGAGTAGGAAGACAACACACGAGATGGGAAGCGAAGGCCCAAATTGGAGGAGAGTTACATTGCAAGGGATTGGGACCGGTGGAAAATGTTAGAGGAGGCTTATGCCATGAGGAACACTGCGCTCAGATATTCTGTAAGAAGACACACACAGATAGAAATAACGAGTTCAGGATAAAAAGGCTATATAGATTGATAGAATATAAAATGTGATCTAAGTTTACACACCCACAATTTTTCAAAACAAACTAACTTATAAACTACACTACTTTAGGAGTTAGAAAACCAGTATTAGACTCCTTGAAAACTTCACTAAGACCCAGTCGACGCCGAGCTAAACTAAAAGTATCCGCACAGGTATCGCTGTATTTTCGTTTTAAGGCGAGATAAAACGTAAATAAGGAAGACTCGTGCGGCGATCTCGCCAAAGTTTAAAAAGCTGCGGGAAAAATTCTTCACTTTTGATACTTAGCTACTGTAATTTCGATTTCATTTAGCTCTTTTTTTGAGAAATGCAAATTGGGTAATGTTTGTAACTTTTTTTTACAAAAATGCAGAGCATTATCTAAGCCCTTTTCCCACTGACAACAAAGTATAGCCCACTCTTCTCACTCAGATCTCTTCATTATGAAAACACGGCTTTACTCACGTTTTATCACGTCGGATCCACCGACTAGTTTCGGTCTGTTACGACCTCTTCGTTTGTATTTGTAATTATCTTTATTTTTAAAGCTCTCGTCTTTGTTTTAAGGTGCGAGATAAACATTTGTTCAATTTTAAGTTATCTAAAGACAGGCTTCCGAAAGCAGCCTGATGTCATTTATTATTATTTGTTTGATGTTCCGAAGAAATAAATTTATAACTTTTATAGAATAGCTTTCAAAGGCGGCTTCGCTGGTGTAGTGAGAATTCACAGGGGATGTATTTTTTTACAATTCGAAGTTCCTTATTTATGAAATCCTACGTCACGAAATACAAAAACAGTTTAAGACAATCTAAGATGTCTTGAAAACTTTACTAAGATCCAATCCCGACGCCGATATAAACCAAAAGTATCCACAAAGGTATCGCTGAATTTTCGTTTTTAGGGACAAAGTAAAAAGTAAATAAGGAAAGACGAAGCGCAAAAATACAGTAAGACGATCTCGCCAAAGTTTAAAAAGCTGCGGGAAAAATACTTTACTTTTAATGCTTTTGGTGTTATATTTTAGATGTCATTTTCACTTACTGCCAGCTACTTTCTCAAAAAACATCTCCCTAAGATGAAGCTGGATTATAGGCGATTTTCGGATTCCCAGGTCAAAGTAATTTTTCTCTCGAAGTAAGATACCATATGTCCTTTATATCCCTAAAGTGTATGCATAATCCAACAATTCAGTAGTTAAAACTTAAGAACCATTTCTTAAACAAATATACATTTCATTTTGGCATTTATAAGCTAGCCAATAGATTATGTATCAACATAAAGTGATTTTGCATGCGACAATGAGGATGTGATGAATTTTTGTTAGAGGTAAGTGTCCCCCCCTCTATCTGCTAAACGTTTATAATGGATACGTGAAAAATTACAACAGAAGTCTATAAGTATATACTGTAGTTGAGTGGAAAACTATCAGAGCTGAGAATTTAGTACGAACTAAAAATTTATAGCAAAATTTTATACAATTTTCATTGGTAGATGTTTTTGGTCGATAAACTGAGAGGTGCGAGTGTGAACTCAAAGTTGTCATTCGCGACCTCGGAACCCTACACTAGGCGTGGCCCGACACGCACTTGGCCGGTTTTTTATAGATATAGTAATGAATTTGCGATACACATATATAAGAAACTTTCTATATATACAACTAACAAAACATAACAAAATATCAGCATCCTGTCGGAAAGGAATTCTCGCGTGCCAAGCCAATCCTTTGAGCGGAGCCATTCAATAAACGAGAATGAAAGGCTCAAACTTTATTATAATCCCTTCAATATTCTGAGACAATAAACTCTATCTTTACGACTATATTTAGATCCCGTTGTGGGGTTGGGCTCGAATATCCGCTTCGCTAAACGTTTGATTCTCAAAAGGTCACAAACAGAAATGTCTTATTTAGTAAGTATGTCTCATTGCTTAATTCGTTTAATATGCACTCACACTTCTTCTTGGCTAAAATGTTGTATTTTGGCCACTACAGTGTTCAGCTTTTAAAAAGAGACGATCGGCAAAATACAGGAGAGTAGAGTCTTCCTCGTCCGTTCCGAGTTCCGATTGCATTCTCAGTTGAAGTGCATGAGATTCTGAGGTTCAGTATTATATGTCAACATAATGGTTAACAATATTCATGCTGTAATCATTACCTGGGTGTCAATTTTTGAACCAATAGAATCGATCCACCACTCGTTGTTAAGCTTTCGCATGGTGAATCTTAATTGGCTCTATTTTTGAAATTTTAGTCGAATGGTTTTTCCGAATGGTCGCACGAGAGCACTCGGATTCGAAGACGTATACAATAAAATATGAAATTTGACTTGACTCCATATGATGATCATATGGAGTCAAGTCAAATTTCATACCCTTGGGACCTAATGGGCCCCTTTGGGTCCCATTAGGTCCTTATGATACTTATGGAACCCATTGGGATCTGATCCCAATGGGTTCCATAAGTATCATAAGGTTCCAATGGGTCCAATTAGGTCCCATCGGTCCCAAAGGGTCCCAAGTGTCCCAAGGGTACCCAAAGGGGCCCATTAGGTCCCAAGGGTCCCAAGGGTCTCATTGGGTCCCAAGGGGTCCCAAGGGGTCCCATTGGCTCCCATTGGTAGTACCATCCACCAAGCCAAGAACTACCAAAGGTACTAACTAATGTAAGAAAAATAAAATATATATTCTCACGGTTCAAAAATAAGTAAAAACAGGACCACTCGTTTATTTTATTCATATGTGAATACGAACCGAGTGCTGACGTCACAACGAGTGGCGGATCAATTCTACTAGTTCAAAAATTGAGCTCCTGGTCTTTTTTTAGTTTCCACTGCAAGAGCATGACTCTCTCGATACTACAAGTACCATATATTAGCCAGACTATTCAGAGGATTTGACCTACACTCTCCATGTTGGCTAGACGGGTTGGCGTAGTCTCTTTGATGTTTATAAGCTTTGTTTACCTTGTGTTTCCTAAGTCGCTTTCTACGAAATCCACGGGAGGACTTGCAGTAGCCCTATTCTACCGGGAACCATACGAGAACACGATATTGTAGAGTTACAAGTTATCCCTTTTGCAAATTGGACTTTTTGCGAAAAGGTATTCTGAGGTAATCCGAATTGAATACAGCGAAGGTCGATTGTATGAATAGAAATAGGATAGGAGCCCACCATAGGCATTGGCGAACGTTTCCGATCACGCAGACTGATAACGAGAACCCTGCGATGGTTTGCCCTAATTCGGCCAAGGGATTGGAAGACTAGTGTTGCCTCGATTTATATAAAATCGTATATGGCTCTGGTAGTACAGAGAGGGTCGTGCTCCTGCAGTGGAGATTCGAAAGACCTGATGATGATGATGATATAAAATCGGGATTGACCACGAGCCATGATAAATGTCAGTGACTCCGATGTTATCGGGGTGTTGACATATGATTAATAGACATTTTAATAACCCCATAAAAGTATCTGTCATATGTAAGGTCACTCTCTCAAATACCCCAAAGCGATACGGAATTTTTTGGATAAACAAAGATTTTCTTGACGATTTCAAATATACTGATCCGAGATCTATTAAAATTGTATATTTCATCTAATTACAAAAAGTGGTCATTTTCGAGTTGGACTCGCCCATCTAGTAGTCGTTAAAGGAACCACGTCAGAGGCCGAGAGGCGGTTCCGAAGAACTCTGACACCAGGGTGTGTATGGTCGACTGACCGTGTCACCTACACGAAATGATGATCACTAAGGGTTCCGTAGTAGCAAGCACAGATTAGCTAAACACCACTATAATTTTTCGCCAGCAATAATTACTATATTATTTATAGTGTTTATATTCACGACAAAGTTATATTTGCGGTTTATAAAAATGAACTATATCTTAAAATCTATTGATTTTATCTAGTTCAAACCTATTTTTGTTGAAAGTTTACATTGCTTATACATTGAGATCAACGGCATTATCTTTATTTACATTTTTCAATTTCTTATTTTAAAAGGTAATTTAGTAGTTAGGCTACCTACACACATTTTACCACTTGGAAAGTGTCTATCTTTCAAACGATTGACTTTGAGAAAAAAATATTCTAGGAATTTCAATGTCAAAAGACCTGTCTTTTTTGTATAAAAATCGTAAAGCGGTACACAGAATACAAGATTGCTATCAAGACTCTAGTCCTTATAGTTTTGAAATGTAGTGACTGTGACATAAGACAGACAGGCATGACGAATCTATAAGTGTTCCTTTTTCTTTTCAGCTACGGACCCCTATAAGTATTTTAAAATAACATTTGTATTAGCTTTTTCGACATGAGAGTATAAAAGTTCCAGCTGGGCTTTTAACATACTGAGTGGCGGGGACTCGCTCTAATATATTAAAATATTTATTTATATATCGTTACCCTTTTACCATCTTTGATGTTGATGAAATAACCACTTACCTGAAACAAATATAGGAAATGATTAAAAAATGTAAGAAAACAAGTAGGAATAAATTAACTATAGTCGTTATGAATTCACTTGGGCCAAATACAAAGAATTTTTAAGAAACATTTACCCTAGCTGAAAAATAGTTTTCTCTTAAATTTAAACATTCCGCCGGAATTCAAACGTCTGGCAACTCTATTCGACGCTTCAAAGTATTGCTGTTCCGACACGAGAGCGAAATAACGTCTATTTGTAGGCAATTTAAAAGATGTATTCACGTAAAAATTGGTTGTCCTCGTCTAATTGGACCGCTCTAGCAAAGCCCGAACGTCTGGCAACTCTATCCGACCCTTCAGAATATTATTTAGCTGTTTGTACATAAGACGAAGTACATCTCTTTTCACATCGTTAACAATATTATACCTTTACCGAATACCTTTTCTAATAATGAGATTATTTCAGCTAAAGTCGACCATACAAATTTTTTTTTATCCTAATCATTAAAAAAATATGAACACGTTCGTCTAATTGAGACATTCAAGCAAAGGATCGAACGTCTGGCAACTCTATCTAACCCTTCAGAGTTTTATCTGTCCGCATATTAGAGCGAAGTAATTATTAATTTAAGTTTATCTCTTTAAAACAAGACTATTTGAGACAAATACGAAATTCTAAAACGAAACATCCCAACTGTAGATTAAAACTGTGAAAAAAAGTTACCCTCGTCTAATTAGAACATTCCAGCAAAAGCCCGAACGTCTGGCAACTCTATCTGACCCTTCAGAGTTTTTTGTTAGCTGAGAGTGAAGTAATTATTAATTCAAGTTCATCTCTTAAAAACGAGACTATTTGAGACAAAGACTAAATTCTAAAAGAAAGATCCCAACTGTAGCTTAAAACTGTGAATCAAAGTTACCCATGTCTAATTAGAACATTCCAGTAAAAGCCTGAACGACTGGCAACTCTGTCTAACCCATCAGAGTTTTATCTGTTTGCGTATGAGAACGAAGTAATTATTGATTTAAATCAATCTCTTTAAAACGAGACTATTAGAGAAAAATACGAAATTCTAAAAAGAAACATCCCAACTGTAGATTAAAACTGTGAAAAAAAGTTACCTTCGTCTAATTAGATCATTCCAGCAAAAGCCCGAACGTCTGGCAACTATATCCGACCCTTCAAAGTATTAGCTATTCGAACATAAGAGCGAATTACATCTCTTTTTATTTCGCTCTCGTAATGAAAACCCTCATTACGCAGTCCACACGTACCCCAAATTATTTCTGCGTTAGTTCGGCTTTCTTTGGCTCAAGATGATTTATTCGGGTTAATATACCACTCCGTTATTGGAGGATTGGATCTTTTCACGTGTTGCCTTGAGATGAAGAAATATTAATAGCTATTCAGTCAAAAGATTAGGTAATTAATTAATTTTTAGTTAGGTTTATTTACGTCTAGGTAGTTTTACAGAGCAATTGTTATAAAGATTCTAATATACCTATTTTAAAAACTTTTACTTATCATTACTTTGTTAATATATTTTTATTACTTTTTTGTAAAGTGTGTTTGGAATTGATTTAATTATCGTTCTCGACGTCAATACGAACAACTTTTGTTCCGTAACGAAAACTGAAATCGGCAAGCACACTTCATAGTAGAGTATATAGACGTGTTTGGTTTGTATTAGTACATAGTATTTTGTGCCTCTGTGGTTCGAGTGTTAGTGTTCCATTTTTAATCAATCCGAGATGGGATTAAGTTATTTCACGAAAAAGAAAGCGATAATCTCGAAATACACCGACAAGATCCTATCCCTTGATGTGATACTGTTGAATGATCACATACATGACTATTCTGCTGTTCTGCTTGATGGTGTTTTCATTATACTTATAACGTTGTTGTATTGTTTCAACCCTTACCAAAAATAGATATGAAGTGAGCTCTTAAAATGAAGTATATTTTTAGTGAAGCGTGGTAAAGTGTTGAAATAAATCCTGAGACGTGTGGGTGTAAGATAAACGTGGGTACCGCAACTTTGCCGATCTTGGAGGATTACGATAAGATTGATCTAATAAATTAAATTTCTTTTGTGTGTAAATTGTTTTTTTTATATGAAAAATCATAGAAAAAGCAATTCTTAAGTGGTACTGCGCAGGACATATTAGCCGCATGCCTGACGAACTTTGGGCCAACCTGACCACATTTTGGATTCCACAAAATGGAAAACGGAAACGTAGAAAGTTCAGAAAGAGATCGAAAGACGACCTTCAATCCTATCGAAAATACTGGATTTCAAGAGCTTTCCAACGCAATAGTTGAAACGACGAAAGGGAGGCAGTGGGAGATCATAGACTAGAAATAAAAATAGCAAGTTCTGTGCACTTTGACTGTTCCTGAAAAATTAAATACTCTGATACGAAATATATAAATTTTTGACATGTGACTATAGCGAAAAAAAGGAATGTTTTATATGTGACTATAGAAGGATTTCTTTATATACTTGTACAAAACCGGGTTCGATAGAGATGCTAAGTCATCTGTCCGTCTATACAGGCTAATATTGTAAACTACTGAGGTGATTTTAATGGAGTTTACATAGGACGCTGCCTGTCTAGTAGTATATGAAAAATTGGCCTTATAATCTATTACTGCAATTAAATATAAATGAATGCTTTCAAAATATAATAGTGGCGCGGTAGCAAGCGGCACGTGTGCACGTGTATTAAAAAAGAGTATATGTGCATTATATGTTGACATGTAGTTGTAGACCCTGAAGCCAAAGAAACTTTGCGGCCTTTCGCGCAAACCGGGCTCTCAAGGGAAAACAATGGCAGAAAAACTCATTTTACCTATACTTTAAGGGCTTGACATCGGTTTTCCCCACATTTTCCCGGTTAAGCAGTTCTGGGAGTAGTAAGATATTCGATTTTAAAATACTGCGGACTACCTTAACAGTTAAAGGTCTACTAGATGGAAGACATTCTTAACTCGTCACATTGACTTAGAATCTAATCTAATTGTCGAGCTCCGTGGCGCAGCGGTCAACACGCTAGCCTGCGACACGGGGGTCCCGGGTTCGATCCCCGGTCAGGTCAGGATGGAAAAAGATCTTTTTCATATTGACCTGGGTCTTGGATGTTTATCTATATAAGTATATATTATAAAATATAGTATCGTTGAGTTAGTATCCTGCGACACAAGTTCACAACTTACTGTGGGGCTAGCTCAATTTGTGTGATATGTCCCTATATATTTATTTATTTATTTATTTATTTATTTGCATTCAAAATTGTATACCTAGTTTATTTTTTCGCGTGGCGGTAGGCGACACGCGTGCACAATGAAAAAGCAAAGGGCATAATATCCCTAAGTGCTTATGAGACATTTGGAATAAATAACCTTCTTTCTTAAAGGTCTACTAGCTACAATTTTTAAGTCAGTCACATTCGACTTAGAATCTATTCTATATGCATGGCCACGAGAAGCGTTCAAATTTTATAGACCCTTTGTCGCGCAGTGGCAAGCGGTGAAAGCCATTATGACCTTTGCTTATTATACATGTATTTTACCCGGTAAAATATTGATCGTTTTGGACCCTTTTAGAAGTGATTCAGCCCGTCGATTTTAACAATTTTTAATATGGGACCATGTGCTTTTAAGGGTTCCGTACAAAAATTGAAAAACGGTGCCCTTATAGGATCACTCGTGCATCTGTCTGTCCGTCCGTCCTTCTGTCACAGCCGATTTTCTCCGAATCTACTGAACCAAATTAGGTGAAATTTGGTAAGATGGTGTAATCCCATGACCCAAACACGGATGTGCAAAGTAAATAAACATCCCCCCCCCACCTGATCTCCGAAACTACTGGGCCGAAAATTTTGAAAAAATTACAAAATATAGTTCATTCCTTGCAGATTACAGGAAAAATAAAGTGGTAAACTCACTATAATAAGTTCATCTGGGGAAATAGTTCAATAAAACACCACTAGATAGCGCTAGTCAATTGAATAAAACATTTTTGCACATTGTGTGTGTGTTCACGAAGCATATTGTACGGAACCCTCAATGCGCGAGTTTGACCCACACTTGGCCGGTTTTTTTTTATTTACACACAAATTGACCGGGTGGATGAATATTTTCGTACGGCAATAAAAAAATTAGTTCCCAGCATTGGTCTCATAGGAAAAGTTGTTCAAATCGACTGACTGAATAACTTAAATAGTCCAAAACGATTTATATTTCACCGGGTATACGCCGATATGCAGACCCCGAAGCAAAGGGAAGTCTTCGCATCCCTTAACGAAAACCGTGTTCTCAAGGGACAACGATGGCAGGAAACCTCATTCTATTATGTACTTTAAGGGCTTGGATCCAGTTTTTTCCTGGTTGTGAAATATTAGATACGTGTAGGTACAGCCGGTACTGAGAATATCATAGCATTTGTTTCAAATATTCTAGTAGTCCTGTTTTACTTCAAGCAACAAACAAACGAAAAATTATCACAAAATAATAAAACGAAGAATCGAATACCACTAGATTTAATTTACACCAAAAACATAAACCAGTTAATTTTCAACCGACATAAAAAAGAGGAGGTTCCCGATTCGGTTGTATGTTTCAATGTTTGTATGATTTGAAAAAAATCTTTTTTTATTTAAAAGAATGAGAAGTATATCTTATACTTTCTACTTGGTCTCATTACAATTTCAAAAACGGTTCTGTACTTTTGTTATAGTCGGAAGTTATTACTTCTTTAACTATCTATGTTATTATACTAATTGTAACAAAAACTATAGTAACACAAATAAATATAGTTAATTTAAAATAAGCTCAACTCCTGGAAGCTAATAAAATAGACAAAGTGTAAAATGAAACCCGAATATGTCCTCAGTTTTTCAGTGAAGCGTCAAGCTAGGTCCTTTTAAATATGTCCATTTCCGAAAGCCCTTACTCTACGTATGCGCGCATATCTATGTAAGTAACATGTAGAATTAATCGCACTCGTGACGTGAGCCGGCTTGGCCGTCATCAGATTATCACATCACGCTCCGGAGTTTAATTTAAAATCCTTTAATTATTTTACGCTCGTCGCCTCCGCTATTGGACTACCAGTTGTCGGATAAACTTCATTTTATTTCTTCATTCACCTCTAATCAAATTGGGGACAACGGAAAAATATACTATTGCGCCGCTATCTGTTGATATTTAAAGAAAAGAAGGAAAATATTTTTTTTGGACCACACACAAAAGAAAAATACATTTAATTTAGAATTGTATTTTTTATCTATTTCTTACAGAGTGAGTAACCAAAAGGGGCCATTCAGCATAAGGCAGTGATGCAACTGACATCACGCCGCAGGTATTTCGTGATACCTCTTGAAAAGCTCTGTGTTATTTTACTATATTATTAATTCATTGTGTATTAAACTTGTTGTCCAGTTGTGCATAAAGTTCGCCTTATTTTTTTCCTTTTACCTCTCAATCCGCTTCGTAATTTACTTCCAACTGCCACTAAAGCTTGCTTGATGAGTCTCTTTTACTTCCTGTCTTTGACTACGTCGAAGCAAGCTATTTAGATCTCAGCTTTCTTCCGGATGGGACTATAAAATTGTTTTTGTACGTATAAGGAAACTTAGGTAAAACTACCCGAAGGTGGATACAATTCATTACATTTATACCGAAAAACCAATTACCTGATTTATTTTTATTTTTATTTTATTTTATTAAGTACACATACAGACAGTTTACAAAAGAGCATTCATATAAAAATTGTATATAAGGTAAAATCTAGTAAATGTCCAAAATTTGTGTACACAACATGATCAATTTAACAACATGAAGTGCTCAAAGAAAAGTAAATAGAAAATTATAAAAATCAAGTTAACAATGGTAATGACGAGAAGTTTGATACATCGGTTGTTATAGAAACATAAAATAATAAAATTAAAAACTCATACATTATGGAAATAATTTTAAAACAAAACTACGAAATTGTTTGTACTTAAGACCAAAAATATCTAGATCATCGAGCTTTGCATTATTATATGATCTGCACATGACACATAAAGGATTGTTGAAGGAGATGTTATTCCTGGCAGACAAAACAGAAAAAGTAGGAGGATTGCGTGTTCGGTAGTTAATATTAAAATTAATTTTCATCAAAAGGTCAGGGCAGTCAATTAAGGAATGTATTAACTTGTGAAGACAAAGAAGTTCATTTCTTTGTCGCCTTGTAACCAGAGAGGATATTCCAAAATAATGTAACTTAGCACTATAATTTTCCAACATGCGATTCAGTCCATATCTACGGCAAATAGCAGTTAAACTACGCCCCTGGACCCGTTCAATGTTATCCTGGTGAACTTTATAATAAGGTAACAGTTATATAACTGAAGCATATTCAATTATTGGGCGAACTATAGTTAAGTACTTTAGATTAGAAGGGTTTTTAAATTGTTTAGATATTCGGAGAAGAAATCCATTAAGTTGATTGCACTTGGCAATGATCTGATTGTAGTGAGAACGAAAAGAATCTACTGAACCAAATTAATTAAAATTTGGTAAGATAGTGAAAACCTATGACCCAAACACGGATGTGCAAAGTAAATATATTTTTTTGGTCAGTTTAGGGGGTCCAAATAGAAAATGTTAAAAAAAAAGTTTTGCAAATCTTACCGTGTTATATATCAAATGAAAGGGCTTGTTATGAGGATCTCAAAAATATTTTTTTTTTGTTCGGGAAAAATCAATACTTTTGATTTTATTCACGAAAGAAGGCAAAATTTGACCATTCCCCCCTCTGATCTCCGAAACTGTTATTTCCATGTGTCCAGCTTTCAACTTAATACTGAGGCATTAAAATCCATCATCACAGGTGCGTCATTTACTTACCAGTCTTTGTTAAAAGTAGGGAAATTTGCATGTATTATCACGGAAGAGAATAAAACGCAATCCCTAAATATTAAAAAGGCCTTACACTCTAAAAGTGGAATTGAAATCCTTTAATTGTTTCATAGCTCGTTACCTCGGCCCACTCATCGGAGTCAAGTTGAAGTACGTGCTTGATAGGCAGCGTCCAGAACCCAAGGTATGGGCGGTATTACATAATTTCCCTCCAATTTAATGGAGCCGTTCTTCTAGACCAATAAAAGAGACTGCTTACGTCATACAAAAATATAGGACCAAATAAAGTCTTGCTAAACGTAGTACAAGATAGCTGGCAAGTCAAGTATGCCGGCAGGCCGTAAAATTAAGCTGCCACTATGGGCTGTGGCGACAGCGCTGCAACCCAATCTATCACTGGATCGCTTAAAGTAATTTAATTTCGTAACAATGAGAAATATATTTTTAAATATAAGTAAACCGATTTTTTTTTTATCTTTGATTTATATTTCGTAAATACTGCTTTTATTTTATGATAACGTGTGGGATATGTCGCAGCCATCTGGTTGAATCTGCTATTTGATTGAATGACTAGCGCGTTCATTGAATGACCACGTTTAATTGAATTACTAAAGGACAACTCGTCAAGTCGATAAATGTAACTGTAACGTTCAACATCTTGACTGAATGAACGTCATTTAGCGAAGGCGTTGAATCTTAGCCGACTTTGTAATATTTGGAGATAACATGATTTCCAAAGCTTCATTTAATCTCATGTTATTGCAAATTTTTCTTAGTTTTTCAAGTAACCGGCGATGGCGTTATAATAGGTAAATCCATGATGTCATGCTATTTTATTACAAATAACGCACTTAAGTAAATTTTATCAAAAATAATATCAACACCGAGCCATCTGTGCGAGCTGTTTGACGCCATATTTGTTTTGGTGACTACTAGCACCGCAGTGGGAAAAAAATGAACTAATTTTTAATCACCTGACTGATTTTATGTCCGCTCTGTTCAAAGAGCTACGTTACAATCCGCTAACTAGTTGGACGTTGAGCGACGCTTGACAATCAACGTTCGGCCTAGTAATTCAATTAAACGTGGTCATTCAATGAACGCGCTAGTCATTCAATCAAATAGCAAATTCAACCAGATGACTGCGACAGATACACTTATTTCCATCATGTACTATACAGCGTAATTGTTTAAATAAATTCAAGCCAGATAAAATATCCGGCAGCTTGAACATCGGACAAAGACTTTGATGGCACGCACGTAGAGAGAATCGAGAAATATATTGACGAGTTAAGTGGCGCAATGGTAAACACGCCAGCCTACTATACGTAGGATCCCGGGTTCGATCCCCGGCCAAGTCATGATGGAAAACGATCTCAGATAGGTATTTATCTATTATTATACAAGTATATTTATGAAATACAGTATCGTTGAGTTAGTATCCCGCGCGATACAAATTCACAACTTACTGTGCGGCTTGCTCAATTTGTGTAATATGTCCCTTAAAATTTATTTACTATTTATATTTACATTTGGTAAGAAAATACCCAATATACCTATATTTTAACGATCGTCAACCATTAAAATGTTGGGTTAAGCTTACAAATCTGTTGAGTACCTTTTAAATCCGTTGATGGCCGCGACTCATTAATTCCCATTAAGAGCTTAATTTTATATCCAACAGTGGTTGGAATACACCAAAAGAAGGTGAAATAAAAACTCATCAGCGATTTTTATAGCAGTCTGTTAAAAATTATGCTTATTACATGTGTTAACATTTCATTGATTTATAGTAGAAATTGCCATAAGGCTGAATGTGTTTAGATGCTTTTATCAATATTTTTGTAAGTTGGCAATACAGCTTTTTTGACATTGACATTATTTTTCGGCGCGGAACGTAGACTCTATGCGTGGGGTCTATTAATTGTTTTTATTGGATTGATATTGATATACTTACTGTGACTAAGAATTATTTGTGAGCACGGTGATATAATTGTCCAAGTAATAAATAGCTGGCACTAATATGAATTGTTTTAACAATTCAGAAGCGCGAAAGTAACCACGTCCACTTTCGGCCAGTAGGTAGTAAGTTTTGCTTTTGATGTCTTGAAGAAATGTGGTAAGTTAAAACTCATTTGTTGTGGTGTAAGGTACTTAATTATTTCAAAGGACTTTAGAAGGTATGCATTGCATACGAGTGCCGACTGCATTTATATGCCGTTGGTTTCACACAAGATGCACCCATATTGCATTCCCTTGAATTAGCGTAGTAAAGTTTGTGCAGGAATTCCTTGCTGCGGGAATGTGTAATACCACATGCAGGAACAGTTTTACTTCTACTTAATGCACTGGTGTACAAGGCTAAGGATAGTATCAAAAGGCGATCTTGTGATCATTGTCTCTATTTAATTAAAACCTCCTTTGATAACAGATTAATCTTTAATTAACAGATCTAGGAAAATCATGATGATTTATTGTGCAATTGTTGTATAATGTGTATTTTATATTGTGTTATGAAGAAGTTGTTTAAACAAATGTGTAATATTGGTTTTTGTTTTGTAGCTCATCATGGATTGGCTCTGCTCTCTCTCATGTACCTATTACTCATCATTTTTTTAAAGATATTTTAGTTAGTACAGAATTTAAGTTTTAAATGTTGAAATGTTATAGAGTATTGCAAATAGATAAATACATCATATCTAAATAAATTTATGAAAGTTTATCCGGAGGGTAAATGTTAACATATATTCAGAGGGTTTATTAGTGAGTGTATCAGTATTAGAACAAGATGGCTAGTGGCAGTATCTTAGACTCATCGGTGACCCCAAGCGTTTTTCACCTAAAATAAACTCAGCTATGCATAGTAAAAGAATGTACCATTGAGTGGATGCAGTGTTGACACTAGTGAACAAAGGAGCACAAAACACTCCCATTATTCTAAGAGGAATAATTTGCTAAAAATGTTGATGCGCTAAATGTATGAAGTGACCATAATTTATAAAAAAGGAGGTTAAATAAAATCATTAATTTGCACATATCATATGAGTGATAATAGCAGCAGCCAATTTTATATAGGCTTATTAAGTTAAGACCACACTTAGCACCATATTAGTCGACCATCAATGAAGATTGCTCTTAGGTCTGTGGTAGCCGACCCCAGTCTGGTTGCTTTACCTAACTCAGCATAACATCCAAAACCGCTACAGCTACATAATGTTGTTCTAATAGTATGCTTTATTCAAGGGACTTAGTTATCATTGCTTTGCCATAACCATCAATGTCTTATTAAATAAAATCTGTAGTAATAGAGTCAGTGCGACTTGACGACTAAATGTAAGATTTCATAGGTATGGACATAAGAAAGTATCAGTAATGTCACAGCATGCACAGCACAACACAGAACCAGTTCTGCACTATTACAGACTATAAATATTTCTACAACAGCATATATAGTTATTAGCAGTCAGTGAATTGAACATATAGCTATTGTAGTGTAACATACATAATAAGTGGTACTTGCTAAAAGTTAGTGGTCACAAATGGGTGCATTAGTGATTGTGTGAAGCAGAAGCAGGATCCTGTCTGATGAATATCAACTGAAATCTACATTAACCACAAGCTCTTATGAACATTGTCAAGGAGTACATGGTTATACATGGTGATTTAACTTACATATAGGGGTTGAATAAATTTTAGCCATAGTTCTTAGTATTGAATACTAGGTATTAGATTAACTTTGCTTGAAGGTATATTATGGGCAAGACCCAAAGAGGAAATTGATTTCTAAGAAATGAGTAAATATCACATGAGTACTAAAAGTTAGAATCTAAATGCAGCATGTTATAAATATATTACTAATACATAACCAGCAGCCTTCCCCGGCTGCACCTGTGTATATGTTATACATAGAAACCTTCCTCATGAATCACCCTAGCTATTGGTGAAAACCACATGAAAAAGCATGCAGTAGTTTTGAGTTTATCGCAACAGACAGACATACGCAGTGGACGAATTTGTTTATAATAGGTAGTGCTAATTATGTATAATTATGCAATATAATACCTATGTGTGCTGCTCTTCTTTCCAAAAACATTTTTATAAAGAATTCGTAGAATGTACCAACTGATCCTCTGCGTAAAGCCGGTCGAGGGAATGGGCAAAAGCTTAGGAATCATGTCAATTGGCTAGCAATCAATAACTATTAAGAATCTAGTTTATCACTATTACACGGAAATTAACAGGAAAATGAAAGTCGATTACCAGCTACCAAAGACAATATAATACTAACGTAATAGACTGCCCACCTCATACAAATATATTGGACCAAATTAAGGTTGCAAAAAAACCGGCCAAGTGCGTGTCGGGCCACGCGCAGTATAGGGTTCCGTAGTTGCGAATGACAACTTTGAGTACACACTGTTTACACTCTCACCTCACAGTTTAACGACCAAAAACATCTAACAATAAAGATTGTATGAAATTTTACATTTTCCGGTACATTTTATAAGTTGGTTGCCTATAACTTTTTAGTTTGTACTTAGTACTTAGCTCTGATAGTTTTCCTTTCAATTTCAGTATATATACTACTGCTGTAATTTTTTTCACGTATCTATATATAACCGTTTAGGAGATAGAGGGGGGGGACACGTACCTCTAACAAAAATTTGCACTTTAAAACCAAATATTTCGGAAACGGATCCCTAAATCGAAAAATGGTGTTCTCAACCTCACAATATTTTTCAAAGACCTTTTTAACGATACCCCACAAGATGGGTAAGTAGAGAAAAAAAAAATGACTCCCCCACTTTACTTGTATGGGAGCTACCCAAAAAAAAATTTTTTTTCAAGATTTTTTTCTACGACTTTTTTGCCATGATTAATATACATACTCATACCAAATTACAGCTTTCTAGTACTTATGGTCTCTGAGTAAAACCGCGGACGGACAGACAGACAGACAGACAGACAGACAGACAGACAGACAGACATGGCGAAACTATAAGGGTTCCTAGTTTACTACGGAACCCTAAAAAGCAGGCAAATGTATGGCGCAAAAGAGTTGCTTGCTTTTCGATACTAGATGGCGGTAATCTGCGTTAGCCTTTAACTTACTAAATATACAGTCTCATTTTAAAATATTATGCCTAAAGTAATGTTTTGATTTTTAATCAGATATAGTTTGTGATTGTGAATCATGTTTTTATATTATCAATAATACGGTAAATACAATGTTGTGTAGTTTTGAGTGGCGCCATCTATGCGAGTCTCTGAGAACAAATTGTACGATTAAGGCGTTGAAACCACATGCCAGCTACAAACGAACGTTAAAACTTAAATACAATTTTATACCATTGTGCGATGTTCCAGCTACAATGTCTAGGGAATGGACGCTCGACCAAGGCTGATAAATTAAAATTAGTGCTTGATATGATAAACGAGGCGCATTTAAAATCTGGCGAAGTGTGTACTATCTTAACTTCTTTGACTTCATAAGTATCTTGTTTTTGAAGTTTGGCAGATTGAGTAAAGCACAGAACTATTACCGGGTAAAGCTAGGATTAAAAAAAAGAGATAGAAGCAATCGCGACAGCCCACCAATGTCCGTAAAGTTGACAATTTATCTATTTGGCTAGTTTCTTTTGACGTTTTGTTTACGGCTTTGCAGATTATTTAAAGGGTTCGGCGTGGAGAACAAGACCTTACCGCTCTAAAGAATGATTACTAACTAAATCGGTTTTAGCAAAACAGGTATACTGCGGATTATGAGACGGAACTACACATGTGCTGGGTGACCACACGTAGATGCAATTGCACAAATTAAATTACTTGGTAATATAAAGACTCCAGCGGTATTTTGCTAGAAACATTTTTATTCATATAAACTGGCAACAATCGCGGTTGTGACCTCATTAAAGACGAATCTGGGTCTACTTGGAGTCAAACTTAAGGTTGTAATTTTAAATCGTTCTCTAGTAAATGTTCACCAAATAAGCAAAGTTCACGTAGATTCTTTAGTCTTTGACTTTGAGGTACAGCATTATCATTCATTGGCTTTAGGGAGATATGAATGTTATTTATATAAATATAAGTAAATATATATTTATTCAAGGCAGATCTGTAAAACCTTAAGGTAGATAGTGGATGAATAAATAAAAATAGATGCCAAGTAATATTGAGGTTCTTGCTAAAGATGCACGATGTAAAATTAGTAGTGTCACAATGAGATATTTTGTTTGTATGACAGGCGATAAAAAAAGAGCATGAAATAAATTTATTTCCTACAATATAGAATATTGAGAAAATGTAAGCTTGTATCCCTTATGCTAATGCCAAAGCATAAGACTTCCATCTCAGTCTTTAAATATATTTTAGCCTGTTGGGAATACCTTTATGTTGTTTTAAATTGAAGACTTGATGTGATCTAAAAGAAAGATGGATATGAAAAAATATAGGTACCTACATATAAATTATAAAGGGTATGTAGTTACGATTGTTATAAATTAAACCTGGTTATGGGCACAAAGAATCTGGGTGAATGAAAGAAGTTAGTACTCATGCCACCTTTTAGTGGTCTATTCTATATAGAGTCGCACACAGCTGTATTCAACTACCACCACTATGAAATAAATAATGTTAAAGAATATTCTAAAAAGAAATATAAAATGCGTTTAAAGTTGAAAATGTGAAACCTTGGGTGAAACCGATAGAGTCTGATACTAGGAGCTCATCTGTAAGTGAGAAGAGTAAATATAAACCAGGTATATAAAGTAATAGGATAATAATTATTAAAAGGGTTTCAAATGTTTGGTAAATAAGACAGATAGCTATTCATTATTACTATACAAAATCCCCATTCTGTTATGAGAGAGCAAGACAAAAATGAGAAATGCTGAGGGAGGCCGTGACACCAAGAGGGTGTGAGCGGTGCCAGCCAAGTTGACGATGAGTTAGACGATGACACATGGAGAGTACGAGCAATGGCAGCCAAGTGGATATTGCTGAGTGAGGCCGAGACACCTGGAGGGTGTGAGCGGTGCCAGCCAAGTAGAGAATGCTGAGTGATGCCGAGACACTTGTTGAGTGTGAGTGGTGCCAACCAAGTTGAGATTGTTGGGTGAGGCCGAGACACTTGTTGGGTGTGAGCGGTAGAGCCCAGGGAAGTTGAGAATGCTGAGTGAGGCCGAGACACCTGGAGGGTGTGAGCGGTGCCAGCCAAGTTGAGAATGCTGAGTGAGGCCGAGACACTTGTTGGGTGTGAGCGGTGCCAGCCAAGTTAAGATGTAGGGTGAGGCCGAGACACTTATTGGGTGTGAGCGGTAGAGCCCAGGAAAGTTGGGAATGCTGGGTGAGGCCGAGACACTTGTTGGGTGTGAGCGGTGCCAGCCAAGTTGAGATTGCTGGGTGAGGCCGAGATACTTGTTGGGTGTGAGCGGTAGTGCCCAGCCAAATTTTGTAAGTACTTATATTATATTAGTCATTTGAGGCGTTGTGAACATTGTCATGGTCAAAGCTGTTCAGAGCAGACTGATAAAGATAATAACTTTACATAGCTAAATTGAGTATTGAAAGTAATTCAGTAAAGGAACTGTTGCGAGTATTTTGGGTCGCCGGATGGATCATATAAACCAACCTTAGAGGTTTCTTATAATAATCAATAACTAAATAGCAAGGTAGTAAAGTAGCAATAACTGAAAAACAAATGGTTTTCGTCATTTGGTTCTAGAGTGCCGTAATTGGTACTTAAATTATATTAGTCATATGAGTGTTGTGATCATCTTGATTGACCATCAACAACAGAGCTGTTTACAGCAGAGTCGTATAGATAATAACTTTACATAACAATTGTTCCTATTTATGTTTGCAGAAACGATGTCAGTTATAAAAGAAAAATAAGTAAGTAATACAGTAAAGAAGTGGTTGCGAGAATGTGGGGCGCCGGCTAGATCATGTAAACCAATCTTAGAGGTTCTTACAGTATTTAATAACTAAACGGCAAAATGCAAAAATTTAGTGTTCAAATGGTACATTTGGTTCTAGAATGCCGTATTGAAGTTAAGGGATTTCCGACATGGTGGATGATACAAATTGAATCGACTGTAGTGACTTTGACAATTTGAGCAATTCACCCTCGGATTTCAGATAGCGAAAATATAACAAGACCACAGAACTATAACTCAAGAACAAGACTATGCCAATAGGTTTCTGTGATGCAAACAGATAAAACAGATGCAAACGGTTTGATGTTGACATGCGTCAATCAAACAGCCTTGATTTCCAGAATGATTATCATTGATGTTATTGACTGCTGAATATTTCGTACCCAGAAGTGCAAGTTGTTCATTTATTCATTATTCCTGTAATACAATGCCTGTGGAAAAAAATAATAGCAGTTATATATGTGCGTTCCGTTGCGCTCGTTGCATGTGTGCGTAAAATAATGGCAGATATATATACGCTTAAAATATTTGTACCAATACAAATGAAAATGTTTCCATCATGTAGACGAGCTCCGTGGCGCAGATGTCGGCGCGCTTGCTTGCGACACGAATGGTCCCGGGTTCGATTCCCGGTCGATTAGGGATGAAAAGTGATCTTTGTCAAATTGACCTGGATCTTGGATCTTTATCTATATACGTATTTGTAATATAGTTGGTATCGTTGAGTTAGTATGACTTTCGAACTTACTTTGGGGCTAGCTCAGTCTAAGTGATTTGTCCGTATTTATTTATTTACAATGTTTCGAGCGTACTGAACTAGTTGCTCAATATTAAGCTCCATTTTAGGGTAAAAGTATGTACCGTAATAAAGTACGGCAGTAAGTAAGCAGTTTTGTGGCACCATTTGTTTTTGATACCTATGTATATTGACGGTTTATCCTTCTCCTCTGCCCAGGTTTTAATGTCAATTATGCTTAAAAGGTGTATAAAGAGGTCTTAGCGAGAGACAAGTAGCAGAAATAATTGTTTAATATTAGTCACCCTAAATAGTATGAAGTCAAGTCGACCGCATAGGTGAGGAGTGTTATAATGATAAAACCATAAGACTAATTTTTCTTTGTTTCTCCTTAGTATGGACTATGAATAGTCGCGATGATGCGATGTTGGTGCCATAGAATGGAGAGGGAGAGACAGATACTGCGATGACGAAATTGGAGGTCGGTACGGGACTTGTCAAGTGAGGACACCTTGAGCGTCAGTATGGCCGAGACTAGTTGAAGATAACAGTTTTTTGGAGAGTTATTTGTATTGTGTATATCTCAACTCTTAACAAGGCTACAGGCTAATACTTTATTGAACAAGCTAATTGTTAGTCTTTCATTAATATTCATTTATTTAAGTTTCTGGTTGTATCGTAAATTGTGACATTGAGTGCCATCTATGTGCATCTAAAGGAAAGAATTGTACAATTTAGGGGTTGGGACCACAAAAGTACCAATTTATTTTTTTATCATATATATTTTGGTGGTTTTAAGCTGTAGGTATACTGGGTAAGGATATAACATTTGCAATTTGATACTTAAAGTAGTCCAGGAAAATCAAACATTTGTAAAACAAAACAAAGCATCCCTTTTTATTTTGTCAATCATTATTTACCATTGGTCTTGAAGTTTTGACCTTATTCACTTGTTTCTTTTGTATAAGGAATGCAAATACCAGTACTATAATATGTATTAACGTAAAAGTATATAATTAAATGTATTGTAAATGTGATAAGCACAAGTGAGTATAAACTAAAAGATTGCAAACTAAAATTGAACTTCTTCAACCTGACAATTTGGTTTAATTTAAAAGCTTAGTAGAATAGTTTCAATTTGTATTGTTAACCTTCAACATATAATATTGCATAATTGTACATGTCATTGGTCAAAAAAGTTAATTAAAAAAATCACCACTTCTAGCTGTGTGTCTGGGACAGACACTTGTTCAGGATGGCCGACTGTTAACATTTCATTGATTTATAGTAGAAATTGCCATAAGGCTGAATGTGTTTAGATGCTTTTATCAATATTTTTGTAAGTTGGCAATACAGCTTTTTTGACATTGACATTATTTTTCGGCGCGGAACGTAGACTCTATGCGTGGGGTCTATTAATTGTTTTTATTGGATTGATATTGATATACTTACTGTGACTAAGAATTATTTGTGAGCACGGTGATATAATTGTCCAAGTAATAAATAGCTGGCACTAATATGAATTGTTTTAACACATGACTGCCTAGAAGGGTTATGTGTTTCGAGCGTATCTTGTATGTTTGTAAATTTATTATTACCTACCTTGTATCTTCGAATCGGCTGCAATTGCTAGGTTCGTATCAAAAACTCATTTGTCCTAAGATAGGTGTTTAAAAAAGGATCAGTTGGGACTTTTATTTTTTCAACGTGTTACTTTATTTTGTAAACTAATCGTGTTATTGTGTGGAAAAACAAAGGTTGTAGTTTAAAAAAACACAGGAACCGTTAACATTATAATCAATCTGTCGGAGTTTGTGGTGGGAAGTCAAGGGGTAAGCACAGTTGAAGTTTGCATTAGACATTTTTGCACATTGATTTTAGTGGACTTTATAATATGAAATTGGTGTAGTTTGGTGGTATAAATGCTCGTACTCATGAACAATTTGTGAAATAGTTAAAGTGGACTGATAAATGGACTCGTATAGATTTGCCGCCAGAAGCTCCCACGAGGCATCAAAGAACATACGCCATTTTTGATGCTACTTGGAAAAACTTTACCGTACAACACCGATACTAAGTATCTCATTATACTGGACATTGGCAGAGTCACTGAAATTTCGGTGGAAGCCATAATGTAAAACAGAAGAAGAAGAATCAATCTGTCAAAAAAGAATTAAAAATCATCTGACTCAAGTTTAATCTTTTACTAGCTGTTTCCCTGCGACTTTGTTCGCCTAAGTTATAGCCTATTTTACCCCCTGATAATGAAGCATCCGTTAGGTGAAAGCATTTTTAAATTGGTTTAATAGGTTTTCAGGTTATTTTATGTATTTGCAGATACAATCAATTAATTTTGTAAAAGGTTAAGCAATGTAGTGATGAAAGATTTATCTATTACTAACAAACACACAAACGTTTCCTCTTTAAAATATAAGTATAGATTCTAACCGGAAATGAAGACACCACTAATGTCTACAATAAAACATACAAGCATACTACAATATTATTGCAATGCTTCTAAATATTTATACAAGATAAGACAACCAGTTATTTTCTACGGATCCCTCAAGTTGTTATGACACTTATAAATAGTCTTCCATTTGGAACAATAGTTTCCCACGGAAGTATACTTCGGCTGCATTCTCAACTCGTGTCTTAAAATATTACTGCTATGTTCCCGAACATATTTTTCTTTCCGTGCGAGAATTCTGTTATTGCATCACATTATACATTCTTCATACTACTTGCGAGAAAATGTCTACGACTTTGAAACTATTTCGAATATTAATTAAAGCTCATATTAATTAAACGAGCTCCGTGGCGCAGCGGTCAACACGCCGGCCTGGGGCACGGATGGTCCCGGGTTCGATCCCCGGTCCGGTCAAGATGAAAAATGATCTTTTTCAGATTGACCTGGGTCTTGGATGTTTATCTCTATATGTATTTGTTATAAAATATAGTATCGTTGAGTTAGTATCCCATAACACAAGTCTTACTTAAGAACTTACTTTGGGGCTAGCTCAATCTGTGTGATTTGTCCGTATATATTTTTTATTTATTTTATTTAAAGATATATTTAGTTTTTTTTTTTATGTATGATAGTAGCCGTATGGTTCCCGGCAGAACAGTATAGGACCACTGAAAATCTTCCCGTTAATGTCGTAGAAGGCGACTTAAGAAACACAAACTAAATAAAGCTTATAAACATCAAAGAGTGTAGAGTGTAGGCCGAAACCCCTAACCTTTAGCTAATATATGTGATTGGCAGTACAGAGAGGGTCGTGCTCCTGCAGTGGAGACTAAAACGAGAGCTGATGATGATGTATGTTAATGGCCCACACTGATTATAGGTTTTTAAAGCTGCCTATTTTAATCCTCTGACTGCCTTGGTACATATATGCCTATGGTAGTACGGAGAGGGTCATGCTCCTTTAGTGGAGACTAAAAAAGACCTGATGATGATGATGTTAGTAGCCAACACTGATTATAGGTTTTTAAAGCTGCCTAAAGGCATCTGACATAGTTTAACGACTGCCATATCTAATGATCACAGCCGGGAATACCGGCTAAACGTGCTTTCCATAATCCGAACACGCTGATATTTTTATGCGGCTTGTGGTCACCCATCGCAGTGGGGGCCGTATCCACGGTTGCTTTACAAGCGTAAGCGGCATTGACCCATTGAGCTCCTCATAATTCGTTAAAATAACAATACAAACTTAAAAACCTAGAAAAGCTTTTAAAACTTTGCTCTAATGTTGTTTTATGTGAAATAAGCATAAACTCGCTACGTTGTCATTTCATTGAAACGAATGACTTGGTAAATTAGTTTAGTCTAACTTAAATTAATAGTCTTCTATTATACTCCTAGACTACGGTTTAATCTCTATTACCCATCTAAATAAAATTGCTGACGTGTAAAGCTTTTTTTACTTTACAAAAGGAAGAGAGGTTGGTTTATGAAATAAAGCTATAATTAAGAAAATATTAAAAAGAAACATAAATTAAAATTTAATATCTACATTAACGAGTGTATTAAGCATTTTAAATATTTATATGTCCGGTGTACGGACTGTGATATGCAAGGGTTCTAGCTAAATAATTTCTATAAAAATCCTAGACATAAGAAATAAACTGTGTGTTGAGTGATTTCTAACTCCTCCTTAGTCGTCGTTTAGAAACAGGCAATATTGCGACTTTATACAAATAACGAACAAATTGACCGCATCGTCTGCCGGCTGATGTTTACAAAAAAATCGTTATAATAGCGGCACTTAAAAATATTTTTTGCCTTTGTATGAAAAGTCTCATGAGCTGAAAAGTCGCATGATCAGCAAAATGCATCATTCCGCAATAACATTTTACAATTGTTTTCATTATACACCCAGGTAGTTTATTCTTGTATGAATAGACATGTTTATATTCTAACTTCCTCCTGAATTCGAAACAGCCAATACATCGATGTTATAGTAGCAAATAAATTAGCAAATTGACCGTAACGTTCGCTGGCCGCACCAACGGCCGCGTAGGTATGTACTCGTATCAACACAAATACGCTTTTAAAAAATAACAGCTTCATGCTGGTCTGGTAGTGAAGAAAAAAACGTAGAATGTACCAGCTGTTTCTCTTCCCGCGCAGATCGTAAAAGCCTATCGCCAATCCAAATACTGGTTGTAGTTAACATACATACATATTATCACGTCTGTATCCCTTTCGGGGTAGAGAGTCCAAAGTCATAAAACCCAAAGGCCACGTTTAGCATGTTAGTGGGCGTTAAGGTGGAAAGCGGAAAATAAAATAGTGATGTGTTGCTAACCGCATGGCCTATAACGTGATTTCATAGATTTTCGCCCAATCCCTTGACCGACTTTTACGGTGCGCGGGAAAAAAAGGAGTTGGTATATTCTATGTTTTTCCTTTTTGCCCAAACCAGCATGTAAGATGTAGATAACTATTTACATATAGTTTACGTTTAGTGCTAATAATTCTAAAACGCAACTCTAAATAAGAAATAAATTAATAATCTATCGACTATAAAATTGCAATGTACCCAGCAAATGAACCGCTCGAACGCCCACGTCACTCCACAAATAAAACGCTTAGAGTGGCGCTTAAAAAGCTTTGGAAAAAGCCATTGTCTGGAAAGTTACTCGCCTACCCGCCAATGTTGCGATATTATCCCTGGAATAAAAAAAAGACATTGACTTGACATTACGTTATCTAAAGATGATACAATTTGTAAGGCATTGAAGTTTTAGACTTTATCTCTTATTTATTTGAACACCCAATGTCTTTATAACTATATTTTCCGCAGTTGCAAATTGAAACAGCCACAGTTGATAAGAAAGCCTCTTTTTTTTATTTGTCAGGAAAGAGTTCACAATCTAGAGCCTGGAGAAACGTAAACGCGTACCTAAAGCGTGGTTGCCCAGTACGTATATAAGTATACTTTTGTGTAGGTAGGTGTATTCGTGCTATTTTATTTTTGTGTTTGCCTTCTTTTTCGTATCAAGTATATTCACGTGTTTTCAAAACTAGATGTATGTGTTTGTAGATAAATAATAAGATGATATGATGGTATTATACCTTATGTGGAGTCTTGCATTAGTTAGTACCTAACAAACCTCCGTGGTTTTCTTTTGTAATGCATAATATGTTTATATGTATATGTTTCCGTAAAAATAGTAATAAAATATAATAATATATTGAAATATATAAAATTTAAATAATACATCGAAAAATAAATATTTATGTGATAATTTATTCGAATGAAAAATCTAAATAATCTACAGTATCTTCGGTTAACTAAAAATTTATTGTTTAGCCTCGAAACTCGTGCATTCACAGCGAAAATAGTAGCAAATAATATCACCATCAACATACAAAATCTTTAGTTTTAAAAGCCATTGTGTTTAGTTACGTGAGCGCGTACCTGTCGATGGATAGCCGACAAAAATATCGGGAGAGCGCGGGTATTTCTGGACACGGGAGCCGTCACATCTAATGCACCGTGAGCGTGCCTGTCACAGAGCACGAAACGTCGTACGCGCCCTACTAGAGGCTACAGTAATAATAATACTGCGTGTCACCTTGCGCCCCGCTAGTAGGCGAAACTCGCATCATCAGCCTGTCAGTTCGTTTTAGAAGTTAGTTCGGTATTTCTGGACACTGGGAGCCGTCACATCTAATGCACCGTGAGCGTGTTGTCACAGTGCACAAAATGTCGCTCGCGCCCGAGAGACGAAAGTAATAATAATACCGCGTGTCAACACGCGCCCCTCGTCTAGTAGGCGAAAGTCACATGCTCGGCCTGTAGGTCGTTTTAGAAAAACATGAAAATACCCCAATATGCTGTGATGATATCAGTATCATCATCAGGTCTTTTTATGTGTCCACTAGAGGAGCACACACAACCCTCTCTGTACTACCAGACCTATATATTAGCCAGAGCAAACAGAGGATTTAGCTTACATTCTCCACGCTGGCCACACGAGTTGGGGAGGTCTTATTAATGTTTATTAGGTTTGTTTAGCTTGTGTTTCGCCCTACTAAAGACGAAAGTAATAATACCGCGTGTCAGCTTGCATCCGGCTAGTAGACGAAAGTCGCATACTCGGTCTGTCAGTTCGTGCTCAAAATAGGTAAAAATACCCATAAATGCTGTGATATGGTATAATTACAGTAAAAAGGGCCATAAACAAAACTGTAACTTAGTGGTGTAACTTAAATCACAAGTAGAAAACAGCAGATTTCAAGTTTCAAGATTTAAATTTTATTGCAAGACACAGGTTATAAAAGATGATACACACAGTTAAAAAAACCTACAAGTGACGCCCTGCATGGGCACAGCAAACATAGGGCAACTAGATTTTTGCATTTCTACAATTGAAACCTAAACCTCAATAAACGGTACCGCACCCTGACACTTGTTTCGTGTGAAACGTCTCTAGCAGCGCATGAGCAACAGTCACATTCCCTGCTCTGTGATTGCTATATTTTATCCTGGCTAAAAACGGCTTTGTGAAGCCGCGCATTTGTATGATGATTACCGAGGCAATTAGCAGCTTGCTACCTTGTTGCTGATGGTCTTTCGAATGTTCTTTTTTTTTTGTTTGGGTCAAACGATTGATCGTATTGATCTGATGTTAAATGATGACAGGAGCGGGACTTACTGTTTATTGAAATATCCGTCTACGTAGGTTTCTATAAGGGGCCTGTGGTATGGATATATAAAATTGTAAATAATATTAATTTAATATATTTTAAGAGTAGGATATAATATTAAACTACTTTTACCGTGGAAATATTTAAGACGAAATAAAGTTTCTTTCATTTACTTTTTTCCAACAAACTATTACAGAATGGAATATGCCGAAAAAATAATAACAATAAATCCCAACTAATATTATAAATGCGAAAGTGAGTTTGTTTGTTTGTTTGTTACGCTTTCACGCCGTATCTACTGGACCGATCATCATGAAATTTTGCATACACATAGGTTAGAGATAGAGTACCGAAAAGGACATAGGCTATAAATTACGCGGGCGAAGCCGCGGGTAACAGCTAGTTATTAATATTTCTTTTCATATTGCTTTAGTGGCAAAGTGAAATAAACATGGTTAACACAGCGAGTTCCCTCTTATACACATACTCGTACATATAGAATGATAATGTCTTCTTCAGTCTACCAACAGCTACGAAATGGGACTACCTTAACTCCCAATAAGAAGCTATCTTCGAAATCGTACTGTTTTAATCACATTTCAAAGCCGGCTTCGGAATGGAACTGCTTTTATTTTTTACTCCCGTTTTGAAGTCAGCTACGAAGTGGTCCGAAGAGAAGTCACGTGTTGTTGTCATTCTGTGCGTGAACCCTAACATCGCGTGACTAGAGCCATGGCAGCACAATGGGTAGACTTCAGTAACACAACACGTGGACTTCCTTTTATGACAGTTATATTTACACGCTCCTGCTGAAGATTATATAATGAGCAGCAGCAATCACGGCGACGTTAGCTCGACACGCAACCGTTATCAAAACGAACACATTAATTGCTTTTTTTTTCTTTAAAAAATAACAGTACCTATATACTGTTCAAAAAAGCTTCCGAAATCTATGGGTAAGAACATGAGCAAACATCTGCTAATAACAAGAGTTAAGGCTATTCTAATTAAAGGATTGTTAGTGCTGACTGAATATCTTTATTTATTTAAAAAACCGGTCAAGTGCATGTCGGGCCACGCGCAGTGTAGGGTTCCGTAGTTGCGAATGACAACTTTGAGTTCACACTATTCTCACTCGCACCTCACAGTTAAACGACCAAAAACATCTAACAATGAAAATTGTATTAAATTTTACATTTTCGAGTACATTTTGTAAGTTGGTTGCCTATAACTTTTTAGTTTGTACATAGTACTCAGCTTTAATAGTTTTCCTTTCAACTTCACTATATATGCTACTGTTGTATTTTTTTCACGTATCCATATACTTATAACCGTTTAGCAGATAGAGCGGGGGTCAGATACCTCTAACAAAAATTTGCACTTTAAAACCAAATATTTCGGGAACAGATCCCTAAATCGAAAAATGGTGTTCTAACCTCATATTATTTTTTAAAGACCTATTCAACAATACCCTACACGATGGGTTTGTATAGAAAAAAAAATTACTCCCTCTACTTATATGGGAGCTAGGCTAAAAAAAATTTTTTTCTAGATTTTTTACTACCTCTTTTTTGCCAAGATTAATTTACAAACCCATAGCTGTAATTTGGTACAGCTTTCTAGTACTTATAGTCTCTGAGTGAAACCGCGGACGGACAGACAGACAGACAGACATGGCGAAACTATAGGGGTTCCTAGTTTACTACGGAACCCTAAAAAGGAACAATAAGTATATAAATAAATAAATATATAGGGACATATCACACAAATTGAGCCAGCCCCACAGTAAGTTGTGAACTTGTGTCGCAGGATACTAACTCAACGATACTATATTTTATAATATATACTTATATAGATAAATATCCAAGACCCGGGTCAATATGAAAAAGATCTTTTTCCATCTTGACCTGACCGGGGATCGAACCCGGGACCCCCGTGTCGCAGGCTAGCGTGTTGACCGCTGCGCCACGGAGCTCGACAATTTTAATAAAACTTCCGAAATCAATGGGCAAGGGCAAACATCTGACCATAACAACGGTTGAGGCTATTTTAATTAAAGGATCATAAGTGTTGAACATCTTTATTACAACAATACTAAACAGGCCCCTGCAGGGTCATTCTAAACGCTAATTGTAGTGAGAACAATCACTAATGTATAGGCGATAATTTTTTAGACGCTGACTGAACATATTTATGCAGTTCGTGCACGGACCGACATGCGCCCGACAAGATCGTAAGTTTTTTCGACATCCTCGCTCAGACGTGTGAACTTGTCAGGAGATGGAAAAAATGACGACGTTGCATATGCACGCTGAATTTTGATAGACCTTCAATGCCTTAAACTTTAAGAATCATAGTGTAATACGAAATCAACTAACGAATCCATCAGGTCTTTTTAAATCTCCACTGCAGGAGCATAACCCTCTCTGTTCTGCCAGAGCCATATAATAGCCAGAGCAGTATGAAAAAAAAAAAAAAAAAAAAAATATATAGGGACATATCACACAAATTGAGCTAGCCCCACAGTAAGTTGTGAACTTGTGTCGCAGGATACTAACTCAACGATACTATATTTTATAATATATACTTATATAGATAAACATCCAAGACCCAGGTCAATATGAAAAAGAACTTTTTCCATCTTGACCTGACCGGGGATCGAACCCGGGACCCCCGTGTCGCAGGCTAGCGTGTTGACCGCTGCGCCACGGAGCTCGACTTGATTGATTTATGATGAGGATTTGACCTACACTGTCCAAGCTGGCCAGACGGGTAAGAAAAGTCTCTTTGATGTTTATTAGCTTGAAGTCGCCTTCTACGACATCCATGGGAAGACTTGGAGTGGTCCCATTCTACTCTGCCGGTAACCACACGACAGCGCACGAATCTACAAAAAGGTTAATTGATTCTTTCCCCATAATTTAAAAAAAACCGGCCAAGTGCGTGTCGGGCCACGCGCAGTATAGGGTTCCGTAGTTGCGAATGACAACTTTGAGTACACACTGTTTACACTCGCACCTCACAGTTTAACGACCAAAAACATCTAACAATAAAGATTGTATGAAATTTTACATTTTCCAGTACATTTTATAAGTTGGTTGCCTATAACTTTTTAGTTTGTACTTAGTACTTAGCTCTGATAGTTTTCCTTTCAACTTCAGTATATATACTACTGCTGTAATTTTTTTCACGTATCTATATATAACCGTTTAGGAGATAGAGAGGGGGGACACGTACCTCTAACAAAAATTTGCACTTTAAAACCAAATATTTCGGAAACGGATCCCTAAATCGAAAAATGGTGTTCTCAACCTCACAATATTTTTCAAAGACCTTTTTAACGATACCCCACAAGATGGGTAAGTAGAGAAAAAAAAATGACTCCCCCACTTTACTTGTATGGGAGCTACCCAAAAAAAAATTTTTTTTCAAGATTTTTTTCTACGACTTTTTTGCCATGATTAATATACATACTCATACCAAATTACAGCTTTCTAGTACTTATGGTCTCTGAGTAAAACCGCGGACGGACAGACAGACAGACAGACAGACAGACAGACAGACAGACAGACAGACAGACAGACAGACATGGCGAAACTATAAGGGTTCCTAGTTTACTACGGAACCCTAAAAAAGATTAATATATCCAATCAAGTTTTTGTCGATGACTTTGAAGAGAACGTGGCCGTGGTGTACGGTACGGGTGTTTTTCTGTCACTCACGCGATATCTTTCTTTTTGTGCATCGGCGCGAACGGTTGATGGACGCGCAAGCCAAACTCGAATGATTTATGTGCGGCCGACGAACCCGCGGACCGCGCCGTCAATAGTTAATTCTGCACGTTTCTATACCAGCTAGTGTACAATACGAGTATATTTATTACTATCGACCCAACCCGGCTTCAAAAGGGAAATTTTTCAAGTAAGCCGTATTTAGAATCGTTGACGGTTTTTGGAAGATTGTTAGCTCTTTGGAATTGCGCCAGCGTCAAGAACTTAAACTTCAAAACTGTGATCTTAATCTGAGCCCTTCAGAGAGTTAACTTTTACAATCAAACATTTATGTCCCTATAGTATTTGTCATTTTGTGATCCCTTTTCTGGGTTAGGCAACCCCATAATTATTAACAAGGACTTAGCAACGAACATTTTACCTATTTTTTCCGCTGACGTTTTTATGGAGTAACATCCATCGTAGTCGCAGCGAGACTCGCTGGGACAAAATAAGTGAAAGGTTCGCGCTAAGTCCTGTTAATATTAATAAAGTGTTTGAAGCGCGAAAATTTAAAAAATAATAACGGCATCTCCATCCAAAAGCAACGATCAAGCATCCGACATAATAACTCATAATTTCAAACGTTGAATGCAAATGAAGGAAATGCAAAAATCTATTTCTAATTGCTAATGATGATCGTGTTGTTGACACAAGGAAGCATGCAAGCCTCCCCCCCGATGGTTCCCATCTTGTCGCGATGGGGGGGCTCTAGTAGCCGCGGTCTCGCCACCCGCGGTGAAGCTTAGAGGAACCGGGCGGAAGGCGCTCGAGGAGGGTCTGAGCAACCCACCTCGCGCCTGACGTAGAGGAAGACAACCTCTTTAAAAAATTACCGGAGGAGGCCCTCACTTTGAGTGGCCTGGCTGTGGGTGAAGGGGGTGAACTCTCCCTACACCCACAGTCGTAGTAGGGGTCGCGGGGGAAGAGGAGTGCCGGTATTTCGGTGCGCCGCTCTTCCTGTCCTCCGCGACCAAGCGTGGCCGTGGCGCTTGGCGCGGCATCGGTGGGGCCGCAGGGGAAGAGGAGTGTCGGTATGGCGATGCGCCGCTCTCCCTATCCTCTGCGGCCGATTTGGAGATGGCCTTGATCAGTCTCTGCGCCGTGATCTGTGGTCCAAGGCGGCGGAGACTGATCAAGGCAAATGTGAGGGCCAGTTGGGTGGCGGAGGCGGGACTTCGTCACTTGACAGATGGCTCTCGAGTTGGAGGAGCGTGCTCGGGTGTCAGGCACATCCTCCGGGGGCGGGTTGTCGCGGCCAGGGGCCTATGAGCCCTTGACCGCGATAGCCCGCCCGTTGTAGGTGGCCGCTCCGATCCCTCTGCTGTCACTTTGTGACTGAGAGGGACTCGTGAGCGCGCCTTGGAGGGGTCGCTAAGCGCGACCGCCACGCCGGGGCTGTGGAGCGAGAGTAGCACACGCCCCTGGCACATAGCGGCCCAGTAGTGACACCGTGGAGTTTAGTGGCCACACCACATAACCGTGCGTGGCTTCCCGTAGCCCGCGCGGTATCCGAAGGGATTCTCCACGTTAAAAAAAAAAAAAAAAAAAAAAGGAAGCATGCAAGCCTGCGTTGCGTTTTATCTAAGTCTGTCACGCAAAAACGTCTCTCCCTTCGTAAATTATCTAGGGTGTTATGATTGTACTAAGAAGCTTAAAGAAAATGATACACCCACGATACACCTATAATTTCAGAAGTAGAATAGAAGTAAGAGAAATAAATTATCTAGGGTGTTATGATTGTACTAAGAAGCTTAAAGAAAATGATACACCCACGATACACCTATAATTTCAGAAGCAAATGAAGGAAATGCTTATTACTATTTCTATTGAACCTTTAGGGTTATGTTACATTATACTCCAGTATACTATATGCATGATACACCCATCATTTCAGAAGTTGAATGCAAATTATGAAGGAAATGTATAACACTATTTTTTGTTGCTAATGTTGATCATGATTTTGACACAAAAAAGCACGCAAGCTCGCGTATTACGTACTAACTAGCTAAAAATACAGTATCAACTAAAAGTGCTGTTCCGAAAATGATTGTGTCACACACATTTCTCATTTAATAGAAAATGCTTATTTTTCCTTTTTTTCAGCTACTAATTTAAAAATTCATTAGCCTGTTTGGCGTATTACTTACGTAGATCATATAGAAAAGTATTCAGATATTTGTACGAATCTTGGCACTCTGGTGTGGGTGTGATACGTTTAAAGTAATATAAGACAAACATATTTTCAAAGTCGAAAACAAAGTCGGTGTAAAAGTAGAGTAAAGAAAAATCAGCAAATGGTATTTCAAGAACACGTGTCTTTTTGCGAACAGAGTTGAAATAGACTCAATTTTACGAAATAGTAGCGAATTTGTCTTTAAATAAAGTCAAGATTATTCAAAGGCCGTGAGCCTTTGAATAATCTCTTTTTATTCCGTTTTTGTTTGCAAAGAGTTACCTACCCCGATAAAATTATTTGCCCATTCATGAACTTTGTTTGCCGCTCTAAGTTAATAACTCGAAACAGAAAATGTTTCTCGAAAATAAAATACCCCGAGGTTGTTTGTAAATTTTTAATTTTCTGCCCGTTAAGCAACATCGCTAGCAGTGTTTCTGTTTACTGAGAAAAAAAATATGTTGTTAAAGAACGAAATGGGGTTGTTACGGTCCAGAACCCATTCGAACTTTTAGGGTTCCATGGAAAAAAGAGCCAGCAACTTCATTATGTTTTTAAGAGCATGATGAGCTCAAGTTACTGTAACTCCAGATGATTAAAATAACAAAGTCCTTACTATCAGTTTATTCAATATACATAGGAACTTATCTTTTTAACCGTAATAAGTAGATGAGTGAGATTTACATAAAGTTCTTAATTAAATTGGTTTTTAATACCTAATCCGGTATGAAAATATTATATAAAATGTACCTAATTATTGAAGTTTTAATATGAAAGTCAATAATATTAAAACTTCAATAATCAGACCAAACCAAAACCGGATTGTAGCATTACAGCTAAGATGACTACCAGGATACGTACAGATGATAGACAGAGAGGAAGAGAGACAAAAAATGAATATAAGATAATATTTAATCAAAGGGACTTCCATTAAAAGTATCTATTTGTGCGTTTCAATGGACCTTCCGTGACTCACTCTTGTTTTTTTAAGTAGCGATTGAGATGTCGTGCGTTAAAGGGATAGTAGCCGTGAGTCCTGAATGCCGACAATAGGGGTGTGCCTCGGGCGTGGTTCATTATTGCGACTTGTCGGCCCGCTTAGGGTTACCGGTACCGGTGAGAAATAAAACTTTTTAACGCACAAATTAAACCGTCGTAGAGCAAAAAATCAATAATTCCCTGTTTTTCTACCCTTAGGTTGTTTTTTCTTTTTTTTTCGAAATATATATGGACAAACTTTGAGATCTGCCCTTTGCAATTAAAAAACTACTCTGTAAAAAGTTATGCGTGCTCCTACATACAAAAATATATACTTACGCGTCGACTTCATAAACATCACGCGGTTTTTTCTGCAGTTGAAAACGAAAGCTACAGCCCTACAAAAAACTATAACGTATGTCATTTACCTTTGTTCAGGCATTGAAAAGTTATAATAGAATAAACAATAAATACATACTTATACTTACATATATTTTCAAAACGTTTTCTTATGTTTTCGCGATTGTTACACATTTAAATAAAATTATTTTAATACGGTTTTTATCGCGTTTATTACATTATTTATACACCTAACGTTTCGAGCACTTTACAGTGTTCGTGGTCGCAGGTAGACTAGTAGTAGTAGTGCTCGAAACGTTAGGTGTATAAATAATGTAATAAACGCGATAAAAACCGTATTAAAATAATTTTATTTAAATATATTTTCAACTCTAAAGATACTTATGTTTCGGCAGTCTTGTCAAAAAAATAGTCTAAAGTAAAATTCTGAGTCATTGCAGCTATTTCAGTTTTTTCTTCCTCACCTTCTAACGTTCCAAATTATATTAATTTATTCTTTTAAATCATATTTTTATTCGTGCACTGGAATCCCCAGGACGACGCTTACGCTTCGCACAGCTCATTCGAGTGTTTGTTTTACTGAAAATAATTTAATTTTTTCGCCCCTTTCTCGAAAGAAATACCGAAATCTCAGGCTCACAACAATTAGAGAGATATGGTAACCCTAGGCCCGGTGGAATCCCTTTGTCCGCGCGAAACGTCCACCGGCGCTATTGACGAACAATCGCCTCGACAGCCCTCCATCAGCTAACTTTATGCTGTTGTGTGACTTCCGATACTGCCTAGCTTTCATTCTAGGCATGCATGGGATTATACAGGCCTGTGAAGTATAACTATTATGGAGATATATTCAGAATATAGACACTGTAACAAAAAATCTCAAAATCAGGGAAATAGAGAGATATGGTGCCCCTAGGTCCGGTGGAATCCTTTTGTCCGCGCGACACGTCCACCGGCGCTATTGACGAACAATCGTCTGGACAGCCTTCCATCAGCTAACTTTATGTTGTTCTGTGACTTCCGATACTGCCTAGGTTTCTAGGCATGCATAGGATTGTATAGGCCTGTGAAATATTACTATTAAGTATGGAGTTATATTCAGAACAAAGATAATGTTACAGAAAATTTGAGGCTCAGGACAAATAGAGATGGTGACCCTAGGCCCGGTGGAATCCCTTTGTCCGCGCGAAACGTCCACCGGCGCTATTGACGAACAATCGCCTCGACAGCCCTCCGTCAGCTAACTTTATGCTGTTGTGTGACTTCCGATACTGCCTAGCTTTCATTCTAGGCATGCATGGGATGGTACAGGCTTGCGCAATATTACTATTCATCATCATCATCATCAATAGCTGTTTTTTAATCTCCACCGCAGGAGCACGACCTTGTCTGTACTACAAGAGCATTAAAATTATTAGCCAGAGCAGTCAGAGGAATTGGGTAGACACTCCCCTTGCTGCCCAGACGGTTTCGAGACGCCTCTTTGATGTTTATAAGATTTGTTCAGCTTGTGTTTCCTAAGTCCATTCTACGACATCCACGGGAAGATTTAGAATGGTGCTATTCTGCTCTGCTGGGAACCACACTATACTATAATATTACTATTATGAAGTTATTTTAACAATATAGACACGAGTAGAGAAATGTTAAATTATGCAACATCTTGAAAGGGATCATCGAAGTTAAGGTATAAATAGAAAAGGAAAGCTAAGGAACAAAATAAAGGAGAAAGCAAAAAAAGCTTTGTATACTATGAGGAAATCACAGAAAGGCGGAATTCCAATTCTCTCCTCTAATCGGATGAAAAATACTAACGACAAGAATACAATTCTTAATTTACTGATGACTTATGACTTTAATAGCAACCGCTCATATCCTGGGACATATCTTACGTGTCACACTGTAAAACCAAATGTTCGTAGTTCGTAGCATTAAAAATAAATTTATTTTGACGGAGACATTTGTCTAGTCTATTCTAGATAAACTATGTCAGCCGCTGGCGTGAGGTTAAAGATAAAAATAATATAAAGTGGGATAGACAAAAAGAATAGAAAGTGTCTGTCTGACTAGAAGCTATTATTCGAAAAGAAAAAAGCGTAGATTGGGACAGCTGCTTCTCTTCTTGCGCCGTAGAATCCGATTGAGAGAATTGGCGAAAATAAAACCCATGACTATTTTGATTCCGTATTTCATTCGATTGAGAGAATTGGCGAAAATAAAACCCATGAGTATTTTGATTCCGTTTTTCAAATATATGCACCCACAACGCAAAACGAGGCCTTTGATTTTTATGGCCGAATGGCACCATGCCTACCCCGTTAGGAATAAAGACGTGATTATTATGCACTAGCAGCCCTACCCGGCTGCGCCCGGGCATGTATTATACCTGAAAACCTTCCTCGTGAATCACTCTATCTATTGGTGAAAACCGTATGAAAATCCGTGGAGTAGTTTTTGAGTTTATCGCGAACAGACAGACAGACAGACGCGGCGGAGGACTTTGTTTTATAATATGTAGTGATGTAGAAGCTATTTCAATGGAAATATAATCCGCATGCGGTAAAAGCAGAAAGCTGAAAAAAAAGTTTCTTTAGCATTCTTATGGCATCTGAAGGCATCTGGTGTAGTTTTACGACCGCCAGCTAATGATAATAGCAGGGACTAATAGCTTAATGACATAAAACCGGACTAGAATGGTACTATTAGGTACTGTTATAATGCGTGGAAGAGTGTGTGGGTTATGTTATGCGCTGTACTGTCTGAATTCCAACTTGAGAGGATAGACCCAAGCGACACTAAATACAAATCGTAGTCGTGGGACAAAAAGCAGCTAGTCTAAATACATTTTTTGCCAAACTACTGAACCGATTATAATGAAATTCAACTGGGACGGATTGGGAAATATAAGAAAAAAATACAAATCGGATCATAAATGACGATGTGAATGAAGAACATGCATAAAAAAGAGATTCCAACGAATTGTGAAAACTGGAATGAAACCGAAAAACTTAGGGATAGGCGACCACGCTTAAGAAAAGATGAGAAAAAGACGAGTTTCAATTCTTTAATTCTAGTGACTCTATATGAGCTGTAGATATCACAAGACTTACACAGCTAACTCACAATGATTCTAAGCGCAATAAACCCCAATAGGACATAAATACCAATTTCCGCCATTTTAAAAAAACATCATGATTGAATCGTCAAATAAATATGTAATAATCGAACCTGCCTACCAATTTCACGAGAATCAGTTGAGGAATGCGACCTATAGATGAGAACAGCTGGATAGTAATACAGAGGTTTATACGAAAGCATTTTTGCCAAAGCTGAGGCTTGCTCAAGCGCTTCGTGCTCGTTCAGTCGAAATTCTAGCCACGGTTGGAAGAGTTTGCCTTGTAGTGACACTACATTGGCTAAAGATAAAACCTGACATACACCACCAGACTGTAGTTTCTCCGGTTGAGTATGAAATATATAAATATATACGGAATATTTCTGATTTAATTTTTTATCCTACTACTCGGGACGAGAAAGATTGTTCATGTTCATTTATGGCTAGCAATTTTCCCGCGACTTCGTCTGCGTTAAATCTAGCCAATGTCATCCGCAGATAAATTAGCTTTCTATAGTAAAGAATTTTGGAAATCAGTCTAGTAATAGTTACAGAGCCTATTCAACGCAAACAAACAATCAAACCTTCCTCTTCATAATAGTAGGTACATGTATTTCCGTAAAAATTATGGCTAGGAATCAAGATTCAATCGTTTATTTAATATAATTTTCTTTCAACACTTATTAATTGTCATACTTGTTTACAATTTTCACAACAAAAAATTTCGTTGACGTTCATAATTTACTTAAGGCTAAGTTTAGTGTAAATGTCATAGGTCACACGTAGGTTGCCCTCTTGTCACGCTGCACGTATAGCCGTGGACGTGTAATCACGCGCGTCTGTCAACTTCAAAGCGAACCGATGTATTTCCCCGGAGGAAAGCGTTTCCAAGCCTCGTCCTTTGAAGATCAAATACATCTTAATTACAGTTCGTTTACAGCTGATTGACAAGAGAAGTGATGGGTGTCAGACGTTATCTAGTGATTACCAGCTATGTTATCGAGCACGTGGCAAGGGATGGTAAAAAACAATAATTATTTTCCTCTGCTCATGGAAAAATCACGTGGACGTTAGAGTTTATTATTACGATTTTAACATATTTTACAACCTTTTATTTAACTTTTAACTTATTTAACTTTTAGGTGATATTAATAAGCATGTTATGTATGATTATTAAATCAAAAAGCTAAATTAGAAACAAATCCTGACATTACATTGATATGAGTTGAAATAAGTAACATACGTATGTAAAATGCTATGCATTTTACATAATGAATTCCCTGATTAGAAATGCATATTAAACATAAATATTTTTTTGAAAAGACGTCTAACAACTGATATCATATCATATTACAATGTAACAAATGTTCTCCATCCATTTATTAAAACAAGTAACTTCCTTCCCAGTCGCCAGCATCATATCAGCTACCATAAAATAAATAATGTCAACATATTTTATTAGGCTGATAGAGGCTTGTACTTTAACTTAAGTGAAATATTAATCATTTGTCACCTGCTATCGGAGTCGCAAATAGAAATAGATGTCTCCATTTGGACACTGTGGCGCTGTCTGATAGCTGAGAATACATTTCATGAGGTATGATCACACACTCTCTGTGATATTTCGATCATCTGTAATTTAAGGCACAAACGCCGAATTTGATTGAATTAATTAATAAAAGCACTTAAACTTATAACTTTATGAGCTAGGTTTTTTTCAGATCGCAATTTGGTAAAACGCATACAGCACAATGATTATATTAGGCTGAAATAATTAAACGTCAGCGGAAACAAATAAATATAAGGTTCGTGCCAAGTCCTGTTTATTTAATAATTATCTGAAATAATTAAGTAGTTTCCCATCACCACCACTCTTTTTGCACTTAATTGTGGCGAAAAGGAACTTATCAAACTTATCAAAAATAATCGCGGTAAGTCCCGTAGTGAACATAATAGTGATTGTGACCGCGAAAGCTTAAAATCATATAGAAAAGGAACTTTTATATGTATGCATCATCACACATTTTTATTATTACCCCATATTTGACGCACCATAACTAATGATGCAATGGGGTAATGCTCAGGTGAGGGGAAGGATAGGTACTAACAATGATGTACGAGTATCTATAGTTTTTGCTGGTTAAAACAGTGCTTTAGTTAGTTGTTTTAATTTTATACCGATTGCACAGTCTGATATTGAGAACATCGCGATTATAACGCCTTGGGGCTCATTCGAATGGTGCTGTGTGCATTTTGGATTAAACAACGCAGCTCAGTCATTGAAGAAATACTTGCATATTTGTAAAATACATAATTATACAACTAAAAATTTGAAACACGCAAGCTGGTTCCCCAAATTCTTAGTCCCTACACATCTTTTACATGAACGTCACACAAAGTTAACCATTCATCCATAAACATGAGCCCAAACAAACTGCTAGAAGTTGTCAAGGACTAACAAATTTATCTAGCAGCAATAAATCTCAATATCAAAGGAAAACTACGACTCATCAACACGACACGAAAACTATAAATTAAATTCCCAAGTTTTTCGCCGCGTTGTCTGACAATGTAGCTTTTACAAAAATATAAGTTTGTTTAGGAAATACTCGTATAATAATTAGTACAAAGAATCCTAGCGGTGCTTAACTTTTAAAAGGCCCATGAATGAACTTCCTAATCAACAATATTAGACAAAAAATTAAAGCCAAAGGAAATTATCAAGATTTGATGACTGAGCTATTAGCATTGCAGTGTTCTCCATCATCAGACTAGCTCTATAGCATCATTATTATGTTTGATAATGAGGCACCGGTAAGTCTGTCAAATTTAACGTACTTTGATTATAGACAGACAGATGAAGGGACAGGTGAAACTAAATAAACTTTTCACCCTGCCGAGAAGGGTTATTTTGTAGTAATTAGCGCAAAACTTGTATTTAAAAAATATCTTTGGAGATTCTATACGAGGTAAAAACCTCCAAAGCGAATCTCCAAAGCGGTTGGATGGATGTCAATAGCTAAGTTATCGTTAGGTTCATTCCAATAACCAAAAGTGTTCATAGGTACGTGTTTAAGAAAACGGAAGTTAAGTTTTTAAGAGTCAAACGTAAAGCCGAAATCCCATACAAACGTAGTTTGGTTTTAGTTTTACAAAAGTTAAGCTAATCTCAACCAAATTTCGTACATACGACAGGATAAGGCATATTGATGTTTATAATCAAATTTCAATTTTAAAAACAATACCTATACAAAATTACAGCGAGTAGAAGTTTCGTATCGAACACTTCTACTCGCTGTCATTGTTTGTATGGGATTTCGGCTTTACGTGGGACTCTTAATTATTGGAATAAATACTACCTGTTTGGAGTTAGTAGAACTTATAACTATTTATGTTCGTAAGGATTATGAGAAAAGAAAAGATAATAGAAACAAAAACAGTATTACATATTTGTAACACAGCGCCTAGAGTATTAGACAGACAGATACATACATGCCCCAAGAAATTTAATAACCCGCATGCGATAGACGGATCGGTTCGCTATTAGACAGTTGTAGCAATAAAATATGAAATATATTTTTTATGGTAGCTTATAACTAAACAATTATCATCCAATATGTTTTTTGCATTAAAACAATTTATTAATATTTAATTTTTGGAATATTAATCTCAGTTTTTTTTATCTGTGGTCTACAAGTGGCGGCCATGATTAATCTTCGTATGACGTCATAACTCAATAAACAAAACGTCAAAGACAACGTGATCAACGTCAAGTGCTCGTCAAGTCGTTTGTTCTCAGGTACGGAGGCCGTGTTGCTCGAAGGTTCTCATACATATTTGTTCTATACAATGTTTTGAGCCTCCTTGGTTCTATATTTTGCTGAGAAAAAGTGGAGAAAATTGCTCTACTATTTCGATTTATGCTATAAAGAGAGTTTCACGAAATGGAGTCAGGCTACATTAAAGTGGATAGTGCAGCCCAGAGTCCATTCGTTTATGATCGCAAAAATATTTAAACAAACATACATACAGACAGCGGAATGCGACTTTGTTTTATGCTATTTATTAGTGATAGTGATTAGTGATGATTTTAAGAAGTTAGGTTAGGTGTAATTTATTTTTGTAAAATCGAACATATTGATTACTTCTAAATACTTACATCAAAGTGATCCGCACAAAAGAATATCACAGACTTATCAGATGGAAACTGTGGGTCTCGGCCTTGGCGTGGCAGGACTGGACTTATAAACATGTATAAACAATTTCTTGGGACATTTAACTGTCGTACTTCTAAGCATAGGCACCGCACACGTTTTGTAACTTGTCATTTTCACAATTCCAGTTAAATCTGTTTAATTTACACCTCAAAACAGTTAGAGCGCCGTATTAGCCGTGCTTTGTTTATTGAGTTGTGACGTCATAACATGGAAATGTCACGTGACACAGTGTTTGAGCGCGAATTTCGAACCAAAAGATAAAAAAATCATGATTTCTTATCAAATAAAGCTTTTTCGAAAAAAATATAATTGTAGGGGGGTTTAAAATAAGTCTATAGATATTATAAAATATATTTCAGAAAATTGTCAAGTAGCGAATTGGACAGCCTTTCCAATACATCTGCTACGGGAATATTAACTTACATCATCATCATCATCAGGTCTTTCTAGTCTCCACTGCAGGAGCACGACCCTCTCTGTACTACCAGAGCCATATACCTACTAGCCTGAGTAGTCACGAGGATTTGGCCTACACTCTCCACGCTGGCCGGACGGGTTGGAGAGGTCTCTTTGATGTTAATAAGCTTTGTTTAGCTTGTGTTTCCTTAGTCGCCTTTTACGACATCCACGAGATGACTTGGAGTGGTCCTATTCTACTCTGCCGGGAACCACACGGATTATATTAACTTACACAAACCAATAATCGATAATGTATAAACTAGACGTAAGGTCTAATAAAATTTACCAAAAGTAAACGAAATCTTTAAAAATTATTATAATTTCCGCAGAAACTCGGATCAACTGATTGCATAATTATTTTTGTCGTATTTAGTACTGGTTAAATTAACCTATATGCAAAGGTTCAAGCAGGTTGAAGATATGCATCTCATTATCTCAATACAATCGATGAGATGCATATATGTACGAGTATATTAATTTTTATCATCATTTGGTCTTTTTAGTCTCCACTGCAAGAGCACGATCCTCTCTGTACTACCAGAGCCATATATTTGTAGAGCAGAGCAGAGGATTTGGTCTACACTCTCTACGCTGGCCAGACGGGTTGGAGACGTCCTTTCCCGTTTGTAGGCTTTGTTTAGCTTGTGTTTCCTAAGACCTTCTACGAGATCTACGTGAAGATCTGAAGTGGTTATACTCTGCCGGAAATCACACGGCACCCGGAAACCACACGACTTTCACCACACAATTGATGATAATCGTCATCAATCTGACACATTTCGTTCCACTTGTTTTATTGGGAAGATAAAAGAGCAAAAGCAATAGCAAATCATTCCGTTCTTCGAACAAGGCCACCATCGTACGTAATGACACCCACAAAATGATACCGCCAATTGTCAGTCTCTCAAAATCTGAAAGGTGAGGACATCACGCTATAAACACTATAAAAATGAATAGTTATTACGCATCCCTACGTTCGAACGCGACGTATCCATAAAATTCCATCTTGTGAACATGGTTGGGACTACTTGGGACGACATTAGCCGTTTCCACAGAGGACGGAATGTCGTTTGAGCCTTACTAGAGACGAAATTATTAATAATACCGCGTATCACCCCGTGCCCGGCTAGTAGGCGAAAGTCGCACATGCTGGGCTTGGCAGATTGTGCTCAAAAGATAACGTATTACAGTAAAAAGGTTAATAAACAAAATTCTGGTTCGGAAAATAACAGATTTTTGCATTTCTCCAATTACCTTGAACCCAATACCTCAATAAACGGTACCGCCCCCTGACACGCTTGTCTCGTATGAAATTTAGGTATTGAAAAGGCGTCTCTAGAAACGCGCAAGTGGCAGTCCCACCCCACACACTACCTGCTCTTAGAACGCAACGTATCCATAAAATTCCATCCTGTAAACATGGTCGGGACATTAGCCGTTTCGAATGCACGATCAACACGGCGTTTCGCGTGGCAGCAACACATGTCATTATGCGTTCCGGAAGCCGCGCGCGTGACATCTCCTGTCTGAATGTACCCGCGACGTGACCTGCAGCCAAATGGCTGTGGGAGTGAGGAAGTGGACGTAGACTGAGTTGACACAGCCGAAATCCATCAGGATATCGAAAAGAATAAGTGATTATCTTGCAAGTCAATTTGGGAAATGGATATTATAGCGACAGAATATTCAGACAATATGGCAATGACACTTTTTATAACTGAGACACCAATTTTATAATTCCACTTAGACATTATCTTGATCTAAGAGTAGCTAGTTAATATTCAATAAGTAGTAAAGTTAAAATTCGTAAAGAAAAATCCCGCCAAAATAAAATGAAAAGTAAGAAATTCCTACATAGTAGTAGTCGTAGTATACAGATGTACACACATGCAAGGAGAACGCAAATGCAGGAAAATTTTGACACAAGTAAATTTCTATCAAGCTGCATGCACGAGATATCAATATACAACGCTTTCTAACTTCTATTCCGTTTTACATCAATTTTCTACACGGAATCTAGCAGAGTAATAATATCGGTATTTCTTGGATATCGATAGAGGCCTGAGGGGAAATAATCGTTGTACCAAACAATAGCATTCGCCGGAAGAAATATTACTTTCGCTCTATATATTTTTTAATAAACCACAGATAGTTATCGACCGACTGTTTACACGGTTAACACTTACAAAACAAAACAATAAAATTACAATCAGATTATCACAACAATAAAAAGCGACAGTTACCCCATAAAATTCGATAGTTCATAAGTGTATGGGGACATAAAAATCATTTCACTTCGCAGGGTTATAAACAACGGTGCCCGTCGTAAAAATGTGTACAACACCTTCCGATACTCGATCCATGGGATTTTTTGGGAATAAAATCGTCTATATGCGCAACCGTCACAAAAGGTTCCGTACAATTTTAATAACAAAATAGAACGTTAACGAATAATTATATTAGGACTACCTTTACAAAGACATATTATCAAGTCTTTATCCCTTGCGGGGTAGACAGAACCTGAGGTAATTAAAACCTTAGGCTCTGTCTACCACGCAAGAGATGAAGACATGATAATATAATGTAATGTATGTAAGCGTGAAATGTACCTACATAGAAATTCAGTCCCTTTTTATAATCGCCCGAAAGCCGGCAATAAGTAACTATACAATACAGATTCTCTGAAAAATTCAAGTGTCTGGTTCGCCCGTAGAAGGTCATCGGCCGGAGGTAACCGGGTCGCGTTGACAGCTTTTCAGTACGGAACCCTAAATCGAATTCAATTACAAAGTCGGTGCTCGTTAGTAGCGGATAACATAAATCTTGTGACTGCCGGCGTCACGTAATCGACGGCGATGCTGGTAATCATAGGCGATAAGTTCTCTATCATGCGATGGACCCGAAACATAGAGGAAGCTGGGAACTTCGCCTTTGGGCATAATTTTTCCTTATTATTTATATATTCTATTTTTATGTTCTCTTTTCTATTATTTTATGGCTTCCACTGAGATTTCGGTGATTCTGTCAATGTCCAAGTTATATGTAGAGAAACAAAGCATTGGTGTTTTACGGTATAGCAAACAAAGATGGAGTAGGTCGGTAGGTATAGGTAGGTATAGTAGGTAGTAGGTAGGTATTTATTATTTTATTTATTTCTCTATTCAACTCGTAAAGTACGATAAATGTGCCAATGTCAATTTAATGTACCGACATACATCTATTTTTTCACAACGAATAACTTTTAGGCTGACACATTTCTGTTATTTGTATACGACGTAGATCGAGGGCAGATAAACCTGACTCCCCCCCCCCCCCCCCACAATTTAAGGTCTGTTTGTAGGATATCATGTTTATCTGCCCCCGACTGTACAAAAATAATTGATATTATTTTGACATATTAGTCCATTTTCCATCGAAAAATATGATATTTTTAATTACAGCTTTTATTTGACCTTATGCCGGCTGTGACACACATCACATTGACGGACTATCAGTACGAGTATCAGTTGTTCGTATTTTATTGAATTGTTGAGTAGTTACAAATAATATATCTTTGGAACCATTAGAGTTCTAATTGTTGTAGAAGTGATTTATAAACGTTGAGTCTTAATGCAATAAATATTAATAGAGCAAATGGTTTTGATGTACCTTCTATTGATTTACGGACAATTAGCTGGTAGCGCTAATGACGATACATTGAGCCACTATTAGTGCGCCGCGCAATGGGACCTCGCGAACATTTATTTAAATACTCATAAACTGAATTTAAACGAACTTAAAAATTGTACTAATATCCCAACTAATATTATAAATGCAAAAGTGAGTTTGTTTGTTTGTTAAATACTGATTCGATCATCATGAAATTTTGCACATACGTTATATAACAAAAGGGTCACTCACGTGCTATTTGTCGGGATTGCCGACTATAGTTACGGACTCGTCAGGAGCCCATTTTCAAGGCGAGGCGGGACGCGCGGCGGTGGATCCCGAACTAACTTTTAAGGATATAATTGCACACACGTTCTCTGGACGGACAAGGACAAAGGCTACCTTTCATCCCGGAAAACAAACTGTTCCCGAGGAATCGACATTGACGCGAGCGGAGTCGCGGAAGAAAGCTACTTTCCTATAATTTCTTCAAAATTGAGCACTAGTCGGGATTTATCGCGAAACAACTTGCTACACGAGCACACATATATCTTTGATATCAACATCAACACATATATCTTTGGTTCTAATTGTTGTAGAAGTTTAGAATGATGCAATAAACATAAATAAGAAGAGCAGAGAGTTTGTGATTAGGTATATTGTATATGAATGATTAACGAGTAATTTAGTAAGGAGCGTTCATTCATCCAATTCATTTAGCCAATATTAAAAATAAATAGATTCTTCTTTGGATTTATATACGTCAAGACTTAATACAGTAAATATTAATAAAGAACTTAAATGGTTTCCATTATAGCTTTATTGATTTAGTGGTGTGCGTTCATCCGAACATTTAACCACTATTAAGAACAGATTGAATCCAATTAGTAGTTCAATCGGTGTAACTCGATCCAGGCATCATAAATACCATTAAGCATTTCTTATCTCCTCGCTACCAGCCTGACGCGTCTTCGCTTATCAATTATTGGTGTTTACGGACAACGCGATATTTTATTATATGTTTATGCTTTGTTTATGCATAGTGGGCGTTCGTCTTTGACCAAGGGCTTTAGCCCGAGGGATGTAGTAGTAAAGGGCGATCATGAAGACCATTAAACATTTCTTTTCCCCTCGCTACCACACAGACGCGTCTATTCGCTTATCAATTAGTGGTGTTTACTGTTTACGGACAACGCGACATTTTATTGTATATTTATGCTTCGTTTATGCATAGTAGGCGTTAGTTGTACATCAAGTTAAGCCCCCTGGCTTAACTTGGTGTAAGACTGACGCCTAACATAACTAGCCCACTGGCTAAGGCCCTCAACTTGGTTCACTTGGTACCCTTTACTACTACATCCCCCGCAGGTATAATGAAGTAGTAAAGGGCGGGGCACTGCATGTCACGTTATAGCATCAATTATCGCTTTCATTGCGGCTAAATCAATCAGTCTGTCACTCTATGATATTGACTCAGATTTGTCCGAAAGGTGGAAATAACACACACCACCGCCTGGCACACCTCTGGCCAAGCGCAGAGTTCGCTCAATCCGATCAGCTGACTCAATAACTGACTGTTAATTGTTTCGTTATTTATCTTGTTTCGTAGAATTACATGGTGCGCCAAACAAAAAACCACAAAGCGCCTAATCTCAAAATACGCCACCGGTAGGCGTAAATAATTGATGTTTCCTCGCTCATTGATAATGCTGTATCGAAGTAGCTGTTTTCCGATCGGCCGTGGGAAAGAAATGCGGCGTCAGCATGGTGTTCTGTGTGCGTGCCCATCGCATATGGAACCAAGAACTTAATTTTTAACTACCGACCGGTTCAACCTGTCATTATTCCCGATTACCGATGCTAATGGGAAAACGAAACCGAACGCAGGCTTGATTAACTTTATTGCATTGCCACACGACATGTTTATGGTAAACAGTGTTTAAACACACATCTCCTTGAACCCGAGATAGTGGTCGCTTAATTAGATTATTCTAATTATACAAGACCATGTGGATTATACAGGATTTCGATTAATATTCATGTGGATGCGACATTTGTACGCTAATGTTTGTTCAGCTATTTTGATTGTCCACTGATGAGGTGGATTCCTGGCACGTAACAAACAAGTTAAAACTGTTAATTAATGGATAGGAATTAACGATACTCGTAGGTTAAAAGTAATCTGCATGTAATATTTAATCAGTTCATAAATAACTTATATTAAAAACAGAACTATTGTCTCCAATAAGCCTGAAATTGTGCTGACAAATTGTTTATCGCGCCAGGCAGTGCTTATTATTCCCGCATGACAAGAACCTCGTAATAGCTGGTAAGGATAAGTTTAGGAAGTACCTTGACTTGGCTCAGGAGGTAACCACCAAGTGTGAGCATTAGACGGTCACTATCCGACAGTCGTATCTGCGAACGGTCTTATAGTGAAGAGTCTTCAACAATACTTCAAGAAGCTTTCGCTGAATGGCTGGATCAAGGGATAAATACAGAATTTCTTTCTTTGTCTTGCTCAGTCGATAGCTTGAACCCTATCCTGCTGCTTACGGCGTGCTTACTTAGGTTTTTATAATATTTTTATATTTTGTATCGTATTTCTGTTATACTAATGTTATAAAATACTAGATTTAGATAAAAAATAATAAAAAGAAAATTATAAATATATAGGAACAAATCAAAATCAACATAAAATTAAATTTTATACATTTTGTCTAGAAAGTTTATTACATTTGGAAAAAATATTGCCAAACGCTAATATTGAAGACTGCGAAAGACGTGGGCAACCGAGAAGTGGATATTCCATACTGACTGCTACCTTATACGTAGAGGTGCAATTGAAACCAATTCTTAATCGAACATTCTAAAGTGTACAATATTACTTGCGTTACTTTACCATTGGAATGGTACGCTGGCTATCCAATTAGTATGTGAATCAAACCGAAGAATGAATTAATCTTTAGCAATTTTTTGCAAAGTATTGTGTAAAGTAAATCAATCGACACTGTATCTCGCGCGCAAAGATGCAGAACAGCCACACTAGGTGAGGTTTGAAAACCTCAAAGCAAATAAGATAATCCTATAATATATATTGTAACTAGAGGCCCTAATTGAGCTAAATCTAGGGCAATGTACGAGCGATCCTTGTCCACTCATTTCGCTTCATCCTAACGTCATGATGGCCATCCAATTTGCATGTGAATCAAACCGTACTGGGTGTAATGATACGCAGCTACCACCCGCACTGCAGAATGAGTTATTATTCAACTAGTATGCAGTTCTACAGGAGAACGAATGAGTCATTTACTCGTGTTAACGTGGCTTTATTTCACTTACATTGTAAGAAGTCAGTGGCAGTTTAGTCTCTCGCGAACTGTGTTCATCGTTATCTCTTTTAGATCATTCTTTGGTGGTCTGGTATACTAAAAATGAGGAATGTAGCAAAATCATTTTGCGAAGTACAAATTTTTTTTTCTTAGGCGTGCGTTTAGTAAGCAGCCAGCTATTTATCTCAGGTTATCTTTGGCTTTGGTTATTTTTGCTTAATTATGTTTTTTTAGTAGTTTAATATCTCGATCTGTTTTATTCTCTATCTCTATAAATTAATTCGTTGGTAGTCTGTAAAAATAAAAAACCGGCCAAGTGTGAGTCAAACTCGCGCAATGAGGGTTCCGTACAATATGTTTCGTGAACACACACAATGTGCAAAAATGTTTTATTCAATTGACTAGCGCTATCTAGTGGTGTTTTAGTGAACTATTACCCTAGGTAAACTTATTATAGTGAGTTTACCACTTTATTTTCAACTAATGGAAATCTTATTATTTTTCCTGTAATCTTCAAGCAATAAACTATATATCGTAATTTTGCCTTCTTTCGTGAATAAAATCAAAAGTATTGACTTTTCCCGAACAAAGAAAATATTTTTGAGATCCTCATAACAAGCCCTTTCATTTGATATAAGTATAACACGGTAAGGTTTGCAAAACTTTTTTTTAACATTTTCTATTTGGACCCCCTAAACTGACGCTTATTTAAAAAAAAATATTTTTACTTTGCACATCCGTGTTTGGGTCATAGGTTTACACCATTTTACCAAATTTCATTTAATTTGGTTTAGTAGATTCGGAGAAAATCGACTGTGACAGACGGACGGACGGACAGGCAGACGCTCGAGTGATCCTATAAGGGTTCCGTTTTTCATTTTTTGTACGGAACACTATAAAAAAAGAGGCCAGTTTCCTTTTTTCAAAAGGATTCTGCTAACTTAGACGTTGTTTTAGTACAAAGTCCGACATTACTATGCCAATTCCACAAATAAGCTACTAAAATCGACGTGATCTACGGCTCCGTCCAACTGAAAAGTTTGGTATGACTTTATATCCTTGTGTTATAATTTTTTACGCTCAACAAATCCTCTCTTTATCTCACCTGTGCCTTTACCTGGAAGGCAACTTGCTCGAAAAAACACTGCATATCGTTACCCTCCTTTCGTTTTTGATGTTGACAAAAAAACCACTTACCTGAAACAAAGCAAACAGAAAATCATTAAAAACGTTTTTGGTACCAAGTAGGTAGGTAGGTAAATAACCCGTTATTTTTAAATGAAAATAAACTACGCTCAACTTATTCGAGTAGTTTAATTGCAAAAAACAATCATCTATGTTATTAAAAATTTCAATATCTTAATGAATAAAATCCATCAAAAGCCAATTCCCCACCCGGCGTCGTTCTTACGCGTAATTACCAAAGTACACATGAACAAAATTTCATTATTTGAGACTTCGGTGCGGGCCCGGTGATAATACGGCGATCAATCAGGCGTGCCATACGAAGTCCCCCAACGGTCCCCGCTGCCGGTCGGTACGCAAATGTCTTTTGTTTTCTGCCTTCGTAGGAGTCTGCTGCTATTCTAGTATTGTTGTTACAGAACAATTACTATGTAGATTATAAAGAAAAGTCTTTATAACCTACAAAGTAATTATTTCATCGTATCACAGTCTAACTACATGAACAAAATTTCATTATTTGAGAATTCGGTGCGAGCCCGGTGATAATACGGCGATCAATCAGGCGTACCGTACGAAGTTTCCCCAAAGGGCCCTGCTACCGGTCGGTATGCAAATGTCTTTTGTTTTTTGCCTTCGTTGGAATCTGTTACTATTCTAGCATTATTGTTAAAGAGCAATTAGTATGTATCTGTGATATGTAGTAAGTAATTATTTCATCAAGGGAAAAAACAACTGTTACTATTGTAGTATCCTTCTTGAGATCTGTTACAAACGTATTATTACTGTTACAAAGCGACTGTTACGAGGAGGAATGTTTGATATTGTTACCAGGAGCCCCATGGTCTAGTGGGCGTGATCATTATTAGCGCTTCCCCATGTTAAGCAACCCCGGGCGCAGTCTCCACTTGGATGGGTGACGGCAAGTGGCATAAAAATACTTCAAGCACTTTCGTGCTGCGGAAGGCACGTTAAGCCCGGCTACAAACCTGTTATTCAGATCTGATACAAACCTATCATTATTATTTTCTCTATAACAAGCTAAGTAAATACGTCGTCCCATCAGCAGTTCTACTCATGATCACCGAAATACATATGAATAAAATTTCATTATTTGTTAGTTCGGTGCGGGCCTAGTGATAATACAGCGATCAATCAGACGTGCCACACAAAATACAGCCCGCCCCGCCGGTTTTTTGCCTGTTTGTATAGAGATCAGTTACAAACCTAGTATTATTGTTACTTTTTCTTTAATCTGAAAAGTAAGTACTTACGTCCTTCTAACAAAAGACCTACTTGTATTTACCGAAGAACACATGAATAAAGTTTCATTATTTGTGAGAACTCACTTCAGTATGGGCCCGGTGATAATACGGCGATCAATCAGACGTGCCACACAAAATACAGCCCGCCCCGCCGGTCCCCTGTCGGAACGCAATTGTCTTTATTTGCTTTTTGCCTTCACGGAGATCTGTTACAATGTATTATTATTCCTTTTTAGGGTTCCGTAGTAAACAAGGAACCCTTATAGTTTCGCCATGTCTGTCTGTCTGTCTGTCTGTCCGTCCGCGGTTTTACGCAGAGACTATAAGTACTAGAAAGCTGTAATTTGGTATGGATATGTATATTAATCATGGCAAAAAAGTGGTAGAATAAAAACATGAAAAAAAATTTTTTTTAGGGTAGCTCCCATACAAGTAAATTGGGGGAGTAATTTTTTTTTCTCTATTTACCCATCGTGTGGGGTATCGTTAAATAGGTCTTTCAAAAATATTATGAGGTTGAGAACACCATTTTCCGATTTAGGGATCCGTTTCCGAAATATTTGGTTTTAAAGTGCGAATTTTTGTTAGAGGTAAGTGTCCCCCCCCTCTATCTGCTAAACGGTTATATATAGATACGTGAAAAAAATTACAGCAGTAGTATATATACTGAAGTTTAAAGGAAAACTATCAGAGCTGAGTACTAAGTACAAACTAAAAAGTTATAGGCAACCAACTTATAAACTGTAAAATTTCATACTATTTTCATTGTTAGATGTTTTTGGTCGCTAAACTGTAAGGTGCGAGTGTGAATAGTGTGAACTCAAAGTTGTCATTCGCAACTACGGAACCCTACACTGCGCGTGGCCCGACACGCACTTGGCCGGTTTTTTTTAAGATATAGGAAATATCACAGAAATTGAGCTAGCCCTACAGTAAGTTGTGAACTTGTGTCGTGGGATACTAACTCAACGATACTATATTTTTAATATATACTTATATAGATAAACAACCAAGACCCAGGCCAATCTGAAAAAGATCGCTTTCCATCTTGACCTGGCCGGGGATCGAACCCGGGACCTCCGTGTCGCAGGCTTCTATTTTACTTGTTATATTTGTCGCGTTATCTGCAGATTATTGAGATTGCTTGCGCTTGCTTGAGGCGTGCGTAACAAAATAGCCCGCCCGTACCACCGATTCCCTGCCTATACGTAAATGTCTTTCGTTAGTTTTAGCCATTACAGGGATTTTTCCTCCGTATTCATTTCTTTTTGACCTTACTAGTAGTGTAGCGAAAATTGAACCTCATGAATATATATTTTATAGTTTTATATGGCTTCATCTGGATATTGTTTTATAGATTGAATTTTAGAGAGAAAGTTAATATAAGCACATTTAAATGGTTTAGCTAGAGACAATTTCTATTGTTATCAGTTGTTTTATTATCTGTTACATAAGAAGCAACCCTACCGGAAGTGCCGGAAGCGCCCCGCTGGCGACACTCGTCTGATCGAGACATTCCGCCTGATTAATTGAAACCGATCGGGAGCGGACCAGAGGCTAACTTCAGAACGCTCAACGTGGGTCGTAAAGTTTTGAGCGGCTTGGAACGTCTGAAAATAGTGCTTCATCTGGATATTGTTTCATAGATTGAATTTTAAAAGAAAAGTTAATATAAATGTCATATAATTAATCTAGAGACGACTTCTATTATTATTATTAGTTAAGAGTCGCCTGGACGCGCATGTCTCCATACAAACGGAAAAAGGGAATTGTGGCAATATTTGATAATTTTGGAGTGAAATTAAGCATCCAATCAATGAATCTCATTATAATCTACGTACGTTCCTGTACAGCTTGGTTAAAATACCAATGGTTTGAGAATTACAAGCCTTTTCAAATTTGTATGGAAATCTTGAGAGGCGTATAATTCTCAAACTATTGATAATTTAACCAAACGGTATAGGAACTTACGTAGATTATAATGAGATTAATTGATTAGATGCTTAATTTCACTCCAAAATTATTAAATATTGCCACAATTCCCCATTTTCAGTTTGTATGGAGACATACGCGTCCAGGCGACTCTTAAGTATCTGTTACATAAGAGGGCAACCCTATCGGAAGTGCCGGAAGCGCCCCGCTGGCGACGCTCGCCTGATCGAGACATTCCGCCTGATTAATTGAAACCGATCGGGAGCGGACCAGAGGCTAACTTCGAAACGCTCAACTTGTGTCGTAAAGTTTTGAACGGCTTGGAACGTCTGCCAATAGCGCTAATATGCTTCATATAGAAATTGTTTTATATAGTGTGTTAAGTATTTATGTGTTTGTTTTTTCCTGTAACTGCAATTAACATAAAATATAAATTGCAAAGGGAAAAGTGAAAGCAAGTTTCAAATCGTAAAACTATTCGAAAACGTATATTAAATATAGGAAAAAGGCACACTATAAATTGTACTTTTAAGTTTGTAAAATATCTCAAAATTGAAAATCCCCAAGAACCCATTTCTTATTTATAATTGTTTGACAACCCTTTTAACCGCGCCGGGAATCGAACCCGTTGTCCCTCGTGTAGCAGGCGGGCGAAGTACCAACTACACCACGAAAGCCGTCGAAAACAATATAATTAAGTCTGTGTCTGTATTAGACATACATATACGCTAGTACAATTTCAAAACACTTCATACACACTTACAAACGATTGTTATACTTCGTTTAAACGTATGACAACCAGTGTAAAGCTTTACTGGACACTAGGGGTGGATTAGCCACCCCAAGTGTCCAGGAAAGCTCTACATTGGTGACAGAAATCCGATATTACGCCTGGCTTTCACTGATATTGACATGGTACAAATGTGTAGGTACGACAAATAAGATTTATCACTGTCCCACACAAATACAATAATTGATTTATATTGTCAACTCCATTATACGAAACCTAGATTCGAGAAAAGGGTCTCGAAGTGTCGACCTGCTGAAAATATAGGTTTGAGCGAATCGACACGACAAGAAGAAGAAGAAGCGGATACATTGGCCGGTTTACTACTGGCAAATTAAAAGCTTGAACTCATCCAACATCCAACTGAATTTTATCAAAAGACTATACCATATTAGTAAAAAAAAATTTTTACTTAGTGGAGATATGGTTATTTTCTATTTTTTTACCTTAGTGTTTTATAATTTCTATTTTTTTTACCATAACTTAATTGTTACACAAGACTGTTAAATCCTTTGATTGAAACCCCATTTTTTATTTCAATTCAAAGTCTGAGAGCCCTTCGTAATTCCCTTCTTCTTTCTTGGATTTTCGCAAACAAAACTGCGAAAATCTATATCTGGCCAAAACATTGGCCAGCTTTCAATTAAATTGTAAGCGTTCGTTTTATTACTTGACACAACATCCAAAAGAGCTGAAATACAAGACACACTATCCAATATTTTGTAACCTATTGTTTTACTCCAATGCAACGTTGACACCCCTGAGTCTCTCTTACTAGTGTCTGCCAAACTCTAACTTTGACACAAATCCAATATATCGATGCCTTTATCGTAAGCTTTTATCATTTACCCAACATCACACAGCTTTATTAGAAGAGTGCCCAATTCCATATTAAAATCCAATTGTTTTATTTCAATACTAGCCTCGCCCGCGGTTCCGCTCGCGGTTATGTCGAACCCGCGGGAACAGTACCTTTTCTCCGAGATTAAATCTTATGTCCTTCTCCGTTCTTTAGAAAAAAAATCATGATGATCGGTCTAGTAAAAGGGTTTTAAAGAGTTTATTTGGAATATTTAGCATTGTTGTTGGGAAATTAGGACTAGCAATTTTCCCGCGACTTCATCGGCGTTAATTATAGCCTATGTCATCTACAAATAAATTAGCTTTCTATAGGGGAAAGAATTTTGTAAATCGGTCCAGTAGTTTCGGAGCCTATTTATGCAAATAAATAAATATATATATATATGGACAAATCACACAGACTTGTGTTTTGGGATACTAACTCAACGATACTATATTTTATTACATATACTTATACATATATAATAGATAAACATCCAAGACCCAGGCAGGTCAATCTGAAAAAGATCATTTTCCATCTTGACCTGACCGGGGTCGAACCCGGGACCATCCGTGTCGCAGGCAGGTGTGTTGACCGCTGCGCCACGGAGCTCGTAAGTCGTAACCGAACAATCAAATCTTTTTTTTTTGTTCTTTATAATATTAGAATCAATAAAATGTTTAGCAACCCTTACCCTGTCAGTTGAGTTCTTTACTGCTGACACAAATCCAATAGTTCGGGCTTCGACTACTGTTGTCATGATACAACAATTTAATTTTATGCCTCCGTCACTCGCGGCTATATATTTGGGTACACCCCGAGGACTCCGGAAAAAGTCAATATCTGTTATTATACGGCCACAATACTCCATTTGGGCCACGAAATTACTTATTTTGTACGACTTCCAATATTACGACTTTCAATATCGTAGTATTTTGTTGGCTTTGGAATAAGTTATTATGTTTGTGCAACATGCCATTATTATACCGACACATACAGAGATACATAATTTATTAAATACCTTAACAGTCATCCCCATTACAAGATTCAATCGTTTAATTAATATAGGTTTCTTAAAACACTTTTTAGTTGTCATACTTGTGTACAATTTTAACAAAAAAAGTTTTTGTTGTCGTCAATAATTTACTTATGCCTAAGTTTTAGGCCGCTTCCAAAGCGGAGTGCAGAAGAAGCGACAACAAACTGCACAGCGCATTTTCTCCCAGAAATAAGTAATAAAGAGAAAGGAATTCGTCCGAATAGGTAAGTGAGAGAAAAGTTATGTGATTTTTTTCCTTGTTCAAATAAGATTCAAGCACAAGATAACACACAGTGTGATCGCTGAAAGTAGGCACTAAATTACCTAAAAGCTAATCAAAAGTCGCAAGTATATTTAATATCCAAAAACTTGACACTTAAGCCAGAAGAAGCGATAAATACCTATCGAAACATATATTTTATTTCCTTCACAAAACAATGTGTAAACCTAGTGTTAACACAAAGTGAAAAAAAATAAGGGAGCAATCAATTACCCGGAGGGTCAAAATATTCAGCAAAGCCCAGATGTATTAGAAGTCCGTATAATCCATACTGATAGATAGTTTAACAGCGGGTTCGGCAAACTTCATACATAATGAAAAGGCTGCTATAAAGGCGATTATGTACCAAAATCGGTTTACTTGATATTACACCTGTTCGCAGAATGACCTCAAAAGTAATTTCTGAAAAGGACATATTCTAAAAACAAAGATTTTTTTTTTAATATATATACATAGTGAAAAATAGTCTAAATGCATACTGCTTATTCTTAAAAACAAAAGTACTTTTTTCGTTAAACGTAATATCTAATCTACTCTACATCTAAACTACGTTCTACGAATAAACTGAACAAAAAGTAAGGTAAACATTTTAGTAGAAGAAAAATAATCCTTTATATTATTGGAACTTCTAGTCTATGAAAACTAAAATAACTTCCACCATCTTACCAAACTTTCATCAAAATACGGAAGCACTTTTTTTGTTTGATTGTTAGGTTAATATACTTGCGAATAACACCATTGTTTTGCATTTTGAGCACTGTACGTAAATATTACGCAGTGGAAACGCTTTTATTACTCAAATGATCAGTTATTCAACTACGAGATAATGGAGTATTTTTTTCTACAACAACGCTTACAGAGCCTTCAAGCCTTTTTCTGAAGTCTTTCAGAGAATATTTCTGAAGCAAGACGTTTTACGAAAAGGTCCAATGCCTAAACCCAAAAATCGCAGATTAGGAGGTGCCATTAAATAAACGCGTGTTGGCGAAGTTGATACATAGCCGTAATAAAACAAAAAGTGGTTTACATTGTACGGCGCGCGGACGAACAGTACAATAGACTCACTTAAGTACGGTCCGGCTTTCATGAAGGAACGATTCCCCGGACCTGTCGTAATAAGCATCCGTGGCAAACAAAGACGTTTCCGTTCCGTGCAGCCGGAAACATTACGCCAAATTATGTATTTTAAGTCGACGAAATTGTAAAAACGAACACTCTCCGGAAGAAATGGGAGAACATTTATGTGCGATACTTTATCTCATCATCATCCAAGGCACTACAGCAGCGAGAGGGCCTGGGCTTGGGCTTGGTCAAGTAAATTTGATACTATATCTATACTAATATAAAGAGGAAAGATTTGATTGTTTTTTTAGAATCGTTGAATAGGCTCCGAAAATACCGGACTGATTTTAAAAATTCTTTCAACTATAGAAAGTTAATTTATCTTCGGGTGTCATATGCTATAATTTACGCGGACGAAGTCGCAGGAAAATTGGTAGTAGGTGATAAATTCGTGCAAATATCCTAGTGATACTATTCAAGACTCCCTTTAGTTTTATTTTTGTCAAAAACCGAGATAATTTCATTATTTTTTTATCGATATGCCTATGTAGCTAGACACAATTTGTAGAGTTTGGGCCTCTATTTTAAATATTGTATTATTAACAAAATCTCAGTATAATTTTTAACCTTTAGGCTAAACTACAAAGCAAACCTATGATATTTTGCTATTTGAAAGCCCAAAAATATCATCAAATATCAGTTGTCTATTGAATTTAATTCTACATTTGTAAGAAGCGTTTAAATTGAACTGAACACAAACATCGAGGCGATTTGTTCTCGGCATCCGGAAGGTACAATTGGCCCCGACTAATTCCCCGAGGAGTTTTTATCACAGACCTAATTTCAGACACTCCCAGTCGGGCGTCCGTGTCTCCATTGTTCTTACGCGGGGGTCAGAGTGGCGACACTACTGACGCTTGCAAAGCACCGGCATTAGTCCAGGCGCAAAGAAGCTCGTTACCGTCTCCCTGGAGACCTTGCGGCTACCCTCATTTGTTACGTCACAACTTGCTGAATTTCCCACACGAACAAGGTCATTTTTAAACGTCACAAACCCAGTTTGGGTATGGATTACACGAATTAAAAGCTTTAGCACCAGTCCATAAAATAATAGACGAAACCAAAATTATACATAACATTAAATACAGGATTTTACAACTTCACCGGTAATTCTGAACTATTAAAAACATGACGAAAGCTGCAGCTTTTGCCGTATGTGAACGGTAACTGACCCGACCAGACCAAAGTATTTGAGACCTACATATTTGTAAAGAAAGCTCAAATTGAACTCTTGCCTTAGACATCGAGGCGGAATGTTCTCGGCATCCAGAAGATACTATTCGCTCCAACTAAATCCCCGAGAAGATTTTATCACAGATCTCATTTTAGGCACGTCACCATTGTTCTTACGTGCGAGGATCGGAGTGGCGAGACGATACTCCTATAGCGCTTAAAGTGAGGAAATTAGTCCGGACGCAAAAAGCTCGCTACTGATTCGTCGCACTGCGTTATTTAAACTTACCTTATAAATGCTAATCGAATTTCAGTTTGCTACACTATTGAAATAAACACAAACATCGATTTGTTCTCAGTATCCAGAAGGTACAATTGGCTTCGACTAATTCCCCGAGGAGGTTTTATCTCGGATCTCATTCCAGACACTCCCAGTCGAAGTCGCCATTGTTCTTACTGCAAGGGTCAGAGTGGTGACACTACTGACGCTCGCAAGACGAGGACATTAGTCCGGCCGGGAAGAAGCTCCTTACCGACTCCCCAGAGACATCGCGGCAGCTTCGATTAATTACGTAGCAACGCGTTTTTAGGTTATCGAACCTTAAAAATGCTTAACTAAAACGTTTTGCTATTTAACACAAGAACCTCGAAAATATCATCGAATTGCAGTTTGCTACACTATTGAAATGAACACAAACAGATAGGCGATTTGTTTTCGGTATCCAGAAGGTTACAATTGGCTTCGACTAATTCCCCGAGGAGTTTTTATCTCGGATCTCATTCCAGACACTCACAGTCGAAGCGCCCGTGTCGCCATTGTTTTCACTGCGAGGGTCAGACTGTCGACACTACTGACGCCCGCAAAACGAGAACATTAGTCCGGGCGGGAAGAAGCTCGTTACCCACTCCCCGGAGACTTCGCGGCAGCTTCCATTAATTATGTCGCAAGGCGTTATTTTAACGTACCTATTAGGGATCAACTAAAGGCATAGCCAATTAGAGACCGCGCCACTCGAAGGAATAACAAACAGGTTCTGTTATTTGGCTCTAAAACTCCAAACATATTATCGAATTTTAGTCTGCTACACTATTGAAATGAACACAAACATCTAGGCGATTTGTTCTAAGCATCTAGCAGGTACAATTGCTTTTGTTCTTACTGCGAGGGTCAGAGTGGTGACACTACTGACGCCCGCAAATCGAGGACATTAGTCCGGGCGGAAAGAAGCTCGTTACCGCCTCCCCGGAGACTTCACGGCAGCCTCCATTTATTACGTCGGAACTCGCTAACTTTCCACACCAAAAACGTCATATTTATCTGTCACAAACTCAGTTCGCGCGGGGATTAGAAAATAAAAAGCCATGGAAGTATTCTCAATGACGCGTGCCAAGAAGATGTAACTGCTTAACCACTTAACTCAAGGATATTGAAGAGTGATTACGTCGGGAATTATCTCAAATTTGAAATGATAAATTCATGGATTTTACTAGCAGCAGTCTTAGTTACCCACCTATTCTGTAAAAGCCTCACGCCTCTATGACTTCCCGTTTCAATCCTAATGGGCCTTTTACACGAGGCTAGTAGCCGAGCCAGTAGTCGGTTGGCTTGGTATAAATGGAAACATTAAGAGGGCCCTGGACGCGCATGTCTCCATACAAACGGAAATAAGAAATTGTGGGAATATTTGATAATTTTGGAGTAAAATTAAGCATTCAATCAATTAATCTCATTATAATCTTCGTACGTTCCTATACAGCTTGGTTAAAATAACAATGGTTTGAGAATTATAAGCCTCTTTAAATTTGTATGGAAATGTAGAGAGGCTTATGATTCTCAAACCATTGATATTTTTTCCAAGCTGTATAGCAACGTACGTAGATTATAATGAGATTAATTGACTGAATGCTTAATTTTACTCCAAAATTATCAAATATTGCCACAATTCCTTATTTCCGTTTGTATGTCGACATGCGCGTCCAGGACCCCCTTAAGCCGTCAATATCTAACCAACCAATAGGAATCACTGGCTGAAAAATTGGCTTCATGGCCTGGTTCATGTATGTACAAGCTTCATGTAAAATACCCTTTTAACGGAGAATCCTACTCATGGTATGATTTCAGGTACAAATTCGCTCTATACCGGACTTCCATGAACATACTTAAATACCTCGGCTGGTTATAGTATATTTGTCAAATTTTCCACAAGGATTACATCATTCCCATCTGTCCCTCAATTCGTGCTGGGCTTACAAAATAAACGTATTCGATTTACGAGTGTTCTCATTAGTGACGTCCCGTATAAATAAAGTCATTGAGAAAATAAAACTGGACAGAGGGATTCGGTGACGCGTGCCACTCAGCAGCCTGCGCTGGCACTTAAATCAACCAGAGCCCAACTGTTGCCATGGAAAAACAAACACGAAAGACCTACAGCACGTTATAGGGTTGTCAACTGCAATACTGTAAAGGATCATTTTTTAACAATTTCGCTTTTGCGTCTGCCGGTGTCTGTTTAAAATGGTGGCGATCGAGGAATTCACACTTCTAACCTTTCCGTCAATTTTAACTTGAGCCGGGGTCAGGTTAATCTGGTTGGAATCGAGAAGATGGTACAAATTTTTGATCCGTCCCGTGTAACTGGAGCTCTTACTTTTTTAAAAGGCAGTGTGAGTTTAGATGCTGTAATTTATCGAAAAGAACTTCGTTTCATTCGGGTGTCCCTTGACACCTCTCAAGTTTTTTTGTCCGAAATATAATTTATTTTTTACTTAACTAGCCTTAAAAGATGAAAGACTTGTGTTTGTTAATGGATAAATTACTAGACTAATTTCACCAATGAAAAGATTAACATTAATAAAATATACGGACAAATCACACAGATTGAGCTAGCCCCAAAGTTCTACTCACACTTCGGCGGAAACACTTCGGCGACCATAAACTGTTTCCCACATAAACATCATTTTACCGAACATTAAACTAACGAGAACCTCGCCAACCCTATTTGTTACGACGTTAGGGTGTCAGCGGCATATGCCGTCGGGGTCGGTAGCCAAGCAATTACCTACATCACTTCACACATCCCTGATATAAAACTTTTGGGGCAGTTTACGCTGGAACTCTAGCTACAAAGGCATCTTCACATCATTCCGAGTAACACTGGCTTTAATTTTTCGGGCAATGCAAGTATATTATAATATAATCTTTTGAGAAAAAAAAGGTAGTTACTGTATAAAGGGATATATCATCTTGGAAGCAGTCGGAAATACTTCGGCGACCATAAACTGTTTCCCACATAAGACATCATTTTACCGAACATTAAACTAACGAGAACCTTGCCACCCTATTTGTTACAACGTTAGGGTGTCAGCGGCATATGCCGTCGGGGACGGCCAGTCAAACAATTACCTACATCACTTCACACATCCCTGATATAAAACTTTTGGGGCAGTTTACGCTGCAACTCAAGTTATAAAGGCATCCTCACATCATTCCGAGTAACACCGCCTATAATTTTTTGGGCAAGGCAAGTATATAATAATCATTTGAAAAAAAAATGCTTGTCACTAAAGCCGCAAGAAGTCTATCATCCATTTGGATGATAGACTTCTTGCGGCTGAAATGATGATGATGACATCATCATTTCAGCCGCAAGAAGTCTACTGCTGGACATAGGCCTCCCCCAAGGATTTCCAATATGACCGGTTGGAAGCGGCCTGCATCCTGCGCCTTCCTGCGACCCTTATCAGGTCGTCCGACCACCTGGGTGGGTGTTTCCATTTCCATAGAAGGGGTTTTGCCATACTCACCACGCTTGGCAGACGGGTTGGTGGGCCCAGTTTATTTGGCTTATCTCGATTCCGAAGCGAAGCGAAGGAGGGGTAGGAGTTTATTGGACTGGGGGGCGGTATAGAGGGAGATGAGATGCTACTTGCTCGGAAGAATTGGGGATAAGAAAGTAGCTCGGGAAGGCCGGGCGCGCGTACCCGATGCCATGCATGCAACCACCGGATAGGCAGTTGAGTATGACACCCCTGACCATAAACTGTTTGCCTAATAAGACATCATTTTACTGAATATTAAACTAACGAGAATCTTGCTAACCCTATTTGTTACGACGTTAGGGTGTCAGCGGCATATGCCGTCGGGGTTGGCCAACCAAACAATTACCTACATCACTTCACACATCCCTGATATAACTTTTGGGGCAGTTTACGCTGCAACTCTAGCTATAAACTGTAAGAGCCCACAGTAACTATAACATTATTTTAAGGGGTCAACCTAAATAGTGCTTTGCCAGTGATAAATATATACGGACAAATCACACAGATTGAGCTGGCCCCAAAGTAAGTTCGAGACTTGTGTTATGGGATACTAACTCAACGATACTATATTTTATTACAAATACATATATAGATTAACAACTGAGACCCAGGTTCATCTGAAAAAATATTATTTTTTATGTTGACATGACCGGGGATCGAACCCGTTACCACATGTATCGCAGGCTGGCGTGTTGACCACAGCGCCTCGGGGATCGTCAAATCAGGTCTATTAGTTGTTGTCATATGCATAAGGTGTACATTTTATTTGTATGTTTACGCCGACGAAGAGGAAAAGGCATCAATTGAAATAACACCCATTAATACTATTAATGGGTGTTGATGGCAACACCGCGAAACCATCGACAACAGCGGGCCGCGCGGGCACCCCGGCGCCCGCCCTCCAACAAACAGCTGACACTTCTCAAATCGCGCTCCGAGCGATAGCCGCGTCGATTCACTGTCAGGCGACGAAATTGTAGATATTTTTCCTATTTAATATACACATACAGTCCTCTAATCGAATCGAAGTTTCCTTTACTCTCACGGATAGGGATTCCTGGTATCTCCAGCATACGAGCACCTACCGAAACAATGGGTGATTTAATAGTTTATTTTTCGGGAAAATTCGATTCACTAATATACAAGCTAAACAAATCTAATCTGGCCAGCGTGGAGAGTGGAGGCCAAAGCCTCTCACTGATCTGGTAGTACAGAGGGTCATGCTCCTGCAGAGGAGATTGAAAAAGATCTGATGATGATGATACGCTTTATTGTTAAACTTTTGGTGCAGTGTTAAACTATTCATTTCAAATTATACTTCCACTACGCTGTAAAAGTACTCATAACTGCGTATATTGGACCCAAATTATACTTTTGTTTAAATAGGTGTCTACCATTAATAATAAAAACATACTGCCACAATAGAACACTCGAATAAAGGAGATACGGATTTTTTTTAATCTATATACGTCTGCCTACCATTTGAAGTCATAACAAACTGTCAATGATCAAGTGTAAACATTAGTAACATAGTTCAGCCGACAATAACACACTACGAGTGTTTACGTTATCTTTCTAAAGCATGAAGATTGATTACATACACGTGCTGAAGTATGCAAACGAATACGAGTAGCAAGATCACAGAATATTAATAGATGGGATACTTCAAACAACGTGTGTGATACTTCAAACGATGCGCGCCTAATCACTGCTCGGGATAATAATTTTGAGAAAAAAGAAACGGTTCCAGTCAATTGCATTTGTCCAATTTTTCTTATAAAAAAAACTTATATTTATTTAGAAAATTACTTAAATATAAAAATAATGCTGCGGGAATGGGGGAAAATACGAGACGAGAGGTCAACTTAAGGGATAGTTACTTGGTACATATTAACAAGTAGCTATCCCTAACGGGGTAGGCTGCCCAAAATGCCATAAGAATTACGGACTCCAAAACATGCGTAGAGTTAGTAGTAGACTGCAACGAGATATACCAATTGAGGTTACTGTATATGTTTTAATAAAGAAGATGTCGACACGTAAGCGCCCACCACCAATTGTTGTCATTAGATGAAACTAGACTCAACGATTCAACACATTTTTTATTAAGCTTTTAAGTTTAGTTCTATTAAGGTATATGTCGTTTTATTTACAATAGAGAGTATCCAAACAAACAATCTGAAGCCAATAAGACATGTTATACCCGCTCTAATTTATCGAAGCAATTAAATTTAACAGCGACACGACAGGGCAAGCGACATGCTAAGCGCCCCGCACCAGTTGTTACCATTAGATAACATTCAATGAACCGAGTCAAAACTGTTTAACATGTGTGACAACATATGAACATAATTACATTTAATATGTACATTTTCTATTTAGCTCTTAAGTTTAGCTCTATTAAGATGTATGTTGTTTTATGTACAACATTTTTTTTACAAACAAACAATTTGAATCCAATAATACATGTAATACACGCTCTAATGTATCGATCGAGGCAATCAAATTTAACAGCGACACTCTAAGCGCTCATTCCAGTTGTTACCATAAGACAACATCCAATGAACCGAGTCAAAACTGTTTAACACGTGTGACAATCTGACAACATATGAACTTAATTACATTTACCGACTGTGGTAACATTTAGAGGTATATATTTTGTTATGTAGAGGGAAATGAACCACTTTTGGTGGATTATATGTACATTTTCTGTTTAGCTTTTAAGTTTGGTTTTATAAAGATGTATGTTGTTACAATAAAGAATTTACAAACAAGTAAACAAACGATTTGAAGCGAATAAGACATGTAATACACGCTCTAATGTATCAATGCAATTAAATTTAACAGCTACACGCTAAGCGCCCAGAGATAACATTCAATGAACCGCGTCAAAACTGTTTAACACGTGTGACAACATATGAACTTAATTACATTTACTGTCTTTGGTAACATTTAGAGGTACTATATTTTGTTACGTTTCGGGAAATGAACCTATTTTGGTGGAGTATTAACCTCTGCTAGATCAATAGACACTTCTATAATCATATTCCGTCTATATGTATATCTATATAGATAAGACGGACGAAGATATAATATGTGACGGACGATATTAGGAAGGCAATAGCTGTGTATATTATATATAATTTAATTTCATAAAGCTTTACTTGATAGATCTGTGATTGTGAACTCGAAAAGAAATCGTTCGAGATATTACATCACGTACCTAATAACAACAATTTATTTAGGAATCAGAGCAAGAGAAATAAAATAAAATAAATAAATTTGTAGTTTTAGAATATCCGGCAACAAGGTTACACATCTGAAAGATCCTTCAGACAGCAACAGCTTATATAAAATTAATCTATCATAGCCACAAAATTGCGAATAAGAGCAAGTAAGTCTGATTTACAGCGCAGAGCTGTAATATATTACATGATAGTGCAACAATGAGCGCCATAATTGAATGTTCCAATGAATCGCGGCCTGGGTTCACGACCGGCTGGCTAATCCATCAGGGCTAGGGCTTCCATACCGAGTTGAGCTGGGAAAATAAAAGTTAAACTAATATGTTTAGGAATCAGAGCAAGAGAAACGTAGAATATGTAGTTTTAGAATATCCGGCAACAAGGTTACACATCTGAAAGATCCTTCAGACAGCAACAGCTAATATGAAATAAATCTGTCATTGCCACAAAGTTGCGAATAAGAGCAAGTAAGTCTGATTTACAGCGCAGAGGCAGCCGGCTGTAATATATTAGATGATACTGCAACAATGAGCGCCATAATTGAATGTTCCAATAAACCGCGGCCTGGGTTCACGACCGGCTGGCCAATCCATCAGGGCTAGGGCTTCCATACCGAGTTTATCTGGGAAAATTAAAACTACACTAATATGTTAGAGCTCAAGAGTCTGTTTTTTTTGTTAAACGCGTTAATTTCAGGAACAACTGGACCAATTTCAAAAATTATTTCACCGTTGGGTAGGTATGTTATCTCTGAGTGCCATAGGCTAGGTATGTACGACGGGCGAAGCCGGGGCGGACTGCTAGTCATTGTATAAAATCTCCAGAGTATTGACTTATACTTGAAGAATGCGTAGTTTTTGATGAATCTAAACGTCTGTCATCTTCCCCGCGCCTCTGTCACTTAAATAATAGCATATTTTACCCACTGATGGTAAATTTGTAAAGGTAAAAGATTTTTAAATCGGTTTTTTAGATGGAAACAGAAGACGGTGGAACGGGTAGAAATGGTTATCAGAAACAGCTTGATACTCCAGACCAGAGCAAAGTTTAAATCGATATTCAATATAACTGAGTAATTAATCAACTAATTTATAACCCTGTAATAAAAATATGAAAAACTAAAGAAATCTAAAGAAAAGAGACACAAAATAAAGACATGCACTACAAATAAAACCAAATCTATCATATTTTCCACCCTTTCCGATTGAAAGCGGCGCCACAGACATCTTTCTGCACTACAATACTGTTATCGACAGCAAAATCTGTGCGAGAGATGTACCGAATTGCAATAAAAATAATACTTGGTGGTTTTGTCGGTACGATCGTCGACTGAAGAACCAATTTTTAAATAGCTTTTTAGGGTTCCGTAGTAAACAAGGAACCATTATAGTTTCGCCATGTATGTCTGTCTGTCTGTCTGTCCGTCCGCGGTTTTACTCAGAGACTATAAGTACTAGAAAGCTGTAATTTGGTATGGGTATGTATATTAATTATGCCAAAAAAGTCGTAGAAAAAAATCGTGAAAAAAAATTTTTTTTAGGGTGGCATTCCACTAAAGTGGGGGAGTAATTTTTTTTTTCTCTATTTACCCATCGTGTGGGGTATTGATAAATAGGTCTTTAAAAAATATTGTGAGGTTGAGAACACCATTTTTCGATGTAGGGATCCGTTTCCGAAATATTTGGTTTTAAAGTGCAAATTTTTGATAGAGGTAAGTGTCCCCCCCCCCCCTCTATCTGCTAAACGGTTATATATGGATACGTGAAAAAAATTACAGCAGTAGTGTATATACTGAAGTTGAAAGGAAAGCTATCAGAGCTGAGTATTAAATGCAAACTAAAAAGTTATAGGCAACCAACTTATAAAATGTACTGAAAAATGTAAAATTTCATATAATTTTCATTGTTACATGTTTTTGGTCGTTAAACTGTGAGGTGCGAGTGTAAACAGTGTGAACTCAAAGTTGTCATTCGCTACTACGGAACCCTACACTGCGCGTGGCCAGACACGCACTTGGCCGGTTTTTTAAATAGCATTACAATTTTTCATCACATATTTTCAATTTTAATTATAATTTTTATTTATTTCTTTTATTGCATTTACCTATAAATTAATATCAATTGTACACTTTTGTTTAGAAAAGTACCTTTACGAGGTATCTATGTAAACGGGTTGGCATTACAAAGTAACTAATTCTATAAGATATTATTTTTAATATTAATTTGATTTCACGAGCATTTATCTAGAATGTAAGTATTTCTAAAATATTAATTTTATACTGACGGAAGGCAAACAAGCAAGTCATGAATCAAGTAGTAATAAAATAGAAAATGTACGAATTTTTTCAAATAGTTTTATTGTATTATACGGATCATATTTTCTTGTGCTGAATCATTCGACGAAGCCGTGAGGTGCAAAAAACCTTGACTCGACTGGTGCTGCATAGAAATAGATAACCTACCAAGCAATCACCTTCGTAGTCAATGGTTCGCTTGTGCTTGCTTCATGTTTACATACATACATACATACTATCACGTCTTTATCCCTTGCGGGGTAGACAGAGCCCAGGTCTGTAAAACCTTGAGGCCACGATTAGCATGTCGGTGGGTTTGTAGGTGAGAAGGGAATCAAAATAGTGATGGGTTGTTAGCCACATCGCGTATTGACATGATTCCTCACTCCCATTCCCTCGATCGGCTTTTACGATCTGCGCGGGAAGAGAAGCAGCGGGCACATTCTACGTGTTTTCTCTTTCTCTCTCCCAGACCAGCGTGAATGATAATATACATCATATTTTCCACAAAAATACAAACTGAACAATATTGGATGCCCTAAGCGGCCAATCGGCCGTTCCGCCAGCGGTCGACGATGTCATATTGCTTTATTTGTTACAAATTACTGAGATCCCTTTATTGCAAAGTCAGAGGAGAATTGTTGCAAAACAGCGATTTCCTGGCCATCCGTCAAATTATTATACGTTAACTTGATAAAATTGATGTATTTTGTTATTGCCCTTTTTGCTTATTTTTTAGGGATGGCCCTTTTCGGTCTTTGAATATGCGTTATTTTAATTCCCGAACTCTTTTGATACATTTCAATGAAGTTTACTTCCCTTATTACATTACAGTTAGGATCACAAAAAAAAACAAATGTGTACTATTTCTGGTTTGGTCTGAGGCTAAAAATATCTTACAATGCACTGTTTAGAAAAATCTCGCACAAATTCTAGTCACAAAAAAAGAAAGAATCAATTTCCGTGAATCTTATTATTGTATCGGGACCCAGAATTCGGACAATGTTCGGTTATACCTTAATCACGGGCGGAGCGGCGTGACCAATTGATTTACTCGAATCGCCCGAGCGTTGTATTGAATCGGACAGACCGATTTGGAAACGTTGCCGGGCGGTAATAGGCAAATTAATTAACCGCAGAGTCGCGACTGCCAATGGCGTTACACACTGCCATCGAATTCATACCTCTAGAAGCTGAAATGAAATGAATAGTTTTTATTCACATTTTTGATCTTATGTACCTATCACTTTTTGAACGTCATTTATCTTTCTTGTTACTATTATTTCTTTATGGTTAATATGTGCAAAATAGAAAAACAACTACTTAGCGGTAGTTAATTATTCTATTACGCCGGGTGGCACGGGAGTAAATCAAAAATAAATTAATATTTATTTTTGAATGAAAGTAAAATCCAACAAATTATCAAAATTCGTAGACCAAACGTTGTTGTTTATGATGCTAGCTCTACCTTCTGAGGTTACTGTTGTTTTACAAGTAACTATGTATATTAAATCAAGCAAATCGATAAATATCACGGATACATTTATCAAACCTATAACTTCTAACGAATAACATCCAATTCACAACTTTAAGTGGTATTATGCGGACCATAAATATCTAGTACTGTTATCAAATAGCTATAAAGCCTCGTACAATACGGAACCATTTTAAAGAGGAAATGTAAAACCGTAACGATCATCTGTGGTGTGTCGGAGATCCTTTACTATCGCATTTATGATAAGTACTATGTCTCAACGTGCATAAAGATGCAGTTATAAAACGCAGTAGACTCGTATTTAATCATAGATAGAGTATTGTTTCGATTTAATTTTATTAAAATTTAAACGATGGCTGAGACAATAGTGCCAATGTTCTTTCTTTAACTTCGCGCTTTGAACACACAATTATGTACTTATATAAATAGGACTTAGCACGAACCTTTTATAATCCTAACTAATATTATAAATGCAAAAGGAGTTTGTTTGTTAGCTTGTTTATTTGTTTGTTACGCTTTCACGCCATATCTACCGAACCGATCATCATGAAATTGCCGGGCGAAGCCACGGGTAACAGCTATTTTTTAAATAAAAAGTTTATCTAAGTCCTGTTTATATATACATAATTAATTGCCAATGTTACTGGTTGGCAATTTCAGACGGTTGGCTGGAACTCTGAACCTATTATCAACAGATTATATGCCTATAAGCAACAACTTTTCCTTAGCAACAATATACAGCAGTGTTCGGCATTTAATAATCCAAAATATCTCCATATCTGTGTTCTTTATATATAGTTATATTATAAAGGTTTGTTTTCTTTTTATGCCACTGAGTGAACAAACAGGCATAACTACGGCCTGATGGAAAGCGGCTTGTTTGTATGCATTTAATAGGCTCCGACACTACTGTAGCGATTTTCAAAATTCTTTTCTGAATTTGGTTTTATTTCTAAAGTATGAGGAATAAAATGATTGGTGTCGCTAGTTGGCCTAGTGAGGAACCTTAACGACTTTCTATAGAATTGCTGGCTGGAATTGTTTTTTTTTTCTTTTAGAAAAAAATACTATTCCAGCCAGCAGTAGTTTTACTAAGTAATATTATGCAGCCTTGATAGTGTATCTATCTATGTGCTTTTTGTTGAACTAAAACCTTAAGGGTCCCACGTAAAGCCGCAATCCCATACAAACGTACTTAGTTTCGTTTTAGTTTTACAACAGTTAAGCCAATCTCAACCAAATTCCGTACATACGACCGGATAAGGCATATTGATGTTTATAATCAGATTTCAATTTAAAAAAAATACCTATACAAAATTACAGCGATTTGAAGTTTCGTATCGAAAACTTGTACTCGCTGTAATTTTGTATAGGTATTGTTTTTAAAATTGAAATCTGATTATATATGCCTTATCCGGTCGTATGTACGGAATTTGGTTGAGATTGGCTTAACTGTTGTAAAAATAAAACGAAACTACGTTTGTATGGGATTGCGGCTTTACGTGGGACTCTTAAGTAATAGTATTGTGTTAGTTTTCATAATCAGCTATCAGATTTCTATATGATGGCCGATATTTAATATAGTTGTTACTTATAGTTGTATGTACTATTGTCCACGAGAAATAAAGTTTGAACTAGAATAGCGGAATAACATTTAAAACCCTAGCGACATCGTCTACAGTGTCTCACTTTACTATCGCATTATGTTATCTTGCATAAAATGTATTCTCTCTTTTCTCTTTTCTTTTTCAGCCCTTTTTAACCCACTGTTGGGTATACATATATACCTCATTGACAGGCCATTCTTTCCTGTCGTAAGTAAAAATGAATTATGAATGTGAATTTCTTATATATAACTAAACATTTTTTTTCATCTACAGTCTAAGTACAGACAAGCCTAAGTGCATAACTGCACTTAGGCTTGTCAAGGCTATAAATAACTGGAAGGTACTGTTATGAAATAGCAATAAAAGCTCGAAGAATAGGAAACCATTTAAGCAGAAATATAAAACCCTAACCACATACTCTACGGTGTCTCGGAGACCGTTCACTATCGCATTCAGACACACAATATTGCAGCTATAAACGAGATCAGTGTGTAAATCATAAATAGAGCCAAGTACTAGGCAAATTTCATTTCCCATAAACTTATAGATATCGTAACCGGCGGCACGCGCTCTGGCAGGCAGGCTTATTTCCAAGAGTCAGCGTTAGATGGCAGGAAGTCCACTACTAGTTAAATAGACTAATTAGAATATGTTGAAGAGTGAAAGTGGATACAATGCAATAAATTTAAAATGTAGTTGGTATAAATTTAATAATCGATAATGCTTTTTTTGTAAATCGTAGTATGATTATCTGCTAAATGTTGCAGCGCAACTCCAGTTTTGCATGAAACCTCGTGGAAACGTCAAACATGATATCAACACTATATTTCGAATACAGTTCATGACAGACACACCTAGGCCAGGTGTAACAAAATTAACTGAAACAGGTTTTATTCAGGCTAATGCTGAACTTCCTGACAATATTTTAATCTAGGGAATTACAATGCCACAGTACCTAATCGTAAAAAAGTTCCCCTTCATCAAAGTTCATTTTATTTGGCAATATATACGCGTTTGGGTCACATAAATAAACCTATACGTGTTGTAGCTAAGGTCATCGGCATCAAATTGCAAGACCGAGTTCGCAACACTGAGATCCGACGTTGAACTAAAGTTCACGACGTGCTCTCTAGGGTTGCAACTTTAAAATGGAACTGGGCAGGACACCTGGCTACAAGGTACAATGGTAGTTAGAGTAAGGCTGCCACCGAGAATCTCCTTATAAAAATATGTGTCCCAGAAATGGATAACCTTAGAGTATCAATAATATTTATACTCTAAGTGGATAACAAAGTGTTGGAGAAAAGCAAATCGCTTGGAAGAATTGGATTGCGATAGCCAGAGATAGGATGGCGCAGGCAAAAGGAGACTTATACCCAGCAATGGGTAGAAAGCTGATGATGATTTATTGTAAATGTCAACTTAATACTATAATAATGGACACTCACACAGAGGGACAATGAAAGGCTAGCTGCCTTTGAAATGTGGTGCTGGAAATAGAGAATAGGAGGGGTAGGATGATTGGTCACTTGATACGACATGATACCTTCTTTAAAAACATACTGGAGGGTAAGGTAAAAGGAAGGAAAGGTCCTGGGAGACCAAGAAAAAGTTTTGTTGATCAACTAAAGAAAAAGGCTGGTGTCATGTCGTATCAAGAACTAAAGTCAAAAGCAGAGGATAGAGAAGTTTGGCGTATACTCCATCGACAAGAGCTACAAAGCTCTTAAATAAGAAGAAGAAGTCAACTTAATTGGTCCACTAGATTCGGAGGTAATTCGCTGTGACAGACGGATACACAACTCACAAGTGATCTTATTAGGGTTCCGTTATGTCACTTGGTCGTAAGAATCCGTAGAAATCGTAGCGCGAAAATAATTTCATAAAAATTCAACAATCTGCTGGTCTAATTTTTGTGGTAAGACTAAATTTTTTATTCACTAATTGAATTAAGACTTTTCGTTACTTTTTTTTGTCTTGAATTCTACCTTTATTTTTTTATAGTCTAACTGGCTATTGAGTATACTAGTAGGGATTTTCATTACGAGGCTAAAATATTGCCTGGAGGTGTCATAACAAGAACCTGAACTAAGAAACATTTTCGGATATATCTCCGTAACAATTTATGGATTCTTGCACTCAGTATGCAACTTTAATACAGCTATATAATGGGCATAAATCACTAATGGTCTCATACTCGGCAAATTTTCATTTGCCCCTAAATACACAGTTTAACGATACTTTGGAATAGTGTTTACTGCATCTCCTGGCTGCATACAATTTAACAAAACTATTGGAAACTGTTTCCAGGACATAACTCCTTTCTTTTATAGGCATCATAATGTGAAATAAGATTTGTCTTAATTCAATGAGATAAAAGGAAACAAAGTTATGGTCAATTAAAGTTCATCCATCGACAAAGTAGTCGGTCGATCTCAAATATGTCGTAGAAAGGCGCAGAACCGGTCATATTGGAAACTATTGGACATTTTTCTGGCTCAGATACGTTTCAAGAACTTAAAATTGCAATCCATATGTCAAAATGTCTTGGGCTGCCACTGGTTTGGCGCTTATACAAGCGGACTAACATTTATGCTTATAACTACCACAAGCTTGCTTGATAGCCCAGTGGGCGAAAGTACTGTACGTGCTAACGCACGCAAAGCAACCCCGCGCGCGGTCCTCTCTTGGATGGATGACCACAAGTGGTATAATTTCTCGAGCTCGTCCGTGATTCGATTGAGCTGTTGATTCCGGCTTGGGCATTTATGCAGCTTGAAAAATCGCACACTGAAAAAGCTTTATACGCACCGGCGATCGGGGAAGAGGTGCGGGGACGCCATTATGCGGGGTACGCTGCGAGTTTTCGTTATAATTACATTAGTACTTGTGCTACTGCTAACAGCTGGAAGAGTAGTATAATGTTTGTATTAACACAATGTACTGTTCCAATTGTAATTACTGCATCTCTATACTGCCTATGCAAGTGTAAACACCAATTATCTCATTGTTAGTGTAATTGATGATGTGATTAGCACTCGAGCGTACACGTGCTGGTTCAGCAAAGTGCACAAGATTGCAGTAGCTTCGGCGGATAATTAATTACGCATGTAAAGCAACTCAGGCTTGGAATTTACTTGGTGGTTGGTGGCTGTATTTCTATGCTGTTTTGCGCACATAAGCGGTAGAAATATCCTCCTCCGTATTTCAGAAGGCACGTTAAAGTCTTGGTTCTTTGATAGAAATGGGAAAAGAGTATACAAGCTGGAAGTGGTCAATCTATACTTATAAAAGCTGCCTAAATTTACTTCAGATTACTTAATAATGTTGTTAAAACTAAAGGGGTTTTCGAAGAAGAATAAAGAAAATTTTGCGGAGTGTAAAGAATAATGTGCGGATGTTTAGGTACATTTTGCCGCACTTTTACACCCTAGCTAGTATGTTGCAGGATTTGCAGGCCGCCAATGAGTATTTTTGCGATTTACAGCGAAACGCCTGCAGCTGATACTGAAATTGGTTCCGGTGTACGAGTTCACGTGACGCGACCCCGATCTTCGATATAATGTACAATCCGGCGTGCCTACAATAAATCGTGAATTATAAGGACTGCGCTTTCCTTGGGGTATGCCATTCGCCATATGAACGTTTGTCGAACCAGGTACATTGTCGCTCTTCGCTACCCCTGGCGACGCCTAGCGAGTCTACATATGGCTGTTTGTGTTCTTCGACCATAATATAGATGCGCCCGTGGCCTGAAATTGGTTCTAGCTTAAGTTCGGAAGCCGCGCCGCCAATCTAAGGTATAAATTTACGCCTATTTTTACGCATAAGCCCGCTTAACAAAATAAATCGCGAAGTATAAGGATGCAAGCAATTTACCTAGGGGTTGGCCGCTCGACTTATGTACGTATATAAAACCAGGTACTTAGTCGCTCCTTCGCTACCCCAGGCGCCTAGAGAGACTTGTCCTACAAATTTGTTTGTTTTCGTCGACCATATAGACGCACTCATGGCTAATACTGAAATTGGTTCTAGCACAAGAGTTCGCGCAACGCTCCGCCAATCTATGTTATCAATTTACAAGCCCGCTGAACTACGAATAAAACACGGTCTATAAGTAACCATGCAATTTCCTTGGGGTGGTCCGGTCATCTAATGTAACTATTTACTTACATCGTACCAGGTACTTTGCCGCTCCTTCACTACCCTTGGCGCCTAGATAGTCTACAGACAGATGCATGTTGGTATCCGTCGATCAAGAAGACTCGCCTGAGGCTTATAAAGTAATGAATTCCAGTGTTTGAGTTTGCGTGACACGCCGCCAATCAACGGTATAAATTTACAAGCCTGCTGAACTACGAATAAAGCACGGTCTATAAGCCATGCAATTCTCTTGGGGTGGTCCGCTCGTCTTATGTAACTATTCACATATCGTCTAGGTACTTTATCGCTCCATCGCTACCCCTGGCGCCTAGATAGTCAACATACAGACGGCTGTTTGTGTTCGTCGATCATAGAGACTCGCTCGAGGCTTACACAGGAATGAATTCCAGTGTTTGAGTTTTCGTGACACGCCAGCAAACTTCGGTATTAAATTTACAAGCCTGCTGAACTACAAATAGATCACGGAACTATAATAATAATAAATATAATGAAATATATTTTCTTCCAACTACGCTGCAATTCTATCATAACTGCACTACATATCCAGCACAAAGCGGAACTTTGCTGCACTAGAAGTAAAAAAAAAACTAAACAGTGCAGTAAAGGATTTCCATACATTTTTGCTGCTCTAGTGCAGCAAAAATGTATGGAAATCCTTTACTGCACTGTTTAGTTTTTTTAAATCGTGGACAATAGTTGTCACCTGTCATAAAGAAGGTTGGCCAACCTAACGGCCGTATGGAGTTAACAAAGGGACGTGTGTATTGCCTTGCCTAAAAAAAAATACTGGCCATAAAGAAAAACCGGCCAAGTGCGTGTCGGGCCACGCGCAGTGTAGGGTTCCGTAGTTGCGAATGACAACTTTGAGTTCACACTGTTTACACTCACACCTCACAGTCTAACGATCAAAAACATCTAACAATGAAGATTGTATGAAATTTTACATTTTCCAGTACATTTTATAAGTTGGTTGCCTATAACTTTTTAGTTTGCACTTAGTACCCAGCTCTGATAGTTTTCCTTTCAACTTCAGTATATATACTATTGCTGTAATTTTTTTCACGTATCCATATATAACCGTTTAGCAGATAGAGGGGGGGACACGTACCTCTAACAAAATTTTGCACTTTAAAACCAAATATTTCGGAAACGGATCCCTAAATCGAAAAATGGTGTTCTTAACCTCACAATATTTTTGAAAGACCTTTTTAACGATACCCCACACGATGGGTAAATAGAGAAAAAAAAATTACTCCCCCACTTTACTTGTATGGGAGCTACCCAAAAAAAAAAATTTTTTTTCAGGATTTTTTTTCTACGACTTTTTTGGCATAATTAATATACATACCCATACCAAATTACAGCTTTCTAGTACTTATAGTCTCTGAGTAAAACCGCGGACGGACAGACAGACAGACAGACAGACAGACAGACAGACAGACATGGCGAAACTATAAGGGTTCCTAGTTTACTACGGAACCCTAAAAAAGCGGGAATGTGAACAACAAATTTTTAACAATTGTAATTTGTCTTCAGTTTTATTTTTATTGCAGTAGTTGAAAGAAAAGCAGATTATGCACCTCGCATTAAGTAAGTTAAATTGCTCTCGTGCTTTTTAGAGCCCTCGCTAGCGCTCGGGCTCCAAATAAACACTCGTGCAGCAATAACTTACTTTCTGCTCAGTGCAACAATCTACTATTATTGTCTCCAAAAGTCTTATAACTACAACATGAACATTGGTAAAAAATATTACTAAGAGGATAAGATAACATGTGGAGAATGGTGTCCATGCTAGGTTTCTGCAAAACCTGTATTACGGATCACCAGGACTGACTATAAGTAGCCATGCAATTTTCCTTGGGGTTGTCCACTCGTCTATCTACCTATATCTTCTATTTACTCATATCGAACCGGATAATTTGTCGCTTCCTCACTACCCCTAGTGCCAAGTCAAACTCCACGGCCGTTTGTACCATCATTCAGACGAGCCTGTGGCTGATACTGAAATAGGTTTCAATCAGTGTATGAGCTCGCGTGACTCGCCGCCAATCTACCGCGATATAAATCTACAAGCCCGCTGAACTAGGAATAAATCGCGAGCTGTAAGAATCTATGTAATTTTCCTCGGGCTCTTGTCTATCAACCTATTTCTCGACGAGCTCAACGATCTCCGTGGCGCAGCGGTCAACACGCCTGCCTGCAACACGGATGGTCCCCGGTTCGATCCCCGGTCAGGTCAAAATGGAAAATTATCTTTTTCAGATTGACCTGGGTCTTGGATGTTTATCTTTATAAGTATCTATTATAAAATATAGTATCGTTGAGTTAGTATCCCATAACACAAGTCTCGAACTTACTTTGGGGCTAGCTCAATCTGTGTGATTTGTCCGTATACATATTTATTTATTTATTCTCCTATTTACTTATATCAACCAGGTACTTTGTCTCTTCCTTACTTAACTACCCCTGGCGCTGAGTCAACTCCACGGCCGTCTGTGTTTGTGTTCATAGAGACGCGCCCGTGGCTGATACTGAAATAGGTTTCAATCAGCGTATGAGCTCGCGTGACTCCCTGCCAATCTACCGCGATATAAGTCTACAAGCGTGCTGAACTACGAATAAATCGCGGATTGTAATGAATCCATGCAATTTGCTCCCGGGTTCGGCCGCTCGTCTATCGTAAAGCTCGACACGCGATTTCGACAATTTGTTACATCAACTCGTGTTCAGTGTCAGGCTGTTCATCGAATCAATTCTAGCGATTTACTTTTTTCCTAATCCTTCGGACAAGAGAACCAAATGAAACAAAAAAATTGTAAAAAAATATTGAACAAGTGTTTAGTTAATCAATTGGTAGGTACTGCAAAAGTTGGTGACTGAGCTATTCAGCATGCAGTAGTTTCTCATCATCCAACCAGCTAACTGACATCAATTTTATCTGTTTTACTTGGGGATGAAAAGTTTCAAACTAATTGGACACTCAGAATCGGTCAGAAATAACTTGCAAAATTGAAGAGTAAAATCAAAATTAATTGGGACAGGTTGAAATAAATAAAATTTTGTACAAAATATCTTGAGTATTGGAAAAGGAAAACTGACTATAAACATCAGTGATTTCCACTCATAGATACAGCTATAAGACTACAATACAACATTGATTTGTCCCTCGGAAGGAAGTGCCCTAATAACTAGCGCTTGGCGCGATTCGTATCACGTAATTCAATAAAGAAATACCGGAGGCAGAATATTAGAGCTGCTACACATGAACAATAGTTATGAGACGATACCTTTCCCACGCCGAATATTTCCGGAGCGGGATAATTAATGTATGTCACGGGTCCTCAAACTATCTGGTCACGTCTAAGAGACAAGGTCCGAGAAGATGGAAACACCCGAAAAGTAGTCTACCAATTTTCAGGTGTTTCAGTTTTGAGCAAATTCAATAAATACCGGTGCCAGAATATTGGAAGTGCTACACACGAACAATAGTTATGAGACGATACCTTTCCCACGCCGAATATTTCCGGAGCGAGATAATTAATGTACGTCACATGTCCTCAAACTATCTGGTCACATCTAAGAGACAAAATCCAAGAAGAAAACCGAAACGTCCGAAAAGTGGTCCACCAATTTTCAGGTGTTTCAGTTTTAAGCAAATTCACTAATTTCAATAAATACCGATCGCAAGGTATTAGTCGGTACTGTACACACGAACGATAGTTACGAGGCGATACCTTTCCCACACCGAAAATTTCTGGACCGGGATAATTAGTGTTCGTCAGTGCTTCCCAACTTCGTGTTTAAAGAAAACTTTTCTGGTTGTTCAGATTTGGGTAGACTCAAGCTATTTAATAAAGATAACCAGAAACAGAATATTAGCATTCCGACACACTAACGACAAGCACGGATGACTTTTCGGAACAGGAAAATTTATGTTTATCAGTTGTCTCCAAACTTTTGTCTGCTATATAACCTACTAATAAGGTTTTTAGTATCGGGTAGACTTACACAGTTTAACAAAGATATACTATTAAGAGAATAATGCCGAAATTTTGATCGTTAAGGACTTAAAAATTTTGAGTTCCCAGCTTTGGAGTTTTTCCCATAGGGAAAGTTGTTCAAATTGACGGGCTGAATCTTTAAGGGTCCAAAACGATCAAAATTTTGCCAAGTAGATACTGTGCTTTTTGATGATTGAGGCCCAACGACCCGGCAAACATTTTGAGAATCACTGCTGTACGTAGACAATGCGTCAGCCAGCGGGCCATTAGCTGCACAATTAGTGCAATTGCATTGTCGTTAATTTATTGTTGTAGCCGTCAACAGCAACAGCGGTCGGTCGCCGTACATCGTTAATCTGACATTTATACGCAAATGGCGGAATTACAGACACGTCGACAATCATTCGGTTGTTAATTGAAGGGATTTTATTGCTGTCGTGTGTAAAAAGGATTCAGATTTTTCAGGCTGCCTAAAAGCATGTAATAGAGATTAATGACTGCGATCAATGTCAGAACCAACGGCTTAACATGCCTTCTGAAGCACGGATAAGCTCGAGATATGTTTATGCTACTTGCGGTCACCCATCTAAGTAAGGACTGCGGCCGGGGTTGCTTAACATGCGTAAGCGCTAACAATACTGACGCCGATTACGCCACCGGGCTACTCCATCCTTAGATATACTGTTGAAAGAACATAAGTAGGTACTGGGGTTTTTGATGACTGAGGCCCAACGACCCGACAACCGCTTTGAGCATCACTGCCGCGCGTAGACAATGCGTCAGCGAGCGGGCCATTAGCTGCACAATTAGTGCAATTGTCGTTAATTTATTGTTGTAGCCGTCAACAGCAACAGCGGTCGGCCGCCGTACATCGTTAATCCGACATTTATACGCAAATGGCGGAATTACAGACACGTCGACAATCATTCGTTTGTTAATTGAAGGGGTTTTATTGCTGACGTGTGTAAAAACGACGCCATTATTAACGCGGCGCCGCGTCGACCGTCGCTGAATTTCGCTACATGGTATAAATCGGTATAAATGTAGCCGGCGTATAAATCACTAGAGGATGAATGACATTATTAACATAAAGATTATTAGTATTTTATTTTGAACGATGTAAGTACAAAATATAACATTTAAAAAGCTTTATCCATATAAGATAATTGGTTTATATTGACGAAATTCCCGGGTAAATAACTTTTACGGATGTGGAATCCGTATGCTGGGTATCTATTCCACAAACCGAGCGAACTATTTCAATCTAGTTCTTGTTAGGAAAATGAAGGATTTTAGAATTGGGTTACGGTCATTGGTTAAATTAATTTGCCTCGCCTGACTTGATCTAATACTAAGTATCATATTCTTATTTATTACGATTTTTCTTTCTTCAAATAAATAGGCTTCATTTATTTAAGTACTCATAATAAATACTAAATTGAAGAGATTGATAAAATGTACTGTATTGTTAATTTATTGTTATTCAGTGGTGACACCAGTTTCGCAACTTAACAAGATTAGAATTTTAGGCATTTCAGTGCTGTGGGTTTTGTACCTCTTTTGTTCTCTAGTCTACTTTTCAAGTTTAGTTACCACACTTTACTAAGGGAGTTTTTAAACTCACACAGCACTAATCTCACTTATAGATCTTGTAATATTTTAAAGTCTATTAAATTGTACTTCATAATTTTTGGGTGGCTTATACCGTACTACCGCTCCTCATATAATATATCTTGGGCCCTAGCCTTTACATAAATACGCCCTTGTTACCGCCAAAGGTCGTTAATAGATGAGATTCTAAATGAAGTTTTGTGAGGGTCACACCTTCGTTAGACATCAGGAGCTAGCAGATGTAATGACATCGGCTTTAGATATTTTTAATGTCAGTTAAAGTGTACTTTATGATTTTTGTGGTGGCTTATACCAAAATATCGCTACTACATCCTGGGCCCTAGCCCTTACATAAATACGCCCTTGTTACCGCCAAAGGTAAATAAATAATTAATATATATACGGACAAATCACACAGATTGAGCTAGCCCCAAAGTAAGTTCTTAAGAAAGACTTGAGTTATGGGATACTAACTCAACGATACTATATTTTATAACAAATACATATATAAATAAACATCCAAGGCCCAGGTCAATCTGAAAAAGATCGTTTTCCATCATGACCTGACCGGGGATCGAACCCGGGACCCCCGTGTCGCAGGCTGGCGTGGTAACCGCTGCGCCACGGAGCTCGTCGTTAATAGATGAGATTCCAAATGAAGTTTTGTGAGTGTCACACCCTCGTTAGAGATCAGGAGCTACCAGATGTAACGTCGTCGGCTTTAGAGCCATAATTTATTAGGAAGACGTATTGGAACCACATGGACTAGTAAAAATAACAGAGCTAATCCCTTTCGTGATTTATTTTAAACGACGCCTGTAAATTCCCTTGTGCAGTAGCAGTGTTGACAAATATTTAAAGAAACATGTGCAGTAATTTATACTTTATTTATTTTCCCTTTGATGTTAGATATAATAATTAGTGAACAGAAAATAATAAATGTATAATTATTGTAAATGTATTAGCCATAACATTTTTAATGTGTCACATCAACTCACTTAACAAAATGAAATAATTAATTTATTAAATAATTAAGGCATATAATTCATCATCATAATATTAATTACTATAAGTTGGACGTTTAATAAATCAATTTTAATTACAACTAGCTACGTTTAATATTTTTATAGTGCTTCATTATAGTTTCCTGTTGCCATAGATGTATTTTTTATCATGCAACTTAAACAGGATGTAATAGAAACAAAATACTACACGTTAGAAACATCTGATAAAGTTCTTATCAAATTTTGAAAACGAAGTGCATTAATATGACTTTTAATTGAGAAACCAATGCAGGAATCATTTACAATCCAGCGCTATCTCTATTCACAAACGCAAAATATCTAATTAAATTATGAACGATATTGTTGCCACTGATGTTTTGTTTAATAGTTGAAAAATGACCCCACAACACTCTGAAATCATGGATTAAATAAAAATAATAACGCCGAGACGAGCTCTAATGATAAAAATATACCTGTGTAATTATTATGTCGCTAACCTGTGTCGTTTCTGAAAACTACTTACCTGAAACAAAATAAAAATAATATTAATAAACATAATAACAGAGGAAAGCATCTTTTTTATTGGGCCAGTTGGTGAGTTATTCTCGTTTATAACGAAATGATGCTGTAATTCATTTCTTTGATCCGACGGAGCTATTGCCGACCAATTTTCACGAATCCACTTGTTTGATCATAGCATAGTGGACGGCTTTTCTTCCCGTGCAGACCGTAAAAGCCGGTCAAGGGATTGGGAAAAAAATTTTAGGAATCACATTGATAGGCGATGCGGCTAGCAACTCATCACTACTTTGATTCCGCTTTCCACCTTTACGCCCACTACGATGCTAAACGTGGCCTGTAGGTTTTATGACCTTGGGCTCTGTCTACCCCGCAAGGGAAAAAGACGTGATAATTTGTATAGTGGACGATGTAGGAAGGCCGACAACCACCAGTCCGCTAAGTAAATCTTACTACAGCTTAGTACTATTATTAATTCTGTGCTACAGCCGCACCATGAAGTTTATACTAGTTATCGCACATATTGTTCATAAACGTGGGCATATATTATACCAATTCAAACCGAAAGTCTACTGGACTTAATAACCAATTAACTTAATAATCAATTTGTAAAACAACCAAAATCAAATTCCGTGCAGTCCGCTAAAATTCCCGCCAAGCAAAGCATTACAAAAGTAAACTGTCAACATACATTTACCTTGCGTTCGTTGACGGGTGATTGACCGGTTAATTCATCGATTCAAATGTTTATCGGCCTCGTAAACACTTCGATTTCCCGACTCTAATTATAATTATCTAGGCCTACACACTTATAAATAGCGGAGTATAAATAAACTCATTCATTTGTTTGCTACGACTACGAAGTAAAACTTTGATCAAGAGGCCGCATCGTATTTAAATTCATTATTATATTTTTTTTTCATTAATATTTGAATAGCTTTCCTGGCAGTTCTTTCGAACTTTGGTGTACATCCCTCGGTATACTTTTTTAAGGGATGAAAAATACCCTATGTCCTTATTTGGACCCATGCAAGATGACGTGGCGATCGGTGGTAGAAAGGTAATAGAGACAGGGTTACTTTTGATTTACTTGTTGTTGTATGACTCCTCGCGAGACCACCCTGCAAGTACGACCCCCGGGCGGGTGGGTGACCGGTTCGCCATCGCCTCGTCACCCCTAAGGCCACCACCAGAAATATTAATTAAGATATGTTCAGGATAACGCACTCTGCATGCATTGGTTTTCATATTGGTGAAATACATTGGCAAGGGTATGGCAGGCATTTGAAAAACACAAGGGCCTTGCTCTTTTGGAGAAATCCAAAGGAACAACGTAACAACCATAGAAGTAAATATGTTGTAACAACAGGGAAAGCAAAGGCAGTCTACAAAGAAGACTTTGTTCATGGAATGAACGTTTTATGGCACAAAAACTAAAGAAATAAACGAAAATACCTTTTTCTCTCATCTGAGTGTGTTTCCGGTTGCATCCGCATCCGGAATGGTTCGAAAACTTTGGGTCACCTCAACGTAACCGTCTGATAATAAAATTTTGTTTCCTGCTATAAACTACTCATACCATTTCATTTCATTGCCTAGCAAATGCCACCCTCAATTTTTTCCATTCGGTCCCATCTAGAGCTAGATTTTTCCAGTTCTCGTTGAATTTGTCGAAGAAGCTCGATCATGTGAACAAAATGGAATGAAGTAAAAACCGCTTGGTTCCGTCCGCGGCACAACATTTCAATAAACATCTCGCGATGAATAATACAACGCGCGCACGTCCCGGGCATTTCGGATGAAACACTGTGGATGTAATGACGCATTGTGCATTTAATATTTATGCAAAGCGGCTCCGAATGAAGATGTCAAACGGAGCGCGAATGGACTGATTCAAGGTGACAATGTTGCCTACCTACAACTTGTACTTTTGGATCCTTCGTTCTGGACTCAAAATAATACCTAAATACTCTTTATAGTCATAAGAAATTAATGTAAATGTATCGATATAAATTAAAAATGTCAAGGGAACGCAAATGCAGGCTACATTGTCTTGTTAAATCAGTTAGATTTAACAAGACAATGTAGCCTGCAACTTGTACTTTTGGATCCCTCGTTTTGGTCTCAAAACAATACCAATATACCTTAAATTATCAATGGTTTGGGAATTAAAAGCCTGTCAATATTTCTACACAAATTATTTGAGACAAGCTGTATAGGAACGTACTTAGATTATAATGAGCTTAATTAATTAAATGTTCAATTTTACACCAAAATTATCAAATATTCTTATTTTTCCGTTTGTATTACAAACGGAAAAAAGGAATTGTGGGAATATTTAACAGTGGCGCATATCTCCATACAAATTTTGTATGGAGATATGCGCGTTCAAGGCCCTTCTTAATAACGCAACGCAACTGATACTTATTTCGCGACTAGGTAGGTACCAACTCGTAAATAGCGCTCGCTAGAGGCATCCCTTAAAATTTTATGTGAAAAGAGTGTCATCAATATATTCTAGGTAAATAGCAAGGTCAAGGCAAATATAAAACTAGCCATCTACGACTCGAAAGGAGAAAAAGAATTACCGTATAACGTATTCCTCATAGTCAGAAGTTAGTTCTAATCCTGTCTTCACATGCACTTAGAGCATATGAAGGTTTATTTCATTTTCAGCACATTAAACCGATTTACGACTGCCATAAACTTTTATTCCTTTTACACACACCACCATATCACGGGAAAATTAAAAAAAAAAAAATTATACAAACAAAGGTGGTTACGTACCTTTTTCATTGATTCCTATTTTAAGAGCTTTTGTCGCTGTCACTGTGTGGACATAAAAGTATAAAATGAAAACTTGTTGCCATTGCGTTCTCTCTTTCACAGGCTTTGATCAGCAAACTACCGGAGGGCGTTAGTTATAGACTTTTCGATAAAAAGCATTTGTATTGGCTATGTTCTGCAACAGTCGTATTTGTCCTCGGTGCTAAAGTTTTCATGGCCAACATATGAAGAATATAAACGCACACGAAAAGAAAAAAGTGTGCTTTGATCGTGTTTCTTTCTACATCCCACTGTTGTGCATAGGCCCCCTTCAATGCGTAACTTCCTAGTTGGTCTCGTGCGTTACTAAACAAGTTTCGACCTGTAACTTTCTGATATCATCGGCAAATTTAAATCTTGGATGACCTACGCTTTGCCTTTCATTTATGGGCCATTTCGTCAGAGCCTTACCAGGATAAATAGACAGTGACATGATTTGAAACATCTCATTTTATTAACAAAATGTAAAGCACTCGATCTTAAAGTTTAATGTTTAAAGATATTTTTGTCTCACAATCACAACACAGTAAATTAGTTTCTTATTAAATTTTAATACTTTATCTTAAATTTATAGCTAAATTTTTCTTCTTGAATCCTCCATCTCCTAATCCAAAAGCAATCAAATGAAATTTTCCAGAACGCAATATACGGATCACCGTTTGTTTTCATTAAGCGCGCCGATCGAGGATGGACCGAGTTTGCAGACAAAACAAACGTTAATTTGCTAGAAACCGAGTTCATTCTCGAGACGTTAAGAGATTCAACCTTGCATTTTTTACAACTACGGTGTACAACGTTTTGATTTGCTTCACGTCCGGACTATAATGGCTCGTTTTGTAAGCTTTACGTATCCTTTTTCTCTAGAGGGCAGTTCTCAAGCTATGTTAGGGTTAGGAGCATTAACAGTAGCTCGAAGTATCTGATAAGATAACACTAACGTGAAGCCTTAATGACATTAAGGGAATTGATCGAGGACGTACGAAGTTTGCAGACAAAACAAACGTTAACTGATGGCAAGCGAGCTGATGGCTTGTCCTTGGTCTTATGGAGGCAAGGTAAATGTCTTGTTTGGGATGCCACATGGGTGAATAGTCTAGCACCTTCACATGTGTCTGCAACCTCTAATCTTGGTGGAGCGGCGGCTTGTTCTGCAGAGGCTGCCAAAAACGGAAATACGCGGGTCTAGGAAGCAGTTTTATATTTTTACCATTCTCAGTGGAGACGATGGGACCTTGGGGCCCGGAAGCTAAGATATTTTTTAAGCGTCACAACGCGCCTCTTCGAGGCAACTGGTGATCCTAGAGCTGGCAGCTTTTTTGCTCAGAGAATAAGTCTCGCTATTCAGCGAGGAAATGCTTCCAGCATATTAGGTGCGTTGCCTCGATGCGGTGCGTTGGAAGAGATATTTTATTTGTGAAAATGTTTGTTTTTATAATGTCAAATTAATTTATTACAATAAAAATTTATGAAATGTTACTTTGCTAAAAACAGACTTCATTGCAAGGACGTTAAGAGATTTTTCTCAAACATGCTCGGAAATGTAGGCATTACTGTAGTAAAAAGAAGACCGGAAGTTTGTAATTCTTGGCTCATTCATCGCATTGCCGGCCTAGGCCAGGAAATAAGTATGAAAATTACTTCGCTGCTCAAAACTTTTTAATTAATCTATGTAACGTAAATTATGTCACTTGTCATACAGCCAGTTTACTACCACTGCATTTTTAAAAAATGCATATAATACGTGAATATAACTACAATTTCATTAAAATATCGATATGTGATCATACGAAAATATGCTTAATTTTCGTTGCGAGAGAAGAAAACAATAATCTATGATCTATTTAATTTTTTGTGAAAAATATGACTGGGCTCTATGGGCATTGTTTCCTTTGCTGGAATTGACAACTGAAAATAAAAAAATTAAAAACTCGGGAGATCTGTTATTTTCACTATACCCGTAGTGATTAACGCCACTGCCGAAAAACTGCCTTTACGGATTTTAGGGCATAGAACACACGTCAATTGACTTTGAATTTATGGCCCCCCATAGAAACTCAAAAGGAATTGTATGGCATTTTTTTCATTTTCACCCTCACTCCATTATTTGTCTATGATCCTTATTGCCTAGAGAAAACATATGGCAGTCGGTCGTCTGATACTAGTAATAGTATCTTCTTCGTAGTTTGTGATTAACGCTTTGCAGTAATTGATTGACATTGATTGTTTTCGGTAAATATGTGCAAAGTTGGTTATTTATTCGAAATGAAACGGTTCAAAATGAGTTTTAGTGATGAAAGCAACACTGCAATGGATTTTAAGTACCTACTTCGTCTAATTTGAAACTTGAAAGTGGAAAAATTACTACCGGCAAATACCTAGTAAGGGGAAATATTTAAGGCATGTAAGTTTATGTGTAACTTTAAGTTAAATTTCCTCACATTTATTGAGAAAATCTCTATACTTTCCTCGGCGGGAAAGGGATTGCCGGACTCGTAACTATTGTCAAGGCCTCGCTGACGCTCGGCCTTGAAAACTATACTCGTCCGGCAATCCCTTACTTCCCGGCCTCTGCAGTAATGTACTATAACTTGCACTATTGGATTAAACATTGCCAATTGGCAACGAGTAATGATCATCCCTAAAACTTCGATTGGGAGCTACAGCAGCTGATTGAAACTTTAATAGCCTAGTTCACGTGGAATAAATGACGTATACAAATATAGCTCATTGGAAGCGCTCTGAAGTGACAATGCTTACTCAAAAGTTGCAAGGTTCGTACAATTTTATTCGCTTCACGTCCACATATTGGAACTTTCAAAAATGAGAATGTTTTTTTAAAGGCTGGCAACTCTCTTGTAACACCCCTGGTGTAACAGTTGTTCATGAGCAGCGGTGATCACTGATCTTGCTCTGTTGCTGCCCTATAAAAAAAATGGCTGGTTTTGTAAGTTTTGATGAAGAAAACAAATTGGAACGTATCCTTTTTCGCTAGAATGCAGTTGTCAAACAATGTTGGGGTAGGGGCCATTTACTGCAGCTCGAAGTATCTGATAACACTAACGTTAACCGCGACGATTGAAGACGGACGAAGTTTGCAGACAAAACAAACGTTAATTTGCTAGAAACAAAGTTCGTTGCAATAATAGCCTGTTTTGTAAGCATTGGATGGAGAAGATAAATTGGGATGTGCCTTTGTTTCATTCGTGGTAACAAAGACATCATGCTAAGAATGCATACAAAGCGTGGAAATGGTTAATACCGGTTAATATGAGACCTTTGGAATGCTTTTGCTAAAATGAGTATAAATGTATCTCTCCTCTACAACATTTTTATTATCAATATTATTTTTCTTTTTATGCGAAGTAAAGACAAACTTACACTGAAAAAAATATCTCGTACAGATAACCAGAATCTCCTAATGCTTACAATACATTCTTGTTCTATATGTGACGACAGTACGCTTTGTGAACACTACCAAACAGTTCTAGTTAAATCAAATTTGTAACTGTAAAATTGCGTATTGTAACGGGTACGATACAGAAATGTTTTCATTACGATACGAATGCTTATGCTTATCGAAATACATGTTAATCATGACTAAAGATCCTAGTTATAAGTACAGCTTACGCCTTAGTGGTAACAAGATATTTAGTGAGCTTAACTGTTTAATTCTGTTTCTGTGACTGACTAGTATTGTGCACAGAACAATAATTATTTGTAACAACTGCAGTACTTTTTGTACCGGGGATTAGTTGTACTGTAGGTAGATAGTACAACGTGTAAAAAAAGAGTAATAATATTGTAAGATGTGATTCTATTCAACAACACGAACAAAATTGACTACAACATAAACTTCGAAATCTTTAAAAAAAATGATGTCTCGTTTCACGCGATCAGTTGATCCATTTTGTATGAAGAGTCAAAAGATTTTGAACGATTTTGAAGTTGTTCCCATAGTAAGTTGTTCATATTGATGAATAGAATCACGCCATAAAATATTATCACTTATTGTATAACACGTTTTATAAACTATAAAAAATAAAAAGACTACAATTCTTTTTCTTTATACGTTTATTATTATTTTAGTGTTCTTATAAACTATGGTAATTGCACAGTAGTTAACTACAGTCTTATTAAACTTATAAAGGAGATCTTACAGTGACACAAATTATATTACCATCACGGTTGTAAGAAAGATTATTTAGCACAAAGCTAAAAAGTTTAACGTAGTGTAGAATTTTAACACATTTTCTCTTTTGGTAACAATATAAAAAAATATCCTTTACCAAATATACTTAATTCCAAAATTATGTCACCTTTATTACTTAAAAAAATGTTTTCTATCATACCAAATACTGTAATTGCATCATTAAGTAGGTATATCTGCAGTTAATATTGAGTTATGATTATATCGCGTTCCATTAATTTTATCTGTAATAATTCATCGCCAACATCATCTATCAGCTCCGAGGCCTGGAACAAGAAAGCCAAATTTAGAGGATTTAAAAGAATTAGCTGCATATATGTGAAGGGGACTATGGTTCTAGTCTACCCTTGGGTTGCAGAGGTCAGGCAGCAGTTGCTGTGTGTAAAAACCTATTACCTCGTCCAATCACCTAGGATAGGTAAGCGGACCCCAGGCTCTGAAGCGTTACTGCTGAGGATGCAACCGGGAGGATCGTGCTCCTGCAGTGGAGACTAGAAGACCTGATGATGATGATGATAATGATGCAACCGGGAATACACTCAGATGATGATGATGATTTTAAGAGGACAATGTACTCATGAATACAAATAAACTTTACCCAAATAGAGATAAAGCCGCACTTAAGGTCATTATGTCACGCTTGATTTAGGTACATAAATTTATTTTATAAAATCCTAAATGCTATTATGTAATTGTGCTCGTACTCACCTGCTAATTTTTATTAGTGATGGACTTGCAATTTTCGAGATTCTTCGTACAAATCGCCGTCTCGTCCGTAGAATCATTGCCTTGGTCATGTGTTGATCTAGTAAGTACACCCAAGCCTTGTGAAGATATTTTGTTTTCTGAAAAGTTCAAAGGCAAACAATTAAAAACACGTCGAGCTAGTCAGTCAAGGCACGACTAATTTATACAGTAGTTTCAAAATATCTATGTGAGTACCGCACTGCTACTACGACTTGTTATGTGGGATTTAATCTATCTGCTGGACAAGGGCCTCTCCCAGATACTATAAAGCATTTGAAAGGCATGGTTGGATATACTTATTGTTTAATGAGAAATTAGATAGATATAAAAAATATAGTAGCGTAAAGGTTATGTTTTATAACTCTCAAGTAACTTACTTTCCAATACATCAATGTACTCCTGCAGATTTCACGCTGATAACAATTGACGTATGTCTTCATCCATATTGGTCAGTCACAGCCTGACGATAACTCTCTGATCCAATATTTATCAAATTAAATCACAAACAACACTTTCAAATATACATATTAACCGGCCGGACGACACGCGGGAATGAAAAATTAAGCAAACGGGAAGTACAAGTCGCCCCCTCCCACTCTCCTCATTCCCTTTCGTCGCCCGCTATAACTAAACCGTTATATATGTAGCATAACGAATTGTAAGCATTACTATCACATCGTAATAAGCACAATCACATAGTAAATAAAACAATAAGATTGTAATCTGTAAAAAATCTTCTTTAACTAAAATCAGAAAGTTACTGTTACTGATCGATTTGTAAATGATACAATATTTTTGTTTCTCAGTACTATTTTTTGGTAGACAGAACCAGATATTTCACAACTATACGTTCTGGTTGTATTGTAGAAATGTATTTCTTTCAGTGTACATCGATAAGTAAAATCTAACAACATATTTTACTTTCACATGCATTATCAAATCCCCACGACAGGCAATGCCAGTATAGATGTTAGTATTTTCATTTGCCGGTGGGAAAAAAATCATGACGCGATGTGCTATAGGAAATAGCCTTACAAATAATAATTTAACTTTATTTTCTCCAACATGCTTGGAAATTCTCACATTATTTTGACAACCTTGTTTGGGATAAATCGATATTGCTGTACTGGCCAATAAACGCCAGCAAAGGATGTATGAAAATCCATATCTGTCGTGTTTTAGCGGCCGGCAAAGTAACTATGAAGACTTATATCTGTCGTGTTATTTAAAAATGGAACGCCGAGTTTGCTGCGAAATAATTCAACTACGGAGGTTACAAATCGAATTTCAATTTGAACTCGCTAGTAAGAAAAAAAGAAATTAAAAATACAAGATTTTGGCGCGATATGTAATTTCTACATATTTGTTTGAACATTTGATCGTTGGAACATTTTATAAATATTTATTGACATATTTACATCAATATGTCATGCTGGTCTAGGATAAAAGAAAAATTTTAGAATATACTAGCTGCTTCTCTTCCCGTGCAGTCTGTAAAAGCAAGTCGAAAACCTAAGGATAAGAATATGGCAATCGGTGATGCGGCCAACAACGCATTACTATTTTAATTGCATTTTCTCTTCATTTTCTACATAAAAGCACACTTATACGCTAAACGTGGCTTTTGGGGTCCGTCTCCCCTGCATGTAAGAGTAAACATGTGATAATATGTTATGTTTGTTTGTCTCTATTCTATTTTTTTTTAATTTCCGCGCAATTTTGATAAAAGCACTATACAAGCCTGGGCCGCAATCAGGCATTGATGGACTTACGTATGTGTGCACACATTCACACGTTCGTCCATCATTGCCTCTAATGCCGGCCGCTGCAGTAATGTACTATTACTTTAATAAAGTCAAATGATTACGATGCGATATTAGCTTGCTAAATTTGTGAAATATTTTTCGTAAAAAACACTAAATAAATAATTATTAGAGTTTCCAAATAAAAACTTTCCACTATATTTCGAACACGATTAAATTGAAGCATCAAATCAATTGTTTTAATAACTATTGTATTTGAGTAAGATTGACCCCAATTATAACGTTTTCCAATTAAGTATTGTTTTCGGCTGAACTGTAAAGTCAATTATTCAATTTTGTGTTTACTTTGTGAATCATCTACAATTCGTCATTCCTCAACGTCTGACCGCAACAATAACCGCAATTCCAATAAAATATGAAATAATTTTGATTATTTATTTTATGAATGAATAATAGGATTCGTTGTATTTTAGGTCAATGCCTTCATCTTCATTTATTTAATTGTACGATTCGGTACGAAGACTAGATTTCAGTTGTAAAAAATGGCTTATTTACAAAATAAAACAAAACGCTTACAAACACTGGACCAGAGTTTTCAGCTTTTATTAGGTACTTACGAGTAGTCTGAATCGCCCAATCGAAAATAGTGGATGGTGTGTTTCGGCATACGATTTGGACTGTCTTTAGTTCAAACACTGGACCAGAGTTTTCAGCTTTTATTAGGTACTTACGAGTAGTCTGAATCGCCCAATCGAAAATAGTGGATGGTGTGTTTCGGCATACGATTTGGACTGTCCAGTGTTTGATAAAAATCTATGGATATGTCGTGGCCATATCGTAGAATTGATCTTTTCATGAAACGATTGACATTTTCATGAAATGGTGGCATTTTATGATGTGGCCAACTTAATTTGATCAGATCATTGAATCGTCCACGTTTAACGATATTGTCATTCACGTTTGGCCGGATCGTAAAAAGGGTGTCCAGGAAATATAATTAACAAAAATTCAGAATATGTTAAGAACATTTTGTATTTTTTCACCGTAAATTCTTATTTTTTTCAAGTTCTTCATCATTACACAACATAATGTTCTTTTTTTCACTGCGGTTTTCGCTGGCGGCCGCCATCTTTCCACGTTAACAAAACAAACAAAGCGTTTGTAGCGCCTCTACCGGTAATTAAAGAAACTATTTTACATTACGATCAAACAATCTTGACCATTTCATGAAAGAGCCACGCGTTTGGCCGCACATATCGTTAAATGATATATTGTCATTGATCTGCCCTATCTGCATCATGATGTGGCCAATAGACAGTAAAAGATTTCATGAAATGCGACCATTTCATAAAATTGACAATCACTTCATAAAGTGATCGATTCTACGATATGGCCACGACAGATACAATGATTGGATTACAACCATGCTAAAACCGCTCATGAAATTATGACCGCATGCCCGCGGCATCGACAACTCTGACTACATTGATGATCAGTTTTGCGCGTCAGGTGAACTGACGTCCATCCAAAATTTGATTGTCAGTCCTCCAGAGTTTTAACTGACGACGCGCCACGAAATTTTCCGTGGCTACCCTAATCCAAGCCGGCGCGTCGCGCCAAACTGACCGTGAGTGCGCGATCGTCACTCCAGACGTCAGTTTGCTCGCAGCGTCCGGCGCCGGCGGTGGTTGCTTGTTGGATTTATTCGTTTTTAAAAAGGCGGCATCAGTATCATCTGGACGTACCGTAACGTCAGAATTAACTGAAAAATATAAAAATTCTGAATGTTTGTTTTTGAAGCCATTCTTTCATACATTGCTTTCTTTCTTGTTTTTCGATGAGTATATAGCAACAAACAGTAGCCGCAGTAAGAATTAACGTTTCCTCTTCGGAGTCAGAATCTATTTTTTTCTGTTTCGACATAAATTGGTAGTACGCCTCACAGCCCGGCCAATAGAAAACTGAAGAGCCGGAGCGACGCCAGTGAATGGGGAAATTTAGTTAGCCTAAAACCATTTGGAGTGACGCCACAGTTCTATGTCTGAACTGACGCGCAAAACTGATCGTCAATGCCCAGCTTAACTACTATCCCTTTGGTGCACGCTTGCAGCAGATAAATACGACAGACACACGTTCCCAAAGGTTAAGTTTAGAAGAGATAACAACTCTAAGTAAATTTTTTCACTGGGATGACCGCGATATAAACTACTTCAACGAGTTTAACAACTAACTCATCTTAGCTGCAGCAAATATAAACCACAGTATTTTAAGCTTAAAGTATTAGAAACTCTTGCACTACGAGATTCACGATTATCAGAGGATTATGGCTAGTTCCAAAGGGAACTATGCTATATTCGCTAGTGAAATTATGACCACTACGACCGCAGCTTCGATACTCTAACGAGTTTAACAACAATGACATCGCAGCTGCATCAGATACATAACTCAGTATTTTAAGTTTGAAGTATTGGATGATCTTGCACCACGAGATATGTGAATAACAGAGGATTGCGGCTAGTTCCGAAGCTAACTATGCTATACCCGCTATTGAAATTATGACCGCCATGACCGCAGCTTCGACAACTCTAACGAGTTTAACAACAATCTCACCGCAGCTGCAGCAGATAAATACCCCAGTATATTAAGTTTAAAGTATTGAAAGTTCTAGGACTACGAGATTCGTGGTTAGAAGAGGGTTGCGGCTAGTTTCGATCGAAGGGAACCATTCTATATTTCAACTTCGACAACTCTAATGAGTTTAACAACTATCTCATCGCAGCTGCATCGTCTGATAAAATAAACTTTAAATACTGGTGTATGAGTCTTCATACACCAGTATTTAAAGTTTAAAATATTGGATGATCATGCACCACGAGAAATGTGGATAACAGAGGATTGCGGCTGGTTTCAAAGGGAACTATGCTATATTCGCTTGTGAAATTATGACCGCAATGACCACAGCTTCGACAACTCTGACGAGTTTTAGAAATATTTCCGCGCAGCTGCAGTTGATAAATACCCCAGTGTATTTTAAGATCGAAGTATTGAATCATCTTGGAAGACCGCAGCTTTCGACAACTGTAACGAGTTTGACAACTATCGCATGCAGCTGCAGCAGATGAATACCACAGTTTTTTTAAGTTTAAAGTATTGGAATTTCTATAACTACTTAATATGTGGTCAGCAGACGGTTGCGGCTAGTTCCGAAAGGAAGCTATATTCGCTAGTAATACCAAAGACAATATAATACTAAGTAATACTATGACCGCGCGGACCGCAGCTTCGAATACTCTAACGAGTTCGACAACTATGTCTTCACAGCTGCAGCAGATAAATACCCCAGTATTTTAAAATTAAAGTATTGAATCATCTTGCACCAAGAGATATGTGAATAGGATTGCGGATATATTCGAAGAGAACTATGCTATATTCGCTAGTTAAATTGACCGTAACCTCAACAACTGTAACGAGTTTGACAACTATCGCATCGCAGCTGCAGCAGATAAATACCCTAGTAGTTTAAATTTAAAGTATTGGAAGTTATAGAATTACACGATACATGGTTAGCAGTAGGTTGCGGCTAGTTCCAAAGGGAACTATGCTATACCTGCTAGTGAAATTATAAACATGATTACCGCAGCTTTGATACTCTATCGAGTTTGAAAACTATCTCCGCGCAGCTGTAGCAAATAAATACCCCAGTATTTTAAGTTTCAATTATTGGATGATCTTGCACCACGAGATTGTGAATAGCAGAGGATTGTGGCTAGTTTCGACGAGAGTCATGCTGTACTCGCTAGTGAAATTATAATTGCGATGACCGCAGCTTCGACAACTCTCAATGAGTTTAACAACTATCTCATCGCAGCTGCAGCAGATAAATACCCGAATATTTTAAGTTTAAAGTATTGGAAGTTCTTGCACAACGATATACGTGATTAGCAGAGGGTTGCAGGTAGTTCGAAAGGGATCTATGCTATACTCACAAGATAAATTGTCACCATGATGACTGTGGTATAGACAACTCTATACTCTAACGAGTTTAACAACTATCTCATCGCTGCACACTTGCAGTACTACTTGTAGTTACAGTCTTATACACATTTGTATCTCCGTTTTCAATAAATAGTTTCCAATGAAACGCTCTATCATGAAAAGAGATGGGACGTGTTCCGATGTCGACAGCTCGTTAAAATTATATCGCCCCTGGAACTGACAGATTGTGACATACACGGTCACTATATATTGTTATCAATGGCAGGAACTACGATATTTTCAGTTATATTTGAAGATTAAAGTGAGTCGCCTGGAAGCGCATGTCTCCATACAAACGGAAAAAGGGAATTGCTCGCACGAAAAAAGGGCGAGATCTCGCGAGTTTTACGAGATTGCAATCTCGTTAATCTCGCGAGATCCGGGTGTCAAAAGGCGAACTTTTACAGTTCGTGGATAACTGCCTGAGATAAATAAATAAATATAAATATATACGGACAAATCACACAGATTGAGCTAGCCCCAAAGTAAGTTCGAGACTTGTGTTATGGGATACTAACTCAACGATACTATATGTTATAATAGATACTTATATATATAAACATCCAAGACCCAGGTCAATCTGAAAAAGGTCATTTTCCATCTTGACCTGGCCGGGCATCGAACCCAGGACCATCCGTGTCGCAGGCAGGCGTGTTGACCGCTGCGCCACGGATCTGCGGTTCCAACTAGCGTTGAATCCGAAAGGGCTTTCTCAGCGGCTCGTTATCTGACCAACAAATAAGAAACCGTTTAGCAGACGATTCTTTGGACATTTTGTGCTTCTTAACTACTTCTACTTTTAAAATAATTCGTAATAATGGCTTGTGATTTGAACTGAAATAATCTTTCTTCAACAAAATATACCAATCAATGGTATATTTTGTTAATTAATCTGTAATTTGTAATTAATGGATCTACTAAACTAAAATTATAGATAAATACGTCACAAAATGTTTAATTCATAAAAATCTATTGAAAAAATTCGTGAAAATAAATGTTTATCATAAAATATTTGTTTTTTATTATTTTTTTCCTAATTTATTCAAATATTGTGACTATTTGCAAAAAAAAAACACGAAACTGCCAATCTCGCGAGATCTCGAAATTGGCGAGATCACGCAGTATTGTTATTGATAAACTCGCGAGATCTCACTTGAGCCCCAATCTCGCGAGATTTGCATTCCCTAGTCAGACTGTTACGCGAACAAATACTTGTACCTCATTTTCACAGGTCTTTGTCTACGGTTCTAGTGCTACCCAAGGACGATCGACATCAGGCAGGCAGGCCGTGTTAGGTATTATTCATCCGAGATAAAATCATCCACGAAGAGGAAATGTCACTTCTTTAAATTAGTCGTAGTTCATATAAAAACTTCCGACAAATCATATTCGCATTATGATCTGAGGGTACAGCCGAAAAAACGCTCGGATGAGAGAAGTATTATTGCCCTAATACGCCATTATTACCGCTGAGCAAGCCGCTAAGCAAGCCCAATAGGTGCATTAGCCATTAAGTGGCATAAAACATTTTGCTACTAATTAAATACTTCAGAAGGCCAGCTGTCCAATATAGCCATTTACACTCTCAAACGCAAAAATAGAACAGAATAAGATCGGGTATATCCTGAAAAAGGCCTCAAGAAGGCGCTGGATGCAAGCCGCTTCCAACCGGTCGTATTAATCCATGGGGAGGCCTATGTCCAGTAGTGGAATTCTTGCGGCTGAGATGCTGATTATGAGGATCCGGTATCACACATCGGCACCTTAGAGTATGGCTTTCTTCATGTGTGCGTCTCGAATTCTCGATTCCAATTCGTCCATGAGAGTAAATTTCACAATGCACGTACTTACACTAAACTACAATTTAGTTCCAGATGCATAGATCAGCTGAGACAAACCTCGTTACAACTTCGACTGAAGCTGACAGATTTAATATATCGTGCTCGCTATTACACATTGTTCGAAATTGTTATCTACTAACTCTTGTGTAGGGATGTAACGTATATTAAACATATCCGGATATGCAGATGGAAATGAACAGTTAGGAATGTGGTTGCGTTTTAGAACAATACTTCTCAAATGTACCAAAATAGGAGTACAATAAATATAAACACAGACGTATTTTAGTCAGCGGTTAAATAAATACTCAAATAATTTTGATTTTATCAATAAAACAAAATCATTTCTTTTAACTAGTGCGACGGCTACAAAGCAAATTTTTTTTTTTAATGGAGCGGGTTAGGCCCGTAGCCAAGGAACTTCTTGTTAATAATATACTTTAACATTCGTGCAAAAGGGTTATAAATTTGTGGAAAGGAAAAATTTAATAAAGCAGGTTTAAATTTTACGGAAGTCCGTAAAATTTTACAAACGTCTAGCGCAATTTTTATCGACATGCAAGCCACTAGCGAATTTCTTGTAAGTGTTGTTGAGGAAAGGCACTGAAAAAAATTGAAGATGAAATTTTATTCATACTACATATATGCTAACTTATCCTATCCTAACTAATATTATGATGCGAAAGTCAGTTCATTTATTGTATGTTTTGTTTCGCTTTCACGTTGTTACTTCTGAACGGTCATCATGAACTCTGCATAAATATTCTCTGGACGGAGAAGGATAAGCTACCTTTCATATCGTAAAAAGCACTGTTGTACTGTCTAAAATTTTTTATGTATGTTATTTTATATGATTACTAGCTTTCACCCGCGGCATTAGAACAGTACTTTTTCCAGGATGTAAGATGTACTTTCCAGTACCCTAACCTTTGTATAAAAAGAAGATTGGTTCAGTGGATAAAACTTGAAAATGTAACAATCAAACAAATATAAAAACTCATTTTCGCATTTATAATATTAGTTGGGATTAGGATTATCAACCAGTGCCTAAGATTTAAGAAGACTAATAACTAGTAAAATTATAAATGCAAATGTAACTCTCGTCTGTCCGTTACCTTTTCACATTGCAATCATTGAACCGATCGTCATGAGACTGCATTGTCAGGCACATGACGACCACGTCCGACCCACGACTTACCATGTGTGACACACGCTTTATTTCCATGCATTTAGTATGTATGTATTTAGTATGTACGTATGTAGCCATTAAAATGTGGCCTGCGCCTCAGGGTTACAGAGAAGGACATTGGATTTGGCGGGATAAATATTGGGACGGTGCATACAAAAAATGATATCTCTTCTAACAGCGGCAGTATTTCGTACCAGGATGTTAAAAAGCTGGCAGAGAATAAGAATAGATCAAGCGAGCTCCACCAATGAGAGCGTCGCTCTTGAATTTTGATGATGAACAGAGATAAGGCAGCCCCTGGGTGGGATTCTAACCTAAACTTGGGGGTGGGGAGAAGAGCTTTTCTTACTTTTGTTGAGAACATGGCGGAAGGGGATTAAAATAGCTGATATTCTTCTTAAGTACATAATACTTGGACGGCCCCCTAGTCGTTTGCCATTTTCTAAGGAGAATCTCGACGCTGAATGAGGTAACCATTGCTGAATTAAGGCCTCAGCCTAGAGGTAAGGGAAATTAAAATAATTAGTAACGTAGTAAAGTCCCACAGATTTTGGGCTAAAAATGTTTGAGAAAGTAGCGCTAAGAAATAAACTAGAATTGAAAATAGGTATTAAAACAATATACTTAATTTGCATATAAATAGAAAACGACCCATAATGGGTGAAGTGAATGAATAAATTTAATCAAATATAATCTCGTACTCACGTCTACTTGATCGCAAACACAAAAGGTACTAGAGAAAGGTCAAATTGAGTATGTACTCGAAACCTCAAAGCCAATGAGTGTGCCTGAACCTGCCTGAACAGATAATGGAAAGGGAATAAAAAGGGTTTTGTTCATTGTTTTATTAGTAACCAGCTTTTTCTGTGTCCACATAATTTATAGCCTATGTGATTAGTGATATTCTATAATGTAGGTATTACTTACAATTAAGGAGTTACAAAATTAAATATTCTCATATCCTTACATATTTATGATAGAATAATAGTATCAGTAGCGTAGCTAGCATGAGTATCACTCCAGAGGGGAGAGGGGATGGGCCTCCGGCTCTTTCACTCACCGAACGAAGCATAGAAGCGGTAAAGCTAAAAATACTCAAACGTCCCTTTATTGTGAGAGTGTGGTACTTTCCCGGACGAGCCGGCTCATTTATGCTACTAGCAAAAGTGAATTTTGTCGGAAGCGTGGCTCTACCACAACTATACATAATATAACTGCACTACCTTATTCGATGCAATTCACAAACCCAACCTAAGTAAACAGTCTGTCTATATAAACATCAATAGTCCCAGCCCGGAGACAGCTGGTAGGACCGGTGGATAGACGCGATTTTGGTAGATAAGCTGCGATCAATGCGGACTGTTTATTCAGTGTTTCAGCATCTATCGAGATGTTGGCATAACACCTATCTCTATTTCATCAAAATCTCGAAATTTGGAATTTCACGCCCATCGTACTTTGTTCGTTTGGTACCATTCATTCTTAAAGCAATAAACACGAGTCTCGGTAACCATTACTCGATTTGATGCAGCAACCCAAACGAAGTAAACAGTCTGTCTATAAACATCAATAGTCCCTGCCCAGAGACAGCGGATAGGACTGGTGGATTGAGGCGATTTTGATGGATTAGCTGCGCATAATGCGGACTGTTTATTCAGTAAACTAGCAGTATTGTAATCATAAGACCTATCCCATCAAAATCTCAAAATTTTTAAATTCAATAGCCTATCGTACGTTGTTTGCTTTTTAATTTATAATCTATTATTTAGTGTGCCAACATTATTGTTATCGAGATGTTGCATAAGACGCTAGCTCCATTTCATCAAAAGTTCGAAATTTTAAAATTCAATAGACCATATTGAATTACTTTGTTATGCCATTCATACCTTAAGCACTAAACAAGACTAAAAATTAAGATTTAATTATAGTGTCTCGGTAGCCATTACTCGATTTGATGCAGCAACCCAAACTAAGTAAACAGTCTGTCAGTAAACATCAATAGTCCCTGCCGGGAGACAGCTGATAGGACTGGTGGATCGAGGCGATTTTGTTGGATTAGTTGCGCACAATGCGGACTATTTATTCAGTGTACCATTGTTATCAAGATGTTGGCATAAGATGCTATCTCCATTTCAACAAAATCACGAAAATTGTAATTTTACACTCATCGTACACTCTATGTTTGTTACCATTTATACTTTGGACAATAAACAAGAGGAAAAAATAAAGATTTTAATATATTGTGCCTGTAGCCATAACTCAAAATGATTCAGCGACTTTATCTAAGTAAACAGTTTGTCTATAGTAACAACGTTCCTGCCCAGAGACAGCTGATAGGACTGGCGGGTCGGGCCGATTCGGTGGATTATTCCTATTTACGCTCAATGCGGACTGTTTATGCAGTGCACCAGCATCATTGTTATCGAGATGTTGGCATAAGACATATCTCTACTTCATTATCATCTTTATCAGGTCTTTTTTAGTCTCCACTGCAGGAGCACGACACTCTCTGTACTACCAGAGCCATATATTAGCCAGAGCAGTCAGAGGATTATTCAAAAACCACTTCATCAAAAACTAAGTTTGATTGATACGTACCTGCTTGAAACAAAAAACAAGGAAAAGTTTAAAAATGTACGAACGGGTCGCGAACTTTGTAATTTATTTGCTTATTAAAATTCATTCTTTACGATATCATAATTCGTTTTTGACTTAAGAACCAATATGAAATTATAGCTGTGTAATTGCACAAGCCGAGAAAAAAAAAACAATTATATTCAAAATTAAGTGAAAGCAGCACATATACCAGAAGTGCTTAAATAGCGCAAATGGAACATATTTTTAAGAATTGTAATTTTATTTAATTTCATAGCACATCCGTAAAGGGTAAGCCACGGCGGGTTACTTTTATGGTATAATTCATACTAACAATTAAAGGCAAACACGGCGGTACAACGTCAATAAATACAGAAGCGCTATACATGAATGGGACAGATTATACCGCCATAAAGTACGGTGTATCAATTACCGCGGTGCATAACAGGTAGGCCTGTAAACCTCGTTTAACAGGCCGAGATCTTAATCTGACGTTTATCCTTTATTAAGTAAGAAAAACGCCCACTAGTCCTACCGGTTAATAGACCCTTCGCCATTTAAGGATGCGCTCGCTGCCTTACTTGCGTTTATAGAGAGTGTTTTATTAAGAGTCGCCTGGACGCGCATGTCTCCATACAAACGAAAAAAGGGAATTGTGGCAATATTTGATCATTTGTAAAATTAAGCTTTTAATCATTTAATCTCAGTATAATCTACGTACGTTCCTATACAGCTTAGTTAAAATACCAATGGTTTGAGAATTACAAGCCTTTTCAAATTTGTATGGAAATCTTGAGAGGCGTATAATTCTCAAACTATTGATAATTTAACCAAACTGTATAGGAACGTACGTAGATTATAATGAGATTAATTGATTGGATGCTTAATTTTACTTCAAAATTATCAAATATTGCCACAATTCCCTTTTTCCGTTTGTATGGAGACATGCGCGTCCAGGATGGGTAAGCGGTATACTGTGTAAGTAATAAAGTTGCAACGTACAATAAGTAGACGCGGTTACCATTCATATTGAATGGAAGAGCTGTAAGATTTGTCTCGCTCGGATAATTTGCCTTATGAGTGTCCTGTACCTAAATTTTGATGATTTAGCTTAGCTGGACCTTTACTAACCCTATCCGCTGTACTTTAGTTTTTGGCAGTCTTTCATTCTGCCACCGAACTGTATCTTAAACATACCTACTTCGAAAATAGATTGTATTAACAGAATGATTATTACTTTGTACTTTTTCTATAAACCTATCTCAATATCTTATACATAATATACATCTATATACCTATCTAAAAGATAGGGGACCACACAACACACGTGTCATCGTGAAAATTATACAAATCACTTCTTTATGTCATGATATTTATAAAGAGAGACCGAGCTTGTCATTATAGAAAAGACAGTATGCATCTTCACGGAAGAGCTTTAAAATATAAAACATCTTGTATAAACAGTGTACAAAAGGACTAGGCTAATCTCTTTTTAAAATGTAAAGGGTCGGGCCGCGCCTTGGGAGGTCTAGTGTAAAGTGAATTAATAGCTACAAGACAACCGGTGATAATATCGCTGTTTCATCTCCCGTGAGAATTCCCGCAGACAATAACTCGACTAATAACTGTAAGCGAGCTGCCTTCATCAACTAGTATCATGTTTACAGTAAAGCCGCGACAAAAAGCTACTTTTGACAGTTGTTTTTACTATGAAACATGTTAAAAAAATATATTTACGAGTTGTCATTTCAAGTTTGTATCAAAAATGATTAATAACAATATTTTTACGACACCGTTACTGCGTAACCGTGTGGTTCCCGGCAGAGTAGAATAGGACCACTCCAAGTCTTCCCGTGGATGTCGTAAAAGGCGACTTAGGGAACATAAGCTAAACAAAGCTTTTTTTAAACATCAAAGAGACCTCTCCAACCCGTCTGGCCAGCGTGGAGAGCGTAGGCCAAATCCCCTGACTGTTCTGGCTAATAAATGGTTATGATAGTCAGAGAGAGTCGTGCTCCTGCAGTGGAGACTAAAATAGACCTGATGATGAACTGCGTAGCAAGGGATACATGATTTTTATTTATTGCCGTTATCCCAACAAATACACGAACTAAATTAAAAATATTCACCATTTTTTGTAGTTTTAATAATATTTTAGGTAGAGGTGCAGAACCCTTTAAGTGCGATTCCAACTCACTTGGCCGGTATAATTTAGAAACAACGACAAAAATATAGTATTTTTCAGAACACTCATAAATAACATGCCTGATCTCTATCTTATCTTTTGTGTTAAAAGTCTATACGAGACTAATCATTATAACAGAGTATAGGTACATAGGTATACCTACGTGCATTAAATATGAATATTTCAGAAAAACACAAAATCAAACTGAAATTACATCACATTAACACCGAAATCAAATGTTATCGGCTCGTACCATCCTTGTCGACGTAAAGCTAAAGGATTTTCCATTGTCAACCCTCGTGATAAACACTCGTCACACGGAACACCCATTTACCTTCGCACACAACTTAGTCCAAAACAAACATTTTTGACAAATGTTTGTTCGGCTGGGCGGGGCTAGTCGTCACTTCTCTAATAGAAACTTTTTTATTAATCATCTATGAATAAGGAATAAAATATATTACAAAGACATATTCTAGATCACAACAATGCTCAGTGCTAAGGTTTAAGATACTAATATTACACCTAAACAGGACAGATTTCATTGTTTGTTTGCATCGAATAGGCTCTGAAACTATTGGGCCGATTTTCATAATTCTTTCACCTATTGAAACAAATTTATCTGCAGGTAACATAGGCTATAATTTACGCGGACGAAGACGAGACGGGAAAATTGCTAGTTTGAAAATACATATGTACCAATAGTGCTCTCAACAACTGAGCTACCGTAGCTTCAAATCATTGTGACTGATTTGTTCATCACATAATATGTCATCATCATCAGGTCTTTTTTCCACTGCAGGGACACGACCCTCTCTGTACTAACAGCCATATATTAGCCAAATCAGTCACAGGATTTGGCCTCTCTCTCCTCTCTTCTCCACGCTGGCCAGACTGGTTGGACGCTGGTCAGACGGGTTGGAGGTTCATCACAAGTAAGTACACGTATTCGAAGCAATCATCAGTCAAACATGGGTCAGGAGTATCATCTCCAACTGCTTGTCCGATGTTTGCAGTATGACATCGGGTACGCTGTCTAGCGTCCCGAGCTGCTACTTTCTCATCCCCAATCCATCCGAGCAAGTAGCACCTTAAATATCTTTATCCCACTCCCCTAGTCCAAAAAGCTCCTGCCTGCCTTCGCTTAAAAATCGGTTTCGACGGGCAACACAGTGACTTGCACCACTCGAGATTCAGGTTAACTCCTAGTTCGATGGTGTGGTGCGGAAATGTTATACAAACATCAAATTTATGAAATGTAAAAAAAATATTTTTCATTTCAACAAAAAGAAAAAAAAATCAGCGACGGACGGAACCGATATAGTCCAAACAAACTGCGCTGCGCTCACCAACCCGTTTGCCAAGCGCAATGTGTAACGCAAACCCCTAAATAATTGAAATCTTCGGGGAAGGCAGGCATCAGTAGACTTCTTGCACCTGACAAGATGATGATAATCATTCAAATGTGTAATCTCCATACCTACCCACTTTTTATTCATCCATATTTTCAATTTAAAATAACATAATGTTACAACGTTGGATAAAATATTCAAGGGTGATAGCTGAATGAGTCGTTTGGAGGACACTAAGGGAAAGGTCGGCCGTCTCGCCTTCAAATGATGACCCTTTGTACTTCAATTCCTCTCGTCGTATGCTTGACTTTGACGTTAAGTTATCGCGTCAATAATCAAGGCTATCAACATATATCTTATTCTGGTCCCGTGAGGATACGCCGAGCTCTAACTTAGATTATAAATGATCTATTCAAATTATATTGGGTATTGTTAGCTTTTCAGTTGAAGTAAAACTTGGAGTATCAAAACATCACAATCACATGCATTCTTTAAAAATTTTGTATTTCATAACGTGTCTTTGTTTTAAAAAATCCATAAATTCGAAATGTAAAAAAGGAAAAAAACACATGATTTTAGAAATTATCTATTTGTAAAGTTGTACTTTGCTCGCATCTGCTGAATTTCTGTTCCCATTTCTCTGGTTATCTTTTACTAGCAGTCCGCCCCAGCTTCATCCGTGGTACATGCCTCGCCTATGGCACTCAAGGATAACGTACCTATCCAACGGTGAAAGAATTTTAGAAATCAATGCAGTAGTCCCTGATATTAGCGCGTTCAACCAAACAAACAAACTCTTCAGCTTAATAATATTGTTATTGAAAGGGACAATTCAGTTATGTGGTGGTAGTAGGTACCTGCCAACGGTTCTACATTTAAAAATATTCGTCTGTATGTAAGCATGTACTTACTGTAACAAACTTAAAGCATTCATTGACTTTCTTTGAATTGACTCAACTTGTTTTAACTTCCAAAAGACAAACGTCTGAGCTGGAACAAACTTTTTCATTAAACTCTCCAAAGAGTCACGTGGGCGTCTACAAATCCATTCGGATAATCGAGATTGCTTTTTATTCTTACATTGATAAGTGTTATCAAGTACTTGTTTTTTATTAAAAACATTGTAGATTATGCGTATTACGTATTCTTCCTCCATTCTATTATCAAAAACATATACTCGTGTGAGATAAAGCACAATTGTTACATTACTTTATTTTAATTTAATCATTGTGTGATCTGCTGATAAAAAGATCCATCAAAGATTTCAGTTCAAATCTCAACTTTGCTATGTTTTTTTAATCACATATTTTTAGTTGAATGAAATGAAAACTTTTACTTTCCTAATTATTGTCTCCCAATTTGTATAGAAGGCCAGTAAGTACGTTTCAAAAGTATATAAGACAGAAGATGAAATTTGATCTTATAAACCATGTTACTTACACACCTTCACTGCATATGTAGGATTCTAAAATAACAACTCATCAGTATGTACGTACGTACCAACAAATTCATGAACAATATTCTGCCTGTTTCCAACTTGTATTTTTAAATAAACATTGAGTAACTTCGAGAATAATAAACCATAGTATCGACTTAGCGCGTGGTGTATGAAACGATTTTAATAAGTGCAATTTATAAGCAATAAAAATAAGCAAATCAATTTATAGTCGGACAGGCACGTGGCCTTCCAGAGACCACAGGACAGTGTAATGTCATAATGGCTACGTAATTTACGGCTTACCACCCATCCATGGCAATGAGAGATTCTGACCGCCGAATTGAGTAGGGTTGACTGTCAGTTCAATTTAAGAATTATTCACACTACGAAATTGGCTGATTGTAAATTGCAGACTGATCTTTTGACGGTACCGCTTCAGAAGAACAGCTATAATTATTTCCGCGTAGATTGGAACTTACGTAGCATTGTCTAGCGAAAGGTTATCAGGTCATGTAGGGGTGAATGAAGTGAGACAGGCGAAAATGAAAATTTTCTACTACATACTCCAATCTACACGCTTAATTAATCAAATGCAAAATGATTTTTACCGTTCCACATAACAATTTGTCAATTAAAGTAAGCAATTCGTTTCTTTTCCACAGCAAAACAATAGTAACTTTCAACATGGTCACATTTTTTAATTGTTTGAGTCATGGCAAATAGTACAAAAATCATTATCAAAGCGATCATTTTAAACAACGCACGTTTTAATTCTATTATAATAACTAATTACACGGTTAGCGGTTTTTTCAGACCATTCTTCAAAATATTGAATTGCCAGCCCTGACTTTTAGTCGCCGAATTAATATAATCAACGGCTCACAATCTAACAATTGTTTTACAGTCGCAATAATAGCAGGAGTCGTCGAGCGCGGCTCGTGGGAGGAATAATTAATGGATTTACAGCTTTAGAGGAAAACGTCTTGTTTGTTCCGCATAAATTAAAATTTTAAAGTCTAATATTAGAAGGAGCCTGAAAGCAAATTGCGTGTAAGTTATTATTTCCACGTGTTTACTTAAGACTGGTTATTGTCAGGAACGCGGTCAGCCGTAAAAACTTTACCGAAATATTTTACAGCAGTAAGAGCGGACTTTAGGATTTGAAGCTGTTGTAACATGTTCGAATGTGTGAGAGAACCATTTTGTGAATACTGAAACTATGAAAAACCTCCTCTGGCGTTACATGTATCAAAAATGAAATCCATAAAAAATTCCCCTTATTTAAAAATGTGTAATTTGAAAGATGATAATCGTTCATCATTCATCATTATTAGGTCTCTTTTTAGCCTCCACTGCAGGAGCACGACCCTCTCTGTACTACCAGAGCTATATATTAGCCAGAGTAGACAACGGATTTGGCTTACACCTCTCCACGCTGGCCAGATGTGTTAGAGGTATATATAATCGTTCAAAAACATGTATATTGTATGCATATTAATTTAATTTTGTTATTTTTTGTTATAGCAGCAATACACTTCTATGAAAATTTCAAGTCTATACCTATTTTGGTTCAATAGATACATCCATTGGACGGACGGAACCTTAAGAACTACCAATACATACTATAACTTTTCTTAATTTAATTTTCAAAATTCCCATTATTGTCAACAAAAATCATTTTACCAAAAATATTTCACACGCAAATCGGAAAACGATTAAAACCAGAATCGGCTGTAGAACAAAGAACAATGGCCGCCGACTAATCATATCGAAATTCGTATTCAATTAATGCGGATCACACCGCCATGCTCCCTTTGAATACCTACCTACTTTTGAAGGAAGTAGGACAATAGCTAGAAGAGTTGGTTCACATATTTCCTATAAGCTCTTGATATTTTTAACGTATGATGCGAATAAGGGACTTTAACTCTACGAGAAAAAGCTTGCGAACCACAGCCTCTTGTAGGGCGATGCGACATATGCTCAGCCTGCCTAACATTAATTTTATCCTGCTTTGAAGTATTAGGTCAAACTATCGACTAAAAAGAAACCAAATAATTCCCAGCATATTTTGCGCTCTACGTATTCTTTTATATTTCGATGCCATTCTGCGGCCATTTTCTATCATCTCTCTTATGAGCAACTTCGAATATTTTTAAGACGAGATCTTCGCAATCAAAATACCGTTGTCTATTAATAAGGTGTTTGAAAAAATTACCCTCATATGACACTCGTGAATGAAAGTCAACATATCATTATCATAATAGTGTCACTCTCTCAACGTAGAGCCTACCCCCGACAACACCCGACACCACTTATCGACCAACTGTTCCAGCGCCAAGACCTAATGAATGGAAGTCAACATATCATAATAGTGTCACTCTCAACGTAGAGCATACGTATAATCTTAGCTTGGCATTAGCGCCAAAACTATAAATTGGTGGATCAAAACCCGACACCACTTATCGACCAACAGTTCCAGCGCCAAGACAAGTAGCCAACGAATTTATTAACCACTAGCAGCCCTCCCCGCTGCGCCCGGGCATCAAGCATGTATTATACATATAAATCCTTATCTTAATCACTCATCTAAAAAAACCGCATCAAAATCCGTTGCGTAATTTTAAAGATCTAAACATACGACATAGGGACAGACAGACTGCGGGAAGTGACTTTGTTTTATACTATGTGGAGAAGTGATATCACCATCATCAGTTCTTTTTTAGTCTCCACTGCAGGAGCACGGCCCTCTATATACTACCAGAGCTATAGCTCTGGTAGTACAGAGAGATTGACTGCTCTGGCTAATATAAATAAGTGATATACAAAGGCCTTATCGAATGGCACTTAGCACATTAGCATGCCCGAATCAGTCCCGATGACGGGCCAAGGCCGCGCGGGTCGGCGCCGCTGATGTAATCGTGTCCCTGCACACCCGAACAATAATAATTCATATTCAAATTTGGCGCTATAGAATTACTGAGACGATTGCGTTTTATTGTCCTAACAATGCTCTAGCGGCAGTGTTGCCCAAAGTAGTCTTCATCGGCCACCGGGGGTCTATCGAAATAACTCGGCTCTAAGTTAAACATGTACAAAAACCTTATCGACAGGCGCTTAACATATTTTTATGCATTACTGAGGCGTTTATTGTCCTAACAATACCTTAGCTAAATGTTGCCCAAAGTGGTCTTCATTAGCCCCCGGGGGTCAATTGATATCACTGGGCTTTAAGTTCAACACGTACAAAAGCCTTATCGACAGGCGCTTAGCACATGAGCATGCCCGAATCAGTCCCAATGACATGCTCAAGCCCTCGTTGGTCAGCGCCGCGCCGCTGATGTAATCGAGTCCCTGCACACCAGAACAATAATAATTCATATTCAAATTTGGCGCTACGGAATTACTGAGACGTTTTATTGTCCTAACAATACCCTAGGGCAGTGTTGCCCAAAATTGTCGTTATCGGCCCAGGGGGTCAATTTAAATTACTGGGATGTAAATTAAACATGTACAAAGACCTTATTGAGTGACACTTAGCCTATACATAATTATTGCGTTCTATGTGAGTCACAGAATATCGATCTAGATAACCTAAAAGGTGAATATCTATGTCGGTACAAATATATTAGTCTACGATGTTGATATGAGCCACGATAGTATTGATACTTTCTCTCTTCTCCAGAACTCTGAATTGCGGTAACGCGTCGCTTTTTCCCACCCCATCCCGTCATCAAGTGGGAAAGAAGGACTCAAACAAAACTATTACGAGTTTTCGAGGCAAAGTTTGGGAACCACAGCCTCAACAACTCTTCGTAGCACCGATACGACATGTGCTGCATTTACACAGCCTGCCTCAAACATTTCATTAACAAAAAAACCGGCCAAGTGCGTGTCAGTCCACGCGCAGTATAGGGTTCCGTAGTTGCGAATGACAACTTTGAGTTCACACTGTTTACACTCGCACCTCACAGTTTAACGACCAAAAACATCTAACAATAAAGATTGTATGAAATTTTACATTTTCCAGTACATTTTATAAGTTGGTTGCCTATAACTTTTTAGTTTGCAGTTAGTACCCAGCTCTGATAGTTTTCCTTTCAACTTCAGTATATATACTACTGCTGTAATTTTTTTCACGTTTCCATATATAACCGTTTAGCAGATAGAGGGGGGGGACACGTACCTCTAACAAAAATTTGCACTTTAAAACCAAATATTTCGGAAACGGATCCCTTAATCGAAAAATGGTGTTCTCAACCTCACAATATTTTTCAAAGACCTTTTTAACGATACCCCACACGATGGGTAAGTAGAGAAAAAAAAATTACTCCCCCAGTTTACTTGTATGGGAGCTACCCAAAAAAAAAATTTTTTTCAAGATTTTTTTCTACGACTTTTTTGCCATAATTAATATACATACTCATACCAAATTACAGCTTTCTAGTACTTATAGTCTCTGAGTAAAACCGCGGACGGACAGACAGACAGACAGACAGACAGACAGACAGACAGACAGACAGACAGACAGACATGGCGAAACTATAAGGGTTCCTAGTTTACTACGGAACCCTAAAAACACCTCTGAATAGAAAAATGGAATGTTGTGGCGTTTAATTTATTTAGCTGAACAAAGGGTACTCACTTCCAGCCGGTGGAGTATCTCGAAAAGAGCCATATTTCGTTGCTGTGAGGCCGAAAACAATGGCAACGTTTTCGAGCCCGCTGACAGTTGCACGGCCTCTGTAAAGGAAAAATTAAAAGTGAATTAAAAGTTTCAACGACTTAAATACTTACTGATTAAAAGAACAAATATTTAGCTTCTCGTCTTTGTGTTGTACGGAGTAGAAAGAGTCAAGCGTTGGAAGATGGTGGGCATGTCAAGAGTTTTTTACATCAAGGCATTTGACATCGATCAACGGATTAACAAGTTTTTCTAGTCCTGAAGGAGCTTAAGACAAATTTCATTTGTCCACTGTACGAATTACTCCACGTTAAATTATGCGCATAGAGACTTCACACACACACACGCATATTAAACGACATACACAATCGCGAATCCCATGATCAATTTCTGCAATAGTTCGAATGGGTACGCAGCTGGCAAACTTTTTAAGTTTCTTTTTCAAAGTCCAGTGAAAGGTGCCTAAAATATAGTGCGGCACTAAATCACGTGAGCCAATAAATTCAGAAGATTTAAAATGCCAGCGATTTTCATTTCCTCGAATGGCGAGCGCTCTTTGAGGGGATTTTGCCTTTGCGGAAATTACCAGCGGAATCCGTATCGCTGTGCCGAGGACGGATGTCCGTCCGTACTGGACAAGAGACGGCACCGAGAGGATCACATTCAATAGAATGTACTGACCAACCCACGACTTTACATTTTAGAAAGGTTTTGTATCTAATGATAAGGATAGTCGCATTTACATAGCTGATGCCGTTTTATTTCATAAGCATTTAAAACTTTTTTAAGTATTACGGACTCTATACTGGGATATCCTATATGAGTTATTTTATCGGATGACACGAAGAATGTTACTGGTAGTCAGTATGCCAAACTACGCTAATAAATAGCGTTCAATAATATTACCCAGAAATCTGCAGTTCCTTTATTTAGTCGTAATATTTTAAATTCTAGAAAAACGTTTTAAATTTTAAGTACTACCATTATAAATATTTTCATATTGTTCTTCTAATGTAGTAAGTGTCTTAAATTTGTCATGGTATTGATACATTTATCACACCGCAATACGTATCTATTGTTGATAAGTACTCGTGTTCACAACACAATTCGTTCCGACTATAAAATGGACATGAACATTGTTAACGTTAGTTGTAAAGTCATAAAAGTGAATTATCCCGTGTGTTGCGGGGAACATTAAGACATTTAAAGAATAGTTCACACATTATGAGACGTCGCGTGAAGAAAATTACAGCGTATATCCAGCGAGGTAATAATAGAAGGCACGCGCGGGTTGTAAGATATTCTAACACACAGATTATGTTTTAATGCTCCTACACAGCCACGGAGCAAGGAATATGGCTCGCGTAGCACGCAAGCGACAGCCACATTTCCCTGTTCTGTGTACAGCCATCATCATCAGATCTTTTTAATCTCTACTGCAGGGGCACGACCCTATCTGTACTACTAGAGCCACATATTTGTTAGAGCAGCCAGAGAACTTGGCCGACACTCTCCACGCTGGAGAGGTCTCTTTGATGTTAATAAGCTTTGTTTAGCTTGTGTTTCCTAAGTCGCTTTTTACGACGTCCACGGGAATACTTGGTATGGTCCTATTCTACTCTGTCGGGAACCACACGGTGGCCATACTTAGTTGATTAACTCTTGCTGCGAGCTAAGCTCTATTGTAGGTGACTGTAGGGTTTCAAATAAAGTAAGGCAAATATTGACATTAATGGAGCGTACCTATATCCGACGAGGTAAGTATAGTTCGCACGCGCTGGGTATATGGTATTCTAACCCACAGATTATATATTAATGTCCTCAACACAGCCATGGCAATGCCGTAGGCTAGCTTTAGCGTAGCTAACTATAGAATTTTAAAGCAAGACACAAAATTACATATATGCGTGTGTATATCCGGCGAGGTGACTATAGTATAGCTATAGTCTAAACTATACTATATAGTCTAAACTATAATTCAACCCACAGATCTTATATTAATTATCCTAGGTCATGCTTCAATCTTATCGCAGGCTGGCTATAGTAGGTGACTGTACAAAAACAATTACACATATGCGAGCGTATATCGGGCGAGGTAACGATCATAGGCACGCACGGGCTATATGATATTCCGACCCATATACCCTCTGCGACTGACGTGGTAGTCCAACAGACACCGCGAAACATAAAATTCTGTTTATTTTCATTAAGTTTCAAAGGGCATTGGGTAAAAGTGGCCTGATTTTCAAAATTTGCGACCACCGTTCAAAGTTTACTCATTCGAAAGATCATATTAAGATGTTTATTTTCATCTATGGCCGTTTCTGTCTACAGTGTATCGGAGCCGAGATATCGGCATTCATAATTAAAAAATAAATTACAATAATGTCGTCTAGATAGACAAAACAGGATCTTTATTTTATTATTTTTTCGTGTAAATATTACTTGATTCTATGATTTATATTATTTATATATAAAATAAAAACAGTTACAGTGGGGTATGCGACATTCATAATTAATACAACAAACATTAATATATTATTTTTATTACGCAGAATTTGATGATATCCTACTTCAGGCACTCATGCATGTGTACTTATATATTTTTACGAAAAAATTGTTTCATATGGCATAAAATGACACGGAAGACATGATAAGTCTCACACACAGATTTTTTAAGCCATTCGAAGGTAACTGATATGTCAGATGTGGATTAGAGAATTTTCTATAACAAAAGACCGAGGGTGAATGTGATTCATAACTTTTAGTGCGTTAAGTAAACAAACAATGGGAAGTTCCTAGAAAGTTGAAAGGCCCGCTACCGGTCGCGTTCATCCAATCACAGCGCAGGGTTCATTTACCTGACTCGGTTAGGCTTTGAAAATCGAGCAGGGTGGAGTGGAGGGGTGAAGGAAAGAGGTGCAGGCGCAGGCAGGATTCACTTCCCGTTTAACCTTTGTGTTGAGTGTGTGCAAGTGCGTTATATACTTTTGATTACCACGACCTTTGCTTTGTTTTTGGACTCTCTCTTTATTATCTTATTTTGTGACCTGGCATTACTAACTGGACTAAGAGTTTGCTGTAGTGATTTGGACTTTAAAACAATATGGATGCAGATAGAGCATCGTGTGTTGGCTGCCATCGAAGTTTGAACCGCATTGGCGGCACTCGCAGGAGATCTATGGTGTTAACGGCTCAACTGATGGAGCAAAACCCATGTTTAATGGCATACTGCATTGAAGTTATTAACATTCTTGAGGTAAGTGATGACATTTCTTATATAATTATTAATTGTTTAACTTTCTTATTTACACTAATATTAAAAACAGTTGGTTTGTTAAAACGTGATAAACTCAGGGACTGTTGTGTCAAACATTATTTCATGTAGGTACAATATCCCAGTGTCAATTATATTTTGTTTGAAGTACATATCTTAAAGCGATCTCACTCGTCACAAAGCCATTCCTAACTTATTGAAAACTGGCCACTGGTTATATTTTCCCCTTTACCTTGATTATCTTTTGAGTGTCAAAGAAGATTAGTACTTGTGTTTCTTCCGCTTGCTCCCAAACCGGCATAAATGCAATAAGATGCAGTACGTGCCACTTTTTTTAGTGATTACTATATGTTTGAGACTTGCTATATGTTCGTAAGTCAAGTAAAAGAGGAAATGATTTCATATTTACTAAAAAATAAATAATTAAATCAATTTACCCAGTTAGATTTATCTAGGTACTACGATGTGTTTTAATTATTTTTTACCTATATATGGAGCTAATACGTATACAAATATATTGATTAAGCCTATATTTTGTATTTTACAGTTTGGTGGCGATGAACGGATATGTCGACCATGCTTTTTTCGAGCTCAGCGCTATGTCTCAAGAGATCAACAAGCAGAAGTTGCACCAGACCTACTTGAACAACATGCAGATGATCAAGTATTAGAGCATGATTCATCGCAAGGAGGCAATACAGAGGAATCTGAATCAGATCTTATTATTAATGAAAATATGCGAGACCAACAAGTGCAAGTTAGTAGACCGCAAACGATTGAAGTTCCTGGATATTCCAGAGCACCACTTAATACACAGTTATGTATTTTTGCTGATTGCACCAACACCAATCTTCAACGAATTCATGTTGACATAAGAACCACAATTCTTCAAAATAAAGGATTTTACCTTCCACGGGGTACACGTGTATGTAGAGAGCATTCAGATTCAGGGTTTCAAGATATTGAAACAAGAACACGTCGTGTAATTGCAAGTTTCTCGTCGAAGCAAGTGAAAGACATGATGGATATTTTAAGAAATCGTAGTAATTTTTTAGATTTTGAGAGACTTTCTTCCATTAATAATGGAGTCTTTCATTATTACATTGGTTTCTCTAAGGAAAACTTTATGCGAATTCTTGAAGCAACCCCAAGTATCACACAACATCACAAAAAGGCTAAAACAGCCCTTGCAACAGTTCTTGCAAAACTTCACACCGGAGAATCAAATCAACGACTTTCTAGCGTATTCAAAATGACAAGAAAAACTTTTGAAAAAATAATGCGAGAAGTGAGACAAGAATTAATGACAGAGTTTGTGCCACAGAATTTAGGCTATGATCATATTACAAGAGAAGAAGTCATATCACGTTGTCTGACTATCCCAAATGTATTATTTGGAAATCCAAATGCTCCTCTGAGTGAACGTAGAGCCATAATTATATTAGACGGGACTTATATATATTTACAAAAAAGCAGCAACTATTACTTTCAAAGAAAATCCTATAGTCTGCACAAGTTTCGTCATTTACTAAAACCCTTTTTAGTCCTGATGGTCATATAGTTGATATTTATGGTTTATATGAAGCTACTACTTCAGATGCTCGTATTTTGTCTGAGATTATGAGTAGTGAAACTGATACATTTCATTGGTATTTTCGTGAAAATGATGTACTCATTTTAGATAGAGGCTTCAGAGATTGCATTGATGAAGTGGAGTCATATGGATACAAAACGTACATGCCAGCCTCCAAAGACGTAAATGAAAGTCAGTTAAGTGTGCGACAAGCAAATGATTCTAGGAAAGTTACTATTTGCCGTTGGGTTGTAGAAACAGTAAATGGCAGATTAAAAAATCAGTTTCGCCAATTACGTCACCAATACTTTAATGTAGCTGCAAGGCATCTTTTCGACGAGATAAAAATTGCTGCGGCATTATTAAATGCTTTTGGCAAACCCCTAACCGACCACCGCTTGGTGAACGAAATCGTAAACAAAATAATTCAATGTGATGGTGACAGAAACAGGTTAAGTGAATATGTTATAGAAAATAATCTCAATCGTAGATGGGCTCGTTTTCAGTCTATTGATGCGGCTTTATTAGATTTTAATGATTTCCCAATATTAAGTATGGACGAGCTTATTATATATGCGTTGGGAACGTATCAAATTCTCCAAGCCCGCAGTTATTACGGGGAGCATGTAAAAAATGGTTCGTATATAATTGAAATATATAAGGAGCCCCACATAGAAGATTTTAGAGAGCAGAATTTGGATTGTCGGAATCCATGGCTACTTAGAGGAAAAATTCAATCAAGACACGTGACAAGCAGAATTTATTATGTTTATATTTTATTAGAAAGGGAACTAGAAGGAAGCAGCGCAATATTGGGCCATTATTGCTCATGTGTTGTCGGAAAACGGACTCTAGGCTGTTGCTCGCATGTAATGTCCATTATATGGTATTTGGGATGGGGTAGATACCAAGATAATCTATCTCCCCCAGCTCAGTTTTTAGACACAATAATACGACATGATCAAGAAAATGAAGTTTACGATGAACCGGAAAATAACTAAATTGTATAAATCGGAAAATAACTAATCTTGTAAACTAATAATAATGTAATATATTCATATTGATATTGTATGTGCCTATAATAAATGATTTGTTTGTGTGTATCTGTTGCATTTTATTTATCACTAGCAGTCCGCCCCGGCTTCGCTCGTGGTACCTACATAGCCTATTTCACTCCGGGATAATGTAGCTTTCGAATGGTGAAAGAATTTTTTAAATCAGTTCAGTCGTTTCTGAGATTACCCATTACAAACAAACAAACAAATCTTTCCTCTTTATAATATTAGTCTAGATTCCTATCCATAACGACATACTATACGCTTTAATCAAATCATTTTTGTTAAAAAATATTACATCTATATAGACGACTTACTTATTATTTGTCTTATTTTGATATTTGATATTTCGGCTCCGATATAGTTTACATCAATAATGTTTTGTATATTGTTATTCTCAACTATAAGGCTAATTAAAAATACTAGTTATATTAGTGGTCGCTGAAAAAAAAAATCATGCCAAGGCTCATACAAAATTACCCAAACCCCTTTGCGCGCTGCTGGTCTCAGTACCTTACCGTCGTGACCTCACGCGCCGTTTAGTGTGCGGGGAACGGCCGTAGCAAGCGCACGCTTGCATAGAGGAAGGACGGTGTCCACGATACTACCACGTCAGGATCAACGTAAGTGTCTATTATACTACCACCTCAGTAAAATTGTTATATTTCCATAGTGTCTCCTAAACAACTAGGTCAGTAAGTAAGTTAGTGTATTTTACGATACGGTATTATTTCAAATTATTTTGAAAGAAGAAGAATTAGATTTTTTTAGTGTGTAGGTAGATTTTATACACAATATTTTCTAACTAATATTTTTATTTTGTAATGAATATACTTAAGAAGTGCACTGGTATTAAGAAATTTTTCCACTATAGAGACTGTGCTATAATCATTGACTAATATGTCATACGGTAAACATTATCTGTAAGTCACAGAAAGGCAATTGTATACATTTATTTACTCATTTTTAGATGGCAGACTCAAGCAACAACCCTAAGCCAGGTACTTCTTCTACTCGTAAGAGAACATCTACTGGAACTTATTTATGTCACGATGATCAAATAATAAAATGGCTAGAAGAAGAAAGCGAACACGAGTTTAGCGATATTGATGATGAAGTTGAAGATCCAAGTTTTGAACCAGAAATCCAAGAGCTTGAAGAAGACACCATATCTTGTGAAGAAAGTCCAGAGCCAAATGTAGAAGCGCAACAAGTACCTGCCTCAGTGGTTGAAAGACAGAGCTCTTTAGACGAGTCACAAGACCACTACACAGGTAAAAACGGTTTCATTTGGAGAAAACAAGGGTGTCCTAGAACGTCACGCACGGCAGCGCATAATATTATTCGATTACCAGGCCGTACTACAAGTACTAATTTTGAAGGCTACTCAGAACTATGGTCTAAGCTGATTGATACCACAATGTTAGAATCTGTGGTACGATTTACTAATCAGAAACTCGGTTTTTATCGTAGTAAATTTAAAAATACTACTAAGGTTGAACTTCGGGACACAAACGTAACCGAGATTAAAGCATTTATTGGTTTGATGTACTATTCATCAGTATTCAAATGTAACGATGCAGATCTACGCACAATATTTGCCACCGATGGTACAGGCCGTGAAATATTCCGTTGCGTGATGTCCCTTTGTCGTTTTTCATGTTTGTTCAACTGCCTTAGATTTGATGACTCAACCACCAGAGAAGAACGTCTAAAAGATGACATACTAGCTCCAATATCCGATATATTTGATAAATTCATATCTAATAGCCAATGTCAATATACTCCTGGACCAAACCTATGTATCGACGAAATGTTACTGCCATTTAGAGGTCGTTGTAAGTTCATCATTTATATGCCTCAAAAACCCGCGAAATATGGTATCAAAATATTATTATTAGTAGATGCTCGTACATACTACATTTACAATGGTTATATATACCACGGGAAGAATTCCGATGGCAAAGGCTTGAGCGATCAAGAGAAAAAAATGGCAGTACCCACTCAGTCGGTTCTAAGACTTGCCAAAGTGGTTGAAAACTCAAACAGAAATATTACTGCTGACAATTGGTTCAGCTCGATACCGCTTGTCGAAATATTGCTGAAAAGAGGACTGACTTACCTAGGAACCCTAAAAAAAATAAAGCTGAAATACCACCTTGTTTTTTACCGAACAAAAATAGACCGATAGAAAGTTCCTTATATGGTTTTACCAAAGATTTTACAATTTTATCTTATGTGCCAAAACCTAATAAAGTCGTAGTCTTGGTTTCTTCTTCTCATCATATTCAAGAAACTGATAATGATACAGGAAAACCAGTTATAATTGCAGATTATAATCATACAAAGGGTGGAGTAGATGAGGTGGATAAGAAATGCTCGATTTATTGTTGCAGTCGTAAAACTCGGCGTTGGCCTATGGCAATCTTTCAAAGAATACTGGACATGGCAGGCATAAATAGCTTTGTACTGTATCAAAGTTGTGCTGACAGTGATGACAAACTGAGAAGAAAAGATTTTTTGTTGAATATGGCAAGAGATTTGGTGCTGGATCATATGAAAACACGAGTATATAATGAAAGATTGCCAAGGGAGTTACGCATGACTATCACTAGGGTTTTAGGTAAGGATATCCCCCCTCCACCACCAGTAGTGCAATCATTTTCTGCAGACGGCAAAAAACTATGTTATATTTGTCCGTCAAAAATAAAAAGACAAACTAGATATAGATGCTGTGATTGTTCGAAGCCAATTTGCCTTCAGTGCTCCAAACAACTATGTATTAATTGTCAAACAAAGCTGTGATTTTGAAACTGTGTAATTTTTTAATTAACCTATGAATGTTCCTTTTGATTACTAGTCTGATTAGTGTAATTATTAATTTTTAAAATACCTAATGTTAAATTTAAAAAAAAGGTAATTTTGTATTTTTTTCTATGTCATTAGTGTCTAAGTAAAAATTTATAGACTGATTTGTGTGATCTCAATAAACACATTAAAATTTGGTAAATACAAATGTTTTCTTTTATTTATAATTTATTTTACATAAAATATATGTTTATAATTTAAATAATATAAATAAAATAGTTGTATAATTTAATTGTGTAAAAATATTTGATGTTTAAATGGTGTCCCGTGTACTACCACGTCAGTAAAACTGTAAAAATTTAGCCACGTCAGTCGCAGAGGGTTAGTATTAATGCTCCTACACAAGCATGATCTGATCCTGCTTAAATCTTGCCAAAGGCTTGCTCTAGTGTAGTCAATTGTAGAATTTCGAATAAGGGAAGTCAAATAATTACATATTTGCGTGCGTAAATTTGGAGAGGTAGCGATAGTTGGCTGGCACGCGCGAGCTATATATGATTATCCAACCCAAAGATTATGTATAAAAATTCAGAAGCAAAGAGAATGGTTACGTTGAATTCTTGCGTTACGCTAGCTCTAGTTAGGATTACTGGAGGATTTCAAATAAGGATAGACAAATTATTACGTTTAAGCGAGCGTATATCAGGCAAGGTACGATTAGCACGCGCGGGCTGTATGATATTCTACCCCAGAGATTATTATGTATTAATGCTCCTACCTACCAAGTCAGGTCCGGTCTAACTTACCTCTAGCCGTAGGCTATACCTGAGCTAGATTAGGATTTCATGAAAGGCAAATTATAATACAGGCGAGCGGATAATTGATGAGTTAGGCCGCGATGGCACAAGCTTGAACCCTGGATAGGACATTTTCCCGCGACTTCGTCCGCGTAAATTATAGCCTATTTATAATATAGATAGGTAATTTATCTTAGGGTGACAACCCACAAATAAATAAGCTATCTATTAGTGAAAGTATTTTGAAAATCGGTCTAGTAGTTTCGAAGCCTATTTAATGCAAACAAACAATGAAATCCTTCCTCTTTATAATGTTAGTATAGACTATTAGTATCTTTACACACAAAGAGAAAAATATAACTTCGCTATTGATATGTCAGGAGAACCGTCCACGTTTCGTTGTCCCTTGCCTGTTACATTCGCTCTATTACACCTCTCGCCGTCTTTTTGATCTAATGAAATGAAACGTGAAAGTCGAAACGTTACCTCGCAATCCGTCCTTTTATTATCGGTATTGTGCTGAACAATATCGGGGATCCCGATGTTTTGGAGACAATTGGATTTGGATCAAGACTCTTCATAATATTGTTCAATATCGAGATATGAACAACGATTGATTCTGATCGAACTACATTGACGGCGGTATTGTTAATTTTTTTTCAAACTGATTTTTCGAAGTACAATTAGAAGAAAAAGTAAAATTGAGTAAGTATTACGGTATAGAAATATCCTGCTAAAATATGTGTATTTCTGTGGTTTCTAAAGCTTCCAGCATCTGAAAAGGTTCGAACACGTTATCATTGCCAGACATCCTTAAGATAGTGACGAATATCATTTGTGATTTAACACCTAATGTCATACACACACATAATTTAGACTTCATTAAATATAGTTCGAGTTCTCCCCATTTATATGATTCATTATAAAAAATTGCCCAAAAACTGAAAACGTACCATGAAAGTAAATTTTCACAAAAATATTTGCTGAATTGAGAAAATTGTTGTACGTCCGTTTTCATTTTCAGGACAAGTCTTTAAATCGCATCCTGAAACGAATTGAAAAGGGAATATTTTCCGTTTAAAAAATGAATAGGGACAAATCACACATTGAGCTAGCCCCACAGTGAGTTGTGAATACATAGGATTCTATATTTTATAATTTGTACTTACATTGAGGTAAAAAAATATGACCCAGGTAAATCTGAAAATTTAAATAACCTCCCGATTTTCCTCCCTTCGTGTGGCTGGCGTGTTATCCACTGCACCTCAAATTTCACCAATAAACGTAATATGTCAAAAGTAAATATTTTTAGTAAGTATACAACGTAGTAGTCTTTTTAATGCATACTCGGAAAACGCGGAAAAGCATATTGCTTTTTCCCCGTTTTTTAACCAAAGTTTTAAAGTAGTAGTTACATGTCGTAACATATCCTATGTTACGACATGTAACTACCTGGGTGATCAGGTTTTAAGAATAACATAAAATATTATTGATCTCTAGAGTGTTAATCACGTTATGAAAGGTCCATAAACCAGCCACTAACAGCTTCAAAAGGAAATTCAACTACACTTCAAGTGATAAGTACTATACTTATTTTTGCGTCTAATTGGCTCTGTTCCACATTAAGTTACGAAATTAGCTACGAAAGGACCAGCTCAATATGGCGAATTCAGTTATCATTAACTGGTTGAAATGTGGTTAGCGCTTATAACACTATAAGTTATAACGTAGCTCGTTTTCGATTACATAGAAAACCTATATACTAAAAATCGGCTAATATATGGCTCTGGTAGTACAGAGAGGGAAGTGCTCCTGCAGTGGAGACTAAAAACCTGATGATGATAATGATGAAACATACTTAACGTGTTTAACAAAATAATTTGTTTTGACAAGGAAAATTAAATAATAAGTTTGCTTTCACAAACATTGTTTAACAATTGTAAAAAAAGTTTAGATGTGTACAGTCGGTAAATGTGAATGACTGGGCAATAATGTATCACGCATTTCAAAATATATATCATTATGTTTATATTATTCATTCACGATAACCTAGTGTCTAATGAATAGGCATATAATTAAATTAACACTTTTCGAGTCACATAAAAGTTAAAACCTAATCTTATCATTTATTAAACAAACAATGTATTTTAGTTTTAATTGAATAAAAGTAACGAAAACACATTGTAATAATGAAAATTATAATTATAAGATAATTAACTACTTATCAATCATAATACAAAAAGCCCGTAAGTTATGAAGGCTGTTAGTTTAAGTGCTTATTAAAGTATTAAAATGTTTATCTTACGTCTAATATTAATAATAGCAGGCCAAACAAGAGTAGCTTTTTTCTACATAATTGCCGCGCTGATGGATAAACAGCGAATTAAAATTCATACAACATCATCAACATCTACTTATTATGTATACTTAATGAAAGGATATTTATTGGAATACTAGTATAATGTCTTAATCACATACACGCATATTGAAGGTACTATGAAGTTATATTAATGCAATATTTTTTGTTACAGAAGCTCGTTAAAGCTTAGTTCGTACACGGCTAGTAAATTAGTCGAGTAGCGAGTATTTAAATACTAAAATACTCGCCGTTACCAAAAAATCGTTCCCACTGGTCGAGTACAATTCATATGTTAATATTTAGTAGCCCCCTAATAAGTACTCGTCTAATACAGTAAAGGTGGTGGGAGGCTAACACTTCAAAAAATAGAGTAGATTCTATCCGCTCTATTGAATTTCTTATACTAATCTACTCGACTAAAATGTTGGTGTTCGGACACAGCAGCGACTCACTAAAATACTTTCTACTCTACTACGCTACACATTATACGGGGTGCGTATTGTTTGATATAATAACAAATTATATATTTTCATTTCAATAAAGTTCAAAAGATATAACGTTTACTTGATATAATTATTACTGTTTATATTCTTAAAAGCTATAATATTCATAAAATTTTCAATTCGAAAACAATAAACTCATTTATTATAACGTTTATGAACACTAAACATCACCTGTCATACAACTCGTTCAGTATACATGCCACAAAATATAACAATCAAAACAAATACTATTTAAAATATATATCAATAAAAATCTAGATCAATCAAATTGATTATGAGAAGCGAGCGAGCGACGACCTTAGGTGCGATAGTGACTGGTTTGGATAAGCAACTTGGTAACAAAAGGTAGGTTAGGTTATGGTTAGACATAGACCTCCATATGAGCGAGCGAGCAAAGCGAGCGAGCAACGACTGGGTGCGAAAGTGACTGGTAATTTGTTACGTTATGTTAGGTAGGTTAGGTTATGGTTACACATAGACCACCACATGAGCGAGTGAGCGAAGCGAGCGAGCAACGACTGGGTGCGAAAGCGACTGGTTTGGATACGCAACTTGGTAACAGAAGGTAGGTTAGGTTATGGTTACACATAGACCAGCATATGAGCGAGCGAGCGAAGCGAGCGAGCGAAGACTGGGTGCGAAAGCGACTGGTTTGGATACGCGACTTGGTAACAGAAGGTAGGTTAGGTTATGGTTACACATGGACCACCATATGAGCGAGCGAGCGAAGCGAGCGAGCGACGACTGGGTGCGAAAGCGACTTAGTCACAGAACATAGATTAGGATCTTCTATCACTTAATTTATATAACCAATGATTATTATGCTTAATAATAAGTATATATTACGTTTATTATACGTAACAACAAATCGATATGTTAAATTTTATAACGATAAAACGGTATACGAAAGGTTTGTTATATTAAATAATTGTTATAACAAAAGATTTAATTTTTTTCAAAATTATTTCTTCCGATTTTTATCTTGATTGCTAATTATACTTACCAAAATTATATATTTCGTTGGTATAAATCTTAAAACATATATATTTTGTGTTTATATGTTATATTACTTACCCCATTATACGTCAACTGGCGAGTATAAATTAGCTTTAGCACCTTTCCAGTAGTAGACTGTCGAATTTTTTTTGCTTGTTTTTTGTTGCATTTTGTAAGTCGTGTAAGAGGCCAATTAATGTTAGGTTTTCGCTTATTATATCTTAATGAAAAACTGCTTTCGACAATCTACGGGAACATACAAGCATTTTTTTTTTTTTTTTTTCACTGCATATCACACAAATTGAGCTAGCCCCACAGTAAGTTGTGAACTTGTGTCGCAGGATACTAACTCAACGATATTATAATTTATAATATATACTTATATAGATAAACATCCAAGACCCAGGTCAATATGAAAAAGATCTTTTTCCATCTTGACCTGGCCGGGGATCGAACCCGGGACCCCCGTGTCGCAAGCTAGCGTGTTGACCGCTACGCCACGGATTTCGGCATAATGTGATAGTAAGTGTGATTGTTTTCCTACCATAAAAAGAGTTATAATAGGATTTGCATGTAGTTGTTTCAAGATTATGGCGAGGGTCTCGAATCTTGAAGATCCCTGGCGTTGTGGCCTACGCCAAAATAAAAATATCTCACTTGCCTTATGTCGGAAGGCATGATGAGCTGTTGTTTACTGCAATTGTTTTTAAATAGTACATTTCTTCGTAGACTTGTCTTCATAAATTTGTAAATATTGTTACCCACTACACCACTACCACACGAAGAGAATTACCTTCTACGTAAACATTTCTAAGTAATTTATTTAGAGCCACGTCGAGGAGTCTCGGGAACATTTAACCCACTTTAGGAGCTATTTAGAATCCGCAATCTTGCACATTCAGTATTGATTTCGACCTTGGAACCCTGGACTTGACCCGAGGACCCTTGTGAATAAATTCGTTTATACTGCCACCTAAAAATGCAAGAAAAAGTGTCTTGGAACAAAATCGTAGTAAAATCTCGGATTTCTTGTTTGTAACATCTTGGATGAAGTGCAAAATCAGTTCAAGTAGGGTATTTGGTTTTTAAATTTTCGCCTTATTACCCAAATAAACCCTTTTGGAGCAGTCGGACAGTAATCCTTACAAAAAAGACATACTTGCTTTGCTGTAACTTATTCGTACTTTCTAATTTACGTCTAATTTTAAACGGAAGCGTAGCACGAACATACCATAAAATCCTATCATTAATTAAGTATGTATTTTTGTTAGATAGAACATTCATTCTATTCTATGGTCTGCGCGGCAAGAAAAGCAGCTGAAATACTCTCTGTTTTTCCTTTTCTCCAAAACCAGCATGAAAATTCAATTTGTTTTTTGTAATTTTACATTCTCAGGGTTTCGTACCTCAAAAGATATAAAAGGAACCATTATAATTTTTATTGTCATCCTCCAATCTATTAGGAATTCCGAGTTTAGAATATTGCCCGGGGTCAGGCTGAGCTTGTAGAGGATAATCAACACCGAAACAATCATCGAGGGCTTTCAACGTGTCAAGTTTTAATTGCCATTTCCGAAGCTCCATCAAAACAAATACTTTCGGATGTACCGTGCCGGGTTTCCACTCAAGTATTTCGACTATTCGATTTGTTTTAGAACAATTAATTATGATGGGCATCATAAATAAGCCATAATAGCCGACTTTAATTAAAAGTTTGTGGAAGATATTTGATAAGGATTATTTGGAAATTTCATATAGTAAATATCGAATAGGCAGATTGAACAATACAAAGTTTGAAATTAAAACCCATCCTCGATGAAAGTTTTCGAACTTTCATCGAGGATGGGTTTTAATTTCAATTTTTTTAATCTGTATGCCCGTGCAGATTAACTTTTAGCCGACTTTAAAAACCGAGATTATGTAATAGAATTCTAAACAATCTATTGTTGTTTTATACCCGAACGTACCTACCTGTACTAATTATAATGAAAAACTTTCCCAAAAGAACATACATCGAAATATAAATGAAAATGGACTTCACATACTAAATCGTATCAGTAGTTTTTTATGGAAGACCCAATCACTTTTTTCATATTTCGATCTATGTTCCTTTGAAAAGTTTGGGTCATCAGTATAGGTCGTTTAAAAGCAACGCAAGGTTACAGATTTACACAGTGTATTGTATGTAGAGCAAATGTAAAAATATGAAATAACTGATTTACAATATTCTCCTTAGAATAGGAAGCAACAGCATTAACAATAGTTTTTTTATTTTATTTAAAGTTAATTTTCTTTTCCAGCACTTCTTGTAAGAAAGTAATTTGAATTGTCTTAGACGAACAAATAATCTTTGCCACAAGGAGATAATGCACAAGTATTCAAATCAGACCTAATTAAAAAAAATCTAGAAGTTGCATTTCTTTTTTATGTCATAGGACGGCAAACGAGCAAGCGGGTCACCTGATGGTAAGTGATCACCGCTGCCCATGAACAACTGCAACTCCAGGCGGGCTACAAGAGCGTTGCCGGCCTTTATATTTCCCCAGAGGGGGAGGGGGAGTTGCGCCTCCGGTTCTCTCACTCACCGAACGAAGCATAGAAGCGGTAAAGCTACTACTCGAACGTCGATTTTCTATGAGAGTGTGGTACTTCCCCGGACGAGCCGGCCCATTCATGCTACAAGCAAAAGTGAATTTTGCCGGTAGCGTGGCTCTACCACTCTCTCTTGTTTAAAGACAAATTTTCTTTTTTTTGATTGAGATTTAATCTTTGTTTTGAGACCTAATTTTAAGATATGTACTTTCGGTTATGCTTGTATGTAGCGTTTAGATAAGCTGGTATAATAACACTTTTGTTCCTTCACTTACCAATATAATACATTGTGTTTCTTTCAAACTTCAAAAATGCTTTCAATTTTCAATAAGCTTCATATTTTTATCAAGTAGTAGTTGCTGTTATTCATAACTCGGTACGTACTGCGGTCTGCACATCAAGTAGGTTCGATACGAAAACAAAGGATTAAGTTAAAACAGGATGATATACATAGACTATATGCACATTTAAAATGGGTTCGCGCCGGAATACGTTTATCCTTTGTTGGGCCCGTCTACCGCAGATTTACGAATGTCAACAGGTCAGAGGTGACTTTTTTATTATATTTACTATCCTCTTATAGACATTTGCTAAGAACATATAGCCAGAATGTATATAAGAAAAACACTTGAAGCTTTAGACAAATTTTCTCTCTTAAAATTTTCACCTTGGCCGGTTCAATTTCTATTTGTAGACACTTATTTAGAATACTGAAATGGTGTTTCCATTTCAGTTTTCTAACTAAGTGTTCTACAAATAGAAATTGAACCGGCCAAGAGCAATTCGCACTCACACTAATGGTTCCGTACAATAGTGAACTAAAAAACCTAAGTTTAAATATAATCTAATAGTGAACTTTACTTTCAATCGACTGCATTATAATTATGATGTACTACTTATCTTCCCAAGATCCACTTCGGGTCGCTGAGCCAGCGAAGTAAGTAAGTAAGTTTTTTCACCGAGATGCAGTGGCTTCACAAAATATTATTGGAGAACCCAAAGCAGCAAAACTTCGGTGGCTAAGCCACGTGGAGATGATGGAAGAGGATCGTGCAGTTAAAAGATCGTACACCGAGAGACCAATCGGAAGAAGGCCGGTGGGGTCGCCCGAGGTACCGTTGGATATGGAGTTACAAAGACATCAAAACCAAACAAGGCGATCTGTCAATGGCGCAGAATAGGAAACATTGGCATCTTCTGGTGTCGGACACCAAAATCCCCTTCGGGTAGCTGAACTGACGCAGTAAGAGCCTCAGATAACGCAAATACAAATTTTCACGGTGATCGGTTCAGTAGTTAGGCGTGAAAGCGTAAGAAACAAAAAAACTCACTTTCGTATTTATAATATTAATTAAGATGTTCTCTTTAGCGTAACACAGCGCTTTATCTAAAGCCACTTGAAAAATCTGTCACCATTCGTAGCCACTAATAATTCCCGAAAGAATATGAATAAAATAACCAGAATAACTATATTCAGGTCATGTGGCGTGTTTCAGTGTGCGTAAAGCTTTGTTTGTTGTGGTTAATCGCGAACTAGGTTATGTTTTCCTTTCCCCAAGTTTACAGTTGCGTGTGCAAATAAAAATAAACTTATGACAACATAAACACTCCGCGAGTTTACGTTGTTATCGCGAAGTTTGAAAAGCGAGCGTTTTCCTAACAAGATTTAGTTGCAATTTTAAAGAAATATGTTTAGGTTTATTTTGGCGGAAAAAATTGTAAAATGACAGATTTTTTATAAAGCTTTATACGTACTAAACATGTGATGTGTACTGGGATGAAATTATATTATTCTAGCTTTTATTCGTTCTCGTGTGTGTTAATTGCCAACAATGATGAAATTTTAATCAAGCGGCCATAAGGCATAAGACATTGTTATCTTGGGATCAATAATTATACCACTTGTGTTCACCGGTCTAACTATGCCTGAACTAGCTTATAATTTGTAAGAGAATAACGTCCGAATGTTATGTACAGGGCCGATGAACTGCTTATTCATTACGAACCCTTGTAAGCGCAATCTCCTTCTTTGCCTTTTTTTCTGTTTAACTTATTTTTTTTATCTGTAAATTTATCATAACTACGCAAATTATTAGAAAATCATAAAAAATATAACAAACTGACTTTCTCTATTATCATAATTAGTAATTAGGACTCCTAACATTTCTTGTACTAATAAATATAAATTCATATAATTGATATCAAAAAATAGAGGTAATCCTACATGCTTCGTTGGCAAAGTTCAGCAGAGAATTTCAATACAACTCTCTGTACGAAGTTCATTCACGGTTTTATAAAGACAAGACAAACACATCCTACCTAACTGCTTAAGAATGTGTACATTCATATCAGGAGTGCCTCGATTTATGAATCAAGTTATCTCTTGCCTACCGACCGCGATAATAACTCAATCTCTCAAATACATTGGACAAATCATCCATCATCTCGTGTTTTATGGCTCCATTAACCTAATTGTCATTATCTTAGTGGCTCTGCGATAGCAACCGCGGGCTACCGCTCTCCTTACTTTCAGATATGATTACTGAGCGAAAACCTTCTTCGAAGATTAAGTTTTATTATTTAGAACTAAAACAAAAGTTCATATAAAGTGAATGGAAGAAAAGAAAACTAAAAATTACCAAGTTTGTTTTCAAAAATTGGAATGGTTTTGGCAGACTGCTTTTTATATTTATTTAACTTTTTTTATGTATAGAAAGTTACGTTTTTAGGGTTCCGTAGTTATTTTTAAATTTGAGTGCTGGGGTGAATTGGTTTCAGGACGTTATAAAATTAAAGATATATCTACCGAGACATATGTTCTCTCCGTGGACAGAAATGTAAAAAATAAATTTGAATCCTCGAAGTACCTGCCAAAAATATTGATAGGTGCTTTTGGTGGACTAGGCTTTTCGGGCGGGTGCTCTAGACTACATAGAATTTCGGGACGGAAGTTAAAGACCGGGATGGGGTATGAAATTGGGTCGAAATAATTTGGAATACCTAGAAATTATTTTAAAAGTAGGTAAGTGAAGAAAGTGGCCTCCAGTGATCGGGAAAGAAAATTATTTTATCACTACGGCACTTACCGCGACTATTTTTGTAATTTGCTTGATATCCAAATCTCAAAAGTTACGCGGTATGTCCCGTCGTGATAATAATGTTTATTTTATACACACATACAAGCACACCCAACATAAGATACAATAAATTAAGCGAAAATGAAACACGTTCTATACTCATACAAGACTCACCGGTTCATATACAAAATCCACACTGACAAGCCACATCCATTTCTCATTTAGTTTTAATTAGTCCGTGTTCGCCCAACAGCGACATATTGCAGCCGCTCCCTTGGTACAAATACATTTGGGTACGCTGGGGACCGCTCGGTACAAAATAGCAAACGACCAAAATCAACCAGCCTGAAATTAGATACGATAGTGTAAATGACAACAGGGATTTTGGTCCCTTGGGTCTTCGCATAAACAGAATAAGGAAGTGTGAAGTGAAACTATACTTAGCTATTGTTTGTTAAGTTAATGTTGGAAACCAAAGTGCTGGTAATAGCTAGGAGATGACTCTAAAGAAAGGTTGTGAGTTGTGATGCAGATAGTAACTTTCGCAAGTGGTCATCGCTGAAAAATGGTCACTTTCTCAGAACGTCACTTTCGCTCATTGTCATTTTAGTATTATGTCACTTTCGCAGTTTGTCATTTTCGCAACTGGTCAATGACAGCTTTTCTACCATTTATTCCGTTAGAAATGAAAATGGAAATCTTGTGTGGTATAATGAATTTCTTTTCAACGATATACACTTGTGAAAGTGACTATCTACGACACAACAAAAAAAAAATTCAGAAGAGCAGTGAAAATGAAACATAGCAATGAATTTAAGGACAGGCAAAAAAATTGGTTTAGAAGATGTTGTTACGTTTATAGGTGACGTCATATGATGCCAAGACGTGCTAACTTTTGTATAGCCGGCGGCAGAACCCATGCAGGGTTAGGCTAGCGAACGTTAAAATATTTACACTGCGGTTGAAATAGTGGCCCGTTCCGAGAGCCGCGGCAGTTGCGCCTTAAATATACAAGGTACTAAGTTACAATCATGAATAAAATTGATCTCCCTGCTGAAAAAAAGTCGCCGTCGTCTCAACCGAGACAGTAGCAGCTCAGGAAGCCGGGCTCGCGAACCCGATGCCATACCTGCAAGTCCTGCAACCATCGAACAGGCAGTTCAGGACACTCCTGACCATTGAGAGAAAAAAAAGACTCATTCATTGGTAAGGATAAATGTGAAAATAAAACCAGATAGCAGGAGTTAACAAGTAAGTATAGATACGACAAAGTGTCATCCGACAAAAGGAAATAAGTATGCTTTCAGAATACTAGGATATTAGACCTAGGTAGTAGAGCTTTGGATGGCGTCAGAAACCATGTGCTGTGCTACACGAGCAAACGTTAAAATATTTACACTGCGGTTGAAAACGTGGCCCCGTTTCAAGCGCCGGGTGCGCCTTAAATATACATACGAGAGGATTGTATACAAACTTAGGTTTTTGTTACAAAGATGTGAAGAGGAACGTGTAGGGTATTTTGGGATTATGCTATTATGCAATGTTCCAAACTAGATAGAACGCATTCAGATTGCGAAAATCAAAAGAAAAGGTGCATAAATAGAAGTGTTATTTATTCATTGACGCTTTTTAGGGTTCCGTACACAAAGGGCAAAAACGGGATCCTATTACTGAGATTTCGATGTCCGTCTGTCTAGCTATCTGTCTGTCTGTCGGTCACCAGGCTGCACCTCATAAACCGATGAAATGAAATGATAGCTAGACAGTTGAAAATTTTACATAATTATGATGTGTTGCTGTTGCCACTATAACCAAGATATTTTATATGCATGGGTAGGACTTTGAGAAACGATTGTTTATGACGGAACTGTCTAAAAGCTTTAGTACCATCAATTTTATAATATTTTCTCATAGTTTTCAATACATATTTTTACATGAAAAAGAGAATGTAATGATAAATATCCCCTCAATCATTTGGCTGATTGACTGGCAGAGATCCCTTTATAGGATAATTGTGGTGGGATAAAGTCAATAACACTTAATTGTTTTTACTTTTTCTTTGCCGTCTGTTTTCTTACTTAGTATAAAGGTACTATAACATACAAAAGAAATATCAAGAAAATGTTTTAGATACCCATATCGACTCGCATGTTTCTCGTTTTGTATGGGAGGTTTCCATATATCACAATGTGATGAAAAAAGTCGTTTATTATCATAGACTGGATGAATACTCTTTTCAATTCAGTATCTTTTTGATACAGATAAAGTACATATCTTTAAAATATATGTGTAATCAAAGCTCTCAAATATCGATTCAGCTAGTGACACGACAATAAACACCCGCGATGTGCTTGACAGTCAAATAAATCGTTATTCCGCAGTTTGACAGGTAGATAAATCATATTGTCCATGTTTCATAGAAATTCGAGTCCACTACAATCTTGGCTGGCTTCCGCGATCGTAACCACGCAATCACCCAATCATACTTTATTGTAAATCTCTCCTGTAACGTAGACAACATATTCTTGCTTCCTAGTTCTTTGCATATTTTATATACATAGAAAGAAGTACAAATTTGAAAACTGTCAAAATGTGATTTTAATGAACACAGTTTTGACGACCATCAACCTTAGATCTCGATCATTTACGAGCATATTGATAAAATTTTCAATTTACAAGAGATATGTTTGGTTCTCGCAAAATGCATTTTTGTCAAAAGTAGATCAATCTTTGTGTTTTTTTGTTATCTGTTAAAGCAAGTCAAATCATGTAAATAATGACTAAAGGCCTAAGATAACATAATTAAGATTAATATATTTTGTTTTCAGAGTAAAATTCATTAAAGTTTTCGAGAAAAAGCTTTTTCCCAAACGAATTTCAGGAGAAGAACGCCTTTACAAAGACGGCAATTTCAAAAACAGGAATATTCCTTCAATATTGATAATTAGGAATAATTCCAGGAAATCCACAGCCGATAAAACCTTGATTTACAATAAACAACGAAATTGTTTCTAAGTAAAAGAATTTTGTCGGAGATAAGTGTCCGAGTTGATAACAGGGGGCACTGAGACAAACTGAATGACGTGGATTGATCGCAACGGGTCAATTTCATTGGGCGTACGTGACGAGTCGGAAAGATATGCAGGACCACCAAGAAAGATACATTCATAAAAAAATATGATTAGAAAAAAAGACTTATATTATATTGTACGAAAAAAAAATAGCCAATTGAGCATCGTATCACGCAAGAGCATGTCGCGCATTTCTGCAAATAGTGGGTGCAAAAGAGAGTCGGACTCGCCCATTGTAGGGTTCCGTAGCAATAATAAATTAGATGTAGATAATCGGTACGTTCAGTGAGGTATCCACTTGGATTACCTACATCTAGCCAAAATAACACTATCATTTTTCGTTAGCAAAATTACTTTGTTTTTCATAGTGTTTGCATGAATGACAAAGTCATATCTTTGGTTTATGAAAATGTGCTCTAAAAACTACTAACTCTAGCTCAAACAATTTTTAGTTGAAAGATTTTATTGCGATTTACATAATATATTTCTTTTTGATTTTTCACCCTCTTATTTTAGAAGTTAAAGGGGTGGTGGGTGATTTTACCACATTTGAAGGTGTCTATCTTTTAAACGATTGAATTTGAGAAATAATATTTTTATTACTTTTAGTACAGAAAACTAGGCTACCTTTCATTAAATGCCACACCTGACTCTATGTAATTTGTACCGCATATCATAACTAAAATTTGCCCGCTATTGAGGCCGTGAAATTTCTTTATAGACTATTTATTCCCCTTACTTTCAGAGAGTTAGACAGTTGAAGCGCTACAAGAAGATAATATTTCTTTGCTCTTTTTTGAAGCGAAGGATGATCGGAAATACACACACTTTCTCATTCATAATACGAGTAAAGATAATATACAATAATAGCACTAAAATGTGAATGAGTACAGTCAAGAATGAGCAGGAATTCCGTCTGAATGAACAGCCCGCTCTCATTGCGCGGCGTACGTAGGGTTGTCAGATTATTGTTTATCTTTTGGCTACCGTGGTGTTTAGTTGATTTGTTTTCTTGACGTCAAGTCGACTCGTGGCACATCGAATTGCCGCGACGTTGTCACATAAGTACCGACGAGGGGCCTAAGAGGCCGCCAATTCAACCCTAATTTATGTTGAAAATATGAATGTAAATATGAAATGTAATTGGTGTTTATCGTTTTTATCACAGTAAATAAATAAATAAATAAATAAATGAATGATAGTTATAAAAATATCGTTTATTTTATAAGTTTAGGAGCCAATTATGAAAAAAAAACATGATTATCATCTTCGTGTTTTTTTTTCTTATTATGTGACTTTTAATTTTTGGGTATTTTTTAACAAAAAAACGACACTTGACGAAACAAAAATCTGAGGAACTATGTAAAAGAACTACTTTTTCTTAAAACTTTAGCGTTATTTATTATTATTTATTTAAAATTTTATAAAATCCACCCGATCATTTCAAAAGCCTTATCATCTGCATAAAAATCTTATATATGATAGCCCTAGGCGTACGTGACTTGTGAAGTGATGAGATGCATCAATGCATCGACCTGCGAAGCTACGACTCTTGAATGAAACGTATCTTTTATCGTGCTATCGCTGGCGCCTTTTAGTTAAGAAAGACTTGTTACATACTACATACGTACTATCACGTCTTATTTCCTTACGGGGTATTTTAGTTAAGAAAGACTCGTTACATACTATTACTAGCCGTGTGGTTCCCGGCAGAGTAGAATAGGACCACTCCAAGTCTTCCCGTGGATGTCGTAAAAGGCGACTAAGGAAACACAAGCTAAACAAAGCTTACAAACATCATAAAGATCTCTCCAACCCGTCTGGCCAGCGTGGAGAGTGTAGGCCAAATCCTCTGGCTACTCTGGCTAATATATTGCTGTGGTAGTACAGAGAGGGTCGTGCTCCTGCAATGGAGACTAAAAAAAAAGACCTGCTAGATAGATACATACTATTATGTCTATTCCCCTTGCGGGCTAGTCAGAGCCTAGGCCTGTATTACCTTAAAGCCACGTTTAGCATGTTTGGTGGGTTTGTAGGCGAGAACGAAAGGAAGAAAGACTCGTTGTGCACATTACTTTTGCGAGCGTAGTGTAGACTCTGCTCCCAACGTTCAGTTCACAGCGTGATTATCCTATCCTAATCCTAACTAATATTATAAATGCGAAAGTGAGTTTGTTTGTTTATTTGTTTGTTTGTTACGCTTTCACGCCGTATCTGCTGAACCGATCATCATGAAATTTTGCATACACATAGGTTAGGGTATTGAGAAGGACATAGGCTATATATGACGCGGGCGAAGCCGCGGGTAACAGCTAGTTTTACATATTGTAGCAAGCATTGATTAACCAAAATACCACTATCATTTTTAAGCAGCATATTTACTTTGTTTTTCATAGTGTTTGTATGAATGACACAGTTATATTTGCGGATTATCAAAATGTGCTATATCTCTAAAACTACTGACTATATCTCGTTCAAACCCATTTTTCATTCAAATCATCAGCGGGCTATAATTTACGCGAACGATGTCGCGAAAAATTGGCTAGTATGCAATATAGTTCATATACCTAAATGGAAATGTGTGCACAGCAAAAAGACTGCTTCGTATGTTGATATAGCGTAAATCATAAATAACATAAAACAATTATTTGTGAGTTCGCTGTCATTTTGCGAATCAGGCAATAAGTGACTTAACGATTCTTCCTATTAAATTCAGACATGCCTTCACTTATCTGTTGCTCATACCGAGAAACTCCGATGCGTAAACTTTTCCCTCGACGTCAGCAGAAAACACAAACTTGCCGAAGTAATCGCATTTTATATCCAGTTTTGCAACCTAACTAAACTTAAGGAAACTACATAACATATTTATGATGTTTACAAAACTGCATTTTGAAATTTGAGCACAAAGTATCGTATCGATTCTTCCTATTCACTTCACACATGCCTTCGCTAATCTGTTGCTCATACCGAGAAACTCCGATGCGCAAACTTTGCAGAAAGCACAAATTGGCTGAAGCGTTTCAAGAAATTTTTGCAGCATAACAAAACTTAAAGAAACAACATAACATATTTATAATGTTTACAATACTGCATTTTGAAATCAAATGTTTGTGAATTCGAGCACAAGTCATAACGCATCCCTTCTATTCACTTTAAACATGCCTTCACTAATCTGTTGCTCATACCGAGAATGCGCGATGCGCTAACTTGTCCCTCGCCGTCATCAGAAAATACAAACTTGCCGAAGTAATTGAATTTTATATCAATTTTTGCAGCTTAAACTTAAGGAAACAACATTACGTGCTAATGGAGAGGGTTGGTGACTTTTAATACGGTATATGAAATAAATTAAGGAATGAACATAATAACAAGAACATTTTTTTAGGGAATAATAGCTAATGGGTCTCATTCAGCATAGACCTTAACAAACAAACCAACATAACAAACACCGCGGCAAAGTTAAATAATAGCTTGTCAAAATGTTGCAAAAACATTCTACATTTCATTGTTATTATAATATGGAAGCGGAACTTTGGAGGACGACGGTGTAATGTATGAGAGCGGGAACCATAGTTGTCCAACGATAATGCATAAAAACCTGAAGTGCCATATAAAAATACGCCGATTGCCTAGTCTAATAATATTTGTAAAGATAACAAGGCTGTAAAAACCTAACATAAACATAAACGAGTTGGATTCAGGGAACCTGTGCTGGTTTTCCAAAAAACCTGTAATACAAGTCACCAACCCTCTCCATTAATTTAAATATTTTAGTGTAGGTAAATCAAATAAATTAAGACAATAACATTATTAAAAAAGCAAAGTAGAGCATATACCTCTTCTCCCAAAAAAGAGGAATTTTAGAAGAATAATAGCTAGTTGTTCTAATTCAACATTAGACCTTACGAGTAACAAACAAACCAACATAACAAACACCGCGGCAAAGTTAAATAAAAGCTTGTAAAAATGTTGCAAAAACATTCCACATTTCATTGTTAGTATAATATGGAAGCGGAACTTTGGAGGACGCCGGTGTAATGTATGAGAGCGGGAACCATATTTTTCGCAGTCCAACGATAATGCATAAAAACCTCGTGTGCCATATAAAAATACGCCGATTGCCTAGTCTATTTTCCATAGAGAATAATGGCGGACGATAAAAATCCTTTTCCCATAAAGAATTGTAAATGTTACATATTTTGTGACCGGAAGAATCGTAAAATGTGCTATTTACACATATTTGCATTTAAATCGGATTCGTTATTGGAAATGGTATTGCGATAGGTTATTTTATTTTAATTGATGCGCCATGCTGTTCTTTAGAGGTTCTGTCGTAAATTATAAAAGTCTTTTGTATTATTTTCTTGATGAAAGTTTTGTGACCATAAGTTGAGTATAGAAAGGGAGTGGAATATTGTATTACAAAAAGAGGACTAACGGGCACTAAGCCCAATTCGAACTATTATACGACCATAATTAGTAATGAAATGAAAATGAGTCAAATCCCTTTATTGTTATTTCAATATGTTATAGCCTACCATTAATAAAGCACCTTCTAACTTAAGACCGGGGTGGATAATATAGTGGACTAGCTGTTACCCGCGGCTTCGCCCGCGTAATATATAGCCTATGTCCTTCTCGGTACCCTAACCTATGTGTTTGCAAAATTTCATGATGATCGGTTCAGTAGATACGGCGTGAAAGCTAACAAACAAACAAACAAAAAAACTCACTTTTGCATTTATAATATTAATTAGGATTAGGATTATTATCAATGTTATAGATTTTCCAGCGTTTTATCGAACCCGTAAAGATTTATTAGAAGAAACAACAACAATTTAAAAAATAGACTGTCTTCAAATCTCTCTAATATCTCAAAAACTAAAAAATCGATCCCTTGGTTGGTCAGAACCTTTCTAACAAAAAAAAATCTCTCTGACTCACTGTTTTTAAGATTTGCGCGGACAAAGACAAACAAACAATGATACATATAGGTATACATACAAAATGGCACACGTACATAGAAGCTGATAGGACAAGAAACACTGCGCAATTTTGACACTATTACATACAGTGATTACATACATAAGGGTCGAATTTTTAAACTCCTTTTTAGGGATCCGTAGTCGAAAGGCAAAAAACGGAGACGCTTATAGATTCGTCATGTCCGTCGTTCTGTTTATAAACGAGAAATGAAATCAAATGCAAAGATAAAGTTTTATCGAGAAGGGATTTATTTGTAAATAAACACTCTATAAAATATTGAGAAAGCGGATTACTTTCGGATCTTCCCATCTTGTCCCGACGTTGATCCCGGTACTCCCGGTACATCCCGAGATTAAAACGGCGACGAGAGATTACGTTACATCCCAGATCCAGGGCGAGATGCCTGGATAAAAAATACCACCTCGGTGATCTATTGGGACAAAAAATAGGCTACCGTTCTCTCCTTATCGCATATCAAGGAAGAAAGTCGTAAATTGTTAAAGGAGACATACGATTAATCATTGCTTATGGTAAAAAAACTGAAAAGAGATTTTTTAAAACTTTGATAAGAATAATGGAAAGACTGTTTTAGTCATACAATTTTTTTGTGACAAAACTTGGCATATACGACTGATTAATAAAGGATGCGTTACTGATAGTAACACTCAATTTTATGATAGATACCTACCAGTTTTCCGACTATGGAGTTAATAGGCCATATAAACGTTTTCTTTTATGGATGTAGAGTTGATTGTGTTTAATACATCGTCTCTAAATATTTGAAATCAGAAATAATAATCTCTCTATAATTTGACAGCAAAATTTCAAAAATCTAATTAAGTAGCCTCAAACCAAGGTATCTGACAAAAGTAATGCCGTAATCAAAACATATGACGACGATGAAGGTTAAAGGCCACTTCACACCAACCAGCATGATAGTTCAATTCGCGTGTCTTCAACGCGCGAGTCACATCACGCGCGCCTTAATAGCCACTTCCAGATCGCTCCGAGCTGAGATCGAAAAGAGTTTGCCACCTGAATAAGTAAGTGATTTAATCAAAATGCAAACAAACTTTGAAAAATGACCAATATCTTCAGATTACTTCTGATGACGTTATACCTGATAACTGTAAGAATAGAAAAAAGGTGTATCATAATCATAATGATTTTCCGATGCAGGTCGTAATAGCCGATTTATTGTATGGACAAATAATTTGGAATCATGTTGCAGGAAGCAAAACCATTATTTAATTTCATTTTCATAAGCAACTTGCTCCCATGCTGGTCTGGTTCTCTTTTCGCGTAGAACGTAGAAGCCGGTCAAGGCAAAGGGCGAAAAATTAAGGCAATAGGCGATGCGACTAGCCACTCGACACTATTTGGACTCCATTTGTCATTTCCATGGGTAGCGGTGATCACTTGCCATCAGGTGATTGCGAATGCGAGCGGTGATCGCTTGCTCGTTTGCGGCCCAACATATAAAAAAAATTTGCTCGCTTGTACTAAGTTATGTTTGTAACTAAGCACTTTAGCCTTCACATGTCTGCACGTCGCTACGAGATTTTTCATGGAGATTTTCCCCTTTAAAATTGATATGGGAGGATTTGTCTTTTGCCTACTTTGATCCCCGCCGGCACTTGACTTCAATGGGAAAATTTAGAGATTCCTGACGACAGTGATTTGCTGGATTTTCGTTTTATATTGTCTATAAAGCATATGAGTAATTATTAAACAAAGTTTTTCAGATTTTTTAAAAATAATAATGTAAAGAAGATTGAAATACAAACATATTAATAATTAAATATACAAGGACAAATCACCCAACTTAAGCTAGCTCCGTAGCTTACTATCGAGCATGTATCGTGAAGTAATATTTTTAAAAGCTTTTATTCATAGAACAAACGCCATTTTAAGCACTTTAGGCATCACATATCTGCACGCCGCTACGAGATTTTCTCCTTTCAAATTGATAGGGGAAGATTCGTCTTTTGCCTCCTTTGATCCCCGCCGGCGCCTGAACCAAAGACAATATAATACTAACGTACCTGAACTAAGGCTCTTCGCTGGAAAAGTCAGGAATTCGAGGCGCCAGAGATTTGTCAAGTAAGTTTTTTCGTTTTATAACCGTCTAGAAGGCATATAAGAAAGTCTAAGCCAAACTTTTCTAGAAATCTTTTAATAATAATGGAGCGAAGATTGACGTACGTTTTGATGTATAAATAAATATTCAGGGACAAATCACCCAAATTAAGGTATCCCCACAAAAAGTTGTGAACATGTATCGTGAAGTAATGTTTAGCACAAACACCATTTTAAAACCCTTTAGCCATCCCATATCTACACGTCACTACGAGATTTTTTTATAGAAATTTTCCCCTGTAAAAGTGATGGGGGAGGATTCGTCTTTTGCCTCCTTTGATCCCGCCGGCGCCTGAATAAAGACACTTCTAAGTCAGGAATTCGAAGCGACAGAGATTTGTTGGTTTCTCGTTTATGCTGTCTAGGATTCATATGAGAAAGTCTATGCCAAGCTGTTCTGGAAATCTTTTAATAATAATGGAAAGAAGATTGAGATACATACCTACATATTGACGCATTAAGAGTCCCACGTAAAGCCGCAATCCCATACAAACGTAGTTTCGTTTTAGTTTTACAACAGTTAAGCCAATCTCAACCAAATTTCGTACATACGACCGGATAAGGCATATTGATGTTTATAATCAGATTTCAATTTTAAAAACAATACCTATATAAAAATACAGCGAGTTGAAGTTTCGTATCGAAAACTTGTAACGTGGGACTCTTAATAAATAAATAAACAGGGACAAATCACCGAATTTTAGCTAGTCCCACAGAAAGTTGTGAATATGTATCGTAAAGTAATATTTTAAATTGTTTTTATTCATAGCACAAACACCATTTTTGAGCAGTTTAGCCATCACATATCTGCACGTCGATACAACACGGTTACAAGATTTTCCCCCTGTAAAACTGATAGGGGAGGATTCATCTTTTGCCTCCTTTGATCCCCGCCGGCGCCTGAACAAAGACACTTGGCTGAAAAAGTCAGGAATTCGGGGCGAGTTTTTTCGTTTTATGCCGTCTAGACGGGAAGGGTTAATGAGTCATTGTGAGCCAGGCTTTTGTGTAATGCATTTAATAATTGATATTATAATTTTTAAGTTTTATGTTCGTATATCCTATAGTTTATTTTACATACATCCCTAACGTGGTAGACAGAGTTTAGGTCATAAGACCTTGTAGGTCGCGCGTACTTATGCGTAGAGGTTGAAAACGGAATCAATATAGTGTTGGGTTCCTTACCGTATCATCTATTGTCATGACCTTAGATTGTCCCCAGTCCGTAACCAACTTTTACGGTCTTCGCGCGGGAAGTGAAGAAACTGGTACATTCTTGTCTCCCAGACCCGTATGGTAGAGATTTTGTGTATTGTACTTATCTTTAAAATAATGTCAAGCATAGAGTGGTTTGATATTCCAGTTTGCTTATACTTAAAATTATAAGAAAGATTTATAATCAGTAAAGATACATCGCAAAGGGTAAACGAGCTTTCAAAATCAAGCACATGTTTAATGTTCAAAGCGAAATTTCGTAGAAGCTCAAACTACAACGTGTAATATTACAGTTTTATTAAACTCGACAGTTTAGAGCAAATGTCACTTCAGGCATTCTCATTACAGGTTCCGTTATTATTATTCCACTAAAGCATTGCTTCTCAAAGTGGGCACGCGCCTCCGTAGGGAGCTAGTGGAGGGGGCGCAAAAATTCGTGCGCACAATATCAAGTAGTTCATATCAAATAATAAAAACCCGACTTCCTTTTTGACAGCATCATTAGTCCTGTGTTTCTACAGGGTAAATTTGTATTTATTGTCATCGGAAGATATGTTTATATGTATGTAAAAACATTTCTTGCGTTAACACAAAATTGCTGGTTTGTTAAGTCCAGTATCCGTGACATACCAGACAAACCGTATGATCACGTCTTACGAAAATCTACAAATTACATAGGGAACTAATCTGGCTGGCTATGATAACTCCGCTTGGCCCTGAGAGTAAAGAAGAGCCCAAGAAGTGATGGCTTGGTGATGTCAGGGATGATATCCGTATCAGTGCCAATAGAAGATAATGCATAGAGGAGAAAAAAATATCAGAAAGATGATATCGGGCGCCAATTCACCTCGGCTGAGGATGTTACCGGGAACATGTTTAGATGAGAGAGGGATAGAAAGAAACAGAGAGAGAAGGAGAAGAGAGACAAAAACTTTGGGAACCATTATACTACAGCCAATATTTGACAAACTATACCAACAAAGGCATTAATTAAACGAAATTATATTCAGGGACGAGCGGGATTTTTCCGGAAATGGGGAAAGTTTGAAGGGCCTCATTGTCTCGAGTAATGATTCGAAGTTTAATACATTTTGTTTATACTTGATGCCCTTTGATGCCAGTTTCATTACTGTCGTCGTATTACGCCTTCGAGTTAAATCGTTAACGAAGTAGGTACTAAAGTCTTGAAACATGAGAGTTTGTCGATAAAATTTATGTTGGAAGCGTAGTTTGTTTTCCAAATAAAAATAAGACTAAATAAAAACAAGTTAATTGATTCAAGCTTTGCGTAAGTTAAAGTTATGTGCACTTTGATTGAGATTACTTGAGTTTCCAGCGCAAGTTAGTCCATGCAAACTTGAAGCAAACCTAAGACGCAAACTATTGCTGACCTCCACATAGTGGAACATACCTACATGCAACCGTTGCTGATTTTGATTGTACCGTCTAAAATGTATTTGGAAATAGAATTAAATAGATGCCAATAAATATTGAGGGACATATCACACAGATTGAGCTAGCTACACAGTTAGTTCTCAACTTGTGTCGTAGGATACTAACTCTACGATACTATATTGAATAATAGATATTTATGATGATACATGGCGAAATTTTGATTAAAAAAATTTACATTCCCACACAAATTGGTCGGGCGGCTGAATATTTTTGTATGTTAATGTAATTTTTTTTATTCCCAGCATTTATCCCATAGGAAAAGCTTTTCATATCCACGGCTGAATCACCCTTCACCCTGTATAGATAAACATCCAAAACCCAACCCAATCTGAAAAAGAACATTTATTTATTAATCTGAATTCAACTAACCTTCAAATCCAAATCCATCACCAGATGCTTCCCGAAGGAGGTGCCGCCAGTCTTCTGTATGTGCAGGAAGACCATGACGTCGTGAGCGTTCAGGTCGAACCGGAAGTCATCGTGCAGGACCTCGTCGTACGACAGGCCAGGCTGCGCGATCACGTCCGGCAGCGGCCGACCAGGCGCTTCTGCGTATGACAGAGCAAGGGATTCGGATACACGATCCCGTGCTGATAGCGCGCACACCTGTAGGAGAAAAGCGAAGATTGGTTAGAGTGTAGCAAAGGGTGCGCAAGTTTTGGGACTTAGAAAATTTTCAACTAGAACTTTTGAGGTCTACATAAGACCTATTTTAATTGTTATAATGAAAAATGAAAAAGGTCTCCTGTCTCTATATTACCCTCTAAGTTTTAAATTCCGATGCATCGGAACTTAGAGGGTAAGAATAGGTCAAATATAACATTTAGCCAAATAATGTTCTCAAAAGATACGTGAAGTAAGATTGATTCTTAAATTAAGTAAACTGTGTGTCTTAGTCGTTTCCCTAAAGCATTCTCAACTTGACTCAGCCTCCGTCATTCAAATAGGTATTCATAGCAGTAAACGTCTATCGACAGGAGACCATGGTCTCCTGTTTCTATATTACCCTATTATATTACCCTCTAAGTTTAAATTCCGATGCATCGGAATTTAAAACTTAAAGGGGAAAGAATAGGTCAAATATAACATTTAGCCAAATAATGTTCTCAAAAGATACGTGAAGTAAGATTGATTCTTAAATTAAGTAAACTGTGTGTCTTAGTCGTTTCCCTAAAGCATTCTCAACTTGACTCAGCCTCCGTCATTCAAATAGGTATTCATAGCAGTAAACGTCTATCGACTCATAAGGTTCCTCAGTCTAGATGAGGAATCAACCGTCAAACCATCAACGTAAGGTGTCCTCCCATGAGTATGAGAAGAGGAAAATTTGAGCAAACTAATTCGAATACGGGGGAATAAGATCGAGCATCTTCCCTCGCTCGACTTCTACAGTCTGCACGGAATCCAGCACCAGGTCTTTTATGTTTTAAGTCTACTTCTACACCAAATGAGGCCATAGCGTTATCGCATAAGAATGGAAAGGTCACACTGTGTCATAATCATAAAGCCCATTATGCTTATCGATTAGTCTTTTGTTTTGTTGGGGTAACCATATTGCTCGGAGGCAGCAGGATGTTAGGAGATAAGATTTAAATAATTTTCAATATTATAAAAAAACCATTTTAATTTTTTTATAGGGCTTATGTGAGCCAACTAACCTCTCATTTTATTTCTTTCGACAAAATAACTATTGTCATTAATGAGTATTTCCCTAATTTACCAAATCCAAAATTATATCAGAAATACTACTAGTAATTTACAAGCCAAGTGCAGCATTAGATTTTTTAAATTTGATCTGATTTACAAGTAAAATAATAAAATGATGGGTTTCGCTGTTTTACTGGTTTCGTGCCCGCTTTTGCTTCATAGGCTCATAGGTTTTATCCTGTACTTTTCAAGTTACTGGTAACCCTATATGTCTAATAGGAGCAGGGCCGGGACAATGGACAGCCGCACTTACGCGTGCTTTACGACTTGTTTATGTTGCTGGCGCGCGACTATGACGAACCCTTCCTATTTTATGACTGTGGCACTGAATGGTTGGCGACACGCACTGCTTCGACTAGTGGCGATTCGTTCACCATCGTCAGCCTTTGACCCCAAGATCAAAGGTCGAAATAGTAAAAGATAAGTCAACTATGTATCTATCTCATAAAGGACGATGAGAACAGTATTCAAAAGTGTCGTACCCGCTTTTGTCTCATAGGCTCATATGTTTTATCCTGTACTTTTCAAGTTTCTGGTAACCTGTCTTTAATAGGAGCAGGGCCGGGACAATGGACAGCCGCACTTACACGGCCGACGACTATGACGAACCCTTCCTATTTTATGGTTGTGGCAGTGAATGGCGACATACACTACTTGGTGGCGATTCGTTCTCCGCCACCAGCCTTTGAATCCCAAGAACATAGGTCAAAGTAGTAAAAGACAAGTCAACTTTTTGTACCTATCCTAAATAGTACAAATGCTTAGCTCATCTATAATAGCTTCGATGGCTGGAGAGTTCTACAGGCTGGACATTTTTTTAACTTTCAACCTTGTTGTTGCAACACAATGTTTCTAAAGATAAGTTTGATATTAGTTGTAATAATTACATTAAAACTACCTTGAGAGTTTGAACGCCAAGTTTGGAGACACAATAGTCTTGCAATTATTTGGCAGACACTAGGTGGCTGCAATGGCGCAAAATAACTCTAAAGCAAACAAAAATAAAAACCTACCTCCCGGTGGAAGACATAAGGAAGATAGGCAAATAATATATACAAAAAAGCTGAATGAAAGAAAAATCAATCTTATATTACAACGCTTATCGTAGTAATATACTTCGCATAATAATACTGTCACTGTGTATCTCAAATCAATAACCATTCTAAATTATTCATTACCACACCTCCACTCAACATCTCGCTACTAAAATATTTTAAAATAGTTCCCATTTAAGAGGGAGTGATTCATCTAAATATATACAAATATATGGCTCCCTCGTGAAGCGTTGACTCATAGCCTGTCAATAGCAAAGTCTGCACCCTCCAATAAGACCCCATCATCGAAACGCGCCGAGGGGTAAATAAACACTTCCTCTCAGCCCTATTATTAAGTAATCAGTCTCGAAAATCCAAATGACTTATGACAATAGCTTTCAAAATTAACCTCCGCCTGAGGGTGGAAATCTGAATTTCAAAGAGAACATTCGTTTATTAGAGGATTTGAATATCGCTGTCCGATAAAGTGGCTTTTGTGAAAATGAAATAAAAAAAAATTGGAAAAGTGAGAATCTGACGCGCGATTACCGCAAATAAAGCATTTCACAAGCACGGAACCCTTCGCAGTAAACAAGGAACCCTTATAGTTTCGCCATGTCTTCCGTCTGTCTGTCTGTCCGCGGTTTTACTCAAAGACTATAAGTACTAGAAATCTGTAATTTGGTATGTGAATGCACATTAATCATGCCAAAAAAGTGGAAGAAAAAAAAATTAAAAAAAATTTTTTTTAGGGTAGCTCCCATACAAGAATATTGTTTAATAGTATTCTACGAAGCTTAACCGCTAAGGATGAATAAATGAATGTAACACGATCGGATTACAGGATTAAGCAAGTAAGAAACTTCTGTTAGGTAAAGAAAATCGTATAGAAAACAGACACGAGACCTTTCATCATACAATCAATGGACTACTAGTTGAGTAAAAAGAGGTAAGTATGAACTTTTGTTGAAATGTCATCGCTATCGTTCGAAGTTGTGCTGCTGGAAACCTTTGATCTATGATAAATTAATCAATCACAAAATAAGATTACTGTGTGAGGACTAAGGACTGAGGACCCCTCTGGAATGATGGAATAATTTCCCCAAGATTTCCCCTTTTGTCCATATTTTGTAACATTTGTCTGTTTCACCAAGTTTTACATTCGGATTCGTCCATGTATGGTTCTGTAGTAACTAGCAAGCATAGATAAAGGCAAAGCCAATGTACTTAATACTAACGTAATAGACTGCCAACCTCATACAACAATATTGGACCAAATTAAGGTGGCAAAAAGTAGGCGAATGTATTGCGCTGCAGAGTTGCTTGCCACTCGAGACTAGATGGCGGTTATCTGCGTTAGCCTAAACTTACGAAACTACTACTATAATTTGTGAATAACGCTTTTATATTCTCATAATACGGAAGAAACAATGTTGTGTAGCAACGAGTAGCGCCATCTATGTGAGTCTGTGAACAAATCGTACGATTAAGGGGTTGGTACCAGATGATAAATGTATCCTACTAAACGTACCGACTACCTACATCTAGCCTAAATAAATCTATCATTTTTCGCCGGCAATAATTACTATGTTTTTCATAGTGTTTGAATGAATGACAAAGTTATATTTTCGATTTATGAAAATGCTATAACTTTCTCAAAAACTACTGACTTTATCTAGCTCAAATCAATTTTCAAAAGTTTTTATTGAGATCTATAGTATATATTTTTTAGATCTTTCACTCTCTTATTCCAGAAGTTAGAGAGGGTTGAGCGAACAGTTTCACATGTACGGGCAGCAGCGGTTCACATGATACATCTACCTACCAAGTTTCAACGGTAAAGTCTTAATAGTTTTAGAATAAAGTGGCTGTGACAAACAGACAGACAGACATGATGACGAATCTATAAGGATTCCGTTTTATTGCCATTCGGCTACGGAACCCTAACAACAAAGTGATCCTTGAAAATAGCATCTTAAGTACTCCTCGCAGTACTAAGCCCTAAAAACCTGGGAAGCGCTTTCATTAAGCCCCGCGTATCCTAGATTCTCCGGGAAATGATTAATGGTGGAAACGCTGGATAAATGCGTCACCGCCAACTTAAAGCACTACTATTCTTTGCTATTTTCATTACATGGGACACAAGAGGAGTACTCTCGTTAAAATATTATGGTATAGAACTATAGAATAACATCAACTTGGTCATTGTAGAAAAATAAAGCTTTATAGTTGATTATAAATAGTTTCGAACATAGTATTTACATATTTATTGGTATGTATTAATAAAGCTTGTGGAGATATCTTTAGGCAAAATGAACAAGATAAGTTTAAATTTCAGAACAAATTTTTATTGTAAGCTACAATGACAGAGCTGTTCAGCGCTGAAGAATTTTTCATAATCAAAACAGATCGTTGGTTTTTTTGCACTGTGATCCCATCTACATATCTATGCTAAATTTCAGCTCAATCGGACATTGTGCAGTGAGACAAATTAAACTTGCAGGATTTGGTCCACAAAACACACAGACAACGGGACAAATGATAGAAAATAATTGTCGTAGTCAGTGTAATTACAAATAAAACAGTAGTCTTCATGGAAACTGTGAAATCCTCAGTACAGCGGAGGTTGAGAGGGTGAGGAGATAAAGCGGCGCTTGTTTGTGCTAATGAAGTGGCGCTTCACATTTACATACAGCGCCGTGAGCACTCGACAACTCCATGAACTAGAAAGAATGACCAGAGAAACGCTGGAGTATCGACATTGTAAACTATTATTACTTAAGTATATTCAAATGTACAAAGTAGTTAGTGTAATTACAAATAAAAACAGTAGTGTTAGTTAATGGAAACTGTGTAATTCTCGCTATGGCGGAAGTTAAGGGGATGAGGAGATAAAGCGGCGCTTGTTTGCGCTTCACAATTACATACAGCGCCGTGACCACTCGACAACTTTATAAACTAGAAAGAAAGACCAGCGAAACGCTCGAAGAACAGAAGGTCAATATTTATGACCACGTTATATTTCTTTTCATCTCACCTACCCTTAAACAGTGTCATTAAATGCAAGCAAAGTGGGCTGGATGGTCGCTGTTACGACCGCGGGCTATAAGATTTCATACAAATTCCATAAAGCCCGAGAGCGCGTTAAGTGGTTTTTTAAATTTAATAGGGCACTATACCATGCACAAGTGTCAAATCTTCTACATCCAAAAAGTTTCCTAGTCGAATATTCAAATTTGAAATTGGTAGCGAACTTGATAAAAAAAAAATTTGAACTATACTGCGAGATTTCTGTCCTTAATTCAAATTTAGAATTGTTAATGGCCGTGGTGGCTGGCTGTTTGTATTCATCGATCTTTGACTTCCACTTTTTGGATAAAACATTTTCATTATCTGTGGAATCCTCGGATACATTTTCTGCTCACTGCAGTTTGCCGCTATTTATTTTTAGGCAAAATATTTATAAGTAATCGTAATCTTCATTCATTTGGATGAAATACATTCCTTATGATAAATTAATAGATGGTGGATTATGTTGATATAGGTAATATAATCAGCCAACTTGCAGACGCATAAATATTAATTTTCAAGGTAAACTATATTCATACTATACAATTTCAACCAATATAATATGATAAATATTTTTTCTGCTCTGCTATTTAATCGGTGAGATTAAAAACATTGTGTGTATCACGACCGGTATAAGACATTACAAACTCGGACTACTAAAAGCACTCGGCTTCGCCTCGTGCTTGTTAGTAGTCGCTCGTTTGACGTGATGTCTTTTATAACGCCCTTGCTACACAATGTACTATTAATTAATAAGAGAATTATTACATCATTAACATACTAGTGAGCTCTTATTACAAATTTAAAAACTAATATTCTAATTACAAATTGTGATGCACGAGGCGAGCTAGATGTCCCTGGAAATCAGATCAGCTCTAATTGGACGCCATTGGATTGGTGCATGCCTTTCATTGAAATTGGCACCCTTTTGGAGAGATAAATCGAATTTGATGGGATGACAAAAAGGGATCGACTCCAACACTGCATTTATGCGAAAGATTTACGATTAGAATTTAGTACCTAATGAATGCTGTTCCGTGCGTATTTACATTTTTAATTGTGTTAATAATATGTGCAATACCAGCAAGTACGTTCTTATGATCACAAGATTGTTTTTCAAATAGTTAGTACAAGTCAAAAAATAAAATTACATAAGATAATTTTTTTATCGAAGCTTTATGTTACAGGCGGAAAATCTGTATAGGAAAAGAAAGAGCACAAAACTTTAAACTGATGCAGAAAACCTTTTTATAGAGTCCCCATCTGAAATCTTTTGAGATTTCAGATGGGGACTCTTTAAAAAGCCTGTTGCGGTTATGTGCTGTACCGTGTAAATTCTGCCGTGTGAATAAGCCTATGCTATCACATAACGCCACATGATCTGGCGCCACGGGTAAGGCGCAAGGGCGAAACACACACACACACACACTGCTAGCGGAGTATTATTACATTGAAATCAGAGAAAAATTGCAACAATTTTCTAGAAACGAAAAATAAACAAAGGACAGATAAACGGCATCACACGATAAATACTTATATTGTAATAAAGAAAACGAAGGGTAAGTACTTAAGTACTTACACTTCGTTTTCTTAGATACGAGTTAAAGAAACGAAGTTACAAGTTTTGTCACAGAAAAACTTAAATACGACTGTCCTGCTAAAAATATACCAGTTACTCGGGATAAAGGATTTTAAAACTCCTACTTACAAATTTATGAATGCGGAACTGTGTATGTTTGGATACTTGTTATTATTCACGCTCAAACGCCTCAATGAAATTTTGCACACAGATAGTTTATTACCCAAATCAATACTAGGTACGAATGCTAGTAACCAAGTCAATCCATAAAAATCTTTTTGAAGCATGCATAAGTTATGGTAGAATAAAGAAACTCACTCCGGGCCGTCGTGTAAAAAAGCCAACAGGCAGAAAATAGAAAGTTTCCCCACTTAGTATCGACTTATATTTTTAAGTTCAACGAAGTTCAAATTATCAAAGCCATAAACAAAACGAAGGCGTTCGTCATTCATCGAGTGCTTCTTCGACTATTGGAAACAAAAGTTATTTACGAGAATACCCCTGTCTAAAAATATATAAATAAATATATACGGACAAATTACACAGATTGAGCTAGCCCCAAAGTAAGTTTGAGATTTGTGTTATGGGATACTAACTCAACGATACTATATTTTATAATAAATACTTATATAGGTGACAACGAAAATTTCTTTTTCAGATTGACCTGGGTCTTTGATAAGACCCTTGTCAATCTGAAAAAGATAATTTTCCATCTTGACCTGACCGGGGATCGAACACGGGACCATCCGTGTCGCAGGCAGACGTGTTGACCGCTGCGCCACGGAGCTCGTCTCTATTCTTAGTAAATAGAGACGAGCCCCGTGGCGCAGCACAGGTCCACAGATCTATAAATTAGGCTAGATACCGCTTGATGTTTGATTGAGGAAGAAACCCATATGTCACATCTTTCCTGTTATTTATTTAACAAGACATTAGAATTAATAATAATAATATTTATATATAACATATTTTTTGCAATAAAGGGGGAGGTGTAATGGTGTAGCCGCCACACACTGCAATAAAAAGAATTAACTCGCCTACTCCGATTTTTATTATCTTTCGACTTTTTGCAATGAATAATACATTTAAGAGCGTATACTAGCAGTATTTTTTCAATATGGTTTCGCTGCGCACTGCTATGCTAGTATACCCTCTTAAGGATGCGCTAGTCCGGAACTCGAACTCGTCAGCGCACGTGGCTAATTTGCGTGCTATTTCGCTGAGAAAGGGATAGACTCGGTTTTGAACAGTGCTATTTACACTGATTTATAAGCAAATCGGAATAACAGTCTAGTGTGTGCAAACACAAATATTGTTGAAAATCTAAATCTTCGTCGTGTAAAAATTCGCGAGTATGCGTTTGGGCGAAGTGTTCTTGTGATAAAACAGCTGAATGTTTTTATTAAAAGTAAAGTTATTTATATTTTCTAATAACCAAACTATGCTTGTATGAATTTTGTTTTAGAGATTTTATACTCCTTCCGGTATTTAATTTTGCCCAAAGTTGCGTTAAAATTACGTTTTAAAACGGAATGTTTTGAGACTCATAACTTTTAAAGTACTTATAATTTTACAATTATCATTCCATACAAGCATAGATAACGACAAGACAAATCGATAGAATTAAAAACTTTAAACAGACGATACCGAACAACGGAGTCATCACCCTACAGAATTTGTATGGCGAAACACCTGACTAGCGTACCCTTAAGCATTTGCACGCTTTAATCTACGCATCCTGTTTTTGGCGATGTCAATCTTAAACTGTTGAAAAGAGTTTCTTTCGGCGTGTCTTCTCTGCAGTGGTCGGTTCCAAAACGCTGTCTGTAGCTTTTGAACAATTAATAAATACATATTATCTAATAAGATAATTTTAAATATGATATGACGTGAAAAAGTGCCTGCAAAGGCTTATTTTCTGAATGAACATTTTGATTTTGATTTCGAAACTGACGTTGGATCAGAGCAGTCAAAGGGGAAAGACACAAACTGAAATCACACCTTCCTGCCAACTTAGCGTTATCTAATCTATATATACAAATCTGTGCGCAAGACTAATTAAACCCAAGTCAATATCCTGCTTCTGCGGTTGGCATTATTACAACCATGTTATGAAGCACGTTAAAGTACGTATGGTTTATGCTTAAGTTAGTAACAGTTGGTAAATGAAATATGCATACAACATATTATATGTATATTTAAGACTAGCAACTTTCCCACGATTCGTCCACGTAAATTATAGCCTATGTAATCCGCAGATAAATTAGCTTTCTATCGATGAAAGAATTTCGCAAATCGGTCCAGTATACAGAGCCTATTCACTGCAAACAAACAAACAATGAAATCTTTCCTCTTTATAATATTACTCGTATAAATTACGAACCACGTTTAAAACTTAGTTACCAAGGACTTTAGGCGTGTTAAATCAAATAATTTAATCCTACCGAAACATAAAGCAATCAATTTATTTCATTTAGGCGACTAACTTCGCTCTACGGATTAATTCAATGTTCTACTACAAAGCCAACAGGTCAAGGGTAAATATTCAACATGGTTTATTTGAATCCATTTTTAGTAGCATAAATAGCGAAATAAATGCGATTATCGCGTGTCCCGACACGAATACGGACGCATTGGGTAATCGTAAACTATTGGGTTTACGGAGTCGATTCTATCGAGCCATGAGAAAAGCGGACTCACTTAGACACATTAATAAAACGCTTCTTTCTTTCATAAGATTTTATAAAATGTTACCATAAATATGCAAATCTACAGGATTCTTTTAATTTTTCCATAGATTTTATAATTCTACAGGAATAGATGCCTTATCCGGAGGCACGCGCTCTGGCATGCTTTTCGTTTCAAAAGACACCTTTAAATGGCAGTAGGTCTATGTAACTACACTAATCAGAATGTGTTGAATCGTAAAAAAGATAAACACGCCTTAATTTGACAAAAATGTACTAAGTAATGCTATTTCTAAAGCATTTGTCCAGACAAGAATCGAAAATACTGTTTATAGTTAGTTGTAAATTTATAATATCATATACATATACTGCACGAAACGCCATATATAACTAACTATATGAGCGCCACTCTAGTTTGTATGAAACTTTGTGGAACGTCAAAGATGATACCACCGTGATTTTATACGCGGAGTCTGTTTGTAATCATTTTTAGGGTTCCGTACAAAAGTTGAAAAACGGAACCCTTATAGGATCACTCGAGCGTCTGTCTGTCCGTCCGTCCGTCTGTCACAGCCGATTTTCTCCGAATCTACTGAACCAAATTAGATGAAATTTGGTAAGATAGTGTAATCCTATGACCCAAACACGGATGTGCAAAGTAAAGAAAGATTTTTTTGAAATAAGGGTCATTTTGAGGGGCCAAATTACAAAATTAAAAAAAAAAGTTTTGCAAACCTTACTGTGTCATATATCAAATGAAAGGGCTCATTATGAGGATCTCAAAAATATTTTTTTTTGTTCGGGTAAAATCAATACTTTTGATTTTATTCACGAAAGAAGGCAAAAATTGACCACCCTGATCTCCGAAACTACTGAGCCGAAAATTTTGAAAAAATTACAAAATATAGTTCATTCCTTGAAGATTACAGGAAAAATAATAAGAATTCTATCACTTGAAAATTAAGTGATAAACTCACAATAATAAGTTCATCTAGGGAAATAGTTCACTAAAACACCACTAGATGGCGCTAGTCAACTGAATAAAACATTTTTTGCACATTGTGTGTGTGTTCACGAAGCATATTGTACGGAACCCTCATTGCGCGAGTTTGACTCACACTTGGCCGGTTTTTTTTTTAATAAAATCTCAGCCCCGAATCTATAACTTTTTTAGAGGGGGCAAAGTCTGAAATTGTAGCCACCATGGCCGGAGAGATGCAAATCGTCCACTACAAGCACTAGTAAATTTTCTGCAGCATACAATAACCCATAGAAGTATCAGAGAGACGAAAAAAATTTTTTTTAAATCTATGCAATAACCGAAGGAATAAACATGAAGAACGCAAAATAAATATTACTAACCATTCAATTCAAGAAGCAGCTAATATATTTTTACGGAAGGTCTAAAAACATATCGTAGTACAATATGCTAAGGGGGCTGGCTGACATTCTGATTTGAATTCGGAACATTTTGTTGACACTCTGACACAAATCTTTTGGAAGACAAAATAAACTTTCCTCAGAGCCCGGTAGAGTTGCCAGCATTTTTCGTATGAATTTGTATTTTTTTAAAACCTATAATAATATAACTATATTATTCTTCAAAAAATATATTTTAGTAGGAAATAATAAAAAATAGACTAAGTTATATTTTTTACTCATTTATTTTCGGTTTCATGCACACGGACATTACGCGTGTCGATTGAAAGGCGGGATCTGTTTTTATTTCATTTTATTTGTTTAATTGTTGCAAAATATAAACATTGATCTATGGTACGGAAATAAAGTATTTTCGCGTACTATAATTTTGAAGGGTATAAAGTATGGAGTCCCGAAATACAGAATACAACCACAACAAGTAAAAGGAGAATAAATAACAATTTTGTAAAAAAGGTGATAATGTAAATTTTCTTTATTAAAAAAAACAACGACGTATAATATTGGATAGACCCACCGCAGAAAATCTCAAAATCACTGGTTTGTTTGCATAACCGAGTTATAAAAGACAAACTAGAACATTTACCAAGTAAATTAAATCATCAAGATTTAACTCAATTAATGGATATTCCCTAAACCCAAAACGAATTTATAACTTTTATTACAAACTTTGGTTTATAGGAATATTATTTTATTATATTGTTTCTAACTTTTAAGTAGAAATATAATATGAGTATATAAACCACACTAGCTGTTGCCCCAAATATTTTTCTCACAGATAACGTGACTTTTTACCCTTAAAATTAGGTTTCAAAAATGCTTACTCATCCTATTCCACCCTATTCTAAACTAAGAATTTAAAAAAAATCATTGACTTCCTTGGCTGAATATTCAAAAATTAAGTTGCTGGCTCTCCCTAACTGATAATGTGCTTGGACTGATAAGAGAGTAACACGTCAAAACTTGTCCAAATCATTCATTCATATTATTGAAGTTTCCAATTTTGTTTGGTCTCATAAACATAGTTGACATAGTCCATTGCGAATTCCATAGAGTAGGGAATGTAACGGTCGCTTGCGCGCTCGCGCGATTGACATTTCTTGCGCCCAATTCAATAGAGGAGGCAGTCGATCTTTGAAGGATGTCTTCCGAAGTGTTGCTGATATCGGACGCTTCTGACCCTTTTATTATGTGAATTCAAAATCAAACTTAAACAATCGAATTATTAGTCACTGTGGTGTAGCCGTGTAGGGTAGGGGAGACTATTACCCACAACACATTTCAACAAATCGTCTTTCCTCTTTCTATGTTAGACACTGACTGTATACGCCAGCTGCATTTCTGGAAGCAACTATGGAGAAGGTTTATTAATCAAAATAAAGAGTCGCTTATCTATTATTACTATTTACAACCGTCTTTAATTTAAACTTTATAGTAATAAAGAAATTTTTACAAGTTATATATACAACTTGTAATGTATTTTGTATGAGTATGTAGGTATTTTTTCGGGTCATATCACACAACTCAATTTTAAAGCACTTAACCTGTATTGTTTTTATGTACTTATTGAGTCGAATGGCAATGAATTATTACGCTATCAAAGAGCTGAAGAAACTTTCTTCTATGGCTGCCCATCGGAGCCTAAGCTAGAAAGTAATCAAATCAAAATCAAAATCAAAACGTTTATTCAGAAAATAGGCCTTTGCAGGCACTTTTTCACGTCATATCATATTTAAAATTATCTTATTAGATAATATGTATTTATTAATTGTTCAAAAGCTACAGACTACTAGCGTTTCGGAACCGACCACTGCAGAGAAGAAACGCCGAAAGAAACTCTTATCAACAGTTTTGGTCGCCTACTCGCCTGAAGGGCTTTATATGATTACGAATATTTATTCCTTATTGTCTTTTTCTTTCTTTTCTTTTTTCTTTCTTTTTTTCTGTTTTCATGTTACAATTTCAATATACATAGATTTATTATTTTTGGAACATGTTTATGTTAACGATCGAGTGTGTAAAGATAATAAACAACATATGATACTTAAAGTAGTCTCAAAGAGGCCGAGCAGACCAGTCCCCCCTGACAGCACCCGTTCACGAGTTGACGTGTGGATCAGCCATCGCTGAACTCAACCATATTAGAGGGAACTCAACGACCCGACACACAACGCCGCCACCAGATTGAACATTTTTAGTGAGCATGACTAACTCTAACTCTTAAGACATTGTCAAACAAAGTTAAATAAGGTTATGGTCTATACTTGTTGCTCGCTCGCTAGCATTTACATGTTTTACAATCAATTAGTAGTTGATTCTATATAATTTAACATTGGGTGTGTTAAAAAAACCAATCACAATATAGCAGAAACAATAGATAAATAACGTTTTTGAGGTCTCCTGTATCTCACACGAGGTCAAGGCTCCATGCATTTTTATCCGCTAAATAATGATTATCATTATAATAGGCTCTTTTTAATAATATACTTTTAGTCACTTCTTTAAATTTTGGATAGGGCAAAGATGTAAAATCTTCTGGTAGTTTATTGTAAAATTGAATACCAAGCCCTAAGAATGAATTACTAGTTTTCTGTAGTCTACAAGCTCTTGTCACAAGTTTATTCTTATTTCTTGTGTTGTAATTATGAATGTCACTATTTTTACTATATTTTTGAAAGTTTTTATGTACATGCAGTATGTTAGCGAAAATATATTGAGACGCAACAGTTAAAATTCCAATTTCTTTGAATAACTCTCTCAGCGAGTCCCTAGCCCCAAGTTTATAGATAGATCGAATAGCACGCTTTTGCAGAACGAATATGGTGTTGATGTCTGCTCCCTTTCCCCAAAGTAATAACCCGTAAGACATTATGCTGTGGAAGTAGCTGAAATAAACAAGGCGTGCTGTCTCGACATCTGTTAGTTGTCTTATTCTCCAAACAGCGTACGCTGCGGAGCTAAGTTTACCAGCAAGAGTTGTTATATGGGGGCCCCATTGTAGCTTCGAGTCGATAGTTATTCCTAGAAATTTGGTTGAGTCAACTAATTCTACTGTTTCATTATTAACAACTATGTTAGCTGGCACATGCTTAACGTTGGGGGTGCAAAATTTAATACATTTAGTTTTTTTAGAATTAAGCAACAGATTATTAGCAGTAAACCAATCTAATACCTGAGTAAGAGTGTTATTTACATCGTCAAAATTTGTCTTCTGTCTATCAACTTGAAAAACAAGTGATGTATCATCAGCAAATACCACTGCTTTACAGACACTGGCGTAGAATGGCAAATCATTAATATAGATAAGGAATAACAAGGGTCCAAGGATTGATCCTTGAGGTACTCCCATTTTTACATACGATCCATTAGATTTCACGCCATTTAAAGTAACTTTTTGAAGCCTATTAGCCAAATATGACCTAAGCAGTTCCAATGATTGGTTTTTTACTCCGTAATAACTTAATTTAATTAATAGAGTCTCATGGTCAACACAGTCAAACGCCTTAGAAAGGTCGCAAAAAACTCCTATTGCATTTTGTGACTTCTCCCAAGCTTCTAAAATATACGTCAGCAAAGCTACTCCTGCGTCCGTGGTAGAGCGACCTTTCGTAAAACCGTACTGTTCGCTATGAAAAAGTTTATTTTTATTAAAATAAGCGACTAACTGTTTAAAAATTAACTTTTCAAAAATTTTGCTAAGAACCGGGAGGATTGAAATAGGACGAAAGTTATTAGGATCGTCTTTACTTTGCGATTTATGCAAAGGTATAACCTTACTATATTTCATTAAATCAGGAAACGTTCCTGTATCTACACATTCATTAAATATTAACGCTAGGTTAGGAGCTAAATCCTCTATAATATGCGAAACTAAGGAGACGGACATATCCCATAAATCCCCAGTTTTTTTTAAGTTTAATTCGTTAAAAGTATCGATAATTGTTTTAGGTGTAACATAATCAAAAAAATAAAGTATCGCTACATTCTGGTACATGATCACGTAATATATTTTCAGCTTTTATAGGCGATGATTTAAGGGAAGCAGTTGTCTTAACTGGAATTTCAGTAAAAAAATCTTCAAAACATTGAGCGACCTCTGCATCCGTTTCAAACTTTTGATTGTTAACTTGTAATTTTAATGTTTCATTATTACATCGTTTAGTTTTACCCGTTTCTTGATTAATAATTTTCCAGGTTGTTTTTACTTTATCTCCGGATTCAGCAATTTGTTTACATAAATATTTAGACTTCGCACAAGCACATACTTTTTTAAATATTTTCGAATAATTTTTTACGTAGGTCATAAACTCTGGGCTTCTATTGTATTGTCTCATTGCCAGTAATTCGTATAATTTATTTCTACTTTTATAAATTCCTACAGTGGCCCATTCACTAAACTTTTTCTTATTACAAATGCTACGCTTCTTAAGTTTGAACGTTTTATTAAATTCCGTGTCTATAGCCTTAAACAGTTTATTATAAAGTACATTAGGAGTTTCTCCCTCATCACAAATAATTGGCATCTTTTTAGAGATATTTGTAAATATGAAATAGCATTGGACTGAAAAAGGTTACATCTCCAATTCCACGCTGTCATTTCCGACAGCAGGCCAAATTGAAAGCCGTTTTTCGGTTCCCGTATTATTTTATTTTGGGAGTTAATATTACCGTTTCCGTGCGGGACAGTCCTCGCAATATTTTCTTAATCTCCCATCCCTGCTGTCAAAACGTGATGATATACGGCGAACATTTAACGTTGCTTAGTATTTTATCGGCGTATATATTGTACTTTTCGTAAAATTGCTATACACTATAGAAAGGCGGTGGATGCAGCCTTGCATCTGACTCGATAATTATTATTTTTTGTTTGTTTCTGTTCAAACTGCTCACAGAATTCTGTAAGCAATTTGAACAGAAGTTAAGTATTAACGGAAAACCTTAACCAATCGAGGTATGACTAATATAGGTAGGTGTTGACGATAGTAGTTTAAGAAACTACTAATATTTAGCCTAATTACGTTAAGTAAAGTCAAGTTCCGATATACATACCTCTAAAATAAGAAGTCTAGGAAGTAAGTCGACACTTGACAAGTTATCACAGAGATGTTACTGGGTTAATTTTTTTTAATCATTTTTGAAATCTCTTTTGGCTATTATATAAAAGAAAAACATTTATCAATCTATCCTTCCAAGGCTGTATTCTGTAAAGTACCGCCTTAAGTATTATATTTTTACATTTCATAGATCATTTGGAAAAAGAAATGGTACAACTACGTTATAATGTTGACCGAAATAGTGCTACAATAAGAATCTGCCTAGCCATCAACAAAGGCGCGTTGACAACAAACAAAGGAACATAATATTTTACACAATATTATCTGCTGCAAGCACATTAGTTTCCTTAAATGGGCACTAAATAGTAGACCGCGCAGCATTCCTCAACTGCGTTTATTTTTGAATTCCCGCATAACTATTCAACGCTTCCTGTCTCCCTGTAATAATGTAGATGGTAGAATGTAACGACCACTGTGATGTGCGTAGCTAGCCAACGCGTAGAAGGGCCCGGGGCGTCAATCTTTGAAGAGCGATGTAAGTTTGAGTGTCAATAAAACAAATAAGGCGCAACTCATAGAGGTAAGATAATCCTGCACAATTTTAGCCATCCTTCATATTCAAATAATCTTATGACTATATTTCACATTACTTAATGTGTACAAGATATAGCAGCACCTCAGCTGCATTCAACTTGCTTTCTAGCGACAAAAATATCACGGCACTCGACTCTAGTAAATCACCCCGTCTTGCGCTGTCGTAAACTATCACCAAACATACTACTAATCTAAGCGATTTCTCCTTGGCGAAAGGCGACGTATAAAATACAATCCCTATATGTTTTATAGGACACACCGTAGTGAAAATCTATTTTCGCAATTCAATTAAATTAAATAAGTATTTAATTTAAACGTCGATAATTGCGATAAAGAAGAATACGACAACTTCAGAAACATATTTATTTATTGCATTTCAGACCAGGGCGTCGTATTTATAAAATACGCCACCGAGCAAAGCTATGCAAAAGTGAACGTCAGCAAGGATGTACAGGCGTCGATTAGAATGCGAATGGAACTTAATTGCAGATAAAATATACGTGGGAAGTTGCAGTACTGTCGCCGGCTAAAGTAAATAAACTTGATTGTAGAATACTGAAACAGTGGGTGTTTCGCGAAATCCATAAATTACCTGAGGTTTTTACGGGGAGGGGGTCAAGCCAAATTTATAAAAAAGTAATTTTTATCTTTTCCATTTTCCACCTAAATTTCCAACGTTATCACGTCAATTGAGCCATACAATAAGTCCTTAAACTCTATTTAAGTACTTTTTTAAATACAAAATTTTTCACGGCAAAATCTCACTTGAGATTTCTGAGGGAGGGAGGGGATTGAGTTAAAATCATACAACATTCACCATGCGGGGGTGTCGAAATATTGACAAAATCGCCTCAGGTAATTAATGGATGCCCTCTGTATCCTGCACTTTTACCGACGTCAAGGCAGACCAACGGGCTACCCATATGTGGCAACACGCAACGTGGTACGCATACCGAGATCTTCCGAGATACTTGCAAGACAAGAGATTCTCTTATCGTGCTTTCGCAGCTTGAATGTCAAACGCACCTTTGTGAAATGAGTACCCGTAAGTGAGCGACTTGGCTTCACTCGGAGAACACGTTTGTCCAAAGATAACACTTTAACCAAATCAATTACCGCCCGTAGAAACAGACTAATACCATTCAGAAGATTTTTGACCAATCCTTAAATTGTCACAGGAAGATGCTCTGAAATAGTGGAAAAATTATGATGTTTAATTCACTTTATACGGGCGTGTCTTACCTTACCAGATATTTATCAGTGAACAACTACCGTCGCTGGCAAAAGTAAATAAACCCGAAAGTAGAATAGACTGAAACATATCCAAGGCCTGCGATAGTCTTACGAGCAGACCCATAAAAGTAAACGGTTTTAGACCACACTTCTGAAGCCGATTGTTTTCAAGTAGTTGGCACTGTGGGCGTGTGTCGCTCGCCTGGTGTTTATCCTGTGCATTATCATTATTGCTGGCAAAAGTAAATAAAATTAAATTAAGAATAGACTAAAACATATTCAAGGAGCTCGATAGTCCAACGAGCGGACGCTTGCCGGTACAACTTCTAAATGTAGGTGATCCAACGTGACAGCTTCCTTTAGAAGTTATTCGACTGATGCAATTTGTGATATGAGTCTGAACTCAACGTAAGTATTTGAGCGACTGTACTTCTTCCAGAAGAACATGGTTTCCCAAAGATAACACTTCGCTAAATCGATATTCCACTCGTTAAAACCCTTGGATTGCTTATATTAAGAAGTTGTTTGACCAAACTAACCAAATTATAACAGGAAGATGCTCAGAAATCCCATCCCAATCCCAACTAATATTATAAATGCGAAAGTTAGTCTGTTTGTTTATTTGTTTGTTTGTTACGCTTTTACGCCATATCTACCGAACCGATCATCATGAAATTTTGCATACACATAGATTAGGGTACCGATAAGGACATAGGCTATATATTACGCGGGCGAAGCCGCGGGTAACAGCTAGTCCCAACCAATATTATAAATGCGAAAGTGAGTTTGTTTGTTTATTTGTTTGTTTGTTACGCTTTCACGCCATATCTCTGAATCGAACATCATGAAATTTTGCATACACAGGTTAGGGTACCGAGAAGGACATAGGCTACATATTACGCGGGCGAAGCCGCGGGTAACAGCTAATAGTTGATAAATGAAACACTTTAATTCACTTCTGACTTCTGAAGCCGATTATTTTCAAGTAGTTGACACTGTGGGCGTGTCTCACCACTGTCGCTGACAAAAGTACATAATATTAAATGTAGAATAGACTTAACATATCCAAGGAGCTCGATAGTCTAAAGAGCAGACGATTGGCTCTGGCTGAAAGTAACTAAATGCTTTTAGAACACACCACTGAACCCGATTGTTTTCAAGTAGCTGGCACTCACCAGGTGTTTATCAGTTCATTATTACTGTCGCTGGCAAAAATAACTAAATAAACTTCAAGTTAGAATAGACTAAAAGTTGAGTTCGATAGTCCAACGAGAGGACGCTTGTCCCCCAAAGTGGATAAATGTAAACGCTTTAAGAACAAGCTTCGGAATCCGATTATTTTTAAGTAGTTAACATGGTAGGCGTGTCTCGCCAGTGTTTATCACGTGCATGATCGGCGCAGGGCAGACAACCTGGCTGCCCATATGAGGCATGGCCGAGCGCAGCGTGGGAGGCCTGCGGGCTTGCTGTGCACGATATGCAATCCTCTTTACGAGCTTTCGCAGCCTTACTCACCGTAAGTTTATGTGGAACAGTTCTTCGTGAGGAAAAATCGTTTTCTCAAAAATAAACCCTAACTTAAAACCGTGTTCTTTGGGAACACCGTACAACTTCATAATATGAGCAGTCCAATGGGACGGCCCTGGACGGCCACATTTAGAAGTTATTTGACATAGCGTTATTTGAGCGACTGGACTTTTCCCAGAAGAATATGTTTTCCCTAAGATAATATTAGCTAAATCGAGATTCTGCCCGTAAAAACCCTTAGACAGCTCACATTAAGATGTAGTTTGACCACTTCTATTCAGAATGTAACAGGAAGATGAATAGTGCAAAATGAAATGTTTTTATTCACTTCTGAATCAAATTGAATCGATCGTTTTGAAGGTGTTGACTCTCTGGGCTTGTCGCGCCAGGTGTTTTATCCTGTGCATTATCACTGTCGACGGCAAAAGAAAATTAACTTCAATGTAGAATAGACTGAAACATATTCACGGAGCTGGATAGTCCAACGAGAAGACGCTTGCCCCCCATAACTAATGGATAAATGTAAACGTTTTTAAAATACACTTCTGAAGCTGATTGTTTTCAAGTAGTTAGCACGGTGCGCATGTCTGGCCCAGGTGTTTATCGTGTGCAAAATCGAAGCAGGGCAGACAACCGGGCTGCCCATATGTGGAATGGCAGAGCGCAGCGTGGGACGCATGCGGGTCTACTGTGCAAGAGCTGCAATCCTCTCCTCCTTTATGCTGCAAGCTGTGATCTCACAAAGGTGCATTTGACATTCAGGCTGGGAAAGCACGACAAGTTTCCCAAATATTTTCAGTGAGTACCTATCTGGGTACTCAATGTAAGTTTTTGGGCAACTTGACTTTGCAAATTTTAGTCGTTTTTCGACCGTATTCGTTGCCTTATTTTCGGGGCAATTTTATTCGTTATTTATTTTTATTAATAGACATAGTTTATGAGTTATGCCTAAAGCTTTACTAGTATAAGGTATCTGGGTGAAAGGTACCTATACTTACACAGACAAACTGTAGATAGTACACTCTAATTTACTGTACCTAACAAAGTGTATCAACAACAATCAATCATACGCAGCCTAGTTTATTGATTCCGTTATTTGCCTCTACGACTTATTCATGAATACAATGTCTTCATGTGAGAAAATATTTTGAAAGCTTAGAAAAAAAAACGGAAAATCATTACTTAGCAATAACATTTCACTTTGTTACTTAGCCATAAGTAATTGTGTGCTATTACAATGTGTTTGGTATTGAAATAGCGATAATTTAAATTGACGTTCTCAACATGAATACAAACAACTTTTGTTCTATGACCAAGTCTGAAATCGAGAAAAAATAAATGGTCTGTTCTATAGTTCACACGTCGAATTCCTACAAGGAGAATGTAAAATATCGCTCAATACAAATCATCATGGTCTTTTTTAGTCCCCACTGTTGGATTGGATGACCCTCTGTGTACTACCATCGCCAAATATTAGCCAGAGCAGACAGAGATTTAGCCTACACTCTCAACGCTTGGAGAGGTCTCTTAAGCTTTGTTTAGCTTAAGTTTTCTAAGTCGCCTTCTACGAAATCCACGGAAAGACTTGGAGTGGTCCAATTCTGCTCTGCCGGGAACCACACAACCTTCAATACCAAACACATTGTTAATGAAGTAATAAGAAATAGAAATACGCGTGCACAGTATTCGTGCTGGCTAGCCTTAAAATAGTCGGCATTGAAAGAAAGTGAATTATATTGGCAAGAAAATTTAATAACACGCGATCCGCATTACTAGCATTGGTAGCGGCCAGGTTAAACTGTCAGCAAGCTGTTAATTTGGTTTCACAGTTGGAGTTGGTGCCACAAGACATTTGTTTACCAGAACCAATGGTCTGGGAGTAATGAAAAATCATAGAATGTAACAGCTGCTTCTCTTCCCGCGCAGATCGTAAAAGTCGATCGAGGGAATGGGTGACAATCTAAGGAATCATGGCAATAGGCGATGCGGCTAGCAACCCATCAATATTTTGATTCCGTTTATCAATATATCTGGCTGGAAACTCAACTCTCCTTTCTTCTATCGGATGTTTAGACGTACCGCTGGATGCCATCCTTACCTGGTTGAAATTACATATATTCTTATTATTACTCGTAAAATAAAGAAATAAGATATGGGGAAAAATTCCACGCGGGCAGGATTTGAACAGCAGTCTTTACTTTCCGTACGAGTAATGCCTTACCAATTAGGCCAACGCACTTTATACCCTACACGTCGAATTTCTCCACCATATCCTATTCCCCTTACACGCATTATTGCTTGCGTCACCTAGCATAACTACTTCACTTTCACAAGTGTGGTATCTGATTTAACCCATTTTACAATGAAGTTGAAAATAGTTAATATTTAGGAAGTTGTACAATAGTTTATAAGTGTTTTTACGCCTTCACGATGCAATGTTTATTATATTCTTATTTATTCGTCGAAATTTCTAGAATTCGTACCAAACACTTCTCCTCATCTTTTATTATGTACACAGCTATGGATTGGAATGCATTGCCTGCGTCTGTATTGCCGACACTCTTAACCTGAATCTTTTTAAAAATAGAGTAAATAAGCTTCCTCTAGGTAAAGTCGCTTCATCTTAGGCCATATCTTTACCTCTAAGCAAGATGATGGTCAAGAGTAAACACATTTCATATTCTCCTATCAATATATCACGCCCATCATCATGCTAAACGTGGTTTTAGGTCTTTGATACCTGGGCTATGTCTACCCCGCAAGGGAGAAAGACGTTACAGTCTATATGTACCAATGGCGGATGATCACTTGAGCCGTACACTTATTTATATTATAAGATTATTTTGGCATGCATTAATTTTAAATAGATTCGGCCAAGTGCGAGTCGGACTCGCGCACGAAGGGTTCCGTACCATTATCCTAATAACTAAAGATAGCAAAAAAATCATGTTAGTTGTATGGGAGCCTTATACTTAAATATTTATTTTAGTATTGTTTTTAGTATTTTTTGTAATAGCGGCAAGAGAAATACATCATCTGTGAAAATTTCAATTGTCTAGCTATTACGGTTTATGAGATATAGCCTGGAAACAGACTGACAGACATCGAAGTTACAGTAATATGTTCCCGTTTTACCCTTTGACTACGGAACCCTAAAAGCAACTACGTAACTGGATCCTTCTTCTTCTTCTTTTCGTGTCGATGGCTTAAGGCAATTAGATTTTGTCCCTCCAGTATGTGGCAACTCTAATTCCACTTTCTGAGGCGGTAAAAAGATCTTTCTTCGTGCAGCTAGTTGGACAACTGGATCCTAAATAATACTTATCAAAATTTTATTTTACTTGAAAAGCTCTTAGATCAACAATACAAACTAGATATCAGGTCGGCGCAAGAAAAGCGGCTCGGCAAATAAGAGCGCACTCCAGACGGTGAGCTCTTATTTTGTTTAGTTTGGAATAATAGAATTGCGACTTTATTAACACGTGCTATGGTCGAGAATACGTTGAACTTAAAACGGTTTTATAGCTACATTCAAGCGGACAGAATTTTGCTTCGATTTTGTACGTAACGCGATATCTAGTTGGTATTGTTGATCGAAGGAAAAGCTAAAAGAGTTGACGTTCATAAACCTAAAAACTGCCTATTTATCAAAGAAAGCACGCAATTTTATTTCGTGGGCGAAATAGGAATCTAGCCTTAACGAGTTAGGGAAAGTTGAAATTAATTCAAAGAATAATTTCATTTTTAATGGCGGCTGGGGGCGAGGGGGCGAGAAGTCTACGATTCAAGGTCTCGTTTTTCTTTAGCTTGCATAAAGTTTTCTTTTAATATTTTCACTCGCAAAGAAAATGGGAGGTTGTTAAGAATGCTTCGAATTTTAGAAGCCTCGTAAAGTTTTGAATTGTCGATAATAAATGGTTATAACGTGGATCAAATTTTGCCAGTTTTGAGGCAATCGTTATTGATATAATAATAATTCAAATTGTACAATTTCAAAGGTAGATGTTTTATAAATTACAAAAGAAACACTTACAGGAGTAACTACGTGTCCAGGATAGGGATAAAATTTTTATTTTTTCAGTATTATTATTTTAATAACGAAATTGTATTATAGTGTTGTAAAATTCGTCCAGCCAGTGCCGCCCAGACAGGTATTAAATAAATACCTAGTTATTGAAATTCATCCACGCTGGTCTGGAAGGAAAGAAAAAACGTAGAATGTGCCAGCTGCTTCTCTTCCCGCGCAGATCGTAAAAGTCGATCGAGGGAATGGGCGTCAGGAATCATGTCAATAGACGATGCGATGCGATGCGATCACTATTTGATTCCATTCTCCACCTACAAGCTCACCAACATGCTGGTGGTTCTATAGACCCGGGCTCTGTCTACCCCGCAAAAGACGTGATAGTATGTATTATTGCAGCTCTTAAAAAAATACGAAGTAGGTACTTGATATAAGTAGGGAGCCCCTGTCAGATTGACTGACCGTACTTTCTCTATAGCTATTCGCAATCTCACGGAAAATGTTTCATAAGTCCGTTCTTGCCGTCATATCCCGAATTCCCTAGTCCCTGGCAAACTTTGCCATGGGGATAATAAAACGGTCACAACAAATATCCAACGTTCGTGTTTGTCACAGCAGCCATGTTGGAAACAACTCCAATAAAGAACTGGTACAGCGGGTGTCCGTATAAGGTGTCAGCAGTTCTTATTTTTGTCCAATTTTGAATACAAAAGGTACTACTCGTAAGACCTCGTTTCTTATGGTTGGTAAATGGTGCTACCATATTGAGCTGAGATGCGAAAGTATTTCTTTATTTTGGCAGAGGATTTTATTGCTAATAAAATTTGCTCTACTGTTTCGCTTCGGCTTTACACGTTGTAAGGTTCATCATCATTATCATCAGGTCTTTGTTAGTCCACTACAGGACCAGGACCCTCTCTGTACTACCAGAGCTATAGATTAGGCAGAGCAGTCAGAGGAATTGGCCTACACTCTCCACGCTGGCCAGACGGGTTAGAGAGGTCTTTTTTGATGTTTATAAGCTTTGTTTAGCTTGTGTTTCGGCGCCTTCTACGACATCCACGGGAAGACTTGGAGTAGTCCTATTCTACTCTACCACACGGCACACGGTTGTATATAAATTTATGGAAGCTTTATAAAAATCCTTGTTGCATTTAAAAGAGTACTGATTAAATATGTTTTTTTTACTGTTCATTTAGCTACAGGCTTTATTCATGTAAGCCTCCCGCTGCTCAATAACACGTGTGGTGTCCATTCTGCAGCTCCGACTATCGTGAATGGTAAATCTGCGGCCGACCTAATTGCTTGGATGAGAGTACCAAGCTCATTAACACTCTACATTCGCTCTGAGCGCCTGGTAACCACATACGCTTTTACAGTATTTTCTTTCAAAGACAATCTAGGATTTATACTGTTGATCATAGATGCTTTTTTTAAATATATGTTGTAGATCAATGTAGCACTCATCATCATCATCATCATCTTTCGAGTAGGTGACACGGTCAGTCAACCATGCACACCCTGGTGTCAGAGTTCTTCGGAACCGCCTCTCGGCCTTTGACGTGGTTCCTTTAACGACTACCAAATGGCAGCCGGGACCAACGGCTTAACGTGCCTTCCGAAGCACGGAATCATCTTTCTTATCAGACAATCAAGTGATTCAAGCCTGCATTGTCCTAACCAAACTGGAAACAACTTAACAAAGTATGCTTCCCGTGGGAATCGAAACCCCGGGTCAGTAAAGTAAACGCCCTAACCACTGGACAACAGAGGCAGCACTGATCAAGTCACTATCTTTTGCGGGCTATATTGTAGAACCATGGTGATAACATCTGACGTTTCCACGACGTTTCATACAAACTAGATTTGCGCTGGAACTATACTACACACAGATCCCGTTGCTGCGAGCTTTGCCGGAGCGCGTGCCGCTGGGTAAGATAGATATAGTTATTCCTGTAGAATTATCTTTAGAACTATACAATCTATCTATGATAGAGCCAAGGGTCCCAGATGCCATCAGCAGCTTGATGACTCTAGAGATACCAACAGAAATCAGGAATAGAGACAACTTGGTACCTTGTAATAAGTATAAGTACTTTGAATACTAAGCATTCAAGATACTTATCCACTTCTACCAATGATGTAGGTATTCTGTGCTTCTACAAAAAAATCCATACTAGACTGTCAACAAGGTGTAGGTAACATTAAGTTTAGAAAACAATACAAATTCGAAGCTAAAATCTGTCCATTCCACCATGTTAGTAGTAATAATAAATTTGCCGTACCATGCTCAATAACACTCCACATATATACTCTGAGCGCCTGGTACTTGCACCTATGTGAGGGATTTTCATCAAAAGAGATCGCCTTAAGGGTAAACCTATTTTTCCTTATCATTGTAAGCAAGGCTTTGGAAAGCCTTTTTTTATTAAAGCTGACGCGAGATACTAACTTTATTCTTTATAAAATACAGGTTGCTCACGTACAAATTCAACTATAGGCCGATGTTTCGACCTCATCAGGAGGTCTTGCTCAGGGTAAATGTGAATCCGTATTTCACAATTTACGAATCTTTGGTAAGCCTCTGTGTCTTTAATATGTTTTTGGTATCATTTTAAACAAATCATTCAAGTGCGATTCCTCGGACGAACCGAGAAGTTTCAGACTCAGCTCAAACATATTATTCTAATTCGAGACTCAAACGATCGTAAGATCGAGATTAGTCGACTGAACGAACAATGTCACATAGCGCCTGCAATCATCCATGTTTATTGCACGATCGATATTCTCGAAGTGGCTTAGGCAGGGCAGGGCGTACATTATTAGAAATTTCTAACAAGTTTGATATAACCTACCAAAATACTGACACTCACCAAAAAGCACAATCCATGTCTACAGTTTGTTCTAGACTCCGCACCCCATCAGAATTCAACTGGCGGCCTATCCGATAAGCGTCAGAATTATAAAGTAACAAGCTTTCGCCGACGGCTCCGCTCGCGTTAGTATCGATCCCTTGGGTACAGCACTTTTCTCCGGGATGAAAGGTGGCCTATGTCCTACTCCGTACTCCAGACAACGTGTATGCGAAATTTCATGATGATCGGTTCTGTAGATAGGGCGTAACAAACAAATAAACAAACTCACATTATTCGCATTTATAATATTAAGTTGGTATTGGGATATGTCTGATGTGTGCCCAGCCTAATAAGCCCTAGGGTGTAATTGCTTTCGCTCATTCTTATTAGCAGTCTACATAAGCTGGGCACATTAGATGAGCTAGGGGGATGTTCAGTAAAAACAAAAGAGCCACTCGAGCGGCAACCACCCCCTTTAATTAGCGCAGTTCCAGTGAATAAAGCCCTGGGTAAATGCAAAAATAGTTTTGAATGACTCACTCCAATGCAGCGGACCTGCCACCATTAGGTGATTATATTAATTGGATGACATGTGATTTTATTAGAATCTTTTTGATTACTTCAAACATCAGCACTACTATGAAAATGGCAAATTACTCAGGACTTCTTAAATTAATTACATCTTGGATTTGTTATGGACTTAAATAATGGTCCAGTATGAACAAACACTAAGCTTTTTGTAACAAACAAACTAGTTAACAGGTACCTATTTCACAAATATTGAGTCCTTATGTAAGATAAATCTGTGCTTGCATAAATTCAGATACTTTGCCAAATTACAATGGAATGGTCCATGGAATTTTCTATAAGAGTCATTATAAAATTAAAAGTTGTTAGGTTACGAGCCATATTAAAAAATATTACTAGCTGATAATCTACTTATGAAGCCTAGATGACAAGCAGATAGTAATTTATTTATCTATATTGACAGGATTAAGTATTATAGTTACAGCTACTTACCAACTAAAATTAAGCAACTTGTAAAGAATACTATTTGGTCCAATAATGAGCAGAACTTTGTGAGATATATATTTGATTTAAAAACCAATAGGTAAATGTGCAAGACATATTAAAAGACAATATTTACCAATTATTTTTTCATAAGGTTTTACTATATTAAGTAATGAAATTATCTTATTTTTTTATTGTCTTACTAGTTACTTACTTATGTATTTTATCAATAGAATTATTTAAAACAATCAGGAAAACTTATTTAAATGAATATTTATTAATTACATTTTTATCTGATGAATGATGAGAAATGTTCGATACCAATATTCAATACAATATTACTAAAATACTTTCACACAAGTGATAAGAAGTTTGTTTGTCTCTATGTGGCATGTTGACAAATAAAATAGGAAGTCGTAGAGTAGTGAGAAAACATTTTTTAAGTAATCATTAACCCTTGACCGCTAGACTTCATATCAGCTATTGTGCCCCCAGGACCAGTCGCACACAGTGAATTCTAATATAATTTGGTCATAAATATTGCTGACCAAGTAGAGATGTTTGTCGGATTATCTGATTAGGTAGCGATTAAAGGATTAAGTAGTGTGATTTTGAAGATAAATATTTCATAAAAAGTATATCTGGTAGAGAATATTTTAGCATTAAGTTTCCCTTTTGTATCAAACTTGTCAAAAAACATTTTTAAATTAATAAATAAAATACTGGTCTTACAGATGATACATAAGTATTTAGTTACTTTTAATTTCCACAATTTTACAAATAAGTTGTAGAGTTTAAATTTTACTTGCGCTATAAATATTTGAAAATTAAATAAACATTCCTACCTTCAAGTCACTTTAATAGTTTGAATATTGTCTCTCATATTGGCAAATAACTCTCACTTTAAGTGTAAGTATTGAATGCCAATGACCTGCCGCTAAAACAGTGCTTCCTACTGTAATGCCAATCTCTTCGGATGTATCAATAAACTGCTAGTTATCCTCTGTAGCATTTTGTAAAGAATTTTCTAACTAAATAACTTGAGTGTAAAGAACTTATGTGATTACAAGCACTTTCTTAACCATGCAACGTAACGTTTTTTTGCTAAATTTACAATCAATCCATGCAGCACTCAATTTTTTGGTTATCAACAAGATTTGAAGTTTCAGATAGGAGATTCATACCTCAAAGTTAAACCTGTATCTAGTAATATGAACATAATTAAGAGTACCTATCAGAAACCCTAATCTTATCTAGTATTCCTACAATTGTTATCTATCTATGTTGTACCTACACCAAGTTGAGTTGTAGTTGAATGTTATTGACTTTTGAGATATTTTTAATACTAGGCGAGGTATGTGCTGGTTACTCACCTGATCTGGGCAGAAATATCCAAACGCCACCATCCCAAACAGTGAAAGTAGTAAACAGAATAGTATCACCCTGCGGAGCTTGGATCTCGGTTCCATTTTTTTTATTTCATAGGCACCGCTGGGCAACAACAAGGCGAAATCACTATCTACTTGCACTGATACACTTTTTTGCATTTCGGACGAATGCATGTCTCATTTTTACTAAAATATCCACGGCTGAACACTCACTGTTTATGTCGTTTCTACAAGAGTTTCTCATAGGAAGGGTCACAGTTACTCATACAAACTATCATTTTCGATTATTTACAGATTTCTTTGCATGTCGTTATCATTGTTTTTACTGATATCACTTAAAATGTCGATTCGTCCCACAAACAAAACCAAAACTACTGTGCGTTATACTGTGCACGAAACATCCGCGGCACGAGCGATCAAACCGACTGACAGATCATACCAGCGAGTCCAGCGACAGCGATAACATAACAGTGAAGTGGTGCGTTCTTTTAGCGAAATGTATCGATATCGATAATCGTAAAAAATATCTACTTATTTGGTAGTGCAAAGACAAAGAAAAGACAAAGTCTAAATAGCTAACCTCGAAAATACCTATACTAATAATAATAAATGGCCAGCACAATTAAAATATTCAACTTTTCTAAAGACGCAATATTGTTGGATTTATTCACATGAAATGTTGTGTACTAATTAATGTCGGCTAATCAACGCAATATTATGATACCATGGAACAGATGATGGAGTTAGATAGAAGGTGGTCATAGGCACTTCTAAACAAAAGAAGACAAATCCATCGTGTTTCGGCTTATTTGATTTTTCTAGGCAAGCTCTTAATAGTATGAATCACACAATACAAGTTTGTACAAAAATAATTTATTAAAATGGAGATAATTAATAATTATTTTATTAACAATCTGTTCAGTTTTGACACTTATTATTGAACTGGCAACATTTTGTCTGCCGTCAATATCATTGGACTCGTTATTTATTTGGATTTAAAATAAAACGTCTCTCTTCTTTGTCGTGCGGTCATCGGAGTCACTGCATTTTTTGTCGTGATATTAAATCTGCTAAAGTAATTGTAAATTCAAACTAACAAGTGTTATTATATCTTATAGTATACACAGTAAATTATCAGTGTACTAATAGATAATTGAGTAATTAGGGATTTGGGGAAGACCCTAGGAAACCTGCGGTAAGTCTGGCTATCTCAAGGATGACTAGAGGTTGATCCGGTTCTTAACTCGGATTTTACACCGAGACACATCGCGTTCTTCTTGGTAAGTCATTTCTACCATTTATTGTCACATACTTACAGTCCATTATTAAACACAATGTAAAAATATTTATTTGTAGTTATATTTGTATTTTAATGAGGTTTTAAAAACTTGAATACCATACCAATATAAATTACATAAACGATAGAATGTAGATAATAGAATGTAACTTTACCAATAAATTCGCTATGAGATAAATATTCCAATTATTTTTCATCCGAAGTGACATACACATCAGCGGCCTTTTCGCACATCGTGTATAGGTTTCCGTGTTAACAGTAGTTAAAGCGTGCAATGTGGGAAAGAGCTTATTCTGAACTTTAGTTAAGGGTATTTAAAGTAATGTTTGTTAAGCTGCTTGTTCAGAGTGACTCATCTATTTGAAACATTATTTGGTAATCTGTGGTATCGCTTAGTCTTCACGATCGATGGTATTACAATAAAACATTTCCATATTTTTAATATTCACGCGACTTTTTTTTAGATCAACTATCGATAGCGAAACTATCGATAATGGACATCACTATGACTGTCAAATATTTTTTTAATAGCGGCGAGACATGGCAAGGAATCTACTATTATGCAGCCTAAATATATATTTATATATATATATAAACTAAGCAAACAAAGAAGTTTAACACGAACTTATGATTGGTGCTGCTAAGTCAAGCTGGATGTCCTTATGTACCTACTGTGTATTGTTCGTATGCCACTTTCAGCATCAGACCACAGTCTTTCAATCAAGCTAGAGTGATGAGACAGAGACCCCTACTTTGCCATTTGCCAAATGATGAAGATAAGTTCTCTTTATCTCAATTACAGTACTATAATCTGGCATTCATATTCTTTGAATCTGGCTAATGAAAGCTGACTGAACTCCGTCATTTTTTTAAATAGCAACACTTGCAACACTAATATAGATGACTTTGACATTACAGTTTACCGGAAGTGGTACTTTTTATATCATCATCATCATCAGCCGGCCTATTTACTAACTCGGATGACAGGTGTCGATGCCTATCAATCTAGGATTTGCTGTTACAATGCGGTTTTTGTATTTCAAATAAAAAGTTGGAGCAAGCAAAACCCGCATTGTAATTGTAAATTCTAGATTGATAGGCATCGACACCTGTCATCCGAGTTAGTAAATAGGGGGGGCAGCCGGCTTATTTACTAACTCGGATGACAGATGTCGATGCCTATCAATCAAGAATTTAGTGTTACAATACGGTTTTTGTATTTCAAATAAAAAGTTCGAGCAAGCAAAACCCGCATTGTAACAGTAAATCTTGATTGATAGGCATCGACACCTGTCATCCGAGTTAGTAAATAGGCCGGCAGGTCTTTCTAGTCTCCACTGCAGGAGCACGACCCTCTCTGCCCCAGCCGGCCTATTTACTAACTCGGATGACATGTCGATGCCTATCAATCTAGGATTTGCTGTTACAATGCGGTTTTTGTATTTCAAATAAAAAGTTCGAGCAAGCAAAACCCGCATTGTAATTAAAAATTCTAGATTGATAGGCATCGACACCTGTCATCCGAGTTAGTAAATAGCGGCAGAGCCATATACTAGCTTGAGTAGTCAGAGGATTTGGCCTACACTCTCCACGCTGGCCAGACGGATTGGAGGTCTTTTTGATGTTTATAAGCTTTGTTTAGCTTGTGTTTCCTTAGTCGCCTTTTACGACATCCATGGGGTGACTTGGAGTGGTCCTATTCTACTTTTTATGTATGCAATCGAAAATACCTTGTATGTATATACTACCATATATATTTTTTTAAACCAGAATTTATTTTTTGAATTTTTGAAAATTGGGCACAAACGTAAGATTTATAAACAAATATCTGTGCCTTATCCCCTGTCATTGTCCATCTGACGTAAAATAATGACATTGACAGGACTTTGACTATCTGAGTTGCCAGATTTGGGAAATTTTACCCGGGAGTCTGGAAATTTTCAAAAGGCCTCTCCCAATCCAATGTGAACGATAAATATCGTACTCACTGTTTTTTTATTATGTTAATGCCAGCCAGAATGTTTTTCGATGTAATAATGATTTGACTGTAGACAGTATCGCCCGCTCGTGACTTTTTAAATTTCCCGCGTTTTGCGAGGTTCAGCGTTCGTTGGCCAGACTTTACCACTTTTATAAGTTACACTGATGTACCTGCGATGAAATAAAAATTTTGCATGGCGCCAAAATATCCGTCCACTGTTGGCTGATGTGCTACGCCTAGAGCTACTGCCTTTGGATTTAAAGCTTATGTTGTAGCAATAAATTCGTTAGGTATTTCACTGATGTTTTCATTCGGGCCGAGTCGACGGTCGGTTGCGCTATTCTGCGCCATCGAACAACGCCGAGGTAACTTATAAAAGTCGTACTTTTGTACCTACTTATATCACGGCCACGGCATAGGCTACAACTGCTTCTATTCCCGATGACCCCGATGGCCCAGAGGCAGCATTAATAGCGCTCACGCATGTTAATCAACCTCGGGCGCAGTCCCTACCGAAGGGATAAGGTGCTTCGGAAGGCACGTTAAGCCATTGGTTCCGGCTGCCAACAATGATGGCAGTCGTAAAACTTTGTCAGATATCTTTAAGCAGTTAAAAAAAGTCTGACTTCAGTGTTGGCCACTTACACACACAGAAAACAAAGCACCGATCCCGATGTAAAAATCTATCCGACCGATGTAGGGTTACGGATACACATGCTACTTAGCAGCATGCTTCCGTTCTAATTTTGAGCACGTGCAACTACTTAGTAGCACGTGTAAACAGCCATTAGATAGAAAATAAGCATTACCCGCCTCAGGTAGCATGCTCAAGAAATCGACCCGCGACCGATTTTTGAGCAAGCAACCTGAGGCGGGGGTGGAAGAGAGGAGGGTAATTTTATTATTGACTATACTTTACTGCAAACAAGCAAGTTTGCGTGACACAAGCATGCTCAAAACTAGCATGTGTATTGTTATCTGTAAAGTGCGTACGTTTACATATTCTACTTACTAGCATGCCTTCGTGTTGTTTTTGAGCACATGATATTAGTAGCACAGCACGTATAAACAGCCATGAATAAAAATTAGAGCATGCTACCTGAGGCGGGGGTGGAAGGGTACCTATTCATTGAGTATACCGTTGCATTATATAAAACAAGCATGCTTAGACGGTTCTAACCGCCAGCGAGGCGAGCGGGGCGAACGAAATTACTGTTTCGTTTAGTAGCTCACTAAGCGATGTGGACTTTAACTCCGGGAGCGAGCGAGGCGAGAGTGCACGCGTGTGTACGCAAGTCGTGGGCAAGACACAAGCATGCTTATTAGTAGCATGCTCGAAACTAGCATATGAGATTTAAGTTGTAGATCTCGCTCGACTGAACGCCATCTAGCGATTGTTTAAATTTACCCATCTTAGCATTGAAGGGATACCCTTTAGGTTGCGAAAGTAAAAATCTCTCTGTATAAAAATCAGTACCTGTGCTCGTCAAATCACCTAGGGCAGGTAGCAGACCGAGGGCTCTGGAGCGTTTACACTGGGGATGCAGCCGTTACGTTCGGATTTCATATTCTAGGATTATGATGACCGTGGGGGAGACAATGGTATTGAAATTGTATTGGTCATGTGCATGGGTTGGATCCAAATAAGTTATTCATTTCGAAATATATATTCTTGTAAAGGGATTTTAGAAATAAAACTGGTGTGTTTCTATGACAGGCTTTAATCCAGTTTCAGTTTTAAGGGACCTCATAATAAATTTAACAATTTCAACTCACACTTCATGCGTGAACTGAGAACGGAAAGATAATGAATTTGGTTAAAAGAAACATTAAAACCAAATAACTGAATGCATCAGCATATTACTAACTACAAATGATTTATTTGAAATTAAAAATAATTGTGGCACTAGATCTATCAACATGAGCGAAGAACAAATTCAAGATACAAAAATCAATAGGCACTTTAAAATTAAGGTGGGGAGACAATACATGATTGGAACAAATACATTGAAGGACAAATTGAATGTTTTCTTTAGTTGATTGTCTTGTCTAATTTCTCTCGTCACACTAGTTGCACTTACACATAAAAACTGACTCATTAAAATACATATCATTATGTACATGAGTTAAAACACTGCTGACCAAAAACAACTGGTCACCCTTGAACTATACAAGATTACACCTTTTCGGTTATTAGTGAGTTACTGACAACGATTAAAATAATAACACCAGTTAAAAACTCGCTCCATGTCAGAATAAGAAGTCAAAATTAATAATAAAATGTGAAAAATAAAAATGGAGCGAGTGGAACTTAATGCCACGAGAGAACTCACAACTTTCCTTAATATTGATATTAAAAAAATGTATATAAAATGTCCACACCTCTTGATTACATTCTTTTTGTAATATAAAAGTTACAATTAATCACCACTGATATATGTTAACATTTTATTATGTTAAGACACTGATGATGGTTGCATCGTTTTTAACACTACACTCATTCAGCGCACTATATGTTGATGTTAACTTCAACTTCACCAGTCCCTAATAAAAGGATCAACTCCTCTCACCACAGAATTTCCTAGTTATAAAAATTACTATATTTTATTGATTCAGTCCACAAATTTGAAACAAAGTCCACAATTCCACTCAACGCCATGTGTGTACGACACATGTGAATGTTGGTATTAATGTTCTGTTCACTATGCGTTAGTTTAATTAAACGTTCTTCCAGTACAAAATATTTAGCACATTTTTATTTGTTGAAAGTTTTTTTCCGTGAGCATTGCACTGTTTAAAACAATTAATATTCTATGTTACATTTAAATTGTTCAGATTGAAACGCAACATGGAGCGGTCACATTGCTCTAAGACAAATGCTTCATTCTATTCACGTATGCTGCTACACATACATGTTATGTACATCTGCTGAGTAAACGGTACCAATTATATCTCAAGTACTAAGTTGTCTATGGGGAGAAGCCAGTCCTCACATCGCTCTCGCATAGCCTCCAATCAGTTGCGAGAGCGTCCGCGGCCGCGCGACCCATCCCTGTCCTGAAATAAAAATGATACATTTAGGTTGTGGTAAATTCTAAATCAATGGTAATGTTCAGAAATTTAAAACTAACCTTATGGTGGGGTCTATAATTGGAATCACGGTCACGATACCCGTGGTCACGGTTGTCTCTGCCGTCACGGTCATCGCGGTGATCGCGATGATCTCGATGGTCGCGTGGGTCGCGATTGTCACGTGGGTCGCGATTGTCACGTGGGTCGCGAGAGTCGCGCGAGTCCCGCATGTCTCGCGGGTCGCGTCCGTCGCGAGGGTCGCGCATGTCCCGGTTGTCCCGGTAATCACGGCCATCGCGCGAGTCGCGATAGTCTCTAGGCTCTCGCCCGTCGCGACCATCGCGGTGGTCACGCCCATCACGTCCATCACGGTGATCACGATAGTTATTGCGGTATCCACGTCCATTTTCGTGATTCTCACGATTATTGTCGTGGGGTGGATGGTGCGGCACCTTGCGCGAATCCTCCTCCTCTTGGCGCCTCTCGTAATGAATGAAATCATCAAAAATAGATGTTGAATGGCAGTAACTATGTATTATGCGTAACACTAGCAATCCTTTCGCGTGCGGAACCTCCTGAGTGTCACGGGAGTTCGTCACCGGTTTATTCTCATTATTCTCTAATTTGATATGACGAAGTTCCACATTCGGAACGTCCTTAACATAAATCCACCTCACGCGGAATTGTCCCTTCCACTTGTCCTGCGACCACACAGAAGAGTTTGAGCTGTAATCCACTGCACTTGTCATGCGCGCCATCCCACAGAAATGGCCACTTCCGTTTACCGAGAAGAATAGGTAGACCATACCACCCTCACGCTCCCGTTCCCGAAAAGCAGCGTCGAGGCGCTTATTTCCGTGCTCAGTGCTGCACCAAATTTCGTACTTGATACTGCGATGGATGTCGTCTTCTGAATAAGACTTGATGACGAAAAATCGAGCAAGAGGCGCCGTCAGATCAAACTCCTTTGGGTTGTAATCATTCTTCACACGTAGCTCATCCAGTATTGGATGGGGCGGGGTCGGGCCGGCTTGAGGCACCGGAGCCGGCAACGCAGCAGGCGGAGTGGGCATCGGCGGCCTTTGCTGTAGAGGAGGCGGCTGCAGCTGAGGTTGGTGCGCCTGGTGCTGCAGATTCTGCTGGTGTTGTTGGTGCGCCTGGTGCTGCTGATGTTGTTGGTGCGGCGGAGGCGCACGCGGTGGGTGCGTCCAAGTCGGCGGCGGCTGCTGATGCTGCGGCGGCGGTCCGCGCTGCAGCGGAGCGGGAGCCGGCGCTGGCGGCGCAGCCGGTTGGGGCAGCGGCGCAGGCGCAGGTGGTGGCTGCAACGGCGGCGGTGGCGGCGCCGTCACCACAGGAGCACTCTTTCCAGCGTCCCACGCATTAATTTCTAAGTTATGCTTTCCCGGCACGATCGGTGGCGGTGGCATTCCGGGTCCCTTTTTCTTGAGTCCTCCAGTCTGGGAGGAGGGTGCAGGTTTCGCTGGCTGGCTAGCGATGGAAGCCCACGTCATCTTTTTGGGCTGCGATCCACCCGACGTGTCCTTGAGTTCAGGCGCCCTCTCCATCTCGATCTTGTGCTCCGCGCCGAGCGAAAGTGCCTGCACTCCCGACTCGACGGCTTTGATTCCGTCTGGCACATACAGTCCATCAGTCCTATAGTAGTCATCGTATGGTTTAGCTCGACCCAGTTGACCCCAAGTGGAGTAGTCTCCATTGCCATGGAAGTAATTAAAAGTCGATGCTGGCTGCCCAAATGCAGCAGTTGAGAATGGTGTTGTTGAAGGTCCGAATACACCTGAAATTTTAAATTGGAACTAAAATGGTCACACATAATTTAAAACTATGCTGAGCTAAAATGTGTGTGATATGCTAGATGGTAGTCACAGTTGTTTTTGGTGTTATCTCCACAAAATTTGTAAAACAATGTGGTTATTGACATTCACAACTCAATTGCTTCATTGTTAATGACTGTCATTATTTCAGTGTGTGATAAGTGTTTCTAAATGTAAATGAGTGAGAATATTTCCTCTATATACTGGAATAAATACTAGCTACCATCCATTCCATAAGAATCGTGAGGATTGTATCCTCCGAGGAAAGTCATCGGGTCTGTTCCATTGGTGGACCATGTCCCATCCCCGACTCCAAAAGCTTGATAAGGAAGTGTTGTTGTACCGTAATAACCTGAAATTAATACGATTCCATTTTAGTTCATTCTTTACTGGGGAATTTACTGGGGATGAAACAATGGATGCACACCGCAGATTGTAGTAAACTACTGTTTTTTATGAATGATAATGTTTTCTCGCATTGTAAATTCGCGAACTTTTCTTAATAATAATCAGGAGTTGGGGCTACCCAAGAGAGAAATTATAAATTTGCAAATGAGTGTCCCTGAAAATTACTAGATGCAGGCCGCTTCTATTAATTTTGTTTTTCATGAAGGCTCTGGCTTTCCTAACATAACAATGAAGTTGATCTCACCAGGAATTGAACCTGGACATACACATAAAGGAAGTGGTACACCTTCTATGAAATTAGAAGTTTTAAAACTTATATTTTATTATTTTTTAATTTGACTAAAGGCTTAATAGAAGTAAAAGTGAAGTCCTATAGCTGTTAAAAATTTTGGGTTGATCCTTCAGGCAGAATGGAAACTTGATTAACTTATTAACATGTATCTTAAATTATAAAAATTTTTCATTGTTTTGTATTGAAGTCATATGTAATTTTTGTATTTATGTCTGAAGTTATTAGACTCAACTTTAGAAATAACCATGATCCAGCCAGATCTCAACTGTATGATTTAGGCGTCCATCTATTATAATTAAACAAGTTTTCACACTGCTTGAAGAGCCAACACAAAATTTGTATCAGCTCTCTAGCAGAAAATATTACTGTAAATGTTTAAGTAAAATCTGAGAGTCCAGTATAATCTTCCAACATTCTGATCAGGCCTGAAACATCATCATCTCAGTTGAAAGAAGTGCACAGCTGGACATAGGCCTCCCCCAAGGATTTCCAATACAACCAGTTTCACATACATTCCTGTGAGCTTAAAACATATGTTAACTCTTATTGTTAAAAACAATAGAAAAGTATATGTACCTACCTGCCGCGCTGTAGGGGTCGGCCGCTGACGAGATGGGTGGCGCGTACGAGGGTTGCTGTTGACGCCATGACACCTCCGCTAACTCGTCTCCGCCGCTCTCTAACTGTTGCTCTTTCGGTGCATTTGTCACTGAAAAAGTAAAAGTTCAAATTTAACAAAGGCCTTATTCTTTTGAAAATATACAGCAAATGTGAGATGTTATGGATTTATACTGTGATACCGAAAAATCTGACACTTACATAATAAGGTACATTTTTTTTTTAAAGTTGATTTTTAATTTATCTTTATATTTCTTTCAATTTGAATGGACATGGACATTTCATGGATATTCATTTCAAATGTTTTTTAAGAGTGCAGTGCATTTTGGTGTAAATTTACCAGCACAACGGAAGATTTCTGCCTTTTATGGAAATGTAGTATTAAACAATAATTTATTTTCAGTTAAAATAGAAAAGGAACAATGCCTTATACTTTTTCTTATACCATTGTATGATAGTGATTGGTAAGATACCTATATTTCTTCTTGAAATTAGCAATTGTCTAGACATGAAGGTTAGGGGTCAAAGACCTTAAGGTTGTCTATAAATTTTAAATGATGCAATACAACAAATCTCTTTAAATATCTTAGACATTTTATACAATTAACCTTTATGTGTGTAAGCATATGAGCTTCTGCTCTGTAAAGTAGTTACAATATAATTGATGATCAGCAATTGTAATGGCACAGAGTAATAAAACTAATAAGAGTTATAATTAACTCTCATTAGTTTTATTACTCTTTACAGCACATACAGTCATTAATTACAGAAAATATTAAGAATTAAATACTAGTGACGGTTTTTGAAAGCATTGTTGCTGGTGCAATCATAACTATTGGCCACAGTAAGATTTTACCACCATTTTTGGGCCCAAAAGTGCTAAGGGCCTGCAATGCTTTTAAGATAGCACTGATTTTGTCACACCCCTATTGACATTATTTGACAATAATGTGATGGCTATCAAATATTTTCTAATGATAACAGCTCATTGACCCTGATAATCTACTGTACAGTGGTAAACATTCAATTAATATATGACTTATTTATCAGTACCAAACAATAAGAGGTGCTACTTACCCTAGCTGTTACGTTTTTTATCAACCCCTTCAATAAAAAGAAAACAATCTATGTCTCTGATGTGGCAGCCAAACAATGCATGAAATTTGATGAATAGTAACAATTGTATCGCTATAAGATTTAAACAGGTGTTTCTGTATTGTTATGGAATGAATAGAATCAACAACTCATTGTGTATAGATAAAAAACAGATTTAGACAGAACAGATTGCACATTAGAGGAAATAATATTTTTGAAATGCACAATTTAATCTTCACAAGGCAAGAAATAAAGATTCACTCAGATAGACTAAGTACACTTATAATTGAATTTTTTAATGGATTTTCATTTAAGAGTCTCAGTTGACAGCAGAAAATTAAGTTCATGCTGTGGGTATGATTTAATAAAAATATTTGTCATTGCGAATTGAATAAGTGTACTCAATTGGAGACAGGGTATAAAAGAGTTTCACATTGGGATTATTAACATATATATATTTTTCCCGAAATAAGCAACTAATTGAGTGCATGATAAGAGAGTTGATATCACATTTTCATAATTAACTACGAGGTACATATCTTGCATACTGATTAATTATTAATTAATATATTTAAAACTTAATATATTATTTTGAATAACTTGATGAAACAGGGTTAACAGTGTTCAAGTGTATGTATATCATCATCTCAATAATGCAATTGAATATAGAAAATAACAATCATTTATTTTTGGAAAAGTGTGCAATAATGACAAAACCTAATTAAAAGGAATGTGTCCTGAATACAAGCACTTAGATTCACTTACTTTTTTACAAATACTTAATCTCAAAGCTATGAAATCTATGGAAAATCACATAAGCCACAAAACAAACACTAACATTAACTAATTAAGTTTATACATGAAAGATAACATTTCTAGCATAAAGCCCACTGCTTCTAATTTTAGATAAATGTATTGATTGATACAATTTGTGTGGGAGTGCTCAAGATGTTTCTAAAAAAGAGTGGGTGCTATCAGACCAACTGCTGACTTATCTGTTTTTTTCTTACTTTCTAGAATGATTCAATACCTACTGAATAATGTTTTGATTATTAAAACATTCAAAAATTATTTCACTTTTGAATAGATGTTTTCTCTGATTGAATGAGTGAATATAAGTGAAAGCTTGAATCTATAGCGCAAATGATAGCTTCGTAGCTAAAAGCACCGGATACAAAGGAGACCGGTGCGCTGTTACTCCTACGGAGAAAACACCTTGCAACGTCATAATAGTTTCACTTTACCTTGGTTCCCTTGCCCTTTCATCCGCTGCACATCACACGGACATGAAACAAGAGATAAAACACACTCATTAGCCACCTATTATTCGATAACTGTGCGTGATTATAGCAAAAAGATACCGTAAATTAGAAATACCTGATCTGACACGCCTGCTGACATTGGCCGCGATTTTAAGAATATTGACCACTTATCGAAGTCTTTCTTAACGATAATACCAAATTAAATCACATCAGTTTCACTACACAGAGTCTGGAGTGTCCGAAAGTCACTAAATTATTTTAAAATGTCCGTACAAATAAATTACCATTGATGTCCGAAACGAAACGGATGGACGTTTGCTAATGGCGGCCACAACAATGTTGCCATTGCCATATTTTTTTCGATATTTATCGGTTTTTTAAGCGCTCCATACACGTGACGCGATGGGTGGCGAACCTGGCTCTGTGCAGCCGGGGTTCGAACCCGGCACCATTCGTGTAGTAGGAGGCTAACGCGTTACCCACTCCGCCACGGAAGTCAAAATTGTTGGTATGCAACCTTAGCTGAGGATTATATATTTGTGCCGTTTGGCGTAGAAACGTTGGGACCATGGGGCCCTAGCGCAAGGGGCTTTTTTAAAGAGATTACTCCACGGCTTATATCAGCTTCCGGTGATAAGAGGGCTGGCTGCTTTTTCGCCCAACGGATTAGCATAGCTATCCAACGGGGGAACGCAGCCAGTGTTCTTGCCACCATGCCAAACGGGCAGGAATTATTCTAAATTTATTGTGTTTTCGGTTTCTTTTATTTATGTAAATAGTTAAATAGTTTTTTTTTTATTAAAACTTGACGTAACAATGCGCGTGAGTGCGGATTGGGACGACACCGTGCGCGGGTCTCAATTCACATTCGCCCTGAGGAAGACCTCCGGATGAGGTTGAAACATGTCGGCCAGTAGCTGACTATTTACGTGAGTAACCCGTTGTTACGTATTTTAATAGTTAAATAGTGTAATCATTTTAATTATCAGTATTAATAATAATAAAGTGATTGAACATGGAGATATCTATACATATAGGTAATAAAAAAGTAGTCGTGTGGAAAAACATATTTTTAACCAACTTAAAAAAGGAGGTTCTCAGTTTGACCCATATGAAGGGTAAGTATGTATGTTTGTCCGCAATTATTTTGCAACCGATGGGTGAACCGATGTTGATGCAGTTTATAGAAAAGTGTTCGGGTTTAGACCGAAGCTAAGAGTTCTGATTAAATGAAAGTCACTGATAAACTGATAATACCGAGATATATTATGAGTAATTAACTATAAAATAACTTGATGCAAAATGATATATGAGTCGCGTGGCACTCTTGTCGGCCGTAGGTAGCGAACTGACAATTTTATTGTAATGAGGTGAAACAGTGCAAATGCTGACTTATCAAATACTGTACGGTGCTTTGCTCGTACATGCTCCCGAGCGGCAGATGAGATTAAGCAAGCAATGATCTTAATCTAACAAGATGATTGATAATGTTTCCCTAAATCTAACGTCGTTAAATGAAGCATGATTCACAATATTTAGCTAGAATCACGTATCGTATGGACCGATCGTAGCACTGGTGATGTACTACGGTTCTGTTTTAACTCTCGCGCACTAGACTGATTTTTAAGAACACTGCGTTTCACTTCACTGCACTGAATACAGACGTCGTTGTAGCGGGCAGCCGGCTGTGGGCCTTCAGCCGTGGCTTCGGCTGCTCTCGAAGTTCCTGCTGCTTCTGATGTCCCTGATGCGACTGTTGAGTTTTCCAGTCGGTTTTTCTGACCTTGTCTGCTTCGGTACATACGCTTCCACATAAAGATAAGAATGATTCCGACGACAAAAGCGAACAGTACATATATCGCAGCGTAGTGGTGCACATCATGGTAAGATATGTGCTCGACTAAGGGTTCACTTTCTTTAATTTGTCTCAACTTGTTTTGGATGTCTGATAGTTGTTTCCTGTTCTCCTGAGATTCTATACTAGAGTCATTTAAATGATAGTTTTCTGGTATGGTTAAGTTAATGACGCTGTTCATGGGAGAAATGTCAGGTAAAATAATATCTGGACTAATGTTAAGTTTACTACTCTCGTGTTTATGAGTATACACTACAAAATCAGCTGTTTTGATGGCACAGTTTTGTCCGACTGATAATATACCGGCGCGCGTCAGCTGGGCCGTAGTAATCTGATCTTCGCATAGTAGCTTCAAGTAACACACTTCACAACAATAATAAAAGTAATTGTTAATTGTATTTAACTCCGACCACACATTATAACAAGATTCCTTGCTGGTTTCACAAACTTTTGAACCGGCTTTTTTCTTGCAAAGGCTCTGATCATTCTTCATCTCGAAAATAGGTCTCTTGTTATGACACAAAAATAAATGAGGTTGTTTGATGCAGGATTCCAGGTCTTGTTCTGACAGCGGAATAAAGGTATCGTGCTGTAAATTGATAGCAACGTACTCTTGAATAGGTACGAGGTGGATGACCTTGTCGTCGACTTGATGAGGCAGAGGGATTATTTTTGATATCTCGTAAGTGTCACGTCCTATTAATGGTATTTTAATTTCTATTATGAGGTATTTCTGCGACATTTTTGCATGAACTTGAAGACAGTTGTAGATGGACAATAAATCATCAGTGTTGATTGGCGATAATAAGTCTTTGGGAAGTTGACCAGAAATTATGTTCAACTCGTGTTTCAATTGTTCAGGCGATAAAAAATGAAGACTGAATTTTCCATGACTAATATTGGTTACCGTGCTGAATAACAAGTCCTGAACATTTTTTAAGGAATATAAAATATTGTTTGTGATCATTGCTGATGTAATAAATTCAGTGGTGAGAGATAACTCTGATTTTATTTCCGCTAATTTATATTGAATGTCATTCAATTTTTTGTTTACCACCTTATGATGTATGTTCATGATGTTTTCCATGTTCTTGAGGGCATTAAACTCTGCTTCAACTATTGAGGTTTGGTTTTTCCACAGAGATGCTAGGTGTTTTTCGTTGTCCTTGATCATTTCTATGTCTGTCTCATATTTCTCCGCAAAGCGCTCGTCAAGGACGCCGAAGAGGGAGTTCGCGATGTAACCGACACCATCGATAAGGCCGCGACGCCGTCTCGTGTGATCAGATGTGTCTTGATGACTCATGATAGCGTCGATGTCTCTGTACAGGTGTAATTCATTCGCTCCGTGCTTAAGTTGCAATATGATTCCTGAGCAATGTACTTGTTCCTTTATCTTGGTGTTTAATGTTTCCAGGTAGTGAATATATTTATTAAGTGTCACAATGCCTTCTTGATAAGGCTGTGTGTCGTAGTAGACAACTAGGCGCCAGTCATCTCGTATTACGTTCATGTCTGAGATACGATCGAAATAAAATCCCGTTTTATTTTGAAGACTTGAAATGTTGTAAGAGGCCTTTGAAGGTGAAATAAATGCAATAAAAAATAGGAGTAATGATAATGATAGGGACGAAAGACAGTGTTTCTTTTTTCTAACGGCTGGTTGGTGAGATGGTTCCGAGATATTTTGATTACTTGATTCGTCTTGGTTGTTGTCATCTTCTAAATAGCTATGATCGACCGGCAAAATCGACAATTTTACGACAGGTCTCTTCATCAAACCGTTTTTTGTTTTGACTGTCACTACTCTAACTAAGCCATCGCTACCCGGATGTAGATCGACTACTCTTCCCAAGGCCCACTTGCCGGGCGGAAGATTGTCTTCCCTTATGACTACTATGTCGTTTATTTGCATGTTTCTTTGTGGTTTACGCCACTTGCTTCTGGCTGCTAGTTGAGTTAAGTATTCATTGCGCCATCGGTTCCAAATACTTGTAAATATTTTTTGTGTTAGATGCCACCTTGTCCTTAAGTCTTTTTCAGTTTCGTAAATGGTAAGTATGGGTCCGCTAGCTAAAAAGTGAGATGGAGTTAGGTAATTTAGATTGTCCGGGTCTTCAGTAAGTGGGCAGAGTGGCCGTGAGTTGAGGCATGCTTCGAGTTGGGCCAGTAAAGTGCTGTATTCCTCAAAGGTAAGATGTTGCTCACCGACAACACGTTTCAGATGATATTTTAGGCTTTTCACTGCCGATTCCCAAAGACCGCCAGCTGACGGGAATTTTGGTGAATTGAAATGCCAATTCACACCCATTTCTGTAATTTCTGCCATAAATTGATCGTTGAAAGTGTTTAGAATCTCTTCATACTCTTGCTGCAATATCCTGTTAGCGCCTATGAAGTTGGTACCTTGATCGCTGTACATGTGTTTTGGTGTGCCTCTCCTAGCGGACATTCGGCGTAGCGCTGCTAAGAAGGCTGAGGATGTGAGGTCGGACACCAGTTCTAGGTGTATAGCTTTGGTGGCCATACATATAAATACTGAAACATATCCCTTTGTAGTTTTGATGCCGCGGCCCTTGTTAGCTTTTATGAAAATATACCCGGTGAAATCGACACCACATTTACTGAATGGACGAGAAGGGTTTGCCCTAGCCGGGTGCAAGTCGGCCATCATCTGATGCTGCTGGATAGGGTCTGCTCTTTTACATTTAACACATAAACGTAACCGCTTCTTCGTGGCCCTGATGCCACCAAGTAGCCAATATTTTTTCCTAATGAATGACGTAGTTAGCCTTGCTCCTCCATAGTAAGTGAGTTCGTGTGCTTGATCAATGATGAGTTCAGCTAGTCTACTTTTGCTTGATAATATTATAGGATGCTTCATGTCTTCATCTATGTTGGCATGTTTCAATCTTCCTCCGACACGCAATATTCCTGCTGAATCTAATATTGGTGCTAAACTGATAATCTTGCTTTTGCTGTGTACTTGTAATCCTTGCTGTAAATAGCTAATTTCCTCTTTAAAATCTTTTTCCTGCTCTTTCCTGATAATAATTTCCTTTGCTTGCTTTATTTCTTGTATTGATAGAAAGCCTTGTTTATTTTCTCGCTTGATAAATCGCCGTACCCATGCTAGTACTCGAATAACTTTGTTAAGTGAACTAAACTTGTTCAATAAATAATCTATCATTTCTTGCTTACATGATGATTGCGCGATATTAACTTGAATATTTTTCTTGATTTCCAGACTCGTCGTGAACTGAAGCTGGTCTTCATTGTCTTGTGGCTTGTACGTTGGTAACCATGTGGGGCCCTGCCACCACATAGTATGCGCGTTTAGTTGAGTAGCCGTCATGCCGCGGCTAGCTCCATCCGCAGGATTATCTTTTGATTTAATATAACGCCAGCAATCAGGAGGCATAACCGACGTTATTTTTTGTACACGATTAGCGACAAATTGTTTCCATTTACTGGTATCTCCCTTGATCCAGGCTAAAACGACCATGCTGTCGATCCAGCCGAAAATCTTGATAGGATAATTATTTAGGCATTGCATGATTTTAGCCATTAATTTTGATAAAAGAAGAGCTCCGTTTAACTCTAATCTCGGCATTGATTTTGTTTGAATAATTGGGACTAATTTCGATTTACCGGCTACTAATACCACGGAAGAAGTCCCACCTCTCTTGATAATCTTGCAATAAACGACGCAAGCATAGGCTTTCGTGCTTGCATCGCAGAACCCATGTAGTTCTACTTCACTGTTTTCTTCTGTTTGTAGCCATCTTGGTACTTGGCATTTATTTATATTTTTGAGATCTTCTCTGATTTTACACCATTCTTCCCAAATTTCTGCTGGTACCTGGTCATCCCATTGCATATTTTCTTTCCATATATTTTGAAATAAAATCTTTAACTTTGTGGTGACGGGTGTTAACCATCCTAGCGGGTCATACAATTTGGAAATGTCGGAAAGAAGGGTTCGCTTGGTTTTTTTTGTTGATGAAGGCTGTAATATGATATCTGATTGAAAGGTAAATTTATCTTCACTAGGATTCCATCGAAGGCCTAGTGTTTTTGTAGAGTCCAGTTGTCTGAAGTCGAAATTTTCTTGATTAAGATGATCATCTATTAACTCTGGTAAGTTGGACTTCCACTTTCTCAAGTTGAATCCCCCCGCTTTCAGGAGACTTGTCAATTCTTGTTTTAATCGTTTAGCCGCGATTTTTGAATGGGCTCCATATAATAAATCATCCATGAAAAATGAAGTTTCTAAAATCTCAGGAGCTAAACTTTCTTGATAGTTGACCTTTTCATCGTGAGCTAAACGTCGGAGGGTCATCATGGCGAGATAGGGTGCCGCTTTTGTTCCATAAATGACTGTAGTTAATTTATACTCCTTTAATTCTTCTTTTTCATGTTCTCTCCACACTAGTTTTTGTAAATTTTGATCACTCGGATGTAACCAAATCATACGAAACATTTTTTCCAAATCTGCGGTCCATCCGTATTTAAATTGGCGCCACTTGATTATAAGATTCTGAAGGTCTTGCTGCAGGTTTGGACCTCTACACATGACCTCATTGAGGCTGTAACCGCTCGATGTTTTAGAAGATGCATTTAAAACTACACGTAATTGCGTAGTTGTGGATTCACGTGTTACGCCAAAGTGTGGTAAATAACATTCCGGGTTCAAGTTACCGTCACTCGCTGCGGGTGTCATATGGCCGAGCGACAGATACTCGTTCATGAAGTTTTTATAATTTAATGCATAATTTTTATCCTTGTTTAATTTCCGTTCAAGATGATAAAATTGAGCAATGGCTTTACTTTTAGAATTTCCTAATTTTTCCTTGTAGTCCGGTTTTAATGGCAGTCTAACTTCGTATTTACCGTCTTCCCGTCTTGTAGTGGTGGACTGGTAAAAGTCTAAACAAGCTTGATCTTCTGATGATATATTTGATTGCTCTGAGATGTCTTCTATCTCCCAAAAACGGCTAATGTCTTCTAAATTACTGATCACGACATTACATTGATAGATTTTCGTATTTCCGCTCAAAATCCAGCCTAACTGGGTTTGTTGAGCAGTAGGCAATGTTGGATTTGATCTACATAAACCATCCATAAGAATTGTTGAATAGATATCAGCGCCTAATAAAATATCTACAGGTCTGCTAACATGAAAGTCGGGATCGGCTAACTTAACGTTTTGTAAATATGACCAATTGGGTTTAGGGAATGTGTGACTTGGTAAGTGCTTGATTAGGTTTTTCATGACAAGAACGTCGGTGTCAAATGAGAAGTCGTTGACTGTAGATTTGCAGCTTATGGATATGAAACCATTGCAGCTAGTTTCGTTTTCTCCTATGCCTACTATGAGTCCTTTACATCTCTGACGTGGCAACTTGAGAAGTTGCGCTGCATGTTCGGAGATTAGGGACATTTGAGAGCCCTGATCAAGGAGAGCTCTCATCTTGATAAACGTGCCGTTAACGTCTTGGACCAAGATGACTGCTGTTGCCAACAATATCTCCGAAGGGTCGTTCTCTAGGGTCACATGTGTGTTGCTTTGTACAGTCGGCGTGCTCGTGGTGGCGGCGCTTGAAGTAGGTCGCATGTCCGGTGTTATATTACGTGACGTAAATGCCTCGTGCAATAAGGTGTTATGTTCTTTATTGCAATCTTTACACCTATTACTTGAAAGGCATGTTTTTCCATTATGATTGTTCAAACAATTACTGCAAAGGTTTAGTTTTGATGCTGTTTTTCTTCTTAAATAAGGAGGCATTCCCAGGAATTTCGGACAAAAGTAGATACCATGTTCACAGTTGCTACAAACTGGACAATTAAATTTATTGTATGAATTATTTTTAGTGTTAGAGTAACTTTTATTAGACATATTTTTTGTAGTTTGTATAGATAGCGAATTTTTATTAAAATTTGATTTTTGTTGATTATTTTGATATTTAAATGATTGACTGCTCTGGTTCGAATTATTTTGATAGTATTTTGATTGATTGTTATCTTGTTTTCTTCTTGAAGATTCCAACGTAGTAAATTTCGTTTCCAAAAAGTCCAAAAAATCTTGTAGTGTGGGTAATTCTCGTGGGTTTGGCACAAATTCCATGTAATCATTGTAGGTTTCGCTGCTTAATTATTGTGCTAAAATATGAACTAATAATGGGTCCCATGTCTTGATATCTACCCCTAAATTCTTGATAGCGTTCAGACATTCTAGTGTTGTATCATGGATGCGCTTGATATGATTCAATGACTGTTGTTGAGCTACGGGGATGTTCATTAAGATGTTGATATGCGAGTTGAAGATGCGATTAAGGTTATTGTAGCGATGATTTAATATGTCCCAACAAACGGAATAATTGTCGGAACTAATCTGAAGGTGTTGGATCAGCCTCTCGGCCTCACCCTTAACTTTACCTTTTAAATATTGCATCTTGCGCGCATTAGGGATGGCGGGATTGTTGTGGATCGCCTCGGTAAATAGGTCCTTGAAAGAGACCCACTGATTATATTGTCCCCTAAATTCTGGAATGTCCAGTTTTGGGGTGGAATTTTCTCTATGAGCTACTGACCACAACTTATTGTTTATGTCCCTCTTCAATTGGTTGTAAATTTCCTCATGTCTTGTAAACGAAACTTCATATGCTGGGTTATCTTCATTCAACTCGGCGTCGATGTCCCAGTGCAGGGAGTCGATCGCGGACCACCTCGACTGCAGTATCTTTAAGGTATCTTCAAATTCCCATTTTTCTTGAATCCTATCCAGGTTGATGTTACTGACTGTTCGCATGAAGGCTTTGAAGTTCACCGATTGTTTCCTTAACATCTCGTCGAGTTTGCTGCTGGAGCCTCGATCGGAAAACGTCTTGATTATTTGTTGGGGTTCTGGTTCTGAAGTTTCATTGCTTGGAACGTGAAGGTGGGCTGGCTGTGGTGGTTGATCTACTGATCTTGTTGCTTGGGGTTGATCCTTGGTGCTTGTAGGTTGTTTAATTCCTGATAAATCTTGATATTCTTGCTCGAAAGTATTCTTCAGAGACTTGTAGTAATTTTTTGCGATATTGTAGCGATTTTCGGTGAAGTAAGGATGACTCCTGCTTTCTTCCGTAGAAATTCGATCATGGTTATATTCATATTCCTCCCAGTATTTTTCCAAGGTCTCTAAGCGTCTTTTAAAATAATCTAATGTTTTTCTATCTCTACTATCTTTCTTGTAGTTAGTATATAACTTAACCATACTATCATAAATGACATCCTGAGATTCAAATAGGTTAGACATCGTAATAAATGAATTAATAAAGTTGAAAGTGAACAAAAAGGAAAGATCTTACTTGATCTAGCCTTGATCTGCTGATGATTGCCTGTGCACCTTGTTGGCACGGGCTTGATGAGCTGATGGTGTCTCGCGCGCCTGATAGCACGAGTCAAAGCTGCTAGGTCAGTACCTGCGTGTCCTGGTAACACAAGTACTGACAGAAATGATGCGCTGATGATGCCCTGTGCGACCTGATAGCACAAGACGGTCTTGGTGGAGGTACTCGTGTGTCTTGATAACACAAGTACTGCTGCAGATTGCACGTGAACTTGTTTTCACACACAAACACTTGAAACACTTGATATTCGATATGGACTGGTAATGTCCACAACGTGGTTGCACAGACGAAACACGTGGCGCTATTTCACGAAAAAAAAACGCGTCAAGGTCCCGCCTGGAGCTCGAAGGACCAATGTTCGGGTTTAGACCGAAGCTAAGAGTTCTGATTAAATGAAAGTCACTGATAAACTGATAATACCGAGATATATTATGAGTAATTAACTATAAAATAACTTGATGCAAAATGATATATGAGTCGCGTGGCACTCTTGTCGGCCGTAGGTAGCGAACTGACAATTTTATTGTAATGAGGTGAAACAGTGCAAATGCTGACTTATCAAATACTGTACGGTGCTTTGCTCGTACAAAAAGTATTTTACATTCTTCAGAAGGTTTTGTTGCTTAACAAGTTGGTGTTATGACGACTGTCCCTTTTTTTTGATAAAACTAAATTATTCAGATTGAATGTAAATAACCAGACTCGATATTTTCAGATCACACATTCCAAACCCGGCCGGGTCGAGGAAAATCGATACTATACGATTTGTATGAACACAATCACAAATTCACAATTCAGTGATTGGTGACCCGCCAGCACTTCGATTTTCACCTCCGGCGACGACATTTCTTGTGTTACTGTACAACCATTGTCAGACAAAACTATGAAAGGATGTCAACATCCTCTACCCACAAAATTCCCTGATATGTGTGAGCACAGATCCCGGACAGCCCGGTCCTGATGGGAAAACAGACACAGGCCGTCCAGAGCCCAAAAGGCCCTGACCTGGAAATGTGTGAACAACATTAAAAACATTAACCTCTGCATGTATAAAAAATATTTTTATTACCTGATTTAAATAATTACATTTTTTAATCAAGTAAATAAATATACGTATTTATCTAGCAGAATCCAGCTACTTTTTTGTAAAGAAAGATGAAATAGTTTTTGTTCCACTGGCAGCTTTTTGCCGTGCCTTTTCTTTGGCAGTCAAAGATTTTGGCTTCTTTACTTCTGTAAAACTGGAGTTTGAATTATTTAATGCATTTTCTAGGTCTTCATTCGTGTCTGATTCACATTTTATTTTTTTATTGTCATTCATGTCAGCAGCCTCAGATTTTCGTTTCTTCCCAATAGCTTCTATTAATTCAGGTTTAAAATCAAATCTCTTCTCTAAGATCTCAGCAAGATCTTCTTGAAGATATTCAGAAACCATTCCATGTGCATAACGTAGAAAAAATTCTAAAAATAAAAAATATATTCATTTAAAAAAGTTAAAGTTACAGTAGTACCACGTTTAGAAGTCACCTTGGCGTTGTTCGATAGCCCTGAATAGTGCAATCGACCGCCGACTCGGGCCTAATGAAAACATCAGTGAAATAACGATCTTATTGCTACCACATAAGATTTTAAATCCAAAGGCAGTAGGTCTCTTGCTGTCTCGTTCACAATACTTGTACGCCTGCCGAGATTGGTCGAGACGCCACATGGGGTGTATGCATCAGCCAACAGGGGCCGGATATTTTGGCGCCATGCAAAATAGAGATATGCACGTAATTTTTCTATTTTCTTAGTAGGAGGTATACTCCCTAATAACCACAGTAAAAAATATGAAAGAACTTTTAAAATATCTTAATTAGCGACGAAAATGTGCTACTTTAAAGTTTAAATAAGAAAGAGAAGTCCGATATGGACTAGTGACATCAAAGTCTATATCATGTATACATTTGCCATAAAAAATAGTGTTTTCGCGAGTGAGAGATATATTTTCGTAAAATCATTTTATCTCGTTCGTTTATCAACCAAATTTTATTCAGTTTTCACTTTCAGTAATTTACTATTGAATATTTTTGGATAAACTGGTAAGATAACACATATTTTTTTCATGCATATTCCCTATTTTTATTTCTGCGCAGGTACATCGGTGTAACTTATAAAAGTGGTAGTACAAGTAATACATTATAGACTATGTTTTTTCATAATTTTTGTCTTTACACTAAAATTTTATTTATCCTCTTATATTTTTATATTCTCATCTTAATTTGTTCCTGATGGTTCACTGAAGGAAGAAATGTTTGAGTAGGCTGTGATGCCTAGCCAATTTTTTTGGTGGTGAGTTGAACATATGTGTGGAGAAGCAAGCAAGAGACCACAAGAAGGCCACACACCTAAGGATTTCCTAAATGACCGGTTAGAAGCGGCCTGCATCTAGCGTTTCCCTGCGACCTTGGTCAGGATGAACTGAAAAAAATCCCAGTTTTCAATACACACCTTCATCTACAGCATCATTATTGAGATTACTAGCCACAAATGTGGCTGACACAGCTCCAGAAGTGACATGGATGTTCTTCTCCCTCAATACTTTGCTTAGTTTGCGCACTCTTGATTCGAGCCAAGTCAATGTTTTCTCCTCATTGTATTTATAAGCTTTCATATCTGCTGGTCCCTGAAAGAAAAGAAATGGATATTCTTATTATATCATCTATATGAATTATGAATGTCGCATCAAGGCATGTGGCCCCAACGCCTTACTCGTACGATTTGTTCTCAGAGTCTCGCATAGATGGCGCTACTCATTGCTATACAACATTGTATATACCGTATTATTAGAATATAAAAACATTATTCACAAAATATATCTTATTAAAAATCAAAACAATATTTTAGGCATAATATTTTAAAATGACACCGTTTATTTAGTAAGTTAAAGGCTAACGCAGATTACCGCCATCTAGTATCGAATAGCAAGCAACTCTCCTGCGCCATACATTCGCCTGCTTTTCGCAACCTTAATTTGGTCCAATATTTTTGTATGAGGTGGGCAGTCTATTACGTTAGTATTATATTGTCTTTGATCAAGGTATGTGTCAGAAAACATCAGGGTAACTATATTTTATGTATGTGATGGTTGCAGATTTTTCTTGAAAATAATTGCAAGCACATCATGCTGGCTAGTCACAGCATTGTTAGTTACTAGGATCTCTCTGAATGACTTAAACTGCAGATTGCAGTCAGTGACTGCAATCTGCAGTTTAAGTGAATGAATGGCTTTTTTATGAACTTTTATATTTCAAATGCAAGATTTATTCAATTTATTCTCTTTCATAAGTTTTCACAATACAACAGTACAATAAATTCATTGTTTTTAGAATATCATTATTTTATTACCTTCAAGTCGCCAATTAAATCTAAGCTAGAAATGAAGTCAGTTATTTTGTCATATCCTTTTTCTGACAAGAGGTCCTCTAGGGGCACAGCCCTATTACTGCACTGTTCCTTCAATCTAGGAAGCACTGAAACAAATTTTAGCAATAAATTAGTGAAAAGCACCAGTACATAGAGTATTCGTAATGAAGAATAAAATTATAGGCTGATCAAAATGCATAAAAGACAGGTCTGCAAAAATTTCAATTTTGTTTCAAGTAGTTGTGGTAGAGCCACCCTACCGGTGAAAATCACTTTAGCTGGTAACATGAATGGGCCAGCTCGTCCGGGGAAGTACCACACTCTCACAGAAAATCGACGTTTGAGTAGCAGCTTTACAGCTTCTATGCTTCGTTCGGTGAGTGAGAGCACCGTAGGCCCATCCCACCTCTCCTTTGGGGAGGGAAATATAAAAGGCCAGCAATGCTCTTGTCATACCTCTGGTGTTACATTAGTCCATGGGCAGCGGTGATCACTTACCATCAGGTGGCCCGCTTGCTCGTTAGCCGTCCTATGACATAAAAAAAAGCTTTTACTATGAGCATATCATATAGGGAAGTGCTTTCAAAGACATCAAACATTGTATAAATAATTTGTATGATTTGTTTCACAATGAATTTACTTGTTTAATTTAGGAGTTTCTATTGCCACTTTTTGATTTCAATATTAGAATAAGTTATCGACTCCATATTCAGAATTTTCTCAAAATTTCAGCTCTATCAGACATAGGTACTTCAAAATATTATCTTCCAAGATTCGATCCACACATACTAACAGGGCAAGTGAAGAGTACATAATTAGTTATATAAACAGTACTTAGCATGAACATTATATTTATTTGTTTTCGCTCCACTGAGACATCAATGGAAACAAGTAAATCTATGGTTTGTGCTAAGTCCTGTTTATATAAATAATTATATGTTCGATGTTCAAAAAATTCAATAAAGAAGTAAAGAGTACCTAGAAAACGAATATAAAAGAAGCAGAACTTCATGAAATACACACCTAGAAACAATGGATTTATTGGAGACATCATCAACATACTCCCATCAGATTTAACAGTTTCTCCAATCAACCAAGACCGATAGGGCTCACTGAATGTGACCACTTCATAGATCTTGTTATGTTCATTGTCTAAACAATATTTAGCTGGTTTGCCAGTTGCGGGGTGTGGTAGTGTCACAATACTGAAATTACTGTTGTCCCCAAGTGGTTCTGAAATAACAAAGATTGAATATGAATCAAGCTAGGGTATTCATCATCATCATGTCTTTGGTAGTCTCCACTCCACTGCAGGTGCACAACCCTCTCTGTACTATCAGGGCCATACATTAGCCAGAGCACTCAGAGGATTTGACATACTATCTCCAAGCTGGCCAGACGCGTGGTTATCATGAATTTTTAGCTCTTAGCTTCATGTGTAGCCTAATTTACAAGTAGGAATTAACGACTTAAAGATGATGTATATTATAAATGTCTACAATAAAATAATATAATAAAATAAATCAGTTATTTATTATAGATGTAGCCAAATTATTGTTTTTCCATTGTATTGTAGTATACCTAACCTTTGAAATTATGGGACCAAATCAGTGATTATACCACAAAGCTGGAAGACTGCGGAAAAGCAGAGCGAAAAAACATTACTACTAGATGTAAGTGCATCCTTACTAAAATCGTCACAGATATTAAAAATCTTAAAAGTTGTTACCGTTAATGAGCAACACCCAAGAATTTTCAACACGTTTAGAAAGTTTGACGGGCGAAGGTTGAACTTCTGAAGTATTCTTGGATTTCCTAGTTCTTGTAGTCATTATTATAGCACAATTATCTCAATATTTCCTCTAAATAGTAAAAATACTGTAAAAATATGACTGTTTATTTACTTTCTACTATTTCCCGCGCATCATCACATTTTCTTCTCGTGTCTGTCAGTGTCAGTGTCAGCATGGCAATGTCAAAACTTTATATTTTGGGTTCCAGGCGATGGCAAAAACAGAAATAAGATTGTTAATGAAATTAATCTGTCTGCCGGCCCGCCTGTCATTTTTTTCATCTCTCTTTTACAGCGGGTGAGGCATTCGTGTCAACCGTTTAAAGATTTCCAAAGTGATAATCCATCCAGCAGCCACGCCATCTGCCAATAAAATAAAAAAAAATTTGCTTTTGCAGTTTGAACTTTGAACTCTTCGAGCAACACGGCCTCCGTACCGGACGGAGGGAGTGGGCAAAGCGACAATTTACTATGACAATTTTTCTGGCTACTCCCTTCCGTGTTGCTCGAAGTTTGAACTAGATATTATTGGCCAACAGCCAACAACAACAATTTTATATAATATGGCTGCGGCCTATGTCACATTTTCATTAACCACGATAATGTCAAATAATAGTTAATATAGAAAGAAATAGGTATATTTATTTCATGCATAAAGTCAACAAACATATACTTAATTTTATGAACACAAACAAAAACAAATTATATACTAGGCTTAATTTTAAACATAGTTCCATTTCTATGTTATGCAGCCAAAAAGGTTACAGCTCAGCGTTATACGTACAATACAACGTACAACTCGTACAAACTGTAGAAAATCAGTGCGTTAAGTAAGTGGATACCTACCCTAAAGCCCGCTCCACACTCGTCGAGAGGTTTCGTTCTCGGTACCTATTCGCCGAAACCAGACGAGATCGAGAACAGCTCTCTACACTTTCGCTTAGCGCAGTTGTCTGTTCGAGGACGTTGAAGATGGACGTTGAAACTGCTGCGGCCTTAGCATTATGTCTTGTAGTGCATTATACTTTTTACAACGAGAAAAATAGTTATTAAAAGGCGTTGAAATAGACGAAATACCGCCATCATGAAAACTACACGAATATAGCCGAGACTTGCCGAATACTGCCTCCACACTCTCGTATTCGCCTATTCTCGTGTAGTTTTGCCGAGAGAGTAAAGCGGGCTTAATTTATGCTACTACGGAACCTTTGGGCTAGTCCGATTCACACATGGCTACATTTCAATACTTTTGAAAACTCGCGATAGGCAAAGAAATCTACAAAGTACATGCTTGTTAAATGGAACTACGCTTCTCATAGTAGCTGATTCTGCTTAGTAAGGAGAAAAATAAGAAACAAACTAGAAACAAAGCTGTTAACTATGATTTCTGAGCAGGAATTTTAGGGGACTGAGGGGACTGCAAGGTGTTTGCTTTAGATTGTTTTGCAAATTGATTTCAGTGGACTTAAGAGGCCCGACGGCATGACACTCATCCCCTGGAAAAACGGACGGTCGCTTGTTTGGGATGCCACGTGTGTAGATACTGTAGCTTCATCCCACCTACAAGCGACCTCCCGTAGAGCGGGTGCAGCTGCAGCAACTGCAGAAGGATTTAAGAGGCGCAAATATGCGGTTCTAGGTGAGCCCTACATATTTGTGCCTTTCGCCGTGGAGACTTTGGGGCCATGGGGTGCGGAGGCTCGTCGATTGTACGGAGAGATCTCGGCACGTGTGATCGACGTCTCCAGAGACCCAAGGGCTGGCGCTCATTTTGGACAATGGCTGAGCCTAGCGATTCAACGTGGAAATGCGGCCAGTCTCTTGGGTACATTATTTACCCTGTGATGAAGCTATCTGGGCTGGGCTCCACTTTTTATTAAGTTTAGATCACAGAACTATAATTGCTTTAGTTATTAATCTGAGGTTTAGATTTATGTTTTATATTACTCTTTCTTTTTTAATCCCAAGTATTTTTTTTTTTTAGTTATATTTACTATAACTAAACAAAAAACCAGATACCTCTCTGTACTACCAGAGCCATATATTTGAGTATATGGCTCTGGTAGTACAGAGAGGGTCGTGCTCCTGCAGTGGAGACTAGAAAGACCTGATGATGATGATGATGATGAGTTATATTTATAATTATGTGTAAATAAAATTAACTATTCATAAATATTTGGTGTTATAAATGTCCATATTTTCTGTACCATTTGTTAATCACTGAATAAAGATTTTTCTATTCTATTCTATATTTAAGAACAATGTGTGGCGACCTCTACACTCGCCACAAGAACTGACACGAAGACCCAACTGTGAATATGGCAAGACAGCAAACAAAGACTTCTCACAAGATGGCACTGCACAATCCTGAAACACGCAAACAAAGTTTCTTCGATTTGCGACATAAATAAGACCTCCGACAGAACTCAGTCGGAGCCGTACGGTTCCCTGGGCGCACACCTTGCCCAGCGGGAAGATCTTCCCTTTGTGGCGGTCGAGCATACCACCTCGCTCCCGCTTCAAATGTGCACAATAACTAAAATAGACATACATAGACATATCATTGTGCGAGTGTAGTGAGAGTGAGATCATGGAGATATTTATGTACTAGTGAGATTTACTTAGCGGGCACCAGCCCCCTAAGTAAATCTTACTAGTACATAATATATAATACCACCAGGTTGTCCGCCTTGCTGCGTCGTCAATAATGAAACCAGTGGATTCGCGAAGACTTGTCGCCAGGGTCTCCGTCAAACCAACGAAATGAATGACACCATCATTTCGTTGACAACAAAGAAGAACTGGCGAAATAAATGAAGAAAGGCTCTAAAGGACTCATATCCAGGGCCATAAAACATATTTATTAAAAAAAATACATGGAACTCACGTAACTGTCAACTAAATGTCATGTCACTTCACTTGCCAAATATATGGCACAATTTTCGCGCTTTGAAAAACGGGATTTGCTTTTCAAAAATATTAACTAAGTGAACAATGCAGGCTTTCCTTAAAACTGGTAAAATATCAGCTGGAGACAAGCCTTCATCGTCTGGTGTGAAGACCACCACGAAAAAGAAACCGCCGGCACCATGGGTTGAAAAATAGTAAGCATTTACCATTTCGGTTCTGTTTTATGATATCCATGGCTTGTTCCTCATAATTTACTTACTTTTAGCCGACCGAAGACAATTGATGATATTGTGGATCAAGGGGAAGTGGTACAAGTGCTACGGGAGTGTTTGTCTGGGGGTGACTTGCCCCATCTGTTGTTCTACGGGCCCCCCGGCACTGGAAAGACAAGTGCCATTCTCGCAGCTGCACGGCAGCTCTTTGGTGATATCACGAGAGATAGAGTTCTAGAATTGAATGCTTCAGATGAACGAGGAATCCAAGTTGTTAGAGATAAAGTGAAGACTTTTGCTCAAATGACTGTCAGCAGTACAAGGCCTGAGTGAGTACTTAACCTATATCTTTTAAATAAGGCTTGTATTCTTACTTACTTAGTAATTAATATTTAATTTGGTAAACAATATTCAATTATGTTATTCCTAAAAGTATCCCAATCCCAACTTATATTTTAAATGCAAAAGCGAGTTTGTTTTTTTTTTTGTTAAAAAAAATGTACTGAACTGATTGTAATGATTTTTGCATACACACTATAACATAAGTTAGGGTACTGAAAAGGGCATAGGCTATATATCACACATGTGAAGCTGCAGGTAACAGCTAGTATAGTTATATTTTCTGATACAATAACATTAAAATTAAATAGTGTTTATTCAGTGATGTGACGTTTATTGACTCTAATAACTTAGCCAACTCATAACACAGCATGAAAGCTGTCATAATAGTAGACCTAGGGCTATGATGCACTATAGTTGAGAAAACAGAGAAGAAAATGCTCAGTTGAAGACGAGGATGTTTTTTTACTCAATTTGCTTTATCATAGTGTAGACAGGTATATAAAATGTGTGAAAAGTCTGTGTCTAGAATCAAACCCTAAAAAACTACAGAAAGAGTAGAAAATTAGATTTTTATGTGACACTAGCTGTTACCCGCGGCTTCGTCCGCGTAATATATAACCTATGTCCTTCTCGGTACCCTAACCTATGTGTATGCAAAATTTCATGATGATCGGTTCAGTAGATACGGCGTGAAAGCGTAACAAACTACAAGGTTACAAACAAACAAACAAACTCACTTTCGCATTTATAATATTGTAGTTAGGATTAGGATAGATATCTAATTTGTCAACTATTGTATTGAATTAAATAGCCTCTAATAAGAGTCGTAGGTTTGGAAAATAAATAAATTAAAATGAAATGAATGAATTAAAATTAAATTAAATATAAAATATGAATATACTTTTTTATAGTCGAGCTGCCTGTGACACGCAGGTCCCGGGTTCGATCCCAGGCCAGATCAAGATGGCAAACGATCTTTTTCAGATTGGCCTGGGTCTTGGATGTTTATCTATATAAGTATAAATTATAAAATATAGTATAGTGACACAAGTTCACAACTTACTGTGGGGCTAGCTCAATTTGTGTGATATGTCCCTATATATTTATTTATTTATTATAGTGGCCGCCCCTGCCCTCCATATAAATTAGTGATCCTAGACGAAGCTGACTCTATGACGAATGCGGCTCAAGCAGCTCTCCGTCGCACCATGGAGCGTGAGACACGGACCACCCGCTTCTGTTTAATCTGCAATTATGTTTCGAGGATCATCCCGCCTATTACGAGCAGATGTTCGAAATTCAGATTCAAACCACTGGCCAGGGACAATGTCATTAAGAGGTATGAATGCATATTTTAAGTAAAAACACTTCTTTCTCTGTAATTTACTTTTTGTTGTAATATCATTTTTGGCCATCAACCACCCAAATACTTACCTTTGAAACTTGCTGTTGTGCTACCTTTATTTGACAAGTCTATGCCTTGTTCAAACTAGGTTACTTTGAAATTAAGATGCTTCCCTATCCTTCATATCGCTTGCTTTTTACATAAAGGTTGATTGGCCTACTACCTTGTGGAGTATTCCTCTCTTGAAAGTATATTTACCTTTGTGGATCCTTCTTATTAATCAATCTCAGTAAAAAACAGTAAATGTGTTGTATATTACTGTTTTAGCTAAATAAAAGAAAAAAAAAAAATTTGAAAAAAAAAAAAAAAAAACTATTGATAATTTCTTACAGATTGCGTGAGATTTGTGAAGCTGAAGGTGTAGACGTCGGGGATGGTGAGATACTTCACAAAGCTGTTGATACTTGTGAAGGGGACTTGCGTCGTGCTTTAACTGCGTTACAATGTTGCCAGCGATTACTGGGCAAGATCACTGATGAAGGACTTATTGAGGTTGGTTTCTTTGGACTAGAACATTCCATTCGCGACATTATGAAGGTTCATAAGTGAATTAGTAAAAGAAGTAAATTATTTTATAATAGATATGATAGATCCTTTCAGCTTAGCATCAAATGGCAAAAAATCTAAATTTTTTTTCTCTTACAGGTGACTGGTTTGGTGCCCGAGAAATTGGTGAATGAGTACCTCAGTGTCAACAACTACAGTGAACTTGAGAAATTTGTCGAAAAGTAAGTATATTGTTCCTGAATAAAAACTATACTTAGTAAGCTTTTTCAGCGACTGTAATTTAAAGCTTATCATTATCTTCCACGCTGGTCTGGAAGAAAAGAAAAAACATAGAATGTACCAGATGCTTCTCTTCCCGTGCAGATCGTAAAAGCCGATCGAGGGAACGGGCGTCAGGAATCATCTCAATAGGCGATGCGGCTAGCAACCCATCACTATTTTGATTCCGTTCTAGCCTACAAGCCCACCAAAATGCTAAATGTGGCCTTAAGGTTTTATAGACCTGGGCTCTGTCTACCCCGAAAGGGAAATAGACGTGATAGTATGTATGTATGTATGATATGATATATTTTTAGTCTCCACTGCAGGAGCACGACCTGCATGACCCCCTCTGTACTACCAGAGCCATATATTAGCCAGAGCAGTCAGAGGGTTTGGGCTACACTCTCCACATTGGCCAGAGGGGTTGGAAAGGTCTCTTTGAGGTTTATAAGCTTTGTTTAGCTTGTGTTCCCTAAGTCGCCTCCTACGACATCCCGAAACGGAAAGACTTGGAGTGGTCCTATTCTACTCTGCCAGGAACCACACGGCTTAAAGAGCTCTTTTAATGCATAAATTCATCATCTGGTAAAATTTAAATTCCATCCAATTTTTTTGTGTGAAGGTCTAAAAAACATCCTTATTTCTTTGATCTCGGTAAAAGTACTGTTCCCAAAGTATCGACACGCGAGCGTAGGCGCGAGCTACACATAGTGGGAACTGGAATAAAGAAACCTACCAGAACCTATCAATCATTATTGTCGGCTGCAAAGATGCTATGTTTAGTGTTGTAGTTGTAAACGTGTAGTATAATTTATAGTAGTGTGTAATGTCATTGCGTGCTTACTAACGGAGGGACGTCACAAGCTGTTGATCCTGATTGTTGTCACTAGATAGCAGTCATTAAGCTATCGATTTCATGACAATATAAATATCTGGTATTTATGCTAGCTTCTAATATTAAGACACAAGAAAAACCGATTGTAATATTTTACACGACTGACCAACCCAGGAGATGTTTTTCGCACGTATGTAGGTATCTATGTCTGTTCCATTGTTGCCATCTGTAGACTAAACTAGATTATGAAGTGTGAGGTGTCTTAAGATTCGTATTGTTCCCCGGAGTGTCATAGCCTATGTAACGTCAGCAAAACATCAATATGGTGGATGTAACTGTCAAAAACGCCAGGCATCTTTATTAATTTTTTAAATATGTAATGTTTAATTGCTCAATTTTAAAAATACGTGAAAAGTTAAAATAACATTATTTTAACTTTTCACGTAATTTATAAAGGTAATTACGATATTTCCCAGATTTTTATGGATAGTAAGCATAAAATTCTCTTATGTGAAGTTATATTCCAGTAGCCTAGTCTATACATATGTATTATTTATATGAAATTACTTAGAAAATCGAACAACGTTTGGCCTAGTGACTGCACTACACATCTTCAAATGCGTACGTAATATTTTAATCAAAATCTTCTTTATTCGCTATTAAAATATTGTTATTTGAGTGCATGCCGATGGCTTGGATTCATCAAATCTTAAATACTTAGCATCGCGAATTGTGGCTAGTTAAAATATCTATAAATATAAATTAGAGAATTATAAGAATTTCAAAATTTGTATAGATAAGTTAATAGGCTTATAATTTTCAAACCATTGATAATTTTACCAAACTGAATAGAAACATACGTAGTTAGTGAGATTTATTGATTTAATGCTTAATTTTAAACAAAAATCATCAAATATTACCACAATTCTCCTTGTCCGTTTGTTTGGAGACATGCGCGTTCACGGCCCTCTTAAGGGGGAACACTAGGCACAGTAGCGACGCCAATCATTTTATTCCTAATACTTTACAAATAGAAAGGAATTCAAGAATATAAACAATACAAGCCTTAGTAAATAACCTGAAGTATTTTTTGAATCATGTTTATTACTATCGGAATCAGTGAGAATTATGAGAATCTGATTACCGCCAAAAACGGCCGTTTTTGGCGGTTATCACTTTTTCTCTCAATGACTGATTCTCATAATATCAAAACATGATTCCAAAAATACTTCAGGTTATTTACTAAGGCTTGTATTGTTTATATTCTTGAATTCCTTTCTATTTGTAAAGTATTAGGAATAAAATGATTGGCGTCGCTACTGTGCCTAGTGTTCCCCCTTAAGGTACGCGCACATTATTACGGATCATATCATAATGTGCGCGTACCTTTAAGCGATGAGGATGAACCCCCCGTCAATGCTGTGAGGTGCCGTGATAGAATGATTTTCTTACCGAGAAAAAAAAATTGACATCAAAAATACAACTCAATATATCTCCCGAACGTGTCTTCCAAGAGTGTCTTCTGTTTCTCAATTGTTGTTTGAGTCAAAAATTCCACATAAAAAATAGTCTACTTCACGGTTTCATACACGCATAGTGAAAACATAAAACTTAACGAGACTGCTATTTCGTATGTAGTGGCCAAGTTTTATCGCGATATCAGCTGATTCTTATTGTTTGTATTGCTTGATGATTATTGAACGCGTTTCAGGCTTATGATTCACTAGCTTTCGCCCGCTTTGCTCGCATTGGTGTCGATCCCTCGGGAACAGTACTTTTCTCCGGGATGAAAGGTAGCCTATGTCCTTCTCTGTACTCTACGCAAGGTGTACGCAAAATTTCATGATGATCGGTCCAGTAGATGGGGCGTGAAAGCGTAACAAACAAATAAACTCACTTAGGCATTTATATTATTACTAGCTGTTACCCGCGGCTTCGCCCGCGTAATTTATAGCCTATGTCCTTCTCGGTACTCTAACCCATATGTATGCAAAATTTCATGATGATCGACTCAGTAGATTTGGCGTGAAAGCGTAACAAACAAACAAACAAACTCACTTTCACATTAATAATATTAGTTAGGATTAGTTGGGACTAGCTGTTACCCGCGGCTTCGCCCGCGTAATTTATAGGGAACGCGTATACAAACAATCTCACTTTAGCATTTATAATATTAAGTTAGGATTAGTTGGGTTTGGAATATACCAGTCCTGGCTGGAAACGAATGGGGAATAATAAAACCCTAACCTTTGTGTATTCAAAATTTCATGATGATTGGTTCAGTAAATAGGGAACGCGCACAAACAATCTCACATAAGCATTTATAATAATAAGTTAGGATTAGGATTAGTTAGGATAGTTTGAATTAGTTGGGATTGGGATATACCCGTCCTGGCTGGAAACCTTACTGGAAACGAAAGGGGAATAATAACTTAATTAATAATTAATTTCAATGGCATCTTAATCACCACGTGTTCTAAATAAAATACTCTTTCTCCAGTTTCCTAATGGAAGCGTACTCCGCATCGCAACTGCTGGAACAGCTGAGTGCCACCGTCATCACCGCCGGACACCTCACCAACAAACAGAAATGCGTCATCAGTGAGAAGTTGGCGGTCTGCTCGCATCGGCTGCTAGACGGCGGAGCAGAGTTCATGCAACTCACCGATTTGGGTTGTACTATAATCATGGCCAACAATAACCCGTAATACTGCTATAGCAGTACGCCCTGTCCCTTCACCGCCGGGCACCTCACCAACAAGCAGAAATGCGTCATCAGTGAGAAGTTGGCGGTCTGCTCGCATCGGCTGCTAGACGGCGGAGCAGAGTTCATGCAACTCACCGATTTGGGTTGTACTATAATCATGGCCAACAATAACCCGTAATACTGCTATAGCAGTACGCCCTGTCCCTTCACCGCCGGGCACCTCACCAACAAGCAGAAATGCGTCATCAGTGAGAAGTTGGCGGTCTGCTCGCATCGGCTGCTAGACGGCGGAGCAGAGTTCATGCAACTCACCGATTTGGGTTGTACTATAATCATGGCCAACAATAACCCGTAATACTGCTATAGCAGTACGCCCTGCCCCTTCACCGCCGGGCACCTCACCAACAAGCAGAAATGCGTCATCAGTACGAAGTCGGCGGTCTGCTCTCACGGGCTGCTAGACGGCGGAGCAGAGTTCATGCAACTCACCGAATTGGGTTGTACTATCATCATGGCCAACAAATAACCTGATACTGATACTGATACCTTTAAAAGCTCACTCTCCTAAGAAGAATGGTGTCAGGCAGGCCGTGAAAACTCAAATAATACTATAGCACGAATGTTGTCATAAAAGTGGAATGTACTACTGCCGACGATGGAATCGGAAAAAACGCAAAGTTAATGATTGGGATGGGTGCATGACATCCCCGCCATTACCATCCATCCATCCACCGCTTTACCATCAAGCAGAATATGTCATCAGTGAAAAGCTAGCGGTCAGCTCGCGTCGGCTGTTAGATTGAGGACTATGCAGTTGACTGACTTGGGCTGTACTATCATCATGGCCAATAGTATTAACCCGTAATACTGCAGTAAAAACTGTCATCACCGCTGGGTATAGGTGTCACCAGTTAGTAAAAGTGTGTCATAACTGAAATGTTAGGGATGTGAGAGGCAGAGCTAATGCAGTTAGGCTGCATAATAACAACCTATAGAATATTCTTCAAACCTGCTCTGCTAGACCAGCTAATGGCGAGTGGCGACTGTTATAACCAGCATCTCACCAACGACGCGATGTGGTCAGTAAAAATACTTTTTATTGTTAAGTCTCTCTCTCTCTCATCTGAGCGTTGTCCCAGTTGCATCCTCAGCTGGGGTGCTTCGGAGCCCGGGGTCCGCTTTCCGGCTACTATATATATATACTTTTTATTGTTAAGTGTCTGATTTTATTATCTTGGAAAAGTTTTGTTGGACCCAATAATTCGGTAGTTGCCTAATGTTAAGATTATATAAAATTTATTTCTATTGAGACTCATTTCTATCTAAAAACACTATAAAGAACACTTTTAATTTGATATCGATTCGTTAAGTGATCTTAAAGCTTCTTTAAAGTTGGGTGAATAGGACCATTTTTTAAAGTATGAAAATCTTTAATTACAATTATACTGTATTTTAGTCGGCAAAATTTATAGCAACTTTTATTATGAAACCATTACCATAAACGAAATGTTTCGTATAGCTACCAAACAAAGTTCTCACGCCACCCATACAAAATACAAGCTTGTGACGTCACAAATATGTAGGCATTTCAGCTGCGCGTTTTCACGTCTAAAAATTTACGTCTAAAAACATGTGTCTTTAAAACTTTTATAACTAAAAGAGCTTTTTGTTTAGAAATGTATTTCTGTCACTATTGTGTTTGTTTTTGGCAGGTCTTTACATAGCAACATGAAAAAAAAATTAGTCAACATGCCCATTCTGTGATTGTTGTAAAAATGTTTGCGAAGCTTGTTGATAATAATTCAAGAAAATGTGTATGTGTGGCTATTGAATGAAATTTCTCTGTAATATATTTTTGTATCATGGGTGAAAGGACCATACTATTCTGTGCCTAATAAATTGTTGCTGTGTTGAACATAGACAAACTAAGATGATTTTGTTTGTTATTGCTTTTCCAATAATGTGATCAATGTTGCATTGTAATCTAAGATGCATGAGATATTTTCATGCAGTTTCTGATCATTAAATTTCATTATGTTGTAATCATTGTGTTTCAATTTACATTTGCACTTTGCATTGTTCCAGCAAGTAGGTATAGTAACTGACAAGTAGCAACGCCATGTCTGCAGTTTACGCGCGCGTTCATTTCACTTCCGCTGTCGGTTGAACGGACGGGCGAGTAGGAACGAAAGAAAATAACGTTCTTATAGAAAAGATAATATCTTGCGCGGAGCGTGAGCACGGCGCGCTCCCCCCCACGTCACGGTTTGCGCGCGCTGCGCTCCTATTGGCCGCGGCCCCACCGCCGCCCCCCGCGCCCCGCTGCCGCACGCGCAGCGTCTTTCCCTGATTTCAAATCTCGACCGTTTATTTCGTAGTGAGCGGGCAGAGCGCGCGCGTCGCCGTGCCGCGCGCCCGCATTCAGTCTGATTGTTTAAAAAACACGGCAACGTGTTCGTGAACGGTTCGGTGCTATGACGCGACATCGCGAACGATAAGTGCGTGCAGTGCTACGTGCGAAGCGGCGGCGCCGGAGCGAGAGGTCAATTTCTTTCGATGAGTGGAGGTTTAGTGCATGTTTTTCCACATCATGACTAGATCCACACTCATCCATGGAAGTTGCGTGGTTCGTCGGCAGCGTGGGACAGCGGCGGATGCGGGGCGCGGCGCAGCGGCCGGTGATTACTGCGGTGTCATTACGTGCGGTAATGATACGTTAGCGCAGGTACCAGCGCAGAGCGTCTACCTGCCGGGCCGCGGTGTCCAAAAAATGTCATTTAAATACACTTCGCGCCGGTTAACTATTGCTTATTCAGAGTGAGTTTTTGCCGACGTTTTCATCATTTCTGAAGGTAAAGAATGGACGTTTTTTTGGCTGACGAGTCACGGTTTCTTGAGTCACAAGAACGTTTTAGTCGTTAAGATTATCGACGCATTCCCAAATATTAAGTGCGGGGGGAGAGCGGGGCGAGGGGCAAGGAGTAGATAGCGGCGCAGGCGCATCTGCTCCTTCTGAGAAAGGCCATTGTGGCGGTCCCTAGTGGTCAGTGCGGTGACGTCACGGGCCGGGGCCGACAACCTTTCCCCCGGCTTTGCTCTGATGTACATCGTCAAGTTATGCTGATGTTTTTGCATCACTTTAATTATACTTTGTCGTTACCTAGCGTTCGCGAGCTGCAATGCAACACTTGCGTAATGCACTCTTTTGTTTTATCAAAACGGTCGCATGGCGTAATTTGCGATTATGTTTTCAGTTTTCTTCAGTACCTACATAACTATCAAAGTTTTTATAAAATACCAATATCAGTATCACAGAGGTAATATAAAAAAAATACTTACGTAGAGCATTTAATTTCTGTTGACTACTTTTGGATTTAAATGGAGCATAACTGAATATTTTTGCGACTTCTAAATCGCCAAATACCTAGCAATGAAGAAGAATAAACAAGGAAAATAATAAAGAACAGAAAATGCTCGTAATCGAATTTTAAAGAAATTTCTTAAATCCGTATGAAAAATTGCGACTGCCGATTTGATGAGGATCCGAAAAACATACGATGGTGATTCTTTTGTTATCTTAAAAAGAAACCTTATTAAGATCGTTAAAGCCTCTTGAGGGGTGGAAACAACCATAAATGTTCTAAACCAGTCAACTGATAATAACAAGTCCAATAACAAGTAAATCACTGAATAAAGATTTTTCTATTCTATTCTATTGTAAGTAACTCATCATTCCGGAATGACTTTTCAATCTGATGCCCCAAAATTTTGCTCGTATTTGCATCCTACGACTCGGATACTGTCTATCCGTAATGCATTAAGACGTAATACGTCATAACACATTATATATAAGTACAGGATAAACTACTAGCAGGTACAAAAAATCAGTTGTTTTCCTCTTCAAAAGCTGAATTATTTTCTGGTGCGGTTTACCGGCATGAATTAGCGACAATGGCCAGCCGTTCCATTGTTTGTGGCTGTGCACTGTGACTGCAGTTATATCATCAGTTCATCACATTTCAAGCGGCTAAAGACCGTGACTTGAAGCCGAGAGAACAAAAAACTACCAATACGTTAAATTCCGGAATGACTGAATTTTTCCATTATTTAATACGATTTAAAGAATGTACTTATTTGTAGATACGTCTAAACATAACATTATGATTATAAAAAAGTAAAACAAATAAGTTAAATTAATTATCAAAAGATCTCTTTGTCTGTTCAACTATGAGACTGCAAAACACTACCTATTGCACTATATAAGAAAAATATCACTTAATTATATGAGGAAGCTACACACTACACCAGATCTGTTCCAAGTCTTATTGTTGTGTTATTCTGGAAAACCGAATTATGCACCATATTCTGATCGACAAGTTTATGTCCTATATCGTCATAAAAATAACACATGCAAGAAGAATTCAAATGTGGATCAAATGGAACAGAACATCAGTGGTCATGCATAATCAATGCTTGCTTAAAAAAAAAGAAGAACAACCACGTTTCAAGTTTTAAATTCAAAGAAAGAGTAATTTATGCATATTCATTCCAAGAAGCCGTTACAAAAAGACCAGCAATATCAAGAATTTAAATGCTCCACTTGATAGTAAAATCATTTCGAAACAATCGCTAACCTTCAGGTAAGGGCCGCCCGGAGCAATTCGACAAAAGCATTTCGGAAATTACGCTCTGTCCATCAAGAGAGACAACGCTGTGTTATTTCTACACGTTTTTTATGCCTCGTGAATCTATTTAATAGTGTTCCGGGTAGTGAGTTTAGTGGGGCAGGTACCCAGGTAGAAAGAAAAGGTCTATACAAAAAAATAATTACGTAGGTTTGCCTTTGAGTCGTTCGAGCAACCCACCGATTCTCCGGAGCGGTATCGTAGAATCGTGTAGAATACATTTTTTCGTGAAAGCAAATGTTGGGATTTGATCTTGAAATACGGGTAGTCTTATTTGCTGATATTCGCATACTAGAGGTATTAGGTCGGGGAGAAAAACAAAAAAACGTTTAAAAGTCAACTTTGTGATAGAGTAACGGAAACTACAGTACTTATGTCCATGGACAACACTATTTCGCGGGCTAACTTGCATTTCCCGTTTTTTTTTTTAAATAAACCCTTCAAATTGTGCCGAATTTATTCGTTAAGCTGAAACATTTTAATAGTTGGTTTTTTATATCTATTTTGTCCTTGCTAATTGTATCAAATCAGTCAGATGCATAACAGCATAACGATTTTTGATTTTTATTACAATTTGATAGGCTCGCATAATATACAAAATAGGTACGAATAAACTTTTCCCTGACCTAATATTACGTATTGCGTCTTAAAAAACGGCTCGAATAAAAGATAAAGATTGGCAGAACGAAAAATCAGTCTAGCTATTAGGTCACATCCCGTGGAATCCTCGTTTTGCAGCAATAATCTGTTACCTTGAACATTTGATATCAGCGTTGGCCACCTACACACCCGAAAAACAACAATGTGTTGCCCATGGTCTGTTATTTTGCAGAGTTTACTGCGGTTATTATTTTCCTAGTGGCCTAGATAAGTGAACGGCAAGTACCTACCTATTCAAAAATAGTCGATTTATCATAATCATAACTAATGGTCATGATGAGGTAAAATATAAATTCAGTGTAGGAAAAAGACTTTAAAAACGTTTGAATTGCAAAATTGTCTTGCAATATTGCTGGTGCAAAGGTCAGTCCGTTTAGATTTATGCATTATTTTATTACTCTAAAAGCGTCTGCGTGTATGTACCTATGCCTCTTCTATATGTATTAAAGTAAGTAAGCAATGTGTTGCCATGAGTTAAAGATTATATGATGTTTGTTTTATGTTACCTATTGTTATAAATGCTACTTTGTAGACGACTACCCAAAAAAGTGTAAAAATATTTTCATGAGTTCAGGTATGTATGTATGCGGTATTATCTACCACCATAACTCCTAAATGACCTATTTTATTTGGATGTGTCGTTGTCATCCATACATCATCCCGAGTAACACTCAATACTTACTTTTTATTTCTGTTCAAAATAATCTCTATTTCTTCAGTGGTTTACCGCTTGCTCCTAAAATATTGTTACCTACATTGTCTACATTTTCTGGTGTCTGGTCTTATGCGTTTTTGTAGTTGAAACTAATTAGCGTTTAATTTTTAAAATTTATTGTGTAATAAAACGTCTTACGGCGTGATATAATCTACAGGCGTGAAGAACAGGCATTCCCGAGTATGTAATGTACAAATAGTAATGACTAGTTTTACTTTCGTTTCTACTTTAATATTTATTGTTTTATCTTTCATCAAGATATTTTTCCCTATTTATATTTATGATTTATTTAAAAGGCAACCAGCTAAATCTGCTCTCCTAATTTATTACATGTTTTTATATCTACGTTAAAAATGTTTGTAAAACAAAAAAAGGAAACACATTTAAATAAAATAACTTTTTATACGGTTTTGTTGCGTTTATTACAATATTTTTACACTTAACGTTTCGAACACTTTAAAGTGTCCATGTTCGCAAGTAGACTGCAACGCGATAATACCGTATTAAAAGTACTTACTTACCTAATTTTATTTTAATTAATTGTTATTTGACTTTATGCTACGAATAAGCTTTTTCCAGCGACTTCAACCGCGTGAGTTACGGTTTTATCACACAGTCTAACCGGGCCCCAGGGCTGATTCCCGGCCCCAGATCCCGGGTTCCGAGGGCACTCCAAGTGAGTACGTAACCGGTAACAAGCCGGTAACACGTTTAGATGATATACTTTATGTAATAACGAATAGGTATTATAGGTACCTTTTGTTGCACGTAATCATTTTAATATTGAGCTATATTGTGATTGTAACTAGGTATAACAGAATACATTTACGTATTTTGTGGTATAATGTATTTTTTTCCTCATATGGTGAGAACTTTGGACTTAAGTATTCTCAAACATGCATAGGTCATTCCGCCGCCCGTGTGGTTCCCGGCAGAGTAGAATAGGACCACTCCACGTCGTCCCGTGGGTGTCGTAAAAGACGAGGAAAAATAAGCTAAACAAAGGTTATAAACATCACAGACCTGTCCAACCCGTCTGGCCAGCGTGGAGAGTGTAGGCACTCTCCACGCTGGCACCACACGTTTTCCTTTCCTAACAAATCCTCTTGACTGCTCTGGCTAATATATGGCTCTGGTTGTACAGAGAGGGTCATACAAGAGAGGGGAAAAAAAACAGATTTGATGATGAAACATGTATATTATACAGAACAGGAAAATCGTCGAGCTTGACCCCATTTCGGTGATTTCTTAAAACACTACATCACTTCATAGTAAACACATCTGACCTCTGCATCAATTTTCAATCGCAAATTTTCCTCAAAAATATTTGCAAGTTCTCAATCTAGTCCGCGATTTACATGAATAAAGTTGCATTGTTATATAAAGTAGCTCGGCTGATACATGGCTCCGTCGGATGAATGTATGGTCTGTTCTGTCGCGGCCTGATGTTTCCAGATCACTATCAGTAAAATACTATCTGATGGAAAGTATTCGTGAAGCGAGCTCTTTGTAAAATATAATAAAGGTAACATATACTGCCATGATGTTTCTTTTGCGCTTATCTTGTAGGGTGTGCATTCTGTGCGACGATAAGGAATCTCTACTGTCTTTGTGCACAGATAATTTAAGTGCTAAATCGATGAATAACTGGCGTTGTCTTCCCATGGACGTAAGGTATTGTATACGCGTGCACATTCGACGCCATTTTTTCTCGTGTAAACTTCCGCGTTGGAGGGCGTGTGAACCGCGAGGGTCGACCAACCGACCTAACGTAAGTTTCCTTTGTTAGCAGTGTAAGGTAACGCGCTCGCTCATTTGCACCGGTAACCAAGGGGTTAAACGCTTGCCAGTTGCAGTTACTCGTTTTTTATGCTTAACTAGTATCCGTTTCATGTTCTTGACTGTTGCTAAGTAAGAATTGATATTTGATGTAGTAAGTTGAGTCTAAAAAACTGCAACCAATTACAACAAGGTCAGCGACTGGCGTCTAATTGACGATACGAGAATATATTTTATGAAAAAGATGACGTTGCCAATTCGAAGAATGCTAATTTTATGAAAATTTATAGGCATAGATATATTTCGACAACGTTGTGTAACAAAATATTCGTGATTCAGGAATTTTCAAGTGGAAATTGAATGTTAAAAACGTAATTCAAGCCTTAGAAGCACGAAGTTAATATATAAAAGGTCAGAAGTTTTTGGATACACATACACTTGTCAACTTATTGAAACTTAAACAAGTTCTTTTATGTGCTAAATATTTTTTATGTTAGGCTCTTGCTTGCCCCATTCATTTGTTTAGACTGCTTTACTTTGGTGCTTTGGCGACGAAATAGAACATTTTTTTAAGCGTTTTACTTTTCTAACTGGACATCATAACACACTGTCCATTTGGTGACTCGACACGGAACAAATGGAATCGAGAACATTCTGCCACAAAGCAGCGGCGGCTGATTGTCGCCAATTAGTTGTAATAACGGCCCTCTCGCCGGTAGGTACCTACCTACGTTGTAATTTGTTACCGAACACAGCTCACCGGCTCGAGATTTATGTGAGAAATGTCCGAGGTCGATGGCTTGCCGCTACTGGGCTTACCCAGGGTTGTCCTATATGACTTGATGAGATTTTGATTGATGTTTTTACCTGATATGAAACTGAAGAGATTTACTGTACATCATACCGTGGTAAAAGATAATTGGCTGTTCTTACTATTTGGGTATGTGATTTATACTTTATGTATTTTATTCTTAGTATTTTTGGTAATTTAAGTACCACGATCCTGATTGCAATGAAAATGCCTTACAAACCAGATAATTTATATTAAATTATTTTATGAATAATTTAAGCCGTATCCGGATTTTGATTACCTACCTATTTATTACGCTGTTTTTGTTAACAAACTGTTCAAGTATCAATATCTTTCCTTTCAGTCAAAATGTATTTTCCTTAATAAACTAATAATATTATATAACCAAGATGACCCAAGCGGTACTAAAGAAACCTCATTAGCGTGAGATAGAATGGATAGACATGACTCGCTCGAAATTCCAAACTACGAAATACTTTTCGAAGGAATACAAATACAACAACAAACTGTTATTTTCAACATAAGATCTTCACATAAAATCTGCAATTTAACACTTTTAATTAAAGACGTGAATTGCAGATTTGTGAATTACAATATGAAAGTACGCGTGTGGCAACCCTGGCAACAGGTTTTGTTTATGAAGTGATGGTAATTGGTAAGTTTGCAACAATGTGCATCGTATTGTACGTTGCCACACATTACAAGCAGATGTATTGCATTGCATCGTATAAACCGAGAATAAGCTGAACTTAATAAGCCAGTAAAATAGTTACACAATTTATATTTTCTGAGAAATGCTTTGAATGTACAGGTGTGTAAGCCTTACCTAGCTGCACCAGCTATTTAAGTAACTCATTGGGTACTTTTAAAAGTTTTAATTAGCTTGTTTGATCAAGTTTCAAAGCACAACCATTGAGGATGAGGGTCGCTCGTACCTGCTTACTTAGAATTTTTGTTGGAAAATATCAAGGATATCTATGGAGAGAGCTGGATTGATATTTGATAATGAACTTTTACTGCTACGGGACTTTTTTATGATATAGGACGACAAAGGCGCAAGCGAGTATCCTGAAGGTAAGTGATCACCGCTGCCAATGGACAACAGCAACACCAGATCGGTGACAAGAAGTTTATGGTGAGAAATAAATTAAGCCATTTTGGGTCACACACAGCTCAAAAATGATGAGGGTTTGTGATTTGCTCCTAATCATTCTTTACCTACTTTGAACGTACCTATTCCTGGTTGAAGTTCTTCGAGGACAGGTTATTTAGAGAAAAAACATGTGAATACCTACTATAAATAAATCCTTCCTTATAGATTATGACAAGGGTACTTTTGTGCTTGAAATGGGCTTACTTAGTAACCTATTCAACACCGAAAAATTTTCGGCATAAAATATACTAATCATGTTCCCCGTAAGTATTCGGTATTTTTCCATCTCAAATTGGTCGTCCTGTTGGTAATCATGAAATAGTACCTAAACGTTTTTGATTAAAACTGACGTGAGATATAGACATTATTAAAATACGTGTCCCCAATCAGTGCGGATTGGGACGACACACGTATTTTAATAATCGTGCACGCGTCTCGATTCACATTCGCCCTGAGGAAGACCTCCGTATGAGGTCATGTCAGCCAGTAGCTAACTATTTACGTGAGTAACCCGTTGCTACGTATTTTAATAAACCTTTATAAAAATAAAGTTTTGTCAAAAATACTTCCCCCGAGCATAAGGAATGGAACGTGTCTCTCTCGTCGGTGCAAAATGATTGCACTTAACAACAAGATTCGAAACTCTCGAGTACATTGTGGTTTACATGGCATTATGGAGACGTGAGGGCTCGGGAGGGCATATCGTATGATTGAGCTGGTAATCACCATTGATTGTTGTATATTGTCGTGCTTATTGGCTTTTCAGTAGGGTTGGCTAACGTCAATGATAAATCGTGACGGCCATGTTTGACGACCTCCGTGGCGCAGCGGTTAAAAAGCCAACAACATATATGTATCTATTGTAAAATAGTATCGTTGAGTTGTCAAAATCAAAAATCCATTGTAGTCGTGGAGATATATGTACTATACTCCCGTGATTGTAGTCTTTTTTTACGTCAAATCACATTTTAAAATATCTTCTTAAATAATATGTACGATTTTTGTTCAACGTTTGAAACGCCGAAAGAAACTCTTTTCAACAGTTTCGGTCGCCGATATAAGTTCACTACTTACTGTGGAGATAGCTCAATTTGTATGATATGTCCTTATATATTTATTTATTTATATTTGAGGTTTTTTACGGAATCGGGGCTGACTACACCTGTCTGGAGGTGCAGGGGTGCGTGGCATCCGGACGCCGGGAACAGCGAGGTGCAGGCAGTGAATTTATTTAGGTATACTTTGAAAGCTTATATAGCCTTCTATCTTTTATTTTATTACTTCATTCCTGTAATATCTTTAAATTTTTGCTTTTCTGCTCGAAAAGCAAAACTACCCCAAATTGTGTCAAATTTGGGAAAAAATGGGCATGGTTTGACAAGGTATGACTCAATAACTATAAGTCACAGAGAGTTCAAATTATACTCAAACGGTAGATAATTTAGTGTTTTTCATAAACGCATACCACAAAGATACTCGAAAAAGGCATCCTTAAGGTAAGTAGTTTTTTTCGTAAAAACTAAAAAAAGTCCCATACTTTCTGGCCCCCAGGAGTAGCACAGGGTTAAGAAAGTTGCAAACTTGGGTGTAGGCTATTCTTAGTGGTCACTACAACATATAAAAAAATCGCCGATACATGCGCGTTTGCAATGTTTGACACTTTTCGTGTCGATATTGACTGGCCTGCTAATAAGTGTGGAAAAATTTTAAGATGTTCCGAACTGAAAACGTACAATTCAAAAGCGGTCTATTATTAGTAATAATAATAAATAACCATATAAAATAATTAAAAGTGCGCAATCTAGGGATCGTGATTGAAATAAATCTTTGATAGTAATTTTGCCAAATGCTGAAATAGATTGTAAAATCTTCCACTACAAAAGTGGCGTGGCGATACTAAAACAAAGAGATTTTTCGTACATGAGTGAAGCACTAAATGAAAACTAAAATAATTTCGATGATATTAATTGAAAGTTGGTCGGCAACTTATGTAAATACGTGTCGGTAGACGACTCTTCCATGCTGGTTTGGGAGAAAAGAGAAAAACATAGAATATACCAATTGCTTTTCTTCACGCGCAGTCTGTAAAAGCCAGTCAAGGGATTGGGCGAAAATCAAAGGAATCACATTGATAGGCGATGCGGCTAGCTTTTGCTACTTAGCAACCCATCACTACTTTGATTCCGCTTTTCACATTTACGCCCATTACCATGCTAAACGTAGCCTGTAGGTTTTATGACCTTAGGCTCTGTCTACCCCGCAAGGGATAAAGACGTGATAGTATGTATGGTAGACGTATACCATATAGAATTTCATAGGTACCTATATTTTGTTGTGGTAACCCTGTTGCTCGATGCATCGCACGATGTGTGTAAAGTGCTTCATGTAAGTGAGTATGACCATGTTGACAGCATTATTATGTTGGAAATCATTGGATATACAACGAAAGTGTCTTTTGTAAGATTTTATGCTTATTTCCCGCTGGCATTTTCTATTATGCCTGTCTTTGCGTTAGTTGGATATCTTTCGGAAACGATTCCCATACAAAAGACTTCAACGACCGCTTTGCCTTATTTGATTTGACCGAAATTATTTTAACTAATCTAAATTTAAACCCAATGGGATATCCGAATTTGTACAATTTCCAATTCCTGTACACGGAAAAATTCAGTTGAATCTGAGCTTGGTTAGCAAAACCTATGCCTTTACGCAATCAAAACATGAATCATGTGTTACAACATACATAGGTACGTACAGTGTGTTTCCATGTAGGGTTACCAACCGTCCCGTACTTCACGGGACGTCTCGTTTATTCAACTTAAAGAATTTCCTACCGAAACAGGCTATGGCCATGTTCATGCTCGAGTTATTTTACGAATATCGATTCCTAAATTCTGGCCCACTTTTCATCATGTTATATTTTATCGTCGATTGCGTTAAGGTGAATAACTTCCTATTGCCTAAATAAACAAATAATAACAAAAACATTTTTGCGGCAAATAAAATTTATAGAAAATATACCCATTCCCTTTATTTGTCTTGGTTGGAAATGAGAAATCTCATAATTCTATCTAATCTAATGTACATGATTGTTCTTACGAGGCAGAGAAGGACGAAAAAGTTGGCAACCCTAGTCTCATGTAAAACTCTGATCCGACGCAGTATCATTATTCATAACAATGGCTACCCAGAACCTCGTTTCGATTTATCAGCATTCTTTTCAATGCATGTATTTCGTCACATATGTGTGTCCAAATAAATTATTTGTTTGCAAAAACGTGTTTTATTTGGTGTTTCATTTAGTGATAATTACCTCATCCCGCAGCTAGTCTCTTCTGAGCGATGTACTTAGTTGCATTTTCAGCTGTTATGCTTTTGATTCGGGGGTCAGCTTTTACGTCACAACGACGTGACGTAAAAGACGTGACGTATTTAACAAAATTTTCTACGGGTTGGGCTTAGCTTAGGCTTACAGTATCTCTACTCTTATTTCATACGAAGACAACAAAAATTATGTGGAGTAAGTATTAAGGAGAGGAACAGTTAATTAAAATTTTATACTGGAATTTAAGTAAAAATATCTATCTGTTAACCATACACGTTTCTCTCACTGAAGTGAACGAGACATCAATACCTACACCGAAATTCTGTCAGGATTATCTTACCTCTGTGACCGGAATATACCTAACTAATCTAAAATACTCTAAGGCAGCGTTTGCCAAAGTATGGGTACGAGCTAAATTATCAGTGGGCCCTGAGAAGACAATATTATGACCGATCGGGCTAACGGTAGGAGGACTCCTGACTGACAGGGGTGTGCGCGGTGGCTTCAGACATTTTGGAAATTCACGATATATGTAAATCGAGCGTTGATGAAGCAGCTTATGTTCTGAAAGTGAAGAAAATACGCAAAATACACTGCCCGAACAAATAAAACATCCCTAAATAGATTCGTAACAGGAAATCTGAGTATAACAATTCGGCTATGCCTCGTTTTAAGACGGCCATGAAGTGGATCCCGAATTTGTTAGGTACCCACTGTCAACTGTACTGTCAACTTTCTGACCCACTACTACCTATCTATATACCTATGGCGTTCATTTCCCATGATAATTAGGGACACTGGTTACAAAGGACTATAAATAAAGTAAAGTATGCCGTGTGGTTTCCGGCAGAGTAGAGTAGGACAACTCCATCCTCTCCCGTCGATCTTCTCCTTCTTCCCGTCGATGTTGTAGAAGGCGACTTAGGAAACACAAGCTACAAAAAAGCTTAAAAACATCATAGAGACATCTTCAACCAGTCTGGAAATTGTGGAGAGTTTAGGCTAAATCTTCGGACTGCTCAGGCTATAAATGGCTCTGGTAGCTAGAAAGGGTTGTGCTCTTACAGTGGAGTACACAGAGTGTGGACCTGACGATGATTTCAAAGGTAAGCATTGGTTGCAGGAAAATTCAACATCCTCCTTTATAAGCTCTAGCCAAACAACCTCCGCTCCTCATATGGGCGGATAGTCCTCATAACAAACGACTTTGTTTTATGACTCGAAAACAGGTAATATTCGTCGGCCCATACAGAGTCGTGAGGTCAGTTAACTTTGTATAGCAGGAATAGAACGTAATTGTTTTAAATATTTTTTGAACATTGAAACTAGTTTTGCACCAGTAAAAAAACCGATCGAACATCTTTAACTAGTATGTCAATAGCGTGGTGTAATAATATAGATTTAACCAAGTGTGAGATGGTGCACATCATATGTCCTTTTTTTCAAAATTTAGATCTATGCATTGATCTATATTTTGAGAAAAATTTTGAAGACGAGGGAAATGAGATTTCGAGATTTATATCGTCAAGGTATTAAAAATTTACCTGAGTAGGTATGCATAGTTAGAAAAAAAAACATAAGTTTTTTTTCTAATACACTCAGAGTGATTCAGACCAAGCGTTTGGATATTTCATAAAACCATAGACTACAAAAAAGAAATCGTCTGAATATTCAATCTAGGACCTAGATTGAATATTCAGATGATTTACTCGGTGTTGAACAAAATATACAAGTGACTATTATTATCACTACCGCACTTGTCGCGATTTCGACAACATTGCAGCTGCCATCTTGTGGTCATCATTGCAGGTCTGTGGCAGCTGCAATTTTGTCGAAATATCAGACAAATCTTAAAAATAATCGTGGTAAATTCCGTAGTAATAATTATAGTGAATGTGATCGAGAAAATTTCAAATCGCATGTATAATATCCAAGTGGCTTTTGTTACCTAAGACTTTTCCTGGCGGCCCTGGCGCAGTATATTTCTACCAAGCTAGGATATAGGACTCGCATCAACGTAATTGCTGGGAGATATGCGCGCGCAATTACTGGCGTAGGCGCATAGTTGTGACCTAAAAACTTCGATACTGACGCTGTAGGGATGGATGCAGTGCAATGGCATTTTCAATGATCACAAAATAATTATAGAAGCGATACTCCAATTGGCTTCACATACCTTCCTATTGTGCGGATTGTGCATGAACATGGTTTATTTGTGATATTGACTGTATTATTTTGACAACCATAGGCTTGTCAAAGTCTTGATTTTTATTCAATACTAGCTGTGCCCGCGACTTCGACCGCGTGGAAAATAGCCTGTGTTCTTTCTCAGGCTCTAGACTATCTGTGTACCAAATTCTTTTAAATTGGTTCACTCATTGGGACGCACTGCAAGAAAGATACGGGAAACATATTGACGCTCTTACTACTCCTGTTAGCTGTGTGCGATTTCTAGATGTGCTTTAGGTTTTCGTAAGAAGATACACATCTGTATGCATCATATTTGTGCGAAGGTGCATAGTTGTGACCTAAAAACACTTCAATACTGAAAGCTGTGAAGACGGATAGAGTGCAATGGCATTTTCAAGGGCAGAATCCTGTTTTCATTCGAATCCAATTTTCTTTGAAGGCGGTCTGCAATCTGCAATCATTATTTTTGCAAAGACAAATCCATTTCTGCCCGCGGTACGTGACTGGTGGGTAATGAGAGCTAATGGCGGCGGAGCCAGCGCTGTCATTACTGAGGGCCGCGTGCGCAGCGCCGACTCCGATACATCCACCTTGCAATCTGCTGGTCACGATTGCCAACAACTTGTCACAATGTTATTGTACTTTTTAATGTACTTTGTAAGTTTGTCGAAGTGTTTTGAAATCGCCATATGATTTGAAATACCGAATGCAATTTTGTGAAACCGCCTAATAAAAATGTTTTTGACGCCTGATTTTTATAAGTACTTACCTTATCTTCCGAGTACCTCCATGCTTAATGATTATGAATTGTCAATTAGTGGCATTTTTCGTTTCTGGTAAAGTCAGTATTTTTTGAATCGACTCCGATACCTTGCAATCTGTCGGTCACGATTGCCAACAACATGTCTCAATGTTATTGCACTTATTGATGTATCTAATACTTGCAACTTTGTCGAAGAGTTTTAAAATCGCCGAAAATGGGCTGTTATTCGGAATTTCAAATCAAATGAAGATTTGAAATTCCGAATGCATTTTTAAAACCGACTAATAAAAATTTTTTTGACGCAATCATTTTTCTGAGTACTTAGGTACCTTGTCTTCCAAGTGCCTTGTCAATAAGTGGCCTTTTTCATTTCAGGAATAGTATTTCTAGATTTGACTCCGATACATCAACCTAGCAATCTGCCGTTCACGATTGCTGACCACATATCTACAATGTTATTGCCATTTTAAAATGTACTTTGTAAGTTTATCGATGTGTTTTGAAATAGCTATAAATGGGCTGTCTGAACTGATTATAATTCTCTGTTCGGAATTTCTTCCGTATGCATTTTTGAAACAGACTAGTAAAAATGTTTTTGACACCTGATTTTTTTAAGTAACTACTTACCATGCCTTCCAAGTGCGTAATTAGATTATGAATTATGTTGTAAAAGACAAAATCTTCCAAAACGCTTCTACAACACTAGTGTGCAAGTCCCCTCTCAGTGTTTAACCTCACTGAGATTCGTGGCGAGCCAAACTGGAATACAAACTTAGAGGTTAGCTTTCTAAAGTAATCTTGGGGTGATATAAACCACCATCATTTACACCGTTTGACGGTAATTGCTTAACGGGGTTTGTTACATAACGTGACGAAGGAAATCCAAGAATTACATCACCCAGGTCTTCCGTCTGCAATATGCACACAATGTAATGGTATAGGCCACTGCGCTCCTTAATGACCCCTTTACAGTTCAGTTAGAAGTAATATGAATATGAATTCTGGTGAATTCTTGGTCAGGTATTAGATATCCGTAACTGACTGTTCGGTGGTTACAGATCATCATCACATCAGTATCAGACATCGGGTACGCGCACCCGGCATCCCCAGCTGCTACATTCTCATCCCCAATTCATCTGAGATAAGTAGCATCCCAAATACCTTTATCCCGTTCTCCCAGTCCAACAAACTTCTACCCTAACCTCGCTTAAAAAAACGGTTTTGATGGCAGCGTTGGCGACTTCTTGCGGCTGAGATAATGATGTATGAATTCGTTTTAAGGCAGCACAGTATAGGCAGAACTCTGACACCAGGGGCGCATGGTCGAATGACCGTGTCACCTACACGAAATGATGATGATGAAGGCAGCACAATTATTTAAAAAGATTAAATTAATATCCAAGTTACATTTCTGTGACTAACTTTTATAACAAGTAAATTCGAGTTGTAAAGAACCAAGCAATGATTCCAAGACCAAGCTCAAACACGATGGCTTTGTCTTCTTTCGTTCAGGACCTCCTTTGAGCACCTCCCGAATTTATCATCAAAACCAGTTTTATGCTATGGTTGAGAATGCATAAATATGGCATTTATGCATTCTCACGTCGTTTTGGCGGTAGAAGATACTACTAAGTTAATTAAACTTATCAATTAAAAATAAGGTACGTCAAAATGGAATGGAAAGAAGTGTAATGGGTTTTAAAAGAAGAGAAAATAAAAGACTACAACATATAAAAGAAAAATTTACTTTAAAAACATACATACCGTCTACAAACGTTTAAAATGGAGGTGGAACGGGCACATGCTAAGGGAAGAAAAAGAAAAGTGGATAAGACTAGTAACGGAGTGGTACCCGCGAGCCAGTAAAAGAAGGGAAAGGTAAACAACATAGACGATGGGAAGACCATATCAAAAAGATAGCTGGTCCAGACTGGACACACATAGCAAAAGATAGGACAAAATGGAAAGCTTTACAGGGGGCCTTTGACGGGACAAGCTGTTAAAGAAAAACTGGACCCGCCGTATCTACTGAACCGATCATCATGAAAATTTGCATACACATAGGTTAGGGTACTGAGAAGGATATAGACTATATATCACGCGGGCGAAGCCGCGGGTAACAGCTAGTTTATAATATTCGTATATAGATTAGTTAAATTAAAGAATGGATTCCGGTTTTAGTTTCAATAATAGTCAACAGATGCTTATCCAAATATTGTAGTTTACCCAAGTTACTTTTTTAAGAAGGAACCAATCCTCTTAACTTTTTATTTACATTACTGCGAAACAAAACATGAATATAAATTTAACGTTTTTAATTTTTATGAGTGTCTCATGAATAACGCGGTATGGTGTTAATGTCCGCTTCACGTTTTGAGTTTGAATGCAGTTTTATCGCCATATTAGTGTGGAACATTTAAATTAAATGCTTATTTGCAGATAATAATGTTTAGTCAGTTTCAAGAAATTAGCATATTTTTAATTATGTAACAGATTATATTCTTTTTGTTTTTGTACATTTCTTGTCTAAATTTAACGTTAGTACCTAGTACCCTTTTTTAGGAATATGTCGTAATTTTCAATTTTGGTTAGTTAAAGTGGTCTACTTTCTTTTTGATCGTCGACATGGTTCAGTACCAGATAAGGCAGTTTTCCACAATCTATGCAGATTAGGTAAAACGGTCATATGATTATCAACACTGGTTACAGTTTTTATTTTCTAAATAATTAGTGGTCCTTTGACATTTTGTTATCTATATCACATTTCGGAGACCCGAGACTGTCTCTATGAGTAAGTACAAATACACATTTTGTCTTTTAGTTTTCGATAGGAAAATTTTTATGAATGGTTAATCTCTGTTCTACGCCGAAAACCACACGGTACTTCATTAGGTAGCCAAGTATTAACGATACAACCAGTCGCTTACTGGTACCTATTTGATTAGTTATAACAAGATCCGTTTTATGAGGTCAAGCATAAATTAATATCTAGTACAATGCGATATAGATCTAAGGACACAAGGGTCGGACAGAGTCCATTCTCGTGAACGGACTCTGTCATGACGAATTGACGTTTAGGTACTAAGGATTATCTACCACAAATTGTTCTTGAGCAGCAAAACTTCGGCTTGTCCCTAAGATTCTGCATTTGATAAAGTGTAGGCTTTGTTTACAATATGCACATATCTAAAAAAAAACTAGGTATAAGTAGCTCTTATGAGCTATCATGAGTGAATACGCTCCCATAAAAGCAAACATTTTTTCCTTTTTCCTGTAAATTTGACACCAGTATTGGCCACTTAGGTACACTAGGTGGCTAATACTGGTGTCAATTTTCCAGGCTACGTGAAAGCATCCGGAATAGCTCAACGACTGCCATTAAACATGGCAGCCGGGACCTACGGATTAACGTGTCTTCCGAAGCACGGAGGAGATCGATATATTATGCCACTTGCAGTCTCATCCTAGCGGGGACTGCGCCCAAGGTTGCTTAACATGCGTAAGTTAAATGCCGATGTAGTAACTTCACCACGACGGATATGAGATAGAACATGTTTGTTGAATGCCAGGAAGGTGAGCAAGTCTGGTCACTTTCTAAGTATCGGATGGCTATCGTGGTATAGATAGACCAAGAAAGACGATTTGGCCTAATCAGTTTTGCATGCAGATGACTGAAATAGCACATAATATAGAGTCGAGAGGATGACCACGGAGAAGAAGCATTTTCTATATAATACGGGATGTGCTAATGTTTGTTTTTCGTGTGTGTAAGTGGTCAACACTGGTGTCAGATTTTTCAAGTTGCCTACAAATATATGACATAGCTTAGAGATGTGCTAATAGGCCGTATAGATAGGCCGTGGCCTAAGGGTGGTATATTATGAACACTCAAGATCTACCGTCAACGTCACGACAAAACAAACTATATGAATTTATCTCATTGGATCGATAGAGCTGCCGGTGTACTACAGGGTGGCGTTTTAACTCCTCTTCTTCTTTTATTTTATGTGGATCAGCAAACGATTACACTCATAAACTTATAACTAAATTTAACAACACATTTTTTAAATTTTAACACACGTACTCGTATTTACAACTTATATGACGACGGTCAACAAAAACCATGTTAAAACCTTATGTACACTATTTCCTATGCAACAGTATACAACCGGCACTGTCCCTCCTTGAACAGTCGAGTGAAACATTCGTGTTGTCGTCAATTGTGCAAGATAACTCGATAAGCCAAGGATCTGGCCGTGTTCGCTATAATTAATCTGCTCAATTGGGTATTTAGGGCAGCCGAGAACCTATCAGGCGACGAGGCGACTCCCACTCGCTAACCCGTTTCAATTGTATTCCACTTAACAATATTTTGTCTTTAGTCTTTTGTTTATATGACTATATACTTAGTTGATCAGACCACAAGCCTGCTCTTTTATTATATACTAGCAACGTCACCGGCGTCGTCGCTAGTCTATGGCATCCGTAGACAAAATGACTTTCTGTAAGTGAAGGAATTTTAAAATGTCCAGTCCTTTCGGAGCCTATTTAATGCAAAGAAAATAAACAATAAAATCTTTATAATATTAGTATAGATGAGCTGCCCGCCTCAGGTACTTGCAGGTTTGTATAATGTAATAAAACGAAATTCCTGAAGATACGCTGGAAACTATGGTGGAATTCACAAAAAACCCGTTGTCTAGCTTAAAACATTGTAAGTACATAAAGAAGGACAGACGGCGAGACACTTTACATGCAAAATAAAAAAATAAAACATATAATGTAACAGCTTCTACCTCGCGCAGATCGCAAAAGCTTATCCGGCTTATATATTTTGATTTTGTAGATGTTTGTACAATTTGTGAATGTGGATATTGTAAAAGTCAGTAAAAGGAAGGGGCAAATAACTCAGGAATTAATTTTTTAAGACAATTAAATAAATACTTATAAAATAAAACTTTCATCCTCTTTTTTTCTACCCTTAGGGTTCGATTTTTTCCAAAGTTATATGGGGCCAAGTTTGGGGCTTTTCTATTAATTTTTTTTATCAAAATCGGACAACTCAGTAAAAAGTCATGCGTGGTCAGACATAAAATATATACAGCGGATAACTTAACCCTCCACATACCCTTAAAGGGGTGACTGAGCCCGTCAATATGAATAACTTTTGCTTTAGAATTGATGGCGAGAATTAAAAAAAAAACAATATATATTTTCATATAAAAGTGTTCACCGCGCGGGCAGAATGTATAGGAATGGAAACAAAAATGGAAACTTTTCATCGTCGTTATTTCTTTAGCATAAAATAACATCGAAAGCATTTTGATAAATGCTTCGACTATATAATCTTAAGATAAATGTACTCTAGGTACATAGCGTATTCAATGAATAATTATGTATTGTTGCGTACATCGTGATTTTGATTTATAAAAATTTACAAACAATAAATACCGTAAAGCATCTTTTAACTTGTCAGGTTCTAGGAAGTTATTATAAAATTTATTTTACGTAATTGCAGTGATTCATCAAGTTATCATTATTAATATCATCATTATCATTTCAACCGCAAGATCTCCACTGCTGGACTTAAACCTCCCCCAAGGGTTTCCAATACGACCGGTTGGAAGCGGCCTGCATACAGCGCCTTCCTGCGACCTTTATCAGGTCGTCCGACTACCTGACCCCATTACTAACTGGGATGACAGGTGTCGATGCCTATAAATCTAGGATTTGCTGTTACAATGCGGTTTTTGTATTCCAAATTAAAAGTTAGAGCAAGCAAAACCCGCATTATAACAGTAAGTTCTAGATTGATAGGCATCGACACCTGTCATCCGAGTAAGTAAATAGGGGGGCTGGTCGGTAGGTGTTCAACGCTGCGCTGCCGATACATGTTCGCACTTCCTGAACCTTTCTGCCCCATCGGCTATCGGTTTTTCGCGCTATGTGCCTACCCACTGACTGCCAATTCAAAGTGCTAAGCCACTGAGCTATGGCGGTCACCTTCGTTCTTCTACGAATCTCCTCGTTTCTGATTCGATCTCACAGAGAAATACCGAGGTCAGCTAGCTTATTTATCAGGTTATCTATTTTATTAAATATTATTATTATAGCCTCATTTAATCCTTAATATATACAATAAGTAATGTTACATTTATATTATAAGTTCATTTACATAGTCTGTTATATTTCATTTGTCACATTAATCAAATTATTGGAATTGTATATTACTAATTATGACTGAATATAGATAATTGAAAGTTAAGAGATAGTAAATTATAAAATATACTAATTGTCATGCATTAAAATATTACAAATTATTTATTAGTATTAAGGACCTCGCAGCGAGTTAAGGCCTCCTCCATTTTTTTCCATATTTTTCTATTTTCAGCTTTATCCGTCCAGTTACTGCCAGCCATCTTTTTAATTTCATCTATCCATCGCTCCTTTGGTTTTCCTTTTCTTCGTTTACCCAGAGGTCCATTCCAATTTGTTACTATCTTCGACCATCTGTTATTGTTCATACGGGCTATACTTATGTCCGGCCCATCTCATCACATTTATTAAATATATAGGACGTCAAACGAGCAAGCGGATCACCTGATGGTAAGTGAACGCCGCTGCCCATGGACAACTGCAACACCAGGGGTGTGACAAGAGCGTTGCCGGCCTTTAGAGAGAACATAGACTCGTTTTATAATATTTTATATATTTATTTATTTTAACCTATACTAATATTATAAAGAGGAAATATTCGATTGCTTGTTTGCATTACATATGCTGCAAAACTACTAAATCAATTTTCAAAGTTCTTACACCTATTATCAGCGGGTGATATAGGCCATAATCGAAGTAACGGGAAAATTGCAAATCATTCATAAACTTAGTTTGTATTGTAAAGTAGCTCTTGATCGCGGCTTCAATCTCGTGAATGTACATCCCTCAGAAACAGTACCAGACAGACTGACCGACATACATACGGACCGAGTTAATTTTGCATATAATATTATAACGTGAAACTCATTATTATTATATGCAAAATTAACTCGGATTCTCTGAACGTGACGTTTTTCAAGGGCTCGTTGATGTCTTTTTATAGAATTAAGCGAATTTACAAAACACGTCTAGTAACGGTTTTTATATCATCATCATATACTTATTTAAGAACTTTGTTCTTGTCGGTGGAGTATTTTCCATACTCCTTTCTTAGATAAGCGTAGTGTGGTGGTTCCTCCATTTGCCTTCCACACCGTGGTATACCGGCCGAAGCCGATAATGTCCGGCAAAGACCCTTCCGGAATCATTCTCCTTGGGCTCTCTGCCAGTATTAGTACCGCCACTGCGCAGCACTAAGAGAAGACCTATTTAATGGCGGTCTTTAGTCGCCATGGCACAGCGCTGTCATCAGACTTTTGTTGGTACTTTTTAGGTAAGCCCAGCCCACCGAGCTTCCTACCAACGTTCTCTAACTAACGCTGCCGCTGTACGGTCGGCGACTGCTTATTCAATATATTCGCAGCTGGTATATATGGTGGGCCATATCTGGTGGCACGTTCACTATCCGCCACCTGTGACCCCGAGGGTAGCCTACAGCTCAGCGCCCACAGACCCCCAACTCAGTTTTAAGTAGATTGTATGATATTAGTAACACTAATATCATACAATCCACTTTGATTATTTAACAATCCATAATAGAACCATGTAAGTAGCCGAGTAAAGTATATATGACAATCACGATTTCTACCGCCAATTTCCCTCAAACCTTCGTTATGCTTTCTCGTCAATCGCATGAAATGTTATTCGCCCCCACTTTACGTAAGCGACAATTCCAGCGTTGCGTAACCAGTGACAATTTGCGGGGCACTGTGCGTGTCGCCTGTCCACGGTTCCATTGACTCCCCGGGCCCCACCAGGGTTAACACTAACCACCTGTTGTTGTCTGTATTTCGCGTGTGTAAGTGGCCAACACTGGTCTCAGATTTTATCAAGCTACCTAGAGAAATCTAATATAGTTTAACGACTGCCATCAATAATTACAGCTGGGACCGACGGCTTAATGGGCCTTCCGAAGCATGGTGGAAGACAAGATATTTTAATACCATTTGCATTTGCCACTGTCTAAATCAAAGAACAAAGTTAGTTCTTTGACTTTAGACTAGCACCTCAAGGTCTTGAGCTAAATCACCTCAGCACCTACCTTAAAAACGTGATACTAGTGTCGGCCGGACATACACACACATGCCAAGCTGCCACGTGGCCACTACAAGCTAACAAGTCAGATTCTTCTTCTTCTTTGCGTGTCCAGGCAAGTTAAATTTTAACGCTCCAGTAACGGGCCACTTTGGTAGCTCTATCATCGGCCACGATTAAGTCGTACTGATTGCAGATGTTTGTGTACTTGGGACAAATGAGTAAATACGCCGTATTTTGTGGGGAGAAAAACTGACAGACATTTTGCGATGCGTCAATTATTCCCCATCATCAAGTCAGCTGGGATTCGTGTAAGTATCTAAAGACTTCCATGTACAAAATCAGCTTCATTGTTTGGGGCTGTATTCGTGTCGCATTTCCATGTTACCATCAGCTTCTGTTGGACCCCACTTATCACTTGTCGTTCTGAAAAATTTGCAAATACTGTTGGATACTTACACACAAATAGCAAGTAAATCCTTTAAATAAATAAATAAATATATACGGACAAATCACACAGATTGAGCTAGCCCCAAAGTAAGTTCTAATGAAAGACTTGTGTTATGGGATACTAACTCAACGATACTACATTTTATAACAAATACATATATAGATAAACATCCAAGACCCAGGTCAATCTGAAAAAGATAGTCTTCCATCTTGACATGACCGGGGATCGAACCCGGGACCATCCGTGTCGCAGGCAGGAGTGATGACCGCTGCGCCACGGAGCTCGCCTTTGATTGGTATAATTCTTTGCAGTGGTGAAAATGATGACGATGTTCGGTGAAATTTGCGTACATGTCACCTGTCTATAGTTTTATTGAATTTTACTTAGTTAATCTACTGATCTCTGAAGGATTTGTGGTAAGTGGACAAGAAAAAAAGGTTTAGGTCGAAATGCAGATTCAGATCCAAATTTTTTTACACCTTATTCATCTAAACCAGACCCTTCCATTCATCTGTAAAATTAAAATTTATTATCACTAAGTACGTATAAAACAAAGTCGCTTCCCTCTGTCTGTCCCTATGTATGCTTAGATCTTTAAAACTACCCAATGGATTTTGATGCGTTTTTTTAAATAGATAGTTTGATTTATGAGGAAGATTATTACATGTCTCGGGTACAGCTGGGGAGGGCTGCTAGTCTTTTTATATTTAAGCTGAATTTTCAATGATAACCCTAGCGGAGTTGTACGAGCGGCGTTGTCGTAGTCGACGGTGACGCAGCGTCACGCGGGGTGCTCACTGCAAGACACGACAAATTTAAAAATACCATCAATTCAAGCCTAAATTTATGCTAATAAGATTGAATATTGCGCAGAAATTCATGCTGAGCTATTACTGTCATGTCACGCTTGTGCTAATGATGGTGTAAGTAGTCCGAAAGCGCAAGCAAGTTGCTGCAATGGTATTCGATGTGATTTATGTGTATAAGTGTTTGTATCGTTGGATTTCGAAATCATGGGCTCAGAAGTTCTGACAAAAAAGGTTTAATGAATTCGTTTGATTCTTTTACCAACCTGAAAAGTGATGAAAATATTTACAGAAATTTGCAAATTTCGAAATTGCGTAAAAATTCGAAATATAAAATCTTACTTCATAAAAAAATTATAGCAAACTTCTAAAAATTTGACTAGCTAGAGCATTGATCAGTGCTAGCTTTCGCGTTCTAGAGGTTCGTTCACCTTTGCCGTTAAACACCTTGTTGATGGTAACTTACTTTTACTCAAATAAAGCTAGGTAAAGATATTTAGCTAGGTACTTATGTTAAATACAACAGATTTTTCAAGAACCCTTTTATGTTTAAATACAAATCTTACATAGAATATAATGTAGTTTACAAAAACTGCTTTTGTCTCATAGAAAATTTAGTTATTGCACTCCAAATAAAATTCTAGATTTTAATTTAGTATGCCAGTAAACGACTTCGAGATCTGGGCGTCCGTCAAAATAATGAGGCGGTCGGACGTTTCTGAGAACTGCAGAGCTGACTCCTACCACTTTAGCAAGCGGACTTTGTATCCAATGAATTGGAGTACTGAAGCAAGATTTTAAATTTTACGCGTTGCAATAAGTCATTGAATATAACCCTAGCTAGGAAAATAAAATTTATTAATTTTAAATAGTAGTGAAAAATCTGTTTTTCAGTATTTAAAATTACTTAATAATTCTTGAAAGATGAGTGTAAATTTAAATATTTCCAATATTATTACATATTACGAACATTCTCTTACAATGACATACAAAATGTAATTTTTCACAATATATTTCTAGTTTAAAATTATCATGATCCTTCGATTGCTCTGGCTAATGAATGGCTCTGGTAATAGGTACAACTCAGGGTCGTGCATGATCCTGCAGTGAAGAGAAGACTGAAAGGGACGATGATAATAATGATATTTCATATTATGAAATTCCTAGTTAAATTTAAGTAACCACATACTATTTCAAATTACCAATTCGTCTTGCTTTGATGTAAGTAGATAGACATTTACAAAGATTTACTCTAATGGTAACCCATTGTAATTGTAAAGTGCGATTCTACATCGAAATGGCCTATTCGCATTCGTTATTATTCGATTACGATTCCTCCAAAGTATAATAGCTTAGCAGATCGGTGGTCACGAAGACAGAACGAGTTATCAGTTTGACTCGGAGGCTAGTATTCGGCATCTATACGCGGCCACGGCCAAGGGCACTCCGCAAAAAATACACGAAGTATAACTTGCAAATTGTTACCATGCTACGCGGTACGTGAATACGGATGCTTTTTTGTATTTGTTGTAAACTTGTAACCAGAGCTCCGTTTTCGTCATTGATTTAGCAGTTCAACTGTCCAATTAAGCGTGCTATTTAAAGCTCTAGGGTATGCAAAGTAGCGCCACTTAGCAGTTAATTAGTTTACTCATAAATCAGAAAACCTTTTATAAATGTAATTCCACTCTTCTGACGCGGCAAGATGACAAAAATTTGCATTATAAAAGTAAAAAAAATGAAAATATTATAAAATCGCCCGCCTGGATCAGGTGATTTCATAGATCAGTGCTTACGCAAAAACAGTGGTGAATGCACTAGTAAATTACTTGTAGTTTTTTGGTATTACTTTTCAGTAATGTTTGTTCGATAGTTTAAGAGAAAAAGCGCCTACAGCGAAAATTGCCTAATTCTGAATTACAAGTGAAACAATAAACTGCTAGGTGTCTCTAGTTTCGAATATTCTAGCGCGTTGAAACGCGAATATAAGTAGATAAGAGTCGCCTGGACGCGCATGTCTCCATACAAACGGAAAAAGGGAACTGTGGCAATATTTGATAATTTTGGAGTAAAATTAAGCATTTAATCAATTAATCTCATTATAATCTACGTACGTTCCTATACAGCTTGGTTAAAATACCAATGGTTTTAGAAATTACAAGCCTTTTCAAATTTGTATGGAAATCTTGAGAGGCGCATAATTCTCAAACATTTGATAATTTAACCTAGATTATAATGAGATTAATTGATTGGATGCTTAATTTTGCCCTAAAATTATCAAATATTGCCACTATTCCCTTTTTCCGTTTGTATGGAGACATGCGCGTCCAGACGACTCATAAGATGGTTTAATATTTATACTTCCTCACAACTTGGTTTTGACTGCAACTTATTTTTATCTTAATAATCCGATATTAATAAGCTTATTAGTGACAGACCTTCTACCTCACTTATGCTCACGAGAATCACTCACAAACTTATGAAGAGATGTGAAAATCTTCAGCATAGATGTCATAATTCTACAGGAATAAATGTATTATCCGGAGGAACGTGCTCTGACAAGCGCTCTAGCTAAGTTTCAAAAGTTACCGTTAGATGGTGGACCCAGCATGCACTAAACCGCAATTTGTGGCGATCTATGGGAGGCCTATGTCCAGCAGTGGACGTCTCTGGCTGAGCTATCTATCAGTCATCTATCTATATAGATAGATGGCTGAAGGCCGAAGGAAGCTAGTCGACTAATCCAAAGACAATATAATACTAACGTAACTAATCAGAATGTGTTTAAACGTAAAAAGGATAGAACGAAATTACCTTAAAAGATAAAAATTTAATGTGAACAAATTCAATAATCAAAAATGCTTACTATAGTCAAGTCGAAAAATGAATATCTATTAAAAATAAGCCATCTATGTACAGTTGGAGCGCAACTCTAGTTTGTATGAAACTTCTGGGACACGCCATTATGATACCACCATGTCTTAGAGGCCACAGAGACATTCCTGTGACTTCTAATGTCTTTAACCCAGCAGGACATTAAGCAAAGCAATTAAAGAGGCGTGTGAACCCATCAGTCACATTCGTGGGACAGATCTCTTTCCTCGGAACATGGCTGCGTGACGGTAATTATACAACTCTCGAACTAGCTAATAAAAGGCTTCCTGTGTCGCTTCTGTTTAAAACATTGTACAAGTAGAATGAAAGTGCGACGAGAGACTTCGATTTGCATATTAACCAGTTTTTCAATATACGAGGCAATAACATTGGGCATGTCCTTTTCTATTATCAACAACTTAAATTTTTGATTCTGTTTTACCTAAAAGCCCACGAACATGATAAACGTGGCCTTAAGATTTTACAAACATGGGCTCTGTCTACCCCACAAGCGCAAAAGACGTTATAGTCTGTATGTATGTACCTATGTAACTTTAATTTCCCTGAGATAATGATTAGAGCAATTTTTCTTGACAACTGATTGTGCCTCAAATAAGGTTTGTGCAAATCTGAAGAAACTACAACATAAATTACGAATATTAGTATTTTTCTAGTGTCCCGTAAACAAGTTTAGTTGGTATCTTTGCTTAAAAAATAATGTGGGTTTATGCTATTTAGGAATTCATTAAATACAATTCAGTAAGACAGGTATATAGGTAATAGACTAACATAGACACAAAACAATAACATCCAAAATAGTATAATTAATAACATTCAGCATGTGCAACGTTAACAAAAGGAAGAACTCAAATAAAAAAAAATAACTTTATTAAATTCTTACATACATCCATCCATCCATCCATCCATCAGGTCTTTTTTAGTCTCCACTGCAGGAGCACGACCCTCTCTATACTACCACAGCAAAATATTAGCCATAGTAGTCAGAGGATTTGGCCTACACTCTCCACGCTGGCCAGACGGGTTGGAGAGGTTACATACACTTACATACATACATATTTAAGTTTAATTACCCTGTATAATTCAACAAGAAAGCAAGACCAAAGAATCGAAAACCCGACAAAACCGTCACCAGGGTAACTTAGAAGGAAATCTTATCTTCGATTTCAATCTATAAATATTAGGTCCTTGTCTATGAAATTTGCGTTTTCTATTGAGAATTTCGAGCAACGTGAATTTTTCATACTAACGTTTTTATTATTATTTCGGGTTTGGTAAATTCAACAAAAAGAAATTTTGCATGTAGTTACGGACAACATTAAGCCTAATTTAGACATCCTAAATTTTACAAAAAGTTGGAAAAATAATAGAAATATCGCTACATTTTTGATTAAAACCTGAAACGAGTTCTTTTCATGAGCATTTTCCAATAATTTAATATACAAAAACAAAAATATTAATGCATGCAGAATGTTGATAATATAGGCTACATTCAAGTTTTATTTAAAAAAATATTTATCTGAAAATTATTGTCATTAGGAACAAAAAGGCAAGCGGAAAAAAACGCCAATGTCATACGTAAGGACCCAATACCTATATTACAAACTTATGTTATGCTGATTATGCTAAAGACTTGCTAAAGAGTGCGAACCAAAATCGAACAGGAAATGAATAGAGGAAGTGCGTTTGGGAAAACCCGACAAACGGGTAAGTATCTTAGTTACATCATCATCACCATGCTCTTCGATACCGACATTTTCCTTTGACTGAGTACTTATTTCTTCTTGCTGTCTCAAACAGTACGGTGGGTGACTTATGTTAGGATTATATAAAACTTATTTCAAATGTTACTAATTACTATCTAAAAACACTATTAAGAACATTTTCAATTTTAAAGATGCTCACACACAGAGATGTGCCGTCACAAATATGTGGGCATTTCAGCAGTGCGTTTTCACGTCTAAAAATTTAAGTCTAAGAGTTTTTTTTTGTTTAGAAACGTATTTTGTCGCTATTGTGTTCATTTTTGGGAGGTCTTTACAGCATCACGAAATTTTTTTAGTTTACATGCTCCTTGTTATTAAGGTGATCAATACCTTTATTCTAAGCATAGAAGTAGGTGATTTTTAGGGTTCCGTACAAAAGTTGAAAAAACGGAACCCTCATAGGATCACTCGGGCGTCTGTCTGCCCGTCCGTCCGTCTGTCACAGCCGATTTTCTCCGAATCTACTGAACCAAATTAGATGAAATTTGGTAAGATAGTGTAATCCTATGACCCAAACACGGATGTGCAAAGAAAATAAAGATTTTTTTAAAAAAGGGTCATTTTGAGGGGCCCAATTACAAAATTTTAAAAGAAAGTTTTGCAAACCTTACTGTGTCATATATCAAATGAAAGGGCTCATTATGAGGATCTCAAAAATATTTTTTTTTGTTCGGGTAAAATCAATACTTTTGATTTTATTCACGAAAGAAGGCAAAAATTGACCAGCCCCCCCCCCCCCCCCCTGATCTCCGAAACTACTGGGCCGAAAATTTTGAAAAAATTACAAAATATAGTTCATTCCTTGAAGATTACAGGAAAAATAATAAGAATTCTATCACTTGAAAATTAAGTGGTAAACTCACAATAATAAGTTCATCTAGGGAAATAGTTCACTAAAACACCACTAGATGGCGCTAGTCAATTGAATAAAACATTTTTTGCACATTGTGTGTGTGTTCACGAAGCATATTGTACGGAACCCTCGTTGCGCGAGTTTGACTCACACTTGGCCGGTTTTTTTTTTGTCTATGATTCTGTATTGTAATAGAACATAAGAGTATTGAGGATCGTTTTAGAATCAAATCCGGGCCCCTCCCTCAGGTGGCAGAAATCGGTTTTTGCCACTCACGCTTCAGATATTGTTGCCATGTCCGATTGGATTTAAATCGGGTTTTTTAAAGTTTTATTTATCGAAACATTTAGCGTCCGGATCAAGTGTAAATCGGCTCGCGTCTCCAGACCTCTGAAAATTGGACCATGCCGTTCAAATCGGAATACCTGGCAACTTAAGGTAAACAGTAGAATCTGACTAATGAGGTAAAAATATTATGTAGGATAGTTAGGATTTGTTTCGATTGTCTTGATTTGTTGAAGCTAAAAATATCGAATGACGACATATCAAAGTAAGCAATAATACTTACATTTTACGTTTTAATTACGAAGCCATCGCAACATTATAAAGCCGTATCCACATTCCCAGTGTAAATACAGGAAAGCAACCGGAGTCGAGGCAGCGAGTGGTAAACACCAGTTGTGGTTAGAAGGAATGTGCGCCGGCGGGCGGCGGCCGGCGCCGGCACTGCTCCACACACCAATGAAGGTGCAGAAGAATCAATCGTATCACTTGAAATCATATTAATAATAATAATAATCAAATAAATTGTATTCTAATGTCAAAAAACAAATTACAAAAAAACATTAACTTTAAACTCTAACTACTGAAAGGATGTCAATTCAAATCATTCCAGTGAAGGTGTAGAAGAATCAATTGTATCATTTTGAATTCATAATAACATCTTGACGCTAAAAAGCTCACGTTTTGGCATTTCTAAACAAATAACACTTGACTGTACATCATTCATCATTTCAGCCGCATGAAGTCCACCGCTGGACACAGGCCTCTCCCAAGGATTTCCAATATGACCGGTTGGAAGCGGCTTGCATCCAGCACCTTCCTGCGACCGGCGAGGTCGTCCGACCACCTGGTCAGTGGGTGTCCAACGCTGCACTTGCCTGTATGTGGTCGCCATTCAAGAACCTTTCTGCCCCATCGGCCATCGGTTCTTCGCGCTATGTGCCTCGCACACTGCCACTTTAAAGAGCTAATCCGCTGGGCTATGTCGGTGACCTTCGTTCTTCTACGGATCTCCTCGTTTCTGATTCGATCTCGCAGAGAAACACCGATCGGACCCATCCTTTACACCTTAATAAAAAAGAACTATAAAAAATACAATTATTAACTTTGACTACTGGAAAAAACAACAAACAACTGCAAGGATGTCATTTCAAATTATTTCAATGAAGGTGCAGGAGAATCAATCGTATAATATTATACCAAAATAAAAATATCTACAACTAAACAAACCAAAAATACAACCATTAACTTGCAACCTTAACTACAGAAAGAATCATTTCAAATATTATTTACTTCTCATATCTAACTGTCAATGAAACATTTATCAAGCTTTATGTAATCAAGGCACTTGCACTCGCATGTACGTTGCTCATTTAGTTCTTCAGGTGTCACTTCTGTACCCTCGTAATTACCGACTGCACCCTCTCAAGTCTCATTTCACGCTTCTTGGAAGGGAATTTTCAATCATTTCTCCAGCGAGCGAACTGTCATTGCCGGTAATATCTAGAAAACATTACGCCCGCAATCTCGCGACAAGAAGTCGGCAGGACCAGTCGCGTGGGTTCCATTGCTGTTTTCAATCATAATTCTATATCCCACTTATTGATGGATGGAACTGTAGAATTAGAAATTGTATACCTATTTGCATGTATTAATGGAAGAATTGTGAATATTAAGGATATACAATATTGAGGCTCATAAATGAAAGGATGAACGCCGACATGTAACAAGAGGCATACAGACCTCCATATTAATCCAATCACCGTTTTACCCCTAATATAGACTACTTGTCTGAAATTTATATTTATTTTATTTATTCATTTTATTTCAGTTTTAGTTTTAATGTCTTTTATGATATCCACATTGGTGTTCATCAACATTGTTAATCGAAACTATAAAGCATCTATACGTAAATATCGGCTGCCTCTTTGTACGACTTAGCTGCTTATGTGGTGGTTTCGTGGACAGACAGGTCAGACAGAACGGTTTCATATAGGTACAGATTAGGTGTGTACATACATTAATCTATACCTACCACTTTAGGGGCCTGTAGAAGGTATTACAGTAAGTATAGATTCGTCAAACGAATTTCACACTCCTTAAACTAGTTTTAAACGATGTTGATTTCATAGTAGCGTTGTAGGCATTAATGCAATTTTCATTAGGACCCTTATTTTTTGCTAATATATTATAGCATATGTTAATCGCTGATAATGTATTTAGTGGTTTAGGGTTTTTAATGGTAAAATATTTTTCTACATAAACAAACCTTTTTCTAGTTTAGATATCTAGATAGACTACCTGTGGTCTAGACAAAAAGCTTACACAAAAATCGAACTCGATTTCAAATAGTTTTATAGGTATATGTCTGCCGGATCTGTAAATAGTTATTTATTATATAATTGCCCGTACAATAGCGATTAAACAAATTTTACTATCTACATACGTTTCTCTGATCGCTAATGTAAAGTAAGTGAAAAAAAAAGAATATTTCGCTGATCACAGTGTAAATTCTGGGGAAATCCAAGTCACTATTTATGACAAAACCTTCGCTTCGCTTTATTAAAATACAACCCAAAAACTGGGTGCACCCTTATTTCTTTTAGTGATGCTCACGTACCTCATAAAATTGAGAGTGCAACGTCCAAAATTCTATTCTTGGAACAAAAGAAGATACGGATTGGTAGATAGAGTTCGCAGGACGAGGCACGAACCACTAAAGTAAGATCAGATTTAAATGAAAGGTACGTGTGTATTTCGAGGTAATAATATAAATAAGTAAATATTATATATTTAGAGAAGGAGGCTTGTTTAAATCCTCGTATATTCCACCGATGTAGTGTAATCTTATTAAATTTTTGGTCGACTTCATTGCGTTAAAATAGTCGTAAGATTATTTATCAATAATAATGGTTGCGGACAGCTTGTGATGAACTGTCGGTAATTAACGACACCACGGACCCGAGTACTCCAGAGTCAGTCAGAGCCTTCGCCCCGATGTGACTTCATCGGTCAAGGGAACCCAAAAGGTGTTGCAGTACTCTCGGCTTTGGCTTGTAAATTCGCAATTTATTTCATAATTTAGCATTATGGGAATCTTTGGGCCAGGCCGGAACGATGTGTGGTGGTCTTTTAGATTAAGAATTTTGATGAAGCATGTTGCGGATACATTTCTGTGACTTTTAGGCATTAAAAAAAAGAATCAGAGTAATTATTTTGCGTCAAATCTTGATATCTTGCGTACTTTGCATGGTCTAATTCCAGTTGCCATTATTTATTTCGGTACATTTCGTTGTATACCTATAATATCATGATAAACAAACTACATACCAATGCTCTGGTAAAACCGAAAAGCTATTTCTCCATACTAAAAATTCCCCTCACAGTTGCGGCTAACACAAAGTAAATAATACAGAGAATAGAAATTTACATATTTACATTTAAATTTAACAGTACAGCATAGATAAACGTAATGTGGGGTACACATGTAACGCTCGCTCCGCTGGCTTCATACATTAAACATAGATGTTATGGGAATTTGAATTTATTCTCCATCAAGTTCGGATTTGATGCACAATAATTATTTAGTCATTAGGCTATATCTTGATATTCAAATGGTAGAGAGGTAAGTATTTTACAGGTGGTAAAGCAAAGTCAACGCCCGTGCAAATGAGTATGCAAAGGTAAAATTCAGGATGTCGTAAATTGTACTGATTTTTTATGTCATATTTTATACTAATTACTTGAAAACACGATTCATCTCCTGTTCATATTGAAGAATTTCATATTAATCAGAAATGTTGAGTTACAGCTTAACTTTTTCAGAATGACATTGTCCCAACTTTGAAAGTGACATTGTTTTCTTTAGAAATATAAAGTGAAGAACCTCGGAATAATATGTGTTAAGAACTATTAGATTTTTTAAACTGTCAAAAAAGTAAAATTTTGAAATGAATAATTTTTATAGATGTAAATACTTACCAAATCGGAATATTTTAACACTTTCCGGGACAATCCCGCCTGTAGTCGTATATTTTTATTTCTATTGTGTCTACTTCAGTGTCTGTATAAATGATTCAAGTAAATTCGTAAGTGTCTATTTATATTTACTGTGGTGACCTATGTCCACTTATTTATTTAATGGCTGTGCCTCAAAATTTCCCCCGTCTGTGTGAATGAAGCCTTACGCACGGCCGTCATACTAAATATTATGTAGCGACTCATCTGTCCGCGCATGAGGAATGACTTGATTCCGCGCGGCCGTGAAGGGCAAGGCCACGCGGCCGTCGACCGCTTTGGGAGATCGGCCTGCGCTTGCGCAGCTAATGACGAGAGGACAGAAGGAGAACTCGTGTAAGTTATAAGCTAGATTCTGCACGGCCGTGAAGGGCTAGGCCACGCGACCGTCGACCGCTTTCGGAGATCGGCCTGCGCTCGCGCAGCAAGTAACGACAGAAGATTAGAATTCCAACACTCAAGTCTTCCCGTGGTTGTCGTATAAGGTGACTTAGGAAACACAGGCTAAACAAAGCTTAAAAAATCAAAGAGACCTGACCAACAAGTCTGGCCAGCGTAGAGAGTGTAGGCAAAATCCTCTGACTGCTCTGTATGGCTCTGCTGTACATGGCTCTGGTAGTACAGAGAGGGTCGTGCTCCTGCAATGAAGAGTAAAAACGACCTATTGATGATTATGAGAAGGACAACTTTTGTAAGTTCTAAATTAGATTTCGAGAGGCTGTCGATGGTAAAACCAGACGGCCCTCGACCACTTTGGAAGATTGGCCCGTGAATCACGCAACGAAGTAACAGAAGAACAGTTCATAGAAGAATCGTACTACTAGTCAATACTTTAATTTCGCGCAGTAAGGGTTTGGCCATATGGCCTGCGCAAGCACACATCAAACAACGAAGGAATATAAAACGAAAGTACAAAATTTGTAAATACTTGGCTTGCTTTGGGTTTATTATTCATTTGAGATAAGCAAGCGAATAGAAGGTTTATTTCTGTATTTACTTACTTACTCAATTTTTACATAAGCTATACTTCTGGTGTATCCCTGTTTTGGACCTGTTTGTACCGTGCCGAACCTGGATACCGATGGTCATTGTTGTTCACTACTCTACTACTTGATGGGACTGTTTTGAGATTCATATTATTGGTGAGATTTATTTATTGAGAAATAAGTGTGCCGGGTGGGAGTAGTTTTGGGAAACCTGTTAGAATAGTCGTAGTGGCCGCGAAAAAATGTACTCAATAAGTAGAATTATTTAAAAAAAATACCTGACTACTTTTTTGACAGTTTACGTCCTCCATAAATATATTGAATTTTGGTGACGTGGCACTCCTGGGAAGAATACGAATCTAATGACACCTCACACTTCAAAATCGGTCAAGCCGTTTAGGCTAGATGAGGCAATAAGGGAACAGATATACATAATACATTAAACTCCTTCTGGGTAGGTTAGTCGGGTAAAAAAGTTACCCTGTAATATTACAGCGCCTCGAAATATTTTCTTTTTTACATTAAATTGAGTAAATCTATAGTTACCTATAAATAATAAATAAATATATACGGACAAATCACACAGATTGAGCTAGCCCCAAAGTAAGTTCGAGACTTGTGTTATGGCATACTATCTCAAAACGATACTATATTCTAAATAGATACTTATATAGATAAACATCCAAGACCCAGGTCAATCTGAAAAAGATCATTTTCCATCTTGACCTGACCGGGGATCGAACCCGGGACCATCCGTGTCGCAGGCAGGCGTGTTGACCGCTGCGCCACGGAGCTCGTCTATTCCCATATATTTCAAATGCGAAAGCAACTCTCTTTCTTGTCTGTCCATCACTGAATTACACTCTAACCATTAAGATATAGAGAACAAGTGCTTTTCTTGCCTGATAAGAATACTGGAAGGCCAATTTTAGAATACGTATCGCTCAAAAACTATGATTTTTAGGGTTCCGTAGTAAACAAGGAACCCTTATAGTTTCGCCATGTCTGTCTGTCTGTCCGTCCGCGGTTTTACGCAGAGACTATAAGTACTAGAAAGCTGTAATTTGGTATGGGTATGTATATTAATCATGGCAAAAAAGTGGTAGAATAAAACCTTGAAAAAAATTTTTTTTTAGGGTAGCTCCCATGCAAGTAAAGAGGGAGTAATTTTTTTTTCTCTATTTACCTATTGTGTGGGGTATCGTTAAATAGGTCTTTCAAAAATATTGTGAGGTTGAGAACACCATTTTTTGATTAAAGGCTCCGTTTCCGAAATATTTGGTTTTCAAGTGCGAATTTTTGTTAGAGGTAAGTGTCCCCCCCCTCTATCTGCTAAACGGTTATATATAGATACGTGAAAAAAATTACAGCAGTAGCATATATACTGAAGTTGAAAGGAAAACTATCAGAGCTGAGTAGTAAGTACAAACTAAAAAGTTATAGGCAACTAACTTATAAACTGTAAAATTTCATACTATTTTCATTGTTAGATGTTTTTGGTCGTTAAACTGTAAGGTGCGAGTGTGAATAGTGTGAACTCAAAGTTGTCATTCGCAACTACGGAACCCTACACTGCGCGTGGCCCGACACGCACTTGGCCGGTTTTTTGTATGGGAAAATCACTCGTCTTGTGAAGTTACTGTTTCCGAGTTTAACATCAATAAACGAAATCGCGCAACTTACATATATAATATGCACTATTTTAAATTTGTTTATTAAGTACATCCAATAAGGTACCATCATCATTTTATTTATATAGCGGATGTATTATATACACTGAGAATAAATACAAATACGTATACGTATATTTTATTGTAGGGCGAGGGGACCCTGGACACCTGTACCTACTGTAATACCAGATTTTGCAACTCACGAGTACCATAGGCACCAGACTCTCACAAAGTTGTGACTGAACGAAAACTAACAGTGTATTTTAGAAAAAATATAATACATTTGTCCATATGTTATATTATAATTATTATGTAAAGAAATAATTTAAAATTAGAATATATGACAAATTACAAAAGCGCATACCATATAATCACAGTGAGTGTGCAAATAGATTTCAGTCTTTTACACATACAATTCCAAGAAATATCTCTAAAACTGCCCACTTTAATGCGATTCGATTCATCAACCACGGTCTGCAACATTGTTGCAGGCCTGTTCACCGTGATGTCATAAGTAAGGTGTAACTAACGCCCCAGCTCTACTGTATGTACCAAAGGTCGCTATACAGGGTCACATATAAAACATAGTTACCTCGCAGACAAAGTATCTCATAGTAGAAAAGAAAGAAGTAGATAGGTAACTTCATGAAAAAACAACATTACCATAACTGTCCATAACACAAATCTCGAACTTACTTTGGGGCTAGCTCAATCTGTGTGATTATTATGCCGTATATTAATTTTTTTTGTTTCACCAGTTTTGACATAAATCAATGCATAAAATGAAAGTGATTTTTGATGAGGGTTTTTATTGTCCTACTATGTCCTTTTTTTCTGAGTTTGATTCGTATGAAATGACTAAGCGACACTGGCGCGCGTATGCGCTGTGTATTTATAAAAAAATAGACTAACATACATTCGATAAATTTAATGAATATTTATTTATATTTGTTTAAAAGTAAAAACAAATTATGAAAAATCATAGAACAAACGTTTTTGTTTATAATGCTAACTATCTGTAAAACTCCAGTAACATCAGTTTTACTTGTGAAAATAGCGCCGAGGGTCCTAATGTTAACGTGCTAACTCCCAGTGGTTCGACTTCACGGAAACGCTACATTACACCTGTAACCTCGAAGGAGTATCTACTTCTGCGAGGTTACTGGAGTTTTACAAGTAAACCTGTATAAGACATACATCAACTTTGAAACAAGTTTATTCAAAGAAAAATAAAAACATGACAGCCCTGCAAAAAAAATTACGTCACTCAGGAACCTATGCCACTCATAACGATTCTAATGATCAAATCCGTTTTTTACAAGTTAAGGTACTCACATACGTGAATTCTTAAAACGCTTCTTAAAACGAGCTCCGTGGCGCAGCGGTTACCACGCCAGCCTGCGACACGGGGGTCCCGGGTTCGATCCCCGGTCAGGTCATGATGGAAAACGATCTTTTTCAGATTGACCTGGGTCTTGGATGTTTATCTATATATGTATTTGTTATAAAATATAGTATCGTTGAGTTAGTATCCCATAACACAAGTCTTTCTTAAGAACTTACTTTGGGGCTAGCTCAATCTGTGTGATTTGTCCGTATATATTTATTATATTTATTATTATTTATTTATTAAGTTAATTAAAATATTTTCCCTTTGAACTGTTTTGTAAAATGACCAAAAATGCTATTGTTAATATTTTTATTGTGTTTAATTATAAATCTTGCTGTAAGTTTCTATCGCCTTAACTTGAAAAGTTCTACCAATTTTGATAAGATTTACCCTCACATCACTTTAGTTGTGGTAGAGCCACGCTACCATGAATGGGCCGGCTCGTCCGGGGAAGTACCACACTCTCACAGAAAATCGACGTTTGAGTAGTAACTTTACAGCTTCTATGCTTCGTTCGGTGAGTGAGAGCGCCGGAGGCCCATCCCCATCATCAGGACTTTTTTTAGTCTCCACTGCTGGAGCACGACCCTCTCTGTACTACCTGAGCCATATATTAGCCAGGGCAGTCAGAGGATTTGGTCTACACTCTCCACGGTGGCCAGACGGGTTGGAGAGGTCTCTTTGATGTTTATTAGCTTTGTTTAGCTTGTGTTTCCTGAGTCGCCTTCTACGAAATCCACGGGAAGACTTGGAGTGGTCCTATTCTACTCTGCCGGGAACCACACGGCATACATACAACAAGATACGACTCATCAACTACATTACTATTTCTTAAAACTGGACTGCAACAATGTTGTGTAGTCGGTACCTAATGAAGGTCTAGTTAAAGTTGTAAGCGGTTCAAAATGTTTCCCATTTACGGCAGCGTGTACAACTTGTTTGACAATAAAAAATATATGGAGATTAAATTAGACTAGAGAATCCGTCTAATACAAACTTACTAAAATAATTGCACGCTGGTCTGGGAGACAAAAAATGTAGAACGTACCAGCTGCTTCTCTTCGCACAAATCGTAGAGCCAATCGAGGGAATGGGCGTTAGGAATGTCAATAAGCGATGCGGCTAGTAAGTAACCCATCACTTTTTTGATTCCGTACTCACCTACAAGCCCACCAACATGATAAACGTGGCCTTAAGGTTTTACGAGGGTTTCACAAAGGTTTACAGTATTAACATCCAAGACTCAGGTCAATCTCAAAAAGATTATTTTTATCAAGACCTGGCCGGGGATTGAATCCGGAACTCCTTGTGTTGCAGGCATTTGAACATTATCACCCCGACAATCCTGTTACTTCTTGGATAGCTCATCAAATGTGTAATGGTGTAATGTTCAGCTAGCTGTTACGTAAGATATTATGTCACCATAACCAGAAAGAACAATTAGAGACAAGGGTAAATTAAAAATGACGTAAAAATGTTACTATTGTAAAGTGCACTTTGAATCAATTGCATAACAGACAGAGCCTGCAATCAGCAATTTGTCATGGAGCGCGTGTAACCTACATGTTACGTCGTCATCATTAGGCGCGCAATTATAATTTTACTTTTTTATTCGCAATACAAAAGTATTCAGCCAGTTGGGCAAATTGTATGAGATGAAAATTTTGAATTCTAAGTTTTAGTCTCAAAGAAAAAGTTCTTCATATTGACAGGCTGAGACACCCCTTTAAGGATCGGACAGCCAGGGTTTTATTAAAATAACATATTGTATTGTGTTAATTTCTAGTCACCGGGAATTTGTACACATTTTTTTTGTTGTGTTAAGGAAAAACCTCACACAAATATATCAGTGTAACAATTACATCGTTAATTTTTTCAGGATTCAGTGTTGCCCCCATTTGAAATAAACAATTTGGAAGAAATCGGAGAGATCATATTAAATTTTGTTCTGCGAGGAACTATTTTATGAACTACCAGCTACTTGGAGAATAAGCACGGGAGGGGTCCGAGGCAGGTCATAAAAATCGATCAAGAGAATGGGAAACTTGGGTAGTCATATAAAAAGGCGTTATCGGTAAATATTTACATCCAAACGTAGCGCTAAGTGTTACTTTTTTCTACGTACAAACAAAGGGATTCTTAATTTACCTCTACTAATTAATAATGCATCGAAACCACTCGTGTGACAGTTAGAGTAGACCACATAGTGATTGCCCAGTTAAGCTAAATAGAGCCATTTGTAATCTGTTTGGCATTTCTTGCATAAATCTCCTCGATTGGGACTATTAGAATAATTCAAAGCACTTGCAACAGCCTCGCGCCCTTCGACTTAAGGCTTTCGATATTATTCGCTCGACTGTAATACTTTATCATGAATAACAACCACGAATATGAACTTTGGAATAATAGAACTTGAATGTGTCCTTTACCTTTTGCTCTATACAAATAATCGAAACATAGAGCTGTTCTATCTTAATTATAGAGGTTTAGACAAAGTATGAGAAACTATTTACTTTTTGTCGTTGGCCAAAACGCTACCTTGATGTGTACATACAAGTAACTTAGATGAACTCATAAAGCTAGGTTTACCTAATTATTTTAGGTTGTATGTAATCGTCTCACGACCACTTCAGTCTGGAACAAAAAAAAGTTAGGTATAATGTGATTAGTTGCTTCTCATCCCGCGCAGCAGGCCTATTTGCTAACTTTTGACAGCTACGGTGTACATCATTTTCATGGTAACCTCAATATCCATTACGGCTTCGGTATGAATGACTATTTTTATTTAAGATATAAAAACCGTAATGGATGCTAAAGTGACAGTCAAATCGTTGTACACCGAGTTAGCAAATCGGCCTGCAGAACATAGAAGAAAGTCGAGGAAAAAAGGTCCAAGCCTATTATATATACCTATTTACTCTCAGACACTCAGGAATTATGTCAATGGGCGATGCGGCTAACAACTTGACTATTGTTTCTTTTTAGCTATGCCAGCGCGTTTGTGCCTACCAACATGCTGGCGTGGCCTTGTATCTTATGGCATTAGGCTCTGTCGATCCATAAAGGATAAAGACGTAATATGTGATGATATACACAAAGGTAAATAATGTAAGTATGGTCAATAACATCCTTAAAAATGTGTAGTTAACTAGTTATATGTAGGCTTATGTATAGTATATGTATATCAATCTAGATTAATGATATGTATAGATTAAAAAAAAATCGTCTACTTCTATATACCTATATGCCTGGGAAACTATTAGTTTTTATAATTATTCTTTGTATTTACGTCTCAAGCAACAAACAATCAAATAAATAGAAGAAATTAAAAAGTTAATGTCTGCAATAATAATAACAATTTATCAAGCCGACTCATAGTTTCTTCCAGTGAATTCCCTAGGACATTGTGGTTATTATGGTGGAGGTAATTGGTCCCATGGTGGTCTCCACGGCCTTGTGGGCCGGGTAAATGGACCCCTAATGACGGCTGTCTTGTGCTTGGCCATCAGTGTCTCGCTTCTATCATTGTCCGAGGTTTGTATGACGTTTCTACGAATAAAGTAATTAAGGGCCTTCATTATCATAAGAGGTAATGTCCATGATCACTTTTTGTTTTGATTCTCGGAACTAAGTCTGATTACTTGATTAGACATAAATGGTCAAACTTGAAGGTGAAAAAACAGATCTGGGTGGGATCGAACCTAAATAAATTTGCCCTATTCACGATATATTTATTACTTTAAATAAATATTTAGGAACAAATCACACAGATTGAGCTAGCCCCCCAGTAAGTTGTAAACTTGTGTCGTAGGATACAACCTCAACGATACTATATCTTATAATAGATACCTACTTATACATAGATAAACATCGACAATCTGAAGAAGATCATTTTCCATCATGATCTGGCCGGGGATCGAACTGTGGTGTCGCAAACTGGCGTGTTAACCACTGCGCCACGAATCATGCTATAAAATACAAATCCAGACAACCTAGCAAGATAAATGTCTTGTTTAACATGGCTATTCCATTAATGTTACCTGTTACCTTTTATGTTAACATACATCAGTGTTAATATCATTTAAAGAATTGAAATAAAACCATATAAGATGTCTCTGGCCGTAATTTGTTACCTGGAAGGAATTTTTTGCGGAACTGCATTATGCAACAAAATGCACCACGTCGGCTGTCGGCATCCAGTGAGTCAGGTGTGCTGTGATTCATTGACACACCTGCAGCGTCAGCAAATGCATTGCTGGCTGAAAGCGTAACTTAAGAGGAATGTCTATAATTTGAATTAGCTCCTTCTCAGTACTCTAACCTATGTATATGCAAAATTTCATGATGATCGGTTCAGTAGATAAGGCGTGAAAGCGTAAAAAACAAAGAAATAAACAAACTCACTTTCGTATTTATAATATTTGTTAGGATTAGGATATTAGTTAGGATTAAGATTAGGATATTATTGACCGACCGAGGGCAAAGCGCGAGTGAAACGTTTCTATTTCAGCTTGGGCAAAATGAATCAAAGAATCAAATGTTTATTCAGGAAATAGGCCTTTGCAGACACGCGTGCGCTTTTATCACGTTGAATTTCATTTTAAATACTCTTTATTAAATAATATGTGTTAAATTAATGCTTGTTCAAATCTACTAGGTACTAGCGTTTCGGAACCGATCACTGCAAAAAAGAATCGCCGAATCAAAACTATTTTCAATATATTGGTCACTTACTCGCCTGAAGGGTTTTGTATGATTGGGTATATTTATTTGTTTCTTGTCTTTTTTTTCATTTCTTTTTATATTTTTTCTGTTCTCATGTTACAATTCCAATTTACATAGGGTCATTATTTGTTCTGGGTATGTCTGTTCGGCTGTTGCCCACTACAGGTCGCATTTTTCAAGTGATTTTCGTAAAAGTTTGTGATGTTCAAAAAATTCATAGGTTTTTTTTTTCATTCAAATATTAGAAGTTTTTTAAAATGGCGAAGTTGGCACAAAAGGCCTTAGCGCCACCAAGGTTAGTGGCGTTGTGAATTCCGGAGATTTAAAAATCTGCCAAGTGTGGATCGGACTTGCTCATGAGGGGTTCCGTACCATTATATACAACATTAGTCTATCGTCACAATAGTACTGGTAAAATAGTAGTAGATACTGAAATCAAACAAGTTATACAATAACAGCCAGTTTTCCTCGTTACACGCAAATCGCATGACTTCACATTGGATACCGTAATACAAGTACGTCGGTAATAAGGCGGTACGGACAAGGTTGAGTATCAAGGCTGCAGCAACAATAGTACGTTATAATTTCATGTGTCATATGCCTAATAGACAATTTTCATGAGGACAAAACATAGTTAGACAAAATTCAGTAACTCCAACGTGATGTTATTCCCACTTCTGCTTTTGTTTGTTGTTTTCCATGTGTGTAAGTGGCCACCACTGACTGTCATTAATGAAGACAGCCGGGACCTTTCTTCTTCGCTTCGCTTTCCTCATCCAACCACTTCCATCCTATGTGTGTAGGTACGTCATATATCCATTCCAACTTAAATTGCAAATGCGAAAGTGAGTTTGTTTGTTTCTTACACTTTCACGCTGTATCTACTGAACCAATCATCATTAAATTTTGCATACACATAGGTTCGGGTACTTAGAAGGACATATTATGCGGGAGAAGCCGCGGGTAACATTTAGTAAAATATAAAGACGCTGCGCTGTGTTTTTTTAAATCTATGGATATATCAACTTTCTGTTGGTCCGGCTTGGCCAGATTTTAAGCAGGTTGAAGACCGATTCTTCGTTACCTACCTTTCACATACACAATTGTTAAATTTCAAGCCAGTTTCTGTAGGAACCTTAAGATAAATGCGATTTGGCGAAGTATACTGAGTAAATGATATATAGAGTTGCTGTCTTGGTAGATAGAGAAAAAATAGTTTTGTTTTATAGATTAAAGATTTATATTTCTTTTACAGCCAGATATTTCTTGGTGGACATAGATTCGAGTAAATTTCCTGTAATTTTCGAGAGCGTTCGTCATTTGAGGTCGCGTGCAGGATTCGATTCCCGGGATGACTGGCGGCGGCTTCCGACCGCAACTCCTTGACATAAACACATGTAATGACGTCGAGGAACGCACTTCACATGTCGACGACTTACAATTCATTCAGTTCATCCAAATATATTGAGACTTCAACCTGAAAATGTTTACATCAATGATAATAACATAACAATATCAAAAGGAATCTGTTGCCAAACTAAACTGTTTTTTGAAACTGTTTTTATTTTCTCCATCAAACACAATATAAATAAAAAAAGTTTTTGCTTGATATCTAAATGAAAAGGTGGATTTGGACTACACGGATATGGATAAGTACCATCGAGTTAGTTACGTCCCTTTGGGTACTCGCCTTAAGAATCGCCTTCTGCAAAGATTGAAACATGTCCATGTTACCGATTAAAACAAGTGAGTGAAACCGTTTTAGAACCTTGTTACCTTTTTGGACTAAAGTATACTATAAGATTGATTGTTTGAATTGATTAGGCCCCGAAACTATTGGACCGATTTTCAAAATTCTTTCACTTTCACTAACTTATCTGCAAATGACATAGGCTATAGTTTACGCGGACAACGTCGCAGGAAAATTGCTAATATAAAATGAAAAATACGTAACAAAAAAGTTCCTAACTCAGTTTCCCCGAGTGATATTTGTAGCGCATGACTCCTCAGCTGCGTGGACGGCTCGTCAATATAATGAGGCGGTTCCCATCGGCTCCCGGGAACTGCTAATGATGCCCTGAGAACGAGTGTTCCGCGTGTCGCTACCGGGTGCTCTCGGAAACTATTGGTCGCGCAAAAACTACGAGTCACGCACGCTCCGTTTGGCAAGGGCTTGGTCGTGGGGCCTGGGGCTTCCTCACTTAGAACTTGTCTTATCTATACTTCTATACTAATATTATAAAGAAGAAAGATATGATTATTTGTTTGCATTGAAAAGTCTCTGAAACTACAGGACCTATTTTTGATATTCTTTCACCTTTAGAAAGCTAATATCTAGGGGGATATAGGCTATAATTTACGCGGAAGAAGTCGTGGGAAAATTGCTAGTGGAATATATAGCTTTACATATACTTATGATCAAAGTTATAGTAGATTTCTGAACTATATGCGAACTTTATAGTTATTTATATTACAGAATGGCAAAAATGAAGTTATGAAGACATAAATCAGCTTTCGAGGTTAGAGCTGGTTAAATTAACTGGCGATTACTGAGGTGGCGGCCATTGTGATGGGAGCGTACTATAAAGTTAAATGAATGTTTTACGAGGCTACATTTTGTCAAAAGCAAAATACTTTAAAGTTAGGTACTACAAGTTGGCATTGAATGTGTTTCACCTACGAGTAAACTCGTAAAAGTTTTCAATATGTTCTGCCATTAGCTGAAAGAGTTCTTTTAAGTAATAGCAGAACTTTGACTTAACAGTAACCAAAGTGCTATGTAGAACTAAACCCTAAAAGTTACTTAAATATTTCGTAAGCATGTCAGGAAAATATTTAAGTGGTTCTTTGCCCAACTTACGGAAATAATTTCGTAAAACTTATTTATTAAAAAGTATGAAAAATATTTAAAAGTTACCTACTTAAACCCTAAAAGTTACTTAAATATTTCGTAAGCATGTCAGGAAAATATTTAAGTGGTTCTTTGCCCAACTTATTATAAATACGGATGTACAGTACATTATGCAAAATGCTGAAACTATTGAGGAGATAACTTAGTATGTAGGTACGTTTGAATACATAATCGATATGATTAGGTATCAAACGTTATATATACAGCATTTTGCATAATTGGTACTGTACATCCGTATTTATAATAAGTTGGGCAAAGAACCACTTAAATATTTTCCTGACATGCTTACGAAATATTTAAGTAACTTTTAGGGTTTAAGTAGGTAACTTTTAAATATTTTTCATACTTTTTAATAAATAAGTTTTACGAAAATTGTGTACGGCACGAGCAATTATACCTATAAATTTATTTGTTATTACAGATAACAAAAGTTTGTTTGTTTGTTTGTCGTGTGTGTAAGTAGCCGACAGCAAAATTAAAGATGAAAAAATCAAAAATCAGCCCGCAAGGTTGGCGGCGCTATTTAGCTTTATTGCCGATTACTGCAATAGCGGCCGTTATGCTGGAAGAGAACCATAAAGATAAATGAATGTTTTACGAGCTTACATTTTGTCAAAAGTGTATTACTTTTGTAATACAAGTAATACTGAATGTGTTTCACTTCACGAGTAAGCTCGTATAAGTTTTCAATATATTCTGCCATTCACATTGATTTTTTACGTGATATTTAACAGAACTTAAACTTAAACTTAACTAAACATTGATTGCTCATTATAAGCCGTTAGTCCCAGCTATTATAATTAGTGATCGTCGAATTTAGTCAATTTGTAAATGTTTTAAACATATACAAATAATTATACCTTCCTAAGTAGTAACTGATTCCATACACTATGTTTTGATTTAAACGATTTTAAGCTTTCGATCACGAATGCCAAAATGTCAGACATATTAAAAATAATTGCCGTAGTTCCCGTAGTCATGATAATAGTAAAATTGACCATACCTACCTATAGCTCGAGGATAAAGTGAAATGTAGTAAGTGTCACAACAAATCTGTTGACACGCACGAATTGCTCTGGTAATCAAAATTTATCGAGATTCCAGTCTCACTGACTCGTTTTCCGATAAAGCTGGGTCCAAATCAAAAAGTACATCAAATCTGGCGCGAAAAAGAAGTGAGTAAAATGATTTTTTCCCATATCTTATTTCTTAATTTAATATGAGTGAACGTAAGAGTTTAGAATGTTGCTTTCAATGAACGATTCTTGAAACATCACTCTAAACCAAGAGCTACTCGTATTTTTGACTTTGCATTTTAATAAATAATGTCCATATACCCAAGAAAAGGATTTACTTTATAAATTGAAATTAGATTTCACGGTAAATTTGTTGGTAAAATACTTTTACAAGTGGAAACTTAACCACGATGTGAATTTTTGTTATTCTTACTTAAGTACATAATAATTTCATAAAATCAAATTTCCTACAAAACACGAGCGTAGTCGTGGTGCGACTGACCGAGGCGCAAAAGGTTGGGTGTGGGTCAAAAAATGGACGTGTGCGCTTTTTGTAAGTAAATCCCATTCCTCAGTTGAGTGCGAAGAAGTGCTTATATAATATTAATCTCAACAAAGATACATTACTACAAAACTTTAATGGTTGCTGCCAGATGTAGTTCAACTCTGAAATTGACGGTGGCATAGCAGATGTCTCTATTCGTGCCAAAATTGCTCATTCTTCATCACTTTAGCATTTACTGACGCTTTACTTCAATAAATCTATTTGGTGTACTCACTTTTCCTTCTCTGCGATGTATTTGGTAAAATAAGATTTATCGATGTGCCGATTAAGTACTTCCTACGTACATGGCTAAAGTTAAAAAGAAATGTCAAGTTGTGTATTTTGCTGACTTAATTCACTCCTTTTTTTGTTATTTTCTCTATATATGTCTCTAGCAACGCAGCACTCTAAAACAAAGCTGAGGTGCAACCGTTAACGGCGCGAAAAACGATCGCACGTGTGTTGCTCTTCGTTGTAGACCCGTGGTAGACCCCACATCACGGTTGCGTGCGGGGAAGTGCTTCGTATCATCTAGTTACATTACTACAAAACTTTAAAGTTGACGGCGGCACAGCAGGCGTCTCTCTATGCGTGCGAAAATTGCTCTCACTTTGTCAGTCACTGCCGTTTTACTTCAATAAATCCATTTGGTATTCGCTTCTCATTCATTGTGTTGCGGTAAATATCTTTCCTTATGATGCGTTAATGGTGTTGATGTCAGAGAAATGGTTATGAACGCTTTTTGTCTGAAATAAGCTTTTGATCAAACGCTTATTCTTGAAAAACAAAAGCAAGGTTATACCTTAAAGAACAAACGGGATGAATTTAAGTAATTCAAAAGAATACGCAGTTTATTCAATTATTTGGCGTATTCTTATAATAAACCGATGACTATAATAGATAGCTTACCATACGAGCATCATACGAAGTTTTTCAATATATTTGCGATTACCATATAATCGCAAACAAAATTGCAGTTCAGCAAATAAGGAATTTATAAAAGTTAGGAAATAAAGCAGTTTGTAAAAATACATTTATAATACTCAAGTACATTTACTCAGGTTTATTTTTTTTTACAAAAAAGTACATTCAACCGAATTGATAACCTTCTCCTTTTCGAAGTCGGTTAAAAAATCACATCTCACGAATCAGAGAAAAGTTTTCATGCTGAACTTGAAACTCTTTGCTCGCATTCTATGAAAAAGTTTCAAGTTTGGTTTCAACACAAAAATAAAAATTCATGCCTGTGGGTTTCAAAGATGACAAAAAATTGCCTAAAGAAGTCATTACTGGGCGAGTGCTGCGAAAAATAAATGACCATAGATTTAAAAAAAAAAATCCTCAAATGATGATATTTAATCGTTCTGTCATCTGACCGTGTTTTCAGTTGCATGCAAACCGAAATCCACGCGGATGAAGTTGCGGGAAACATCTATGTAATACTTAAATTGGGATTAGGGGTTATCACTGGACTGAAATGGTTACAAATTCTTGCCAACTTAAGTTGTTTTTGGGATTATTACTTATAGAACGATGATCATCAAAATTATATGAGGCAGTATCTACTTGTTCTGTTATTGTGTTTCATTTAATGCTACCGCAAATTCTCATACACTCATACGACAAAGCTAATTGGACCGTAGGTACATTGAGCCTTGAATGTAGTACATACAGCGATATGCAGATTACTAATCTCGCGGCTCAAGGATAATCATATACCGAGAACAATTACATTGTTCTGTAAATTGTAATTGTAACTTGTGATTCGTTGGTCGATGAGGTTATTTTCCCGACTGGCCCACCTAGAAGGAGGGTAATGTTTTTCTACGTCAGTACATACTTAAAGATACGCAAAATTCCCACTTAATAATATATATATATAGAATCAAAGAGCACATCAACGGTACAGAATCGCAAGAACAAAAGGTACTTATAAAAAGAGAAATATAAACTTAGGTATACGACTTCTCATAGAAATTCGACGACTTGGAGCTCGAGGGCTATTTTCAAATAGCAAGTCACCAAAACGCAAGACGCTTAAGGCACGCACAAGTCACGATCGTCTTTCAAATAACAAAATACCATTGAGCCATATTTTTGAAACTGTCGCTAGCGTTGTAGTGCAGCCAATGTACAGCAAAAAATATTTTGGTATCTTCTCATTTCACACAGAAAATATTTAAAAAATTTCTAGAGTCACTCACTGGCATGTAGAGTAGATAAACCTTTTCATTGCTCTACCAGGGGATTGGCTGCTCTGTGAGGATTAGCTTTTTATCTTAGTAGTTAGATATTAATAAAAGAATTCTGTTGCCAGCCCCTAACTAGCAATAAGGTAAATGAATGTAAGCAGCCCTTGTGACTGGTAGACAAGACACTACTTTGTGGCCGTGATGTACTGCCGTGAAGTGGCTCGTTCTATTGAGGTGAATCAAAGCCAATCGCTATTTCCTCCCATCACTTTTTAATTTCGAGGAGCCCAATGGTCCAGAGCGTCAACAATATTAGTGCTCACGTATGTTAAGCAACCCCGGTCACAGTCCCCTCTTGGATGGGTGACCGCAAGTGGCATAAAAGTTCTCCACAGTATATCGATATCATTGATGATGGCAGTCGTTAAGCTACGTAAGATGCCTTAAGGCATCTAAAGGCTTGAAAAATTTGACACCAGTGTTGGCCATAACACATATCAAAAACAACAAACAACATCCACTTTAAACTAATAAAATATTTTGGTTTCTTCTCATTTCACACAAAAAAACTAAAAACATGTCTATAGTTATTAAAGATTTCTAAATGTTTATGAAGTGTAACTAGCGTCAAACGTAAGTTACATCGTGACACGTGATGTTCAAAAAATTTAAAGAATGTAAGTATTGCGAAATTAAACCGGTTATTTACCGGGTAATTATTAACTTTATGTAGATTGTAGTAACGCATGTAACATAGCATCAAAATTATATCCGTGGCGCCATCCTATCAGTCTTTAATGACACTGGTTAGCCTTCACCGATTTTTTGTTAATGTAAGTAGATCTTACAATAAATTTCATGAAAATCTTGTACGGTTCTTCGTTCTCTCTTTATTCCAATAAAGTCGAAATACGAGTAGTATGCACTTATATCAGGTAAGTACTTATAGTTATATCAGGTACTTATACCATAGGCATTTGAACCCAAACAATGGATTTTAGTTCGCTGGTGTTCTCTTTGGATTTAATGGAATTTACTGTTAATTTTAGAGCATCCTATTTTACCGTGCCGTGTGGTTCCCAGATTAGAAAGGACCACTTCAAGTCTTCCCGTGGATGTCGTAAAAGGCGACTTAGGGAACAAGCTAAACAAAGCTTTATAACCTCAAAGAGACCTCTCTAATGCGTCTTGCCAACCTAGAGACTGTAGGCCAAGTCCTCTGACTGCTCTGGGTAATATATGAGAGTATATAATCAAAGGGCTCTGGTAGTTATTGAGGGTCGTTCTCCTGCAGTGGAGACTAAAAAAGACCTGATGATGATGACGATGAAGCCTATTTGAAGTCAGTATCGAATCTTCCACTTTGACTTTGACGTGGTGGGTGTATTCTAATTAGAACACGGCATATAAGGAGGTATTTAAAATATCTGATAATGATGATGATATCAGGTACTCAGACCTAAAAATATGGCATTTAATTTTTCTAAAATTACTTTAGTTTGACTTTCTATTTATTTGTCTTCATAATTATTTTTTTATTTAATCGAATTTAAGGGATGCGGGAGGGCTGCGAGCGCGCACTCGCAAGATGGCGGGCGGACGCGGGGTTCAACGATCTCCGCGCTCCGTGACTCACGCGGAGCCTCGCTACGCTGAATTCTAAGGCTTTACACTTAATTCGAGAAAAACCATTTATTTTGACCAGATTTGACTTTCTCTTTTGATAATATTCTGAGAAATAAATAAGATGACGTCAATTTTTATCAGGTGCCTTAAAAATCTGACACTACGTTCAGACAGGAAAACAAGTTTCAATATTTTAAAAATTGAAAGCCTGACTGCTGTTTTGGGCGATTTAAATCTGCCATTTTGGTTTTTTGACTACACGTTTAGGCTACAGCTACGTAACAATGAGACAGAGATACTTACATTCATCATACATACATATTTACATAATATACGCGCTAAAAACATTACCCTTCTTCTGGGTGGGTTAGCGGGTAAATATTTAAAATAATAAACTAACGCAATGAATTAAACACTATGTTTTTTTCTAGTAGACATCTCATGGTTAAGTTGTATCCATATCACAAAAATGGTGCCTATGGTAGGCAGGCTTGGTTCATTTCGATCTATGAGCGTCAATTATTCTGATATCTATGGCGACGTAGCAAACCTATGAAGGCTTTGTCTATTCGCCGCATATAGCCAGCATTCGGACACTGGTTCCGGCCGATTTACTATGACGGTACTCTCGATATTACGTCCAGCGGCACGTAATGGAGCCGCGTTCACTAACCCCTCTCCCCCGCTCCCGCACCGACCCTCCACACCCCTCGGTATCCCTGACTCTTCGTTTTTAGAAGCAGCCTGCCAGCAACACCTTGACGAATCAGTCTCTCGCCGTAACCGAATGCCTCCAAAATTTTAGAAGGCATTACGCTTCATTAGAGCACTCGTTTCTAAATCTTTTCCTTTTCTGGGAGAAAATATATAAAACGAAACAGCCCAGTTTATCCCACGTCGTGGTCGTAAAGCGAAGAAGGTTTTATTGGTTAACGGAACAAAGCGTTTGAACCTAAACAATGGATTTTATTCCGCTGGTATTCTCTTTGGATTTAATGGACTTTACTGTTAATTTTAGAGCACATAAGCCTATTTTTAGTCAGTATCAAATATTCTACTTTGACTGTTATAGTGGTGGGTGTATCCTAATTAGAATATGGCTCGAAAGCAGGTAATTATAATATCGCCAATGTTGAACAACAATTAAAAATGTTAACATGGATCGTCCTCCCAGTATTCTTTTTTGGCGAAAGGTATCTGTATTTTTTTCTTATGTGTGTACTGGTTTACAAGTGCAGAGTTAACAATATTTGTTCATAACTTCTTTGTTATTCGTGGTTCCTTGTTTTATTTTTCACTACCCACTAGCATAATATAGAATGCATCGCGTTGTTCATATTATCCTAGTTTAATTATTTTGTATCAACATATATTTCACGTTTTTATTAAATACTATTTCATAGTGTATTTATATCCGCGCTATTAATATACGTAAGTGCATAATTACATTAAGTAGGAAGTAGGTATAACGTGTCAGTACATTACATAGGTTCAGTGATGAAGGCATAAGGCTTTATAAGATCCAAAAATATATAAAGTAAGGGTCGACTAATGAACGGGTCTTATGAGAAAAGACGCTTTTTCCTGTTTAAAAATTATAACACTCCCTCTTGAACATCTCTTGTACCTTCGCCATTTTTGGCTAATTATAAGGTTATAAAACAGGCCCTAACTATGTAAGTATGTTTTAAATAATTTGGCAAATAATATCGTAGTAATTAAGTTTTTTTAATTAGTAATTAAGTAGGTTATTAGTAATTAAGTATTTTACTTAGTAATTAAGTAAGATAACAGAGTGCGGACTGGGACGACTTCGTGCGCGTCGTCTTCTCTCGCTTCACATTTCGTCTTGACCAGGACATCCGGATGAGGTCAAAACATGTCGGCCTGTATCGGACTTCATACACGAGTGACTTGAATTTTGAATTTTAATAGCTACTGTAACTACGATTACTTTCAAAGGTGGAATTACGGTATCTAGCTGTAATGATGCCAAAGAATGATGCAGACCGTTCGCATCTTTATCGCTTACGATATGATAAAAATATAGTATCGTTGAGTTAGTATCCTGCGACACAAGTTCACAACTTACTGTGGGGCTGGCTCAATTTGTGTGATATGTCCCTATATATATCTATTTATTTATTTACGGGCAGGGCACAGCCAAAGTTGCAAGACCATAAGCCACCAAATTGTTTAGATAGGAAAATTAATATCCAAATAAGTATTCAAATAAGATTAGCTTGGGATATATCGATGGCAGGAAATTGTGAAGGTGACTACAAAACCTGCCGCTCAATATCTGGCTCAAGCCAATGGTCTCACAACCAAGGATGCCGAAGAAACTATTGAAAAGAGTAATGAATTAAATACATCTTATTTCCTAAGACAATTTTAAACGTGATTTGACGTGAATAAGTGCCCGCAACGGCCTATTTACTGATTTTGTTTTTTTTTTCAATTATTTTGACCTTGCGAATTGGAGAAGAAGAAGCCGAAAAGCGGCCCCCGGGCTCCAAAGCACTTCAGCTGAAGATGCAATCGAGAAAATGCTCAGATGAGAGAGATTAGGTTAGTTGAGGGGAAACTTAACATCCAAATAAGTATTTAAATGAGATTAGCTTGGGATATATCGATGGCAGGAAATTGTGGAGGTGACTGCAAAAACCCGCCGCTCACATATCTGGCTCTTTTGCATCCGGCCACAAGATAGATAGCCTGCACGCAAGAAACTGTTATTTAAATTTCCTTCCACCACTCAGAATGATTTATTTTCTAAGAACACTATCAAGTCTCAATTTGTGGAAAAAGCTCGCTGTAATTGGTTCGGAAAGTAATAAACTACCTATGCTTGAGCAAAAAGGTGATGGAGTAGAAAGGTTGGTTCGTTCTCAAAAATTGGTTCCTACGAAAGCAGTATTTTTCCTTTATTTTTCTCGAAATTGATATATTGATTTCTAAGTAATAAAAATTGGCCAAATGCGAGTCGGGTTCGCCCATGACGGTTCCGTAGAAGAAACTTAGATAAGCCAAAAACCTCTATAATTTTTCGCCAGCAAAGATTATTTTGGTTTTCACAGTTTTTGTATGATTGAAAAAGTTATTAAAGAGTATAGGCTGATGATGATGATGATGAAAAATTTGTTTTTTCGTTTATGAGAAAATGCTATATCTCGAAATCTACTAATTATTTAACGTTCAAATCATTTTTCGTTGAAAGTGTTTATTGAAATCTTCAGCAAATCCACAATCAATTCTTTTTTTTTATTTTTCACTATCTTTTACCACTCTGGAAGCGCCTATCTTTAAAACTATTGACTTTGAGAAAAAAATGTTTTAGAAACCTCATTTTTAAAAGACCATCTATAAACACCGCTTGGTTTAGGTTTGAAGAAAAAGATTTTTTAGTTTTGCTTCCATGTATGGGGGAATGAATGAATGAATATACACTTTATTGCACCATTATAACAATTATTAAAATAAAAGGCTAAAATATACAAATAATGGATACAAAGGCGGACTTATCGCAATATGCAATATCTTCCAGCCAACCTCATACCTTAGGGTAGGAGAAAGAATAAAAACAAAACCATGGAGTGTGGTGCAGCTTATTCAAAATACCTATAATTATATAAGAAAGACTATCAATATTACAACAACTACATAAACCTACCTATAAATATATACTATACAAAAAAAATGAATAAATAAATATATATAAATAATTTACTTAAATACACATATATACATAACAAATATGAGAGCAATGACAATTAATAAAAGTAAAAAGAAAAAAGAAGAAAGCATTAATTTTAAATTAAGGACAGATAATGAGACGTTACCAGATTTTTAAATGACAATATACTTTGGGCCTTGCGAATATCATGCGGCAAAGCATTCCACAAGCTAACAGCCTTAGCAGTAAAGGAATGGGAATAGAAATTGGAGACTCGAGGAGGGACAGCGAGAAGGAGGGAGGCAGAACTCCGTAATTCGCGATTATTAATCTCACTGAGAAAAATGAAGCGTTCTTTGAGGTAACGAGGAGTACTAGGGATAAACAGGATAGAATACAGTAAGGAAAGGATATGTAAATTACGACGAAGTCTGATTGGGAGCCACTTGAGTTGAGTGCGAAAAGAAGTAACGTGGTCATATTTCCGTAATCCAAATATGAAACGTATGCAAAAGTTTTGAAGACGCTCAAGTTTGTTGAGTTGCTCCTCAGTGAGATCAGGATAACAGGAGTCAGCGTAATCGAGAATTGGATGGAGCAAGGATTGTGCAAGCGTGATCTTAGTCTGAAGCGGTAAAAAATTTCTAATTCGCCGAATGGAACCAGCAGCAGCAAAAAGTTTTTTTACTGATTTCAGCAATTTGCGGAACCCAAGACATATTGCGATCAAAGATAACCCCTAAGTTTTTAACTTTATCCGAGAACCCAATAACACAATTATTGAAGGTGATTGCAGGAAGGTAATTCCAATTGATTTTGGAAATAAGCCGCGAGCTGCCTAAAACAATAGCTTGGGATTTCGAAGGGTTAACCGCGAGACCGTGGTACTTACTCCATTCCGCAATTCGAGACAAGTCATCATTTATTGCCATAATGGCATATGATAAATTATTTAAAGGAGAATGACAGTATAGCTGTAAGTCATCTGCGTAAAGATGATAGGAAGTGCGGATTTGAGAAGTAATAGAATTTATAAACAACGAAAACAACAAAGGAGATAGCACGCCGCCTTGTGGAACGCCGCATGATGTCAAGCGAAACGTAGAGAAATTATTTTCAATACACAAACGCTGTTGACGACCATGCAGGTAAGAATGAAACCAGTCTATAGCTGATGGAGATATGTTCAGAGAGCGCAGCACACCTAAGAGAACGTCAAAATCAACGGTGTTAAAAGCATTGCTGAAATCTATAAGTGTCAAGACCGTCAGTTCCGTTCTATCCATAGCAGAACGGATATCATCAGTGATTTTTACCAGATCTGTGGTAGTACTATGACCTGCCCGGAAACCAGATTGAAAGGGACTGAGAATATTATTTTTGATAAGGAATGAAGTGAGTTGAAGTTGTGCCAGCCTTTCAAGAACTTTGGATAAAAAAGGAAGGATAGAAATAGGACGGAAGTCTGAAAAACTGGATGGATTAGATTAAGGATTTTAGGTAAAAGAGTAATGTCGGCATTTTTCCAAGAAGATGGAAAGATGCAATGAGATAAAGAATTATTAAGAATTAAGGATAAAGGAGAGAGAAGAATATCAAGGATGGGCAGGATCATTTTGCGGCTGATATCGTCTGTGCCAACTGCGTTAGAAGTTACTGAGAGGACACTTTTTTGAACATCACATTCAGCTATGGGACTAAAAGAAAAACAGGGGTAGTCAGGCGTATGGAGTGAAGAAAGGTGGTTTAAAGTTTGAACTTTATCATTACCACCAAATAAAACAGATGTGGAGAAATGCATGTTAAGCTGATCGAGATCAATATTGTTGGGAGTGATACAATTTTTCCTACCAACGCCAAGTGACTTAAGAAACTTCCAGACTTTACCTGGGTCTCCATTCTCAACGGACTTATGAATGTGACGGCGTTGTGCATCCCTACACTTCCTATTGCAAGAATTCCGCGCTCTAATGAACTTGTCACGGAAGCGATCAGGGTCGAACTTAAATTTTGATTTTAAACTATGTTTTTTTGCTATCGCTGCTTTGATGTCCTCCGTAAGCCACGGGGCAGTAAGATGTTTAACGCGAACAGGACGTATGGGGGCATGTTTATCGTAAAGTCTAATCAGAATATTGTTAAAGGATTCCACCTGTTCGTCAACCGAACTAAGACCCGTAACCGCGTCCCAATCTGTATTGATAGCATCTTCCCTCAGCTTCTCAACATCCATGGAGTTAAAATCACGTTGCAACAGGATTCTGGATTTGAATTTAGGGGGTCGGAGTTTAAAAGAAAGGTAGAGGAGATCATGGTAGGAAAACATGTCAGCACTGCATTGTCCATAGCTAGTGACTAGATCAGGAGTGGAAACAAGTGTGAGGTCCAGGAGAGATGGTATGCAGTTGGGAAAGAAATGAGTAGGTTGATCAGAGTGGAGGATTGACAGGTTGCAGGCTTCAACAAGGGATAATAAAGACTTTGAACGATGATCATCTTTCAGAAGACAGGTATTAAAGTCACCCATGACAATAGAGTGACTAAAAGAAGGTGTCAAGTCTTCTAAGAGACTTTCAAGTGAAGAGAAATAATTGATTGAGGATGAGGGACTGTAAAAAATCCCTAGGAGAACTGGAGAGTGAGAAAGCGTAATTTCTATTAACAATCTTTTATTTTTTTATCAAACTCGTATGAATAAAAATATATAATTCCCTCGTATTTCACAATCCGCCGACTAGGCGTATTTATTTACCAGTTACATCAGTAACATGGCCTTACACACCGGATGTCGTTTTAATTAATAAAGCCGTTTTACGTATTCTACAAGATTTATGTCCTGTTTAAGAGGCTTACATTGTCCTTAAAATATTTATTTGGACTTTGGCCTTGGATAAAAAAGAGTTATCTTAGAAAAGCTGTTGTTTCTATATTGGACAAATTCAAATATTTCACAAACTTTTCAGAATATATATTAAAGTGATTAAGAATATCTTTCAAAAAGACTTACTGCACTTTTGTATATGTTATGAAAAGTTTGCAATAAGCTATATATTTTATAATAATGAGCATGTTGACTAAAAAAATTTTTTGTGTTACTATGTAAAAACCTGCCAAAAATTAACACAATAGTGACAGAAATACATTTCTAAACAAAAAACTCTTTCAGATATAAATTTTTTAAAGTCACATGTTTTTAGACGTTAATTTTTAGTCGTGAAAACGCGATGCTGAAATGCCTACATATTTGTGACGTCACAAGCTTGTATTTTGTATGGCTGGCGTGAGAACTTTGTTTGGTAGCTACACGAAATACTTCGTTTATGGTAATGGTTTCATAATAAAAGTTGCTATAAATTGACCGGACTACAATACAGTATAATTGTAATTAAAGATTTTCATACTTTAAAAAATGGTCCTATTCACCCAACTTTAAAGAAGCTTTAGGATCACTTAACGAATCGATATCAAATTTAAAGTGTTCTTTATAGTGTTTTTAGATAGAAATTAGTATCATTGGAAACAAATTTTATATAATCTTAACATTAGGCAACTACCGTATTATTCTTAAAAAAAAATAATCTGCACATGACTTATCGCGTCGTTTGTAAGCAATACAACTATCTTTAGCATAGGCATAAGCGATGACTTGGAATGTAATATTTATGCTACTTTACCACGTAATTTATAGCAGGTCGCGGCCTGTCTAGTACCAGGAACTAGTAACGCGTATTTAACGTCACGAGTACGGCTAATTTAACGTAAAAACGACACATAATGAGCCTCGGTCATTAGACTCGCTCTACACACACAAGTATGTGTTAACTGTCGTTACGTATGAAATATCGTGTGAAATATCACATAACTTGAAGATTGATCTTTTAGCTTCTGGCTTGGGAGAATCCTTATATTATATGAACCTAGAAATAATATGAACTGGGTGCTGAGGACATCACAAATGACGCCATTTATTTACGGTACATAAATAGATACGAATTCTCATTTGGAAGAGTTTGAATTTCATAGCACGAAAAAAAAAGGAAGAAAAACATGGAAAAATACATATTAAATATAACATGATACATTTCTTATGAGACATATCTTGTTTGGTCTTTTCATAAGAAATTATAACAGCAGCTACTCCAACCACAGCATCCAAAATACAAGTGTTATTCATATCAACCACTTGGCTAACAAACGAAACAAAATTATATTATGTTAGCAATTTATCCGCTACTTAGTCCGCGTAAATTATAGCCTATGTCACCCGCAGATAAATTATCTTTCTATAGGTGAAAGAATTTTGAAACTGGGTCGATTATTTAAATAAATAAATAAATAAAATATATTTATTTTTCTCCAAAAACCTCATGTACATAATTGACAACACAATAAATAATTGACAACACAAAAAAAAAACAAAATAAGGACCCTATTAAAGGCAAACAAACAATCAAACATATTATCTTCAAAATATTAGTATAGACAAGAAAATGTTTATCTCTAAAATAACCGAACTCAATCGTATAAGCAAAATCGTATAACCAAAAGATGAATCATTGAAAATAAGTTCCGATTTCATTGATTTAAACGACTTCGTCGTAAAACTGGATACGTCAGTAACATTTCGTGGTATCGGTCGAAGGCAAATGAGTTGCAGGGCAAACAGTTTATTATATTTAACGACCTTGTACATACGCCCACGAATTTGTGAAATATTCCATACCTTTGGTGTGAATAGACGCGTTAATATTCTCAAATATGATGACTCATTCAACGCTTGTATGTTTTATTCTGAGAAAAGAACACAAAAAGTGTCAAAGAAAATATTCTTAACACACATAGTTTTTATTACCGACATTATTTTTAACGAGACAGTACTAATTTTAGCAGCTATTAATAAAATTTAATAAGGCTGGTATAGCAATATACCAGTCTATTATGAATTCATGAAGTCGATACAATAGCTACATGATAAATTTGCTTTTTCGACAATATATGTAGGTACTTTGTGATAAGGTATCGAATCCAGAACCGAAAAAGAGTTAAATTATGAGTGTTAAAAAAATCATTTTGACAAATCTTTACATCTGCTAAAGTCAGTAAAATTATTTATAATATCATCATCATCATTTATAATATAAAATAGGACGAGCACTTCAATTAAGTACATTGTAATAAAAGCAAAGAAGATGAAGAATTTTTTTTGTTCAATTACGAAAATAGTAAAAGTGATCAAATGAGTTGCGGCTAGGGGTGTGCGCTGCGGGCGCGGTCGATACCTGTTCACACGCATCAAACCAGTTCGAATAGTGAGTGAATTATCTTAGGAAGAGGGAGCACTCAAGCTTGATATAATTATTCTTTATTGTGGGAAGTATTTCGTATTTGTTTTATAGAGTTGCATGAATCGAGAAGGAATCAGTCTACCTATTTTAGTATTGAAGAACAGAAGCTGAGATTTTTTATATAACTGGCGTTGTTTTATATTCTTATAAAAAAACCAAATTGACAAATAAGTGTACCGGCGACTTAATTAGTAGGTAGTTTGGCTGAACTCGTACGAGCGCGCGAAAAAAAAAGCGCGAAACATCCGGGTAGGACGTCGCGTGCGAACCGCTAACGGACTTTTGGAACATTTGAAAACATTGAATACCAGTATCTTCCACGCCTATTTTCGGTACTTATGCACGCATGCACGTGGTATACCTACTTCTATTATACATCAACTTTTTTTACCATGGTGTAAAAATATATGGCACCAAGTACATATTTATAACTATAGGCAACAAATGCTGAACGTTGTTCTCATATAACTGTGTGCTAAATCTTCACAAATTCTTATTCTAAAAGTTATGTAGAGCACACAGATTTTGTAGAGCATCTATATTAAGTTGATTATGTTAACATTATGGTAGACCGATTTAACAAAAATAATAAAATGACGTAGTAAGACTTCCACCGGTTGGGTCCCACTCAACATTACATAAAAGAAGACCAGGTTATCCGAGAACGCCATGGGGAGATGAAATCAACAAATTCCACAAGAACTGGAAAAACCAATGTTAGACCGGACCGAGTGAAAACATTGGCTTTTGCCCAGCAGTGTGACAGTAAATGGCTTGAAATAAAATAAAAAATAAAATGACATAGTATTACTTATTTCCATTTGTTTTACTTATTTAGTCACATGAAGTCAGCCTGGCTCAACCGCCTCAGACAATCGGTTAAACCTGTCTTTTGAGCTGATGCTTGCACCTCATGCTTCAAACTTACAATTTTCGATTTACCTCGTCTCAAACGCCTCAATCGAGGAATTCGATGGTGTCCGCATTTTTTTATAATTAGAAAAAGATTAGTTCCGGGTGTTTTCGATTAGTTTTCGGTTGTTACTGGCCAGCGCGGCGGAGAAGCACAGCGCGTCGGCGTGACTTGACGGATTCCTGCCTAGTTCCTTTGTTTATGGACGAACAACTCGAGTGATCTAGTGATGTACTCTCTATGTTATCGATTCATTCCTGGGCCACTAATTTTTTCGGTATCAATCTTTGGAAACTACGGGATTTTGACTTATTTGGTAGAGCAACAATGCTTTTTTAATCTGTTAATGCGTACACAAACCTGGGCCTTTCATAATCATAATAACACATACCATACAGGAACAGAACTGTCTTTTCCATCAGGTAGTTATATGGTTATACAATGTGAATTTAAATTCACTTGCATCGGCAAGAAATGTTTACGTGTAAAAACATTACAGTCTTAAATTACTTTTAATCATGGATATGGTATATATTAAAAGGATCCTAATGAATTTATAAACATTCTTGAATATGTAGGTATAACTACCAAGGACCATAAGACCAAATCGCAAGGCAAGAGGGTGGGACGCCGATAGAAGTAAAATACTGACAGATTGCTCTTCTTGCACCTATTTATAGGATTTCTAGGTTTAGCCCATTAAATCGATTTGACAAGAAAATCCAAAGACACTTTGTTCCCCCAAACCAAGGCGGAAGATATTACTAAGAATTTTGTGACGTAATTGTAAGTTCGTGATCATAATTTGCATTACCTAACAAGTCTTTAAAACAGGAATCTGCATGATGCAACTTATCGTAGTACTTGAAGCATAAGAAAAATAACATAAAAGAACAGGTCATTTACAAAGTAATTCACTTCACAGCAATGGGGTACTAAAATTAATTTAAAGGCTTTATCCCGCGATGAGAGAGCTATTTACTATGAAGCATTTGTCACACTGAATAGCGTTGTGTTAAGTCGTATTGAATGAGGATAACCTCGATAAAACGTTCGTTACTAGCGAGCGTACGGCTAGTGCCCTACGACGCTACTACGAAACCGGTTACGAATCCCTCAGTACTCCACGTGCGGATACCAAAGTTCGTCTTCGTCTATTTGCCTTTACAGAAAGACCAGTCTACCTAGACCCCGCTCCAACGGTCTACAACTTCATTAAAGCGAACCCTTAACACAACTTTGTGGCATCTCAACAGCTCAAGCGACTTGGTCGGGGTCTTCAACGATGCTGTGCACAAAAGAGTACATAAATCACTTTTTACGAGTATTAGTTGGTTCATGTAAACATTGTGTTTGCCTACTCGAGTTAATTGACGTAATTGCGTGTCCTCGGAAGGCCGATGCCATATTTAAATTCACGTTTGCGTTTAAATGGGTCGCATTAGAAAGTTTGTTCACCTCCCACCTACTTATCAGATTCGACATTGACCGTGTAAAGTGCAAAACATAAGGAAATCAGCATTTGGTCGTGTGAATATGTAACAAAGTGGTTTACAATTACAGCAAAATATTAAAATAATCTGAAGTAAAGTAACACAAAGATATCCAGAAGTTATTGACTGTTTAAAAAATATATAGGCTTCGCTTCTAAATAACTTTAATTTGCTTGCTCAACATAAGTTTTTACGCAGATTAATCAAATATTCATGTCACAATAAGTCAAGCACAAGTTAACGATTAAAATATACGACAGAACCGTAATTGACGTTAATGGCATTGTTTTCTCAATAACCATAAGTCACAGAGAGTTCAAATTATATTCAAACGGCAGATAATTTAGTGTATTTTATAAAAAGCACAAAAATACCCGAAAAAGGCATCCTATGAGTTTTTTCGTAAAAACTAAAAGAAGTCCCATACTTTTGGGCCCCCCAAGAGTAACACAGGGTTTAGAAAGTTGCAAACTTGGGTGTAGATTATTCTAAGTGATCTCTACAATATGTAAAAAATCGCTGATACATGCGCGTTTGCAATGTTTGATATCGATATTGACTGGGCTACTAGCGAAGGTTAGCAATCAGCTTGGTTCAGTCCTCTCTGTTCTTGCGTCCCCGGAACAACTCAGCCGCTTTTTAAAAATTCCGGTCCACTCCCTGATGTTTCGCAACCACGACTTCCTCTTCTTCCCAACTTAGTTAGACATTGTTTTAGTAATAATTTATTTCAAAAGTTTTAATTATTATGGTTCGATTATTTTTTGTTCACACACGTGAGCAAAGTGAAATAAACCATCACATACAATGCCGCATTACTTGAGACGTCTATCATCCATACATGGCCGTTTTAGATATTTTGAGTAAGTGGAATGTAGACTACGTAATTTGTTCTATCGTTAGAGCCCCAATTCGCAAGTCCAGGTAAATGACTCTGTTTACATTCATTTAGACGTTTGAGGTGCTAAATCCAATGTTTGCTTATTAGTCCCAACAGCTTCGGGATTATTAACTTTAGGAGTTGCAACCACATGTAAACGCAAATCTTCCTATACAACTATCTATTTTACCCACTAAGTTGTTCCTTTATTTTTAGATGAAGATCTCACGGCCACAAAAGGACTTAATACGTAGTTATCTACTATTAGATTTTTTTTCTAATTTTTAACTAGAAAAAAAAATTCTAGTAATTTCTCATTCTAATAACTGCTTTTAAGAGCACGCACTATTAGGCATATTATTCGAATAATTATAACTTTTGTTCAAGAATATCTATTTACTTATTTAATAAGTATGAAAAAGCACTTAATATATAGTATGATCTAAATAGATATTGTATGATCTGACAGAGCCTATGCATGCAATTTTACAAGAAATGGAAATTAACATAAATAAATACATATGCTAGATTAATAAATTGCAATAAATTACTACTTTCACCACTTTATGTTATGTCCATCGCTACATACCTATTTAACTAATTACCTAATCAGGTAATTGCAATTTTCCCGCGAGTTTGTTAACGTCATTTATAGCCCATGTCACCTGGAGATTAATTTGATTTAAATTCGATATCTATAGGTGAAAGAATATTAAAAATCGTTCCAGTAGTTTTTGAGCCTAATCAATGCAAACAAACAATCAAATCTTTCCTCTTAGATAAATACCTAAGAAATTACAAAAATATAATAGCCTACCCAGAAATACTTTTTTGTTTATTGATAATCTAGCTTTGATTTTGATTCACTCTATCTTATATTTATTTATGATGATAACCTTTTATACTTTTACAATTAAATCTGTAATCAAGCACTTCTCAATCACAACTAACAGCAACATAAAACTGATTAAGAGCCCGCCGACGGCCCGCATGTGCCACGCGTCATAAAATATCTGCGGGCGATCCCGACCTGTTATCACCCCCTAATATTGTTCATTAAAGTACCCCCATCGTTCTAGATTTTCACACGAAACCGTTTCGGTTTGTATCACCGTTATAACTGTACGAATATTGATTTTCTTATAACACGTACCGGATGACTTTTTAAACAACATCCATTTTACAGTGTTCGTGGTCGCAAATACGTAGACTAAGTCTACCTGTGACCACGTAAAATGTTCGAAGCGTTAGGTGTATAAATAATGTAATAAACGCGATAAAAACCGTATTAAATTATTTTTATTTAAGGCCGCACACAAGGTACAGTAGCGACGCCAATCATTTTATCCCTAATACTTTACAAATAGGAAGAAATTCAAGAATGTAAATCATATAAGCATTTTTGGAATCATGTTTAATATTATCAGAATCAGTCATCAAGAGAAAACGTGATTACCGCCAAAAACGGCCGTTTTTGGCGGTAATCTGATTCTCATAATCCTCACTCACAAAGTATTAGGGATAAAATGATTGGCGTCGCTACTGTGCCTAGTATGCCCCCTTAAATGTGTAACAATCGTGCTCCTGCAGTGGAGACTAAATAAGACCTGATGATGATGATGATGTGTCGTCATCGTCATCAGGTCTTTGTAAGTCTCCACTGCAGGAGTACGACCCTCTCTGTACCACCAGAGCCATATAGGAGTAGCCAGAGCAGTCAGAGGATTAGGCCTACACTGTCCACGCTGGCCAGACGGGTTGGAGAGGTTTTTTGATGTTTATAAGCTTTGTTTAGCTGGTGTTTCCTAAGTCGCCTGCTACGACGGAAGACTTGGAGTGGTCCTATTCTACTCAGCCGGGAACCACACGGCATGATGTGTAACAATCGCGAAAACATTAGAAAAAATATCCAATTTTTTACAGCAGATGCAGTACCTGATACCTGATGAAAACTTTCCATAAAATCATTTTGGGTAAAATAACGAAAAATTTCGTCTTCCTATACAAATGGCCGATCAGCTGATCAGACTTCCATCCATCCATCTATCAGGTCTTTTTTAGTCTCCACTGCAGGAGCACGACCCTCTCTGTACTACCACAGCAATATCAGATCAGACTTAGTATTTGTTTATTCACTTTGTATGGAAATGCGAAGATGAATCATCGCATATCGACATAGCCCGTGACATAAAATATTAAGTCACCATATCTAGTTGTTTTACTGCTTAAACATATTCGTGGCCAATGATTTTCGGACTATTTTAATACAAATAAATAAACCGTTTACCAAAATCTTGTACAATTTTATTTGAAAATGACCAGATAAACCTCTACTTATTCTTGAAAAAAAAACATAACTACACTCAGAAGCTCCCCTTATTCCGATATGTCTATTTCAACTAAATTACCCCATCGTTCTAAATTTTAATGCGAATTTGTTTTCATCTGTCTGAGGAGGGAATTGTTTTTGGGCAACTAAAAAGAAGGAGAAACATAGCATGTGTATCAAATGAGAATGCTGCGGTAGATGTGTAGTAACAAAGCTGGACAAGATCTGGAATTACTGCATAAGGGGAAATGTGCCAGTCGCACCAATAATGAACAAAATAAAGAGCCATTATTTGACCTGGTATGGCCATATCGAAAGGAGGGTTGCCGATCACCTGGTTAAAAGGATGCTCCACTTAAATGTGTCGGGACATAGAGGGAAGGGAAGGCCGAGAAGGTCGTGGAGGGAATGCGTTAGGAGTGATATGAAGTAACGAGGAGTTAGTGCCGATATGGTTGAGAACAGATAACTTTGGAGAGAGTTGATATACACAGCCAATAGGGTCGGTTCAGCATAAAAGGAAAAAGGCGATGAAGAAGTAAATTTATATAAATTTACATGTAAGTATGTATGTAAGGATGTTTATTCAATTGTCGTTTGGAGTATTTTTCGATTCGTATTCTTCCCCGGAGTAGGTTATATAACGTCAGCAAAAAATCAATATGGTGACGTAAACTATTCAAAGGCAGACAAGTTTGTAATTTTTGAAATAATTCTACTTGTAACTACCGTTATTAACGGCGCAAAGTTGGTGGCGAACTGCGACATCAATTAACTTTTTCTCGGTTGGAAAAAATGGCGTGCAAAGCAAAACAAAATCTTTTTCTCTACCTGCACAACCTGAGTATCAAATAGATTTGAAACATTTTATTGAAAAGAGAAGAGAAAAGAGTGCTCACAATTTTTGTACTAGCTTTTGTCCAACATAATATAGCCATTTATATAGCCTATAGCGGAACTTGAAGACGTGTACTTAGTTACTTAATTAATAACATCATAATTTTAGAAGCGCATGAAGCGACTCTTTCCTCTATATTCCATCCCACGCAATGAACTGAAATTCTTTATTTGCAAGGTTCATACCTATACCTAACAATGATTTTTCGCCTCTTTTACTATAGGCATGCCAACATTCACTGAATTTGTAAACGTTAATTTTATAAGTAGGTAAATACAGAAAATATGCATATCACTTGATTTAATATTTTTAGTCTAGTTTAGTGGCCTAGTGTGCTCATCTGTATCTGAAATAGCAATGCTGACTTTCCTTATAAGGTAGTCAGTCAGCATTGGAAATCCTTTCGTCGCCACGTCTTACATTATTCTGAGCGCTAAGTTCCCACTACCACTTCAATAAAATAGTCTACTGAGGGCAAGTGTTGGTAGCTTTTATTATTTACGGGTCTCTAAATTTCTGATTCGGTGTCTGAGTACTATGACTAATTACATTTGTTAATTTAATTTAACCATGACAGTTTTGGGTCTATCCATAAAGAATTCACATGACAAGTGAGAAATGACTTTTGTCTGGCGAGACATCTTCAAAAGAACATTTCTCAATAGAGTCAGTCCGAACGTTGAACCATTTATAGTAGAGTTATACTACTTACATAAGTTAGAGAGATGTATGTTTTTAGCCGATTAATCCACCCAGAAGAAGGGTAATGTTTTTCTCGCATGTATATGTAAGTATGTTTGTGTCATCGTTGTCTCCTGTAGCCTAAACGGCTTGACCAATTTTGGCATGCAAGATGTCATTAGATTCGTATTATATTCTTCCCCGGAATGTCATTAACGTCAAAAAATAAACGTAAACTGTCAAAAATAGCAGTCGGTATTTTTTTATATTACAACTTATTAATATTTTAAAACAATTTATCGGGCTAATGAAACTGTTTTTTTCATATGGATGCGGTATTGGACCAGTTGGTCTAAGACCCGATCCAAGATCCGTAAGCTGAAGGTCCTGGATTCAATTTTACTGACCCATACCTCTGATTTTGTGATACAATCTGACCCTGAACAGTTTTATACGGCGTGTAAATTGACCCTTAACATGAGTCACCCCTTTATAGCCCTTCTTCTTCTTCTTATCGTGTCGATGGCTCAAAATGTCTGAAAAATCTTATTTTTTATCGCTCCAGTATTTTGCAACAGCCACGCCACTTGATGAGGCGTAGTTGAGGTCGTACTATGTGCAGGTAGTGGGGCACATGGGGCACGACATAAGGTGTGACATGGTCTGGTCTTTTTGACCATATTCACACTGAACGTTATTTTGGTCGATGTAGCCCCACTTGGCTAGGTTGTACTTACATCGGCCTACCCCAGTTCGTAGGTGCTTAAGACTTCCATGTAGCCCATGGGAGTAAAGAGTAGAGTTTATAGCCCTAAAGGGGTGACTCATGGCGAGGCTCAATCTAAAGGGGTGACTCATCCATTCAATATGAACAACTTTTCCTATGGGATCAATGCTGGGAACTGATTATTTCATTAGTTTCATTCAAGTGTTCAGTCGATCAATTACAATGGAAAAGTCAAAACAGCAGAACCTAAAATTCCCGATATAGGTTCCATGGGAAAAGTTGGTTATATTGAAGGTCAGAATTATCTCTTTAAAGAAATGTAGAGTGTCAATTTACATACTGTAAACGGTTATTTTTATATACTAACATCGGCTACCGGTAAAAAGAACATCGCGAGGAAACCCACACATTAGTTCACAGGCATGCAAAATGTTACATATAGCCAAGGCCAAGAGGGCAGAGGGTTTGGCTGCAGAAGGAAAAAAAGAAAAATACAGACTAATCCGGTCAAATTATCCAAATTTTATGACCCGTTGATGTCTTTAGATGTGTGGGTAAATGTACTTTAGTTTGTCTACTCTCAATAAAATCCTTCTCCTTACCTGACTTAGTGGAGGAGCCTGATAGCCCAGTGAGCGTGAGCCTTGTTAACGCTTACGCATATTAAGCAACCCAGGGTGCAGACGCAAGTGCGTAAAAATATTTCGAGCTCCTCCGTGCTTCCGTGCTTCGGAAGGCACGTTACGCCTTTAATCCCGGCTGTTTTCATTGATGAAATATCTGAATTCAGAGTTGGCCACTAGCATACACGAAAATCAAACAACCTTCTAGATTATAAAAAAAATCATTTCCGGTTACAGAGAAGTAAAATGTTCAATTGAATAGCAAAAACGCTCATAAGGTAGTCAGTAATTCAAAAGACATCAACGCGTTTATTTTGGAAACCAATACTATTTCCAAATACGTATCTGACGACTTACATTGACTTCACGGATTTGTTATTTTTGGAAAGAATTTGTTAGATAAAACTCATGGAAATCTTAAAATATATGGCGAACGACCTAAAATCGAACGGCTCACAATTATATGATTACTTATTGATTACATACATAACGATTTTATGACAAGAATTATATATTACTTCAGCTACTACTGGTCACTATTTTTTTTTATAACTACACCACAGCCAAAAACGTAATGTGTTATTTTTTGAGTTCTGTGTATTTAAATACGTAAGTATATATGTATGTGGGTGGAATTCTATTTTCACCATTACTCTAAATGCCTCAATAAAGGGTTTGGCATTATGGGATATCTTTTGAACCTGTATACTTATCACAATTGAAATAGGCTTTATTGTTGGCAGAGCATTTGAGTTATTTTTGATTCAAATAACTTGCTATGTAGTATTAAAAATAACTAATTTACGTTGTAAATTAATGCGGTTAATGGTACTCGATTTGATTCAATACCATTGTTCGCCTTTCTTCCGAGACCGTTTTAACAGATTGGAAGCGTAGCAGAAGTGTTTCTGTGAAGATTTTCCTGTTTGTTACAAACGGTATCCGAATAGCCATTACAAAAAAATATTATAAACAAGTACCAACTACATACCAGCACACCAACTTCTAAAAGCTACTTTCAAAACGCAATTTTTTCATTAAGATATTTAAAGAAAGCGGCCTGGAGATCACATTCCTGTAATCGATACAAAAACAAAAGTTTTCATCTCAATGGTAAAAGTTAATTGGCTTTATCAAATATCTATTAAATATATTGTACAAAGAGTTGGAGGTAATATCAATGGTTTATGTTCACTATACGTAGAGTGGTAAATTTATAACTAGCATGGGGAATGTGGCAAAACTCCCCACAGATATAAATTCATGAGAGGGCCTATCTCAGTGGACTTCTTGTTGCTTAGATGATGATGTATGTTCAGTATATGATAGTGAAAAGCTTGCTCTAAATTCCTATCCCAATACATTAAAATCCAGCTAACCGAGTTTCTTTATAAAGCATTTTTTTCATTTTTCAATGTAATATACATTATTTTGTTTTTTTTAGTAACATGTACACTTAGTTTAAATCCTCCTCGTCTGAGTGACATCTGCGAATAATGATGTGAAAATGAATACAAGTATTTGTCCCCGCTGGAAATCTAACCCAGAATTAGCGTATTAACCACTGCACCACGGAGGCCGTCAACGCTTAGTTTGAAAAATCGTTGAAAAATAAATTGATTTACATTTCCATTGATTGGTTGGCCGGGTCGCCGGCCGCACTTCACAGCTCGCTACCGAGAGACTCGACCGATTGGTTCTACAGTCAGTTCCACGAATCGATTCACATGACTCGATCAATTGCTCGATTGCTGTACAATGGGGATCAATAATTAAGTGCAAATATCAACCCAAGTCAACATTTTATTTTTAGCTTTTTGTGTGCATACAAAAATTACTACTCTCCTTAGCTACTCTCTTACTTCTTCATCAGATCTTATTTAGTCTCCACTGCAGGAGCATTACCCTCTCTGCACTACCAGAGCTATATGTTAGCCAGAGTCGGTCAGAGGATTTGGCCAACACTCTCCACGCTGGCTAGACGGATTACACTTACTTCTTATTAATTTTTATATGCTTAACCTATGGGCATCTGCGTCAGCTTTATGACTATCATCTTATAATGTTATTTATTTATTTATTTAATGATAGCAGCTAGGATGTCTTAACACTACCAAAGTTATTCATAGAGTAACTGTAAACACGCATCAGCACCTTTGGTGTTGCAGAGGTCCATGGGAGACAAAAACCACTTTCCATCAGACGGCTCGTCTGCTCGTTCGCCGTCAAAAAAAAAACATTAAAAAGTAGCAATAGCAATATGGCAAAGTTCTCCAGCAGAGTGACCGAACCTCAATTTCCACCAAGAGCCGACACCTTTCTTTAAGACGCGGCTATGACACCGAGATTCCAAGCAGAGTGATCGAACTTTGATTAAAATTTCTACGAAAAACTACACTAGCCCCTAGCTCATCGTAATCGTTGGCAAGTAGGACGACATATAGATACCTCACATAGATAGATGGATAAGATTTATTAGTATATCGAAGATGGCTATAAGCTTAAATTATAATATATAGTCAAAGGCTATAAGATAGCAGAAAACCAAGCAGATTGACCTCAACATTTATATCCAAAATCCTTGAGTTAGTATCCCATAACACTTACTTTGGTGCTAGCTCAATCTGTGTGATTTGTCAAAAATATATTATGCATAGGTAGGATACTGGTTAAGTAAGATACATACCGAACAAACAATGTTACCGAAGGTATACCTAGGAACTAAAGCAATAAGAAACGAATAAATCCGAGATTTTTAAAGTGACCGCAACTTTTATTCCAATTTCCACCAAAAGCGACACTTTCCCGCGCTCTGCGTGACCGCTGGCGGGAAGCGTCAAATTATGGACGCGTTCGGAACGACGCGGCCGAGCAGAACATGACGAATTATGAGCGCTCCGAGCCGGTCCCGTAATTATTGTGGACAAGGCACTTTTTGCCGCTGACAAATAGTAAGAGCGTGGAATGGCTCCGAAGCTTTGTACGCTGCTAATGACACTCGTGGAGGAGCGAGGTCTAATATTAACTATTTCTTTTGTGCGAGGATCAGGCCTGTCTTGAGATGGGGCAACGACCTCCCTTTATTTGTTACATTACTTGAGCGTTAATACGAATCGAATGAACGCCACTACAGTGCCGGCCCTAGCTCGCGATTAGGACAGATTGGGATTGTTTTTTAGTGCCCTTAAATTGATTTATTAAAATAAGAAAAGAAAAATTAAGAAAATAAAAAAGAATTAAAATAAGAAATAGCCGCCAAGATCTTTCAAAACCGCACTATTCCCTTTGTTTCATTTCAGCCTTCCACAACAAATGCAGTTAAGCAGAATATAGGTAGGCACTAAAAGAACACACCGAATCATATTTCAAAACTCGAAAGAAAATCAGTACTAATTTAAGTATCTAAAATAATATTAAAACATGCCAGTGGGTAATTATAACTTATTGAAAATTAACATATTTATAAAAAATGTCTAAAAAGGTCTAAATATTTATTCACAAATAAAACGGGCCGAGCACCTCGTTGCCCCGTGGTTTGCTATAAATATTATGAGGCCATTCCAATAACCTCGTGACTTTGCAACGTTTATATTTAAAAGAGTTAGGCACTATCTACGTATTTTTTTCACTATGTGCATATTTGGAAGTTCCTTACATAGCATAAGGAAAAGAAAACGTATCTTCTCTATTTCATGCCCTTTGCCACCCACTTAAGTCCAGGGAGCGTCTTCACCCTCTACACCCCAGGGCCAGCGCTAACTTCGTAGCTGGATGGGCTCAGATTTCCGAAGCCGCTAGTCGTCCAACGGCTTTAGCTGTCACGCAAGCCTTTTTGATGGATATAAAATTATTTATGGGTTCTTTGGGCAGTGCACATACGTTATTCTGAGAATCCTTGCCCACAATAGTCATGGAAATTGTTATTAATCTGTTTATGGGTTTTTTAGTCTAACCAGTTTTAACGTCACTCGTAGCCTTCGAATTGGTGGAACATTTTTAGAACATAAATTTATCATTGGTTACAATCAAAACATTAAACGAATACATAATTAGGTACTTGTGTTGAACTTTACCATAGGTATGGCGCTTCATACAAGCGGGTTTTATGCCTTAAACTACTACAAACGGAATTTTAAATCCGCGCACACGTCTGTGTGTGAGATAACTATCGGGGTCGGCACCGCAGAATGAGTTCAAGTACTCACGTATGTATAAGAGACGGTGCGTAATATATGACTGAGAACAGTAGCAGCTGACTCTGCTTTACGACACCTTAAGAACTCCTTAGCACGTGGAGAGGATCGGGGACATCATATTGCGAGGGAGGGACGCTGCAAGTTTCCGTTCTGTACGTAGTACTATAATGCTGTGACCGCTGTGACTTTACACTACTTAACCTAAACTTAACCTAAAGATTATTATTAATGTGAAATTGTGTACTTAATATGATTTAGCTAATGTTTTCCACCAACCGTCTTTGGGTAGAGTCTCGTAGGTTTTTGAATGATCGACGCAAAAGGAGATAAAATAATTTAAAGGTGTAAACGTTATCTGAACCACTTTTTGCAACGATTCAAAAAAATGCACAAGTTATTCTCTACCAACCAACGGTTTTAAGGGGCTTACACTAACAAAACTAGCGCCACCCATTATTTTATTATTTTACTCTTAAAGCAGATCGAATTCAATCGAAAAAATCTAAGTCTGTACTTCGGTAGTAATTTTTTTTTTATAACTAAATATCAGCATGTTAAGACTAGAGAATCACTTGTCACCGCCAAAAGTGGCCATTCTCTTATTTGAACAAATGCAAAATAATAACAAAAATACTGCAAGTAAGTGTTTATTACTAGAGTGCAAAATAATATATTTTAATAAAAATAAAAGTATATTTAGGGACTAATCAAACAAATTGAGTAATCACAAAGAGTTCCCTACAGTAAATTATGAACTTTAGTCGTAGGTAAGTATAGGTACTATATTTTATAATAGACACTTAAACAGTGTTTTATAAAACACCAACAAACTCGTAAGCCTCTGGTATACGCGTAGAGTAAATGGTAGAGACGGTAGGGTACTTACTATTCTATAAGTTAGCAGTAAAGTAAGTACCGAAACGTCTACTCCCCCGTTTACTCTAAACGGTAAACTACTAACTATGTTACTAGTAACTAGCAAAGTAAATACTCTAATGTCTACTCTACCTTTTATTAAGGACCAATACTGAGATCTCGAAAAAAAAACCAACATTATTTATTATCCGAACCGATATCCATACCATACCCCATAACCGATTTTATTAATATTTTAAAAAATTTACATTAAATTGTTAGTTTTAAGTTGAATTCCGACACGATTTTATATTGTTAGTGGAAATAAATAAATGAAATGAAATATCTATACAAGTGTTTAGCTGGCCCGGCAATTTTTATGAAAATGTCGACTTATTTTAATTTCCAGCATTGGTCCCATCCCAAACCATCAAACCCTTCTGTTTTCTTAAACCCGTTAATAAATGGTATAAACATCCAAAAACCAGGCCAATCCCAAAAATAACGTTTTCTATCATGACCTGCAGGCCTATTTGATAACTTTTGACAGTTACGGTGTACATCATTTTCATGGTAACTTCAATATTCATTACGAATTCGGTATGAATGACTATTTTTATTTATGATATGAAAACCGTAATGAATGCTAAAATGACAATCAAATCGTTGTACACGGAGTTAGCAAATCGGCCTGCTGGCCGGGGATCGAACCCGGGCCCACTACGCCACGGAGTCCGTCGACTCGATTTAATTTGATTCTGTTTAGGAAAAAAAATAAAAGAATAAAATTGTGTGGCGCTAGTTTCACTAATCTAAGCCTTTTAAAATCTGGTTTGAAATGGAGAATGTAGTTTTTGCAATATCACGAATGATCTCATCGTGTTTGACTGAGCTTTGCACAGCCCGCAGATTGCATGCTCCGTTTTATCAATGAAATATGTCTGACGCATTGCCTTGCCTTTATGATTATACTAGCTATAGCTCTCGGCTCCACATACATACATACATACGTATTACGTTTTTCTCCCATGCGGGGTAGACAGAGCCTGGGTCTGTAAAACCTTAAGGCCACGTTTAGCATGTGGGTTTGTTGATAAAGAAATCAAAATATGATGGGTTGCTAGCCGCATCGCCTATTGACATGATTCCTGACGCCTATTCCCTCAATCGGCTTTTACGTGGAAAGAGAAGCAGCTGGTACATTCTACGTTTTTTCTTTCCCAGACCAGCATGGAAGAACAGCTCGGCTCCACTTGCGTTAATATCAGTCAGGATCGTTACTTCTGGGTTGAAAGGGTAGGGTAGGGTTGCTGAGGATTCCTCTTCCTCATAATGCGGAAGTACCGCAATATTTTGAGTTCCTCAACCGTTACGGCATACTCATAAATAAAAACAAAATTCCTCTTCCGCTATCGCTTCCTCAAAAATTTAAGAGGCATTTCCGGTATCGCTTCCTCAAATATTTAATAAGAATTTTACAGCGCATGCGCGGCGTGTGTCCATGCCAGTTATGTACAGGACAGCGGCTGTTGGTTTGGGTCCGCCAGTATTAATATATTTCCTATCATCCTCTTCCTCTTACGCTTTATCATCCGCATCCTCTTTCTCAAAAAATATCCTCTTCCTCAACCGCATCCTCTAAATTTGCGCTTGCTTCACTTCACTTCCTCCTCCTCTTCCACATAGTCACTTTTTTTTTTTTTTTTTTTTTACGGACAAATCACACAGATTGAGCTAGCCCCAAAGTAAGTTCTTAAGTAAGACTTGTGTTATGGGATACTAACTCAACGATACTATATTTTATAACAAATACATATATAGATAAACATCCAAGACCCAGGTCAATCTGAAAAAGATCATTTTTCATCTCGACCTGACCGGGGATTGAACCCGGGACCTCCGTGTCACAGTTCGGCGTGTTGACCGCTGCGCCACGGAGCTCGTTTTGGAAGAGGAATCCTCAACAACCCTAGTTGAAAGGTGGCCTATGTTCTTTTCCGTATCCCAAATGACGCGTACACAATTTCACGATGATCGGTTATTATTTACAATAAACAAACAAGTTTAAAAAAACTCTCTTTAGCATGTAATATCGGTGAGAACTCAAAGTTTCATCCAGCCAAAAAATAAGGACTTCAGAGGTAGGCTCTGACTCCCGTTTTATGGATAAATCCCAATCCCAGGTTTAATATTATAAATGCGAGTTTGTATATTTGTTTGTTACCTTTTCACGCTTTATCTACTGAACCAATATTCTCGAAATTAAATATTTGTTTTTAATGCTTCCGTTATAAATAATCCGACGTTTTGTTTGATTTGGTTGTACTAACGGACTACTACGAAAATTTCTATACACAATTGTTCTGCCGGCCAGGTATTTTTGTATATCATATCGAAAAATATATTTTTTTTCAAGGTGGAGAGAGCTGACATACTGTGCCAACTCCACATAAAAACAGTGGGATAAGGTAAAAGAAGAAGAACATCGAAATATTTTTTTTCCAGGAATTTTGTTCATTTTGACGGATGTATTTGGACTCTATCCTCTTCAAAGGAATGTTGGTATTAAATTTGCACGACGTACATTTCTTACCTAAATAATTATGCCTAATATTTAACTTTAAATGAAATTTTAGACAGGACATATCTTTATTAGCGTACTTATTGTACCAATGAAACTATATGCTAATTCGCGTCAAACTTATTTCCAAGAGGAAAGTCGGCAACACTAATATATTCTCAAGTTCACAAATCGAAAAATCATCCCATTGCATAGTCCGATAAACTCCGATACCGTTTCAAAGTAGTTTGAGTGATGCCAACCGTAAAATAAGGTAACAGCCATTCAAAGCAGCCATTGTGGTTTTTTATTCTAAATTCAAAAATCTCCCCTTCAATCTTAGCGGCTAGTGCCACGCTATCTGTGAGTTTAATATAAAATGACTTGGTAAGGTTTCAACACCTGACTTAATTTTATAATCAAGTCAGGTTTTCCAAGAAATGGAGCAAGGAACTTGAGAAGCGAGCATGGTGGTCGATGGCACTTGGCCCACCTTCGATATAAGAATTATATTTTTATTGTATCTTTACACCTGCATAACCGATAAGGAAGAGAGGAGTTAGGTTTATTGCACTGATGGTCTCACTTAAAGTTACTGCTATATGCTGAAGCTGTAATGCAATAAATATTGATGTTATAAAATATAAGATGGGCTATAATACTAAATTACTTGAGTTATGCAAAGTTACAAAGTGAGATTTAACATGTAACAGAAATTGCAGACTGGTTTTGATCAACGAGGACACAATATTTAGATATAAATGTATTATGTATTATTATACGAAAGATAGTGCCTCATAGTTACAATAATATTGGCGTGCAATAAAACCTACTTGCCTAGGTCACATGAAAAAAGTGGTGCAGAATCTTTAACAACCTCTTCAAGTCGTTGAGGCACCGAAGTAGGTACCTATCTCAGGTACCTATCTATATACATGGTTACAAAGTTGCAACTTTAATTAAATTAAGGGCTAACATAAACTTAAAATTAACTCTTGATAAGACTAAAGCAAAAGGAACCTCCATTGTAATGAGACAACAAGATACCCTGAAGATAGGTCCGTGGCTGCTCCAACTATTATGTACTACATTCACGCTTGTACCATTATATTGAATGTCAGTTAAGACCACTATCAGGATCGGTATCGATGGGCTCCATAAAGTATAAATTACGCAAAATTGCACTGTAATACCAGCTATTAAGTCATAAAGTTGAGTCTGAAGCCCCGGCGCTGTGGGTCGGACCAATAAATCTGGTTTGTTGCTAGCCGCGTATTTTTAGACCTCATTCTTTTAACTGGCCGCTACCATGACAACAACAAGTAATAACTCATAAAAATAATCACGCGGAAGGATCTCGAAACTTGACGAAATATTATGTAAGGCATTAAGGATAGCTTTGGGCGGGTAACATCACGATAATTTCGTATTAGATACGAGTATCTACATTTTTGCACCTACGTGTAAGTAGACTAAAACTTGAAGATATTCAAGCCGTGGATAAATTATCCGTATAGGTACATTACACCTTTACCATGTGACTGACTGAAAACGATACAAAATAGGTACAATAGTTTTTAACGTGCGCTTAAGTATAACAGAAATATTAGGGAGTTCAATTTAAAAACTTAGTATCTATTGGGTTAACCCAAGTTCTTATTACATACTTACTCGTACATCCATCAATAAATTATTATGTAAACATTATTTTCTTTTTTTTTTCAGCGATACTTACAGTTTTACACTTTCATGAAAGATTAAGTCGTTATCAATTCGTTGTCTAATTTCACCTTACATAAACTAAGGGAAACATTTTATCAATGCTTTAATCTTTGGATATCTAGATGATGCTTTCAAATGTTCAAAGATTGAAATTCAATCATTGAACATAATAGGGCTTTAAAGCATCGTTGTAGCACTTGTGTAATCAGCCTACCGTCTTAAGTGTCAAGTTGCCGATATAAAATAACTGCCTACCATTCTTTATCGTCTCAAATTACACAGAAATTGTGAGCGTGCTTTCAATTATCGATCAATTAAAGCTCGGAATGATTTGTCTGAGCCTAGCGAGGTCGCCGATCATATGAAAACGTGTTAATCGATTCAAATGTTCGTAAAGCTGAGGACAGACTGGGACAGTTTTTTTTTATTAATAATTAGGTAGTACGAAATGTAAAAAGCTTTCATATTTTTACGGCACTATCATACAACCGTTAATTTTCTTCAGTAAGTATGACATAATTCCTCCTCACATTTTCAGTAGGTATATACAATTTGCTGGTTTTCAGTTTTCTTATCCTTGAGTATTTTCTTATTATCGATAACTGTTTAGTCAATTGAGGACGCCATTTATTTCTCTTTAATGTGTAAATACTAAGTTCCTTTAAATAATAATAATACTAGCCGCAATCCGGGACTTCGCACGCGTGATATATATACTTTTCAGTACCCTTACCTATGTATATGCAAAATTTATTGATGATTGGTTCAGTAGACAGGGCGTGAAAGCGTAACAAACAAACAAACTCACTTTCGCATTTATAATATTAGTTAGAATTAAAGTAAGGATTGTGTGTACCGTCTTTAGTTACTCGAATCGGAACTGGTCACAGCTAGGCGCCATTTAATCGCGGCAGCATCCAATTAAGTTGAGTAATATTTTGTAATTTCCATATGATCATCCAAAACTCCATAAATTGTATAAGTTATGGTCAAACACCACCAGAAAAGGAAATTCATTTGGTTAATTTTTTGATAAATAGATAAACTTCGTACCTAATTATGATCACAATAATATTTCGTATATTAAAGTTAGTAGCCAAGACTCATAGATCGTCTTGATCGTGATCTTTAATATAATCTGTGTTTCACGTTTATCCACATTACTTACACCAAAGCAAGATGCAAGTAGAGTTTTAGAGTCAGGGCTTATATGTAGAGTTGTATGTTATTTATCGATGTTTATCAGTGGTAAGCTCAAGAGCCTGTAGAGCCACTTGGACGTTTCACAGTGTGGTACTGATAGGAGTTCAGCTACAGGCTATTAGGTACTGGATATTGGTTAATAAAATTTCAGCAATTAATAACCGTTATAACCACCGTGTGGTTCCCGGCAGAGAAGAATTGAACCACTCCAAGTCTTAACGTTGATATCGTAGAAGGCGACTTAGGTAACACAAGCTAAACAAAGCTTATACACATCAAAGATACCTCTCCAACCCAAAGTGGAGAGTGTAGGCCAAATCCTCTGATAGCTAGAGCTAATATATGGCTCTGGTAGCTCAAAGATCATGCTCCTGCAGTGGAGAGTATAAAAGACCTGATGATGATGTTATTTTTCGATATAAATCTGTAGTAAACTCAAGAGCATGTAGAGCTACTTGGACTTTCACATGCCCTGTAGATTATGATGTATGGTTCTCTCTCTTAATGGAACCAGTTTAGCCTGTATCTGAACAGATACAGGATATACTGGTTACAATATTATAGATATACTTTAACTATGTTTTAATTGCTGAAAATTAACAAATCTCTAGTAAACCCAACTTGATTATCTTACTGATTTTTTGTATTTTTATCTTGAATTCATCTATTCACCATAAAATATAGACACTGAAAACCTTCGGCCACCATGGCAAGGTTTATTTGATTTAATGCCTTCTTAGAAGATGTGGTCTACACTACATCTCGATAAATATTGCTTGACGTGGATGGCATTAATGATAGAAAGCTAGCCGAGGCGCAACCCGAACTCGTCTTGAAATGGACTCCTGATGAATCCGAAAGAATAGTTGTAAAAAGTAGGTGATTTTGAAAACCCTGAATATTTTAATGAAATCAGAATTCCTAATAGAATATACCTACGTACTAAACCAAGAAAATAAATAAGTAAAAAGGTAATAATGATTAAAACTAACGTGAGATGTTAACATTATTAATATGTAAAATACGGGTCACTCACGTATGAAGTCAGCTACCAGTCCGCGGACTGGGACGACTTCGTGCGCGCGTCTCGGTTCACATTCGCCCTGAGGAAGACCTCCGGATGAGGTTGAAACATGTCGGCCTGTGACCCGTATTTTACATATTAATAAGGTAATAATGAACTTTCCATTCGAGCATTACATTCGAGTTCCCATAGAAATTTGACCAGCTGACTGGTGACTTAGGGTTGCTTAGGGGAAGTCCAGCCAGATATTTAATTTCATCTTTTAGCTTTTTTTCTTGGGTAAGTACGTATATTCTACAAAAGATTCGGATTTCATTAAAATATTGTTGTTCAAAACTATTTTACTTTAACCAAGTATATTTAAGATGACATCAGATAACTCAGTACGTCGTTTAGCGAAGGTACCTATTTAATAAGTACGTCCGCGGCATAGTAAACAACTTTTTGCCTTCCTTCATAAGGCTGTGCGTCCATTAGCTTCGTTTTTGCTCGCTACACGTTATTTTGTTTCATTCTGAACTTTATCGACCTCGTCTCAATAAATCTTGGCGATTTGGACCACCGAGTGGGTAGAACTTGAACGAGACAAACTTACTTAGTTAACTTGAGTTGTATTAATAGACGTTTATTAAGTACATAGACGACTTCTTTATTAGTAGTGTGACGTAGATGACTTGATCATTAGTATTAAGCTATTTCCATAGCAATTATCGTTTGCAATTTAATGACAATAGGGTACTTAAATTTGTAGTACTTTTGCCTAGATGCCGAAATTTCTAAAGATTCGAAAAGAATGCTGAAGAACACTTCAGTGTTATGTTCTAAGGACTTATTTATTATAAATATTAATTAAATGATTAAACAACCTTTAAGTAAGTACATAATAAATAAACGGATATAGAACATACTTTTGTTTGTGTCCAGCGTAACACTGAGCCGCCACCTATTGTAGTGCATAATGCATATTTGTTTTAATTTCATTTACATCCTCAAACATCCTATAAAAAAACCAGATCGGAAATAACACTATCTATAGTTACTTACGGAGACAATAGATTTATTATTTATATTATATATTTAGGTGACTTTACTCTGGTTTGAAACAAGTCGAACCACCTGAAGCAAGTAGCGTAAACCATCTCTCCCTAAGTACTATTTTACATATCGTTGTACTGTTTTCATTAAATATAAAAAGTTGTTTTCCTGCGACTTCGTCCGCATATACAGCCTATATAACCCGCTGATAATGTAGCTTTCTGTAGGTGATAGAATTTTTATCAGTTCAGTAGTTTTTTTTTAGTATGTATCGTCATCCGTCATCATAATCCGAGCGTTTTCCGGTTGCATCCTCAGCAGTAACACTTCAGAGCCCGGGGTCCGCTTCCTAGGTGATTTGACGAGGTTACTGGCTTATACTGCCGTGACCGTCTTTCTTCTGCAACACAAAGGGTAGACCTGAACCGTTTCTATGATATTTTTTTTAGCACTATAACAAATAAAGCCTAATATCCTAACTAATAATATTACAAATGGGAAAGAGGGTTTGTTTGTTTATTTGTTACGCTTTTACGCCTCAATCTACTGAACCGATTATCATGAAATTTTACATACACATAGGTTAGGGTACTGAGAAGGACATATGCTATATACCAGGGCAAAAGTAAGTTACAAATAAAGCTACACACGATTGAAACTTTCCTTTTTGTAATACTATACTATAGATAACAAAATCTTAATTGTACCTCTTCTGTACCAGGTCAGAAAAACCGATCGGTGGAAATCCCTGCCGCTGCGCCTCCGACACAAAAGCCGGAAGGCTGGGCGGTGCCGTGTCTTGAACGAGTAGCGGTACAAAATATCTAGTGTTTGTTTTGCCTGTTATATATTTTTGGCTATACTTACTTTTAATCTTCTGATATATAAGCTCTGAAACGGGTGAAAATATTTGGATGCGGTTTTTCTATTTGAAAGCAAGTTACTTGGCGATAATTCTTAAGACATATTTTTTAGGTGTTTTTGTGAATTCACAACGCTGTTCTGATATGTTCTTATTAAATTAAAATCAGATGAGGGACGACCACGCGTGGAGGATTTATACTTGCGACTTAGTCTAATGGTGGTATACACTTTGATTAGTGCAAGTGCGAAGTTCATACATTTCCTACTCCGTTTCGTAGCAAATGTATGAACTTCGCACTTGCACTAATCAAAGTTTATACCAGCTATAAGACGCAGTTCTCCTGCCTACGTGGAGCTAGCCATATCTAATACTTAATTTTAAATTTTATTCTCTTTTTTTGAATCGGAACGTGGTTCTTGTTTCATCTCTACTTGTGATGCTTCCGACCCTGGGTTGCAGAGACTTGAAACGACAATTAATTTATTTTTTTATCCATCTATCCTTCATCCCTTCAGCCTGTAAAATCATTTGAAAAATCGGTTGCCTAGCCGTCGTTAGCAACTAACCAAAAGCCTAACTGGGTGAAAATAAGTTAGAGTGAGTGCAGCATGTAAGCATCCATGCAAGCATCTGTTCCCATGTGGTCTTTTCAAAGAATTGAAAAATACAACGAAAGAAAATATACGTCTGTAGCTGCCTTTTACTGGAATGCAATGATTGCAAAATTAACATTTCCATTGTGTATTTGATTTTGGAGTTAAAAAGGAACAATAAAAGAACCACGAAATGTACGTAACACAGAATGATACAAATAACTGGTCTAGTGATTACAGCAATTTTGATACATGAATGTTTTCGGTCGGAAATAGTTCTATTTTTCATTGTGACTGGTGGCTCACACGTGTCATTAGGGCTAGCATTGTGAGTGCCCGGCAGTTTGATGGCCACGACGAATTAACTACGGAACACAATACCTTGCTGTTGAATATTCAAAAATCTGGTACTTCATGTTAGATCACGTAAACCATGATAAGAGGAGGAATAGTAAATAAATGGTTATGAATTAACAAACAGATAGAACTAGCCACAAAAGGGGAGTTTTGAAACGGAATGATGGTAGAACTTTGAGCTGATGTGGCTCAACTCATTACTGGCTGCTAGGCATATAGTTAATAAGTTAAGTTAATACAAAATACTTTTCTAATATCTTATTTTTTAATTTAAAAATGTAATAAAAGCATATTTTTAAATAGTTAAATGACCCGTAATTTGATAGAGCTAGCCTATAAATCTACAAATCTAATAACTCGTAATACGAAGAGATATTACGTACAATCGGAATTCGGTTGTTTTTTTTTACACATGCAGTAATAAATAAACAGGAATTTTAAGTTTGTGTAAACTTTGAAATAGTACATAATATATAAATTAATTGCTTTTATTTAAAGAAATACTGCCTAAATATTTTAGTAAGGAATGTTATATTTTCTGACTGTATGCTCACCTACGTGTACAAGTCATGCTCATGCATACTTTGAAACTAATAGCATCCTAAAAATTCCAATCCTAACACATTGCTATTTTTGCTATCATTCGTCAACAGAAGTTTAAATTACTCAAGCCTGCAAAAAATGCCGAATAACAAGTAGGTACCTCCATACATTTAGCAGTTTTGTACTCGCGTTTTACACTCTGTTTAACAAAATAGTATTCCGTTTGCATACAGTACAGTAATTACAAGTGCTAACACAATGGCGCCCATTTGTATTACAATTTCGCAATATATTGTCGGTGAAAACAATGTACGTTTTGCTCTTATAATAAATTGCTTCACACCTATTTGCGCGAAGCTCTGATTTAAAAGTTACTTATGTGCCAGTGCCAGATTCAGACACACCTTCTAAAATATTTTAAGCATTTACTGTAAGAAAGAGACTATGTAGACACTTCTAAAATCAAGCAAGGTAATGTTTATTTTTATTTCATATTAAGTACTTAATTCTATCTTTCTTTAGATTATGATCACTGCTAAAATCAAACACATAGCCAAAGAATATTGGCAAGTCTTTGTCCTGCGGACAAGACAGATCCCAGGTTTATAAAACCTGCGGGCCACGTTTAGCACATTGGTGGGCTTGTAGGTCGAAAACGGAATCAATCAGAGATGTGCTAGCCGCATTGCCTATTAACTTTTTCTGATATTCGCCCAATGCATAGTGCATAATATATAACAAGGTATTATTTTTCAGTCAATCAGTATAACTGTTTGATTTGATATTCTAATACTTGTTCGATGATGTCCATGTGGTTCGTCTCGGTAATTATTCATTTGAGATTTATTAAGAACATTCATCTGTTAGAATGATAAACCTATAACTACGAGTTGAAGTCTAAACCTATTACGTTTTTAAACAGTCAGGTCAGGATTGCGAATACCGGACTCTAATTTAGAAGTCTGACTGAGAGATACTCTTATTAAAATAAGAAATTAAGATGAAATGTAAAGAAAAAATAAAGGTAAACTATAACTACTATTTACAAATAAAAACCGGTCAAGTGCGTGTCGGGCCACGCGCAGTGTAGGGTTCCGTAGTTGCGAATGACAACTTTGAGTTCACACTATTCACACTCGCACCTTACAGTTTAACGACCAAAAACATCTAACAATGAAAATAGTATGAAATTTTACAGTTTATAAGTTGGTTGCCTATAACTTTTTAGTTTGTACTTAGTACTCAGCTCTGATAGTTTTCCTTTAAACTTCAGCATATATACTACTGCTGTAATTTTTTTCACGTATCTATATATAACCGTTTAGCAGATAGAGGGGGGGGACACTTACCTCTAACAAAAATTCGCACTTTAAAACCAAATATTTCGGAAACAGATCCCTAAATCGAAAAATGGTGTTCACAACCTCACAATATTTTTGAAAGACCTATTTAACGATACCCCACACGATGGGTAAATAGAGAAAAAAAAATTACTCCCCCACTTTACTTGTATGGGAGCTACCCTTAAAAAAAATATTTTTCAAAATTTTATTCTACCACTTTTTTGCCATGATTAATATACATACCCATACCAAATTACAGCTTTCTAGTACTTATAGTCTCTGCGTAAAACCGCGGACGGACAGACAGACAGACAGACAGACAGACAGACATGGCGAAACTATAAGGGTTCCTTGTTTACTACGGAACCCTAAAAAAGGCCTGGCAGCTCGTTGCCCCGTAGTAGCGTGCCCAGAAGGCTGGCAGCATTGCCACGTTGTATGGCAATGCTAATCTTTTGGCCAAAATATAAGCCAGCCCTCTGGTCATGAGTCATAAGACACCTGTATTAATTTTTTGGCGATGGCATTAAATAATTTATGTGCTGAGGGTCCCCACGGCCCTAGAGTTTCAACCCCAAACGGTTCAAATATATATGGAAAATATATATATCCATGCAAGCAGTATTTTTTCCCATATCTTATTTCTTAATTTAATAAAATGAGAATGGCATTGTGATTGCATACCTATAAGAAATTATTGTCTGAGAGAGTTTGAGAGCAGTTGTCTTGACCTTTGCCCACAACAAGGCTCAACAAACCGCGTAACAGAATCCAATAAGCCAATCCTATCTTCGTGGCTGCAGGCGTGGACGATATCGTAGCATTCTGCAACGAGTCTCCGCCGCTGGAGGGTTTCTTCGACCGTTATATGAACCTAACAGAAACGCAATTGGTACGTTCTAAGAACATAAGTTCTGAGAATAGACGAGAAATCAGGCATACGTTAGTAACATCAGCAAGTAACGCCACGTTTCAATGAGTTGGGTGAACATTTTATAGGGATTTGATGATTTTCGGACAAAAAAAGGGAGGTTTTTAAGGCCGTGTGTCTGAATGTGGCAACGTAGCCAGGGAAAGGGTTGGCCTCAGTCAGCACATATATACTTAGGGGGTGTAACGATTTGAACGCGGTTTTCTTTATTAATCGACTGACCCTGACTGAAAGAGGGAAATGTGTTTTCGTACGTATGTATTTAGTATTTATCTATGTATGTTAGTATGTCTGATCCACTATTGCCTCCTGTAGCCATAAAGCACCTTTATGAAAATATTGTCTGAGAGAGAGTTTGAAAATAGATGTCTTGACCTTTGCCCCCAACAAGGCTCAACAAACCGCGTAACAAAATCCAATAAGCCAATCCCATCTTTGTGGCTGCAGGCGCGAACGATATCGTAGTACTGTAACGAGTCTCCGCCGCTGGAGGGTTTCTTCGACCGTTATGTGAACCTAACAGAAACGCAATTGGTTCGTTCTTAGAACATAAGTTCTGAGAATAGACGAGAAATCAGGCATACGTTAGTAACATTAGCAATTACAGGCAGGCGCGTTTTTTTTTAAATTAATGCAACTTGTTAAAACTTAATAAAGCGAAGCAAATTTTTAGCCTACTCTGGTAAAACTTAGTTAAGCCCGGATAAGCTACAATAGCTTGTGCATTTCGAGAATTATCAATTCCTGTATGCTGGCTAGTTTGAAGTGGTTTCCTCCCTTACATGAAATCTAATATCGTGTGATCAAACATTAATTGCTAGAAAAGCTTTAGGTCCTCGATTGTATGCCTACGAGATCTACAATCCGTCAGCTCTATAGTTTGCCACATCGATGTATCATAATCTTTAACGATTTTGAGAGGTAAACATGATTCCTCGAAATATTGTTAAATTGATCGAAACCAATTTACTCGGTTTTTAAAGCCGTAATGTAATGATGATAAACAGGAGAATAAAATTAACTGCCTTTAATGTACTATAACATTTTATCTTGTTAATACTACGATCATTTGTTCAACATGTTTTTCTTAGAATTTGACATATTAAAAATAATATTCAGAAAAAAATCGTTATAAATAAAACGTTGCGAACTGATGATATTTCGAGAAATCGCGTTTACCTCTTTTAATCGTAGGAGATTTTGATGCATCGATGTGACAAACTATAGAGCTCTCGGACAATCGAGTAAAGGTTTTCGAGCTATTTTTGTTTGATCAAACGGCATTAGATTTCGAATAGGGAAACGACTTAAAGTAGATGGCTCGACCTTTGCCCGCCAAGCCGCATACAAAGCCCAATAAGGCAATTCTACTATCCAGTTCGTGGCCGCGGGCGAAAGCGATATCGTAGTAAGTATTTTGCAACGACTCCACTCCATTCGCTAGAGTTTGTTAAACCGTTATGTGAACTTGACACGAACACGTAACTACCTACTTCCATAAAGCGAATGGTAAAACTCATCATAAGGTTTTTTTTAGTCTCCAGTTCAGGAGCACGCACGACCCTCTCTGTACTACCAGAGCTATATATAAGCCAGAGCAGTCAGAGGATTCGGCCTACACTCTCAATGCTGGCTAGGCGATGTTGGAGACGTCTCTTTGATGTTTATTGGCTTTGTTTAGCTTGTTTCTTAAGTCATCTTCTATGACATCCACAGGAAGACTTGGGTTGGTCCTATTCTACTTTGCTGGGAACCACAAGGTGAACAGACATTGATATCAGTCACCAAAGGTATTTTGTGGGTATATTGTTATGGCTAATGTGACCAGCCTAGAGTAAGTAGATGGCTCGACCTTTGCCCTCCAAGCCGCAGCCCAATACGGCAATTCTACTATCCAGTCCGTGGCCGCAGGCGAGAGCGATATCTTTAGTAGGTATTAAGCAGTTATGAAAACTCGACGTAAACGCAATCACAGGGTAAGTAATTACATCCATCGGTCATAGAATCATAACATAACTTTTGATAGGACTTTGAATACCCGACGGCACACTTGTGTAGCCCGATGGCCCCGTGGTTGTGAGGATTATTAGCGCAAACGCATGTTAATCATACGGGCGCAATCCCCACTCGTATTGGTGACCGTAAGTGACAAAAAGATATATTGGAGCTCCTCCGTACTTTGGTAGGCTCGTTAACCGTTGGTCTCGGCTGTCATCATTGATGGCAGTCGTTAGGCTATGCCAGATGCCTTTAGACACCCTGAAAAACTGACGCAGTGTTGGCCACTTACACACACGAAAAATAAACATAAAACTGTGTAGCTGTGTGAGCCTGATTGACTGAGGGGCTGGCGAGACCGAATGAGACCAATGCTTTAATTATTTGACAGCAACCACATTTTATAGGACTGGTTCTCTATTAGCGTGCTCTAAAGCTTCACTGATGAATATGCAATGTAACTGCAACAAGAGGATTGGTTAGAGGAGATTATATCTACACATGCATAGCAAGACCCTGTGTACGATACCACGGATTTCTCTAACCGTTATGTGAACTAAGAATTTACAGAGGTGAAGCTATTTTCAACAAACTATATAATTCATACTTAACACTTTCTTCAGGGATTTTATTATTGACCTCCGACAAAAAGAAGATGTCCGTGGCATTTTCGATCTAGATCGAGATGGTTTGGAATACTTAAGCGTTATACTAGAACTAAGGATTTCCACGCATATCTTCCACCCAGCTATTTTTTTTTTAATTTGGTGTATTTTGGTTCTTCTTGGTGGTACTTGTTCGGCCAATATTGAACTACTCTGAGCAGCTCAGTTCAAAGGTCTGTGTACTCTGATTCTGATATATACCTTCCTCGGATAGGTAGGCGTAGGCGCACGCATAAGCTTGAATAACCGCTTGAACTATGTTATAGTACTTCGCAACGATTCCACGCCACTGGAGGATTTCTAACCGTTATGTGAACTTGACACAACAATGGTAAGTACATTGTGCGTGTGCTGTGCAGCCAATGAATTGAACATATTTGCCGCTATGGCTTTGAGGAAAAAAAGTGACACGTTTTTGTGCCCGAACGACCAGACACTAGCATAGGTATATTGATTAGGTTTCAGTATTCAGTAATATGAGAACACTAAAATAGGTTCCCAAAGTACAAAATACGACCTAGCCCCTACACAAAGTATATCAATGTCTACTATTGGAATAGGAAGAGAATAGGCTCCGAAACGACTACCAAGACCTATTTTCAAAATTCATTCACCTATAGATAGCTTATTTATCTGCGGGTCACATTGGCTATAAATAACGCGGACGAAATCGCGGAAAATTGCTAGTGTTATGTACTTATAGTTTGGAAAAAAGTAACGAATGTAACGTTTAGGATAGAATCGCGTTTAGCAACTCTCCATCTAATATACTATCAAGCAACTATTTATTTAAAAGAGTTGAAAAGCGTAGACTTTTAACTCAGAGCGAAGGCTGGGTAAAGCTAAGTAATTGCTACATTTTCGTTAGATTAAAGGATAATCTAGCTAGGCACTGTTACTCTGTGCTGTAACGTAGTTTGTTTGTAGTAATAAATCCACAATAGGCTTCGCTTTGATACAAACCGAAAGTGGTTGTACGCGGGGTGAACGACTGACGCAAAATAAAGTGATTGCAAAAGTTAACTTTGAATCAAAGAATTCGTACAATGGAAATCTCTTCTAGCTAAAGATTCTTAATCTATCGAGATACTGTTATCCTAAGTTTTTAAATAGTTTGTAATAATAAATCTACGTTAGGCTTCGCTTTGATACAAACCAAAAGTGGTTGGACGCGGGGTGAACGACTAACACAAGATCAAGAGATTGCAGTACAAACTCTGAACCAAAGTATTTGTCCCATTACCTAGCGCCTGTAGCACACAGCCGCGAAAACGGAACGAAAGCGTTCCGGAACGAAACATTGGCGAAACCGCAAAACGCAATCATGCTCATGCCGTTTAGGAGGTAAGTAGTATGTTTGAGGGCACAGGAGAACCTAAGATAATTATGGCGGATACAACGCTGATGAAAGCTGCAAGACACCTAAACAATAAATAAGATAAGACTAATGAAATACTTACATAAGTAAGCGGCGTTTCTTCTGTAGAGTCCTATTTTGTAAGAGCCGCACAACCGCATCATTATGCCCGCGCTTCGCATCCACCGCCACCTATTTGCGGGGAAGTATTTTTATTTATTTAAAGAAATTTGGCAATAAGGAATAGGCAGACATACTTATTCAGTATTAGGAGCTATAAAAGGAAGTTTATGGTCAGAAAAGTAAGTATGTCAGATAGGCCCCGGAAAAAAGCTGCAAGAAACCAAAACCATTAATAACATCCCCACCTATTTGCGGGGAGGTATTTAAACATATCTAACATCGTGGCGTGATAAAATTGTTTCCAAGTTTGATGGCAGAGAATTACCTAAGATAGTTATCTGAGGAAAGCTGTCATAAACCTTAACAATCAAATTTATTGCATTGCAAAAAAAACGCCTAGTTACTTATGTATTTCTTAAGTATTCTATTATTTAATAAGATGTTCTTATCTTATTTACTAGAAGTACTTCTGTATCGTCTTAATTTGTGAGAGCCGCACAACCACATCATTATGCCTGCGCTTCGCATCCACCGCCACCTATTTGCGGGGAGGTATTAAAACATAACATCGTGGCGTGATAAAATTTTTTCCATGGAATACAATGATGGGGAATGCGTAGACAATACTTTGTAGTTTTATTTTACATTTCTTTATGACATTGCGCGCGTACGTAGCGTAACGTGCGTAGCGTTAGGCTATACACTATAGAAGCATCTCTTTTTACTATTTATATTTCTATGTGTGCCGATACAATGATTGTCCAATGTACTATTATTACTATAGAAGTATAAACGATGTCTTCAATTCAAAATGAGACCAAAGTAGGTACTCGTCTTTTTTTTTTGGCTTGGTCTTGTTATCGTATTATTTTACTCTACAGGTAAGTAGGTAGGTTTGTAGTGCGTTATTGGTGAACTGTTTTTCTATCAATTTCTTTATTTAGATTGCTCTGCTAACATTTTAACCTTCATAGACCATAGTTTTCGAAAAGTAGGTATCATCATAGGCTTTACAAAGCACGATTTGAGAATGGCTGCCCTACAATCCGGTCGCGTTAAATAACGGCAGAATAGGCAATTCTGCCTTGGGGCGCGTGATTTCAAACGGGCGCCCTAAGAGTATCAATATTAACTAGCGGGTGCCAAAATCGGCAAACGTCCATATTTACCAGTAATGGCTATGGTAAATGGTTCGTTGGTTTATTTAATATGGCTAATACCTTTTGTTAATCCACTTATAGCCGATGAAGTTCTACTTATTCCAACCTAGGTATAGACTTAACGCGACCGAGTTGTAGTACATCTGCACAGAGCGTTCGCATCACAGAACACAGAAAGCCATGTCTTTCTGTGTTCTGTGATTCGCATAACCCCACGTCCGCAGAACGTGGACTATTTTGAAGGATGCCTATTGTTCCCCACATATTATAATGTAAAACATATCCCGTATGCAGAGGGGGCTAGTTGTGGCCGACAATGGCCTGATGGGGCGATAGCGCGTGCCGCGATATCTATGGTCATTTGAATATTAAAGTCTGCGCAGGCAAACTACTTGAACATCGCATAGCGCACTTTTACACGCACAATCTAAATATGTCTATTTACATTTTACATTCTTTTTAGAACAAATAATACCTCTAAAGCCGAGGTGTTTATGGCACAAGGCGAAGCAGAGTGCTTTTAATAAACCGATGACTATAAGAGCTAATTGAGTACAAGTATCATACGCAATTTTTCAATATATCTACTATTACTTTAAAATAAATTGCGCAACTGTGATTCGTGAAAAGTAAAAGGGCTATGCCTTTTTCCTTTTCGTAAAATACAACATTTGTATCCAAGTTTCGATGTCATAAAGACCATATTAATTGCAAATGTATTGAAAAATCATTTTATTTATTGTCACATTTCATTTCAATAACGATCGAGGGATTATGGTCGATCCAAGCAAGTTGGTCTATGGACTTCGGGCCCAAAACCTATTTTCAGAAACGGATCAGCGTCTGAATCTGAGATTTAAAAAGATTGTCAGGTTCGAAATAAAAGAGGCAGAATGCTGTGCAATTTTTAATTGACTAACAAATAAATTCATTATTTAAAATTGACGTTGCATACTCTAAAAATCATAAATATAAAACGGTGGAACGCAATTTAAATTATTTTTACAAGGTACATAAAATATGTAATGTTCGAGAGTTGACGTCATTGCAATGGACTTGTAGGACTAAACTTCCGAAATAAATAATAAAAGAAAGCATTGACATTGATTTAGTTTCCTTAAGTAGTAACATGTAACATATTTTATTTTGTACAGGACGTACTAATATATTTGTATCATTCCATGAATAATTGTTTAGTGCCATGGACTAAAGTTTTAATAACTATTATATTTAACCTGATTTCATATTGTCTGCCAATAACTTGTAAAAATAAGGATTCATCATATATTTTTTTTCTCAATGTAGGTTTATTTCATATACTTTGGTCTCCCAAATACAATAAGTAGGTATAAATTATCATCAATTCTTATCACCAAGATAAAATATTTTAATTAAGACAATATACGTTATTTCTTATTACTGACACATTAAATAAAATTAAATAAAAGTTTTATTCCTATAAATGTATCACATTCGAATAATGTAACGTAAGTATAAATTATCTTTTTATTTACAATTATATTAAATATTATTCTAATGTACATGGAATAAATTATACTAACAGGTTACAGGAATAAACGATTAGTTTCAATAAAATAGGCCATTTAGTAGTATTAAGAAAAATATAACCGATAAGTATGACATAGGTATTAAACATATATTTTATTTAAAGTTACACAGATTTAAAAAAAGTCTAGGCAACTTTTTAATTTGGTCGAGAATCAATGGCATTATTAAGCTTTTGCTTATTGACAAATGTTAAAAGGCTGTAAGTAGAGTAGAACAATGACGTTAAAAGTCTTTTTTACGTAATTTCTTGGCAATTCTTCCATTATTATGAAAAAACGATTTTACTTAAATAATATAGATAGTTTACTAATGTCTTACATTTATATTTTTTTTTAAAGAGAGCGTGTTCGTTATCAAGAATGTAACTGTTAAGTTTATTTTAAATCGACGGTCTCTAATTGGTTTGAACACGAAAGTCTAATCCATTGGTTACACCCAACTAATTAAAAAAATACGCCCGCCTTGCGTTGGTACAAACGTTCGGGGCATTATTAATCACCCATTCACGGTTCGTTCACAAGTTTGCACGGAAGACGGCACGGAATACTTCCAGTAAGAACAGCGACGGAGTAAATTTTGTATGGAAGGAGGCGGGCGGCGGGTGTAAGCGTATTATTGTTAACCGATTTCAAAAGGAGGAGGTTCTTAATTCAGTTGTATGAATTTTTAGGTTTGTTATCTCGTAAATTCGCCAAATTTGTACTGATTTGAAAAAGGAACGGTATGTTTTCAATGCGGATTTATTTTCCGTTGAAAGTTTATAGAATAAGCGACAGACTTATTTTTGTCCCTATAATAATTGCTGATTATTCAGATGAAAAACCCGACTTCACTCTCATTCAATGGGACCAATTAGAAAGTCCTTGCAAAAAAAAATATTTTTTCAAATCGGTTCATAAATGACGGAGTAATGTTGTAACAAACACAAAAAAAAACAATGTAGAATTGAAAACCTTCTCGTTTTTTAAGGTCAGTTGAAAAAAGTAAGATTTCGTGCAGTCACCCGTACAAAAATTTCAGGCGATATGTACGGAACGTTTGAACCACAATATTCCTCCACTACGCACGTGGATTACCAATACCAAAGATAACGTACAAGACAATTGTTGTAAAGTTTGACATATTATAACTTACATAATCATACAAAGTGAAAGGGACATACCCGTAATAAATCGACCCATGGGCTATACTAGTTAACTTTAGTTTAATGAAATTAAAATATCAGTCAAAAAACAAAATTAAAATTTCGACGTTCCCATACAAATTACCCGGGCCTGCACACTTTTGTATGGAAATGCCGAAATTCATTTTTCTTATTTGGCTGTCATTTTAATTTCATTATACTATAATGATCTAGTATAGACCGTGCTTCGATTTATTACGGGTATGTCCCTTTTACGTTGTATACTTTACTAACACAAATATGACTTACATTTTAACTTCAAGTATGAGTCACATTAAGAGTCCCACGTAATCGAAAACTTCTACTCGCTGTAGTTTTGTATAGGTATTGTTTTTAAAATTGAAACTGATTATTAACATCAATATGCCTTATCCGGTCGTATGTACGAAATTTGGTTGAGATTGGCTTAAGTGTTGTAAAACTAAAATCAAACTACGTTTGTATGGGATTTCGGCTTTACGTGGGACTCTTAAGTATAACGACCCATAACTGTTAAGAGCCTTTAATAGAGACCAGCAGAGTCATTAAAACACTTTTATGTTAGTGAGAGCATTATAAAAACTTAAGAATTTCTTAGGACCCATAATAATTAGAATATACTAAAAGGCAAACTTTGTAGTTCGACGACAGCGACACGTGCCGCGCGACATACGTTGCCTCAACAGGCAACACTACGAGTTACTATATTTTAAAGTTCAGCGATCGGCGAAAGCGACGGATGTCGCTGTCATTCTACACAAACCATCACCGGCTACTATTGACAGGTGTGGCGGCAACAAGTGTCGCTACCGCCGCACTTCATATTTTACCAGTGCACTTTTCGGACGAGAGCTAAATACTAGTTTTTTCTTCTTGGCCGTCCCAGTCATACAAATTAGGAGTAAATTGAACAAGGTGTATTATTTTATAACATCGTAAGGTTGTTGTTATGTATGAATTATATTAAGTTTGTGAATCCCAGGGATAGTCAGAAATAGAACGTCGTACAACGTCCTATTTATGTTCATCCTCAAACAAACGCCTGATAAAAAAAAAACAATTCTATATTCGTTAACTTGCCATAAACACGGTAACATTTATATAGCAATATAGGAAAAGCAGTCTTATAAACTCTTCCAATCTTAATATTTTACTTGGTGTATATGCACCTGTATTCTTTTTATATTATAGTAGTAGGTGACTATATATAATAACAAGATATTCGATTCATTGTTTACACACAAAAATACGCTATAAGTATATTTACTGCCGTTCACAAAAAATCTAACTTATTATAACAGTGATATAATGGCTATCCAACTAAATTCAGAAGAACAGAGTTATAATGTTAAATTTATAAAAAAATATGCTTCTCAATTTATTTGGATACTTTCACTATAGGATTTTTAATTTTAACGGATACGGCTTAAAGTACCTATCTAAGTAAACTTAAAATTATAAAAGCTCACAAGAGTTTTAACTACTATGCCATATTTTTACTCTGTACTTACACGAAAATGTATAATGCGCTGTTTATAATTTATAATTATATATAAAGTTTTAGAGCCTAGTTTACGATATATAAAATGCCGCTAAGATACAATAATTGGATGAATTAAAGCTTTTCAGTCATACCCACCTAGTGCCATTATATATGGTTGCATAGACATTAAAGTTTATGATCCCTTTATGGCAGAGTCGCAGTTTTCAGTAAAATTTTATAGCAATTTTACTAGTTTATTAATAACTGTTTCATAAGCTAAGAACCTCGTTCATTGAATTAATCGTTTAATTTTAGTGCGGTTTAGAGAGCTCCATCAGCAACTTAATTAATAGTTTCGTATTTCTATATCTAAAGTCTGTCTGGAAAAATAAGGGGGAGCCCTTTCCTGAGCAGTGGGACATAACATCGATAGTCTGTGAAAAAAGTTTGTGTGACGAAAGTTAGTGAATAGTTGTACCAAAGACAATATAATACTAGGTTGTACTAAAGTGAGTGTGTACTGGACATACATGTGCTAAAATGATTTAGTAAAATGGTGCGATGAAAGTAAAGACATATATTTTAACTGACATTTATACAAAGGAAGTTTGAGTGAAGCTTTTCTTCATGGCAAAAAAAAATCAACGAAAACTAACTCACCAACACATTATAAAACTCACTAGCAAAGTTGAAACAAAGAAATCCGCTCGAAAATAGGAAATAAGAGACTTAACACTTGGTGGCAGCACAGAGACGTAAGGTCCAATGCTATAATTGGATAGTTGTGTTATTGTTAACTATTATACTTTATTATTTATTCCGAGCCATCATATGTCCCACTGCTGGGCAAAGGCCTCCCTTCTCTTCCTCCATTCAGTCCGGTCTTGCGTAAAATTATTATAAAATTATACAGAAAAGCTCAGTCGCACAATTACTTTACATTTTTTCTATGCAATCTAGTGACCGAGGAGCTTTAGTATTACGCCTCGCACATATCTCTCCACGATAAGTTACAATGTAAAATTGACATAAAATTACGTTATCTAATTAAAAGCACATTAAAATTAACTTTATGAATAATATTATTTACATTCCGTACCTGATTTCAGCATTACATTATTAAGGAAAAAATATTTTCTGAATAAATAGGATATTTACAAAAATAAGTTTTCAAATGAAAATAAGATTAAATACAAGTAAGTCTAGAAGTAGTCTGATAAATTATTTGACATATTTTAAAAATAAATTATATACTTGACATATGGAAATTTAAGCCATGGAAACCAAACTGTATTAATTACAAAAATACTGAAAAATTCAATTTGCTGATCGGTCGTATCGAACGAATGTCTGTCTGTTTTGAAAAAAGTTATACAAGTATGTCATATAAATTTGCCCTTAAATAAGTCAAGTTATTTACCATTTTCCTATGTACTATATAAGCTCGTTAAAAGCTTAGGCAGAATTATATATATCAAAGCTGGGCTTAAAGCCACATTGAGAGGAATATTCCCATAGCACGATTCTTGTCATATTTAAAACAATGCCTCTATAAAAAATATGGATTAAGAAAGCAAAAATATTTTCTCGAAAACAATTATTAACTTTTATGTTTTATTACATCGTAATGCTTGAGAATTGTTACACTTTATACGGCTCTTATTTTGGTACTTATTATATTATACGGTACCTAGAAACTATACAATGAATCATTTTACATAAACAGATCATGGTCTGCTTTAAAAACATACGTCTAGCTCAAGATTTATTTCGGTTTATTTATATTCGGCTTCAGAGAATTTTCATAAAAGTTTATAAAGATAACGGATGGGAGATAGACACACAGATTAAAAATCATCTTATGATTATCGTTCTCAGGCGTTTTAAAAATTTAAAGCTAAGCGACAGCATAAGCATTTTTCATATTAAGTTTATATGGAACGCGACAAGAGTTCGTGTCGCTCCACTGTATATTGAAACCTTACTGACCGTTTGTTGCTCGCGCGATATATATTCATACATCCGTCCATATGCAAATACGTTTTTTTGTTTGGGAAGCTTATAATTACACTCATTTGGACATAGTAGTAACTTCGTTTGTGAATTTCAAAGTAATGTGTAATTACAGTCCAACATCATCATTTAACTTTTTTCTCTATCGTTCGTATATTACTTTAATCTTCTAATTTTATCAAATCAACGGTGTTGAATGTATTTGACTTGAAGCCCGTGCAGCGACCGGCTCTAGCGTCAAAAAAGTAGCTAGTTTCAAACCATCAGCCATATGGCGAAAATTACTAAAACCTCTCTATGCTACTTGTCACTGCCCTCAGTCTTGCCATTACCGTAGTGTAGTACTAATAGGCGATGTCCAACAGTTCCCACCATTATTGGCTAAGTCATCGACCTATTTTTAATTCTTATTATACATATTTCAAAAGAGCGCTGTATTTAATTTAAAATAGCCGGCCATATTTACGAAAACCAAATACCCAACTTATAGACACCTTCAACAACTAAGCCTGGCTCGATGCCTGCGCGGCGACCGACTCTTGTGTGCTACTTGTCACTCTCAGTCTTGCCATGACTGTAGTACTGGTGGGCGATATCAAACAGCTCCCGAGAGAGCTGTTACCTTGATTCTAAAGCCAACGACAAGCCTATTATATAGTTTTAATCAGAACTGCATCTAATTTGAAATCGCCTGGCATATTTACGGTAGCGCATAATATCCAACTCATAGACATCGCCCAAAATTAAGCCGTACCGGACTCGATGCCTGCGAGGCGATCTACTCTTTCGTCTATGCTGTTTGTCACCCTCAGTCTTGCCATCACTGTAGTAGTGGTGGGCGATGTCGTAGGAGTTCTCACCATAGTTATTGGCTCTGAAGTCAGCAACAAGCCGACAAGTATAGTTCTAAAGAGCACTGTATATAATTTGAAATCAACTGGCATATTTACGGTAACCTAATATCCAACTCATATACATCTCCCAAAACTGAACCATACCTCACTGTCCTCAGTCTTGCCATCACTGTAGAACTGGTGAACGATGTCATATAGTTCCCGACGAAGCTGTTACTTTGATTCTGAAGCCAGTGCCAAGCCTATGGTATAGTTCTAAACTAGCTCTGTTTTAATATTTATTTATTATCGCTGGCCAAATTTATGAAAACCTAATATCCAACTCGTAGACATCTCCCAAAACTAAGCCGTACCTAACTCGATGCCTGCGCGGAGATCGACTCTTTCGTCTATGCTACTTGTCACTGCCTTCAGTCTTGCCATCACTGTAGTACTGGTGGGCGATGTCGTATAGTTCCCGACGAAGTTGCTGCGCTTGCGATCTTAGTTGCTGCTCTTTGGTTCGAATCACTCGGTACTGCTCTTCGCGTTGTTCTGTGTGCTGTTCGACTAGCCATCTTAAGAACAACTCTGGAATAAAAGATTTTAAGTATTCAAGAACGTATTTGGTAATTATTTTAAGCAAATGCAATAATCCATTATCAAAGGTTATCTATGGAAGTTCGAAGGTTATCAATGAAATTATTCCTGTGCAAGTTATGAAATACTATCTCAAACAGCAGAGCTAATGAGAGCCAGGGAACGCCAAATGACGTTGAATGTGCGCATACAGCGAGTTGATGTTACTTCCGAAGGCAGCTCTTCGGTCTAGTTAAGCCATGACTACTAGGCGAGCTCCCTAAAACAACTTTTATAAAATAATTAGTCCGTCTTATAGACTATCAAAAACTGCCGCGTAAAGTGCCGCGTGGTTCCCGGCAGAGTAGAATAGGACCATTCCAAGTCTTCCCGTGGATGTCGTAGAAGGCGACTTAGGAAACACAAGCTAAACAAAGCGAAACATCAAAGAGACCTCTCCAATCCGTCTGGCCAGCGTGGAGAGTGTAGGCCAAATCCTCTGGCTGCCATGGCTAATATATGGCTCTGGTAATACAGAGAGGGTCGTGCTCCTGCAGTGTAGACTAACAAAGACCTGTTGATGATGATGATGATAGACTATCAAAAAGTTTTAAAAGGCTCATGACAACAGGCCGGTAAAAAGTTTATCGGTCAGTGACGTCACGCGGAACTTTGACGGGCTAAATCTTATCAATTTTTGTTTGATTGACAAAAGAAATAATACGTGTCCAATACTTTTCAATAATCTACCAGACGGACTAATTATTATAAAAAGTGTCTGTTACTATTGATTAGCACTTGCTTCCCACTTACCTTCCCAAATGACGTAGCTCATGGGCGCAACCGACGGCCAGATGACGTTAGGAGTGGGGTCGTACAGCGGGTTGATGTAGGCCGGTAGCTCATCGGGCTGGTTCAGCCACGACCAAGTACTCGTAGTCTGCTCGTACACGCCACGTGACTCGCGCTCTTGCTCGTTGTCGCATAGGAATGTTCCTATAAGAGATATACAACGTGTAAAACACAATAAAAAAAAAACCATAAAGAGATATAAAACATGTACGACACTATCAATACAGTCAGATGCAAACTTTAGGGCGGCTCGGAAAATTGCGCGAGTCGATGCGCAGTACACAATTATAGATTCAGCGGGGCGCGCGCGGGGAAGCGGGGCGCATACTGCGCAGCTCGCAGCTAATATTCGAGGCGCCATTAAGTTTGCATCAGACTGTACTTATTTTAGCCGTTTAGTTTCCGGCAGAGTAGAATAGGACCACTCCAAGTCTTCCCGTGGATGTTGTAGAAGGCAACTTAGGAATCACAAGTTAACAAAGCTTTAAAACATCATTGAGACCTCTCCATCACTTCTGGCCAGCGTGGAAAGTGTAGTCCATCCTCTGACTGCTATAGCTAATATATTGCTCTGGTAAAAAAGACCTGATAATGATGATGGTGGGTAGCTCAAGGCTGGGTTGTCGAATCTCAAAGATAACGGTCGAATGACTTGATATATTTAGTACTTAAAATTGTTAGTATGCTTACCAAATTGACTAGCGTAAGAATGTTCAAACAGTTCAAGCGTGATCAGATAAGACTGCCGATATTCAAAACTGCATGGAAACTGCTCCAAGAACTGCCTGATACAGTCCAGGAATAATGCGAAGGTGGGGGCAGCTCGAGGTTGGGACGTCGAATAAGGGTCGTAACGATGACGGGTGACAAACTTTGATATATTAGTACTTAATATTGTTAGAATACTTACCAAATTGACTAGCGTAAAAATGTTCAAACAACGTAATCAGGTAAGACTGCCGATATTCAAAACTGCAAGGAAACTGCTCCAAGAACTGCCTAATACAGTCCAGAAACAATCCGAAGGTGGGGGCAGCTCGAGGCTGGGACGTCGAATAAGGGCCGCAACGATGACGCGAGCTAAATTAGTAACAAACTTAGATATATAAATTTAATATTGTTAGTATACTTACCAAATTGACTAGCGTAAGAATGTTCAAACAACGTAATCAGGTAAGACTGCCGATATTCAAAACTGCACGGAAACTGCTCCAAGAACTGCCTGATACAGTCCAGGAATAATGCGAAGGTGGGGGCAGCTCGAGGCTGGGACGTCGAATACGGGCCACAACGATGACGCGAGCCGAACGGGTGACCGGCTTGTAGCCATTCGCGCTCTATCAGGGCTTGTAGACTGGAAAAAAGACAGTGCTATTAGGAATTTGTATTTTTTTGGCTGAAAATTTGCATACATATTATGGCTCTAACACTAGTGTGTAAGTTAATGTGTACGCAGGAGTCAAAATTCACAGGTATAGTGTGGCTTTTTCTGTTAATGTTCTGAATCGTCTGTGAAAGCTGTTTAAAGAGTTTATTTGCACCAAAATAACATGAAATTGTCGATGAAACAATAATCGCGATAGTATAAAATTGTGTTCAGTTGCTTGGGCCTATTTCTGGAAATAATACGTACTGGATATACAACAATTAAAAACTGTGACTCATATAATATTCTACTCAATAAGAAAAATCTTGCAAGTCGCACGCCGCCGAGCCTACGTTATGATTTTGTCCATTTCAATATTCGAAGTGGAGTAACTACGACGACTAATATAGACAGCTTACCGTACGAGTATCATACGACGTTTTTCAATACATTTGCGATTACCATAAACTAATACAAGATTGCAATTCAGCAAATAAGGAATTTATAAAAGTTAGGAACTAAAGCAGTTTGTGAAAATACATTTACTATAATCAGGTACATTTACTCAGGTTTATTTTCTCCAAAAAAGTACGTTGATAACTTTCTACTTTTCGAAGTCACTTAAAAAATCACATCTCACGAATCAGAAAAAAGTATTCATTCTTAACTTGAAACTCTTTGCTCGGAAAAAAATTTAAATTTTGCATCTGTGGCATTGGACTATTGAGCGGTTGTGATTGGTGTAAAGTAAAAAGCACTAGTGCCGTAAATACATCATTACGATACAGATTTCGATGTCATAAGAACCGTATTATTAGCAAATGTATTGAAAAATACTATTAGGTGCTACTAGCACCAACAAACATAAGATATTGTGTTTTAAAATATTTATTTTTAAAGCTTTATTTTCTTGCATTATGGGTATGGGTATTAGCGGTCAATATTTTCAAAATTATAGCTTTGCTACTTGTTAGATACAGATCACAGACAACAACAATATTACCCCCTTATTGTTCGGCAGTCTGGATTCAGTATAATTTGCACTAGAGAGCACACAAGCAACGTCGCGTCTTCACCGCGCGTGCCATGGACTAGAACAGGTTCCGCTTTCTGAAAAAAAAAAATACTTGACATATTATATATGTACTAAGTAATATTTTTTTAAATAGCCTATTTCGTTTCCCACTACCGGGCAAAGGCCTCCCCTTTCTGTTTCCACACATCACGACCAAGCAATAAATATGTTAAGAAAATTTATTGGGTTCTTACTTTAAACCTCCAATATTAAATATTCTTTCGGATCTACAAAGCGAGCTAAATATAGGGTGTTGACAAAGACAAATGACAATATATAATACTTAATACCAACCTCATACAAAAATATTGAACAATCAATCAATCAATCAATTTATTCATTAACAATTTACAAATTGTGTTTGAAATTCACATAAAACTTAACATATTATACATAATTACATAAATTAAAACATTTACACATTTAAATTTAAATTACAAACATCGAAGAAAAATACAAAAGATTATGTCAAATTAATATCAGTCAAAAAAAAAAAATACTCCGTCAATACCATTAATTAAAAAATTCATCAATGTCATAATAATTTTTGTCATTTAAAAATTTCCTTAATTTTTTATTAAATGATGGTACGCTCATGTTCTCTCTTAGTTCTACTGGTAGCTTATTAAATGCTATTACCGCCTGATATTGAGGACTGTGTTCTACCACTTTTAATTTAGGACACAGTTCTGTTTTAAAATGTTTTCGTCTAGTTCCCTCGCGAGCAATCCTATCACTTTCCGTTTCCAATTGAGGCAACTGTTTTTTGAAATCTGTTAAGAGAACAAATAGGTAGAGAGACGGAATAGTCAAGATTTCGAGGTTTTTAAAATGCTGTCTACACGAATCTAGCTACCAAAATTAAGGCCTGCGCGTAGGCGTCATAGTTAGACGACGGTGCTGCAGAGTTGTTTCTACTCATCAGTAGATAACGTTAATCCACGTTAGCCTAAACTTTGATTACTGAGATATATTTACATACATTTATAAATATTATGCTAATTATATTTAGCATAATAGTCGTGTGGTTCCCGGCAGAATAGGACTACTCCAAGACTTTTCGTGGATGGCGACTTAGACTATACTTAGACTAGTGTAGGTCAAATCCTCAGACTACTCTGGCTAATATATGTATGGCTCTGCTGGCAGTATAGCAATGGTCGTGCTCCTGCAGTGGAGACTAAAAAAGACCTGATGATGATGATAGATAGACACTAAAAAAAAATTTTTTTTTTTCATATTAATATATTTCTATTTCGTGGCTCTTCGTGGCTTTTTGGCATGAAATCTCTTCAATACTTTTTTGGGATTAGTCATACAAATTCTATCTTACCTGATGTATATGTTGAGCTACAATGCAGGCTGTGTGTAATGAATTCCTGACACTCTCCGGCCACCCACTGGACTCTAACTTAGATATCCATTTGTCACTGGAGATCTCTCTATCATTGCATGCTGAAATATAAACATCATTCAAGTCAGATACTTTAACAATGACCAGTTTTCTCGAAGGTGCTCTTCTCCTGAAATTCCTTATGGAAAAAGCTTAGCTTCTCGCTAACTAAAACGAATTATAATCAGAAAAAATCAATATTTTGAGTATGCTATCTAAGTAGTATCTAGTTTTATAACCATAGGCTTTGATAACCGCTTTCAATCAGATGAATCATTTGCCTGCTTGCCTACTACGAAGTATAAAAAAACTCATGATACCACAACTAAAAGCCCGCCCATGCAAAGTGGATAAAAAGCCAGAAAAAAGAACCAAGCAACAGCAGTTGTTGCAACAGGGAAATATGCTTAGATAAGTAAAAAAGAGAACGCAATTCATACTGTACCTTCAATTAATTTGGAATAACTATCTAATAGTTTTTGCTGATCATCAACATCATCCATGGACCGGTTGTAAATTTTCCATTGCGAATAATTTGAGTTGCTCTCTGTACCACCACCTGAAAGTGAATAAATAAATATCATTACTATAATATAAGCAAATCTTTGGAGCAGATTTCAGTGCCATATAAATGGACTTTTAAGAGCGGCGTTGTTAAAAATTATTCCGAAACAAACTGTAAAATGTATGAGCTATTGACTATTTTTTTCTTTATAAAATAAAAAAAAATTAAATCTTTTGAAATAAACAATTGAAATGTTTGTGGTAGCTAGTTTCCGACATATTGACATATTTACTTATTGTATAATTAAACCTAACACAAAAAGTATTTTAAAGGCAAATACTTACGTATTTGCAAAATATTTAAGTATTTTTGATACTGTAAACTTTTGTTAAATGCGAGTTTGATTAATATTATAACGAAAAGCCAAATAATTTATAACTATTTTTATGCTCTAATTAGTACTTGCATAAGTCTAAAAATATTCATATTTTTGTTAGGAAAGATCGTTTGCCCGTTTCGAGAATGTTGTTACTGCAGATTCGAGCAAATGGAAAACACATAGACCTAAATAATTTTAACTTTTGACGACACTAGGGTTGCCAGAGTGCACAGAATTTGAATCCAATGATAAGTTTTTTTTACATAAATGTGGGTACCCACACTGCAGCCTATGCATTCTGGATAAGTTCTGTGATAAGCTATTAGAGATCCAGTACATACTACAGAAGTAAATTGGCTACATTACCACCTTTATTCTGTTGTTGCGATATAGAATTTGAGCTCCTTAGATCGTAGATGACGCCTTTCATGCCCGCTGCTACTATTGTGTTGAGGATCGCTTCGTCTGCGCGGCATCGTCGGTGCTTGGGGCCGTACAAAGGCTGCCCAGCTCGCATAAGTACTGCCTGTAAGTAAAATATAATACTTGAAAAAACAATCTAATAAGATACACATCCAAGACCCAGGCCAATCTGGAAAATATTGTTTTCCATTACGATCTGAGCGGGGATCGAACCCGGGACAACTTGTGCCTCAGTCTGAAGTTTTAGTCACTTCGCCATAGGGGTATAAAAGTATTTAATTAACCGACGGATTTATAGCAGTGAAAAAAGGTTTCCTTGAATCAATAATTTACCCCATTGCTGCTACTTATAATATACAATATGCAAACAAACTCGAACTGAGTTAACATAGCTAAATAAATAACAAAAACGAGTAAATCATAAAGTTTTGATTTAGATTTTATTACGAGAGACAATTAGCCAATCCAGGGCAACCAATTGCCTGGCTTGTTTGTACTGGCTAACTGGCCTGAATCGACTATAGGCCTTGTATAAACAGCCTTATCCATTTTTCCATAAGAAGTATATATATATATATGTGTATAGTTATATAATACTTTTTACTTACCCCATTACTATGCCTATAAGACAAAACTGGAAATCTGCCGCCTTGTCTGAAGCTAGCAGCTATAGAAAGAGTGCTATCGTCAATACTTTTAGGCACCACCACTGCTTTGCCATAACTTGAGCATACAGTGTAGTTTTGGTTGACACGAGAAACCCTCCAATCTTCTGTGGCCAACACTTTTGTGAATTCACCTTCAATGCTGGAACAAATAATTAAAAAATAAGCATTTTATGGGGTAAGTTTCATATTTGGGCTCAGCCTCCGTGGTCTAGTGGTTAAGGCGTTTACCTTGTTGACCCAGGGGGTCGTGGGTTCGATTCCCACGGGAAGCATACTTTGTTGTTTCCAGTTTGGTTAGGACATTGCAGGCATGAATCACCTGATTGTCTGATAAAAAAGATGATTCCGTGCTTCGGAAGGCATGTTAAGCCATTGGTCCCAGCTGCCATCTGGTAGTTGTCACGTTAGAGGTCGAGAGGCGGTGCCAAAGAACTCTGACGCCAGGGTGTGCATGTTCAACTGACCGTGTCACCTACTCGAAATGATGATGATGAGGATGGGGTGAGTACGAAATAACCTGAAGGTTAGACATGCTTCCGTCTTCAATCTGGCCCCATTAAAGATTAGATAAGGTAAGAAGGACTACTTTGTATTTATATTTTATGTCAAATCTGGTAATGGTAATATAAAACATAGACACCAGTGCTCAAGGAACGGCCGTGTCGCTGCGACAACCTTGATACTCGCCCTGAAGATGGCCATCTGAATTGGCCGAAACCCGGTCGGAAATACCGACTAAATATAACGTGAGTGCAACCGTTTTTAATAATAATAAATATACATAGATACAGGTCGCGCAGTGATTTAAGATCGCTCGGTAAAAGTAGAAGGGGTATGCGCAGAATTCAATTCTTAGGTCTAAACGGAGGGGTGAGGAGTATGCGGGGCGGGTGCGCCTGAGCGGCGCCACGTCATTGGTTAGTCAGTCGCTCTTCACTTCCCGCGCTGTGTTCGCGCATCTTGGTGTGTCTTGAGTTCAGTTGCGCACAGATTTAAGCAATCTGTGCGCAATTGAAATTATGTTTAAATATATCTTCTTAAATTTAATTATGTTCTTTATTTTTTTGGATATACTAACATCTGCCCTGGCTTTGTCCGTGGTACATGCATTAACCTATGTCACTCGGGGATAACAAAGCTTTACCACGGTAAAAGAGAATTTATTAAATCCGTTCATTAGTTTCTGCTGAATAAATAATCCATATTTTCCTCTTTATAATATTATTATAGAAGCATAGACTAGCACGATAAATCGCAAGCAAACACTAGCGTTTTATTTGCTCAATTACTAATATATGAAATTATAATAAATTATTTCCCTTAGCACTTTTGTGCGCGATTGTACACATGCGCAGATTACCCCCACTAGTTTCACCGAGCGATCTTAAACCATCGCGCGACCTGTACTTGACATTTCACTAATATTTATTATACTGATGTTGTTTTAAATGGATATGGCTATGTTTAGCATGTAACAGAGACCAATAGTATGTTAAAGACTTATTGCCCAGCAGTGTGAACGCATAAAAACAAAAAGAAAATGTTACCTACTAAAAATATTAAATTATCGCTCAGGGAGTTAATTCTCAAAAACAGGTTAAGGAAAATGAAAACAACAATAAACTGATTATGAACTTACTTTACAACTAGTAAACAAAATTGTAATGGGTAATTGGGTACCTGTACAGTGTATATCCATTTTCTACAATAGGATGCATATGCCTGTAGAAAAATGGGTAGAAAAGTCCCGGGTCCTGTAAGTTGGATAGGTTCTCTAAGGTCTGTGCCATGAGGTTCAACTCCGTTGTAGTGGCAATGTCTAGCTGGAATATCCTTAGGTCCTTGCATTTTAGGAAAAGAGAGCCCCCTTGCATGACACCGCTGCTTGGCTTATTTTCTTTTTTTTCTATACTGTCTATGTTCTTGTGGAGAAGCTAAAATATATATAATAATAACAGCTAGGGAATCTGCGATTTAGTCACCAGTGAACGAAAAATACAAAGAAACTGCCCCAAACTACAGATTTGGCCCCATGGCAGAGTTTTCTTAAAGGCTGTAAGGCAGATAATCGTCACCTTAATGTTCACGGATCTGGGATTATAGCATCTTGGATTCTAAATGTAATCATCACTTTTTAGTTGTTTGCTGTGTCAAGTGCTCTCTGTATGCATGGGCCAAGAATGAAAGATTTAGTATTGAACCGGCTTCTGAGTTTTTTCGTTCACAAGTCGTCACATCCGTTATGATAATAACGTTCTTTATAACTATTTCATATGGAATGTTATATTACAAAATAAAATATGGGCTTACCAAATAAGTATTATCACACAAAAATATTGTAGCAACTGATTAAATCTTAAATTTTAAATTAAATTATAAGCATGTATTTTATCAAGTAATTTGTACAATAATAGTTACCCATAACTCGCGAACGCCTTCTTTTCTGGAGCTCAAAATGAGATGATGTCCTGTTATACACACTGTGCCATCCACGTTTTCATGATGCGGATATTTCAGAATAACACCGTCTAGTTTGTTTATCAATATAAGTTCAATAAATTCCATTGGATTGATTTTATATTAAATTAAAGTATGTTAAATAAATCTAAACGTGCAGCCGATCATCCACTTTTTCAAACAATACAATTTCTGACAATGACATAAGACAGACAGATGTAGTTTGACAGAATAGAGATGTTTTTCTATCGATAAATACCGATAAACTTTTTTAGACTAGTAACACTGTATAGTTAGTCACTTGTACGAACTTCATTTACATCGCATAAACAACAAAGAGAGGTATAGTTTGTAAATACAGATTTCATGTTGAAATGTGATGGCAAGATTCCGCTTATAGTAAGCTAAAAAGAGACAGAAATAGAAAAAAAAAGAGATATAGCTATATTAACAGGTACATCTCCAACGATATCCGTTGTTCAACTTCATTGTTCTGAAGTTATTTGCAAGTGCGATGGCGATGTTGGTTTCTTCCGTTTCGCTGATGATTATTTTCTAGGCAAATCCTAATTTAGTCTAAATTGAGCAATATAAATGACACAAGACGGAATAATTCTAATTTATAGCTGTGATCTAGTACTATAGTGAGTTTTAGTCATACGCGCGTGCATCGTGGACAAGAGGTAAGCCTGAGCCTGTGAATGTATTTTGTATGGCTGTACTGTCAGTAGGTATGTAAGTAGCTGGCTGGGTATCTGAGCTTGGGTAATGACCGGTTCCCGTAATAATCAGTAGTCTATTGTTAGATTGTAATATTTACTCATATTCAAAACAGAGATGTCTTATTTTGTCAAAGGTCAGACTAAAAATACCAGGTGTTCAATCACAGGTGATGGACGAGACTACAGATCCTCATATGGAGACAGACGTGTCATCCACCACTGAAGATGTACCGGAGATGCAAGAGGTGACAGGCTCCAATGGCAATGTGGTATTGATAGTAGAGAAGCTAGAAGAAGAAGAAAATGTGGAGTCCAGTCCTAAAAGTAAAGAGAAACCATCGCAGGCGAACGAAGGTATGTCGCCTGGTAAACTGCAGAAACAACAACAATCACCTTCAAAGGATGCAGTGTCTCCAAAGGCTATCAAAATCCCTAACAAACCACCTTTACTTCAAAAAATTATTCTAAAGCGGCCTCCCAATCCCTTGATATCCCTAGATCAGCTCAACAAATCTGCAAGCTTGGATAAACAGACGAAACAAGTGACTAATACAGTACCTCAGTCTATTGACTCCAAAAACACAGAGGAAACAGTTGATTCATCAAATAAGAGTGGAGTTCAGAAGTCCCCAAACAAAAGAGAGGTAGAAATCATAAACAAGTCTACACATAAAGATGTTGATGTTGAAATCACAATAAGAAAGATCCCAAAAGTTGTTCAAGATTCACAGAAGTCTGCAGAAACTTCACCCACAAAGGAAAAATCTCCTTTGAAAGCAAATGCAGAAATCACTCCAAAAACCTCCCAGATTCAAATCCAAAAAACCCCTATCGTAGCACCAGTAATTGTTCAAAAAACTCCAGTTAAATCCCCGCTAAAAGAGCAAGCTGAAACCAAGAAATCACCACTGAAGAGCCCAATAAAAGACCTGCAAGAAATTCAGAAACCTACAGTTAAAACACCCACAAAAGAACTACCTGAAGAGCCTGCAAAGACACCACCAAAAGAAGTTGCAACTGAAGAGAAAAAAGTAAATGGAGATATTGAAGCTGAAAAAGATGAAAAACCCACTAACAATAATGATTCTATTCCAATAGAAACAATACTTGAGAAGGATGCTTCCAATGACTCACAAGAAGAGGGCTTGGACTCCGAAAAGGACCATAACAAAAGTATTAGCAGAGAACTCAAGTCCCTTATCAACTCTGCTAAAGAGTCCAAAATAATAAGTGAATGCACACAACTGACAAGTAAAACTAGGAAGTCAAGGACAGCTTTGGATTCTTCAAATCCCCTAAATACTTCTTTAGAGGCAGACAAAATACAGGGTACCAGAAGACATAGCAGTAATTCTCAGAAGAGTAACTGTAGTGAGAAGTCGGATAAGACTGCTGTGAAGAGATCCATGCGGTCCCAGAATCCAGAGTTTGTAAACAAAGTAAAACAGTTCCTGAACTCTGTGACTAAAGTACACAAGGACTCAGATGAAGGTACGGATGAGGAGATTGAAAATGTGAAGGCCAAAGAGCCGCCTCCTGAAGTTAGAGAGTACACCCCTAAGAAGAAAAAGTTGCCGGAGACGGAAGTGAGTATAAAATGCATCTTTATAACTATTCCACATGTTTAAAGCCCCTTCAAACTAGTTTACTTTCTACCAGCTACTGGACAAGGTTAATATAGGTTTTATTACTTTTTGTATACAAATATTACAATCTCTGGAAATATGCAGTATTGCGATTTCCAGAGGTCTGTGGTAAAAACACTTGAAATCTGTTTAGTGTGTGTAAACATAGTTTTAGACCTCCTTTTTACAAAAACTTATTTTTCTTTAGCAAAGTATTTATCTGTAAAAAGTTTTGTCTCAGTTACATTTTTAATCTTGCATACTGGGTAGATGTTCATTTGTTCTTTGATTAAAACTGCAAAGAGACATTGTTGACATGTCTTATTATTGTAAAAAGAAGTCATCAAACCCTATAATGCTCTCTTACACAAGAATGAAGTATATGATGCTGCTTGAATTGGTAAGAAAATGTGTCATCTGTACATAAATCTACAAGGTTTTGCCCTTCAAAATTGTGCTGTTCAAAGGTACTCAATGTAATACCACTCAAATTGCCAAGGCTTGCCAGGGTCCTGCTAGATGTTATAAAGAAGATTCCATTTTCAAGATTAATCTTTTTTTAAATGCCAGACATACTTTTTCATGACAGACTCAAGAAAAACCTCAACCTAACAAACTGAGGTCAGACCCGTACTGCTGGAGATGTCACTGGGCTATAGAACAACCAACAAACGAGAAGACCCATCCGCCGATGAACTGTACTGTGTGCCCCAGGACCTTCCACTTCAAGTGTCTATCTGGGGCAGAGCGGAGTAAAATTAACACAGAAAAAAATTGGGTGTGTCCTGAGTGTATGGCTGTGCTGCACGCGGAGAGCTCAGAGACAAGGTTAGTTCACATCTCATATTGTGATATTCCTACTTATTATACATAGGTCTCAACTTTCACTTCTTTTATTTGAAAGAAAGTATGCTTTATGCATAACACAAGATGAAAGAGTTCTTTATAGGTCTAGAACAGACACAAGCTTTGAATGTTTTGGCCTTTGTAGAAATGGTATTCTTTTCAGTGGCCATGCATATATTGATTCATACCAGCTTGAGAAGTAGAAACTGTAATTTTAGATACATGGTTATCTTCAAATGGAGTTTACTTCTAAGCTTGTAACTCAAAAAATAGTCTTGTTACTTACTGGATAAACATCATAAAACAAATACACAAACAGCTCTTATATTGGTCAGAAACAATGTGAAATAGGTTATGTAAGAATCAATCTATGTTCTTTATCATTGTAATGGAGTGTGAGAACCGTATTTTATACTTTTTATTAAGTATTTTCAGGCGAGACTGGCAGTATGCAAATAGTATGCAGTTAAAAATACTTGCTAAATGATTGTTTATTTCTTTGCAGATCGCCAGCTATGAAGAAAACATCCTTAGGAATGCTGTGTGAACTATTAAAATTCGCCTTGCAAAGGATGATGGACCTTAATGGGGTAATTTTTTAATATATTTAATATAATTTTAACATAACCTAATCGTTACGCTATAAAAATATACAAAAATCTAGTGGTAACAACAAGCTTTTATGTGTTTTGTTGTCTGTTTTTAGCAAAAAATGCATTAATTTCCTTTTTTTTTTCATATATTCAAGTCTTCTAGTTACATATGAACGTGCGATATAAATTACCGTCCTAAATAAATTGTGATAAACTGAAAATGTGCTCAAAAATCTACTTAACTATAACTATTATATTCGTAAAAAATATAGAGTAGAATATTATATTTTAGAACATCATTCAGTGTATGAAATTATTTTCGTGTTTCGTCTGCACAAAATGGCCGAACACGTCGACCATGCGTTCAACAAAAGCCGGCGCTTATTCGACTTGATTAAATTATTACAAACGTATTTATTAATTACACAATGCTGCTTATGTTACAATTGCTACGCGAATTTTTTAATAAAAACATAATATTTTGCATTAATATAATTTTGATGAATTGACTAGGAATTTGTTTATAAAAAATAGCCTACTTTGCAATGTGTATAGAAAATGTATTAGAAAACGCGTCAATTACATACTGAGCAGCATAATCTGTAGGTAATACTTTCACCGATTGTCGATTGCGAACTCAGGGCATTATATTAAGCATGTATGCGGCCAGGCGCGGGCCGGGCCACGGAGAAATGACCTTGTAGATATCTACGTCGCGTCGGCGCGGTCTCGACGCGTGACGCTGTATCCCCGTCTCTCTCTAATCGATACCAACTCGCAGCTGTCTCCCTCTACGCTAATAATAAACACGTTTGCATTTGTATTCGTTTGTATGTGTGCATTTTCTTGATTCATCGTTTTGTCATGCTTTCTTGTTAGTAATGTCACAAATTCACGTCGTTTTTCGTGATGTACTCATATATTCGATATTCTCATACCACGCGATAAACAAATCATATACATGTACATACATAATTGATTGATGTCTTAAAAAAACAAGAAAAGTCATACTAATTTCGCTGAAATAACTAACCAACACACACAGTCTAACAACTTCTCCTGATGTGTCCAGTTTCATTTCCAAATAGGTTAATAGTTCCTACAACAACAATCATTCTGAACATGCCATACGCTGGGCAAAAAGAGGAATGATTTGATTGTTTGCATTGCATACGCTCCGAAACTACTGGACAGAATTTTCAATATTATTTCACCTATAGAAAACTAATTTTGCTGCGGGTAATATTTTTTACTGACCCCATCATCATGAAATTTCGCATACACATAGGTTCGGGTACTCAGAAGGACATAGACGGGCGAAGCCGCGGGTAACGGCTAGTTGGCTATAATTCACGCGGATGAAGTCGCAGGCATCATGGCCCCAGGCGTCATCTCAATGTAATAATTGATTCGCTTGTCTTGTCATCTTGCTCAACTACATAATGCATTCGGCTCCCTCTCGAATCATAAATTTAAAAACGCGCTTGTATTTTCGCCCTTCTCGTCTTGTTACTAGCATATTCATGCTTTCCGTGATTCTCTTAGACAGCATTAGGTCAATTATCAGAGTGATACCTTCGCTGGTTGTTTTCGCATTTTTAATAAAAGTAGTCAATAGAAAGCCGTAATGAATGTTGAAGTGACCATCAAGACTTAATCCTTTTAGTCTTGATCTCGCCTGATGACCGAATGATCATAGCCCTAAGCGTCATTTCAATGTAATAATTGATTCCCTTGTCTTGTCTTCTTACTCACTCGAATCATAAATGTGAAAAAACGCTTGTGTTTTCTGTCTTCCCTTCTTGTTACTAGCATATTCCCGTTTTCCGTGAATCTCTTAGACGACATCAGGACAATAATAATAAGACGTTCGCTGGTTGCTTTGTAATCATAAGCAGACGGAAAGAGGTCCTGGGTTAACAAAGTTTTTATGGTCACTTCAACATCAATCACGGTTTATATCTATTTGTCACCGGAAAAAAACAATAATCGTAAGTTGATCAATTTTCGAGATCAACTTACTCAAAAACATGCGTCAAATAATACATTTCAATTGCTGTTTATTATTTTCCGAAAGTTGATGAACTAACTCGGAAGTTGATCAACTTAAGATTCTTTTTATTTTCCGGTGAAGTACCTAGGTATATATTATAATAAAAGTAGTCAATAGTGTGTTTCCCGGCAAAGTAGAATAACACCACGCCAAGTCTTCCCGTGGATGTCGTAGAAGGCGTCATAAAACACGAGCTAAAAAAAGCTTATAAACATCAAAGCGACCTCTCCAACCCGTCTGGCCAGCGTGGAGAATGGAGGTAAAATTCTCTGACTGCTGTGGCTCTGATAGTACAGAGAAGGTCGTGCTTCCACAGTGGAGACTAAAAAAGACTATGATAATGAGTCAATCTTACGAAAGCCGAAGATCAAAACTGTACGCCAAATATAGCAAATAGGCCTGCATGATATTGTTCCGTGGTTATAACATGCCGAGTGAGTGTAATATATAGAGAGAGTGAGTGTAATATATAGAGAGTGTAAGAGAGTATAATATTAGTCCTTAAAAAGTGAGCCTTGTTACCTTGTGTGATAAGCTTGTTTATGTATATGCTATGCCCTGAGGGCACGTTAACATTTATGATATCACCGCTTAAATGTATGTATTGCATGTGCATTAATTTTAATAAATACATCGAAAGCTCTCGCAGGTTACCGAAATGAAACGTATGGAAATTACGAGATGACTTCAGCGCTGCACCTTCGTATCCTTAACATTGTCGTCGTGAAATAATTTTAGTAGACTTTGGAATATTCTCAAGATGATCGCAATTTTAACTTATATCATACAATCGAAAGTGCATGTTTTTTACGCTTTAACTATACAACAGATCATCGTGAGACACAAACACAACACGTTGTCAAGAGTACAAAAAATCCTAATATTATTAATGCGAAAGTGACTTCGTATATTTGTTTGTTACCTCTTCACGCTTTATCTACTGAACTAATCTTCTTGAAAATTGGCATATACTTTGATAATGCTATGGAGAAGGACATAGACTTTATACCTATTCAAACTAATTTGTGTTGTTTTAGTACAAAGATAATTAAAGCGTCTAACGTTTTTTATTAAAATAAACTTAAAAATTAAAATTAAACCATAAAAAACAATGCAATTTCTTCAAGTTTGCCATACATAATATAATACAATGATTTAATGCTTTCATGCCTTTTCAGTTCTGATAATAAAAAATACTCTAGATACAACATTTCTTTTTCATAATCAACATGTTTATGACTAGGGTATGGCATAATTTTAAAATGTATGAATTCAGTTTTATTTTTCTTAAACACCGGTGTTATGGTTCCTTTGACTACTTTTCTGTATCGTGAGTTTAAAAGATGTACTAATTGACTTAATTTGACTAGACTCGTGTATATTTTATCCCAAATGAAGTGTTGGGACCGAGAAATCTTGGTGTATATATAAATATCGATGTCAAATAAAACTAGCAAAATGTGCTTCGCACACATTAACGGTTCCGTACAACATTTAATTACAAAAAACACGCTTCTAGTATGGGGACTCTAATGTACGCATGAAAAAGGTTTCATGCGTGCATAATAGAAAAGGCTCCATGCGACATCTCTTAGGAGGTTAATTAAACTCCAGGGTTCGTTCTTAGGTTAAGTCAATATGGCAAACGACCTTTTTAGATTGTTCTGGCTCTTGGTTATTTATCTGTACATATAAAAAGCAACCGTTACTGACTGACTGATCTAGCAACACACAGCTCAAAACACTTAACGGATTGGGCTGAAATCTGGCACGCAGATAGATAGTATGACGTAGGCATTTGCTAAGCAAAAACGATTTACAAGGCTCCAAAGGACTTGTATCCAGGGACGTAAAAATAATTTAAAAAAAAAGAAACGATTTACCAACATTTTTAACGCGAGGGATACCTTGGGTAAAAAGGTAGTCTATAATATAATTATAGGTAGTATCGTTAGAGGTATAGGCAGCAGCGTTGGAACCAATATAAGCCAAACCAACTGCGCTTACCAACCCATTTGCCAAGCGTAGTGAGTATGGCGAAAAACCCCCTATGATACGAATCCTTGGGGGAGGCTTGTGTCTAGAAGTGGACTCGCCAGTCCACCGCTAGACACAAGACTCCCCCACTCTCCTCCCCTCTGAGCCGCCGCTCAGATGATGATGATCGTTAGAGGTAGAGAGAGGCCCACGACATAAATTTACAATTTAGTGTGGGCTAGTTCAATGTTACTTATTTTTATTTGTTTCAGGTGGAGCCGTTCATGCAAGCGGTAGACCGCTCGTTGTTCCCCGACTACGACAAGTACGTAGTGCACCCGATGGACCTTTCGCTTATGAAGGACAACATTGCCGCGGGACTATACGGCAGCACCGAGGCCTTCATGGCCGACGCGCAATGGATACTGCATAATAGCATTATCTTTAACACACGTAAGATTCCCTTTTATTTTTTTGAGTTATTCCTAAGATTCCTTTTTATTTTTAATTGGGATTATTCCTTTATTTCTGTTTTAATTTTTGGGTATCTCATTCACCTTTCCCATACCAACAGTTATTTTATTTAATTATGTTTAATGACAGATGTAATATGCATTTTCTTTTTGTATGGACTATAAAAAATATTTTATTTTGCTTTAATGATGCATCACTGGGACTAATTTTTAAATAATGAGCAACGGCACTAAACGAGAGATCGCATTTGGAAAAATCACCTCGTTTGGCAAAGTTACCAATATTTTGTCTTTACCTAAGGAGATGGTTTTTCCAAATGCGTATGCGCATGTCAACGAGTTTGTGATGGGTGAATGAACCATGAACCGTTGGACATCGCATCGCAATATAGTATGCTCACTATATTTCGTGTATAACTAGGCAGGGATTTTAATTTTCTTTTTAATTTTAGCCTTGTCATCCACAGTGCAATCGAAGCTTACCGCCGCTGCTCGAGCACTGGTGCGCTCTTGTCGGGCGGAGATGGGTGAAATTGAAGCGTGTCCGGAGTGTTACAAAGCTGCACACGCGCGTCGTCCTACGTGGTTCACGGATGTGTGTAGCACGCCACACGTATTGCTATGGGCGAAGTTGAAAGGTAATAATTTAAGACTATTATCTGAGGTAATGTGTTGGTGCACCCCTGTCAAGCAGAGATAGGCGAAATTGAGGCATGTCCGGAGTGTTACAAGGCTGCGCACGCGCGTCGACTTACGTGGTTCCCGGATGTGTGTAGTACGCCACATGTACTGCTATGTGCGAAGTTGAAAGGTAATTATTTTAGACTTTTATCTGAGTTAATGTGTTGGTGCACCCCTGTCAAGTAGAAATAGGCAAAGTTGAAGCGTGTCCGGAGTGTTACAAGGCTGCGCACGCGATCGACCTACATGGTTCACAGATATGTCTAGTACGCAATACGTATTGCTATGGGCGAACTTGAAAGGTAATTATTTTAGACCTTTATCTGAGGGAATGTGTTGGTGCGTCTTTGTCAAGCAGGGATGGGCGAAATTGAGGCGTGTGCGGAGTGTTACAAAGCTGCGCACGTGCGTCGACCCACATGGTTCACGGATGTGTGTAGTACGCCACACGTATTGCTAGGTCGGAGGGCGGTTGGGGCAAAGTCCTGGAGTGGCGGCTACGAACAGGAAAGCGCAGCGACAACCCCCGACCGAGGTGGACGGAAGATCTCATTAGGTTCACCGGGAGTCGGTGGACTCAATATGCACACGAACGCAATTGTGGAGATTAATGGAGGAGGCCTATGTCCATCAGTGGACGTCCCTGGCTGATAGATAGATAGAAGATTCTTAACGAAGTTTCTTATTTATCTGGCAAGGCTCAGGCTATGTGTGAATGACTATTAAATATCGACTTCTCTCCTCAGGGTTTCCATACTGGCCAGCAAAGGCTATGACCGTAAACAACTCCGGTCTAGTCGACGTGAGGTTCTTCGGGGCTCACGACCGGGCGTGGGTGCCTGCCAAAGACTGCTTCTTGTACTCTGAGAGGGACCCTAACAACTTCAGGACTAAGCGGCAGGATATATTGGATAGCATGCAGGTATGATTTTTATACGCCTAAGACTCTTGTTGTTTTACTCATATTTTTTAACAGCTATTTATCTGTTCATTAATTAAGAAAGATTTTGACGTTATGTAAACCCGGCTTATCTCGCGATTTATTTCGTCGAATCCGCCGACTAGTTTCGGTTTGTCACGAAGACCACCATCGGGGCAAGTGATAGGGGTGCGACACGACGGTTACGCTTCCCTCAAAGCACTAAACTAAAGCCGGGTTTCCATAATGGATTTATCTCGCGTAAGTTTTTAATATTACTAAGATTTTGTCAGTTAAATTTATATATATTTCTTGATATACCATACCAAACTTCTTGTGTTAGCTATAAATTTAGTGAGTATAAAAGCCATTTTCATACCTAATGAAATATACCTATTTATGTTAACCGATTTTTATGTATTTATAATAAAGCCTAACAAACTATAACCGTGCATATTATAACAGATTCCATCCTCCATACCTTTTCATCCTTGTTTGTTGTATAATAACCGAGTTGTTCATTTTCTAGGAAGCCGAACAGCATATTCGTAATATATCACGCAAATACGGCAAGTTCGTATATCCGCGTTTCAAGACGCAGTTCGACCCTACGAAACTTACCGAACAAATAAAATTAATGGTGAGTTTTTTTATGAGCTGTTTCTACAACTACTAACTTTTAGTTATGCTTTTGTCAGATATTTTCTTAGATCACTCTAGCAGTCAACGAAACGCGTGGAGCGGTAGTCACCTAACTTCAAGGAAGCTACAATCCGGGAGGCGTAAGCTGAGCTTAGCATTTGTGTGAGAAATCACCAAAAGTAGAGTCAGACAAATTTTTACTATTTTGCTTAAAATAAGTCTTTAAATGACATAATATTTCTTTTACTTAGGGTTTCGTATTCTTCGTTTACTTGTGTTTTGAGCCATTTCACTAATAAATCGAACATAAGAACAAAATATTAAGAATTAAATACGTCACGCTGCTACCAGTACAATGATGAAGTGTGAACGGAGATGCGCCGCGCTTTTAGCCGATGTCACACCTACACTATCTATGTGCACTCACACAAATGCAAAGTTCAGCTTAGCCTCGCAAACTGTACGCTTAACCCATAGCAGCTTTACGAGCCCATATTGGCAGCAGTATTATACACTATTGCGATTTATAATTCGAAGTTTAAAGCGCTAGTAATACATTTCCTGGATACCGTCCCTGACAGGATCCGGACGCGTCGGAGACAAATCGATTACAAAAGATTTGTATGAATTCGATCATACAGTTCAGCAGGCCGATTCGCTACTCGATGTACAACGATTTGATTGTCACTTTAGCATCCATTACGATTTTCATATCTTAAATAAAAATAGTCATTCATACCGAAGCCGTAATGAATATTGAAGTTACCATGAAAATGATGTACACTGTAACTGTTAAAAGTTAGCAAATAGGCCTGCAGGGCCGGGCCGTCAGTGTCTGCCCTGATTTTACCTACGGGAATGACATATCTTGAGTTGTTGTACAACTTTGTGCAAAACCCGTTACCAGACGGATCTATGAAAGGCATTCTTTGCCCGACAAGTACCAAACAATTTTCACGAACAAACATTGACAACGGTTTCCTTGATGTGTGAACACACATCCCGGACCTGACTGAAAAAGGTATAAGAACGGCCTGAAGCCCGTATGTATCTGATCCAGAAATATGTCAACAGCATATAAGTAAATATACTACACGCGTTTCGATCGCTGCTTCTTAGGTAACTCTGATTTATCCCCTACCGAATCCTAACTATTTTTATTTTGTTTGAAATGTATTTCTTTTCAGATCCCCTCTTTCGAAGGAGAAGTACGGTCGCCAATCAAGCTTAAGTCGCAGCACTCATCACCCAACATGGGCAGTACCAAAAGTAGGTCTAATTCCAAGAGCTCCAAGGAAGGGCACGACGGGTAAGTGCTTTGTTATCTATCATCATCAGGTCGTTTTTCGTGTCCACTGCAGGAGCACAACCCTCTCTGTATGCCAGAGCCATATGTCGAGCTTCGTGGCGCAGCGGTCAACACGCCTGCCTGCGACACGGAGGTCCCGGGTTCGATCCCCGGTCAGGTTAAGATGGAAAATGATCTTTTTCAGATTGACCTGGGTCTTGGATGTTTATCTATATATGTATCTATTATAAAATATAGTATCGTTGAGTTAGTATCCTGCGACACAAGTTCACAACTTACTGTGGGGCTAGCTCAATTTGTGTGATATGTCCCTTTATATTTATTTATTTATTTATTGAATTAATACATGTTGTCATATTATCGGACCCCGGACTCTGACGCACAGCTAAGGACTCAACCGGTTAAACGCTCATAAATATAGAGAAAGATTTGTTGGTGGTTGATCCGTATCAGATTCAGCTCTGCATCTGCCACAGTATCAAATATGTGAATAAACTGCAAGTACACTGCTTTTGTAAGTAGTGCAAATATAATATATTATAATATATTTTAATGTGTTTTTGCAGTGATATGAGTGAAGGGGAGGAGTCGTCAACGGTGACTACTCGTAAAATGGCAAGCGGCGCTGAAATCGCTCGGGAAGAAGAGGATATTTCAGTTGACAAGTTAGTTTTATTCTAGACATTATCTTTTTTATTTAAATTTACTTGAAAGATGTCAGAAAACGTTATTTTTAGTTTGATACTACGTGTTTAGATGTCATTTTTATGATATTCCTTAGACTTAGTTGATCAAAGCTGTATCCTAAATTTACAGAGACAAGACAATGGATGTAGATGTAATTCAAGCTCAGCCTGCCAAAGATGAGCCTTCAAGAAAAAGGCGACGATCCCAAATGGAAGAGGCAGTGCTCACTATCATAGAAACCAGTTTCAGCAAAGAAAAGAAGAAAAAGGTCGACGAGAAAGGAAAACCAGAAGATAAGACTGATATAGACAAGAAAGATGTCGAAATGAAGCCGGTTGATACCGAAAAGACTGAAAAACCTGTGGAAAAGTCAGAAACTCCTAAAGTCAAAGAAACACAATCTACTCCAGTACCAGCATCAACAGAAAAACCAAAAACACCCAGAGTAGCACCAATCAAAATCGTTACCACTCCCAAGGGAATAAAAACGGCTATTAGATCGAGCACGCCCAAAATAAGACTGGTGGCGAAAAAAGCCGCACATGTCCATAAGAGATCTGCCAGTGAGAAAGTAATAAGCAAAGACGAAAAGAAAGAGAAGCGACGACACTCTAGGAACAAGTCTCTGAACAGTAGTAGTACAACATCAAAAGAAAAGAGTGACAAGAAACATGATAAAGATAGTGAAACAACAAAAGATAAAGAAGAGGTAAATAAATCGTCGAAACAGATTTTGGATGCTGGCAAAAGTAAAGATCGAATTCAATTCGACGATGACATGAGCTTAGCAGTATTAGCACGCAAAAGCAAGGATAGCGAAAATGACGTCACAGGGCTCCCCACTATTAGCAGCGTCATAAGTCTCTCAACCACAGCCCAAAATACTAACACAACCACGTCCAAACCTACAACATCTAACAAGAGCATAGAAGTCACAATCGAAGCTAATTCCAGTTCAAGTATTTTCACGCCAACTAGCACAGATAATGTTAAGAATATGAAAGAGGCGGTGACTAAGCTGCAGAAGTTGCGTAGCGACACCGACAACCAGTCTCTGGTCGGGAAGGTGGGAGTGAGGGCGTTCGCGCGGATGACGTCACCGCCGATGAACGCAAATAACAATAAGGACGTCGAAGTGGAAATTAAAGCGGAACCGATCGACCTAGACGATTCGGACCGACAGATGGAGAAGATGGATTTGATGAACGCGTTCCACTTGCGGCCGGTGAATCCTCCGACGTCGTCGTCTAATTTGAGAGAAGTGCGGATAAACAAGTTGGTGGTGCGGCCGCTGCCGGTTCCTAAGCGGGGGCAGGTTTTGGAAGTGAGGCCGCGGGCTAAGAAGACGTTCCCTCAGCCACGGAGGCCGGAGGAGGGGCGGTCAGAGCTCAACGGCAAGAACTCCATGGTGTATATTCCCATCCAGCCGGCGTCGACCCCAGGCCCGCAGCGCGCGCCGCGCCCACCTGCGCCCGCGCCTGTGTCCACGCCCGCTTCAACTCCTGTCATACGGCTGCCTGCCCCCACTGTTACTACTTCCGGTAAGTTTTGTTTGCCGCTGTGCGAATAAGTTCTTTGTGCTTAGAGACACTCCCAGATTCTTTATTAGTTAATCTTTATAAATAAAATGTTCATATTAGATGATTAAAATTTAAAACAGTTGCTTTGTCTGATTCCGTAAAAGCAGTAAAAAAATACTATATTTAGTTCACTTCAATATTATGCTTAGATTATATAAAAACTAGATACTCTTTTAGCCTAAAATCGTAGAAAAAAGTAGTGTCCAAACCATGATCGGTCGCGCACACACACAACTACCAATTTAACGGATTTTGAGGGCATGAATTTACAGGACGCGTGTGATAACACAAAGCTGTCACACACACAATGAAACATTGGCCTGGTTTTTAATCATTGCGAGCTCTGTGGCGCAGTGGTCAACACGCCAGCCGCAGGCACGGAGGTCCCGGGTTCGATCCCCGGCCAGGTCAAGATGGAAAACGATATTTTTCAGATTGGCCTGGGTCTTGGGTGTTTATCTATATAAGTATATGTTATAAAATATAGTATCGTTGAGTTAGTATCCCACGACACAAGTTCACAACTTACTGTGGGGCTAGTTCAATTTGTGTGATATGTCCCTATATATTTATTTATTATTTATTGAAATAAAGGCACGACGGTGTCTAGTAGAGTATTTAGTCAAAGATATTATGTATGGTATCTTGCAATATGATTACAAAAGACAAAATTGTTTACTTTCAGCTAACAACATAGTAAACGCAACACCACCTCTGGTCTCCATATCCAGCACGTCTAGTCCCCTGCCCGTGGTGTCGACCACCTCGCCCATACAGAGCGGGCCCACAGTTGGGCAAGCCACGGTGCATACAGTGCCTCTCATAACATCCGTCAACGGCCAGTGGACGCTCAGTCTGCAGCCTATGATGTCTGTGGGCAGCATTGATGTGAGTAAATAATAATTTATTTTAGAGAACCTTGTACCGTAGAAAATATTTAAATAATTAAAATTAATACAGTAGTGCATACAACTTTTGAGATATATGTATGTCAGTATAGGACATTCAGGTGTGACTGCAATGACTTAGAAAGCTTTTGGTACTGTGGCGAACCCTACAATTGACAATTGATTAACGGCCAGTTTCTTTTACTTGCTACGAAATCATACCTGAGACACATCTAAGCTGCGGAAAAGAAAAGGTCATTTCCATACAAAAGTGTGCCGCCCGGGCAATTTATATACGAATTTCGAATCATTCTAGTATATTTTAAATTAATTTAAATGTAACAGTCTTATCATGCTTATTGTTTTGGTTGCAGGGTGAAAACTCCCCACCACTGGTAAATGGAATACCTGAACGCGTACCCAACGTGACAAGTTTCACCCACATCAACAACGTAGCAGGCATTGCCAACGTAAACCAAGTAGGCAAGTACCATGGGATCAAGTATTTTCTTATTATGTGAAAGATGTTTTTCAAGAGACTGGAAACGCCAGCCTGTGCCTACGTGTCACAGGCTGGCGTTTCAATGGTTCGTTGCATCGGGTTCAATTCTTGGCGCGGTCAAATACTTGTACTTCATTTTTGCGGTTCTTTAGATAACCAACGAGGGTTGGCGTCAGGCAGCCTTTTTTTAGAGCTTCTCTAGTATTGGTTCCGTAGAACAAGTTGGTTTATATTGAGGGACTGATTCACCCCTTCGAGACTTATGGCGGAGGTCAATTTAGATGCGATATAAGTATTATGCTTTTTTATTCAATTTTCAATCTCGTTTCCACTTACACCCACCATATCGCTTAAAGTAACGCTTCGATTTTACTGTTGACCTTATATGAGAAGGGAAACTTGTTAGCACTTAGCTCTGTGTACGTCGTAAAATTTCAAAGTCAACCTTAAGTAATACTGACTTGAATTGGTATGTTCATGATAATTATTATACGGTATACAATTATTTTTACAATTCCACAGGCGGTATTTCAAACGCCAACAGCGTCACGGGTGTGACAAACATGGCCAGTATTGCCAACATGGCGAATAGCACAGGTGTGACGGGAGCGGTTGTGCCCATAGCCGCGGCTGTGGTAGCACCGCCTGTAGCGCCGCTAGTAGTGCCAACTCCAGCGCCGAATGCAGCCAGTCGAGTTAACGACGCTCCTGTTTCGCCTGGCGAGGTATGTTCCAATTCATATTTTACAGCAAGAATTACCAACATGGCGAACAGCACAGGTGTGACGGGAGCTGTTGCGCCCATAGCCGCGGCGGTGGTAGCGCCACCTGCAGCTCCAAATACAACCAATCGACAAAACGATGCCCCTATCTCGCCGGGCGAGGTATGTTCCAATTCATATTTTACAGCAAGTATTGCCGACATGGGTGTCAGCAACATGACCGGTATTGCCAACATGGCGAATAGCACAGGTGTGACGGGAGCTGTTATGCCTATAGCCGCGGCGATGGTGGCGCCACCTGCAGCGCCAAATGAAATGAAAATGCAGCTAGTCGAGTGAACGATGGTACTGCCTCGCTGGGCGAGGTATGTTCCAATTCATATTTTACAGCAAGTATTGCCGACATGGGTGGCTTTGCTTTCGTCAACAGCTTCGAGGGTGTAAAAAGTCCGGTATTACCAATCTGACGAATAGCACAGGTGTGACGGGAGCTGTTGTGCCCATAGCCGCTGCCGTGGTAGCGCCGAATGCAGGTAGCCGACAAAACGATGCTCCTGCCTCGCCTGGCGAGTGTGCATTTCCCCAGCGGAAAAGTGTTGAATAATAAATGTTGAATATACTAGATCGTTAGTTCAAAGCTGCCTTCGAATGTTTATCGATGAATGAAATTCGTGTATTCAGTAATTTTTGAGAAATTCGTCAAAAACATATTACGCCAGAGAAACGTTTCCCTGGCGGAATTTTGTCAGGGATCCAAAATTTAATTAGTAGAGCAATTAGTTAATCATAAGAGAGAAATGTTTATGCATAAATGGAATTTGTGTGTCATAGGCCTCCGAAGTTATTCAAAATACCGCTGGGGAAATGTTCGGCCTTTTGCTGGATCTCATAAACGGTTTGGAATACGGTCTTGGATTTTTTTACACACATTGCTATTAATTTGTTTATAACGCCTATAAAAACAGAATCCAAAAAAACACAGCCACTTATGATTAAAAAATATATACATAAAAGTAGGTATTTTGGTTCTAGTAGCTGAACTAAAGGACCTAATGGAAAGTTTTAAACGTCTATTTATATATTAGAACTGCTTCCAACATCTGCGAAAGTATGTTTGTAATAGAGTAAGTATAAAAAAAGATACAACAAAAATAATGTCTCACGGACATCATGATTTTGAATCCGTCTATTGTAGGAGTTTTATTTTATGTGGCAAGTTGTAACTAATTTCAATGGTTTGTTTATTTATTCATCTATACGCATTCTAATAATTAGCTTAATCCAATTAGTAATAAAAGTAATATCGTAAAAAAACCAGTGGCACTTAGAACTTAGTTATAAACCGACCAATTTCGGATGGCTATGAAAAAGCGACCGCTCAGTACAAGTATCTTACTTCTGAAATTTGCAATATTACTGACGTTATTTGGTACAGACGCATACTCAATACAAAGCGTTTAGTTAAAATAGATGCTTAAATACATATTGCTTATTATTTAGATTTACTCTTTTAAAATAAGTATTTAGTAAATAAGTATTCGTGCGTATAGGGTAAAACAGTACTCTATTACTAAATCTCCACTGTCTTTCCATCCGTTTGCCTGTTTTTCACCAGGCTGTTTTTTATGAACCGTTATAACTAGGCTGTTGAAATTTTCACAGATGATGTAGGCACCTATATCTGTTGCCGCAAATAACATTTACTAAAAACGGAATAACTTAATTATTTAAGGAAGGGCTCCAATGTCAGAAACCTGATTTTTGTCGCTTTTTTGCCTGATATTTTATAATAATGGTACGGAACACATCGTACGCGAGTACAACTAGCTCTTTGCCGGTTTCTATCATTCGTAAGCATTCTAGTTTGTATATAAGTTCTTATGGTACCTATTTTGTATATTTCTATTATTACTGATACCGAGCAACCGGTAAACGTGTAAAATATTACTGAGCTGTAAAAAAAAAAAATTTTACCAGAAGGTTATTTCTGTATGGTAGACAAATCCTGCATTTATCATCTAAGTACTTATAAAGGAATATATTAACCGTCTAACAGACCTTAGCTTTTCATATTAGCAAATTTCCTGGGACTTTGTGATCGTATTTTATGGCCTATGTGACCCGCAGCTAAATGAGCTTTATATAAGTGAAAGAACTTTGAAAATCGATCCAGTTTTAAAGTCAATTGTATGCATACATAAAAACAATCAAATCTTTTCTCTTTATAGTATTATAGTAATAGTATACATAACAGATTGACGTTTTAAATTTGTATCATTATTGAAAGTTAAAGTGATGTATATACAGTCTCCCATCTACTCAGAAATAACACAAATAACTACAAACCATTTATAGATTAATACTGTAAATAAGACTTGTGTCCGCGCCTGTACCTCATTTATAGTGGTATTACATAGTAATGTTTGGAATGACAGCAATTTATATGAAATGGTCGCTTTTTCATAGCCATCCGAAATTGGTCGGTTTATAACCAAGATTTAAGTGTCACTGGTTTTTTTACGATATTACTTTTGTTACTAATTGGATTAAGCTAATTATTAGAATGCGTATAGATGAATAAATAAACAAACCATTGAAATTAGTTACAACTTGCCACATAAAATAAAACTCCTACAATAGACGGATTCAAAATCATGATGTCCGTGAGACATTATTTTTGTTGTATCTTTTTTTATACTTACTCTATTACAAACATACTTTCGCAGATGTTGGAAGCAGTTCTAATATATTAATAGACGTTTAAAACTTTCCATTAGGTCCTTTAGTTCAGCTACGAGAACCAAAATACCTACTTTTATGTATATATTTTTTAATCATAAGTGGCTGTGTTTTTTTGGATTCTGTTTTTATAGGCGTTATAAACAAATTAATAGCAATGTGTGTAAAAAAATCCAAGACCGTATTCCAAACCGTTTATGAGATCCAGCAAAAGGCCGAACATTTCCCCAGCGGCATTTTGAATAACTTCGGAGGCCTATGACACACAAATTCCATTTATGCATAAACATTTCTCTCTTATGATTAACTAATTGCTCTACTAATTAAATTTTGGATCCCTGACAAAATTCCGCCAGGGAAACGTTTCTCTGGCGTAATATGTTTTTGACGAATTTCTCAAAAATTACTGAATACACGAATTTCATTCATCGATAAACATTCGAAGGCAGCTTTGAACTAACGATCTAGTATATTCAACATTTATTATTCAACACTTTTCCGCTGGGGAAATGCACACGCCTGGCGAGGTATGTTCCAATACATATTTTACTGCAGGTATTGCTATTATGGGTGGCCTTGCGATGGTCATCAGCGTCAGGACTTCCGGGTGTCACAAACATATCTGGCATAGCCAATAAGACAATAAACACTGGTGTACGTACAAGTGAGGTTGTGCCAATAGCCGCAGCAGTAGTGGTTCCAGTTGCATTCAATTGCATACATTACTTTATGTACTCACATACTAAAGGTGCTGTTCATTACTGCCCGTTTCTGAAAGCATATTAGCTTTTTTTTATGGCGAGTGTGATATAAATTTATTGTACAGTTTAATCATACTACTATGTAATTACTTTAATACTAAATAACAGTTTCGCATTTGATTCCCACTGATTATTTTTTCTCATGTGTTCTCGTGATCTCGTATGTGTTTTTACTTGTCTTAATGACATGATTACTTCGAGCAACACGGCCTCCGTACCGGACGGAGGGAGTGGGCAAAGCGACAATTTACTATGACAATTTTTCTGGCGTTTTTTGCGGGGGGAAATGTGCACACAAGTTTAGTTCCGCACACCTACATACAAAACTTAAACTGTCACTTGATAGTAATTATGTCATTGTCACAAAAAATGACATAAAAAAGAAAAAATAATTTGTGTACAGATGAGTCACACACAACTAACACATAGACATGCATATGCCTAATTTTCCTTGTACCTTGACAGAGGGGAATGCAGCGTATGGCTACTCCCTTCCGTGTTGCTCGAAGCATGATTAACATGAAAATGAACGTTTCCATGGCGAAATAATGCAATTACGTTTTTGTCTTCAGCCTCCTCGGTTGCAGCAACGGCCCCCGCTGCTAAACCCGCTGGATTCGCGGACACCTATCGGGAATGTGCCGCCGCCCTCCACCGCGGGCCCGCTCACCGCCAAACTCAACCAGAACGCTGTCAAGGTAATTTTTTTTATGTCATAGGACGGCAAACGAGCAAGCGGGTCACGTGATGGTAAGTGATCACCGCTTCTCATGTACAGGACAACTGCAACACCATGGGTGTTAGAAGAGCGTTGTCGGCCTTTATTTTACCCTCCCCAGATGGGCTCCGTCTCTCACACACCGGACGAAGCATAGAAGCGGTAAAACTACTCCTCAAACGTCGATTTTCTGTGAAATTTTAGGTGTGAAATGAATTGATTCAAATAAAATATAAGTATATGTAAAATATCCTTTGTCTGTAGTAGTTACGCCCAGTAGTAATAACTTTTTCACGTTTAAACCTCTTCGAATGAGGATTTTCATTATTACTGTACAGATATGCTCGTTTTAGTGAGTGACTGCTCGCTGCAATTGAAGCCTGGCATCAATTGAATACTATTTACTTATTGGACAATGATTTAGCTAGATTAGTTGGTCTCGTATTAAAATTGTTCGTCTAACGATTTATCTTGTTCATTTAACGTTAGGCATAGAAGTAACACATATGGCGCAGACGTGAAACGCTACGGTAGGATTTTAGGCCTTATTGTCATTCCTAAAACGACCAGCATTGCGAGAAAAGCATTCCCCAAGATGCCACGTGCGAGCAGAGGAGGCGTCATTTCATTTCTTGTGATATTGGTCGTTTAGAACTTATTAGAACATTATAATAAGGCTTAAAATGATATTATATTGTTCCACGCCTGCGCCATGCCTTCGTCATACGCCTTTTCTGTGTGTTATGCCTTACCATACTTTATTTACAGTTAACAGACTTCTTCCGGAACCTTCTAGAAGACTGCCTGGATCAGTTCTCTATACACGAGCCGAGCGCGCAAGTGACGACGCTAAAGCTACAGCTGGAGCAGTTGAGGTGGCGCCACCAGCAGGAGATAGACGAATTAAATCATAACCATGGTAAGTTCGTTGGTTTTCTACTTTATATTACACAATACTACCTAAAAATAAGTTTATACATGCATGTTTCCTTCATTGCATAATAACATCTAATACCTTTACATATTTAGATGTGCGTAGTATCTTTATAATCATTGCCTCATCCGGTGATTGAGGCTTTTTTTCTGGCCAGACGGGTTGGCGAGGTCTCTTTGATTGACTTTGTGGGCAGGCGCATTGTAATAGAGGATTATGCGATGTTTTGGGCTAGATTTTCGAAGTTTAACTATAATTTCTTGCAAGCAAACTGATGTACCAATCAGCGGTAACTGTTTTGCATTGTTCTTTTGAAGACATCAACCGTGAATTGGGTCTTAGTTTTTGTATTGTATAATTAATCACAATTTCGTCACCTGAGAATATTATATACGGCTTTTGAGCGTTTGAATCCTGATACTAATGTACACGAGCCACTTTTTGCTCTTGAACGAACTGAATTCATGCTATTATTTTATTCATAATTTGAATATTGCCGTGTGGTTCCCAGCAGAGTAGGATAGGACCGTTTCAAATCTTCCCGTGGATGTCGTAGGAGGCGACTTAGGAAACACAAGCTAAACAAAGCATATAAACATCAAAGAGACCTCTATAGCCCGTCTGGCCAGCGTGGAAAGTGTAGGCCAAATCCTCTGACTGCTATGGCTACTCTTTGGCTCTGGTAGTACAGAGAGGGTCGTGCTTCTGCAGTGAGACTCAAAAAGTCATAATGATGATGATTTTTTTTTCATAATTTATTGTACTGGATTCCGGATTATTCCCATGTGTCCCACGTATGTATCCATTCTGTATATTTCCAGAGCTTACGGTAGCTGAGATGCGATCGTCGTTTGAAAAGGAGAAAATGCGGGTGGTGAGTGAAGTGCGACGCGTCGCGCAACAAGAACTCGAGACTGCGGTCAAACTTGCTAAGTCCAAGCAGTGGTGAGTAGTATAACTGACTCTCTCTCTCTTTTGAGGGTGATCCTGCTGCGATGCGGTCGCCGCTCGAAAAGGTGTGAATGCGGGTGGTGAGCGAAGTGCGACGCGTCGCGCAACTAAAATTCGAGATTGCGGGCAAACTGGCCAAGTCCAAGCAGTGGTGAGTATTATAAATGACTCTCTCTCTCTCGTGAGTGTGTTCCTTTAGAGATGTGATCGTCGTTCGAGACGAAACGAGTGCGGTGAGCGAAGGGCGACTAGCCTCGCATCTCGAACTCGAGAGCGCAATCAAACTGGCCAAGTCTAAGCAGTGATGAGTATTATTATAACTGACTCTCGCACATCTGAGCGAGTGCCTGCTGAGATGCTGTCATCGTTCGAGAAGGAGCGAGTGCGGGTGGTGAGCGAAGTGCGACGCGTCGCGCAGCAAGAACTCGAGACTGCGGTCAAACTTGCCAAGTCCAAGCAGTGATGAGTAGTTATAACTGTCCCTCTATCCCTCTCTTTCTCTCTTGTAAGTGTGTTCCTTTAGAGATGCGCTCGTCGTTTGAGACGAAACGAGTACGCTGAGCGAAGTGCGACTAGCTTCGCAGGTCGAATTCAAGAGCGCGGTGAAACTGGCCAAGTCCAAGCAATGGTGAGTATTGAAACTAGCTACCTATCCCTCTTTCTCATCTAAGCGTGTTCCTGCTGAGATGCGATCGTCGTTAGAAAAGAAGCGAATGCGGGTGGTGAGCGAAGTACGATGCGTCGCGCAACAAGAACTCGACCCTGCGGTCAAACTGGCCAAGTCCAAGCAGTGGTGAGTATTATAACTCTCTTTCTCTCTCTCTCTCTCTCTCTCTTGAGGGTGTTCCTGCAGAGATGCGATCGTCGTTCGAGACGAAACGAGTGCGGTGAGCGAAGGGCGACTAGCTTCGCATCTCGAACTCGAGAGCACGGCCAAATTACTGATGCAGTGGTGAGTATTATTTTAAGAATTGCCACGTGAAATCAGGCTTCACGTAAGCCTTAACAGACTAGGGTGTATATCTGCGGAATACAAACAAAGGCTTCTTCAGTTGCGGTATACTCTCGAGATACGATTTCGAAAGCTACCTGCTTCATAACATCACAGTGTCAAGTTTTGCTCATCTTCTTTTTTAAGTGTAACTGGTATGAAGGAGCACATACATACAGCTATAAATGGAATTAACCTCTGTTCTAGGTTCACCATCAGGTTACAATAACAACACTTATACCGTGTATACGTTACAAATGTACCATGTTTTGTAGGTGCGCGAACTGCAATCAGGAGGCGCAGTTCTACTGCTGCTGGAACACGTCGTACTGCGACTACCCGTGCCAGCGTGCGCACTGGGCGCAACACTTCGCCGTCTGCACGCAGAAGAGGCTGCAGGTAATAAACTAGAGAAATTTTTACTGGTAACGTTTTTTCTCCTCGCAAGAAGTGGGTATTAAGATTTACATTAATATATATCTACTCGGTTGTATTCCATTTTTAGTGTTCCGTACAAAAAAATAATAATTGCATCCTTCATAGGTTCACTCGTGCGTCTGTCTGTCTATTCGTCCGTCTGACACAGCCAATTTGCTCCGAGTATACTAGACAAAATCAAGTTATATTTGGTAGGATGGTGTAATCCTATGCCCAAAACACAGATGTGCAAAGTAAATAAATATTTTTTTTGAATAAGGGTTATTTTTGGGGGACAAATTAGAAAAGGAAAAAAAGGTTTTGAAAACCTTACTAAATAAATAAATATAAATAAATATATAGGGACATATCACACAAATTGAGCTAGCCCCATTGTAAGTTGTGAACTTGTGTCGCAGGATACTAACTCAACGATACTATATTTTATAACATATACTTATATAGATAAACATCCAAGACCCAGGTCAATATGAAAAAGATCTTTTTCCATCTTGACCTGACCGGGGATCGAACCCGGGACCCCCGTGTCGCAGGCTAGCGTGTTGACCGCTGCGCCACGGAGCTCGACATATATATGTGTCATATATCAAATTAAAGGGTTCGTTATGTGGATCTCTAATAGATTTTTGTTCTTATCCTAATCCTATCCTATCTCCACTAATCATAACTAATATTATAAATGCGGAAGTGAGTTTGTTTATTTGTTACGCTTTCATGCCCAACCTACTGAACCGAGTATCTTGAAATTTTGCATATACATAGGTTAGGGTACTGAGAAGGACATAGGCTCTATATCACGCGGGCGAAACCGCGGGTAACAGCTAGTAATATTATAAATGCGAAAGTGAGTTTGTTTGTTTTTTTTGTTATGCTTTCACGCCCAATTTACTGAACCGATAATCATGAAATTTTACATACACATAGTTTAGGGTACTGAGAAGGACATAGGCTATATATCATGTGGGCAAAGTTGCGGGTAACAGTTAGTTTTAAAATAAATAGATTTGATTTAATTCATGAAAGAGGACGAAAATCGTACATCTCATGGGCCATCCCAGAGGTGGCTGAAATACTCCATGCATGACCAGCCCCGAGCTGTCCTGGAGTAAAGTGTAGCCTTACTTTCTTTGGCATGCTTTTTGGCTGCCGTTTGAGATTTGGTTTCGATAAAAGTGATAGAAATTGAGGTCAGAAGACAACTTCATACCAAGGGGTTCTTGCTCACTCGTTACAAATACCTCGGAAACTAGGAGTCATGGTGAAAGAACTCCTTTTTGCGGTAATTAAACAAGGTCAAACAAAAAAATTTTTGGTAGGGTTAAGATAACGAATAACGAGTGTTATAAAGGTAATAACATGTCTTTGTTTCAGGATGGCGATAGTGGCGAAAACGCTAATACTTCACCACCAGAAAGACTACAACCTCAGCCGGAGAATCTGCCAGTGAGTTATAAATTATTATCAAAACACATAACATAGTTATACATACTAACTAATTACTTCTACATCCCTTACTGGCACGGCCGTAGCTAGGGGAGGGCATTGTGGGGCAATGCCAAAAATAAAATACCAAAAACTAAGATAAATTATTATAACTGAAATCAATAGGCCTCAAAAGCAAACCTATTACTAGACTTTGATGTCCGTCTGTCGGTCTGTCTGTCTGTCACCAGGCTGTATCACATAAACCGTGATAGCTAAACAGTTGAAATTTTTACAGATGATGTATTTCTGTTGCCACTATACAACAAATGCTAAAAGATAGAATTAAATAAATATTAAACCCCTTTAATATTTATTTAATTCTATCTTCTAGCTTTCATACAACAAATATGAATTTTGTCGATTTTTGCTTGATTTTAATAACGGCAACAGGTAAACTCTTGAAATATTCACAGAATATTTAGTTGTATATTCCCTTTAAAAAAACAATTAAACCAAACTAAAATAAATATCTAAGGGGGGCAACCATATAACAAACATAATTTTTTTGCCGTTTATAGATAATGGTAAGAAACCTTTCGTGCGCTTGTCCAACTTGCACTTAGCCGATTATTTTACATACAAGACAACTCAGTCTTTAAATGTATTATCCAGTATATTCCAGTGTCAAAAAACGTGGAAATACTGGTATTTTCGTGGAAAATAAAACTGGGATCTTTTTTTGTCTCGGAACTTTCTTGAGCGTCATCCCGGAAGGTGTCCGAACATATTGCAAAAGGTCCCGTTTAGTAATTTGAAATGTCCGGGTTTGGTCGAAAATTAGTCTAATTTGACTGGAGCAATTGAGAAATTGATGGACGAACGAGAGAAATACATAAATCCATCAATGCCTGGTTACGGCCAAGTCTTGTATAAGTGCTTTTCTCAAATAATGTGCGGAAATTTAAACAAAGCCGAATTTTAATTATTTTTTATTTTAGGAAAGAACACAACAGATGTGGATTTTCATATATACTTTGCTGACGGGTATTTGGCCAGATAATTTATCCCAAACAAGGTTTTGTCAACCTTGTTTGGGATAAATTAACAATGTCTAATTTTCAAGCATTATTAAGAAAAGATATTTGATATTAATCTGTCTATTGTCTTAGAGCGATGCCACCCGTGGGTTGCAACTATGTTCTTTCTCGACATGCCACACGGTGCGTCAGCCCAAATAATTCGTAACACAAAAGACGTCTAAGAAAGCGGTCATAATGTTTGGCGCACCTAAAAAGCGAAATTTTTCGCCACTTTCTCAGACTTCTTTTCAGAATCCTGTATTTTGAACTGTGATCTAAGTCTACATAGCCGTGGTATATTGGCATTGCAGAAGAGCGCCCCGGCGCTGGCGGCGGCAGGCGCGAGCAAGACGCGCGCGCCGCAGCCCGACTCCCTCATAAGTGAGTCCCTACGCATGGTTACCTTTATAGCCGACACATTTTAAGTATACGTAGACCTTTACGCCTGTAGCACACAGCGCTGTCTAGTATGATTTTGTTTGTTGCGTCTCACACCGCAAGCGGAACGAAACCGGAACGGAATCATCAACAGCGTTTTGCGGTTCCGCCAGTGTTTCGTTCCGCATTCGCGGCTGCGTGCTACAGGCGTTATAGTTGGACACATTCGGTGGCGGGCGCTAGCAAAACGCGCGCCGCAGCCCGATTGCATCATAAGTGAGTCCCTACGCATGGTAGAGTATACGTAGACTTTTATAGTCGGACACATTTTAACCCTTTACAAGGCAGTACAGTAGGAATATTCAAAAGTCATTGTTTTCGGACTTTATCTCAGTGTCGCCAATGTTCCATTCCGGACCACTTCCGTTCTGCATTCGCGGCTGTGTGCTACAGGCGTTAGTCTTCATACTTCTTTATTTATCGACTCGTGCTCTCGTACGAAAAACCGACAGTCGAGGGGGCGCCGGGCAATGACAGCGGCATGAGCAGTGACAGCGCGAGTAACCTATTTACATACACGCGTTGCCCACTTCCCTGCCCAATAATAAGGCTGAGTGTAAATGTCGCATAATACATTGTACAGCTCGCATTGCCGTTGGTCCCCGTTGCCATCTGGTAGTCGTTAAAGGAACCACGTCAGAGGCCGAGAGGCGGTTCCGAAGAACTCTGACACCAGGGTGTGCATGGTCGACTGACCGTGTCACCTACACGAAATGATGATTGCAGATTGGGTATTAGCTGCGAGCTGCGCAGTACACAACCCGCCTCCCCGCACGTGCCCCGCCTCCCCGCATGCGCCCGCTTCCCCGCACGCGCCCCGCGCCTGCCTAATATTGTGTACCCAATCAGCAACATACTTTTCCCATAGTTTAATATTTCATAAATGTCCTGTAATGTTATTGTAATGTTTAATATTTCACAAATGTGTCCAGTGACGGTGACGGAGGACGCAAGCGGCATGCAGACGCTGAAGTGCGTGGGCACGTACAAGCCGCCCGGCGGCAGCTCGGCGCCCGCGCAGATATCGCCCGTCGTTATCAATAAACAAGTATATTTTTATTCACTTTTCAACCCGCTTTTTGCCCACAAGACTTGTTTTTTATTTATTTATTTAACTTCATAAACATACAAGTGTAATGGCCGACTTAGAGCCTATGGCTTTATCTGCCAGTCAATAAACTGGGTGATGTTGAGATTATTGGGGTAGTGCAAAGTTTCCAAAATTAAGTAGTAGAGAAAAAACAAAAATTTGAACAGACTTAATTGATAAACTACATACAAATTTACACGCTTGTATAAAATTATATGATAGACTATACATGCATACACTACATACATATGATTACGAATAATCTGACACAATTTGTAGAAAAAGGGGATTTAACTTAATTTAAACTTAAATGTCAAAAAAGTTTGAGACTTTGTCCGCGTAAACCTTTCTCCCCCTTAGGGGTGGAATTTCCAAAAATCCTATCTTGTGCTCACTTACATCATGAAAGGTACCCCTGTACCAAATTTCAAGTTTCTAGGTACAGTAGTTTCGGCTGTGCGTTGATATATAAGTCAGTCAGTCAGGTTTACCTTTTATGTATATAAATGATATTCTGGCATACAAAGGGTTAAACTCTTACAAGGTTGGTAAAAAAATTAGACAAGACAAGCGACAAGAGATTTATTTTCATATAAAAACATTGTATGTCTTGGTTATCCGCCTGTTCAAATATAACTCTCCATTCGATATTTTATATCCGTGCGGTAGGTAGGAGTCATGGTACCTGAAAAGGTGGCAAATTAAGGTTACCTATTAAGTGAAAAAGTCCTGAAACTAATCAATCATATTAAAACATCATCATCATCAGGTCTTTTTTAGTCTCCACTGCAGGAGCTTGACCCTCTCTGTACTACCAGAGCCATATTAAAATTTACGCGAGATAAATTCATCATGGATACCCGAGCGCGGTCCCTACTTGGATGGGTGCCGATAAGTGGCATAAAAAAAAACTTAAGCTCCCCCGTGCTTCGGAATGCACGTTAAGCCGTTGGTCCCGGCTGTCATCATTGGTGGCAGTCTAAGTCAGATGCCTCTAGGCAGCTTAGAAAAATCTGACACCAGTTTTGGCCACTTACACACACGAAAAACTACAAAATAAACAATAATTATGGAAACCCGGCTTAACTCACGTTTTATTTTGTCGGATTCGATGTGCTTTGAGCGTAACCATCATGGCGCTACCCTATCACTCGCCTCAATCATGGTCTTCGTAACAGACCGAACTAGTCGACGAATCCGAAGAAATAAAACGTGAGTAAAACCGGATTTTCATAATGAGTCCTGAAATTATAATATATAATTTGTGTACAGGTAGTAAGCAACGAAGACAATCCAAACAAGAAAGTGGTGACATCAGGCGGGTATCTGATCGTAGGCGCCGGGGTGCCCAACGCATCGTCCATCGTGACGCAGCCGCGGCGCAGTCACACCATACAATACTTCACGTAAACTCGTTGGAAGCATGCGCTAGGTATAAGCCAAAGACTTCTATATTAACGTACCAAATCTGAAGCGGTCACAGGAAGCATTATTTATTGAATTAGGCATTTGTCTCCCATCTCACCTGATGGTAAGTGACGATGAAGACGAGGATGTTACATTAATGTTTAATTAACGCGTAACTCTTAACTCACACCTTAACTCTGTACCGTGAAGACGCGGTCCACGTCACGTGACACGATTGCTTTAAAATGCTTGGTAGGGCACGTCTACCTCAGTTTATAAAGAAGTCTTTGGTATAAGCATCCATCTTCGAAGTTTCCACGGCGTTTTATATAAACAGTGCTATTTTTGAACGGGTGCTTATTCGGAAACGAACGTATTTTTCTGTATAAAAATCACTCGTGAAGTTCAGCCACCCGTTCAAAACTATAGACCCAGAACTTATCTGAGTCTGAACCAAGGGTATGGAACACGGCACGGGAGGGGTGACATGTGACGTGTCCGAACTGTTCCGCTATACGCCGGACTGAAGATACACGTCATTCGACGTACAAAAACATACCCACCCGTGCCGGTCCCATACTTCAGACCAAAACTCCTACAGTACCTCAGGCCGCAAATGAATTAAGTAAACATTGTATGCAGTGCCGTTATTACGACTTTCATGTGTGTTCAACTAAAGCATCTATAACTACGCCTTGATTGTAGCTACTGCGTCCCTCTGTGATCTGCGCCCTAGCACCGCCCTAGTTACGGTATTATTAGTGTCACTTCAGCGGAAGCAAGTGCTATGTATGTTCATATAAACAGGTCGCAAATTTAACATAAAGGAATGAGAACATACGCGAATAAATTCAGCTGTGCCCCGCATAACTAAATAACAAAATAAATTCAGCTGTGCCCATGTGAAATCCTGACTCACACTGAATAGTTGTAAGTGCGAGTCTACATTTTGACTCTGACTCATGAAGTAGGGATTAGCTCTTCAATAATGCTAGAGTTTAGTTTTAGTTAGTATTCGAGTCTATTTGGGAACTCGAGTCAATGAATCGCGCCGAATCTGGGCTCGAAAACCGTGATGTAGTCAGTGATTCCTTATACAAAACGGTTTTGGAGTAACAAACAATTATATTTTTTAGATATAGTTTTATTATTTAATGCTCAGAGGCAGAAGGTGAGCTGCTTCGAGCACACGGCCTCCATTTCTGGTACGGATGGCCGTGTTGCTCGAAGGAGGGCTGAGATGATGATGATTTTAACAAAGCTAAATTATGTAAATTTGAACTCGAGTTGGTGTACAACTCAGGTTTTAAACAGAAATTGAACATTTGTGTGTGAGCAATTTAACTCGAGTCCGTGTTCAACCAAATGGGCTTAAGACGCATGTGTCTTTTAGTTTAAAATGAGTCGTGTTTATAAATTTAGACTCGCGAGCTCTTGTTTTCACCACCAAATTAAAATTAATAGATGAGCTATCAGCAAATATGGCTTTGCGGCATAAACATGTGTACAATTTTCGCCCGCGCAAGAAAATTGATGTATTGTATATTCGTAGTAGAGTTCGTACAGTGTACACTTTAATGTAGCTTATAACAGCGACATTGAGCACTTGCATGTGTAAGTCGTTTTAATATGTAAATAGAGCATTTATATTTGTGACAAACTAAGACTCTCATTACCTACGTAAATCTTATTTAATGTACATAAAGTATTTTTGGTGGACTTGATTGCTGCTCAAAATGTTATTGTGGTTTCGTAAGACAACCAGGATTGATTCGCCAGTTCACTGCCAGTGTGGCTAAATCACAGGCCTTATGACGTCATTGTATATTAGCATGTGTGTACCGAGTCGTATAGTTATTTTAGTGTTAAACGTCTAGGTTATATTGGAGTGTAGCCTTTAAGTTGTTAGACTAAGAACAGGTTTTAAGGGTCAGTTAATACTAGGAAATAGTTAAAGCGTATCGAAGCGAAAGTCTAACGTTACATCGCCAAGTCAGCCTTATCTTTTTGAATTAAACTCATATTTTTTTAATAACAACAATTTAGATACCTAAAATTGTAAATATCGCGCGCGGACGCGTGAATTTAATTCCAGCTAATGGTGAATTCGCTATAACTTTTAGATTTTCGCTTCTATGCGCTTCGACTCTGCGCTGGTATGAATTGACCCTGAGTCCCTAACAGACAACTAGACTAAAAATCCACATACCTTAATTTATAACCTCTGCAGCATCTCTCGTGAAATGAAGACATTATTTCTCGTCCCTTTTTTTCCATTAGCATGAGATGAGTATTATTGTTCATATATTCCAGTTGCCAGCATTGGTCCCATAGGAAAAAAGCTTGTACCAAACTGCTGGACTGTACGGTCAAATACGCGTCATTTGAAAAAATTATACGAAATAAAAGATATTAAGACGAAAAGAAAAAAAAAAGTTTCCGATTCCAAAACTGTACATAAAAGTTTTTGAAATTTAAATTATATCCGCCTGTGATGCAGAGAATATTTAGCGTTTCAAATTGCATAGTATTTTAAAATCATGGCGCAGTTTCAAATCAAATTGAACTTTACCACGTGGTATTCTTTTGTGTTTGTATCTGTAAATATTGTACATTTTAGCTTTTAGATTTGGAGGGTTGTTTTGTTCTCATGCAAATGGATTTGTGGTACTGTGTTAGCAAGCAATATTAAAAGCGTATACAGAGTGTGTTTTCATAATAATATACCTACCGAATGAGAAGTAGTGCAGTTGGATAAATATTTTTAATAGTATTTAGTACCACCAGTTCCATTTTTTGTTTATAATAATATGAATTATGATCATTATTGATCAGTTATCTCTACCACCATCATCAAGATTGAGAGAGAGACATTTACATTAATGTAATTTTTTCTCGCTTCTGAATATGGTGGTTAGGAATGGCAACTCATAGTGAATATGGTTTTACTTGTACAAAAGTCTGCACTGTAGGATGCAAATTTTACCACCAACAATAAATTTCCTTTCACAATTGTATGTGTAAAGCTGCTGTAATTTTAAGACTGTTATTATTAAGTTCATTCATTAGCAAGATATTGATGTACAATGAGTACATGTACCTACTACAACTACAACATTATAGCTTCTGCTAAAGTTAGCACACATAACTCGATCGCCATATTTATCCGCATGTCAAAGGATCTTTCTTCGCACCATTTTACAACCAGCCCCCGCGCGACAATGTTTAACAATTATCGCCATCCTTTTTTTCCGTTATATTAAGAACGAGACGGGGAGTTTATCGCGCGGTATAAATAGCGTCGCGGGTGTCGGGACTTTGTAGTACGTATATAAAAATAACAAATGGCTGTAGAAAACTGCCTTATGACATGCGCCCAGATTTTGGGATGATTACGTTATTAGTAACTTTGTGCTATAGAATGCATCAAATATTTTTACTTTTATGCAAATCTGTCCACTTACACCAACTAATGTGAGGGATTGTGTAAATATTCTTTTTATCATTAAATTAATGTAAGACTAGAACGTAAGGTACGAAGTTTTAGTTTCAATAAAGATTATGCAGAAACTAATTTGATGTATTATTAAAAAAAACCGACAAACTACTGAACCAATAATGATGAACGTGCACTATTCCCTAAGTTATAATCATCAATTTATGCACACAAATATTTTAAGTATGTAGGAAAAACTTTATCCAGAAAAATGGCCAAGTGCGAGTCGGATTCGCCCATGAAGGGTTCCATAATAGGAAGCTTAGACTGGGCAAAATACCTCTTTTTTTTTTCCCGCTAAGATTTGTATGAAGTTATTTTTGCGGTTTATTACTAAGTCATATTCATATCTCAAAAACTACTCTTTATATCTTGGTCAAACCAATTTTCGTTCATTGAGATTTACAGCAAAGTGCAAAAAAGAACTATTGAATTTGAGAAACAAAATGGGTTTAGAAACCTCAATATAATGTTATATAAAAATCGTAAAGCAGTTAACAGAATTCATCTTTACTAGTTTCAACAGTGTACTCTCAATAGTTTCAGAATAAAAGCTAAGCTAATAAGGGTTACCTTTTTTGCCATTCGGCTACGGAACCCTAAAAAAGTACTGTATATGTAGGTAAAAATTACATTTGAATGAAACTCTGAAATAGAAAAATATCTAGGTATATTTTATTTTGCATTTTAGTTTCGGTACAAAACTGAGACACAATTCCAGACAAGATAGTTTGTCCATACCTTATGTAATAAATGGAAATCTTACAACTAGAAAAGGAACACTTGTTTGATACCATTTAATGGAATAAGTTCAAATCACGATGTCCAGCATCTCATGCTAATTTAGTTGTTTGTTACATACAAACAAATCAGAGATACTAACTAAAGTCGAGTAGGTATGGAATTAGAGAAACGCATTATAAAAGAAAAACAGACAAAAACGCTTGAAGTTCAACCTTGTTTTATGACATGGTTCATATTATAATTCATTTGAGGTGTCTCTAATCCCATACTCGACCATGGGGAACAGAGTATTCACACCTAAAGTCCCTTAGGGACATATCTTGCAGGGACAAAATTATATAATCACATTATACAATCATAATTACTGTCCCTTTGCTGGACGAAGTCGAGGGTAATGGAAGACTTTGCCCAGCATTGGAACGGTAACGGTTTAAAAAAAAACAATCATAATCAACACTACTATAAGAAATGGATCATTTATTACGCTAGTTATTTTTATGTCATTCTTATTAAAAATTGTAACTGCAGAGAAGAAAAGCCAAAAGATTCTATTAGCTTTATGTATATGGAATAATGATAATAATTATGTTATGATGAATAATAATGTGAATGGCATTCCTGGCAAGTAAGAACATAAAAAGTAAAAATTTCAAAATAGGATAAATACTGTTCAGTATTATTTCCTAGCATTTTGTTTCCTATGCACCTGAAATCAAGATCTAGCTGAAGTAATGTCAGTGAGGGGAATGGGAGTCTGCAGGATTGTTGAGATCAAAGTTTTATTTGATGCAAAATTTTTAAGTGGGGAATTATAAGCTGCGCGTAGTGTTCAATTTCAGAGCGAAACCATCACCAAGGTATATAAATAAATATAAATATATACGGACAAATCACACAGATTGAGCTAGCCCCAAAGTAAGTTCTTAGTAAGACTTGTATTATGAGATACTAACTCAACGATACTATATTTTATAACAAATACATATATAGATAAACATCCAAGACCCAGGTCAATCTGAAAAAGATCATTTTCCATCTTGACCTGACCGGGGATCGAACCCGGGACCTCCGTGTCGCAGGCAGGCGTGTTGACCGCTGCGCCACGGAGCTCGACAATGTATATTATACAGGTTTTGGCATAAACATAACTAGCATAATATAAACTTGCACTTAATATCTATAAAAACGAAAACTTATCAAAAATCGAATTAAAAAAAAAAGCTCCATAAATATTCAAGCATCCTTGCAAGCACAAGCCGGGTAATGAAATGATAAAGGTGTATGGTGCAGTAGTTGGTATGGTTTAAAAATTGGAACTACTTTTTTCTGGACACCGATTTACCAGTTTCATACAACACTGGCGATGTTGCACTCTTGATGCCAAATTGTTTATGGAGCATTTATCTGTTGCTGAAATATAACAATATACCTATATTAGATTTACAGGAAATAAGGCATCATTAAATAAACAAAATACCTTTGATAGAATGATATATGAAAAATAGGATCATAAACTTAATCAAAACCAGATCAATTTAGCTAACCTTTGATATAAAATTATATGGTTAAAAATCCTTATGATACTTTTAAAAAAAAAGAAATTCTACGGTTCCCCTGGCTCTTGCTAAATACTTTGACTTAGGCAAGGAAGATAAAATAAATAATATTTAGTAGTCACTATCATCATCATCATCATCATAGCTGTAACTATTTGCATATCTAGAATTACCATAGCCAGAGTCATTGCCAAACCTAGAATTACCATAACTGGATTTATTTCCATACCTAGAATAGCCCTGGTATCTTGAAGCCCCTTCCTTGGCCAGCCGGTCAGCCATCTCATTGCCATGGTGTCCTCGATGAGCCTCCACATAGTTCCACTTGACATCTAAGTTTCTTTGAGCACGGTCCAACTCCTTGAAGTCGGACTGGTTTTTCACTGGCCCTCCAGACTTTAGTGTCCAGTTGTTTTGCTTCCAGCCTTAAACAAAATAAATAAGAATCTAGGCAACAATGCAAATTTGGTATGTAACTCAATGTATAGCTATCTACGAAAATAGATGCATACATTTAAACCCTTTTAACTTCTAGACTCTATTTGGGCCAAGTAGCATCCTTCAATAACAGGCAAGAGCGTGAAATTGACCGCCGCATCAATAACGCCTGGAAGAGCTACTGGTCCATGAAGGAATTGATGAAAGGAACTCTTCCTATTACACTTAAACGGAAGCTCCTCGATAATTGCATCCTGCCTATCCTGACCTACGGCTCACAGACTTGGTCTTTGACTGAGGCTCAAAAGTCCAAACTCAAGGTCTGCCAGCGGGCAATGGAACGTAGCATATTGGGCCTCCGCCTTATAGATAAAGTGCGGAATACCGAAATGCGTTCCAAGACACTCATTGCAGACGTGGGTGCAAAAACTGCTAGACTTAAATGGAACTGGGCGGGACATGTCTGGCGAATGCAGCCAGACAGGTGGGCAAAATTAACATCCGTTTGGCAACCCAATGGCCGCCGTAGTAGAGGTAGACCCAGAACAAGATGGCGGGATGATCTGGACAAGTTCTTGCCTGGCTGGCAAATGATAGCAGCGGACAGAGACGCGTGGAAAAGTAAGGGGGAGGCCTTTGCCCAGCAGTGGGATATAGACACAATAGGCTAAGAAAAAAAAAAAAAAAAAAAAAAAAACTTCTAGACTATGTCAGTGGTAGTGCCCCTCGCACCATGTACAGTGAATTGAAATATAATTTGGTCATAAAAATAAGAAATGGACCCAAAAATGTTTGTCAAATGAATCCAACGTTGGCGGTTAAAGGGTTGAACCCTTAACCGTGTTTTAAAGAAGGATGTGAATGAAAATGTGAAATGAACTCCAATGACCCACACCTGCATAGGATCATTGATAGACAAGAATGTTTGCAGTTTTAGAAAAGACTTTAGTTTTTGTTGTAGATAAACATATAATACCTTCATTGTTTGATTCTTCTTAGCGTTTCGATGGCAAAAATACAAAATTGATTGTTTGATTTACTAAAATCTTACTGTGCAGCTTAGTATCTATAATTCTGATAATGAACTTTAAATTATAACAACAAACAGTAGGTAAAATATTGAATTATTTGAAGCTTACCCGGCATCCATTTTGTAGCTGAATCAATGAGAAACTTCGAGTCAGTATTAATGGTCAATTTTGTCACACCATTCTCTGCAGCTTGCTGCATAGCTCTTGTGGCGGCTTGAATTTCTCCACAGTTATTAGTGGCTCGTCCCGACACGGGTTCGCTCACATTCAAGGGATGATTGTCTCCCCAGTAGACGCCGATGCCGGCGCGCGCGCCATCACGTCCATTGGAAGAGCACGCCCCGTCTGTGTAAACCTGCGCGTAACCGTTCCTATCCATATCGAAATCTTGATTACCACTCTTGCGTCTTTTAGGCCCCGGAGGTTCTATCAGAATGGCTGTACGACCAGAGGACTGACTTTTCTTGATGATCTTATCCACGCCCTTTTCAAAGCCTTTCAACCTTTTCTCAACGTCGTCCAATTGTTTCGCCAAAATAGTGTTCAAATCGTCTTCGTCTGTAAATGTGTCCGAATCTTCTTCGGCAAAAGCCTGCTTCAATTGCCTTTTACTCGATTTTTTAGAACTTTTACTTTTATCAGCATTCGTGTGTTCAATGGCCGATGTAGAAAAAGGCTGTTTCAGCAAGTTTAGGTTATTGGTAGCATTCGCTTCCGGAACCGGAGGATGTGCACTAGATTTTTTTTTACCTTTCGTTGCAGGTTTGCCACCTCCACCACCTTCAGTTTCTATAAAGCTCTGAGCCCCAGCTGCAGTATCAAACTTTTTGTAACGAGCACCAGGGAATCCTTTTACTTGTGCTTCGCAGTCAGGCCATGTCATAAAAATTCCTGGCATACGACCCTTGGCGACAGCATAAAAAGGCATTTTAGAGCTTACTAATGCCCCTAAAATGGCAGAAACTTTTTGAAATTCTGCTATTACTACCCTCAATATACATGACATGACATTGATTTGTTTTGATTTTGTTTGATACATCAAAATCAAAATGATAAGAGCATAGATAATAAAACAACACAGGGGTACTATTTTTGAACGTGAGACTTCACAAGACGAGAGATTTTTCAAGCGATAGGCGATTTAAAAAATCGCCCAAGCGGGAAGGTTGACCTTCCGTACCATTAAAAAAAAATAAAAAAAGCCCCTTTTAGGTATATTTATTTTATTTTGATTTAAATATTTATTTTTACAGTTATACAAGTAAATATTCTGTGAATATTTCAAGCTTTTATCTGTTGCTATTTTCAATATTAAGCAAAAACACGGCATAAAAATTACGTTTGATGTATGGGATCTCCCCCAAGTAAGTATAAAATATTTTATTTATAGGTTATTATTTATATTTTTTATTTATAGGTTATCTTTATTTTGTAATTTTACTTAAGTTTAGTTTTTAGGTACTCTTATTTGTTATTATTATTTTAAAATTAGTTTTAGTTTAAATTCTTAGTTTATACTGTTAGTTTTAGTTAATTGATGAATAAAATAATATTTTATTATTCCTTGTTCAAAATTAACCTCTATATTTATCTAATCTAATAGACAGAAATAGGGGAAAATATCCAGTAGCGGACAAAACAAAATCGGTCATATCATAACACAGTATCATAATAACAGATATTAAAAAAAAAATCATTTCTGTGATCATAATGCTATGTATAGCTCGAAATCCATCGATTTTCGTATGAAATAGCCACTCGTCTTGAGATATCACGGGCTCAAAAATAGTACCCCACATATTTTCCGTTTTTGCACAAGTAGTTTCCGTTTCCGATGCCACTCAGAGATATTATTCACTGTTTATACATTTCCGGGTCAGGGCTTTCTGGGCTCCGGGCCGTCCGTGTCCATTTTCCCGTCAGGGCCGGGCCATCCCGGATCTGTACCCATATCAGGGAAATCATAGTCACTTGTAATCTTTGTATATCAAAAATTAATGGCAGTGCCGGTCATAGGTCTATCTGGCAACGGTTTTTGGCATAAAAGTTGAACAATCGTCAATCACACAAGAAATGTTGTCCCCGTAGGTAAATATCGGGGCGGCTGGCGGCCGTACGGTCACCGGGGCACTATCGATTTCGTACAAATCGTAGGTATGGACTATGGGATCGATTTTCCTTGAGCCAAACCTGACGGAAATCCGGGAAAGTATGAACAGCGCTTTATTATTTTTAAATAATTTTCCGTTTTCACCGAAAGTTGCTAAGATTTTTCTGTTGTTCGTTGACACTTGTACGTTTTGATCGAACTAGGTACGTACACGTTCATAAGCACAAAAACGTAGTCTGGTATTTCATTATAAAAAAGTTCTCTATGTTTTGGCGTGGCCGTAAATTTTGGGAATACAGAATTCAGAGAACACAGAAAAGGAGCAAGGCAAGGACCGTGCTCGTTTAGTTAATTTAACAATTACACAGGTTAAGGAGGTTCATGCACCTACCGTTTCTATATTTTGTAACTAATTAGTAGGCAAAGCTCGATAGCCCCGTGGGCGTGACCATAATGCTTACGCATGTTAAGTATCCCCGGGCGCGGTCTCCACTGGAATTGGTGGCAGAAAGTGGCATAAAATATCTCGAGATCCTCCGTGCTTCGAAAGGCACGCTAAGCCATTGGTCGGGTCGTGGCTGTCATAATTGATGACAGGTTGTTAAGCTATATCAAATGCTTTTAGGTAGCTTGAAAAATCTAGTTAGCCACTTCTTCTTCTTCCTTAGCTTATCCCACTTTTTATGTGGAGTCGGCACAGGTTATCAGCCATAGATTTTAAAAAAATCTCTTTCCTACTTTTATGATGTCAGCTCTCTATACCTTGATCTGTCATTCACCATAGCCATTGTCAGTGTTAACCAGACACACGAAAAACAAACGAACTATTAATAAAATATTTCAATGTAAGTAAGTGGGTACGTATAAATTTAGTCATCTAAACTTCGGTTTTACACCAATAATATCAAGAGGAATTGTTTTTTTTTGTATTGAATCCAAAACTACTGGACCTTTTTTCAAAATTTATAGAAAGCTAATTTATCTGCGGGTGACATAGGCTATAATTTACGCGGATGAAGTCGCGGGAAAAATTGCTAATTTGTAATACCTAATTAATATAGTTACAAAAAATAGTTATCAAATCATTTTTATCTAGATAAAAACTGCTAGGTGTGCTAGAAATTAGGTATATATAATAGGTACATAATCACGTATTTTTCCAAACTTTTCCCTTGGCGAGTAGACAGAGCTGAGGTTAAAAAGGGTACTTATACCTAATATAAGGAGTAAATAAAACGGTACGAATTTAAATACAATAATGTACTTTATTAAGATACTTAACAATAGGTCTGTCACCGTCACTCTTCAACACACCACTATGATCGTTACTATTTCTTGTAAAAAAACTTACATTACTGCTTTGTAGGTATGCATCTCCTATTGAACTACTGAACATAAGGTTATAGACAGTCTAAGACTGAAGTCTATACTTTGTTGTAACTAAAACACTCAATAAATTCGTTTAGGATTATCGTCTGATAAAACCTGGTATATTTACTACACAATACCAAAAAGTGACACTATAAATAACGTTATTAATACAATAATTAAATAAAACATACACTGAACCATGTTTAGACAAATTTAGTTTGTTTTTAAAATATTATTAGGCTTTTAATTACTCAACCATTAATATAATCCATTCGTGTCCTTATATATAAAACGAAAACAATCTACAAATGCAGATTTGATAACATATCCTAAGGGAAAGTAGCAGATTTTCTTATTTTAAATTTAATTCATAAGTGGATAAAGTAATTATTCTGCCACATTATCAACCTCCCATTACGTTACGTCATAATGGCACTATTTTTATAATGGCTTGGGGTTTTCTCTGGAAGCTTCGAATTTTAATTGCCTTTTATTATTTATCATCAATATTGGTCTTGCAGATTTAATTGACAACAAAATTCTGCATGCGTTATATAGTATCGACTACTTATGGTACCAAAACTGGTAGGTATGTATCTTTATCGAAGAAGTTAAAGATTTTTTATTGAGATGTTTGTCATTCAACTTTTAAATAACATGAACAGAAAACATATTAGACCGTAAAAAACAGTTTTTTTCAGCAAAAACTAGTCCAATATTCAACAAATTCACATAAGTAGGTACCTAATAAAGTCAGACACTTATCGCCTTATTGTTCGGTAACTTAAGTATACAGACCTAAATTCTAAATAAGAACTAAATTATTCAACTTTTAAACAGCTAAGCTCAAATTGGTAGGTATATAAAACATACCATAAATTTTAATTAAATTATACTAAGATAACAGTACACAACGTATTAATAAAATTTATTAAAATGTGAACAATCGTTTTGGTTAATACTTGGTAAATTAGCTCGGTTGAGGATTGTAAATAAAGAAGTCGATTTAGACTGTGAAAATGACTAGTAGTAATATTAGTAAAAAGTAGGAATAGAAATACATTTTAAAGGATTAAAAGTTGTTAGGTCTATTTTATTTTCCAATAATGACGAGGCACAAAATTTTGATTTAAATGTACGGTTAAATACATCATTTAAGTTTTTAAAACTATAAAAAGCATTTTTACTAACATCAATATTAACCCACAAGGAAACAGTAAACTGCTACTGATAGCGAGTTTATTATTTAACAAAGGAAAGTAACTCGTTTCTTTTACTTATACATAATACTTTAGGCAAATATATTATTTTATGACAACCATTTCTCTGGTGAAAATACATATTAGTCTTACTTAAAAAGTCTAAAGTTAAACGCTTGCTAAAACTTAAATCGTCCAAAATTGACGCGGTTTGAAAAGGTCATGACTAAAAATTTATTGATTGAATGATACACGATTTAGCGAATGTAAAACTTTAGACAGTGTTCTGTGGTATGAAGGTAGATGTTTGTAGAAACAAATTTACGTTGGCAGACCGTCAGTAGACCCAGTATCAGCACCTGCAGACTAGAGTTAAATGTAAGATCTACCTAGCATTAACTAGAAGCATATTGTACAGCTGCTTTCACTATTGTGTTTGTTACTACTTAAGTGGGTATGGACCCTTAGGCCAATTTGTTACCTTACCACGGTAAACAATGATAGCTGTCGAAGGAAATAATACTTTCTCACATCTTAAATACTAGACGCGAAAATATTTGATATTCTAAACATTTCTAGATTCATAAACAAAAACATGAATTAACGAAAAACCCAAAAGTAAATTCAGTATCTAGTAGACCGTATTTATTTATAGTTAAAATTTTGGTCTATCTTAATTAATTCAAACTATTTCGCCGATGAGTCCCTGGACTGTGACGACAGTTAACTGCAAGCCCAACCTAAGTGCCCATATTGTTGTATTATGATAAACATTTCTGTGTATGAAAGGCACCTAGTTTTGTGTTCTTCACATTAAGTTTTCGAACTAGCTTGTAAAAATAACTTGTGGTAGATAGCGAAATTTGGCCTACATTATTATTTCCTTTGTAGAAATAACACTTTGAGACCCGAATTAAGACTAAAATACGTCCTCATCTATAATACGTTAAACTTACAATTGTCTAATGTCGTGACTACACACTATTTTATTAATTTGACACCACTCCCTGGAACAGACGTAGTTCCACAGGCCTTTACAAAATATCCGTCGGACCTTTATCAAAAATACTCGTTACGTGTACTATTCTAAATTAATAGTCTGTGCGTGTTTACCATACTGATTTGTCTTGTTAAATTAAATAAATAAAGCGTTATGGACGATTACTAGTTATGATAATTTCGGTTACATACAAATGAACTATGTTATACGAACATTGTTAGGTAGGTATGCTGCCTATTTATTATTGGTGTAATGTTTTATTTATAAACGTCGTAATAAAATTGTTCGTCCTGCTTTTTTGTCCCATATTTACTAAAATTTTATTTATTACCAATACTACGAGGAGCATACTGCTCAAGGCTCAGAGAAAAATTATAATTCAACACAAATTATACCTAAGTCAATTACAACATACACCTATGTTCGAGTTCGAGACATGTCTGGTTATCGATAAAAAGTTTTTAAGGATGAAAACATTGGACAAACTAGCAAGGTGAAATCGTTATAAATAGTATTCGTTTTATGAGATTCAAAATATATTTTGAGAGGGTATCAATAAGTTTCTTCGTGATCACAGTCTTGCCCTGGTTTACACAACTCCTTCTTACTTTAACTATACACAATGAAATTAAGATAGGAGCCGTGCTTGATGAGAATTCAGATTATAATGCTAAATAATTTTGACTGGAGGGAGTGATGATATGAATGATTTCTATGATGACGGATGAAGATGTACCCAATATAATAAAAACAAGGTACAATATACAAAAGAACACAAATCTATTTGATATGCTTTAGATATTGACACGTAAATAATCGTCAAAAGAACACTGGTAAAATCTCGTAATACATAAATACTACTCTAATGAAATGCTGTAACTAGTCTAGTATAATGTTCGTCCAAAGTCACTTCGCTAAATTCACTCGGATAGTCTACTGCTACACTGTCACAAGGCACGTATCAACCACTAGGATACGTTGAAAAAATATTCCTCTGTTCAAACAACGGCAAAACTGCCTAATCTAAAGAAAGTACCTATCGCTGTACGCATTGCACATTATCTTTGGTGTTCACTGAGAAAGTCGTCGGGACCTATATGGAGCACTCGTCACTGTCGCGCGCGTAGTCTTCGTCATCTTCATCATTCCGGACATTCTTCTTAATCTTGCTGGAGACGACACCAGTATTGACTTTGCTGAAGAGACTGCTGCGGTTCCTGGCGATTTCCCGCTGCGGGCTCAGTCTTTCAGCGACTGCACGTTCGTAATTATCGGAAATCTTATTCACTCCATTCACAGGACTCGTTACTGGGGACTTTGGTGACGTCACTTTTTCCTTTTCGAAAAGAGCTCCGCTCGTGGCTGCCGTGTACGAAGGTGGGTCCTTAGCGCGAGCGCCGCCGCCTAATAGATGAGAGTATAAGAAGCTGTTATTCCCAAAGCCGGAGTACCTGTTGTCCATTTTGCCATTAACCATCATGAGGCTGACCGGTTTTTCGGGTGGAACGGGTTTCTCGGGGAGTTTCTTATCGGGGAAGCCATTTTTAGCTGGTTGGTTGGCCCACCTGTCGTTGGCGCCGAGGGAGTAGATGGAGCTGAGGTTGACGAAGCCGGCGCCGGGCGGCTCGGGGCGCCACGCGGCGCCACTCTCGCTGACAGTGGACTCTTCCACGCTGGAGTCCTCGACTACTTCAGTGTTGGTGTAGTCATCCATGTTAGGAGATAGACCTTCATCTGTTTCATCGTATGAGCTGGAAAATTGAAATTTATTAATATTAACATATTTTTATTGCCTGAAAGTAAATGTTCCTTATGTATACCTAGTCATATACTGTGTCGTTCGCGACTGAACTGAGTACGGAAACAGTTATATGGAAGCCGCGTTTTCTTGTGCAAATTGAAAAGTATCTTTTTTCAATTAGAGTGAAAGAAATCATACTATGGGATAGTTTTCTATTTGCACAAGCTTGAGTAATACTTGAAGGTGCATTTCCATCTAATTTGAGTGTAGCAGAGATATGTATTCAATGTTATGTTATGTTATGTAGAATTATTAATTGTTTTTTTTTATTAAATTTCAGCTTTGAAAATATGAGACAGATACATCCTCTCTTCTCTGTATAGTTAAATGGAAAAATACCTGAAATGAGACTTTATATGCCGATGATAAATAAAATCCGATGTATATGTACTGAATGCAAGTGAACCAAGGTCATCGTTGTTAGTGTTGCTTCATGCCCGATGCCGATGAGACATTATTGACAAAACAAAAGCTGAGTCTTGTGTCGAAACAAAGAGATATGTACAGGATAAGATTTCATCAGTAAGGCAGACAAAGACCAAGCAAATCACAGCAATGAGCTTGAGGAGAAGTGAGGCACAGGAATAGAATACAAACAATCAGACGTTATCTAGCTTATAGTGAAACTCCGTAGTGTTCCTAGACTAGATTTTAAGACTGGACGCAGTAATTCTTCCACTTTAGTTTTCTCTGTCTGTTTGAGTAACTGCTGTTAACCAAGTCAGTAATTAAGTAATACTAAAAAGTGCAAAGGTAACGATAAGGAAGATCTTATAATATCGATAGCATTTTAGCGTGAATACAAAGTCGAAGTCGTACCTACCTGTAATTTTGACGCTAGGAGCAGGTTTCAGACGTAAAAATGTACTACCTGCTTATGCCTTTTAAATCTGCTGTGAGCACAGTTAATTTATCTATAGGTATCGACGCGTAAAGACATTTCGTCTAAGTCAAGTCCTTACATTTAAGCTTTTTAAACTTTCACGGTTATCAACTTTAGAATTTGACATATCGGGTTATTTGGCGATTATTGTGGTTTCTTTAAGTGTTCGATATTTCGATCCAGTTACATGGACCATGATCATGAAGGAACTATCTCGATAGGTATATTCTAATATTCGTTACAAATCAAGATATTTTAGTTGTTTATATTTATTCCTGTGACATTTCCCGCATTTTTCCGCGACATCACCAATATCGGTGCAATTCACACTTATAAGCGACAGTCGATGAGCAAACGCAAACTTCGACTCGTGTTTACGATTCGAGATCGTCCAAGCTCAATCTCAAGCATGTCTTAAAGTTCAGTGCAAAACATACGTACACTGCAAGTCACCAACACATTCTTACCCTAGCATAGCCAGTTCTGTCATCCTCCCTGATGAAAGAAATTTTAATACATATGAACAAAAATACATAAATACATATGATAAATGAAATAAAACAAAAATAAACTAAATGTAGGATCTATATGATGAGTGTTAAAATGGAGTCATATTATATAGGAACCTAATATTCCTATCATGTCAGGTTATCCACCTCTGAAACTTTCAATTTAAGTGCGTGAATGTTTCAGTAAATTCGAAAGATTGTACAATGAGATCTGAATACTAATTTATAATTTATAAGTTGAATAAATATATATACAAACGTATAAAGTTGTACTTATTTTAAATTCCGGGTATTCTTTGAAACTAAATGAAAATCCAGAATACTTGAACCAAAAATGGCTTCTGCTCGGCTGCAAGACTGACCTACCTCATGTAATTTAAATAACGTTTAGAGTACAATTGATCAGAATTCAGAACTGAAAGGTAGGTATATTAAGAACCTACTTTCTCCATTATGCCATAGTATAGGTACAATATCAATCAGATCATTGATAGATTGATAGGATCTCAAAGGTTGACAAAAAACTACTATAGTTTAAACTACAGTAGTTTTTTGTCCTTAAGGACGCTTTATCAGTAAGCCAGCAAAATTAAAAGGAAATATAGATAAAAGAGAAAAAAACCTCATAGTACAATCTTAAAACACGCAATTTAATCGAACGTCCGAGGCGGGCGTGATTGCATTCAGAACATATCGTACAGTGTTCAATGTCCTATGTTAAGTCCACAAGGAGACAGATAGAATCTGCTCGGTGCGTCGCAAGATGCGGCAAAATGCTATCTAGTGCTGGATTACAGGGCTCAATGCATTCAACTGACTATATAATTACCACTGTAATAAAACAATTATTTGTATAATGGGAATCCGTTGATTTTGAGGCCGTTCGTCCGGCACAGATCTACGAACCGACCGACGCACTTCTTGCGCTCAGACTCTTTCATTAGCCTATACAACTCCCTGTTTGCGAGAAATAAAAACATTATTTAGTAGATGTTTGAGATAAATGGCAGAATGTGATGTATGGCGGGCGGCTTACATTTGGTCTTGTGCGTCGCTGCCACCTTCTTCGGCCACCAACAGTTCGTATTCTTCAGCTGCAAATCTGTCCCACTCCGACATCTGAAATATTGACAAACGGAAAGTTATTTTTTGTAAAAATCCATTAAAATAAAACTGTGTCTTTCTCAAATCAAAACGATTATTTAGTCAGGTACTCTCTCCTGACTGGCGTAGCTAGATAGAACAACAAAATTCATGGATCCATGCCATTGCTATCTAGTTTCAAATTGAGTTCCCAACAAAGATTGCCCCTTAGGCAAGGAAATCAACCGTCTAGCGCTACAGCCACTGTAGGGTGGTCACAGCCTAAATATTTTTGGGAATATCAGACAGTTGTTAGTCATGTTGTATTTTCTTGTCATGTTTGACATGTTCCTTTCGTTCTTCGATCGAAGTCCTAGGCTTAGCCTTATTGAGTTATCATCATCATCTCAGCCGACGTTTTGCGTCCACTGCTAGACATTCTCCCCCAAGGACTTCCAATACGACCGGTTGAAAGCGGCCTGTATCCAGCGCCTGCCTGCAATTTTGGTCAGGTCGTCCGACCCACCAATTCGATCTCGAAGAGAAACACAGAGCTTAGCCTTCTCCATAGCTCTAAGAGCGACCTTGGGCCTTCTTATCAGGCCCATAGTATGGGCCCACGTTTCGTTGTTGACTTGCGAGTGTAAGTCATCACTGGTAACATACATTGATTATAGACTTTTGTCTTTAGGCATATTTTGGTCAATGAGTTAGTCCATTGAGATCAGCTGGGTGATGAAGTATACTAACCTCGCAGTCAGAGTCTCTCTGCGTAGCGAAGGGATCCCTCTGTTCGTGGTCCAAGTACTTCTCGAGGTTGAAGAAGGTGTCGAAGAAGATCGGCGTCAGCTTGCACCGCTTGAGGTCCGTCAGGGTGATCTTGCCGTCTTCCGCCGGATGGACCATGTCAAGCATCTAAAAATTAAGTATATGTATATAAATAATTCGTATGATGGTCTAGCATCACAATTATCTACATTTTTAAAGAAGTATTCCCAACTAGAAATTGAATAAAATTGTTTTGGCATAATAAATAATGGACCTGCTTATGCTAGAATTGCCATGGCATCGTCAAGATTTTTTCCAAAATATTCCTAAATCCTTAATACTTAGTAACTTAACTATAGTCCTACTCTTAACTACCATTTGACTTTTGGGGAGCTTTCTCAGTTGTGTACAAGTGAACTTAGTTGTGTCAATGATGCATTCCGTTTGTATACTACCGCGACACAAAACACCGTAAGAACCAACAACGCATCACATTAGATAAGGACGTGTCTGTCTAATATGATGTTTTAAAAGTAACTACCATCCGGACGGTAGGTACCCCTTAGGAGAGCCCAATAGGTGTCCATAAAAGCAGGATGAGAACAAACGATTTAGGAAAAAACAACTGGCTACATTTATTTGATTCCGACATCAAAGTCCGCGTAACGGTACCTAGTGTGGGCAAAATGATGTGAAGTGACTGGTGTCATTTGTGATCCTTAAATGCCTTGAATGGCTGTATAGATCTATATATCCATCATTAGAGCTGTCTTTAATGGAAGGGATGCTTGGCTTGGGTTCTTGAGGGGCACAAGCGGGAGCTGCGAGCCATGAAGATGAATATGTTGCGCTTGATGTGTAGGGTTTCGCGGATAGATCGCGTGAAAAACTTCCGAATTCCTGGCAGCCTCCATGTCCATGACATAGGAGACAAACTGCCACCTATGTTGGTACGGACACGTCTTGGGTAAACCAGCAAATAACATAGGAAACAAATGCCTGGCTATGGCGCCTCCACCAGGCACCTCAGAATAGGAAAACCCAAGAAGGGCTGGCTTGATGTTGTTCGATGATATGCGTGCCAATCGACTCTCAACGAAGGATGCCGAAGACCGAGCGAAGTGGGAAAGTAAAAGCCGGAAATTGGCCCTGAGTGCCAAAGCATTCCATCTGACGATGCAACATTTATCCCACACAGGCACGATATTTACCTGACATAGACAGTCGTTGAAGGGCAGCGTCTCGATGCCAATGGCTTCCATCCGCTGCATCTGCTCCTCGTAGAAGTACTCCAACTCATACATGGAGATGTACCCGTCGCCATCTACGTCCATACATCTGGAATATAAAGGAGATATGACCATTAACTATATTCATAACATATAGAAACTTTTAGAAAATTCAAGGGCTAAATTATACTCATAAATACTACATACTTGGACCTACATCTTACTTTTTCCTCTGCACTGCTACCCCACACTGACAGAGTAAGTTGTAGCCCACCACTTTCTTTATGGTAGAAGATTAGATACTACGATATTTTCATCATAAGAAGAGCCAAAGAAAAGGTATTATCAAACCCCCAAGTTGGTTAAATCATAACTACGAATAATTATTTAAGCCCCTCATAAATCATAAATCATGCATGAGTCCGTCATAGCAACTAAGTTGAAATATATGAACTCAAAACTTATACGATTATCCCAAAATAAAAGTTATTTGTATTCAAGAGCAGATGAACTGAAAATTATATAGATATATAAACAATTTTCAAAGCATTTGCTAATAATACGGTCTTTATGACATCGAAATTGGGTTTGGATTCTTCTTCTTCTTAGCGTATCGACTCGGGCAGGTCGTGGTGGAAAGATCAGCCAGTCTGCGCTACCGACTTGCTGTGTTCGCAGACCGTTGCCCAGGGTGCGCCGGACGCATAAATTACAAATATGCGTCACTCGGGGAATGTTGTCTAATAAGGAATAGGATTTTTTGACACTTATTATGTTCAATTATTTAATGGTCATCGCAAATGTGTTAAAAAAAACGTCATCTGATGCTCGTATTCAGTAAGCTCGCAATTATAGTCTTTGTTTTGATATAAGCACTCTGCTACGCCTTGTTATAAACACGTAGACTAATATAATATTCAGCTTACCGTAATTGCATTATAATACTATTAAGTAATTAGCTTATAAGATAAGAACGCGCAGTTACAGTACTACAAACATAATGGAAAATTGGAAACCACCGTATCGTGACAAAATTGTATCAAAGTTGAAGTGTGCTCGTGCATGCTACAAAGTTAGACCGTTAGCGGAACGAGTTGCTTACGTAAAGTGTGGCTGACATCAGACTTTGCAAGTTTGTTTTCTCCGTGAATCACAACATGAATATGGAATATGAAATATGATTTTATTATTGCGACGGGGCTATTCAACCCGCAATCCGTCTAGTTTGTCTTTTAAACTTTTTAATACTTCGCTGGGTTTGTAATTTAAAAGTTTTGAAAATCGTTCTCTACCAAAATTTTAAAAGATGTGTTTTGTTTAAATCAAGTTAAAAATTGACCAAGATTTAGATTTTCGGTTTTCCGAATGTGTTATCTTTGAAAGTTATAAAAGAATTCAGTTTATTGGAATATCATGCATGAGAAAATCGGGAAAATAAATAAAATAAAAAAAAAAAACAAACAAATACGTTGCATAAACATATAACGATTTCGGAATTTCTCAGAAATATGAGTAACCCAGGGGACGCCTATGCTTGTAATTGTAACGTAGGAGTAATAATGGAAATGTCACAACTAAATGTGGCGAATTTTCCTTTTATTTAGGTGGTCGCACCTACATGACGTAAGTAGAAAACAGAAAAACAGTATTTGCTGTAAATTGAGGCAATAAAAAAATGTATGGTGGATCAATCCAAAGAAAGTTGTGCCCACAACCTTTTTCGAGAGTTGGATGCGTGCCTGCATCTATGGTGTGGTTTCTATATGGCCAATAACTTAGTCAACTGTACCTGAACCAGTACTCGATAGCCGTGGGGTGAGTCTTGTCTTCCTCTGCCAGCAGGAACCACACGAACTCGGTGTAGGACATGCGGGGCTCGCCGTCCGGCGTCAGTCTGTTTTGGTTGCCCCGCGTCACGCAGCCCGATAGCACCCGCTCAATCATACGGCTTGACAAGGCTGGAAAAATTAAAATTTCTTCTGTAATTTCAAGCTAAATTGATATTATATATATTACTAGCAGTCCGCCCCAGCTTCGCCCGTGGTACATACATAGCCTATGGCACTCAAGGATAACGTAACTATTCAACGCTGAAAGAATTCTTGAAATCGGGTCCAGTAGATTCTGGTATTAGCGCGTTCAATCAAACAAACAAACTCTTCAGCTTTATAATATTATATCTAGTATAGTTATCTATATTCTAACAAAAAAGTTTTTTTTTTAATGTTATGAATAATGTATGTGAATAAATCATTTAGAGATGATTATTATGCCAAAAGATAGTACGGACAGATGTAGTCGGGGGCAGACAAACCTGACCCCCTTACGAACAGATTTTAAATTGTCGGGGTTCAGGTTTATATGTCCCCGACTGTACTTGTTTAAGCTAATAAAAATATTGTGATTAGTTTTATAGTGTTTTTAAAGTTATGGTGTTCCTTTTTACTGCACAAAGGTAGAGATTTGACTTCTTTGTTGTTTTTTTACATTCTAAGTAAACTTAATTGGTTTTCATTATCATCACCAGCCTATACTAGTCCACTGCTGGACATAGGCCTCCCCAATTGCACGCCATCGAGATCTATCTTCGGCTGCTCGCATCCAGCTTCTGCCAGCCATCTTGCGCAAATCATCACTCCACCGTGCCTGAGGACGTCCTACACTACGTTTGCCGAGACGCGGTCTCTACTCAAGAACTCGATTACCCCAACGGTTATCGGTTCTGCGGCTAATATGGCCAGCCCACTGCCACTTCAGCTTGCTAATCCGTCTTTTAATTGGTTTTCGTCAGAATAAAATAAGTTTATAAATATATATGGTTGGTATACTGGCAATTTATTTATCATCGTACTAAGAACACATTTATATATTCTGCGAAAATTTTCATAGCGCGAAGAATTTAACTCATACAAATAAGTATGTTATAAGTGTTCTACATAATTTCTTACCATGATCGTTGTGCCTCGCGAGATCATGTTTGTCTATGAACAGGTCGTGGTCTCTGTCCAGCTCCCAGAACTTGCAGTAGATAACGTAGAAATGCTCGTAACTGAAACAAATATATAAACTTATGTCATCACATCAAGTAGTAGTGCAATGATTACTTTAAATAGGTAGGTAATGAAAATGTTGCTGTACTATAAAATAGTTAGGTCTTAGTCCCTAACCTATGTGTATGCAAAATTTCATGATGATAGTTCAGTAGATACCGCGTAAAAGCGTAACAAACAAACAAACTCACTTTCGCATTTATAATATTAGTTGAGATTTTTATTATTGGAAAATTATATTATGATTAAAAATATCAAGGTTTATTTTTTCCAATCAGCAAAGAGCATTATAATCACAGTAAAACAACACGTTAGGATTCTAAAAAAAATGACTGACACAACGAGATGAAAATATTGAAAAAACGTCGACAGTTTGCAGATTTACTAGTCAATTGTGAAAAGATTTTTGACAAATAAACGACGGTCATTGATATTCCTTTGTATAATCAAGAGGAGCGAAAAGTTAAACTGCAATTTCCATGCAAAGTGTTTATATCTACTATGCTAAGCTGAATGCAAAAGATTGTAGATTAGAAAGTATTGACTACCTAGACTAAGTGATATATATCCTATGGCCTATCTCTGTACCCTAACCTATGTGTATGCAAAATTTCATGATGATTGGTTCAGTAGTTAGGGCGTGAAAGCGTAACAAACAAACAAAGTCACTTTCGCATTTATAATATTAGTTAGAAAGTTAAGATTAGCAATATTTCCGTGACTTCATTCGCTTAAAAATTCACCCCCCTATTTCAGCCCATTAGTTTCGAATTTCTAACAATCCTTTCTGACTGTTTGTTTACATAATTTATTTTATAATTCAATTTATATAATATTATAATTCATTCAATTTATTTTGTAATTTTTGTTGACATTTCTTTTAAATTAAAATTGTATTTCTAATGTAAAATTGTATGGATCTTTAATATCTGAAATTAATTTTTCGGTGTTTTTGGAAATTCAGTTATGTTTTAATTTTTGGTTTTTATCTAAAGGAATAGACTCTTTCAAAGCGTTTGAGGTAGTTTTTGAGTTTTTCTTAAATTTGAAAATGTGTAATTTTAATTTTCTCGAAAGTAGTCTCTGTGGTCCAGTGGTTAAGGCGTTTGCTTTACTGACCCGGGGGTCGTGGGTTCGATTCCCACGGGAAGCATACTTTGTTGAGTTGTTTCCAGTTTGGTTAGGACAATGCAGACATGTATCACCTGATTGTCTGATAAGAAAGATGATTCCGTGCTTCGGAAGGCACGTTAAGCCGTTGGTCCCGGCTGCCATCTGGTAGTCGTTAAAGGAACCACGTCAGAGGCCGAGAGGCGGTTCCGAAAAACTCTGACAGCAGGGTGTGCATGGTCGACTGACCGTGTCACCTACTCGAAATGATGATGATTAATTTCAATCATGGGTATAGTCTATATTTAAAAGGATGCCAATGAATTAAAAAACACCTGTGTACCTAGATGAGCCTGCTTTTAAAACAATTCTAATAAATATATCCTATCTTTATCGCTTTTGTGGATACCGGGGCTAAGTGGGTCGACCGAGCTCAACAATGACGGAGTACTCCAATCAATTTATGGGCGAGTTCCCATACTCGGCGGTAACCGATAGTACCAATTAAAAGTTCATTGGTCCGAGTTTAAAGCGCATCGGTCTATCGGGTTAAGTAATGTAACGTCCATTGCTGATACATTTTAATTGGGTTTTAGAAACATTGGTTTACTTATACATATAATGGGACGGGTTTTTGTCTCTGTGATAAAAGAAAAATATTGGATAAATATTCTTTTTCAAAAATTTACGACGATTCATTTATTTGTAATGTCGCATGACCTCAATATTCCGACGAGCTAAGTTCCAATACTGAATTTTAGTGCTAAGAAAGTATTAATTAAAATAAATAAAATAGTAAGTAGTATTTTAATTCTTGTTTTCGTCATTGCATAAAAAACGAGTTGGATATTTTATTATTCTTCGTATTATATATTCGTAGCTTACCCTACAAGCGCTACGACTACACGCGCTTGAAAAATCTGACACCAGTGTTGGCCACTTACACACACGAAAAACAAACAAACGCGATACTGTATTATGCACTAATGTACTGTACAGCAAATAATATAGAAAGTCTTCATCATCATCAGGTCGTTGTCAGTCTCCGCTGCAGGAGCACGACCCTCTCTGTACTACCAGAGCCATATATTAGCCAGAGCAGTCAGTCTTATACATGTATATTATTTACGTACTTGTAAATAGAAAGTTATTTAAAGCGGCGCGTCATTTCCCGAGGGATAAGTGATAAACGACATTAAAGAGATAAAATGGTTTACTGTGTGTACCTAATATCCTCGGGAACCCAATATAATTTGAAGATGAAAATACTTTTGTCGTAACTCAAAATATTTTTATTTTAACTTTTGTGACGTACATACCCAACGCGTAAGCTATGTTCTTTGTTTTTATAAGTAAGTTTGGATAGTTATCTTTTTAGCAATTAACAAAAAACAATAAAGTTATCAATAAATTCTAACAACTTCAGTCAAATTATAAAATAAAATATGGGGAAATATCCACGTGGGCAGGATTTGATTCGTCCTCCTACACGTCGAAATTCTCCACCATACACTTTTCCCGGTAACCTATCAAAAACATTTTTTTTTTCTCTTCGAATTTTAGTTGTTCGAAAACGGTACAACGACGTTTTAAATGCGAAATGGCTTCTTTGCCATATATTTTCTCCTTCTATAACCTTGATAAAAATATTTTTCGTCTTTTAGACAAATTGTCGACCGAAAATCAAATCATGTAATTTTATTTTGACAAATGTTTTGGTATGAATAATTTCATTTTCTAGAAATATTAAAGATAGAAGTAACTTTTTCCATATTATTATAATAATAATTTGGTTGGAGTGTAGCAAAGGCAGAGCAAGTTTTGGGTCTTAAAAAAATTTTAACGTGAAAATTTGAGGTCTACATAAGAGGCCTATTTTTTACTGTCGTAATGGTTAAAAGTTCTCAAAATAAGCCACTTTTGTTTTTATCAATTTTGCTCCGTGACTCATGGTTTTACGAAAACTCGTTTCTGGGGGTTAGGAATATGGTGGTTGAAAGGAACTGGTTAACGAAAACTAGGGGTAGGTTGCGAGGAGCGAAGCGACGAGCGTTAGGTTCTACATGAACCAAGCATGCGCGAGGCGAGCGAGCGAAGCGAGCATGCCGCGGCAGCGGCCTCCGAAGCGCCAGAAACGAAATTGCCGCGTTATTCGGCGGCGTTGTTTTGTAGACAAACCCAGTACCGTAGAGAGAAATTGTAAAGAAAAAAAGATGTTTTTTATGTCTTTTAAATAGACTTAAAATATATAAAACAGGTGAGTATATTATACTTACTCTTATGGATTTCATTTATTTATCATTTGTAATGTTGTCTTTTAATAATATGGAAATAATTTTTTTGATAAATAAAACATCTGTCTGCGGATAAACGTTGGGTTGCAATACAAAGCATATACGAGTAGCTTCCAGAAAAATAACTATCAATAATCGGAATTTCAACAATATAGCAATAGAATTTTCGGTAAAATGAAACTATAGAAAATAAAAAAAATACGGAACGTTTTCGGTGTTTTAAAATTCGTACAAAACCTATTCTTGTTTATGATAGGTAACCGCTTTTCCCCTTCTACGCATTAGGGCTTGCTTCACTTATCATACATACCCCACCATTACAAGTACGGCATTTGAACAATCTCTACTATTAAAGAAGAATGTAGTTGTCTCACCTAAAGTATTGTGTGACTTGGTTAATGTCCTCTTCGTCCTCCAATAGCTGGATGACTTGAAGCAGGTTCGACCTTCGCAGCTCCGGGATTGATATCCTACCCGACCACGACCGGTTTACACAGTAAAATATCCTAGCGATCACCTGCAACATAAAAAAACACGTAAAATAATGCATACTAAAAAAATGCATGAAATAGTAGGTTGGTAGCAGAAATAGCTAAGGGCCGGATTATTCTTCATAGGAAGAGTAGGCAACGGTGAGGGGCCCCATCGCTACAAATATATAATACAGTTATATAATAATATAACATACTCCCCCGCCATGTCTGTCTGTCTACCTGTCGGATTGTCGCGATAAACTCAAGAGCACGGATTTTTATGTGGTTTTTACCAATAGATAAAGTCATTCATAAAGAAGTTTTATAGTTATAATACATGCCTGGGCACAGCCGAAGAGGGCTGGTAGGTAGTTATATTAAGGAAGGGGCCAATCCACGGAGCCATCAAACGCAACTGCGAAACACATTAGAGTAGAAAAACGCCATGACGCTAAGTATCAGAACATAAATAAAGTACTTATTATTTATTATATAACAGTGTGCCTAAAAATAAAATTGGGCCAAGTTTCTAGACATTTATTTACTTTTCTAGGTCGTCCGTAATTACTATGTAAATAAAAAGGGTTAGGTATTTTATTCCCAAATAAATAAAACGTAATATTTGTTTGTGTTTGTTGTTGTCTTAGTAATCAAAGACAATATTTATATGTAGATCTGAAAATTTGAATTGATTATGATATTTGTAAGGAAAATATGCTGGGTCGCGCGGAAATTTTCAAAGAATAGCTTATGGAAGCAATTTGCGAAACATCAGAAAATGGTTTTAAATAGGTATTTTATTAAATTGAATGTACTAGGTACAAAAGTCATTTTGTAACAAGGTACGCAACATGTTTTTCCTACAAGGTACGCGCAGGATTCTTCATAAAGAGCATAAAAAGATTTCGTTAAAACATTTGTATCAGAGTAGGTATTATTGGATGCGTTCTAAAATTTTCCTTCAATATGTCTTTGCAATTGGTAATCAGGCCATGTCTCTCTCTGATTTTACGCGTATGAACTACACGCACTTCCAGTTGGGTTCCAGTATGTAACAACTCTCTTTATCCAGAATATACTTTCATGAGTACTTCATCTCATCATCATCATCATCAGATTTTTTTTAGCCTCCACTGTAGGAGCATGACCCTCTTTATACTATAGTCCAGAGCCATATATTAAGTAGCTGGAGCAGTCAAAGGATTTGGCCACGCCCCTGGCGAGACGGGTTGAAGAAGTCTCTGTAATGTTTATAAGGTTTGTTTAGCTTGTGTTGCCAAAGCCGCCTTCTACGACATCCACGGATAGACTTAGACCAGTCCTATTTTACTTTGCCGAGAACCATACGGCAATTGCATGAGTACTTCTGAGTTCTTCATTTGGATAGGCACCCACACAGCACGGATTGCAGAAATAATAAACTTACAGTATGCACATATCTGGAGTGGAACTCTGTAGCCTCCTTGAGGAACGAGAGCCCCGGATGCGTGTCCACCACGTCTTGCACCAGCGGCACGAAGTCCTCTTGCGCAAGGTTGCTGTTCTTCCCTCGGGTCAGGATGTACACGAACCGGGACGCCTGGTCGTGGCACTGGGAAGTCATTCTGGAAACCACGCACTAATATGTACACACATATGTATATCACGTCTTTAACCCTTACGGGGTAGAGGGAGCCCAAAGTTAACCTAAAGGCCGCGTTTAGCGTAGACTGATGTAGGTACCAAAATGCTATCTGTAATGGGTTGAAAAACCATCGCTTTACTTTGTCAGTTTGCCAGTCGATGGATAACTAGATAGAGATTGATCTAAAATGAATGCTCCTCCGTTATTATATGCACAAGTTGGTGAGCATACCGACCGTACGCTTAGATTTTTTCAAACCTTTTTGATAAACCAATAGGGAAGACCGGTTTCCCTATTGAATACTTTTAAAAATAATTAGTCCGTCTGGTAGATTATTTAAAATATTGGATATGTATTTTTTCTTTTTTCAATCAAAAAAAATTGGTAAAGACATAGTTTGTTAAAGTTCCGCGTGACGTCACTGCCCAATACACTTTTCAATAGTTCTGTGTCTTTTCACCAGCCTGTTGTGTCATGAACCCCCACTCCGGCACTTTGATGCGCTTAGCTATATGATCTACTTTATGATTGAAAAAAGATAATTACATAGCGTAGGTTTCTAATATTTTTCGATAATCTATAAGACAGACTCATTTATTTTAAAAATATGTTTTTAGAAAAGATGCCTATTTTCCCTTTATTATGATAGAAATATACATAGAATGTCAGCTTAAATGGCAATGGTAATAAATAATGGAGGGTGTTCAGTATTAGATTAGACAATCCCTACCCTAATAACTAATAATTAAATTATTGTATTGCTGTAGCCACATTGTGGCGGCTTTGCATTTGATTAGCCTCTGCTTAAATGGTGCTATAACATGAAGTTATGGCTTAAATATTTTTATGACCACCTAAGTTCACGTTTGAGATGATTATGGAGTAAACTTCTTCTTTATGGAGCACTTATTTCTTGAACTATAAACTTCTCTAGGCACGTTGCGCGATATTTTAAAAGATAAACTTATGGATATTTTTGTAATTGATAAGTGTAATTTTCTAAACAAATAAAAAATATTATAAAAGTTAGCAATTTTCCCGCGACTTCGTCTGCGTAAATTATAACCTATACCACATAAATTAGCTTTCGAAAGCGAAAGTAAATTTCGAGAATTGGTCCAGTAGTTTTAGCACCTATTCAATGCAAAAATACAAACAAACCAATCTTTCCTCTTTATAATATTCATTTTTATTTAAGGGGGCACACTAGGCACAGTAGCGACGCCAATCATTTTATTCGTAATACTTTACAAATAGAAAGAAATTCAAGAATGTAAATCATATAAGCATTGGTAAATAACTTGAAGTATTTTTGGAATCATGTTTTAATATTATGAGAATCAGTGATTACCGCCAAAAACGGCGGTTTTGGCTGTAATCTGATTCTCTAAATTTTCACTGATTCTGAATATCTCTGAATATTAAACATGATTCCAAAAATACTTTAGGTTATTTACTAGTGCATATATGATTTACATTCTTGAATTTCTGTCTATTTGTAACATAGATTTAAAAAAAAAATTTTCGTCACTATGATTTGTAAAGTATTAGGAATAAAATGATTGGCGTCGCTACTGTGCCTAGTGTGCCCCCTTAATTTATTGCACATATAATCATTATTATTTGTGCAAAAGGTAATAACTTAATGCTGTATTATCTACCATACATAATCTTAAGGGATGTGGTGAAAAGTTGAGTTTAAATAAACAAAAAATCGCGTTACGACGTGTCGCTAGTGTTATTTTTACTTCTATTGACAGTCCCTATGAGTGTCTGAATTTTTTTTATTAGATCAGAACCACACCAGACGCCGAGAGGCGGTTCCGAAGAACTCTGTACAGGGTTTGCATGGTCGACTGACCGTGTCATCTACACGAAATGATGATGATGATCTTTATAATATTAGTAAAAATTAGTAAAAAAAAAATCGCTTCACGTCGTCTTGCTAGTGTTATTTTCACATCTATCGGCCTTCACGCTGCTTTAAATTTTTTTACTCACTCTCTCCAAAAGTCTATAAACTTGTGTCCATCCACCGGCGCATGCAGGCTCTGCTGGGTCGCGAGGAACAGCGGCATCTTCCAGTACAGGGGACATTCGCAGGCCTTCACGATGTGCTTGAAGCTCTCGCGAGGTACCTGTGGGCGAAAAAAATTTATACGTTATGCATCATCATTGCATGCATCATTGCATATGCATCATCTTGATGAGTCTTTACTGCAGGACTACGATCCTCTCTGTACACTTCATCAGGTATTTTTTAGTCTCCACTGCAGGAGCACAACCCTATCATTACTACCAGACCCATATATTAGCCAGAGTAGTCAGGATTTGGCTTACGCTCTCCACGCTGGCCAAACGGATTGGAGAAGCCTCTTTGATGTTTAAAAGCTTTGTTTATCTTGTGTTTCCTTAGTCGCCTTCTACGACATCCACGGGAAGACTTGGAGTGGTCCTATTCTACTCTGCCGGAACCACACGGCAAACTACGTCATTTACTACATTACTGAAATATTTTACTACCTTGTACTATTATGTATTCTGTGGTACTACGCCAACGACTTACTAGTGAAACTCCTTGTCGGACTCACAAAGCAAAGGGTGCGGTGCAATGTTTTTTTTGATCTCATCACAAATTGACCGGTATTAACAATGTTACTTTCGTTCCGATTCAAAAATCTGCTCCATGACTGGAATTTGAATGCGACGAATGTAATGTTTTCTTATGTTTTCGCGATTGTTACACATTTAATGCACTTTATATTATTAATTATTATTATTTGTTTCGTTTTTGTTGTTTTCAAAAGCTTGATGGTTAAATTTGCTGTTAAAACATAGCTAGAGGGCGCACTTAAGGCCCCACACTTGGCACACTAGCGACGCCAATACATTCCTAATAATTTAAAAATAGAAAGAATTTCGAGAATGTAAATCATATAAGCCTTAGTAAATAACCTGAAGTATTTTTGAAATCATGTTTTAATATTATGAGAATTACTGATTACAGCCAAAAAGGGCCGTTTTAGGCGGTAATCAATAGTTCTCGCTATGTTTTTCTATGTTCTATTTATAAAGTATTAGTAATAAAATTATTGGCGTCGCTAGTGTGTCTAGTGTGGCCCCTTAAGGCAGGACGTTGTGTTAACTACTATTTTGAGAAGAAAAAAATCTGTCAGAATTTAGTAATAACAATTCTAATACCAACAGAAAATTCACTCAAGTAACACTGAAGTACTTTGCCAAATTTCTGTAGAGAATTTTCTGTACCTACGTACCTAATTTGTTAAAATAATTTCTCGGGTATCACGTCACCCTAATTTCTACAGAATCGACCCCTTTAGGTCTGAATGTCTTCGCAGATAACAAAGGCTTACGAAACTGACAATTGGTGTGGAAATCAATGGCTCGTGTAATCAAAGAAAATAAATATTTTTAGATCAGTAATTTAGCAGGGTGATATTAAACACGAGTGTTTTTTCTTCCATGCTGGTTTGAAGAAAAGGAAAAACATACAATATACCAGCTGCTTTTCTTCCCACGCAGACCGTAAAAGCCGGTGTAGGGATCGGACGAAAATCTAGGAATCACATTACACAATGCGGCTAGCAGCTCATCACTATTTTGATTCCGCTAAACGCTATAAAAGTTGTCTTTAGGTTTTATGTCCTTTGGCTCTGTCTACCTCGCAAGGAATAAAGACGTGATAATATGTTTGTTTTATAGACAAAATATTTAAATAAAAACAAAACAGTGCAGTAAAGGATTTCCATACATTTTTTCTGCCCTTCAGTGCAGCAAAGTTTTGCTTTGTGCTGGATATGTAGTGCAGTTATGATAGAATTGTAGCGTAGTTGGAAGAAAAGTATATAAATATGTCCATTAAAGGTAGGCTAGCCACTATAATTCACGGGCCGGTATGTCGCACGTTCAAACGGCATATCCGCCCATAAACCATTTAAGCCTTGCGCAACGTCGGAACATATGGTCTTTGTATTCAGCCAGCGATTTGATATCGGTCAAGATATTATTTCCGTTAGTTAAATGTGGCCTAGATTTTGATCGTTGCTGCCCTGTAAATCTCGGTTATAGTCTAAGAGTCTGAGGAATCTAGTATGGGTACGTAGATTACTTAACCAAAATATTATATCTGTGCTATCGTGTATTTCTTGTCGTTTGCTCCAATAAAAATAATTTTTATATTTCCCATAGAAAAAGTTGTTCATATTGAGGGGCTCAGTCGCCCCTTCAAAGACCGGACTTGGTTTTATAAACCATGTGGTATGATTTTAGGTTAAAAATCGGTGTACCAGGTACTCACTTCATGTCATGTTGTGCTGAAAACGATTAGAAAAATCATGTCGCGATGATGGAAATAATCTTCGTAAAGAAACTTATTTTAAAGTGTTTTTTTAGCAGTGAACTAATTTATCGAAGTAAAAAGGGAACCAATTGTGTATCATAAATCTCTAAATACAGACTACCATCAAACGCTATTTGTATACGACAGTCATAAATAAACGTTACGCTCCGTCCCAGACAGCGTTTGTTCTACGGTTTCGACACGTAGGTACGCCATTTTGTCACGGCCCGTATGAAAATAACTGCGGATATGTTCAATTAAATATTCGTTTTGATACTAATATACTGTTTATACTGCAGAAGGGACCATTTTCGAAAGCATTTCATTTTAGTGAGGCTATATTCATTTATATATGTACCAATATCTCAAAATAATTTCGGTGCGTAACTATAGGTACGGATTTTTATAGGCATAAAAAAGCACCTACAACTTTGAAGGAGAAGGAAGAGAATGAAGAGCTCGATGGCTCAGTGGTGGGCGTGAGCTTGTTTAGCGCTAAAGGATGTTCAGCCACCCGGGCGCAGTCTTCATTGGATGGGTGACCGCAAGTGGCATAAAAATATCTCGAGCTCCTCCGTGCTTCGGAATCGGCATTCGATAAGCTATGTCAATCGATAGCCTATAACGGCCGACACACAGATGTACTTGATAAGGACTACAATGTGTAGTGCTAGTGCTAGTACAGAGCGTCAACCATGAGTTTATAATTCGTGAGTAGTAAACGATTCGATCTAAAGTAAACTATTCGATGGCTCGTAATAGTAAACTATTGTCTTACGAAAACGAAGGTCACTTTTGTAACTCATGGTGCTGATACCGCAGAAAATGTTCCTGTAAACACAGGATCGTATTCGTTTACATTCAACATTGAGTCGTTATCGATTACGAGATTCGAAAACTACTCTGGTAAATCGTACTCATGGTGTACAAAGTATAGTAAACTATGACCGTTATAAAAACGTTACCGTATACTACTCTCGTAAATAAAATGTAAAAACTCATGGTTGAAGCCATCGAAATTTTTTTTTTAAATATATGGTTGACGCACAGCTTCTCCTAAGAGAAGGCAAAAGTCGTGTCGTACAAAGAGGTCAAAGAGATAGGGGAGGATACGGAAAGATGGAAATACTCCATCGACAAGAACAAAGTTCTTAAATATATGATGAGAATGCATATAGCTTATGTTTTCGTTTTGAAATGCAGCTATTTCAGATTACTTTAAAAATTTTGGTAAAACGGCCACGTGTGTCGCCATTCTTGTCCCACATAACATGCGTGCGTGACAGTGCGTGTCCTACAACGGAAGTCAGGTCGATGTCCACAACGCACGTGACCAGAGCAGACGCCTACTTTCTGTACTACCATTGACAGGGTTTCCCTTATGTTTGGTTAGTTTCTTTAAATAAAATTATCTTAAAAGGGGGGCAACGAAAAGTTTATTGTAGATGTCGCTGCGTATGATCTTTTCTAACCTGAGTTCCTAACAAAAAATATCTTTATTTTTATTATACTTAGAATTTATGCAACTTATAAGTGCATAAAAAAAGAGATAAAACATTAGACTTTTCGTTAAAAAACTGCACTCAACTGTCTCGTGGAAATGAAAACTTCATGGTATAATTCAACTCTTAAAACCAGTATTCACTAGGTATCTTATTAATATTGGGTTTTTAAAATGGCTCATTCCCATCTAAGCGTGTTTTTGTTTTTATTCTCACCTGGATTGCTTCGCAACACAACTAAGATACGATATCAGAGCGTCAACCATGAGTTTATAATACGTGAGTAGTAAACGATTCGATCTAAAGTAAACTATTCGATGGCTCGTAATAGTAAACTATTGTCTTACTCGATAGAAAACGAAGGTCACTTTTGTAACTTATGGTGCTGATACCGCAGAAAATGTTCCTGTAAACATAGGATCGTATTCGTTTACTTTCAACCTTGAGTCGTTTTCGATTACGAGATTCGAAAACTACTCTGGTAAATCGTACTCATGGTGTACAAAGTATAGTAAACTATGACCGTTATAAAAACGTTACCGTATACTACTCTCGTAAATGAAATGTAAAAACTCATGGTTGACGCTCTGAACCCCAAACAGTTCAAATACAGTTATCTACTTTGGACGTACGGAAAACTGCTCTCAAATCGTGGATATAAAAACTTCATTATTACTTATGGTATTATTCAACACTCAATAAGCGATTTAAGTTTTTTTTAATGTCACGCTCCCATATGAGCGTGTTGTTATTTCTATCCTCAGCTGGATTACTTTGGAACATCTCAACACAACTAAGATACGATATCTGTAACCCAAACAGTTCAAATACAGTTACATCGGACGTACGGAACACGCCACAGGGCAATTAAAACTTCACAAGTTAATTAACACAGAGAATGCCGTAACATATAATTACCGATTGACATGCAACTCTAAGACCAACGGTGTACGAAATGGTTAAAATGTAGTATAACGAAGGAATGATATTTAATGTTTTCTGTTATATTCTAAGTAGATATAAGTGTAATAAATATATATCTGCCTAGCCTATTTATATCCGATACAATTCAATTCAATTCAATTTATTCAGTAACAATATTACATTGCATGCGAATATTATAAGTAGGTACATGTAAAAATCATCATCATTAACAAACCAAAATATTGAACAAAAATTAAATAAATGGTCAAAATCGAACAGTAAATTATAAATTAATTAAAAATGTCAAATAATTATTCTGGTGTTATTAGACTATACCAACCAACGAATGAAAAATGAGTCAAAAATCGTCAACGTTATAGCAGCACTTCTCAAGTAACAAACTTCTTAATTCATTTTTGAAAATCGTGAGATTTCTTTCAGTTTTGAGTTTCAACGGTAATTTATTAAATAATATTACAGTCTGGTTACGCACACTATGCGCTACGATTTGAAGTACTGGTGTAATTTTTCTTTTCAAATCTTTCCGTCTTGTGCTCTCACGCTGCAACTTTTCTTCTGGTGATTCATATACATCTCTATTTTTGATGAAGTCAGTTAATATAACGAAGATGTACAACGCTGGAACGGTTAGAATTTTTAACTTTTTGAAATGTTCGACGCATGACTCCCACGGTGGTATTCGAACCATGGTGCGTATGGCTCTCTTTTGCATAACAAATGCTTTATTGACATTATAATTGTAACTTCTGCCCCAAAATTTAAATTCCCAGCAAAGAAGGGTTAGGTTTGTGTATTTCCTGTTGCATCAATTACTTATCATACGGCAGTAAAGTAATCAGGTGAAAACAAAATTCTAAAAAAAAGATAAAAAAAGATTGCTTTACTGATAGGTTTGCCCTTTAAAAATATTTTTTCACCAACAACTGTCATATTCAAGTTACTTATTTTATCCTTATTTTATAGCAACTGCTATCTAATGATAACCAATATGATCCCATGTCGGTTCTAAGGCATTCAAAAGCTTTCAAAAATGCCAATGGATACTCCATCTATCCAGTCCAGTAGCAACTGATTTCAACATTTTACTCGCATGATAAATAAATTTTATTGAAAATAGATAAACCTATTTTACGGTAGAGACAGTTTCATGTGGCTTTTAAATGGACAATTTACACCTAGTAGGACACAAGCAGGCAATATAAAGGCAATCTCTTCGGATAAAGGTTACGGCATAAATCGTAAAGGTAATGTATGCATACATTACCCGTCTCGTGAGCACCGTGAGCGTCATGCGTCTAATCTAGCGCGTAATGAATAAGGATTTAAATTTATTCATAGCAGTAGAGCAAAGGTTATGTTCTTTAGAAAATAAATTAGATACCTACCGTATAACCGTAAAAACTCGCTAAACCCATTAATGTATACAATCATTTAAAATATAAATGGCTTTCACTTGTCTACATCCGTATATATTATATCCTAATTTACCTAGGCAAGGTTTGGCATTTAGTTTACACTAAGATCTGAAAGCTATTGAAAATTTTGATTGAGATGCTGAAACTCATCTGATAATTAGTGAGTAGATAGTTTGGTTATCACTGCTAAGCTAATGCCTAGTGTCTCACCTAAAAGTGTTTGATTAGTTAAATAATATTTGTCTGTATGAAAGATGATTTACAACATATATCGAGCCAAAAATAAAGGCTATACCTTAATAATACTAAACTAGTACTTAAAATAAAAAAGAGATAAATAATTGCCAATTTTTGGGGTTTCGAGGTCCGACCTTCTATGGCAACAGGCGGACTGTTGCCTACCGCTGTTCTAAACTGACAAACAAATAAGTTTATAGGAAATCGCACTTTTACGACAAAATATATCACAGTTTAAATTTTCTCTCAGTTGAACTTAAGTATTTTTAAAATTTGGGATTTCATTTTGATGGACAATATGTGAGTTTTATGTCATCTTGGCTGTAAATGTATATCCGATACCGTTTGACAGTGATATTAGTAAAAACCTGAGAGACACAAAAAAAATAGTTGTGATTGTGGAGCTAAAAATTGGAAATCTCCAATTCACAACATCGCTATGTCCCAAAATCCACCATGATCCGCGAGTTACGGGACTCGGTTCTTCCCGGTCCCCTAGCAGGTCATCGACCGGCGTAAGTAGGTCACAGTCCTATTTATAGTCACCCGAGCCACAAATTATTAGTAGTACAGACATCAAATCCACGCACACAAGACATTAGATCTCAAAGGCAAAATATAAATGATAATGATTAGCAAAAACAAATAATATCTTTCCAACTTCAGATATTTTTTGAAAAAAAAAATTAAATTATCCTCTTTGAATCGAGAAATATTTCAATACTAGGAATTTTATGTAGTCACGGTGATTTTTTTAATACCTTTGACTAATGCTAGTGTATATGTTTAGTAGTGTCGGTCGTTACAGACGTAAGTTAAATATAACAAGAAGGCATAAGACCATAAATATCTAGCTCAAGCACTTTCCCTAAGTATATTCGAAGTTCATGATGGCAATTTATCAAAAAGTCTTCTTTAGTTACTCGTAGTAAGTTAAAAAACAAAATTTAATTGAAATTAATGTAACCTATATCACTAGTAGTTTTTTTTGCATTACCACAATGACCCGACACGCTTATTTCGTATGAAATGTGTTGAAAACTTCGCATCGGAAGCCGCGCGAGCGACAGACACATTTCCTGCTCTGTGTTAACTACTCTTACTTTTAACTAGTTGTAACGTCCCATAGCTTCATTTCTGTGTCGTCTTTATTTTTGTCCTAGCTGACGATGCGATGCGACGCCCTATGCCCATGGCCTCCTGTCTGACAAATTATACCGGACAGCTGTAGTATTATGCAATAGTAGTTGTATAGTGTACGCACGCGACTAAATTTATTCTCTGTTAAGGGTCAAACACCCTCTTTCAGGTTATGTTTCAGGAAGTTTAATTTGAAGGGTGTGACTTTTGCTACTATCTTTACTAGCTTTAACGTGGATTTTTACAGAATGAGTATGATATTTTTTTCTGACTTATGGGACAAATTATACCTACATCGTGTAAATTGACCCCCAACATACCTTTAGATTTGTTTTTTTTTGATTCAGGCCGTCAATATGAACCACTTTTTCTATTTTAAAAAAATAAATTCGGCATTTTCATACAAAGGTGTACAGCCGCCCGGGCAGTTAGTATGGGAAAACAAAAAAAGTCGAATTCTAAAAACAGATCCTATAGGGAAAGTTATTCATATTGACGGTCTGAGTCACCCTCTCTGTTTTGTTTTTTTTTCCGTTGTCCATACCTACATTTGTGAGCACCAGTCAAAAACTATTGGACAAAAGTGCAATATGCAAGTATATACAATCGATCGTAACACAAAAATCGAGTCAGTCTTAAAAACTTTTAAGAATAAGAAGATGCGTTCGAAGTTAGTCATTCTATTACTAGTTGTGTATGAGTAGTGTGGGCAGATAATTGAAATGCCGGATAACCCTATATTTACTAACAGGTGTCCCAAAAGTAAGGTATAGGAAGAATTTTTGAAATAAAATGCGATCGGATTGAATTTTCGGTACAATTTTATCTGAATAAAATATTTGCAAAATGGCCGCCACCAGCATTTTTACAAATGCTGATTCTTTCACTGAAATTTCTCAGAAATGTGTGATAGGGTCATTACCCTTTCACACATTTCACTGCTTATTTCACTAATAACTCTACGAATATTTTGTCCGAGTTGTATGTGTGTATGTTTGTGGATCGTTGGCGTAAACCTTATCTTTGACGTAACCCCAAAGAAAGAAATCCAGTGGCGTCAGATCGCAAGATCTTGGTGGCCAGTTGTCATCACGTCTTTGAGAAATTACGCAGGTCGGAATCTTATCATGCAGCAAAGCGAATTTTCATAAAATATTTGAATAGTTTCTATGCAATTTTTTTTTATCTATGTTCTATGTGCTCTTTTATTGTGGAACGCCCATGACATTTGTCAAATTTCAACCCGAAATCTTGAATAATTAAAAAATAGAACGAAATTCAAATCCTTAACGTACTTTTGAGACCATAATTAAATAAAAAAAATTTTTTTTCGTCTCACGTTTGAGACACCCTTTAAATAATTTTACTTCAGGCGTCGCGTATACGCTAAGTATACGGCATAAGACTTAGTAGCTTTTCAAATGGCACTAAAACTTTATTTTACACGAAATACTGCATTAAGTTATTTTAGTGAGCAATAAAATGAATCTAAGATACTCTTATCGTATTCTTTGTATTAGCACTTAAATCTACAAAGTATGCGTTAATAACATAGGTATACAGCATGTCTTTTGAGGAGCAGGAAGAGCACGTAGAGTAAAAAATAAAACAAAAATTGAGACGTTTTAATTAAAATAGATTGTTAGCTTGACGTCTATCAATATCAATTTGAACATAGAATAAATTCAAGTCCAACAGGAATTTGTCTGTCCGTATGTGGCCCGTATAGACTAACCTTAGCAAGTTAGCAAGTACTGGATCATTTTGATGCGTTTTCCACAATCATGTGAGAAGATATTAGGGAACGGTTTATGTACTTACATTATACCTACATAACCAACAGACGGAAGGCGGGTACGGTTTTCTTTAAATAATACTGAGTTCTCAGCACTAAATTGATGCAATCTTATACTCGGAAAAGAAAAAAGAAGCACACCTTTTTTTTGCCTGGATACCAGACCAAAGAAGACCTTTGCGACCAAACATGAACAACAGCTAGTCTATCAGCGCAGGCCTACAGGTCGGTACTGCGGCATTTTGTTACGACGCGGTTCAGCGAAGCGTGACCACCCTTACCAATCACACCTCTACACACGCCATAAACTATCGACTCCTGCACCATTACTCCGCCAATGCGACTTTTCAAGTAATATCCGAGACTGAAGCGTCAATGGATGGCGGCCTGATATTGCAAGAAGCACATATCGTTAAACGCAGGCGGATGCGGTGGTACACAGGCTTGAACTAAATAACAAACGGAGCAAATGATATTTTTGTTCATTTACAATGAGCATAGGTTAATATTACAGAGAGGGTCGTGCTCCTGCAGTGGAGACTAGAAAGACCTGATGATGATGATGATGATAGGTTAATATGACAGAGTTCAAACACCATTACATTAAAGATACCTACACAAAGTCTTTCCAGGCACCAGGGTCGTCCCACGGCTTCCGGACCCCAGGTTCAGAAACGTCTCCGATGACGATGTATCCAGGATCACACTTTATCACGCGCAGTCTATACGGGCCCTCGGGCCTACCCCGCTCAGGCTAGGCCCCAACTCAGAATGTAACCGAGAACACGCTTAGTAAATTGAGACATCAACCCCTAATTTTATTGAAAATAAAATATAGCCGTGTTATGTATCAGCTGATATATAGATGACTATATAGACTTTAGAAGAATTTTTAAAATGGATCCAGTTGTTTTGAGTTTATCCATTACAAACAAACACACAAATCTTTAATTTTTATACCTATAATATAGTTTAGACTAGAAGGCATGTCAAGCTTTTTCTGAATTTAACATCTTTTAGATCTCTAGAATAAGTAAGTAATTCTGAATTCTCAACCAAACACACTTCATCCTCAGAGCCTCTTCTTAAGATAGTGTCTTTTTCACGCATACGTAGGTACAATGTGTGACAATTCATATCGGAATAATCAAATATATGGTAATTGCGTTTATTAAATTATTTGTTTAAATAGTGAAACTAGTCTTAGATAAGTCTTTCTTAATCATTGTCAATAGCTCCAATTTTTTAGATCTCGCTCTTTTTGCTGCGGCGAATAGGTCAGATTAGAAAATTACTCGCTAACCTACAAGAGTTGAGCGAACTATCGGCCTTGAGGTTTCAATCTAGATATTGAAGATAATGCTAATGCATGCAACACTTGGCCCAAGTAGGAACTGACCCAGAAAAAGACACGTAGGCTGGCGAGATAGGGAAACACGGTAAGATGAATGGGATATGCCATCAGAGGAAATATTAAATTTGGACATTTGTTTTGGTAGATTGCGTAATTTGTGAAAATTCTGTAGTTACATGATACTTTTTTTATGGATGGTAATATTACGGATCGCAGGTCGTGATTCACTTCACTTCACTTCCTCGCTACAACCCCTTATGGGTCTTAGCCTTCTCTACATTCTTCTACCATTTTGCACTGTCTCTGGCCTCCCGTAAACTCTCGTTTCCAAGATGTTTTCTTGCCTAGTATCTTCTTTCTTCTATAGTTGAGAACTTACTACTGATTTAAGAATTATATATCAAACGTTAGTGATTAAATTAACGCACAAAAACATTTCTCAACTTACAAGACTTACTTTCGTTATAATTATAGCTAACGAAAAATTATTTATTTCATTTTATTATTTACGCAATAAGTTATCAAAAATAAACCAAATAAGTATTAGTCTACACACATGCATACATGTCATAGTTTAAGCAAACTTCTTATCAATGAAACTATATCTGCCGCAGCCCTGGGTCAAAGAATCTGTGTCGTTAGTTACGTGGCCACCTAACTTTTACTTTTCATCAATATGGTCAAAGGTTAGCCTCAAAGGCTTGGCTGAAACATGCGATTGACCTGGATATAGGAAAGGGGTCGCGAGCGGGCGAGTCTTTAATGGCCGCGCAGCTGTCCACAGCTAAAACTTTGCAATGACTAACAATGGTTGCATTTTAGGGTTCCGTACCCAAAGGCTAAAAAGGTGACCTTTCTCCAGGCTGTATCACTGTATAAACTGTATTTCGTGAACCGTGACAGCTAGAAAGTTGAAAATTTTCACAGATGATGTTTTTCTGTAGCTGCTGAAAAAAAAACAAACCAAACTTAAATAATGTATCTACTATTTTTCTCAAGTACATTTTTTATTACAGCCCGTAATATGGTGCTCTGGTCTGTGTCTCGTCAGTGGAAGTAGTAAATTGTAATCAAGGATTTATTGAAAAATAAATTTGAATAAAGTCACATTTTATTGCTCGTAAATAGAAATCAGAATTGTGTTTACCAGGTTTTCATTTGGGTCAGCCGCGCGTGCCTCGGGCCATTTGCGCTCGCGAAATCAAACTATTGTAGTATCTGTCGGCAACTATCGGTATCAATATGGGATTCCATCGAGATTGGAGTAGAACCTTGATTCAGGAACTAGTTTTTACTTTATACTCTTCTCATAGTTATATAGCTCATAGATGGGAGACAAATGCCTTTTTCAAAGTAATTAATACTAAAATGCGAAAGTGAGTTTTTTTGTTACGATTTCACGCCTTATCTACTGAACCCATCATCATGAAACTTTGCATACATACACATAGGTACATAGGTACCTATGTGTATGTATGTATGTAGGTACATACTAAAAAGAACATAGGGTATATATCACGCGGGCAAAGCTCCGGTTAACGGCTTTACTAGCCAATTAATAAAAATATAAAAAATAGTACTAAATATCGTATCCGTGAGGAGCAAACTATCCTAAGTACATAAGTAGTTGAACATTGTCCTGCCCTAACATAACATACAAAACAAGATTTTTATTTTGAAATTAAGTACTTTACCGAGATATGCACGCGGTTGAAATAGCAGGTAAGTTAAGTAATAACATAATGGTGCATCTAATTAATTGTTTATAAACATTATCCTACACCTTTATTATTTAATTTTTATACTCCAACATTTGTTTAATTTTACTTAAATTTTACAACATATCCACTTCAATAACATTATTTTGTTCTTAGTTTAAGTATAGAATATTGTCTATCGATAAACTCGAGAGCATGTGTTAACTTCCTCGTCGTATATGAATCAGGCGTTTTATGGTACCCAGGTGTGAGTTCAGGCATATAGGTAGTTTAAATTAATGGTAGACTTGGATTCATACACCAAAGCTACCTACTGCATTTTGCGAAATATGTATGGAGATTCAAAACACAAACTAATCCTTGTATAAAGTTACATAAATCTTGAAAATTGTATAAAAATATATGTTATAAAATTCACTTTTTCCTCAAATTAGAGAATTTGGGCCTTTAATTTAAGACAGGGTTTCCGAACCTTTTTAGGGTTCCGTACAAAAAATGAAAAACGGAACCCTTATAGGATCACTCGAGCGTCTGTCTGTCCGTCCGTCCGTCTGTCACAGTCGATTTTCTCCGAATCTACTGAACCAAATTAAATGAAATTTGGTAAGATGGTGTAAACCTATGACCCAAACACGGATGTGCAAAGTAAATTTATATTTTTATTAAATAAGGGTCAGTTTAGGGGGTCTAAATAGAAAATGTTAAAAAAAAGCTTTGCAAACCTTACCGTGTTATATATCAAATGAAAGGGCTTGTTATGAGGATCTCAAAAATATTTTTTTTTGTTCGGGAAAAATCAATACTTTTGATTTTATTCACGAAAGAAGGCAAAATTTGACCATTCCCCCCCCCCCCCCTCTGATCTCCGAAACTACTGGGCCTAAAATTTCGAAAAAATTACCATATATAGTTTATTGCTTGAAGATTACAGGAAAAATAATAAGAATTCTATCAGTTGAAAATAAAGTGGTAAACTCACCATAATAAGTTCACCTAGGGAAATAGTTCACTAAAACACCACTAGATAGCGCTAGTCAATTGAATAAAACATTTTTGCACATCGTGTGTGTGTTCACGAAGCATATTGTACGGAACCCTCATTGCGCGAGTTTGACTCACACTTGGCCGGTTTTTTTGTGTAGAGCTTCCCCTTTAAATATAGATTTTCTGAGGATAGTCTTCGCAAAGCAAGAAAGCCAACTTTGGGATTAACAAGGAATCCTTTGATTAAACACTTCTCCAATGTCAAAAGATGGAAGATATCTTTTAACGTCGAATCATAACATACGCAATAAAACCTGATATTATATTTTTTTGAAAATGCTTCCACATGCTTCGCCCCCCTTAATATTCGCCTACGCCCCGCTAGCTAGGTAGGCGCGCCCCACCGGTTGAGAAGTCCTGATTTAAGTCATTATTGTCAGTTTATTATTTTTTTTAAGAACTTTCTAGCCAGAATTATAGATATATTGTAATAAAAGTGCATTGTGTGTAAAATATAAATGGCATGCCTAATAAAGTGTGCTTGCAAAGCTACTTTCGCTTTCAAACATCTGGCTAAGTCGACGGCTGACGTGACAGGTCAGCTAAACATGGAGGCATTGGCATCTAAGATCATTTCTATTAGAAAATAGACTTTTGAAGAAAAATCTAGCTTTATTGATTGAAAATTGTCGGCAACAGAATCTCTAATAGAATATTGATCCTCAAGAAAAAAAAGTGCATAATTAAGTAAGTATACATGTACAAAAGGTAAAAATATGTATTCTAAGATTACAGAATTACAGTAAAATTTAGCATATAGCTTAAACGCGCAAAGGAACGTTTTTATAATATACGTGTACAGGGAGTACTCGTATTTGAGAAGACAAAAATTCCATAAGGCGGTCGTAAACTGTGAAAAACAAAAACCAAGATTTTTATTTCTTAAAAGACGTTACTTCTTTTGTGTTTCCAAAGTGCCACAAAATAGCTGCGACATTTTATCACGGTGTAAAAGACAACAATGGCGATCTAATTAAGATGGATAAGCACTTCTCACTTTGTTCCCGCGCACAAGTCACGTAATAATCTAAAACATTATAACATCCGGCGAGCTAGATGTTGTCGCAATCACAATTATAATTATATCTTTTGTACTTCGACATTAGTTGGTATCGCTGTAATCTGTTGTATCTGATGTATGAATGAAGTTTTTGCTAAGTTCCTGATTATTCTAAACATTACAATAGCTGGTTTGGCGGGTACAGTCGTGTACCCGGATTCTTAAACAGCTTAGTATACCTTTAAGTAGATTTTTCATATGCGCCATAAAAATATTAACATAAAATATAATATTAAAATCACAAAAACCGGCGTGTATGGTTCTGTAGTTGCACGTTATTTTATAAGTTGATCGACTTCAATTTGTAGACCCTACATAGCTGTGATAATTTTCTTTATATAACTTCCTATCCTTCCCTCTCTTATAAAACGGTTTCAATGGGCAGCAGCTTCGGAACCGATATAAGCGCAACAGACTGCGCTCACCAACCCATTTGCCAAGCGTGGTGAATATGGCAAAACCTTGCTAAAAATCCTTGGGAGAGGCCTATATCCAGCAGTGGACTTCTTAAGGCTAAGATGATGATATCTTCTTTGTTCAATTTATTTTGAATTTTAAACAGTATTTCATAGGGATCCAAATACATGGTGAGATTTGTAGCAAAATCTAATCTAAGTCCTATAAGCCTTGTTGGCTGTCTAGTACGTCCAGTCGCAACCAAAACTAGTTTATCGGCGGGTATTCTCCCCGGGATCCCCTATAATTGACGCAGTTTACAATCCAGCTTGGCCGTGAAGCCAGGGCCTTAACTATTACGATTAGCGAGCAAATGGAATGGTTGGGCGTTGCTGCGCAATCAGTTCTAAGATAGCCGATATTTTGGTTCGGATATTTGACGCAAGGTCTCTGGAGAAAAGGCCTATAATATTATATACCTATTTGATAATGGAATATCACTGATTTACTTACAAGAAAAAATCTATATAATAAAGTCTTTGGTCAAGTGTTTATTTATTTATTTTGACGGTATATAACTAAACAACTTACATGAAAAAATAACTATACCTACAATAAATTCTTCAGGATCATTATAACAGGATATAGTTTGGTTTTTCATTAGTTCATGCCTGCATCACCAATATGAGCCCATTAATCATGATTTCTGCCGCAAGAAGTCCACTGCTGGACATTTTAGCCTCTTCTAAGGATTTTCAGAATGACCGGTTGGACGCGACCTGCGTCCTGTTCATTATTCATCCAAAAAATATTTAACTGGCTGTTTCCCGCGACTGCATCCGCATGGGTTTCGGTTTTATCACCCAGTCTTTTTTCGAATTAAAAAGTAGCCTATGTCCTTTCTCAGGGTCTAGACTATCTGTGTACCAAATTTCATTTAAATCCGTTCAGCAGTTTAGGCATGGAAGTGAGACAGAGTTACTTTCACATTTATAATATTAGTCTTTGATGATATTAGTATGGATAAGGGAAGTATGGATAATGTTGTTTTGTCGACAATTATACATAATATTCTTTGATTTACATGTCGCAACGTTCGCGAGAATTCTCCCACGTCCTCCGTGACCTACAGACCGACAGACCAAAGAAAACTCACAATGCGTACAAACAATGTTTTTAAAAATAACGCAGCAGATCGTGGGATCATGAAATACTGCGATGTAGGTACAAATAGGTAGAATGACGGTGTCCACCGGGTTCGATTCCCGGCGCGGGTAAATACATGAATACTATGTTTTTAGCCTCCACTGCAGGAGCTTGAACCTCCCTGTATTACCAGAGCCATATATTAGCCAGAGCAGTCAGAGGATTTGACCTATACTCTCCACCATAGATATCAGAATATTGTCTGTGCTCTCCACGCTGGCCAGATGGGTTGGAGAGGTCTCTTTGATGTTTAAGCTTTGTTTAGTTTGTTGTTGTTTCCTGAGTCGCCTTCTACGACATTCACGGGAAGACTGGAAGACTGGGAGTGGTCCTATTCTACTCTACCAGGAACCACACGGCGAAATACTTGTACTTACTTCATTTTAACTGTCATCAAAATCGGCTTAGTGCTTGAAGCGTGAAGAGACAGACAGAGATAATTTCGCATTTATAATATTCGTTTATTTATCCGTTATTATGTAGCTTTAGAAGAAAAGCTCCTATAGCTTGTATTTCGTGTGAAAGTAGTCAAGCAAGACTGGTGAGGTGACGGGTTTTGCATGCTGCTTTAAAGCATCTGAAATGGATCATCGACAGTCATCAAATAAAGTCAGCCGGTTTCAGAGAGAACTTTTTGTATCACTTGTTGTCACCCATCTCAGTAGATACCATCCTCGGGGATGCTTTACAACGTCAATAGGCGAGTAGGCGACCAAAACTTCGGCGTTTCTTCTTTACAGTGGTCGGTTCCGAAACGCTAGTAGTCTGTAGCTTTGAACAACAATTTAATTACATATTTAAATTACATTTAAATATAGTTAATGTGATTTCACGTGGAAAAGGCATATTTTTTCTGAATAAACGTGATTACTGATTACTCCGATAACCAGTAAAATATAGCCGGATATATTCATGTCAATAACTAGTGAAAAGTTTTATAGCCTACAAGAAAATTTATGACCATTCTCGACTACCATACGGAAAGCACAAAGTGTTAATTACTATATTTAAAACCTAATCATGAAAGTGCGGTTTCTCTCGCCTTGTAGTGAAATTGCCTTTGGCGACTTGCTATCTTTATTGCCCTGAATAATTACAGCTGCCCAGTCGTAATAGTCCCATTCTAGAACAATAGTCTCCGAGCTTGACTGATAGTACCACTATTAATTAAATTCCTCGAATAATTTCCATGTTTTTGGATTAAATTTTAGAATTTTGTGTACTTAATGACATGCTATTATAATGATCAATGTAGGACATTATGTGATTAATCGTGGTACGAATGTCACCTATCATGTGAAAGAACTAGAGTCCAGACGGAGTCTGTTGCGACCCTTGCCGATGTTGCTGCATCTGATCTGATGCACGAGGACCGATGCTGCTGCAAGCAGCATCGGTCCTCGTGCTCACGACTCGTGTTTTGCCTCTTCCGAGGCATCTTCATGCAATGAACCTAAGATTTTGTGCACGCACGACAGCCGATCCTGCTGCAGCCTCAACAGATGCAGCAACATCGGCAAAGGTCGCAATACTGTTCAAAAATCGTCTTGTTGGGTCTAAACTCTAAACAAGTTTATAATATCCCTCTTGTCAAAACAGACAATTACGACTTATCTAAACCATTTGGAGACCACATCTAAGATCTAGTGTTTCGAAGTTAAACCATTAAAATTGCGCCACAGATATTGTGATATTTAGGGATTTTGTTGATAAAGAAAGAATGACGAAGGTGGAAGTTATATCACTACTGTCTAAAGTTCGAAAGCACACTGAACACCGTAAGCCGCTTTTAGCAATTTCAAATTTGAATTCGCTGGAAATGATCGCGCTCAGTGGGGGATTACAAAACTAGCCCGATTCCGCCGCCTAGTTTTCAGGCCGAATATGATCTTGGAATTAATTTATTATGTACTTGGTCTTCTTCTTCTCCCCTATTTCTTGCGGCTGAAATGATGATGATGACGAAGCTCAGCCTCAATTAGTTGTAAACAAAAATCCTATGGGTTCAGATGAAGTTAAGGATAAATTTGTGAGTAGGGAAGGACTCATGTCAATTAATTTCCACATTTATTAGGTATCGTTTCCTCCGATGGATGTCACAAAGTGTGACAAATGAACAAAAGCCAAAGGGTTTGATACAGACATGCTGTAAAAGCTATTAAATTATTTGTAACAGTGACTGAAAAGTAAAGTTGTGACAATGTTCAACTTTCTTTGTGCAATAACATTGCCCTAACGGTGAATGTTCTCAATGTAGGACAAACACCTATGTTTTTTTGGCAACTGTTAAGACATGTGCGATATGTCTTTGCCACATGTGAATAAACAAAAAATAAAGAACGATTTCAATACAAATAAAGATCCAAGGAGTCCGAGGGCCTAGTGGGCGTTAATAATGCCCACTCGCGCTAACACATGTTAAGCAACTCTAGTCGCATCAAAATATCTCGAACTTCATGCTTCAGAAGTTATCGTTAAGCCGTTGATCCCGGCTGTCATCGTTGATGGCAGGCGTTAAGTTACGTCAGATGCCTTGAGGCAGCTAGAAAAATCTAATACTAGGCCACATAAGCAAAAGAAAAAGAAAACAATAAAGATCCAAAGTGAATGTGATGAGTAAAATAAACCTCTATTTATATCCACGCAAGCAAAACCTCAAGCTGAAGCTAGTTCTAGAACAAACTTTTCTAAAAGCAAATTGTCATGGGCAAAGCCAATAGTCACAAGCGTTTGTCAAATTGTAATCCTTGTAAATGTGATTGCACTTCAAGTGGCTGGAGCTGGCTGGATAAATATTGGCTCCTCAAAGTGCTGGCAAATCAGGAACTGAGAATGCATTTTTATACGCCTGCGCTTGAAGAAGTTTATTCTACGAATAGCTTCCTCGTGTTTATGATTTTCTAGTGTATGTTTGTACATTGTTTGGCACGCATTACACTTATCCTAAAATAATTGATGGGTTTTACTCAAGTTAAGTCAAAATCAAAATCAAAACATTTATTCAGAAAATAGGCCTTTGCAGGCACGTCTTTCGTTTTTCACGTCATATCATATTTAAAATTATCTTATTAGATAATATGTATTTATTAATTGTTCAAAAGCTCCAGACTACTAGCGTTTCGGAACCGACCACTGCAGAGAAAAAACGCCGAAAGAAACTCTTATCAACAGTTTTGGTCGCCTACTCGCCTGAAGGGCTTTATATGATTACGAATATTTATTCCTTATTGTCTTTTTCTTTCTTTTCTTTTTCTTTCTTTTTTCTGTTTTCATGTTACAATTTCAATATACATAGATGCCCTGCCTGCCTGAAGGTATCCCGCTGTAAATGTCACTAGTCTATCAATTAAAATTGTTTCTAACCATGATGGTCAAATAAAAATAAATATCATTGAAGTATAAAGAAAGCCTCTCCCTGACATTTCAGCGAAGGGATTAATAAATTAAAAACTATCATTGCCGCTTCAATGATACCCACATATGTATCGACAAACATTGACCTGCCCATTGTCTGTTGTTCACCACACTAAAGTTCGTCAAGCTTATCCGCCCGGAGTTGCCGGCGGCTGGCAGCGCTCCAAATCGGCCGTAGCATGGCAACATGCATGCCTCGGCGGTGTTATTCCTGTGCTGCTGCAACAAATAACTACATCGACTGCAATGCTTGACAATATGGCGGTGTAAATCAGTGTTCTTTTATAAGACACTAACAATTTGGCCGCGTAAAACTTCAACCCCCTATTTCATTCCCTAAGAGCTTGATATTCTAAAAATCCTTTCTTATTGCTAACTTACAACATGAATCATTACATCATCATCGTGCCGTTACACGTATATTTCCTATAATCCATCCACGTTATCACTGACAAATGCAGTATTGTCAACAAGAAAGATAAGACTCAAAGTAAATTTACAGTCGATTTGCCAACTCTTAGAGCAGCCAATATTTATTCAGCTTCAGCCAATCCGAATCCTCAAGGATTACAATTTGACAAGCGCTGTTTACTATCGGCTTTGCTGTGACAATTCGCCTTTAGCTAAGTTTATTCTAGGTCTAGCTTCCTCGCGATTTGCATTAGTTATAACCTAATCGGTTTATGTTCTTTTACTATCCCGAAATTCAGTATCAAAGGCTAAATTAATCATAGATATTCAAATTATAATGCAGGTGTTTAAAAAGTCTCCTTATAGGTACATATTTATGTCTTCTATTTTGGACTGAATTTTGTTAAAAATTGACTATGCTATTTGAACCGGAAAATTTATTGGCATAATCATCTTGATCACGAAAGCCTGTCTGCTAATTTAATCCTATTTTCATAACATTAACAGACTAACACAATGCAATTGACGCCGTCTTTACTTGAAGTATATTTTTGGCATTCCTCTGTTGAAGTATGTGAGCATTTGAGACAGCGTGGCAGACAGTCACTGACCGACGAGCGTTTATGAAATGTATGTAGACAATGCAATTAAATTCGGTAAGACAAAAATAACAATGTTTTGATTAATTACATAAAGGTAAAAATCATGTTCAAGGAAATGACTTTATGTATTCAAACTCATTTGAAATATTCGAGCTCCGTGGCGCAGCGGTTAACACGCCGGCCTGTGACACGGATGGTCCCGGGTTCGATCCCCGGTCAGGTCAAGATGGAAAATGATATTTTTCAGATTGACCTGGGTCTTGGATGTTTATCTATATATGTATTTGTTATAAAATATAGTATCGTTGAGTTAGTATCCCATAACACAAGTCTTTCTTAAGAACTTACTTTGGGGCTAGCTCAATCTGTGTGATTTGTCCGTATATAGGTCCGTCCTATTTATTTATTTATTCTTGGAAAATATAAAGTATTTTGAAAGGTTAAGCTGGTAGAAAAGCAGAGTTATTGTATATTACTTTTATGACATGCATAAAAATTAAAATATTTTTGAATATCACTTTACAAGGGTGCCTATTTATAAGTAAAGTTCAACTCTCGAACTCCTGTTCATTTCAAATTTAAACTTTAGATAAAAACATCCGATCCTGTGTATTATAATGCAAATCAGGTTGACGAATATAATGCAAAGCGATTTCTTTGATTACTTACAATCAAGTTACAAAGAGGCCGCCCATTGTTTTCACTCCAAATTAATTTACTCTTTGTGTTTAACCAAGGAGTCTAATACGGATATAATCTTGCGTCATATACAGAAACGGGATGGCAAGAAAATTAAATATGATCGTAAATACCACACATGGGAGAAAAACGGTATATTCTTTGGACTAATATGGTACATAAACTACTTTTTAGGGTTCCGTAGTAAACAAGGAACCCTTATAGTTTCGCCATGTCTGTCTGTCTGTCTGTCCGTCCGCGGTTTTACGCAGAGACTATAAGTACTAGAAAGCTGTAATTTGGTATGGGTATGTATATTAATCATGGCAAAAAAGTGGTAGAATAAAATCTTGAAAAAAAATTTTTTTTATGGTAGCTCCCATACAAGTAAAGTGAGGGAGTATTTTTTTTTCTCTATTTACCTATTGTGTGGGGTATCGTTAAATAGGTCTTACCATTTTTTGATTAAGGGCTCCGTTTCCGAAATATTTGGTTTTAAAGTGCTAATTTTTGTTAGAGGTAAGTGTCCCCCCCCTCTATCTGCTAAACGGTTATATATAGATACGTGAAAAAAATTACAGCAGTAGCAATATATACTGAAGTTGAAAGGAAAACTATCAGAGCTGAGAAGTAAGTACAAACTAAAAAGTTATAGGCAACCAACTTATAAACTGTAAAATTTCATACTATTTTCATTGTTAGATGTTTTTGGTCGTTAAACTGTAAGGTGCGAGTGTGAATAGTGTGAACTCAAAGTTGTCATTCGCAACTACGGAACCCTACACTGCGCGTGGCCCGACACGCACTTGGCCGGTTTTTTTAAGGTTCTTTGAGGCGTAGTATACAACCACAGTGGGAAATATGCTTCTTACAATTAACTTCCTAATCCTATTTCTGGAATAATTTATTTCGTGATGTTTATTTACTTAGCATAGTTTATTTGTTTTCATAAAAAGTCATAAAAATATCAGTAAACGTATTAGTAGTATACTACTTAGCGTGACGGTTCGTACCTATTATACATTCTGTTCTAACAGCAAGAAAAAATCTCAGTCTGTAGGTAAACTCTTTTCATAAAAAAATTATTATATTTGTATTTAAGCTTTGTTAAATTTAAGTATAACTGTAGATGACTTTAACGAACACAATAAAAATGCTAAAAGAAACTCTCGACTTAAAACCGTTTATTTCTGTCTCGTAACGAATTTAAAGATAACAAATATTGTTACAATTAATAAGAGGTAAGAGATGAAATATTATTCCAATAAAATGGACTGGTATTAAATCTAGCTTCAGATCAGAAATTACTTTTTGCTTGTTCAAGTCGCTTTATCTGCCTTTATGATTAAATTTTGTAAGTCTTCAAACTTTTCCTACTTAGTTCTGTTTACACTTAGAAATTCAGAGAAAATGTCAGTAAACTTTTTAATAATACTAAATAGTAACATTGTTGAATTTATATAAACGCTAACAATGAGTTTCATGAATGGATTTAGAAGAAACGTAGTCGCCTTGACCGCGCCATACGACCTTGTTTCTCCTTTAATAAATAAGGCAGTTTCACCAGATTTGGAAGTCGCCCAAACTTACTTTGTTTTCGAAGGGATTTATTAAAACCAATTCGGTTCTATTGCTCCTCCAGACAATGTCTACGGAGTATAAATTAAATATAGAGTAAAAACATACATAGAAGGAGTATTTCAGCATGTGACCGGTGTACCAGTTCCTGAATTCATCATTCATCATTCCTTTTTTTTAATCTCCACTGTAGGAGCACGACCCTCTTTGTACTAACAGAGCATGATATATATGAGCCAGAGCAATCAGAGGATTTGGTCGACACTTCACGCTGATCAGACGGGTTGGCAAGGTCTCTTCGATGTTTATAAGCTTTGATTAGCTTACGTCCCCTAAGTGGCCTTCTACGACATCCACGGGAAGACTTGGAGTGGTCATATTCGACTCTGCCGGTAGTAACCAACTGAGCAATGAGATCGGTGACGACCTCAGAACATATCGACGTAACTGGAGAAATTATTCCTATACATTGCGCAGTGGCTATTCGTCGTCACGCACACTTAAGGATCATTGTAACGTAACAATTCCTGGCAAGCCATAAAGTCGCAACCCACGATAAAGAATTAAGTTTCAAAAACACTATAGAATGGAAAACTTTGCGAGAAACCAATATACGAATTACGTCAGAAAGAGTAAGTTTCTTAGAAACCAATACACGAATTACGTCAGAAAGAGTAAGTTTCTTAGAATAAAGCGTTATCTTTGACCCTTTTTCTGTCTGACCAGATTTGGAAGTCGCCCAAACTACAATGGTTTCGGATGAAGTTATTGAAACAAGACGGATTGGAACGGTCCCTTCGACAAATTGCTCATATCTGTCACCGCCGTGTTTTGGTTTGTATATCGTGAATTCACAGTCGCGGGACGTTGGTCGATTTTCTGGGACGGAATGGTGATCTTTTTTGTTCGTGGCTGTATTATCTACGACGGAGGATTCTTGCAATTTAGGTGCCGATGTAGGACCCACTGACATTATTTTTTTTTCAAAAGAGAATTTAAATATTGGGTTTGACGTGTAATTGTTATTATAGTAGGTGGTAATAATGACTAATAAATAACTCATCATGAAACATTCAAACTACACATGTTTTCTGAGACATACCTCTATATATCCTATTTGCACTAAAACGTTCACAGAATAAATGGTCATCAAAAAACTTTCTTTTTTTCAGAATCTTTAAACATTTTTTATATTTTTTTAACTATGCAGTAGGCAGACATGTCAGACCCATCTGATAGAAAGCGGTTACCATAGCCTATACCCGCCTGCAACATGAAATGTAACATTCGCTTGTTGCTGCCCCGGAAGAAAATTTTCACGCCCTTAAAGAAGACAATTTAACAAAAATTTTGGTAGTATATATTAGTCTCTCTGGTTGTAAAGAATTTAAAAATATTTAAATCATTTTAAATTGGAAGTTCAACACATTGTAAATACTGTTTTTGTTTAAGGATTAGCAGGAAATATCATATTAGTTTGCCGCAAACTTTTCCGAATAGAGTAAGATGTCAAAAGTAATAAAATACGTAGTCAATCTCAACCGAGCTAGATTTGCCGCAAAAGCGAGCTCCTGAATATTTGACAAGCCTCGTTTGCTATAAAAACTTTATACCTAATTTAGGAGTAACCTGCTTCCACGAAATCTGCTTTTAATCTAATATTTCACAACGCCTAAGCTTGTTTCGAATACCTAAAGTAAGTCAAGTTCATGTGAGTCAAAAGCTCGCGATTTCAAAAGTTGGAAGGCCTTTGCCCTGCAGTGGGCTGATAATAGAAATAGAATAGAATGTGAGTCAGAAATGGTATGTCAAGCGTGATGTTATTTTACACGCGTTTTGGACTAGACATACTTACTTTTAGGAGAGAATGGCTAAACCTTGTATTTCTACACCATAGACATAGGTCTTCTAAAATTATGAAATTTTAACATTAACAATAACATTCTTGGATTTATTTTATGTTTTCGATCAATACTTTTGATAGTTATTCAATGATCTGGCACACCTGTGAATATATAGAGCGATGTAGGAGTTCAAGACCAATTGAACTAGTAAGTATTGACCATGCGTGATGTTGCTAACTATTCGTGGCCCATATAACAAACTAAAACTAATAGTGCAAGCTTAAACCAGTTTTGTTTATACATATTAAATTCATACTGACTACTGACCATGCAACCATCGTTTGACATGGTATGGCCATGTTATGATAAGATATGCCAAAAATCAGCATGGAAAATGGTCCACCTCAAAGTAAATGGCTACAGAGGAAGGGAAAAGGCCGAGAAAGCTATGGAATGACAGACAGGGGGTCAAATGTGAATATGGTTAATGACAGCAAGAAATAGAGGGCGAGGAAGATGATGATGATGATAGGTGAATTAGTAGTTGCGGTAAAATGTTGTTCAAAACTAGCAATTTTCCCGCCACTTCATCCACATAAATTATAGTCTATGTCACCCGCAAATAAATATTTTTTTTTATAGGAGAAAGAATTTTGATAATCGGTCCGGTAGTTTAGGAGCATATTCTATGCAAACAAATAAATAATCAAATCTTTCCTCTTTTGATATTATTAGTAAGTTAACTTAATACATCAAAAAATACCTAATGGTAAAAGTAAATCATGTTGGAGTGGAATAAACATAGTTGTTCAAAACAAAGTTATAAATTTCTCCGATAGAATAGAATTAAGTCACTTCTTTGGTATCCATTAATCTTAACTTTGAGGTTTCACTAAATTAAACACCTTCAAAAGGCAGATTTCTCTCTTTATTCAAGCATAATTCATTATAGTCTTATATTTGAGAAAAATAATTTTGATGCTACGAAGACTACGACTTTGCTACGATCTCGCTACGACGCGGTTACGACATAGGTGCAATTTTTGGATTTCGGATTGATGGATCCATCGATCCATCAATCCGGATTCGGATTTTATAGCACAACGCATAGCTAGCGTGCATGCCTGGTGTGTAGTAGAATATAGAAGGCTGTAGATGAAGTACTGACCTGACTATTAGGAAATGTGGCGAAGGCGGACTGCACTTTGTGTAGCGCGTGGTCCTGCTGGTGCGCGGGCGGCGGTCGGCCCTTGGGGAAGTGGAACCGGGGGATGACCCGCGCCGGCGCACCGCTGTTGGCCGCGCCCCGGACCGTGCGTTGCAGCGTTGTGTGCGCGGGCGCCGATGACGGTTTGGGCGGCGTTGATGCGGCGTAACTCTGGAAGGAAGATAAAATTATATTATTGACTGGGGTATAAGAGTTGTTATTGACGTTTGATGAAATACAAATGAAAAAAATGAAGTTAATAAATGTGGAGTATTTGAGGCTCGCGAGCCAATATTGTGCGTATAAATTCTTATACCTCCACATTGTCGCTAGTGTGCTCTCCAAGAGATGTGACTGTCGCCAAATAATTCCCATGAGGGAGGTACAACGTACTTTTACCTCGTTTACGTCTATGATGATGGATGTCTGAGTTGTTGTTCGAGCGTCCTATTTTAGAATGAGTGAGTGCACAAAATCGTACGAATGTTTCATGTAAAATTTACTCGTTCAAAAATCAAAGCCTTTGTCAAGAGTTATGTCAATAGCAAAGAGAAATCTGTGGTATTGTCAAATGTATCAGTGTCAAAAATATTTTTGATAGGCCACAAAAGCAAGTGAAGGTAGGTACGCGTTACCTACTTCAACCACGAAACAACGAAAGGTGAGAATGAAGTACTGTACGACACATTGACAAGACTTGAAACATTATTAAACACTTTAATATAATTGTTGAATGCCGTAACGTTAAATATGGAGATAAAAATCTTCGATCAGGTATAGCACGAGTTGCTACACTACATGTAATACATACGATAGATCAGCAACAAGAACGACTATTTAATAGACAAACAAATCACGTTATAAAAGTTCGTGTTTTGATTAAATTTTGCTCAAATCCACTTTAAATAATATATTGCATTCGTAAAACAAATTCGATGAATCCATCCCACACTGTTCCAAATCCTACCTATTAGCATAATCCCAGCTCAACATTTTATTGGATCTGCAACTAGCAAAGTGGGTAGGTAGGTATATTTTGCATTCAATTGACAGATTGATAATAGAAAACCTAGGGCAAATTTTAAACATAAGAAGAAGTAATATAGTATCATTGGATGCTATAATCATAGGGAATATTTAAATCAATATTTGAACTACTGATGCAAACAGATAGGTGTGCGTGCATTAACATTCGAGGGCTTTGGATAAGAAAGGAAGAATGGATATGGAAGTCAAATCACTAAGGGCTGCTGGATTGTTTGTTTTAGGGATAGGAGTTATGTTGGCATCCTTCCACTGAGAGGTAAAAGTACTAGAAAATAGGAAATTACTGAAAGTAGACGTAACGTAATTGTATATGAAGGATAGGTAAAATCAAAGTACAACCGATACTGTCATTCATTACAGCATTCGACGATATGGAAAGTATTGCCCAACTTACATCACTATAAGAATGATGATTAAAGAAAAAATGGATAAATGTCAGGTGTAGGCATTGCAGAAAGAGCTTAGGATGTTCGTCGTGACATTATTGTGAGGGACGTTTAGAGCTATAAAATGCTTAAGGCTTAAATGCGATAGCGATATCTAAATAACAAGTAAATAACTTGGATTTTCCCCAGCACCAAATAACCGATGGAATTTCCAGACTCTCGCTACATCTCTAAAGCTTAGGTCTTGTCATAATTGATTGAGACTTTAAAAATATTTGCCCAGCATTGGTACACAATGGATTAGTAAAACAAACTTAGATCCGGCTTCATTTTCGCAAACATATTTGCTATGACGCGATATTGTCATAAGGAAGTAATCAATAATTCATTATTCTGGCGTATATACGTACATAATTATAGGAGAATTCACTGTGTGTTCTACAAGGTCGCTGTAATTTCGCACAATCTAAAGATGATCACACTTACCAAAACAAACATGGTAATCGCTGTAAATCTCGGCTGGTGTTTTTTAAACTCAGTTTTTATACAAACATGTAATCGATTGAGAGATTGAGGCAAAATAAACGGTGTAGCGCAGAAATAGATTGCTGTGTGCAATTTCCATAACGAGATTTCGACGAGATTTAAAATAATAAATAAATAAGTAGTGTTGTAAAATCATTAATTGAGTATTTATTAATTGGATATTAAATAACATGACGACGTCTATAGATATATTATTCAAATGGAGTCATAATAATTTATTATCCTGACCTATTCGTTTATTTTTTATGTTTTGTGATACTGAAATGTAATATTAATACGATGTACTATCTATTTTTTTAAATTAAAGATAGTTCTAGTCCACATATTTATTTTTCGATAGTCCCGCCGACTCTGTCTGACACAGGTTACGTATTATTCTCTTTTAGCACCATAGGATAGGAGGTTATGCCCATAACATTCATCATTCATTTTAAGCTGAAATGTAGCTATTAACCTATATAATAAAAAAATGAGACAGTGTTGAGAGGAATGTAAGTTCTTTATTACATAACTAGCTGTTACCCGCGGCTTCGCCCGCGTAATATATAGCCTATGTCCTTCTCGGTACCCTAACTTATGTCTATGAAAAAAATTCATGATAATCGGTTCAGTAGATTAGGCGTGAAAGCGTAACAAATAAATAAACAAACAAACAAACTCACTTTTGCATTTATAATATTAGTTGGGATGGGATTGGGATATTTATTTCTGAAGTGTTGAACCTACATCCGGTGATCATTTCCCGCCGACTGCCGGATACAGGGACGCCATTTCAGCGCCGAAGGTGAGAGGCAATTCACGTGATTTATTGCGCCCACGAATGTTGATATTTTTCAAATCCGCGGCAGCCGCAGATAGAAACTAGTAGGAAGATATAGAAGGCGGGATAATCCTAATCCTAAACCTATCCTACCCTAATCCTAACTATCCTAACTATATATTATATACATATTATATATTTTATATTATATATATTATATATCCTAATCCTAATCCTAATCCTAATCCTATCCTAATCCTAACTAATATTATAAATGCGAAAGTGAGTTTGGATGTTTGTTTGTTACGCTTTCACGCCGTATCTATTGAACCGATCATCATGAAATTTTGCATACAGATAGGTTAGGGTACCGAGAAGGACATACGCGGTATATAGTATATTACGCGGGCGAAGCCGCGGGTAACAGCTAGTAATAAATAAATATAAAGGGAAAAATCACAAAGATTGAGTTTGCCCCAAAGTAAGTTCGAGACTTGTGTTATGGGTTACTTACTCAACGATACTATACTTTAATAAACATCATCTTGACCTGACCGGGGATCGAACCCGGGTCCACCCGTGTCGCAGGCTGGCGTGTTGATCGCTGCGCCACGAAGATCGACAAACAGACAGATTGGCGAGAGCATTTTATATTTTAAGGTGTAAACAGTATACTGGGTGTGAATTCAAAAAAAAAAGGAAGAAAATTGACCCTCGACATTCCGTTAAAGGGCGATCCAGCCCGTTACTATGAACAATCTTTTATATAGGACTAATGCTAGCTCGAGTTTCTTTTGTCATTTTCATACAAAAGTGTTTAGTTGGCCAGGCAATTTGAATAAAAATGTAGAAAAATATCGAGAACCCAGTATTGGTTCTGTTATGATAGCGCTTACCCCTAATTGTTATAAAATAATATCGCCGACGCATCTTTGCTGCGTCAGCGACATAGTTACAGTTACCAACGCGATTACAAAATTATGAATTATATTTCCTTTAGTCCGGTCTTGACATTCCTCCAACCATATCGTAATTTTTGTATTTTCTATTTTTCTTTGGGTTCTAAATATACAGTTTAAGTGATAATTTCTTTTTTTAAAAAGACTTCCTATTAGGACCCCGTAACAGTGGTGTCAGAAGTGGGATGTTAGCGTGGAGCTCCTGGAACATTCTATTTCAAGAATCCGATTTCGTCTCTGTCGATATATGCTCCGCTAACATCCTTTCGCGAATGTTCCCGAATCTCGTAACGTATTCATCGGACTCCGTTGCGTAACAATACTGAAACCCAGTTCCGAGGGAAAAGGTGTTCCCCTCGCAGTCTCGTTGACTTCAACCTTGTCAACCCTGTGTCCTGTTGCGACAGTAAGTCTTACTTAGCTAAGTGAGCCTGCCAACGGACCTACTCTTCGTCAAGCGCGCTGACCCGAACGTATCCCTAAGGAGTGGAAATCGGGCCCTTCCCGTGAGTTCTACAAGATCCTGATGATGACGTGCATCTTAATAGCGGCACTGTGAGTAAATCTATTTTTCGTTATTGCCAAATTTTTTCTACTGCAATTTTTTCCTTTTTTTGTAGATTTTTGTTTAATATTGTACAATGTCTACTACTAAGTCTGAAGGAGGCTCTGGCACTCCCGAATTCCCAATCCAAGTATTATGTAACTTTATTAATTCCTATAAAGGCGAACGTGAAACACTAACCGCCTTCCTTACTAATTGCCAAAATGCTTTACAGCTTGCCAGTATTCCTCAGAAGGAATTACTTTTAAAATATATAATTTCTAAATTAGAAGGAAAAGCTCAAATCGCTTGTTCCAATAAAATATTTGAGAATTTTGATGAGTTAAAAGGGTTTTTAAGGCAAAACTTTGGTGAACGTAAACATTACAATCACTTGCTTCTAGAACTACAGTCTTGTAAGCAGCAACCCAATGAGACAGTTGCTCAGTATGCTCTAAGAATTGAAAGTTGTCTCACGAGCCTGCAATCAGAAATACACAACTCAGATAGTCTTAAAAAGGAGATCTCTGGCCGTATTGCGATGACAGAAGATCTTGCAATGTACACTTTTACTTTAGGGCTACAGCCCGCCCTCAGTAACATCGTCAGATGCCGAAACCCGAAAAATCTAAATATAGCTATAAACCTTGCGATTGAGGAAGAAAAAATTTTGAATTTAAATAAATCATTTTCTCATTATAATAACATTCGAGTCAAAACATGTAGATATTGCAACAAAACGGGTCATTCGGACTCGGAATGTTATACCAAAGCGAAACGTGACGCGCAACGTTCTCAAGTTTCTCAAGTCCCGGCACACGCCACAAATAATAACTTTCCATCTACATCGAAATTTAACTCCACACCTATTGTTTGTAGATATTGTAAACACCTTGGCCACGATATTTCACAATGTCGTAAAAGACAGTTTAATAACTCCAGACAAAATAATTTTAACCCAAGTACACCCTATCGCCAAAATTTTATCGATAGCCGGGTAGAGATGTCGCATCCACTGTGTAATGAAGAAGTTGAAAATAACGATAATTTAAACTAAATCCTCGGTTTACGTATTCATGCCGACGTAAATCAGAAATAAAGGGCATGCATCATATAAAATTAAGTACTATTTCAAACGTAAAAAAACACACTGTATCCAATCTATCGTTATCTTCTACTTCGGCAATCAAGCCCTCTGGTAACGATAACCATACTAAATCGTCACTGTCTTCTATTTCTCACAGACGTGTCATTGGCAGTGACAATAACCCTTCGAGGTCCACTGTATCCACTGAATCAAATATAAATCCTATATCCACTGAATCCTTTACAAATTCTATCTCTAAATCCAATGAATCCACTGAACCCTGTACAAATTCTATTTCTAAATCCACTGTATCTCTCCCTTTTTCCAAACATACTAACCCTAATGCTAAATCTATCTTAACTAGTCCTCAAGATTTATTTGATGAATTCTTAAATAACTCTGAAGATTGTCCTATGGTTTACGATATATCCCAGGTTAATAAAACATTTCTCCCTTATATAGAGGTCTTCACATCTCATTCAGACAAACCTCTCAATCTTTTAGTAGAAACAGGTAGTTCTATTTGCATGGTCAAAGAAACTAGTTTATCCAACCTTTCGAATATCGAGTCTAGTGTAGTTAAGTTCAAAGGTATTAATGATGTAAACTCCCACTCCGAAACCAAAGGAAAAATTATGCTATCTCTGAGATTAAATACTAATGTCTCTTTCCCATTTTATTTCCATGTCGTTAACAATGTCAACCTCATTTATGATGGTATAATCGGGTCAAATTTCTTGTCATCTAATGGAGCAATCATATCATATCCCGAATCCAAACTATATTTCTCATCCGAACCTGACTTATATTTTAAACTTAAAACCACTGAACCTATCTACGTCATCCCCGCTCGTACGGAGATGCTAATCGAATGTTTTGTCACTAACCCAGAGCAAGAACAAGGATTAATTCTAACAACAAAACTGCAAGAGTATCCTAATCTATACTTTTCAAAATGCCTAACTAAAGTTAAACCGAACGGTAAAGTAACGATGTCCGTTCTTAACACGTCAGAAAATAAAATAATAATCAAACCTATAAAATTCACTTTAGAACCAGTTTCCTTTATATTAGAATGTCCAAATCAAGAAACTTCTGAAACTACGGAGTTTGTTAACCACACAAATGACAACCTGTCCAGTTTAGATCGAGAAAAATTAGTTCAATCTGCCCTCCGTTGCGAACATTTGAATGAGGAAGAAGAAAAATCCCTACGTAGTTTATGCTCTGAGTTCCATGATATTTTCTATCTCGAAGGAGACCGTTTGTCTTTCACTAAAACAATCCAACATGAAATTCGTACTACTACCGAAACCCCTATACATGTGAAAAGTTACCGCTTTCCGGAATGTCACAAAGAAGAAGTGAGCCGGCAAATTAAAAATATGTTAGACCAAGGTATTATTTCACCCTCTGTTTCTCCGTGGTCCGCTCCCATTTGGGTCGTGCCCAAAAAACAAGATGCCTCAGGAAAACCAAAGTGGCGCATAGTTATAGACTATCGCAAACTTAATGAGGTAACCATAGGAGATGCTTATCCAATCCCTAACATAACTGATATTTTGGACCAGTTAGGTCAAAGCAAATACTTTTCTACACTTGATCTTGCATCTTCTTTTCATCAGGTCTTAATGTCTAAGGGTGATGCTGAAAAAACAGCCTTTAGCATTCCAGGGGTATTTCCAGGAGAATCCGGCCAACCGGGTCATTACCAATTCAATAGACTTCCATTCGGTGTCAAAAACGGCCCTTCTACTTTCCAAAGATTGATGAACATCGTATTATCTGGACTACAAGGTGTTCACTGTTTTACCTACATGGATGATATCGTAATCTTTGGCCATGATCTCGTAAGCCATAACCAGAAGCTAAGACTCGTGTTCTCAAAACTGCGAGAGCACAACCTTAAACTACAACCTGATAAGAGTGAGTTTCTAAGAAAAGAGGTTCAATATTTAGGACATATTATATCAGACAAAGGAGTGAAACCAGATCCCAAAAAGGTTGAATGTGTTCAAAAATTTCCTATTCCAAAAAATCCGCGAGATATTAAATCATTTCTCGGCTTAGTTGGCTATTACCGTAGATTCATTGAAAATTTCTCACATATAACTAAACCCTTAACAAGCCTTCTAAAAAAGGACACTAAGTTCAACTGGCTGTCCAACCAACAAAACGCATTCGATCTTCTTAAGAACAAAATAACTACTGCACCGATTCTACAATATCCGGACTTCACAAAACCTTTTATATTGACCACAGATGCCTCCAATTACGCTGTTTCCGCAATCCTGTCCCAAGGAGAAATCAACAAAAATTTACCTATCGCTTATGCTTCACGGACCCTCAATAAAGCCGAGGGAAACTATTCAACAACCGAAAAAGAATGCCTCGCCATACTATTCGGAACTAAAGTCTTCCGCCCCTATCTCTACGGTCGCAAATTTCAAATAGTAACAGACCACCGACCTTTACAATGGTTGTTTAATTGTAAAGATCCAAGTTCAAAACTAGTACGATGGCGGCTAAAGCTAGAAGAATATGACTATGAAATAGTATACAAAAAGGGCAAAATTAACTGCAACGCTGACTCTTTATCTCGCAACCCTATCCTTGCCGTCGATACTGACATCCCCTCCGCATCTGAAACATACGAAAAATACTTACAAATTAGTCAACAATCCAGTAATACATATGATACTATAATAGAAGAACATAACGAATCCTTATTAAAAACTAAATGTAAAATGATAACTTACCCCTCTGCGATTGATTTAGATGAGTCTATTCCCTACTGCTCTGAGATCGTACAGCTATCTAAAAACGATGACGTAACCGATATACGTGATGTAGAACGTGAATTATATACTTTTTACAGCACCAAAAACGATAAACACGTATTTACACACTTATTCTTACGCGTACATCACTATGACGAAATATCATATAAAAACATATTTAATATGCTTAGAGACTACAGAGATATGATAACAACCTGGTACTCTGAAGAAAAAGAATTTGCAATCTCAGATTTCAAAGACCCATTCAATAAAATTTCCTTTTTAAAAATTTATAATATTTTATCTTTTCTGTTTCATAAAACAGGTGTCAAAGTCCACATTTATCACAATAATATATCTTTCCCCACACCTTCCGAAATACCAAAAATACTCAAGGATCATCACGATTCCCCTGCCTCCGGGCATCCTGGCATAACACGTATGTATGAACAGCTTAAAACAATGTACTGGTGGAAAAACATGCGACAAGACATAGAAAACTATGTTAAAGCTTGCAAGTCGTGTCAGATAAACAAACCCTTACGGCAAACAAATAAAGCTCCTATGATCATTACCTCTACTGCCAATAAGCCTTTAGAAAAACTTTTTCTCGATGTGGTAGGACCATTGCCTGAAACTACACTCGATAAATTTAAATTTATATTAACCTTCCAAGATGACCTAACTAAATATTCCCAAGCCTATCCCATGCTTACCTGTTCCGCCCAAGAAACTGCTCAACGTTTAGTTCATTTTATTTCTCATGTTGGAATTCCTAGAATTATTGTCACTGACCAGGGTACAAACTTTTGCTCAGATGTGCTAAAACAACTTGAACATCTTTTTGGTATAAAACATATATTCGCCGCCGCCCATCATCCTCAAACTTGTGGAGCATTAGAAAGAAGCCATTCAACTTTAAAAGAATATCTAAGGTCGTATATTGAAGAAAACTCCCATACTTGGGATTTGTATTTAAATACCGCAATGTTGGCATACAATTCCAATGTCCATTCTACTACCGGTTACTCACCTTTAGAACTCTTATTAGGTTTCAAACCATATATACCCCAGTCCATAGATCGTCTCGAAAATAATACATATACTGACTATATTCGAGCATTAAACCACAGGCTCTACTACAGTCGTCAAAAGGCTATGACAAACATACAAAACTCTAAAGAGAGGTCGAAACGATACTATGATTCACATTCTAAACCAGTAACATATAGCGCAGGTGATATGGTTTACATAAGGTGTCACCATAAACAAAATAAAGCACTTTCACCAGTATGGAAAGGCCCTTATAAAATAATAAAAATAAACGGCAATCATACTGTCACTGTGGTTATAAATAGAAGACACGTGCGATATCATTACGATGAAATAAAACCCGCCTCCTAGTGTATGCTTCATTGTCCACAGATTCGCCGCGACAGCGAGCGGGAGCCCGTTTATAACACAGATAACCAGCAGCCCAGGAATATATTTCGACCAGTCTCTCGACGTTAAGTTTATCCACGATAATTGGAATGTCGTAACCTATATTGACTTATCCCATATACAGCCCCACTTAGATAACATAGAATACTTATTCGAAAGAATTTCTAAATATTGTGCATCTTCTCAGGCATCATCCAAAATCCAAGCTGATTGCACTAATTCATTAAACTCCTTAGAATCCCAACATGCTAACAACGTGAAAAAGTTTTCTTCAATATCATATCTAGTCCAAGCCCAACAAATTAAACGTTCTAAACGAGGACTAATTGACATGGGAGGCTCAATATTAAAAACCTTTTTTGGAACATTAGATGCTAGTGACGCGATCAAATATACTGACGCAATAAACCAAGTACAGTCAAGCGAAAAACAGTTAGCACATCTAATGCAAGATAATATTCACGTAATTAAATCTACAATATCTACATTCAATAATACTATGTCAAAGATCAAAGAAAATGAAAACCGATTAAATCTTAACCTAAACATCATTGAAAAATCTTTTGAAACTCTTTCAAACTCAAATGATAAATTAGAAATAAAATCTCAACTATCTTTATTACTTCATTCAGTAGAAAGTATAATTATGACCCTATCCTTCGATATTGACGACCTGAATAACGCGATATTATTTAGTAAAATGAATATTCTGCACCCGACTGTACTTAGTCCACGGCGACTCTATGAGGAACTTGAGACGTATAAAAACAATCTACCTAAACACTCTGAGTTGCCGGTATCTCTGACTCTGCAAAACGTTCACGAGTTAATTAATGTATCTGATATCATATGTTATTATCATGATAATAAGTTAATTATTGTTGTAAAAATTCCTCTCGTTTTGCCTCAAACATATAATTTATTCCATACTATTCCATTACCTACCCCTTACAACAGCCAGTCTCCTGATACTTACGTACTAATTGCACCTAATAAACCGTACTTGGCAATAACTATAGATAGATTATTTTACTCGCAATTTGACGATGTGAAAGAGTGCAAAGTGGTACAAAACCAGTGTTATGTGTGTGCGTTAAAGAACGTTTACTCGTCTATAGCAAACCCGGTGTGCGAAACAGTACTTTTAACTGACGTGGTGCAAAAACTACCCAAATCGTGCCAAACAAAACTCATACACGGCTCAATAGACTTTTTCCAGAAAATAACCAACGACAGGTGGATCTTCGTGCAATCGGAACCCGGGAAAGGACATATAACTTGTGAAAAACCCTATTCGAACATTGACGAAATTTTGTTCGGCACTGGTATTCTACAGTTACCCAAAACTTGCCAAGCTTTTTATAAAACATTATCATTTAGTGCTAGTGATACTTTTTTATCTAACATTTCTATTTCCTTATCTACCTATAATATTATTAATGATGACTGTTGTACATCTACGAAGTTAAATAGAACTATTTCTAAGTTACCATTTGTAAAACTTAACGAAGTAAATAACCTTGATTCCCTACTACAAGCTAGCCTACATCTAAACGAATTTGAGAAGGAATTAAATAAACTACAACAACCCTCTCACTTAGAGAAATATAGCACTCATTATATATCATTAATTTACGTCATTACAACTGTAATATTGTTATACCTATTATATAAAAGTAGGAAATACATATGTACTGAAAGCTCGGGTTGTTGCATTAATATTTACAATCAATGTCATAATAAAAAATCCAAGAAGAGTGTAAAGTCAATAAGAGCCGTGTCTCCCAAACCAGAATATACTTCAGACTCATCAGATAAAGAATCTGTGAGATCACTACCGATCCCTTTGAGAAGGAACATTCTGGATTAAGTAAATATATGTAAAATTAAACGATAAATAATCTAAGATGGTAACATTGCCAGTTATTTTTATTTTTGTAACTAATTAAAATTCTTATCTTACTCTTAAATTCTATTTGTAACACGTAATACTTAAACTTAATTAGTTATTAATAATTGTTCAATTCTCTCTTGAGTATATTAAAATTCTTATTCTATTTCTATATTCTACCCTAAATTCTAATGAAGTAATTAATAAGAACTTAGTTTAATGTGGTAATGTACTTTGAAGGAATGTTTTGTGCCTCTTATTTTAATCTCTCATCACTTCAGGTGATGTTCGATCTTAACGGGGGGGGTGTTATGATAGCGCTTACCCCTAATTGTTATAAAATAATATCGCCGACGCATCTTTGCTGCGTCAGCGACATAGTTACAGTTACCAACGCGATTACAAAATTATGAATTATATTTCCTTTAGTCCGGTCTTGACATTCCTCCAACCATATCGTAATTTTTGTATTTTCTATTTTTCTTTGGGTTCTAAATATACAGTTTAAGTGATAATTTCTTTTTTTAAAAAGACTTCCTATTAGGACCCCGTAACAGTTCCATAGGAAAAGTTGATATTGATGTTTGAGATATTTTTCCCGAGTATTGTGTCTAGCGTATAATGTGAGAGCTCAGCGCAATCAAAATAATTTTCTGATCATTCCGTTAATTTAAAATCTTTTATTGGTCGCTACATTAAAAAAGAATACATAATTTCATATGTATCATTATATTTCTTTCGAAGGTTTCTAGATTCCTACATACAATAGGTACCTAGGTAGATTCACTTTTTATCGTTTATTGGCAGTTTGTAATATGACTGCTGTGTCTACTTTGATTTCGTCTGTGCACAAATCTAGCAAAAATACACGAAACGGAACCACTCGGCGAGGAAATCTGGTTGGGACGTGCGGTGACTTAATTGCCTTCACTTCTGAAGTCATATACTGTGCTACAGATTTTTTTAAATTGTGTATGACGGACGTTCAGTAGCGCAACTGTGGTGTACTCGTATTCCAAAATCAATTGAGTTGTTTAAAACATACGTATATTATGTAGGTAATCTCTTTGACTATATAATCTCTAGACACCGATGATTAAAAAACAGGCCAATTTTTTAATGCTTTCTTTCTTTCTTCTTTTTAATTATGGCTTCCACCAAAATTTCAGTGATTCTGCCAATGTCCAGTATAATGAGATACTAAGTATCGGTGTTGTACGGTATGTGGCATCAAAGTTGGCGTATGTTCTTTGGCAGCCTCGGGGGAGATTCTGGCGACAAATCTATACGAGTCCATTTAACAGTCCACTTTAACTATATCTCAAATTGTTCTCGAGCACGAGCATTTATAACACCAAACTACACCAATTTCATATTATAAAGTCCACTTAAATCAATTTGCAAAATTGTATAAGGCAACTGAACCCCTTGACTTCCCACCAAAAAACCTTTTTAATGCTTGTGTGCGTAACAGCTTTGTGTTTATCACACGCGTCCTGTCAATTAATGCCCTCAATATCCGTCAAATTGGTACTTAGCTGTGTGTGTGCGCGATCGACTATAGGTTGAACTACAGTAAATATCCTGATATCTATGGGTTGAACACTAGGTTTTTCTACGCTTTTAGGCTAAAAGAGTATAATCCAAGGGTAATCTATACTTTTAAACTAATATATGAATAGGAAAGATTTATTTGATTAGGCTCCGAAACTACTGGAGCGATTTTAATCATTCTTTCACCTATAGAAATCTAATTTATCTGCGGGTGACATAGGCTATAATTTACGCGAACGAAAGCGCGGGAACATGTCTAGTTCTAAATTAAAGAGATATCTGTTGTGAATTGTAAGACTAAATTACAAATTTTGCTTGTAGTATTTGTGTTTGTAAAATTGTTTATTTTAAGTAAATTTATTTTTTATTTTTACTTATTGCTTTGATATTCCTGACGCTAAATGTATTTTTTTTAATATGTTTGTCACCCAATTACGCAAGCTATTCATGGACAAGGTCAAACATCATCTAAATGTCTTCTCGATTGAATCCTCACCTGTGTCTGACCCGGGGTCCGCTATTATGGTTCAGATTGTAATAGAATTTGGCAAAGTTTTTTAAAGCTAGCTGTTTGTATGACGCAAATCCTCCTTGGATAGAATATTTATGTTAAATTTTATATTGAAAAAAGTTAGTCTCGAGTTGGATGAGCTCCGTGGCGCAGCGGTCAACATGCCTGCCTGCGACACGGAAGGTTCCGAGTTCGATCCCCGGTCAGGTCAAGACGAAAAAGGATCTTTTTCAGATTGATTTGGGTCTTGGATGTTTATTTATATAAGTATTTATCATAAAATATAGTATCGTTGAGTTTGTATCCCATAACACAAGTCTCGAACTTACTTTGGGGTTAGCTTAATCTGTGTGATTTGTCCTTAAATATTTATTTATTTATTGGATCCTACGCATTTTCAGTCTCAATTGTGCAGGGTCTCATAAAGCTCTCTCATATTTGGAGCGTAATTGCTGTCTGGCTTGGAAGCTATTCTCTTCTTGGCTTTTTCGTTTGCATTAGTTTTCTTTAAAAGTATCTATATAATTAATAAAAACTACAAAAACCCTCATTAATTCAACGGAACATGGCCGACTGACTTACAGACATCCGGTCATAAATTATTTGCAAAAAAATCGATAAAATAGCCGGATATTTCACCCGGTTCCCATTCATCAACTATGTATTGCCATAGTGAAAAAAATACTACGTAGTGAAGCATAGAGACTGTAGAGATCACAGAGCAGGTAATGTGACTGTCGTTCGCGCGATTTTTTTTTGGCTATATAGGTACGCAGTTACATAGCCCTATGTAGCTAGCTCCAAGTGAGCTTTTCCTACTTCACTTTTTGAGGTCAGAGCAGAGTGCCCTCAACCTGTAAGGTAAACATCACCAAAGGGTCCCCAGGAGGGACGAACCTCGACTTCGGGCTTTGCCTGGGTTCGCGAAGATTTGAAGAGACAGTAAACTCTCATATGCCTGATGGGTCGCGATTTGCATGCATGACATTTGCAGGGCTCGCTCGCGCGCTAATAGAGACACCTTTTAACACATGCGAAACAAGCGTATCAACGGGCGGTAGCGTATAATGAGGTTTTGTGTTTCAAGGTAATTGTAGATATAGATAGTGATATAGGTTACTCAATAATTTTATTACTGTAATTATGATACAATATCACAGCATATTGAAGCATTTTTACGTTTTTTTGAGCACTTACAGCGGCCGAGTATGCGAATTTCGCCTATTACTATTACTTTCGTCTCTAGTACGGCGCCATCACGAATGAGATTCCATGCTCTGTGGTAGAGATGTTCGTCCGGCCAGAAAGTGCGGCGCACGCAACACTTACCATGTTTTGCATGGAGACAGTGCCTTTCCCTCGCCGGAGGATTTCTCAAACAAATTAAAATAACTTGTTTTGTCAAATGTTTAGTAATTCAAACAACGTTCCTACGTGTGCAGAGAATGTCTGTATTGATAACTTTCTGAATATTTTAAATATATTTTGCATGTTTATGTATTATTTGTATTCTCGTCTATGGCTGAATAGAACCGCAAGTAAATAGCAGGGTCCAAAGTTCGTTTCCCGGTCAAAGCTGGGAAACGATGACTTCAGAATGGCTTGGGTCTTGGATATTTATTTATATTCAGCGTGTAAATTGACCCACGACATTTCCTTAAAGGGTTCATTCAGACCGTCAATATGAGCAACTTTTCCTATGGGACCTCTCTCTCTCTCATCTGACTGTGTCCCAGTTGCATCCTCAGCTGGGGTGCTTCGGAGCCCGGGGTCCGCTTTTGCTTTCTCCACTTCGCACGGTCTTTAGCATCCTTGCTTGTGAGACCATTGGCACGCATATCATCCGTAACGACATCAAGCCAACATTTCTTGGGTTTCCCCCTTCTGCCAGGGCCCGGGGGAGGTGGCATGGCCAGACATATGTTCCCTACGTAATATGCCGGTTTTCGCAAAACGTGACCGTACCAGCGTAGGCGGCTCTCTTGTAACTTGTCTGCTATGTCACTACTTTTCTTTTCCTATGGGACCAATGCTGGGTATTTGATTTTTTTGACTTTTCCATGCTAATTTCTCGGACTGCTGAACACATGTGTATGAATATGTAATTTTTTTGAGTTCTCAGTAATAATCCCATAGGAAAACTTGTGCGTATTGACAGCCTTAGTCACTTCAATAGGTATTCGAACAAAGGTTTTCTTTTAATAAACTTTCATATCCTAATCCTAATTATAATCCTAACTAATCCCATCCCAACTAATATTATAAATGTGAAAGTAAGTTTGTTTATTTGTTTGTTTGTTACGCTTTCACGCCGTATCTACTGAACCGATCATCATGAAATTTTGCATACACATAGGTTAAGGTACCGAGAAGGACATAGGCTATATATCACGCGGGCGAAGCCGCGGGTAATAGCTAGTAATATTATAAATGCGAAAGTGAGTTTGTTTGTTTGTTACGCTTTCACGCCGTATCTACTGAACCGATCATCATGAAATTTTGCATACACATAGGCGAGGGTACCGAGAAGGATATAGGCCATATTTTACGCGGGCGAAGCCGCAAGTAACAGCTAGAATCTCATAAATGACTAGTGACAGATTTACGAATTTTTAATTACTTGTGTTTATAACAGTCACAACCACATAATTATTTTGGCTCAATTGCATGAAAAAAAACACTTTTCAGTAAGAGTATAAAAGCCACACAGGCGCACGAAATTGCCGTCTTCCGCTTATCTTCGGCTGTTAATTAAAATCATTGTACACAACGACGGCCAAAGGACAGAACCAATTAAACATTAAACGTCCTTACTTTTATTTACTTCGGAATGTCGTATTGATGAATTCCTCTTAAAATCTTCTTAAAAAGGAAACAAATGGGATGAATTAAGGCATTTTAGGTTTCCATGTCATCTTTCACAGGGCTACATCTCTTAAACTGTAATAGTAGACACTTGAAATATTTACAGATTATGTATTTTTAAAGCTGGTATAATAGCAAATAATTAGAACAAATAAATTTAAAGATTAATTCGGGCCTCATTCAAGAAGCTTTGTATTTTGGCGTTTTTGCTCGATTCTTTCACAAGGCTTTTTCTTGGAACCGTTAATGTAAAGCCTTATTTCCTTTATAAATTGTATTATCTGTTGGAGCTATAACGAGAAATAATTAAAACAATATAAAATTAAGAACTGTCCCATCCAAGAAATTTTTTCTATCTTGGATTTTTTGTAATTTGGATACCTAGGCGCCTGAATACCTCACTTGCTCAGTTTTTTTTTGGGAAAAAATTTCATGGAAAATTACATGCCTCTTTACTATTATCATTATAGGTAGGTCAAAATTCTATTTATTACTTATTTATTGTTATTAATTTGTGTGAGTACAAACAGTCTGCATTACTGGAAAGTAGTTAACTACTCAGAATTAATCGCACTTAAAGATTAACAGTTTGAGCTTTCCTTAGCTATCCATAGCCATGGCCAGATAGATAACCTGAGACTTCTCAAAAGGTGGCTTTCTCTCGCCAAACAGCTGCTTTTCCATGATTTTCAATTTGAAACTTGATAATAATTCTAACATGCAGCAGCTTATTACCTCTGATATTATAGTGTTAGCCAGTCATTTATAATAGCATTTTCCAAGAGGTGTCTCCATTCCAGGAATAACTGTTACACTGTTGATACAATGAGCTTTACAGCCAAATTATTTTCTAATCCTACAAGATTTATTTTATTAAATGTCTGTCTGCCCAGCCGTGCATAGGGCATATATTTTCAAATAAACATACCTATAGTTTTTTTAACGACCTAAAAGTATTTAATTCAATTTCTCCGTCCTATCTAAACATATCAGCTTGTATCTAGGGACTGATTGAGATCGCATTCCAATCACCGAATATATTGGCATGGCAGTTTTGGACTCTCCTTGGCCTATAATTTCAAAACATAGCAACAGTTTTTTAACGAACTTAAAGTATTTAATTAAATTACAAATTTCTCCGTCCTATCTAAACACTAATCAGCTTGTACCTAGGGACTGATTGAGATCGCATTCCGATCGCCGAATATCTATCAGACATAATATTGGCACGGCAGTTTTGGACTCTCCTTGGCCTATAATTTTATGTACGTCAGACGCACTCACCAAAATAAAGATAGGACCAGATGGATATGTCATCTTCTTTATGTAAATTTCGGCTCCAACTAGCAACGAGCAACGAGTTCTTCTTATTTTATTTATTAGGGTTAGCCATGCGTCAGCAAACCGTTACACATATATCTGAGAATAAATACAACTTATTAGAGTAACATGTGCGCATCCATGACATTATCCACAGATTGATAAAAGTGAACGATTCACGGATGTGTTATCAAATAAGTCAAATGCCAGTGGCAAATGAACAGATCCCATAACTACGAGTTACAATTAAATAAGTTAAGTCAAAGTCAAAGGTTTTTATTTAAAATTAGGTACATGTATCTCTTATTGAACGTCATACTTCAGTTCAGAGTAATATAAAATTTTAAATTTTTAGCATCCAACCACATGAAAATCCCTCCAAGATGGAGGGCTAACGGCTGATCAGATTTAATAAAACATCTAAGAACCTTCGCCAAGAAACCTCTTTTGTTATTCTGTGTAGACAGAATAACAAAACAGATGAAGATCTGTTACTCTTTTTAATTTGCTCACTCGTTTTTAGCAACCATGCGTTCGTTAGCGGGCCAGTTTTAATCACCAGTTCAGTGTACTGCCGATATTGGGGAAAATTGCCCGATCCTAACTAGCTTAGAGGTGTGAAAATTGGCACAGACAGGGGAGATCCATGCCAAGAATATCATTGACCCTACAGAATGGATTTGTAAAGAACTAGGCCGAGTTTTCTAGGAGGAAAAATACAATTTTACAAGTGTAACGAAAAAAATGGCTTAGAGGCTAAGATGAATGTCAGACTTTTAAGCTTTACAAAGCAGCCGGAACAAACTATTTACAACTACGGTTTACAGTGTGCCCCATATTTACAAACAACTATACCAATAGTGGCTAGGTGTATACTTTCATATTTTTTTCTTCACTTCAGCAAGTATTAGTCGATGAAAATCTGCATTGGGGTAGAAACTGGAGGATCTAAGTGTCTTTTGAAGTTCGAGCACCTAGAACACTTCATCGATCTTAGTTTAGTAACAAAAAAAGGAAAATTTATGATTTCGTAAAAAGTGAATAGGTATATCGTTAAGATAAGACGACTGAAGGATTCAAACACTAATGTAATGGCCGACGTCGTTATGTACTAAGGCCTTCGTAAAAACTTTTGTTCTGACTATTGATTATTAAAGTCGACGTGGAATTGTAAATTATGCGGTTGTTACACAAAATGTGGAAAAATCCATTGTGTGGAAAATTTTATGAGTCTAGCGGCATATTCTAGTTTCTAGGTTAAAATGGTAATGGATGCTAAAAATCTCAGTTACACATATCAAGTCATTTACAAGCAATGTATGAACACATAATATATACAGGTGGCTGCGTTCCGTGAAATTATTTGACTTAATGCTTATGACCTTTTTCTTTTATTACGTCTCACGCCCAGCGAAATTTTATGCAACACTTTAGACTTTTCTCCCGCATGCTTTTTAAAGTTCTGAAATCAACTGCTTTGCTATGCTTTGCTACAGCATGGGGCTCTGTAAAAAGAAGTGGATATATCATCAAGTCAACCAAATCGCGAATGATGGCGTTGACTGGTATCAAAAACTTTAAATTGGGTACTCTTGTTTTTTTACTCACTCTGGCAAAGGTAATAAAAAAACATGTTGATTGCAACTAGACTCCAATCAATCAAGAATCCAATACTACGTTATACGCGACCGTAAGAGTTTGCTGTAAAAATATTTAAATATCCAGATGCAATTGACGTCAGAACTTACGTATTCCAATGTTTAGACAAGTTCGCAAGGACCGTGAAACACAGGCGATACGGCAACAAAAGGCAACAAAGAGAAAAATCTGCTCAACCGAGCGTAGGCGACATCTCAATCAAACAATGTCACTCTTTGAACACACCTCCCTCATTTTTCACGCTTTATGTCTATTGTAGCCTGGTTACACACATGAACATCTGACTTAGCTGGTGAGAATTTAATTATCATTCTAACATCAACAGCAGGGAAAAAAGAATCTAACATGTTGGGTAGTAATTTTGCAAAATTATTAGGTATCTAAATAGTTACACACGAGTCCTTATATATGAACATTTTTGTTACCTATTTCTTACTTAAGTATATTATTTTAATGGTGGAAAGTTTCAGTATCGTGAACTTATTGATACGCGAGAGAGCATCTTCTTCCTTCTTCTTATTTAAGAGCTTTATAGCTCTTGTCGATGGAGTATGCGCCAAACTTCTCTATCTTCTGCTTTAGACTTTAGTTCTTGATACGACATGACACCAGCCTTCTTCTTAAGTTGGTCAACAAAACTTTTCCTCGGTATGAGAGAGAGAGAGAGCATGTTCATACAATAATTGTTTTCTACAATAAATCTTAATAGTTAGTCATACAAGAGTAAATAAAAAAATGAATCAACTTTATAGCGGCTCGGATTATCGCACGAGTGGATGCGCCGTACACAATATTAAGATGAGCAAGGCGCGCGCGGGGAGGCGGGGTGAGTTCTGCGCAGCTCGCAGCTAACTAATATCCGAGCCACCATAAAGATTGATTCGGACTACTCTAGTAAATATTCTGATATATATGATTCGGACTGTACCATAACGTTGACAGAATCACCGAAACCTCGGTGGAAGCCATTATATAAAGCAGAAATAAATTTTGATTTTGGGGTTTACTATATGTAATGTAATGTATGTCGCGTCGTATTCATTCAATATTCTAGATTCATTTGTTAAGTACTTAAGTAATGGATGTCTTATGGCCAAATATCAGAATTGAAGAGCTAAAGGAACACGTATCTTATACGCCGGATAAATCCGAATTCATTGAATCTGTAATCCGCTTACGACCGCAGGCAGTTTCCGATAATATCGTCTGCAGAATTCGTATTCTGGAAATAATACGAGAAAAAATCACTTTTCTACGTGTTTGTATTTTTCTTCCTGCCATTGTCTTTAAGAAAAGTAGGCCGAAGGTACCCAAGTGATTTAAGGAAATGAAAATATAAGTATGTTGAACTACAATCACATACCTATTTGACACCACCAATATAATTTTTATTTTCGTGAGTGTAAGTAGCCAACGATGAGAGTCTTTGTATGTTTTTTATTTTTATTAATTACTAGCTGTTACCCGCAGCTTCGACCGCGTAATTTATAGCCTATGTCCTTCTCGGTACCGTACCGTTGTGTATGCAAAATTTCATGATGATCGGTTCAGTAGATTCGGCGTGAAAGCGTAACAAACAAACAAACAAACTCATTTTCGCATTTATAATATTATTAGTTGGGATAGTTAGGATAGGATTAGGATGTTTACCTATATCCTTCAGTAGTGTCTTTCAGAAATTTGGTGGTTATAATATTGAAATTATATACCAGAATCCGTTAAATCATACTTAAAATTTTAGATCAAACTTTGAAAGTTCTACGCAACCCAACTGACACTTATAAACCTTCATACAGACTTGTAAAAAATGTCAGAATCTTTATTTGTAACAAATGGATGTCTATCTATATGTATTTATTATAAAATAATGGTATCGTTGATTTAGTATCCCATAACACAAGTCTCGAACTTACTTTGGGGCTAGCTCGATCTGTGTAATTTGTCCGTATATATTTATTTATTTATTAATAAGTAGAATCCGGCCAAAAGAAAGTAAATAAATCATATTACCTGTAATATCAATGAAGATAAATCTGCGAGATGTTAGCGCCGAACAGATCTTGTCAAAGAATATTGGCAGCGCCAAACATTCTTAATCGGTAATTGGCAGTGATGAATGTCTTTCAGAAATTTGGTGTAATTTATTGCATTGAATGATATAGGTACCTTAAATCTTGAACCAAGTAATTTCAAGTGTACCTTACTGATTTGATTTGTCTAAAATCGCTTGCCTACTTAAGAGTCTCACGTAAAGGCGCAATCCCATACAAACGTAGTTTCGTTTTAGTTTTATAACAGTTAAGCCAATCTCAACCAAATTTCGTACATACGACCGGATAAGGCATATTGATGTTTATAATCAGATTTCAATTTTAAAAACAATACCTATACAAAATTACAGCGAGTTGAAGTTTTGTATCGAAAACTTGTACTCGCTGTAATTTTGTTGAGATTGGCTTAACTGTTGTAAAACTAAAACGAAACTACGTTTGTATGGGATTGCGGCTTTACGTGGGACTCTTAAAATTTTAGATCAAACATTGAAAGTCCAAGCAGCAACTAACCGAGACTGACAAACCTTCTTGGACTCATAAAAAGCACGGTAATTTATTTGTAACAAACAAGTAGAATCCGGCCAAAAGAAAGTGTCTGACAAATAAATCATATTATATAAATGAAGATAAATCTGCGGGATGTTAGCGCCAATCAGAGCTCGTCAAGGAATATTGGCAGCGCCAAACATTCCTAATCAGTAATTGGCAGTGATGATCGATTGCCCATCGCATAATTAGGGTACTGTCGATCAAGATTAAAACTGTACACTTGGAAAATTAGACTCGATAATTGGGGTTAGTTTTCCGACATCGGTAATTATGCCGATGTGGCCTGGTATTGGCAATTGTAAGACAGTAAGATCTTCAAAACCGTACCCACTTTTAAATGATTTTCTACAAACAAGCAATATTATCATTTCAAAGATTTGTTATAATTTTATTTTACCAACCTATACTATTCTGATGTAATGGGAAAATCACGGTAGATCTCTAAGGGTATATTAACATAATTCTTTCAAAGGTAAAATCATTTCATATTGGGTCTACGGAACCCTTAATGTGCGTTGATTCTTTGCTTAACCGGTTTCATTATTTCTGCTCTGAGATTCAATAATGTCGATTTCCAATAGTACCATTACCACGCCAGTCTCTGTTTATAAAATAAATGTAAAATGTGAATGCTGAAGAGGCATTTGATAAAATTATTCCTCTATTAAAGGATATGGAGTTCAAACTAAAATTTTGTTATTTTTTACTAAGCAACGATTGGTTTTTTATCTATTTCTCGAAATGAAAAGCTTTGCATTGTAAAGATTTATCAGCCTTTGATAATAACGGATATCAAGTGTGCATAAAATCATCAAAAATAGAATCTCTATCTTACAATTTTCTCTACATAATGCTAGATTTTGAAGTTTTATGTATATTTGGTATAATTAAAGCAGAAATTACCATCCTCTAGTTTGATTATTCTCCAGTTATGTTAGGCATTCGAATGCTAAAGTCAATTAAGAAATATCATCATTCTGAACAAGGTTTAAAAGTAAGTAAGAAACAAATGACCATCTGCACCCACGCCCGACCGAACAACGTCTAAATTACTCGCCGGATAAATCATTAGGTGTCTTGTTGCGGCCAGCACCAATGGCATTGTTTGGGGATCATTGATCTGCTAATGAGGTGAATATAAAAAAGGGGTATCCCTAATTAACAAAGTTTGTTGAGTAAATCAAGTAAGGTATTGCTTGACATCCCTAATGAACGAGCTTAGTGATTAAACCATGTCAGGTATTCCTTGACAATTAGGCATGAACATTAATTGTTATTGAGGAAATAGTCTTCATGCTCATCACTCTAGATATGGCGATCTACAACAACACGTTTCTCTAGATCTATTTTGTCTCGAGTGTAAAAGTTGTGCAAGTAATTTCCTTCCACTGTTTTTCCCCTAAGATATTTGACGTGGCTGTTATGTATTTGGCATACAAAACACAAAATTCTTATTTAAGGTTACCTTTTATCCCGAATAAAAGGACCTTTTTTAAGAAACGACAAAAGTTCGTATTTTATAATCTAACATGTTTTTATTTTTAATAAAAATGGCAATTAGTTGATGGCAGTCGTTAAGCTATGTCAGATGCCTTAAGGCAGCTTGAAAAATCTGACACCAGTGTTGGCCACTTACACATACGAAAAACAAACAAACAAACAAACAAAATAAAAAACAAAAACCGAGTTCAACCCTATCAATTTCTTTACATAAGCATAAGAATAAAATGGAAATAAGTGTAAACCGAACGGCATACAAACACATTTTTTTGGTTTAAGTGTATTTTTTCAAAAAGCGCTCGATATAGGTATTTCGATAAAAAATTACTTGGACGATCTGTAAAGTTTTACCTATTGAAAAAAATAATTTCTCAAATCGGTACAGGCGACTTCGAGGAATCGGGGAACATACATAAAAAAAAAACTTTCCGACAAATTAAGAACCTCCTCCTTTTTTGAAGTCGGTTGATAAATTATAAATATGTAGGGCTAAACTGTCAAGCAATCAGTGGTTCATAGAAGCTAGTGTACAGATTTTGTTAAATATTAACTTAATCACAGTGAATATGAGAAACTGGGGTTGAGGGACAACTTTAAAACTTTAACACTAGCTGTGCCTGCGACTTCATACGCGCAAGTGTTAAGATTATTTTACCTGTATAAACTTTACAGAACATTAAAAAATTGGTAAGCATTAAAGGGGTCTATACTAAATTGCACTAAAATCGGACCAGTAGTCTTTGCGTGATGCGTGACAGACAAACAGACAGAAAGTCTCACAAAAAAAAAATCTTAAAATCGATGATTTGTGCCTTACTTATACGCTAGCTTATACGATTATGTTTATGACAAACAGATAAGATCAAAACTTTGTATGAAGTTAAAATTAAAAACATCATCAATCACATTCAAGACATTTTTCGCCTTTGCAAACACAATTCAATGAAGTTCATTACTCTTTAACACAAAGGAGGCTTACGACATTGTATGAATGAAGTTGTGTAAATCGGTAAGGAGTTATAACTGATTAATATTGTTATATTCTTGTTTGAAACTATGCCGCTGGCTGCTAAGAATCGATCGAACTTTGTATTGTGCAAGTTATGAAGTACGGCAGTCATTCGATCTACAATTATAGTTTAAAGTTATTAAAAGACATTATTACATTCTACAACATTAGTGGAAACAGTAAATGAAGCCGAAAGATGATTGATGTACTTAGGAATATGAATAATTTTCACTGTTTGCTCTGGTCAACTCTCTCACTATATATAGTATATCACACTTCCTCACATTTACCTAAAGTAACATTTCCATACTGGTCTTGAAAAAAGAATTGAAATGATATAAAAGGGAAAGATTTGATTGTTTGTTTGTATTGAATAATTTCCGAAACTACCTTAAACGATTTTCAAAATTCTTGAACCTGTAGAAAGCTATTTATCTGCGAGTGACATAGGCTATAATTTACGCGGATGATATCACGGGAAAAAGCTAGTTAATAAACAAATAAAGTTACATCTCAACAGGCGAGGCAGCTAGCTTTCAATAGGGATATTGATTCTGTTTTCCACTAACAACATCCTTATATTAAAAACTAGCTGCTACCCGCGGCTTCGCCCGCGTGGCAAGGCCTCAGTACCCTAATCTATGTGTATGCAAAATTTCATGATGATCGGTTCAGTAGATTCGGCGTGAAAGCGTAACAAACAAATAAACAAACAAACTCACTTTCGCATTTATAATATTATACTTAGGTTTAGGATTAGGATGTTGTCTTTTGGTTCCATGGCCTTAGGCTTTATCTACCTCGTAAAAGATAAAAACGTGACAATATGTGAGACTAAGTTTCTTGAAATAAATAAATAATTCAATTCGATATCTCTGTATGTCATTACCAGTCCTACATTTGATATTTACCTAATTGCCCTGTGCTTTCAAAGTAAAAGTCACATCAATCTCCAATCCATAAGCTTGAAGAAAATTCTCTCGTCGATGTTCAGTTCATTTAGTACTTTGAGAAGTACGATTTGAATTTTATAGAAAATTTCAACTCTTCAGAAAGTTCTATCTTGGGAATATTTATTATGCAAAGCCTAAATTGATGGATTAAACTTTCGTTCTTTTCGACACAAAAGTTTCAACTTTGTTCATGTTTTACAATCATAAGCTATGATCAAACTGCAAAAAGAAGCAAAGAGATAATTTGTTACAAGTGACAATAAAATATTTCAATTCAATGCACATTTCTAGACCAATGTTTATTTGAAAAGGGGTTCTTTCGAATGTTTTCCCGCGACTTTGTCCGCGTAAACTGTAGTCTTTATTACAAGGCTAAAGATATGTAGCTTTATAATAGGTGAAAGAATTTTCAAATTTGATCCAGTAGTTTTTGAGTTTATCTATTAAAACCAAACACAAAACAATCAAATTATTACTCTTTATAATATTAGTTTATTCGTATAACGTTTTCGTTTCGTAAATGTTTCATATTTTTTCAAGTGATAGGTAATTAAGCTCTAGTTGCTTATCTGAAAAACATCCAAATAGTCGCACTGGAGTGGTGGGTACTTTAAAAGAGACTATACGATACAAGATTACAGATGTAACAAACACTAGGCAAACCAATAATGTTAGAACATTACGACGCAAAATAAAAAGCTAGATACAGCACTTGCACTGGAAGACCATCTCCAGCGAGTCATTAAAGAGATATATATTTTATAGATGGACGTGGAATTTTATGTAACTTCAAAGCAAATTTTATTATTCCAAAAAATATAGATAACCTAGACAAGACATAATAAATAAACTAATACTGCTATTATAATTACACAAATGTTTAACCCTGATTATTCATCAAGAAATAATATGTAGAGCGAACCAACTTTGTTTAGAGCAACTGTTCTAACCCAAGTTCAGTTAATCAAGCAAGTTACGTCAAACAAACTAATATAATTAGATAGCATTCATAAACTATACCCGTTTCGCTAAATTAAGGACGGAACCCGAAATTGTATTATTTAAGGTATCACAGACGCTGCCTACGCAAACCCAACTTTGACGCGTTACACGAAAGCCAGAGAAATTAGAATAATTTGGGAGGTTGGTTGTAACAAAACCTCTGTACTTTCTGTAGGATTATTCAAGGGCTCTCATTACGACTGTTATAAGAGAATTGGGTTGATACAGAAAGGGTACCTAGGTACTTGATTTGACTGCCGTAGAAACTCGAGCAGTTTTTAGAAGCGGGTCGATGTGATATTCACAGTTTTATGGACTGACTCATGCTATAGCATCATCAATAATGCTCAGTATCGTACAATTCGCAATGGATTCCCTTGGTCTATATTTATAATGAACGGGATAGATGTGGAGCGCGGGGCGGGGCGGCGGGGCGGCACGCACGCGACGCTTCGTCCGACCACGTGGTATAAATAGTCGCATGCGCATGTCCGCGCACTCGCACCACACCAAATCGGGAAACGGGAATGGCCGACAGAGATTTACACTCAATGTTACAAGGGTAATAACTCAATATTGTATATAGAGCGATCTCTCAAGATAACACTTGCTTTATTACCTCGGGTAAAAGCTACAACATTAACAAATGGGTCGAGATTGCTGGCTTCGATCAGGGTCTCGATAATGATGAAATGAGATACAAAACGTGGCAATTGCGGTGTTGCTTCGTTGGAAACGTAATTATTGAGACTGAGTTGCAATTGCAAATTGCACTTGGTGTCAATTCCCTCTGACGATTGACTTCGATTCTCATCTGCGTGGCGAATCAATCGATCGTCGAACGTTGCCAGACCCAAAGTACTTATATAAATTCCATCGTTTACGATGACATTAAGTATGTGTCATTCATTACTCATTATTAAAGCAATTATTATCAAATACCTAGATGCCTAGATGTGACCCTCGGGACAGATAAAACAGCCCTAGGTGTGTCTTATCTATCATAAAGTTTTTTGATTCACAATGATAGAGAAATCACTAAAAAATCTATTTCAATGTTAAAGGTAACAAAATCAAAGAGTTTTATTAATCTTGTATTATTCCTTTACGTAGACATTATGTATTAATGAGGATAAGATTTACGGTGACTAGGTTTGTAGAAAAAAACTTGCGATTATGGACAAGGTCTGTTAGTATTTAATAACAGTTTGACAAGTACATTAAGTTGCATTTCTCGACTATGCAATGATGAGTGTAATTTTGTACGAGGATGCTTCCGGTCTTTAAAAAGTCTGTACACTCAAGGGATTGTTGACACTTAACTCGTATCAACACCAATCAGTAAAATAAATAAGTAATTTTGCTCTAAGCCTAAAAATTATTTTGAAAAAAAAAAGCTAGAATATTACAGAGTTAAAAGCAGGACTGTAAAATATTCGGATCCCTTTATGCAAGCATATTATGACCAAATACCATTTTATGAGAATATTAATAAGCAATGCGGTGAATCCGAGAGTGAGTACGGTATAACAGTTCATGCCACTTTTTGACACAAGTAACAGTAGTAATAAAAATATATTTTGTTATATTCTCTCTTTATTTATTTCATAAAGCTTTGTACCTATGAAAGGAATCAACACGCTATTCCCGCGATTGTCAAATATTTAATAATAAAGCAAAAACAATATTAAAATTTTAATAAATTCGTTGCATGGATTTCGATAACATTTGGCACTGTAATGTGAACTATATAGTGTGTAAATAAAAGGAAGGCCCCAAAGGAGATTAATTCACGTTTACATATTGACCATCGATTTACAGCATGCAACACCTGTGTGCGACGCACAATGATCTTTGCGTTTAGTAAACGTAATGGCTTAGTATTATGCAAGCACCTAGCAACTGGCATACGAGATGAGTGGCCGGTTGCGTTGATCAACGAACTCCTGTCCCCAATCCGTCGCCAAGGCTGCTGCGCCATGTGTGGGCGCCGGCAGGGTCGTGTGCGGTAACATTTGTAATGTAGAGATATTTGAAAGTTGAGTGTACTATTAAACAAGCTAGTACATAGTAACTAGCCGGTGAGATGAGTGGCCGGTTGCGTTGATACGCGAACTCCTGTCCTACTACTATCATGCAAGCTAGTACATACTACTACTATCAAGCAAGCTAGTACATAGTAACTATAGTAGGTGAGTTGAGTAGTTGGTTGCATTGATCAACGAACTCCTGTCCCCAATGCGTCGCCAAGGCTGCTGCACTATGTGTGGGCACCGGCAGGGTCGTGTGCGGTAACATTTGTAATGTAGAGATATTTGAAAGTTGAGTGTACTATTAAACAAGCTAGTACATAGTAACTAGCCGGTGAGATGAGTGGCCGGTTGCGTTGATACGCGAACTCCTGTCCTACTACTATCATGCAAGCTAGTACATACTACTACTATCAAGCAAGCTAGTACATAGTAACTATAGTAGGTGAGTTGAGTAGTTGGTTGCATTGATCAACGAACTCCTGTCCCCAATGCGTCGCCAAGGCTGCTGCACTATGTGTGGGCGCCGTCAGGGTCGTGTGCGGTAACATTTGTATTGTAGAGATATTTTAGATTTGTTAGCGTACTATTATGCAAGCTCGTACATAGTAACTAGCAGGTGAGATGAGTAGCTGGTTGCCCCCTTAATCCGACGCCAAGGTTGCTGCACCATGTGTGGGCGCCGACACGGTCGCCGGTAGTAATATTTGTATTGTAGAGATGTTTGAAATTTAGTGTACTATTAAATAAGCTAGTACATAGTAACTAGCAGGTGAGATGAGTGGCAGGTTGCGTTGATCAACGAATTCCGGTTCCCAATCCGATGCCAAGGCTGCTGCACCATGTGTGGGCGCCGGCAGGGTCACTTGCGGTAACATTTGTATTGAAGAGATGTTTGAAAGTTAGTGTACTATTAAACAAGCAAGTACATAGTAACTAACTGATGAGATGACTGGCAGGTTGCGTTGATCAACGAACTCCTGTCCTCAATCCCACCCCACGCCAACTCTCTGTACTGTCAGAGCCTATAATATTAGCTAGCCGTCAGAGGATTTGGCCTACACTCTCCACGTTGGCCAAACCTAGACCTAGTCCTAAGTCACATTCTTCGAGACTTGGAGTGGTCCTATTCTACTTTGACGGGAACCACACGGCAAAGTGTACCTAACCTACACAATCATAACATTGTTTTTGTTAAAAATCCTCCAAGCTCCAAAAGCTCCAAGCCAATGTTGGAATTTTTACATAAATAAATAAAATAACTAATATATCCATATTTTATGTAACTGTCGTGTTTTTCCTTCGAGCAAAAAATAACATTTGCCGTAAATGGTTTGTAGGCTATAAAAGTATTAGACGATCTGTATATCGATCTATTCTTACACGACTGCCAATAAAGGAGTGTATTTTTTTCCAGGCCATGTATATGTATGTGAGTTTCTTTATTTCACCTAACATTTATATACCTGAACGGATTTGGATGAAGAGAAGCAGCTAGTACAGTCTACTTTTTTTCCAGACCAGCATAGGAGACGGTGGAAACGTTTATGTTTTTTTTAATGAATCTTAAATTAAGTGCTTTTGACTTTTAAACGATGGGGTCGAAAGAGGTTCCTCTTTAGACCTCATCGATTAGAACTCAAATAATACCTTTTCACTCTTGCCTACAAAATCCCTTTATCGAGTCGGGGAAACAGCGTTATAGTCAGTGGCGGCCGCTCCTTAAGTGCACTCGTGCACTGCACTACCAGATTTTTATGTATTTCCCAATTTATTTTTCGACACAAATATTATTTATCCATCAGTATGTAACTTAAAATTTTACACACTGAAGAAATATTAAAAAAATATTTTCTAACAAGCTTGATCTTTATTACCTAAAATTTAAGACTCATTTTAGCTAAACCAAAAATTGCGCGAGCGCTTTCAAAGTGCGCACGAACCGTCTCCATAGAAACTATATGCAATGAGACAGAAATGCCCCGGCAGGTGAAACGGAAGATGATCCGTACTCAATGTATGAGAAAAATTGAAAAATCGGGTCGGCGCACGAGTCCCGAATACTCCCGAACGGGCTCGCTCGGGCGGCATCGGCCGGGGTGTCTCGCTCGCTCGTTGAAGATTTTTGTTGCGAAGGCGTGTCCTTGACCTTACTTACTCAAATCAGTTTGTTTGTTTTATTTCGCACCTGTGACATGGTGTGATAGATAACGCGCGCGAAATTACCCAATAATTAATTATAGTTATGGTTTTCTACTTTGTGTGTGCTTCAAAGTGTAGTGGTTGAAAGTGGCTTTAAAGTGTGGTTAATGGGATTATTTGAACAAGAACTAAAAAAGAAAATAGCCTATGGCTTATTTAGGAGGTATGCCGCCTAATCTGTTTTTTGAAACCATCTCGTGCTTTTCAACCTGAATTAATTACCTAAACCAATGGTAAGTCAAGATTATGAGATATTTCACTGCATGCCTACTTAAGTACCTGCCTACTATACTTTTTGGTCAGAAATGGTTTTACAACATGCATTAATATTAACAAGAATTGTACCTACCTAGAGCTACTAATTATGTATGTACAAATATTATTAGGTAGGTGCATAGGGGTAGTCGACTAGAAACACTGCTTTTGAGAGGCAGTAAGTAGGTAAGCAGATGAACCACCACTCCTTGAAGTCACGAGCCGCCACTGGTTATAGTACTATTATAGGTCTCTCTGAGACTCACGGGTGTTACCCCGGTTTTTGGAAGGCTTGCGTGGGGATATAGATCCAACACGTAGAGGCCCTTTGGAGAAGCTATTATAGGTTATTATTACAACCGTTTCGCAAATTTAAATCCTGTTTTCAGTTTTATTACTTGCGTGGTATGAAATTACCTATGTAGATTTATTCCCGAAAATGTCGAACCAAGCAGGGTTCGACATTTTCGGGCATCAAGGCATATCTATGTCAGCAGATAAATTTGACTTTTTAATAACGCCTGGGGCAGAGATATGGATGAAATATGACTTTCGGATCTCATTTAGTGGGCCTTGACCCGTGTAATGACGCGGCGACACGTATATAAGAGCTGAGTAAAAAAGAAACCGGCAAAGGGCGAGTTGGTGCAAAAATAAGGTTGTAAACATGTGTTTTTACCCGACTGACCCACCCAGAAGGAGGGTAATGTTTTTCACGAGTATATGTATGTAGGTATATATATATATATATATATACAATACATACTCGTAGATATCTATGTAAGTATGTATGTTCCATTGTTGCCTGTAGCCCAAAAAGGCTTGACCGATTCTGAAGTGTGAGGTGTTTTTAGATTCGCATTCTACGTAGTGACACAGGCGATCTAAAGTAAAAAAAAAACAGCAATCGGGGTTTTTAAATTTTTCAAACAATGCCATTTTTTTTTGTTGTTATTCTATATATTCTACGAAAATTTCGAGACTCTACCTGAAACTATTCTATGGATACCTAAAGCTTGAGATAGATGGAAGGACGAATGAACGGACGGAGGCTTAAAAAGAAGGTCCCATTTTTACTCTTGGGTACGGAACCCTAAAAGTAATCAAAAAACAGTTGCTCAAAGCACTATGACCTTTCTGTTCAGCGAAATAATTTCGCATCTCATATTAAACAATTCGTCACATATAGCTTTAAGCGGAAGTCATTTTCCGCCACCTCCACAAAGTGGAAACGGTCTGTCACAAGAAAATATTTCTTCTCTTCTGGTAATTTTTGTATGTTTTTAGCAGACAAGAAACGGAAGCATGGCAGACTTTGAAAGAACTTTCGTAATATATTGTAGCGTGCTTTGTTGCATGACTACAATCTTCATCAGAACTTTTCTAGATCTTGACTCGATAAAAAAGAATTTACTGTTCTTTGTAAAAAGTTCGATGATGTCAACATTTTCATGAGTCACCATAATAATTTGAAATGTACACAAAATGAGGAATATAAATTTTTGAAATAATAAAAAAGTAGTTTCAAAAAAATCCTAATGGATTTGTACTTTTTTTGCGGATTTTGAGATTCAGCTCATTTATTTGTTAGCCAATCACTCAAATTCCGCCAAATTATTATCTTTTTTCAGACATAAGTGTTGACTACATATGAATTGCACACTCTTAGAATAAATCACGGTTACTACACTACTCCTTGGACAGTAAAAAAGAAACATTTGCCGAAAGCTATTCCTTAATGAAATCCAACCCTCGCTATTAGAGTAACATTTTATTGAGTTACAAAGTGACTAAGAACTATATGTTACTTGGGGATTCAGTTAGACACTTTTCGACTAATGTATTACGTCAGACGGCCTTTAGGGAAAGGTGAAAGTCAGAATTTTATTGGTCTGCTAACATTCTGATGTTATGGCGTTATGGTTCGTGACGATTGTGTAATTTTACCGCTTGTTTAAATATTCACTTTTTGCTAAATATAGCCCTCTCGTCTATGATGTTACTTTAGATAATATGTAATAGACGTTGTAAACTGTTGTATAAGTAAGTCAAATTTCTATTTAATTCCTCTAATAAATTAGGGGTTTATTTGCTTTCGAATTGTTTCTTTTTTTAGTTACTTCTTCTTGTTGAATCATAATGTAATTTGTCTATACCTGTAATTTTTTATTTATATTAATTTCACTCAGTAGGCTTCCAATTTATGTATTTATTAGTTATTTAGAAATTATTGTCTTGCATTGTTGTCTTGTTTTTGAATAAAAAGACATCAACGAGCCAGCATTCGTGAAAGATGATCGGGTAATTAAATTTTTTTTCATGAAAAGAAAAACTCTTGAGCTAGAAAATTATTGAATTAGTTTATTAAACTAATAGGACAAAAATATAAAACTTCTCTAATTTTGGAGGTAGTTTTGTTCAGTGCTTGATATCTTCAAATAATTTTGCAAGTAAAACTCACGACTGTCTGAAATCTTATCCCGTTGCCGCATTGACATCATGTGTCCCTTTTACACTTCATACGAGCTGATTTCATCTCTTTCATTCATGTAAAAAGAGGCATAGGCGAATCCTGTCGTGTTTTGGTTTCAGCGAATTTCAGGCCAGCTGAGAGCCCGACGCGTTGCCATGGCAACCATTGATCGGCGGCCATCTTGGATGCAACCGTCTGCAAAAGGCTTTATTGACGATAATGAAGTTAAGCCTCTCGTAGCGTAATAAATACCTTTGCAGACAACTTAATCTGATACCAATTTGTCTTTTACCGTTGTTTCAAGTTGTATTAATGAAGATTAAAATAATATCAACGAGGGGAAAACGCCTAACTTATTAATAATTGGGTACTTAATGCTACCAACAAATTTATGGTCTTATCGGCGAAGCGAATTGATTAATTCTAATTATGGACAATACATATATGCTGAGATATAAAACAAAGAAAGAAAGCTTTGGAGGGAGTTGACATACAGAGCCGACCCCAAATAGAAAAGGCGAAGAAGAAGAAGAGGAGAAGAGGATACTGGGATATAAAACCGAAATAAAATAGCAATTTGGTCAATCACTGGCTTCACCTTAAATAATTGGTGCTACCAATTAACCCTTTACTTGAACTTGCTGTTCTAGGAGCAACAAGGCAAGTTAACCTGATTTGAGAAACAGTTAAAACGTCAATCACGCATCATTCATCGGCATCAATAGGTTAAATGTTAGATAGTTCTGTAAGGTCTAAAGTTTTAAAACTCCTTATGGTAACCTATTGCTAGGTCAATAATATAATGAAAAAAGCAGCAGCTAATTTGAACCTTGGAAACTACAATCTTAATAAAATAAAGGAGAAAATCAAAATAAAGCTTTTGGACCTACCTTACAAATTCAGCTGGTTGAATTTTCTTTGGCAGTTTTAAACATCTCTTAAGATATTTATGTACCGAGTATACCTATAATTTATTAGTGTGGTACAAAATTAATCTGTACACTAGGTATTTAGTACCTATATACTCGTACCTTAAAACTAATCCACCAACATCCTTCATCAATCCCAAATCTCTACCAAACCTACGTATAAATAGTTAGATAACAAAATGACCTGAACAAGCGGCCTCTCCTCCTTTTATAAAGCACCCTATTAGCGAAGTTTTGGCAGGATAATCTGACCCAGACGCAGTTTGTTTCAAGAGGGTTTATTTCACCAAGGAGAAAAATCTTACTTTCACATAATCCTGAAGGTCACTTACTTCTTACTATTTCATTTTAGTATTATAATTGACTTAACTCTTGAGTTTCTCAGATTTTGCCAGTTCAAAAGTACAGGTATTTAAACATACATTGTATACGTATATTAAGTATGCCTTTGATTTCCTTTGATCCGCTATGCGAGTTAAATGGGGAAAACAGCTAATGACATTTTGATATTTAAATAAAATTATTATTTTTTAATACGGTTTTTATCGGATTTATTACATTATTTATACACCTAACGTTTCGAGCATAGCACTTTACAGTGTTCGTGGTCGCAGGTAGACTAAGTTGACATTTTAGGCGGTAGATTTTGCAGTTCTTATAAAATACTAGACAAATGTCAACTTAGTCTACCTGCGACCACGAACACTGTAAAGTGCTCGAAACGTTAGGTGTATAAATAATGTAATAAACGCGATAAAAACCGTATTAAAATAATTTTATTTAAATGTGTAACAATTTAACTTTAATTAACGACAGCAGCGGTTAGCATATGTCTGCGACAAAAGCCTGCGACACGAGTGGTCCCGGGTTCGATCCCCGGTCAGGACATGATAAATCACAATCTTTTTCAGATTATAATAAATAATAAGTATCTATAATAAAATGTACTTAGTATCTTTGACTTAGTATCCTACGACACAAGTTCACAACTTACTTGTGCGATTTGTCCCTATATAAAATTTATTTACCTATAACGATTTGGGTAAATCTAATTGAGGAGGTCTTTCTCTACGGCTATGCTATATAACAACCTACTACTGTTGCTTGCTCGACATTAGTAAAATATTTTTCTCGGATGAATTTCTCAATTACATAATCTTTGTAACATCTCAGACGTACAAATCACTCTCTATTCAAGACGTCATGCTTGCGACACTCGTTGGGCGCTGACCTGACTCATCTACTAGTGACATTAAGGGCTCATGGGAATATAAAAGGTGACTGCTAAATAGCGATTCATCTGTTGAAAAACAAGCAAGTTTAAACCAGCCATACTAAAAGTACAATATTCAAAAACAAAAGGTTATATCCTTTGTAACTCAGGAGGATGTAATTATTATAGCAATACTTTAAATTTCAAAATCCACTGACTTGTTTGGAAGCTATAGTGGAATAAAGAAACTAGCATACTAATATATACCTATGTATGAACTCGAAATAAACAGAACACTTCTTTTTGACAGTCGTGTAAAGATAGAAACTTCGAAGATCACTCTTTTTCTCTGTTAGAATTGATAGAGACATATAGTAAGTAGTGTGTGTATAAGTGGATTATTTCTACACGGTTTCCTACAGGTATTTGAAGGAGCAACATCCAAAATAAACAAGAAGTAATAAAAATAACCGAACCATTGCAGTTGAACAATAAAGATGTTGCACAATGGAAAGAAATTCAAACAGTGCGCTCAGGTAGCCGCAGTTTCTCAGCATCGTTAAACATTTTAACGATATTCTACAATGTTTCATATTTACCAACTCTACTTGCTTCTGGAAATAGAAAACAAATCGTTCTTAACACTTTCTTGAACTACTAAGTACCGACATAAAACGCTCAAGTTGTTGCCGAGACTGTTTAGTTCGTTCATTTATATTTCACATAATCATGCACTTAAAGACGTAGGAGTACCTATGTCTCACTAGAAACTGCATTTATTCACGCTGTTTTGAGATTAAGGTAACCTACCCACAAATATGCAAATTACCTAGAACACACCATTGCTAGAGCACAGCATTGTCTTCTGAGAGAGTGTAACGTTATTAATCAATCAATTAATAAATTTTATTGGTGTGTATTGTATTCTATCTTCCGCTCGGATGAATTTATTTTCCTGGGTGAAAGTATCTATATCTGGAATCAAAGGTACTCTTTTTCCTTCCCCGGGGCTCAAGATATCTCCATGCCAAATTACATTTCAATTAGTTCAGTAGCTGAAACGTGTTAGAGGTAAAAATGAAACTAGAGTAGGTACCTAACTTTAGCAATAATAATCACTATATAATGAATTTATGTAAACATGTGTACAGTAGGTGTTAATTTTTAATTAAAGGCTTTAATTTATAATTAAAGCCGACATGTTTGATCATTATGGCATCGCTTTCATATTAATAGGAAAGTAGAGATAGGCTAAGGGATAGGGATATGTAAAGTATAAAAAAAATTTCTCTCAAGTCAGTGTGATTACATTCATTCACTTGTGTCATTATATAAGTTTAATAACGGTGAAATAAAATGTATATCTCTGAGACTCACGGGTGTTGTCCTGGGTCCTCTGGAAGGCTTGCGTGGGGATATAGGTCCAGCACGTAGAGGCCCCTTGGAGAAGTTGATGTAATGTAGGTCTCCAGCCAGAACCCATTCCTGGAAATACCAATGTATGGTATGTCCTCGAACATGTCTTGGCCAGAGGAGGAACTATTGCATTATAAAAAGGGACATTAATGGGCTATGGGGCTGAAATATTGGTGGACTTAATGCTGGGTTATTGCAAACGATCGGACACCTGCTATAATCGTGATAACCGACTACAATTGGCAGGTATACAAATGTATATTATTATTATTATTCGTGATCTTGCGATGATTCGAGATCTACATTATCTCTTTAATCACCTTACATTTCACTAGCCGGACGTAAAGTGTCTATACTCTATAAATAAAGTTAATTCCATTAAAGACCTAGGTGTAGTCCTCGACGATAAGCTTTGTCTAGATACACACGTAGAACATATCACTAACAAAGCATTTAAAATGTTTGGATTTGTGTTTAGATCGTCCGCTGATTTTAGAAAATCTTCTACGTATCTATACTTATATAAGACTTTGGTACGATCACAGCTAGAATATGCGGTGTCAGTCTGGAATCCTTTCTACAGGAAATATATTCTGGCTATTGAAAAGGTTCAGAAAATTTTTTTACGCACCATGCATTTTAGACGTCATCGGCGTTACCTTGACTACTCCCAGCTACTTACTAAGTACGATTTGTTGTCTCTAGAATCCAGGCGAAAGTATCTTGAAGCTGTTGTTTTGTATAATATTTTACACAATAATATTGATTCCATTAGCCTCCTTAACACATTTTCTTACATTGTTCCAAGAGTACCTAGTCGGCGCGCAGTTCGCTCTAGGTCTCTCTTTTTTAGGGTTCCGTAGTAAACTAGGAACCCTTATAGTTTCGCCATGTCTGTCTGTCTGTCTGTCTGTCTGTCTGTCTGTCTGTCTGTCTGTCTGTCTGTCTGTCTGTCTGTCTGTCTGTCTGTCTGTCTGTCTGTCTGTCTGTCTGTCCGTCCGCGGTTTTACTCAGAGACTATAAGTACTAGAAAGCTGTAATTTGGTATGAGTGTGTATATTAATCATGCCAAAAAAGTCGGAGAAAAAAACCTTGAAAAAATATTTTTTTTTGGGTAGCTCCCATACAAGTAAAGTGGGGGAGTAATTTTTTTTTCTCTATTTACCCATCGTGTGGGGTATCGTTAAAAAGGTCTTTCAAAAATATTGTGTGGTTAAGAACACCATTTTTCGATTTAGGGATCCGTTTCCGAAATATTTGGTTTTAAAGTGCAAAATTTTGTTAGAGGTACGTGTCCCCCCCCTCTATCTGCTAAACGGTTATATATGGATACGTGAAAAAAATTACAGCAATAGTATATATACTGAAGTTGAAAGGAAAACTATCAGAGCTGGGTACTAAGTGCAAACTAAAAAGTTATAGGCAACCAACTTATAAAATGTACTGGAAAATGTAAAATTTCATACAATCTTCATTGTTAGATGTTTTTGGTCGTTAGACTGTGAGGTGTGAGTGTAAACAGTGTGAACTCAAAGTTGTCATTCGCAACTACGGAACCCTACACTGCGCGTGGCCCGACACGCACTTGGCCGGTTTTTTTTATCTACATGTCGTACTAATTCTGGACAACGCTCACCTATTCATCGCATGGCTAAGTCCCATAACACTTTGTTTGAGTCAAAAACTGACATATTTACTGATAATTTGTATAGGTATAAGAATACTTTAAAAACAGTGTTGGCTGAGCACGGAGCACCTTCATAATTTCTTTTTTAGGTGACCTTGTGTTTTTTTTCTCTAACGTTTGTTTTTTCTTTCTTTCTTTCCTTCTCTCTATACATAATGTGTTTAAATCTTATGTATTAAAAATTATTAATTTCTATGTTAAAATGTTATTAAAATAGTTTATAGCATTCTAGTGGCAACTTTATAATAACAAACACACATTTAATCTGTGGATAGCGTAGTGGGTTGCATGATTATATATATATTTTGTAAATTTAACTTTAAGTACTTAGATAATAAGTTTATTATGTAACTGTTTGCTATTCCCTAATAAAAAAAAAATAAAATAAAAAAATATACTCAAAAACTACGAAGAAGACACTATTACTAGTATCGCCGATTGCCTTATGTTTTCTCAGCCAATAAAGACCATGGACAAATATTGGAGTGAGGGTAAGGATGACGGGATAAAAATTCAAACTCTGTTAATGTCCTAATATCCATAAAACAGTTTTTCGGCAGTGCCTATACCGGCATTAAACTGTCATCACTCTCCACACTACCGGCTGAAACGGCGTAATGAAATTTAATATTTAATTTTCTGGAGAGCGTGTGGCCACTTCAGCCGGGCCAAGGGCGATGCAACGGCTGCACTGCACTCTACATTCAATATTCAACCTTATCTACATTGCATCAAGGCTTATTCTCGTAGCTTCGTAAAATTTGTTGAACAATTTTGCATCTGCCCAACTTTCGTCTGCAACTTGATATTGAAGAAAAGCTGTCTTTTAAATGAGATGAGATGTTTTGCATAATAATGCTTAAAGTTAAGACTATTTAGATTAAATTTTCCACAGCCAAAGTGAATTGGACTATTGAGAACAATTCCATTTTAATTGGAAAATTAATAAATTCCCTAAATTTTTTTAAAGGTTAGGCTTAGATGTTAATTTCCAAGGTACGTTGGTATAATTTATTCACACAACAAAATGTGAGATTTTCGATGATATTTACTTATAAATTTGTGTTCTCAAAATTGTCTTAGGAAAATGATACGTGATATACGAGCAAATCTGCATTTCTACGTCCTCCTCATCCAAGCCGTCCGCTGTTATGTATGATACCATTCGTTGTGTAAGTTGTTTGGAGAAAGTATTTACAGCCGGCTGCCTGCCTAACGCAACCCTTCTTAGATAGCTCCAGAGCCGCAAAAAATACCTACCTATGCATATGAAGTACAGTAAGTATTTGCGCTGGGAATCGACCCGGGATTTCGTTGCATTCGTGGCTAACGTGTTAACTCCAGGGAGCTAATTCCTACATATTTACAATTTATTCAGTGATTTTTGTATCAACACTATAAATTAACATTTACCTCTATTTTCTAGTTAAACAGTAGGTAGGCGTGCGTGACCTTTCTCTCCTCTCGCCTACATTAGTTTGTTCGATACTGCAGGTGATAGAGGCGCTATTGTTTCTAGTATCTGTTTCCTTCCTTCCTGTTGCTTCCTGTCCTGTTCCTGTAGAGGATTGATTTCGGAGGCGATGTTATTATGTTATTATTAAGCACTAGATTTTATAGACGAAACAATAACAAGGCGGTGCGATATCATTCGCTCATTCCATGGCACTTACCTATTTATCTCAGTCTTGTATCAGTGTACTACCAGTTGTATCTTGTACTTTGTAGTTATACCGGGTTTCGACACACCGAAGAATGTTCAGATAATAAAAAAAATTGTTAAGCCTCATTTTGTTAAGTCCAAGAACTCCTCTTTGGATATGCGATATAAAACGCTTAAAGAAATAGGGATCACACATCTCAGCGTAAGTCGGTTCTAGATTATCCATCAATTTCAGATCGAAAATTCAAAAAGCATTACCTACTATAAATTCGAAAGCCTTATTGGCTGAATCGGACTAGGAAGACCTTTGTAGCCTTGACGAAGTCAAAGTCACATATCATTCACCGTAAAAAAAATTGTGAATTTTAACTTTCCTTATACAACTGTTGCCGACGTTGACGTCAAAAAATTATACTTCTAATAATATATTTGTACATGTAAGTATGTAAGACGCAATATCATAATTTAAAATATTTTTACGACCGTCACAATGTTTATAACCCGCCACGGGCACGGTTCAAGGGGACTCGTACGTTTCCTTGACCTTTCTGTAACACGTGCGGTGCTGAAAAATTGTAAATAAAAAAAACTTCCATGCACGGCTTAGCCAGATGTGACTAAAACTACAGATTTTACCATAGATTGTATTCAGGCTAGACAACTCTTAAGTACTGCCTGTCAGGCTCGTATTGCGTTGGAGTCATTCTTCCACTTGTACATATTAATCTATAAGTACCAGGTTCTAATTACGTATGCCAAATTTTATAAGTTTATGTATATTTACATGTCGGTACACAAATATCTCAAAAACTACTAGTATTAACGACCCTCTACTGATGAGAATCTCAAGCCAAAAGAAACGTAATCCAGTTATCAATATTGAATTACAGGGACAACGTTACTCGCTCTGCTTTAATACTACCTAATCAGTTCAAGCGGTATCTAGCCTTATATACGGATCTGTGGATTTTAGTCCCATCTGGCTGGCTCAAGCTCGATTGCCAGACAATGACGAGACAAACGTACTCGTATTGAATTACGTCAGCAATTTTGCGTTCATTATCAGATTTATACGTGTCGCGTGGTAATTAAATGTCTTTCGGTGTGTGAAAATACTCTTAACATTAATTAAATTTAAAATTAACATTGGAATTTTTAAATAGTGTTTAGGCAGACTAGTGTTAAAAACCGGCCAAGTGCGTGTCGGGCCACGCGCAGTGTAGGGTTCCGTAGTTGCGAATGACAACTTTGAGTTCACACTATTCACACTCGCACCTTACAGTTTAGCGACCAAAAACATCTAACAATGAAAATAGTATGAAATTTTACAGTTTATAAGTTGGTTGCCTATAACTTTTTAGTTTGTACTTAGTACTCAGCTCTGATAGTTTTCCTTTAAACTTCAGTATATATACTACTGCTGTAATTTTTTTCACGTATCTATATATAACCGTTTAGCAAATAGAGGGGGGGGACACTTACCTCAAACAAAAATTCGCACTTTAAAACCAAATATTTCGGAAACGGATCCCTAAATCGGAAAATGGTGTTCTCAACCTCACAATATTTTTAAAAGACCTATTTAACGATATCCCACACGATGGGTAAATAGAGAAAAAAAAATTACTCCCCCACTTTACTTGTATGGGAGCAACCCTAAAAAAAAATTTTTTTCAAGTTTTTATTCTACCACTTTTGTGCCATGATTAATATACATACCCATACCAAATTACAGCTTTCTAGTACTTATAGTCTCTGCGTAAAACCGCGGACGGACAGACAGACAGACAGACAGACAGACATGGCGAAACTATAAGGGTTCCTTGTTTACTACGGAACCCTAAAAAAGGATACACAAATAAAAAATATTCTATGCCCATTAATCTTGCTTAATGTATTTGTATAAAAGTGTAACCTGTTTGGTCATACGACTAATTCCACAACTCGTCCCACATGCCCATTTGGGACGAATTGCAGAAAATCAAAATTAATTTAAATTTCATTCTGCAATTCGTCCCATGTTTATTAATGGTACTTACATTCAGTAGAAAACGTGTTAGATTTAGAAATAATAAGCAATGAATTTATCTAACAAAAAATAAAATTTAACCTACCTTGAGGAGCCCGATGGTCCAGTGGGTGTGAGCTCTATGAGCGCTTACGTATGTTAAGCAACCTCTAGTGCAGTCCCTACTTGGATGGGTGACCGCAAGTGGCATAAAAATATCTCGAGCTCCTCCGTGCTTCGGAAGGCACGTTAAGCCGTTGGTCCCGGCTGTCATCGTTGATGGCAGTCGTTAAGCTATGTCAGATGCCTTAAGGGAGCTTGAAAAATCTGACACCAGTGTTGGCCACTTACACATACGAAAAACAAAAACAAACATTGGATGGAACTGAGATAAGCCAACCAACCAAACTGCGCTCACCAACCCGTGTGCCAATGCCAAACGAGTGGTGACTATGGTAACAAAGCCCATGATTGTTGACCACCAACTCTCACGAAGTGTAAACAAATGCTGATAGTTGGACATTACACATGTAATCTTGATTGCTCAATGCACCGCCGCGTTGCAGCAGGCGTGGCCCGGTGCATCCGATTACACGGAACGCGGCTTATCTGCAGTCTACAAGGCTGTCGTAACGTTTTGACAGCGTTAGGTCTTAGAGCATTTTAATGTTCTGTCCTTTCTTTGAGTTAAAAGGCTCTAGACTATCTATGTACCAAATTTAATTTAAATCGGCTCAATAGCTTTGGCGTTAAATTGAAAAAGTTACTTTCGCATTTATAATATTAGTTTGGATTTATTTTTAGAGTATTATTATAAAATGAGGACAACTCAGGCTAGTATATGGCTCTGGTAGTACAGAGAGGGTCGTGCTCCTGCAGTGGAGACTGGAAAGACCTGATGATGATGATGATGATGATGATGAGGACTAAATTTAGTACCAGTTTCAAACCTTTATACTTCCAAAACAAATTGCAATGACAGCCGAAAAAAAATTTAAAAATTAGGCCGGGGAAAAAGTAATTTCGTATTTTTGTGTGTAAAGTTGTAATCAAATATCTTTGATAATGTTGTATGTATCTGGCTGAATTAGATACCATCTGTAAGGAACAATTTTCAAGAATTATATAGAAATGTACAAAATATTTTCCCTTAATTTTTAACCGTTTCTTTGTTTATTAAAAATGTATCAGATAGACGAAAAAAAAATTAACATTTTTAAAAGTTAATTAAAAAATAAAGAAATTATGTAAAATACGCAGAAAGTGAATTTTGGTATTTATGAACATACCGCACTCCCAGTAAGCATAGCACAAAGTTGGTTTAAGCGTTTTGTATCTGAGAATATTGATGTCAAAGTTACACCTCTTTTGTATGGACGGATAAAATTTTCATACAAAATACGAAATTACTTTCTCCCCGACCTATTATCCCAATCCCAATCCCAACTAATATTATAAATGCGAAAGTGAGTTTGTTTGTTTGTTACGCTTTCACGCCGTATCCACTGAACCGATCATCATGAAATTTTGCATACACATAGGTTAGGGTACCGAGAAGTGCATAGGCTATAAATTACGCGGGCGAAGCCGCGGGTAACAGGTAGTAAAAAATAAATATTAAGGCAACAATACAAATCATACAAATTGAGTAAGCCCCACAGTAAGTTGGGAACTTGTGGCGTATTTTAGTAAGTAACCCGCTAAAATTAAATTTATATTATTCTTTTATAATAAAAATAAGTATAGGTGTCTGAAGTTTTGCGCTTTTTCATTAACACGTTGTGTAGCAGTAACCCTTCTTTTTGCTTTGCCGTTGACGGGTAGACGTAGTTATTCATTGCTTTTGTTTTCTTTTCTTCATATGAGGGAAAGAACTATAATACGTATGAATCCATATGATTATCATCATCATATATTTAAGAACTTTGTTCTTGTCGGTGGAGTATTTTCCATTTTTCCCTATCCTCCGCTATATCTTTGACCTCTCTGTACGACAAGACTTTTGCCATATGATTATAGTTGTTAGAAAATATGCATATCAATAAAATAATATAAAATATGATTCAAATCCTTATCGCTAAAGCATAATAGCCATTTATTCAGAAACATAACAAGAACAAGCCATACAAGGCGTTCTGTTGGAGAACATAAGCCCTTGTTGAGCATAAGATTGTTTGCAATGTAACAGTCTCTAGGAAGCAATTAAATGTAAACATCGATTATTGTGGGCAAACAAAGTGGTGTTTAAACATTCCGTTTAGTAAACATCGTTTTTATTACGTTACAGAATGTACACACAATTTATTCTCCAAAGAAAAACTGTAACACAAAAGATCGGCTATTTTTTAATATAAATTTAAATTAATTCTTTCCGATGTAAAACCAAGTTTCAACTACACATTTGAATGGATGGAAAGCCTTTAAAATTTTTCATATAAAAAAAGAATTTTTCAAATATTTGCAAAAAATAGATTACAATGAATTAAGAACCTATTCCTTTTTTGAAGTCGGTAAAGAATATGCAATATTGTCTTTTTCAACGGATTATGTTATTTAATATTTTTAATCCGTTTCAACTAATATGATCCATACCATAAGTACCTACCTTAACATTTTTTAAACACTTGAATTTCACCGTAAACCTTTTTAGTTCTTTTAGCATGTTTTAAAATCTATTTGGATTGATGCGACCGTATGGTATTGGAGAAACTTTCGATTTTGTTTAGCGTATACATTTTTTTATGTTTGCGCTCATTCCTTACTGGAACATTACAAATGTATCTAGACACCCGCATAACTTTAACTTCGAAGTAAGTACAACATCGGTAAATATTATAAATTCATCCCGTTCCCAATAATTATGAATTCTAATCTCAATCTCACGTAATTGACGTAGGTTTCCAAGATGGAGAATGAGGGTTCTGTCTAAGTTCTGCTATTGTCAATAATTGATTCAATTGAATTACAAATGTTAACTTGTTAGCAGCTGTTGGAATATTTTGTGTTGTTGTTGTTGGGTTGTTTTTGGGTCGTACTTATTACATCGCTAGGGTTCTCAGAAGGTAGAGATTTACGGGATTGTCCCGGAATGTGTAGGTGTGCCCTGTATCCCGGAATTCAATCGTTCAATAGAGCTGATGTTGCTTCTACCTTAATTAAAAGTGTCACAGATAAGATTAGAAATGAATGTCCCAATTCCCGGATTTTTCAACAACCATATAGAAATACAGCAAAATAATATGAAAGTTAAGAATTGATAGCAATGCTCGCTCTATCAGATAGTCATATATCTTGCATTATTTAATATAAAAAAACCGGCCAAGTGCGTGTCGGGCCACGCGCAGTGTAGGGTTCCGTAGTTACGAATGACAACTTTGAGTTCTCACTCACACTCAGTTTTACGACTAAAACATCTAACAATGAAAATTGTATGAAATTTTACATGTTCCAGTACATTTTATAAGTTGTTCTTAGTACTCAGTTCTGATAGTTTTACTTTCAACTTCAGTATATATACTACTTTTTTTTCACGTATCCATATATTACCGTTTAGCAGATAGAGGGACACACACACACACACACACACACATACATACACACACACACACACACACACACACACACACACACACACACACACACACACACACACACACTTACCTCTAACAAAAATTTGCTTTCAAACCAAATATTTCGGAAACGGATCCCTAAATCGAAAAATGATGTTCTTAACCTTATAATATTTTTTAAAGACCTATTTAACGATACCCCACATGATGGGTAAGTAGAGAAAAAAAATTACTTCCCCACTTTACTTGCATGGGAGCTACCCTAAAAAAATATTTTTCAAGATTTTTTCTACCACTTTTTTGCCATGATTAATATACATACCCATGCCAAATTACAGCTTTCTAGTACTTATCGTCTCTGAGTAAAACCGCAGACGGACAGACAGACAGACAGACATGGCGAAACTATAAGGGTCCCTAGTTTACTACGGAACCTAAAAATGGAGAACTCAAACATCTACCAGGACAGTAAGATTAATCAAGGCTTGATTAAGTCATAAAATACAAATTCTATAGAATAGACATAGCATTCGTTTATCTTTTTCTTGCGTACAAATCTTGTTCTTAACTAACTTAGATTATTCATGGGAAAAATAACTGTGATTGCTCATGTGAAAATCAAAGAATCAACTACAAAATGTAAAACATTATTCGCATGTATTCTTTATTATTTAGTCATCTTTTATAACTAATGTTGGTAGATGCCTCAAGCATTAGGTTATGCTTAGATATATTTATATACCTTCTTCGTGTTCTTTCTAAGAATAAATATTATGTTTTGAATTTATTTTTTTACTGAATTAATATTGTACTTCTGTATTACTCCAAGTGGGGAGAGGCTGGAGTACTAAAGATACGGGCTTTGCTTAGTTCAGGCACCAGTCTAGTTTCAGTTCGGTAATATTGTACCTTTTAGTAAGTATAGGTTGTGAACAATTAAACAATATTTGAATTTGATATTAAATGTTCAAAGACAGTAAGGTGTTGCCACTAATACCACGGATAACTCTAAGAATCCAGAAAAATAAAGTTTTTTTTAATGATTAATTTGATTGCGTTTTACCTCTATCTTGCCTGATGGGAAGCAACATTGAGGTCTGAGATGTTACACGTAAACTCATTTAATGCCTAATGCACTAAGATAAAAGAAGCATACATAAGTTATCCTTCTGGAGTCTCTTTAGTTGGTGCCAGGCGCAGAATGCAAGTGTTACGCAAGTGCATTCACACCCGATTCATTACTGCTCATTACCACATGCGTGGCCCAGTATCCAGCCCGCAGCTGGAGCCAACAATGGCTTCCAAACCTTATTAACATCGCAGACGTAAAATAAGACGTCCAGCAGTTGACTTCTTGTTCCTGTGTACCTATACAGGGTATGAATTGACCTTCATCAGCCCGTTCATATGATCAATTTATCCTATGGAAACAATGCTGGCAATTAAAAATTTTTTTCGTCATTTAAGTGTTCTGCCACCCCGGGAATTAGAATGGGCGAGTCTAAAAATACTTACGTCTTCCCAGCAATAGTCCCGTAGGAAAAGTTTTCCATAACGGAAATCGAGAGTCAATTTACACGCTGTGTATCAATAAAAACATTCTATTATTTTAATTAAGGGTAATAACTCTTCTTCATCGCCTCATCGCTTGTTGCATTCATTGCGTCGTTTCTATAATCAACATCCTTCTTCTCTCTTTCTCACCATATAGACAGGGCTTACATTTATTATATCTTACAGACTTCGACTTCAATACTTCGAACCGAAAACTTTCATAGCCAGTGACACCAGGCATGATGACAGATATGTTCAGTTTGACGAGCGCTGGTCATTAATTACGTGTCGGCGCCTGCGCAACTGGGCCAAAAACACAAAGGTCGCGCCAATTAGTGTGGTGTCGCCTTTTGATCTCCCGACACCGGCCACTATGCTGGTTAACAAAAAAGTAAGACTTGCAACATTCGTACACAGCTCCAAGATGATGTGAGAGGTACCGGTAACCGGCTTGCTGAGACTTCTATGTACAGTGGGCCACATAGAAAGTATACTATCTCTAATCTACTGGTACTATTACACGAGTATTATTGGTGGTTTACTTTTCTATTCGGCCAGTGAGGTTCTAAGATAAGACAGCTAAAGAAAGTGTCATTTGTCATTATTACTTCTTTTCAAAGATTTATTCAGGAAATAGCCCCTTTCAGGCACATTTTATATTTTAAATACGTCAAATTTACTTACATATGTTTATATTAATAATTGGTGTTCCAAAGCTACAGCCTACTAGCGTTTAGGAACCGACTGCAGAGAAGAAACTCTTTTCAACAGTGACTAGCTAGAAGTGCTTTGGAGGGTTGTCAAATGCATACCTACGCACGCAATAATGCTTCAGAAATCAGCAACAATCAACAAAAATAGCAGTGAAATTTAAACGAATAATTCTACCTCTGATCTGAATTGGACTGAACTTGATCTGAACTGTTCACTTTTTAGAGAAAATCTATTATGTAAGGCAAGTTTGAAATTTTATGCCGAGTGCTGTACCCGTGTGTTATAGTTGAAGTTATTCGCGTCTCGTATCTTAGGCGGCAACAACAAAGTTATTAACAACAAACACTCGCTTCCTCCGGCAAACTCGCCCGGCCTTTGTCAACAATCACCAATATTGATTTGTTTAGATATGCAAATTTTCACAAAAACCAACATTCTTTAAAAGTTATGGCAAGAATCGAGATAAATATTCAAGAGCGTTAGTTTGAAAGTTTGATATCGAGTAAACTATTTTAGTAAACTAAATTTATTCATTTCATTCTGTTCTTATTATAATCTAAACTATAAACTATAAAATTTAAATTGACAAGCATGAAAAGCATTTGCATTGTTATTCATCAGGTTTTCATTAAAAAGTTTAATTTCTAGTTTGTATTGAAATCGCTTATAAACTTCGGTGAACCAAGAGTTCTGCATTAAATCTTTACTACTATACCAAAGACAATATAATACTAACGTTACTATACTAACATTATAAAGAGGAAAAATCTTTAATTTTAAGTTGACGCAGATTGGAGAAAATGCGCTGTGCTGGCAGTTTGTTGCCGCTTCTTCTGCACTCCGCTTTGGAAGCGGCGTTAAACTTAGCCATAAGAAATTACTGACGTCAACAGGTTTCCAGTTGTAAATAATATATGTATGACAATTAATAAGTGTTCTGAGTAACCTATATTAAATAAACATTTGATTTTTTTTTAATTTTTGAAAGATTTGATTGATTATTTGTCTGAATTGAATAGGCTCCGCAATTACTGGAACGAATTTTAAAATTCTTTCACCTATAGAAAGCTAGATATTTTATCTGAGGGTGTCATATGCTATAATTTACGCGGAGGAAGTCATGCGTAAATTGCTAGTTTTATTAAAAATCTAAGAACACTTTCAAGGTTTCATGGTGTATTTCTGACTCTATACAAAACACTATAATCAGTAACAAAGGTTGAAACAAATCACATTGGAATACGTTTCGCGTCTAACCGAGATAAGCCGTGCCTACTCTCATTCTAGCCAGTGTACCTAATTATAATATATATCGTACAGTCTGAATCAAACTTTATGGCGGCTAGAAACATCGCGCGAGTTGATACGCAGTAACTAAACAATAGCGGGGCGCGCGCGGGGAGGCGGGGCGCGCGCGGGGAGGCGGGGCGCGCGCGGGGAGGCGGGGCGCGTACTGCGCAGCTCGCAGCTAATATCCGAGCCGCTATAAAGTTTGATTCGGACTGTAATACATATTTAATTAGAAACTACTTATTGGATGGGGTTGATTGTAATTTAATATGTTGGTATTTATTCTGAGTATGAATTAGGGATTGCTTGTTTGTCAATTTAAAGTTTATAGATAATAATTTTAAATTATTTGATAATTTGTGAAATATCTAATCTTCTACACGTATCCAAACTACCAAAACTTCATAATTTGTTGAAATTTAGCCGGATATTTCTTGACCCAAACTTTTTAGTAGGTAGGTACTTGTATTTATATTAAATAGAAGTATTTACACTTAGTAGAAGTGACAATTTAAGATAAATTTATATTTCTTACAATTACCCATCAGCGACACACTTCATTTTTAGGCATATTATATTTTTACATGACAATAACTGAACAAAGCAATATCGAATGTTTTAGGGACACCAGTTTAGAGATTATATTTACGAGTTCGAAGCCAAAAAAAGAAGTTCCGCTCCGGAAGCCCATTTCCTTTAAAGCTATGATGACTCTCAAAATACACCCCAACCCAAACTCAGCACTACGATAAGTTTATTCGTTCAAACACATTTCTACCCAATTTCTTAATCATTCATGATCATGAGCGAGCGAGGGATCGATGTTTCCAATACATTTTTAAAATCAGAGATTTTTCGTTAACATATATATATATATATATATATATATTACACGGCTTACAATTCTTGTCATGTTGTTCGAAAGTCATAAAGAATCAATGATTTCCTCTCTGTTTGAAAGGTTTATTTGTCCTCAAAAACATTTTTACACATTTTACACGGCTTAAAACGATCCATTGTGTGTAAAAGCTGTATTGACATTCGTTTTGCTGCTTGAGGGCATTGGAGACCAAAATAAATTATTGGATATTACCAGATTTACGCGTATACGGCCCGATACCCTCGCGACTGTAATACGAATCGGCTTATTGCGACGGAAACCACCTACGGCGATTGTTTTTTGGACAATAAAACACTTTTTTGGCGAAACCTCATTGTCGAGTCTACCGATTGTCACTCTTTTTGGGAAAACGGGCGTCGCCTGTCTATAAATCTTGTCATGATGTCCGAGAGTCATAAAGAATCAATGAATGCCTCTCTGTATGATAAAAACTGAACGGTAACAGATGATTAGACACCTACAGTTGAGCGCGATTTAGATGTTATGTAAATTTGCCATATTTATAATATGAACATACCAAACTTATGTCCTACGTCCGCCTGTTTTGTAGTAAGTATACCTGAAACAGAAAAAATCAGAAGTTAGTAAAATATTACACTTTAACATGACTCCAGTAACAAATGTAAGTATACCTAGACTTATATTAAAAATTATTGAAAAATTATAGTAAAACCGACTTCTACCCTATACGCGTATAAAACTGAAAAGAGAACAAGAAATAAAAATATTGATTCTTTCATAGGTATACCTATTTACAATTTCTAATCAGTTTTTATTCGGGGTCGGTGCTAGCCAATATAACAAAGATAGTTTACTTTAATCTTTGAAAACAAATCTTCGGGCTACACGAGAAAATATTAAGGTTATTTTTATTTTGGCTAGCACCGACTCCAAATAAAAACTGGTTATAAATTGTAAATTGGTACGATAGAATCAATATTTTTGTCTCTGATATCTAAGCGTGTTCCCGGTTACGTCCTCTCTTTTGAACCCGGGGCTCTGAGGTCGGGGATCGGCCCGGTGTACCATAGTCCATATAATACTGTGATAGATAAAACCGAAAACCACATGGATGGTGACATAGGGAACTACTAGTTTTATATGTATAATTCAAACATGAAAAGATATTTGCTAGTAATCTTCTTCTTCTTCCTTGCCTTTTCCCTATTTGGGGTCGGCTCTGTATGTCAACTCTCTCCAAAGTTTCCTGTTACCAACCATATCGGTACTAGCTGCCCGTTCCTTCATATCATTCCTCACACATTCCCTCCATGACTTTTTTCCTTTATGTCCCCTGACACATTTATGCAGCATCCATTTGCTAGTAATATTGTTATAAAATAAATATTGCCTTTGAGTGATTAAATTTTAATCACCTCTGTATATTAATAGTATACTGTTGTGCAAAGAATAATTACAGTGATTAAACCAATTACGAACCCGCAATATGACCCTTGAAAATTACTGAAATCTTTGTAAATTATGGTTTATTTATTAAAAGACTCTGGAATATTGCCACTGTACCATTTTATATTTGTTTGTATTCGATACTAGCTTTTCCCCGCGGCTCCGTCCACGTGATATATAGCCTATGTCCTTCTCAGTACCATAACATAAGTGTATGCAAAATTTCATGATGATCGGTTCAGTAGATACGGCGTGGAAGCGTAACCAACAAACAAACTCACTTTTGCATTTATAATATTAGTCAGGATAAGGATAATATTACTTCTGCGAAATCCTGTAACAACGATATTAATAATTTTATCTTTATGTTTTTTATTATGATAGAACTCCAAATAAAAATATGCTACTATTACAATTGTAGTAGTGCTAGATAAAAAATATTGCTGCGACTATAGTTTTGTGGTACGATTGGTATCATTCTTTCGATATATTTAAAACTCTAGAAACATATTCGTCGTAATATTTGAACACGAAAAGAAATCTAACATAAGAATGAAATTTAGAAAATAATTAACAAATTGCGCAATCATGATAAGCTAACAATAGATAGGCATTTAAATTGATTACTTCCAGCGATATTTGAGAAAACGTGACATAATTGCTTTTAGCGCCAGATAGCAGTGTGATCAAAAGATGAATCGTGATCGGTGTCGCAAGATCTCCTGATAAGATACTTTATTGTATTTAAGAGCTGAGAGGCAGCCTTTCACGAGTTTTCAAGATGGCATGGCCGTCAGTTACACATTTAATTTTAATAGTATCCATAATTTATCTAAAGGTTCGTTTATTCTTGTTATTTAACTTATAGCGTACATAAAAATTGGTGTGCTTTTTGTGAACTAACTTAATCGTATTTTCAGGGCAGCAGTGGACAACAAAATGGACTCGTCAACCAGGCTAACACAAATTTGCCCCTTGGATCATCATTACCAAGCAGTCCAATGTTACAAAAGTCTTTAAATCAGATAAAGAGGTGTCCGCTTCACCAGAAATTATTAAATGGACAAATTGGGGGAAATTTACCACCACCGATGAATTTACAACAACTGCATTTACAACAAGCAGCTCTGCAACAGCAATTTAACATGCAACAGGCGGCGAATTTGCAACAAGTGCCGAATTTGCAGCCTGGGGTGAATTATCCTCAAGCAAATATACCACAGATGAATGTGCCGCCAAATATAAATCAACTGAATCTACAACAACAACCAGGAATTCTACAGCAACTCAATGTACAACAACCAGGAAATTTCCAACAGTTCCAACAACCTACTTCAAATTTACCACTCAGTTTACAGTCTAACAATTATCAGTCAAATCTATCTCCAAACTTAGCTAGTTTTCAAGTGGGTAATAACCCGGTGCCGGATATTTCATTAGCTTCTTATCCTCAACTCAACCAATTTTCTGGAGTGCCATCTCAAATATCTCAACAATATCCTGATGCTGGTATGTTATCTTCAGTATCACCTTCAATATCGTATTCTTTGAATCTCGACCCAGGAGCCCAAGTTCCTTTCGGTTATCCTGCTAACCAGCAAATCCCTTTTACGAATGTTCCTTCTTCTGTGATGGAATTATCACAAGCTACTAACCCTACAGTTCCTGTATCCGACTTGGGCACCATTAATAACCAACAATATGCACTTGTAGCTATGCCAGTTCAGAATTCAAGATCAGTGAATGTTCAGCCTAATTTCCCCAATCCGACGCAGGGATCTCCAAATCAGGTCACTATAGTCAAGTCTGTGCAACCTCAGGGACATTTTGATCCAACACAAACTTCAATGGATTTAGATCAAAGGTTATCGCTGATATCTTCGTTAATGTCTGATTCTGCGCCAACCCAGTACCCATCAGGTTCTCTGCTCAACGGGAATTCCATTTTGGGTGCTGCCCTCTCTAAAACTGGGTCAAAATCGTCAAACTTACAAGCATTACTCCCACTAATATTCAACTTATTGAAAGAAAAAAATAGTGGATGCGTGTGCCATCAATGCGGATGCACAAACAACAAACAAGAGCCTCAGATATTCAGTGGATATGCTAATAAAAACAATTACAGCCACAACGCGACATCCGTGCCTTCGAAAAACAAAGATGAAGAGAAAAATACGGCTGAAGAAATTGAAGAAACTACAGAAAGTCCGAAACCCAAGAGTCTCGAAGTCAAAAAGAAGTCAAGGAAAGAGAACACGATAAATAATACGAGCAGTACTGAATACGAATCGGATAGTGAATATTTTGATAACTATGATGACGATGAGTAATGTTTAAATATTTTTTATGATAAACATCAGTGATAGTCGTATTATTAGGTAGGTATGTGATATTTTAGCTAATAAATTATTATTTATTGTATATGATTGTGCTATTTTTTTTATAAAGTAAGCAGGCTGTAAGTATTATACACATTAACCAGAAAAATGCTTTACGCGGAAGTGAAAACCGTATTATAATCGGCTCAGTGGTTTCCAAGATACGCTTATACAGATAGACGCGCAACCCTAGTTTACCATTTTCAGTTTATTTTGTATATTCATATTCAATTTTAAATATTTTTAATTTTTAGTACAGAATGAATTTAAAAAAAAAATAGCCTTGGGTTTGGAACAACCTGGTTAACTCGCGAATTTAAAGTGACGTAAAAAATATCGAGTAATAATGTAGAAATCTGATAAAAAAAGTAATATTTCACACTTGGATGCATACTATTACGTCTTTTTGCCTAGCGGTGTAAACTGAGCCCAGGTTCTATAAGATTTAGGCCACGTTTAGCATGTTGATGAGCGTGTACATGGTTAACAGAAGCCGCATCGCTTATTGATGTCATTATTCCTAGAATTATCGTGGTGTGCATGGTCGACTGACCGTGTCACCTACACGAAATGATGATGATCGTCCATTCCCTCGATAGGCTTGTACGATCAACGCGGGAAGAGAAACCGCTGGCATATTCTAATGTTTTTGAAACCACCATGCAAGGTTTATCCTAATCCTAACTTAATATTATAAACGCGAGTGAGTTTGTTTGTTGCGCTTTTACGCCGTATCTACTGAATCGATCATCATGAAATTTTGCATACACATAGGTTAGGGTACTGAGGAGGACATAGGCTATTTATCACGCGGGCGGAGCTGTGGGTAACAGCTAGTATACCATAAATCTTTATATTATTAATAGCAGTCTCATAAACAATTCTAATTCCTTCTCGCTGCCAGGCTCTATATCCTTGCCATTCGACATTTAAAGCTAATAGATGAAACTCTTAGTTTAATTAACTATGCCTCAGTACAATACGCCTTAGAAACTTCAAACTAGGTTAGGCATTAGGTAATGACATGATAGCCCGCCAGAGCTCTCATTAGCGGAGTATTTACTTGGAATGTTAATAGCTGGTAACGAATAGTATATGTATATATTTGAAGGTTATTTACAATAAACGGTTATCCATAAAGGATTTCGCCTTCTTTTAAAAGTTTCTATTCTATAGACGTAATGTATATTTGCCCTTTTTATACATTTTTATTAAATAAGGCATAAGGTATGAGAAAAATATACACGCGGGCAGGATTTGAACCTGCGTCTTAGTCTTTATGCGGCTACGCCGTACCAATCGGCCAATCAATCCTACATGTCGAATATCTCCACCATATCCCATTCCTCTTAAAGTTATATTTTTTCGCGTAGATTTCTGTTCTGGTCAGAACTAGAAGACTTTTTTTATTTATATTTATTTTTATCTATATCAAGAACTACTGTCTGTACTAGTTCAATGTGCATAGGTAGTTTTCTTTGTTTATGTTTTCAGACTTGATCTCCTAGCATCAAACATTATTTTCGTATATAAAAAGGTATTATAAAAATAAACTAGACAAAGATTACACTAATATATACATATTTCTCCTTTTATATCCAATTAGAAATTAGGTTTCATCATAAAATTACAAAGTCATGTCTAAAAAGTCGATAAAGATTTCTGTGGAAATAGGTTACTAGTAAAAAATATTTCCATGATAAAGAAAAAATAATGTAAGGAAATATTGCTCAATGTTGAGCAATAGAAACGATTACTTAAATAATAGGCAGGTATATATAAAAGTGACATATCAATAATATTTTTATTTTAATGTGTGTTACATTTTCTAAGTAAACACAAGGTTTTGTAAGAAATTGTGGAAAAATGAATTCTTTTACGTGGATATCTTGCATCGTTCTTCTCAGTTCTTTTAATGTAAGATCTCTGGTTTGATTTATATATCCAACAATTTATTTAGAACTAAGTAAGTTATAAGAAAAGGACATATCAAGCCTTTAACCATGAATCTGTTGTTTTTTACCAACTCGGTTTTTTGTTTTGGGAAAATAGTTGAAAGGTCTTGCGCTTGACAAGTCCCATAATAAAAGCTGTTCGTACTTATTTTATTTCAGAATTTATTTTGATATGTTTTCATTCATTTCAGTAAATTCATTTCGTTGTTTCATTACGTAAGTGATCCAAATAAAGTCAAAAAAGGTGAAAAAAGGCGTTCATGTGTTCATTACCGACCGGGTTCATTCATTCAGACCTAATATGGGTGCTTTCATATTTCGGTTATTCTGTTTATATTCTCTAAAATCTTGAGATTTTAATTATGCAGAATAAACGATCCCCTTTAGTTTATAAGTATTTAGGTGACCTAGTCCCAGTCCAAAAAGTATCACGGGATAAAATCTAGTTGTTTGTTTGTTATTTGCTTTTCATGGGTGTGACGTGACAAATTGAGTTATAGTAATGCTTACTTACCCTCAAAAGCCTTTGCAAACATCAAATCGAAATTGCATCCTCTTTTGAGATCCACATTATTAAAAACGCAAATTTAATATTATAAGATATACCACCAATAGAATCATTTTTTCTCAAAACACAACGCTCATATTTACAATCACTTCAATAAGTTGGTATTATGGTTGGTCGGTGCCTATAAATACGACATTTTAATTTGACTTTACAGGCGTACGTCCACGCGCAGTATCTGGGTCAGCCCATGAACCAGAACTATGGCTCTCCATACCAGCAGTACCCCATAGTCGTCCAGTCTGGTGGCTGCGACGGCGGCAACGGTTTTAACTCCATGCTACCCATCCTGCTCCTCCTCCTTCTCGACAACGGCCGCGGGGGCGGTTTCGGAGGAGGTTGCGGTGGTTGCGGATGCGGGGGTGGCTGCGGAGGAGGTTGCGGAGGCAGTTGCGGGGGTGGATGTGGAGGAGGATGCAACGGCGGATGCAACGGGGGCTGCAGTTCTTGCAATACCTACTCTGTACCAGTTGTAACTTCATGCTAGAATGTTGTTCGATTGCTTGTAAAAAAATATATGTGTATTTATGGATATTATGTCAATAAAATCTTATGAAATATATTTGGTTTTGTGATATTCTCAAGATACCTAAAGAATAAACCTAATGCTCCATTAAAATATATAGCTAGTGTAGTAATTTAAATAATGCCTACATAGAACTTGAGCATACTTAAATAAAAACAAAATGAAAAGAGAATGAGACAGATAAGGAAAGATAATAATACGGAGGTTATCATTGTCTTTGGTCTCGAACAAGTTTGTCATAAAACAGAGAATATACGTAATACTACTACTATGTTGTTTGCTGACCAAGTAATGCGAGTATGTAGGTCTTCAAGTCGAGTTGGAACGAAAGTAGCCATGTTTATTTCGTTCCGCGATAACTCTCAAACCTGTGCTTCAATTAATATACAATTTTCAAGTTTGTTGAACATCAAAATCAATTCAATGGGTGTTAATTTAGACGTATGTGTAGAAAATATAGTATCGTTAAGTTAGTATCCCATAACACAAGTCTCAAACTTACTTTGGGGCTAACACAATCGGTGTGATTTGACGGTATATACCTATTTATTAATTAATTCAGGAGATTATAGATATTTGAATAAAAGTTTTCAAGGTTTGAGGTGAATTAATAATTGGTAAATACAGATTTTATTCTCTTTTCATGTGGAGCGAGCATTTTCCTCAGCTATGATGCCAAATGTCGACTATTACAACAGCATAATGCTTTGATAAGATTTGGCGATAGATTTATAGCCAGCTGCCTACCTGTCACCAATCCTCCTTGGATCCGCAGAAAACCGCAAACAAATATCTGTGAAAATGAAGTGCAAATATTTGCGAGCGCCGGGAATAGAACTCGGTGTCCTACCTGTTGGATGTCTATTTAATACGTTTCTATGAATTTAAAATGATGGATTTTTTTAACAAGATTTTTTTAAATTTTTGTACCCAACTGCTGAAAAAAACGTATCTATGTAGAGTCGTAGAGGAAAAATACTATTACATTTGTACAAGCAGAGTAGAAAAATAAGTTTTAGCTCAATATTCCTGGAAGCTTTTAAGATTGACGGTGTTTAAAATAATGGTACTTTTATTTAATTATAAAATTTGACAGCCTCCGTGCGCAGTGATTAATACGCCAGCCTGCGATACTACGAGGGAACCGGGCTCAATCCCCGGCCAGCTCATGGTGGAAAAAGACCTTTTTGAGATTGGCTTCGGTCTTGGATGTTTATCTATTTTAAAATATAGTCTCGTTGAGTAAGTATGATTTATAATTATGATTTACTACACCAGTTTACACGCTACTATGTGGGGTTAGTTTAATCTGTTTGATTTGCCAAAACAACAAATGCTATAGAATCGCAGTTTCAATTTTTTTTTTCAATTATTTTCCGGTACACCAAGTTATGCAGATTAACTAAAATTTAACGCAGAATGTATAAAATAAACAAAAACTAATAGATATTTTAACCTTAAATAGATATTTTAAATCTTCGCTTCTTAAGTTTTGGTTACTCTTCATGCACTATTATTTGAGATAAAAAGTAAATTTATAGATATAGCTATAGCCCTGTTACCTATCCTAATCTTAACTTCCTAACCATCCTAACTAATAATATAAATGCCACAGTGAGTTTGTTCGTTTATTTGTTTGTTTGTTACGCTTTTCCTTCTGAACCGATCATCATGAAATTTTACACGCACATAGGTAAGGGTACTGAGAAGGACAAAAGCTATATATCAACAGCTAGTTATTACATATATTAATTTTAAAGTAGAGACTATAGAGGAATAAATCATAGAGAAGAAGGTTTTCATTTACTATCAAACAACAACTTCAAGAAGATTGATACCTCTTCATCAAAACCAAATTAAGCCCAAAATACAATCGTAAATATAGCAAATATGTCAAAATCATAACCCTCCGTATTACATTCGTCATTGTTGAGTCAATATGTCACTTGCGTAGCTTGTAAGTATCTATATCAATAAAATTAAGTAACATATAGCAATTGAACCGTAAGAGAACTTAAATATGTTGGTGGTCACTGATAAAGGTCAATCAGTTTGACGAAATCGTACTCAATGTTTTGTGTTATGGACTGGTCTTTCAAAAATTATACATATACGAAGTTTTTATTGATGATATGATCGAATAAAAGTCACACATCATTTATAATATAAATAATATTGAAATTAAATTTATGGGTTTACTTTTTGAGACCCATTTTTTAAGAAATATCTTGCGCAGAGTAAAGATTTAAAAATTTATTTAGAAAGCTTATTATAAAAAGGCCCATTGGTAACCACACCTCATATATGAGATACTAAGTAAGTATTATGGTTTATCCGGACTAATTAAGATTCAAAATTTTAACGAGGAAATATTTGTGTTGTTTCAAATGGATAAATAAAAAAATATACGATCGATTTAAAAAATGGTTTGTCCAATAGAAAACTAGATTATCAGCGAGTATCACAGGTTATATGTATTTTCAAAAAACTTGAATATCGTACGAAAATTGCAATATGTACCCATAAACGTCAATAAGGTATTTCAAATACTTGTCGGCCCCCACAATAAAAATTAGGCGTCTCTGCTCATCGTCACCTTAACCTGAGAAACTTTGGAACCCAGGGGCCCAGATAGACTGTGTGATTGATGAAACTGAACCCCAACCGCACGCAGTCGTGAAAAATCAAGTGCTTTATTGTAACATTAGCAATAATGATAAGGCGTTACTATAATTATATTGTGTTGATGTCTATCATACAATTTAAATCAAACAATGAAGGTATATCAAGACTTAGTGCTTTGCACGTGAGTAGTATAAACCAAATCGTTTTTAAAAATAATAGTCTTCAATAAATTTCATTGGATGGCACCACGCGAACAATCATCTACGTGCCCATGTGATATGACCAAATTTCATAATTACCTGCTGTCAGAGTTTTGAAATCCGTAATATATAAAGGAACCTCAGAATTGGCCCACAAACGTGCAATATGGGCTTCCGGTGGCTGACGTTATTATCGACCCTTTTTCTCATTCTAAAGGTACTTATATTTCTTCATCTCTTTACTATTAAAAGACTGTAACAAGACTGTATGTACCTTTAGATGAAATGCCTTAAAGCGATATCTTTTTGTAGAACTCATTTTTTCGACATCAAGCATCAATATATTGAACATAATATTAGGCTCTCAACAATAACAATTTTTGTTGTTGAGAGCCTAAAGTAAAGAAGTAAATTTATATCGACCTTTACAGGGTGTAAATTTACCCACAAAATTACCTAAAAATCTTTCACTTTGGAACTTATTCTGGGAACTCAAAAAAGAAATTACTATTCCATACAAGATTTTTCAACCGGCGGCCGGGCAATTCGTATGAAAATATCGCTAAGAAATTACGAGGGTTAATTTGCATGCTGTATTTCCTGCCTATATTAGGTTTAAAATATAATAAGACAGTGAAACTTTGAAAATGTTTATTTTTTAGGGTTTTCAGTCATGGGGTCAAGCTATTGGATCGTCAACGCCGTTGATTGGACAATTCACCGTGCCGGCTATTATAAGGCCCATTTTGCCCAATGAGCCTGCTGTGTCTTCGAGTGGACCTTGCTCGCCCTACCTCCCACCAAGTGTGCCAAACTTCCCACCAAGCATGCCATTCTTTCCACCTTGCATTCCCAATTTCCCACTAAAAGTACCAAACTTCCCACCAAGCTTGCCTTTCCCATCGAGTTTTTCCAATTTCCCTCCAAGTTTCGACGGTGGATATCCCTTCCCACCTCCACTTCCCCAGATAATTATAGCTGACGATGGCTACGCAGGTGGAGGTGGAGATTTTCTGAGTCTACTTGTTCTATTATTCGCTCTGAGAAACAATGGAGGAAATGTGGGATGTGGATATGATTGCTACAATAATTGTGGAGGATACGGTGGATACGGAGGCTGTGATGGTAGTTGTGGAGGCTCCTGCGGTGGATACTGTGGTGGAAGCTGCGGTGGCGGCTACGGCGGCAGCTGTGGTTGCGGCGGATACAATGGATGTAACGGGGGTTGCAGCGGGGGATGTGGTGGATCAGGTTACATAGTTCCCATCAATGTAATATCAAGTTCGCCCTCCACAACAGTGACAAGTACCACCGCTTCATCAGGCAGTACCGCTACTATATCAAGCAGCACCGCTGCTCCATCAAGCAGCACCGCCGCTACAGCAAGCAGCACTGCCGCAACAGCAAGCAGCACCAACGCACCGTCAAGCAGCACCACCGTTCCATCAAGCAGCACCACCGTTCCATCAAGCAGCACCACCGCTCCATCAAGCAGCACCGCCACTCCATCAAGCGGCACTGCCAATGCATCGAGCAGCAGCAATGGTGGCAGTGGTGGGGGCAGCTCTTCTTCTGTGGCAGTAGCTAGCTCCAGCAGTAGCACTCCTGCTTCCTCTGTCCCAACTTCTACGGGAAGTACCTCGTGCGGCTGCTCGGGCAATAACAATGTAGTAGTGTCTAGTTCTCAAAATCCAGCCATCCTGTCATATCCCGGTGGAGATCAAAATGAGATACGCATTTACATTAAGGCTGAATCAACGCCATCAAGTGGCACCTGTTAATTTAAAATGTAAAAAAAAATACAACATAAATATATTTAGATTGTTAATAATGAATTATGAAAATTATTCTAAGAATTCTGTCACTAATAAAGAAATAACTGTGTCATAATATTGTGTTTTACTGCCTTAGAAATGAAACGATGACATAATGATAAGGTAAAGGTAATATAATGCGTAAATTAATTATTTTCTGGTCATTTGTTTACGCACGTGTCTATAGGCGGTCATGAAGATGTTTCGAAACAAGGCCCACCTTTTACAAGAACCGAATCAAATATCACATAAATAAATAAGTCAAATTAATATTAGCATAGTCGATAGAAGAAAATGCCAATTAGGCAAATTATAATCTCAATTTTATCAGTTACTCTTGTGCTTGTCCAGGTAAAACCTTCCTTATTTTATTCTTCAATACTTTAATAATTACAAACAATTAAAAAGCAACCAAAAAATAATTATACTAATCTATGATTTTTTTTTTCGATGCAATATTTGATCTTTTTTATTCTTACTGTTATATGCATAATGTTTGCTAAATTTTCGCAGCTAGATTTCGTTTTTTGTGAACGGGACAGAGATTTTGATGATTATTCAAGATACAATTACGGAGGACCGTTCTACGACGGAGGACAATTCTATAACGGAGGACCATTTGATGACAGAGGAGCATTCTACAACGGAGGAGCATTCTATAACGGAGGCGCCTACGGAGGGTCAGGAGGAATTCAAAATAGTAATCAACCATCATATACGACATCTTCGCCGTCTTCTAAAACCTCAAGACAATCACAGCCTTACTCCATTTACCCAAACCCTTCGACTCACCCTTACTACCCTTACCCTTTACCAACAGTAATTGTTTTAGATGAATACAATCACAAGAATAATCATGAAAATGGAAATGGGAACGGCAACAGTCTTAGTCTTCTCGACTTCCTTTCCTTATACATTGGAAATCAGAATAGCTGTCCGACCTACGTACCATATCCCATTCCTATTCCTGTACCGTGTATGTGTGATGGCGAATGTCCTTGGATTGATATGTTCAGTAGTGAGAATTGGGGGGAAGGTGGTTGGCTTGGTATTAATTCTGGTCAAAGTTCAGGAGGAAAACGGCGAGGCAGATCAAAGAAAAAAGGAAAATCATCAAACAACTCAAACAAACAAAACTCTGGAAGTAGTTCTTCAAGAAATAAGCAGAGTTCAGGAAAAACCCAAGGCTCGGGAAAAACCAATTCTAAAAAGCAATCAACATCTAGAAGTAGACCAAAGACAAACAGTAGCTATGAATATGAGGACGGTTCAGATGATAACGATGATCAACAGAGTTCCAATACAACACAAGCCGGTGGCAGCACGATTACCATTAGTTACTCAACCCCTGACACTGATACCGACTGCGATTACGATTACGAGGACTACACTGACGAGGAAGACGACTGCAACACAGGTTGCGGCAATAAAAAAGTTTATCGCACACAAATTGTTATTGAGAAAGGTTGATATTTGTTAATTATTTGTAGTTATACTATGTGAAATTATGTTATTGGTTAATAGTCACAATAAATTGTTGTAGTTAAAACTTGTTCTCAAATCCTAATTAGTTATCCCTAAGAAAAAAATAACTTCTGCTATATTTTAAACCTGTCATGACATAATTTATCAGGAAAATGTTCTTTATTAATTTAAACAGACATATCAAACTACGACAGAATTATTCCTCATTATTTCTCGCATCTTTACATCCGGAAAATAATTACCGATCTACCTAAATAAATAGTATCTACATTTAACTTTAACTTTAAGAACTTTAGCCAGAAAAAACAACTTTATTTTCGGAAAGGAACACATAAAAAATTTTTGCTGTAAAAATGGACAGTATACGCAACAATTTAAAATATTTAAAGAATTGCTTGGTTATAATAGGTACATTAAAAACTTCATATTTTTTCAATACTTCCTTTAACTTTGAGCAGTCGGAAGTACAACACATTAATTGACTTTGCGTGCATCTGCTATATAATTCCTATTCAAAGATGCACGCTTATCAGATCAAACTCACATCTTCAGTTCGATATGGTCCATATCATTAGTGTCTATCCTAGCAAAATACCAAAATACCTTCCCGCTTTGATACTCATTATAGATTATCATACAAAATCCAAATATTTACGCAGGTGTTTCTCACATAAGAAAACGTTATAGTTGAATGAGACACCAACAGTTTACTTCGTTGTAAAATCCCTTAGTTTAGGTGCAAAAGCCTGTGCAGTTCTACTGGAGAAACAAGTAAGCTTGTATGAAAGTCTATGAGTTTTTAAGATAGAAACATGATTTTTTGTACTATGCTAGCTTATCAAAAATAAATAGGAATACGTACAATGTTATTTCGAAATTTATCCCTCAAACGAGACAAATAGGGGATATATATTATAGTACTCGTAAGTATGGAATTTTTATTTTATTTGAAGTTAATACAAGTATATTCTAAAACGGAAAAGAAGTCCCGGGCAAGTGCTTGTAATATTCATCATCATCATCATCAGGTCCTTGTCAGTCTCCACTGTTGGAGCACGACCCTCTCTGTACTACCAGAGCCAAATATTAGCCAGAGCAGTCAGAGGATTTGGCCTACACTCTCCACGCTGGCCAGACGGGTTGGAGAGGCTAGTAATATTATAAATAAGAAAATGTTAAAAATAAGAAAAACGGCTGAGCCGATTTGAATGAAATTTTGAATGGAGATAGTTTGAGAAAAAATAGCCTACTTTACCAAATTGAAACCCACGCAGATGAAGTCGCAGGTACAAGGTGGTCCCGTATCAAATAAAAGTCAAGTGCAAGTCTGATACGTACATACTGAACAATATACAAGGTACTTATAAAAATGCCACATAAATCGCATTTCTTGTATGAGGGCTCTGATTTACAAGTACCTACGCTTCGCGGTGGGGGACCAAAATTCAAAGACTTTAAGAGCGTATACTAGCTGTATTTTTTCAATATGGTTTCCATACAAATGTTTTTCTCTATTTTCTCGCTGAAAACTGATTCTAGAGCCACAATTCTTTTTTCATAAAATCTAGTACTAAAATAGGAATGCCCCTATTTTTTATTTTTTCCAAAAAAACTGATTTGTACAATTTTTTTTTCTTTTAAACAGGTTTTTAGAAAAAAATAAAACATAGGGACATACCTATTTTAGTAATAGATTGTATGTAAAAAGAATTGTGCCTCTAGAATCAGTTATCAGTGAGAAAATAGAGAAATACATTTGTATGGAAAACGCACTGCTAGTATACCATCTTAATACAATACATAGATATAGTGACTTATTATTTTTAATCTTCTCTTCTCTCTCTCTTCTTTCTTTACTTTAATATCTTCTTCGTAGGTTGTGGACATAATCGAGGAACAACAGGAAACAAAATACGTTTCTTGTGGGATCACACTTAATTTTTTTATTATTTACATTTATCGTTATAGTTTTTTTGTTTTTTTGTGTGTAAGTAGCCTACACTAGTGTCAGATTTTTCCAGCTGCCTAAAAGCATCTTACATAGCTTAACGACTGCCATCAATGATGATGACAGCTGGGACCAACGGCTTAACGTGCCTTTCGAAGCACAGAGGAGCTCGAGATATTTTTTTATGCCACTTGCGGTCCATCCAAGTGGGGACTGCGCCCAGGCTGCTTAACATGCGGAAGCGCTTATAACGCTCACACTAACTAGGCCACCGGGCTAGTCATACAGTCGGTATAGTAATACACAATCTATGAAATTTCAGGTATTTACTAATTACGGTTTAAAAGATACAGTCTTGTGACGAACGGACGGGCTGAGGAGGTGTAGTAACAAAGTACCCTTTGGGTACGGAATCCTATAACACTCACAGCTAGGCCTCTAACTTTTCTGATGCATACCTATTTATTGATACATACCTATTTATTGATACAAATCTTATACTACCGGACTTATTAATTAAGGACCCAGCAGTGACCAACTCGCTAAGTTATCAATCGATTTTGGTCACAAAGAGGGCAACATACTTATACCTACTGTCTGGTGACATAATCAGGTTCTTTTGAGTCTCCATTGCAGGAACACGACCTTCTCTGTACTGCCAGAGCCATAATTCGACAGAGCAGTCAAAGGATCTGGCCTACCCTATCCACGCTGGCCAGATTGGTTGGAGAGGTCTCTTTGATTTTTACAAGCTTTGTTTAGGTTGTGTTCCACGAGAAAACTAGGAGTGGTCCTATTCTACTCTGCCGGGAACCACACGGCTAAGGTAGCAACTTGTTTATAGGAAAAAGTAAGCTTTTAGTTGGATCGTAGTACATAGATCTATACATAAGATGTATCAAAAGAGCGCAAAAAATGGTTCGATGTCGGCAACGTGATCGTCCTCGGAGTTCGGGGTGTTAATCTATTCGTCGGGCTTAAGATGACAGCCTAGGTACTTGACTGAATAACATAAAGCGTAGAACCGATGGCCAATGTGGCAGTAAAATTCTCGAATGGCGACCATGTACCGACAAGCGCAGCGTTGAACACCCACCTACGATGGTTGGATGAACTGAACAAGGTTGAAAGATCCATGATGCTAGCCGTTTCCTACCAGACATATTCAAATCTTTGGGGAGACCTAATATCCAGTAGTATACTATTTGCGGTTGATATGATAATGAAAATTATAAAAGAAATAACTACTTTATCCGCCTATGTATTTGTCGTTAGTGCTGATAGTATAGCTAGTTCAACTAGCTACACATATTATATTTAAAAAAATATTGTAATAGAAAATTTTAGAACTTTTGCGAATTTACCCATTACAAACAATAGTTATTATATTATACATATAGTATCTTCGCTCTTAAAATAATAGTTGTTTTTCGGGTGTAACTGGTCAACACGGATGTCAGATATTTTAGCTGCCTTAAAGCATCTGAATATTAGTATAAACTATAGATAGTAGGTCTTACCAATCAACGCTTGATAATTTGTTCAGAGTTAAATACAGCTTAGTCATATGGCCTAATTAAGGCCCTTAGGCTTATCAATTAATAAAATAAAACACGTGTTCTACGTGCCTACGTTGACACACATACCTACATAATTACAAAATGTTCTATATCTATTGGCAATAGGCTAGTTGATATTCCACATTCACTGGTATATAAGCTCATTTGTATAATACAAACAACCTATAGACAGCACGTCAAAGGAAAAAAAATGACTTCCGCCAAAGTTGCAGGTTTCGTAGCTTTAATGCTCGTGCTGCAGGTAATTTTAATTTTAAACAGTTTCAAATTATGCTATTCTATTTTATTTTTAAACCTACAAGATCAACAGATAAACAAGATTATATCTACAACGACTATGCTTCTAACTTTGCTTAAAAATGTCAGTAGAGCAACCATACCTAGATTTTTAAAAATAACTTTGATATCAACAATAGAACGAATTGGAATATTAATCACTAAGTGACACTATTCCTTATATTATAATTTTCTTGTTTATTTTTAAATCTAGGACCCACCGATCGTTTTTAAAATTAAATGTTTTTTTCTTTTCAGTGCCATTGGGCACAATGCCAGTACTTTGGTGGTCCTTACGGCCCTTACGGCGGCGGCTTCGGCTTCGGAGGTTGCAACAGCGTCTCCAACAGTGCTTTTGACGACGACATCCTCCTGCCGATCCTGTTGCTGTCTCTGGTAGGCCGTGGGGGCGGCGGCTTCGGTGGCGGTTGCGGCGGCGGTTGCGGATGCGGGGGAGGTTGCGGCGGCGGCTGTGGCCGTTGCTAAACCATTTTACATTTACTTCTTCATTTTTTCTGTTGTTCTCCAAAGTTTACTTTTTTAATAACTACTGTATATTATTTGTACATCAATACCGTTATTCGAAAAATAAATTAGTGAATTAAACGAATTTCGAATTTAATTCCAAAATAATCTTCCTGACCTTCATATTTTATTGCCCCAGTAACTAAGTAAAAAACTTAAGTTTACGATAAATTAGGTATAAACTGGGTGTAATTCCAGTACTTTGGTGGCCCTTGCGGCCCATTAAGCGGGGGCTTCGGCTTCGGCGGTTGCAACAGCGTCTCCAACAGCGCTTTTGACGAAGACATCCTGCTGCTGATCCTGTTGCTGTCTCTGGTAGGCCATGGGGGCGGCAGCTTCGGCGGTTGCGGATGCGGAGGAGGTTGCGGCAGAGGCTGTGGCCGTTGCTAAACCGTTCTACATTTACCTCTTCATTTTTTCTGTTATTCCCCAAAGTTCACTTTTTTTAATAACTACTGCATATTATTCGTACATCAATACCGTTATTCAATAAATAAATTGGTGAATTAAACCAATTTTGAATTTAATTCCAAAGTAATCTTTACATATATTTTATTGCCCAAGTAACTAAGTAAAATACTTAAATGTTCGATAATTTGGCTATAAACAATTAAACATCTCGACAATAAAATGATATTAAAAATAGAAAAGCACAATAGGGTGGCATATATATGACATTATGTAATTTCTGCCCGAGAATACTGTGTCTGATAAAGAAAATCTTCGGACTAAGACCCAGATAATCGACTCTATTAAGGTTCAAATATACGCACACAGCATACAAATGATACTTATTAGAAGCTTTATCATTTGGGCTGGTATGTAATTTTGCGCCGCTCCTAATAGTAGCAAATACCTATATAATAGTCTTAGAGTCAGGAACTGTATACTTAATACAAATTCGAAAACAATATAAAAACTTTAAAAAAATATCTTTAGTACTTAGGTAACCGGTTAGCTGGTGAAATTTATTCGAGTGATACAAATTTTTAATTTGTTCTTAAAATTTAAGTGCTAAGATGATTAAAAAACAAAAAGCCTTCAATATTTATGTAATATTGAAAATAAATACATGTTATACGCAGCATCGCTTGTGGACAATACAATGGATAAACTATTTTGAAGCTAAGCCGATCACGAGCGTTTTCAATCGCCTTTCTGTTACGAGTTAGTGCTTATTGGCTTGAGAAGATAATCGTAGAGAAAGGTCCTGCACCAATACGCCACAGTAAATACATGCTAGTGGTTTAATTATAAATAACATTAGAAATAAAAAATCATTGCAGGATCGGAGCCCTTCAAGTACGTAGTGACTAAGTCTGGATTGAGTTTCTTTCGGCATGGGTATCATTCTCATTAGTGGTCGTTCCGACACGCAATAGTTTTTTTAATTTTGCATAAATGTATAAAAAATCAGTAAGAGAAATATGACGTTCAAAATGATTCAGATTTACTTTGAAGGCTAAGAAGGAAATAATATCATTGTAATCTACTGCTTAACATTCATCAGCATAACAATCCTTGTAATCATTGAAAATACGTCAGGTGTCTTTAAATCTAACTTGATGCGTTTAAATCTAATTTATGTCAGGCCTTACGCAGCTCTATACAATAAGCTAGCCCTCCTAGCAATCGAAATCCTTCATTTAAAAATTGCTACATGTTATTTTCTTATGAAGGTCGAGAGTAAATTACTGGCCAGTGATGAGTCAAAGTTTATTTTTAAATAAAATCTGACGATTGAAGTAGCCTTAAAGTTTCTTCAAGTCTTAGCTTCAAGAGCTCACACATAGCTCGTAAGTTGAAAAGTTTTATAAATAAGTGGTCACAGCTCCTAAAGGCCTGAGGAGGGCTTGTTAAAAAATCTCTCCAGCTTCTCTTGACGAAAGATAAGTTTCGCGATAAGATTAAATTGGATTAAGAGTCTTGATTCTCAAGATCGAGCTCACTTAATGAAAGGCAAGCAACGACTAATAAGAAGTGAGCTCAACTAATAAATTCACAGTAGAATATAGTATCGAGCATACCGAGGCCGCATTAAAAAAAATATATATAATATATGTATTAAGAGGATTTACGCTATCCGCGCGCAAAAACAGTTATTTCAAACCTGATTAATACCATCAACCAGTCATAGTACAAATATGTTAGTAACTTATACCTTTAGGAAATTTCACTGTTTCAATAGTTAAACTGGAAAATATTTCGATTATAAAGAGATAAAGAAAACTAGCTAGCGTGGAGAGTGTAGGCCAAATCCTCTGACTGCTCTGGCTAATATATGGCTCTGGTAGTACAGAGAGGGTCGTGTTCCTGCAGTGGAGACTACAAAAGACCTGATGATGATGAAAGAAAACTATGCAATACCCACATAAAATGTCTGAAATTATGATGAATCTTATTACATAGGTCGATAGCTTCTAATATATCAGTGGCACACCAGGCAACATGCCTGTCCTCTGATAGAGCCGACTATACAGGAGAAAGGTATTTGGGATGCAACTTCCTCGGATGGATTCAGGATGAGAAAGTAGCAGCTCTGGAGGCCGGGCGCCCGAGCTGATGCCATATTTGCAATAACCGAACAGGCAGTTTTATTCAAAGTAAATTTTTAGAGTGATGTGGTGATGGAAGGCCTTCATGGCATACGCGGTATGCCAGCTTGTCACACGTGGGTCATCGGGTTGGTCCCCGGCGCGGGCAATTACTTGTACTTTATCTTCATAGGTATTTGTCTGTGGTTTGGATGGCGTCAGGTCGGGGCAGGCAGGCAGCCGGCCGTGAAAAAAACTTTACCAAAATCCCAAAATGCTGTCATAATAGCGGACCCCAGGACTTCCACGAGTCACAGCTGAGGACACAATTGGAATAAACGCTCAGATGAGACAGAGAGAGTCCAATTTTAGGGACCTATTACTTCTAAGCCTCCGCTTCTCGTCCGTTTGTTGTTTGTCACTGGGCTGTATCATACTAATAGGTAACTTATAGAATACGTAATACTTCATAGGTACCTTTGACGTTTCCTTAGAGAGCTACTGACACTTATATAGGTAGATATTTCAATTTACGGTACGGATAACTAATGATATTTCGGAACTTTATATTATAGAGCAGTGAATTTAATGGCCTAGCGTGAAAAGGTTCACAATCATATAAGCGCTGTGGCACTAGTAAGATGCATTCAATAAAATATGATATTTTAGTTATCTACGTAATTAACCTAATAGAGTCTCATACGGTGAGCAAACGTACGCTCACAATGGCATCATTTACATTGTCTATTTTGTACCATTACCGTGATCAATGCTACACACGGAACGCTACATGTAGAAAAACGGAAGAGTAAACGGAAGAGTACCCACTATGCAACTGGTTGCGTGCGACTACAAAACGTTTAGTTTGTACATTTAGCTGTAACATGTTTAACTTCCATACTATGTGTGTAGTGTATCACACCATTATTTTTAACGCCACGGCAGAAACCTGGCATCCGGCAATATAAACAAAAAACCTATGTCTATGCTTTTATGACAGTGAGATTGGTAAAAGACAAAGTTTTAAGTTTTTGGTTATTAAAACATTTAATATGTACCCAAAAACTTAAAATATATTTGCGTTATGGTAAAACAAATAACTTGTATTTCTCATCACTAAAGGTATTAATGCAAAATAAAGAAATAATATTGTGTATTTCAAACATTTATAGGAAGGTGTGCCTAATCTTGTTTATTATAAACAGATAAAAATATTTGTCATTTATTACATAGATAATCATACTTTTGATTGTAATACAAATCTATTAGTCAACATTTTTATAATATATAGAGTAAAAATACTAAATTTTAACCAAAATATTATTTGATGACAATTTATTTGGTTGACGTTCTGTTCGGTCATTGGAAAATATATAGGTATATTTACAACTAAAATGTTTAAATGTATGTTATTATTATTTGTGGTAAGTTTTAAATGTATCTTTCGCATTATTTACATCAATATCACATATTTAACAACTTTGTTCTTGCGAATCACATCATACCTTTTTGTGTTTTTGATATTTTACATTCGTCATACAATTTTATTTTGTTCCAGATTGCGCAATGTAGGTGCGAAAATATACCAATTCATAAAACTGAAAATAATATTCCTGCCGTCACATCTCGAATTGTTCAACGAGACCCATATTTTCCCGAAGTTGAATACCCAAAAAATGTTTTCGAAGCTCATAAACCTTTCTTTTACAAAGAAACCGACACATTGTTTGATCCTTTTGCACCAGAAGTAGAAAATAACTTTAAAATGATAACGGAAAAGGGGAACGGTAAAAAGAAGAGAGAACTCTTTACTAAACAGCATGCTAAGGAACAAGTAAATATACTTGACACAAATATTCCATTGGATGCAGAGCATAAGTTGAAAGATAATACCTATATTGCAAAACTGAATTTGAATGACAAAGTGAGTAAAGAACCAACTCTCTTAAGTTTTCTTCCAGAAGAAGATGCATTAATTGAAACTTGTGATGTGAATGAAAATTATTCCTACTCTCATGAAACCTGTCCGATAGAGGAAGCAAAGAACAATACCATTCAAATCCCAATTTTAAATTTAACTTCCTTCGAAATTAATAATCGTACAAATAATGAAAACATACTTGACAGTATAAATGTTGTCAATAAAACTGATGAGATGCTTACTTCTCTAATCTCAGATGAACCAACAAATAGTACAAACAAAACACAAAATGTAACAAATACTCAAGGTATGTTTGACTTTCCTGGAGAAGATTTTGTAGAATTGATAGATGTCATTGCTGATTTAATAGGTGTAGTTAAAGACACTGTTAGCTCAATGATAACTAATGGAGGTGCGAAAGAATCTACTTGACTTGATAGCTCCTAAGTGTATTTTTGCATAAGTAATTGGTTTATACATATTTATTTAATTTAACAGTAATAAATGAATAAATTAATTTGTTGTTAAAAAAACGGTTTTTTTTTTAGTTTTGAGTTTGTTCATATAGTGGTGAGTTGCTCCCTGCATTGCTTAATTTTCCTCTACAATTTACGACCCGCGCGGTAAGAGAAACATTAGGTATGGGGCCATCATCCATAAACTAAGTGATATGTTTAGAGGGTGTAACAAAAAAAAATTAAACGAGATATTTGTCCGCTTATATAACCCAATCCGTGGAAGAGGGGGTCGAGCCTAATGTTCTCGATCTCAAGCAACTTCGGCAACTATCGCGTTGTTAATTATATAAGAAAGGGTTGCAAAATTGCCGCAAACTAATGAACCCTGAATTATACTCGTACGTTTTCTTTCTTTTCTCCCATAACTGAAGAGGTCAAAGTAGTTATGTTATGAGAAAACAGATGAATATAAGAAACAAACTCGTGACGAGTCACTTTTCCACAGCCCATAATATCAACACGCTCGATATTAAAATAAATATTTACCAATGCTAGCTGCTGCTGCACAGAGGCGAATCTGGCATGAAATTACCTGAAACAGAAAACATTAATTATATTAATATAAACGGAGTAGTATGTTACGTATTATCATAAATTACAATCACGCTCAAAGTAATAAAGAGAGACGTATCTAGGTCTGGGCGACGGGAGCAGCCCGCTACAGCCCATGTTTCAACCCAACATTTCACGTGCGACAACGTTTCCGTAATATGATAAAGCGAGGTATGCATAGTTTATCGCGTAATATAAACGGGTATCTATTGCAGACGCCATGCTACAGGTCCAGCCCCGGTAGCATGGCTCCCGCGACGCCGTTTATAGCGCGCGGTAAACTATCTACTTCTCGCTCTTCAGTATTGCGAAAATCAAGATGGCGATAGTTGATAAACGTAGTCGTGCGTGCCATGCTACAGGGGCTGGTGACACATTTGGAGGAGTAATACTTACAAAAGAAAAACCTACCACAGCCGTTTGGAAAGTCGTAGGGTGTTTTGACTTGCATTCGGTCTCTGAAGTGATATTATGTCGACCGCCGCAGTGAATACCATGCTAGTTTCGCCTCTGGAATATCTCGTTTAGCATGAACCCCTCCTCTTATTGTTGTATCGTAATATAAATATATATGTATGGCTCCTAGATTTCATTACTACTTTCACTCTATGCTTAACTTATAATAATAACACTAAACAAAATAAAAAGATACCTTAGATATTAAATTTTACTTGTATATGTGTTAGTTAAGTTATCTATTACATAATTATATCAAAAGTTTTTATCGATCAGATGTAATCTAGATGAATGTAAGTTGAAAATGAATGAAATTGTAAATTGTCACGTTTATACTTCGCAATTAACTCGTTTAAATAAATAGTAAATTACGGAAAGCACCTTACAACACAATGGGTATCCGCCAAAAGGTGGTGTTATTATTTTTGTCTGTTATATTAATTCAGGTAAGATCCTATATATATTCATCTATTTTAAATGAAGTTTCATGTTTATTGTTTTACATTTATATTGTTTTAATTTCAGATAACATGTACAAATTGCATGCCTAGGAGTGTAAAAAAATCGGCGCTAACAAGATATTTGAGCAGTCCAAAAAAGCTTGACGTTTGTGAGGTGCCAAAAGAAGTAACAGTGCCATTGCGAAAACTTAAAAAAGCAAAACGCTTGTCGTACAGATCTCCATATTCAAAGAAAAAGGCTACAAAGATTCAATCTCTTCCCAAATTAACCAATTTTCCTGAAGTTATATATCCATCTTATGGCAAAACGTCTTTCAATTTTCCAAAATTAAGTGAGAATTACAAGCCCATTGATAAACATGTATCACAAGATAAATTTGATCTATCACCGATATTACAAAAACTTAAAAATCAGTTTAAAACCAAATCAAGATATCCGAGTGTAAAGGAAAATGTATCGAAAACCCCTTTAGAAACCACTTCTGATTTTGATGCCTTTTGTTTCAAAGATGTTGGGACATTCCCGGAAGTCGAGTATCCAGTTTTTGTGTCACAGACGTGGGCGCCAAGGTACTGGAATAACCAGCCTTTTAATGAGAAGAACAGAGAAGACAACACCAGTAATCTGCTTTACTCCGCCACAAAATCGTTGCATAATAAAGACAAGAATTTTAATAGGGATAATTATATGCAAAGTATAAAACCAACTTGTAAGAAATGTCAAAATACAGCAACTGGAATCGACAAAAACTCACCTAATACCGACAAAACTAGTATCATTCCGGGAACGGGCTACTTCCCGATGAAAACAAAAAGTGGTTCTACAATCACTTTGACTAAGCCAACAACGATAAGTAGTGTCGATTCTGATACAAATTACCTTTCAAAGCCTTGCAGTTGTAATGCTTCCGTTAATAATAATAATGTAATGGCATTAAGTGGCGGTAATGCTCCTTCTGATTTTCTGCCACTCACTGTAAGCAACTTTACTCCATTTACTGATGACCTCCCGCAATCTAGCAATAAAGCAGCCTTTGCAACTAATGTTGATCGTCCAGATCCCATAAGTAAAGTTTCTCCAACTGCTGATAACAACTCAGCCTCTGCCGGAAATTCTGTCCCTACTTCGGGCGTTCTTGCAAAAGCTAAAACTCTTCCATTAAGTGACACGCTTCCAGCCCTACTAAATAGCGTGATTCCAGTCACTGATACATCTCCAACGTCAGCTGATAACGTTGTTCGAGTCACTGATTCAGCGCCAGTCGGCAGCGTGGCTCCGGTCACTGACACTGTTACAGCCCCAGTCAATGGTGTGGCTCCAGTCACTGACATTGTTTCAGCCCCTCTTAGTAGCGTGGATCCAGCCACCAACATTCTACTAGAGCCCGTCGACCGCGTGGCTCCAGTCACTGATCCTCTGTCAGCCCCAGTCAAAAGCATGGCCCCAGTCACGGACCCTCTGCCAGGTCTAGTCAGTAGCGTGGCTCCGGTCGCTGACACTCTACCAGCCCCGCTCGATAGCGTGGTTCCTGTCACTGATACTTTTCCAGCTCCTCTCGATAGCATAGCTCCAGTCCCTGACACTATTTCAGCCCCAGTCAATAGCGTGGCTCCAGTAACTGACGGGATTTCAGCCGCACTTGGTAGCGTGGGTCCAGGACCTGACTCCATTTTATCTGCAGCTTATCTCCCAGCTACTGACGCCATTTCAGATGCAACTGCTCTCCCAAAAACTGACGCTTTTCCTGCTATATTTGCTCTACAGGCCACTGATGGGGTCTTATCTACAGCTAATTTATCAGCCACTGACGTTATTTCAGATACGACTACTCTCCCGGTCACTCACGTCATTTCAGACGCAGCTGCTATCCCAGCCACTAATGTCATTCCAGATGTAGCTGCTCTCCCAGCCACTGACGCCATTCCAGACGCAGCTGGTCTCCCGGCTACTGACGCCATTCCAGATACGGCAGCTCTCCCAGCCACTGACGCCATTCCAAACGCAGCTGGTCTCCCGGCTACTGACGCCATTCCAGATACGGCTGCTCTACCAGTCACTGACGCCATTCCAGACTCAGCTGGTCTCCTAGTTACTGACTCCTTTCCAGATACGGCTGCTCTTCCAGCCAGTGGCGCCATTCCAGATGCAGCTATTCTCCCGGCAACTGACGCCATTCCAGATGTAGCTACTCTTCCGACCACTGACACCATTTCAGATATAGCTACTCAGGCCACTGACGCTATTCCAGATACGGCTGCTCTCCCAGCCACTGACGCCATTCTAGACGCAGCTGCTCTCCCAGCCACTGATGTCATTCCAGACGCAGCTGGTCTCCCGGCTACTGACGCCATTAAAGATGTAGCTACTCTCCTGACCACTGACACCATTTCAGATATAGCTACTCAGACCACTGACGCCATTCCAGATACGGCTGCTCTCCCAGCCACTGACGCCATTCCAGACGCAGCTGCTCTCCCAGCCACTGATGTCATTCCAGACGCAGCTGGTCTCCCGGCTACTGACGCTATTCCAGATACGGCTGCTCTCCCAGTCACTGACGCCATTCCAGACTCAGCTGGTCTCCCAGCTACTGACGCCATTCCAGATACGGCTGCTCTCCCAGCCACTGACGCCATTCCAGACGCAGCTGCTCTCCCAGCCACTGACGCCATTCCAGATGTAGCTACTCTCCCGACCACTGACACCATTTCAGATATAGCTACTCAGGCCACTGACGCCATTCCAGATACGGCTGCTCTCCCAGCCACTGACGCCATTCCAGACGCAGCTGCTTTTCCAGCCACTGATGTCATTCCAGACGCAGCTGGTCTCCCGGCTACTGACGCCATTCCAGATACGGCTGCTCTCCCAGTCACTGACGCCATTCCAGACTCAGCTGGTCTCCCAGCTACTGACTCCATTCCAGATACGGCTGCTCTCCCAGCCACTGGCGCCATTCCAAATGCAGCATTTCTCCCGGCCACTGACGCCATTCCAGATGTAGCTACTCTCCCGACCACTGACACCATTTCAGATATAGCTACTCTCCCTGGCACTGACGCCATTCCAGATACGGCTGCTCTCCCAGCCACTGTCGCCATTCCAGATGCAGCTGCTCTTTCAGCCACTGACGCCATACCAGATACGGCTGCTATTCCGGCCACTGACGCCATTCCAGATGCAGCTGCTCTCCCAGCTACTGACGCCATTCCAGATGCAGCTGCTCTTCTAGCCACTGACGCCATTCCAGATACGGCTGTTCTACCGGCCACTGACGCCATTCCAGATGCAACTGTTCTCCCGGCCACTGAGGCCATACCAGCTGCGGCGGTTCTCCCAGCCACTGACGCCATTCCAGATGCAGCTGCTCTCCCAGCCACTGATTCCATTCCAGATGCGCCTGCTTTCTTATACTCTGAAATCGTTCCAGCTGGAGCTGCGCTAATAACCACTAACGATGTTCCATCTACAGCTGCTCTCACAGCCACTGATGCCAATTCAGATGCAGTTACTCCCCAAGCCGCTAACGCCATTCTAGATGCAGCTATTTTCCCAGCCACTGACAACGTTACAGTTTTTAACGCCGTTCCAGCAACTGACTCTATTCCAGTTGCAAACTCACTACCAACCTTTAATAATCTTCCAAATACCCAGACTCTTTCATCTACTATTAAAAGCAATGGTACCAATTCAGATGATGACAACATGTTTATACAAGACATAATGACTATGAGTTTTCTACAATCTGAAAATTTAAAGAAGCATAAAAATATTAGCACATGTACTGAAGATAATACAAAATCAAATATAGATAGAGAGAGTGATGTCAATTCAAAAAACGAGTATTCTGAAAACTTTATTGATAATCCAATAATTAATACCGACTACGAGAATTTAGTGGATTACAAAGAAATAGACAGCAGTGATTATACTTTAACATCAGCAGTCGACCATATAAGTTCTTCCTATATTGATGACATTAGTAATAATCCAGATGCCTTCTTAAGTTCACCATTATATTTTGAAGATAATGATTACTCTGATTATACCACTGCACCGCCGTTTGAAAAAATAACATTGGAAAGAGAAGAATTAATTAATTTGCCAATAGAGGACATAGCTGAAGAAAACAATATTGCAAACCATAATAACTCTACTCAATATTATTGTGGAATGTCTAACTTTGACTATGATCTCACTGACTGCTTATTCAACATAAATGAAAATGAATTAGAATCAAACCAAATCCAAGTTCCTGAAGTAGCTGATCCAAACAAAGTGCTTGATTTTCCTGATGGTCGTAATTCAGATACATTAAGTGCAGTCCAATTTTCGGACATATACAGTTACGATACAACTTCTATTCCTTATTCATTTTTAAATGGTGAAGAAACAACGACCTCCAATCAACAAATTCCATTATGGACCACACCATTATCTATATTAGATTACTACGAAGAAAATTCTGCGGACGTTTATACATTACCAGCATCTGATGTACAAATCCCACGATCAACACTAGCACCCATATATGACTATTATAAAGAAATCCAGACCACGTTAGCTGATACTACATTCTCAACAACGAGTATACCTACATACGAGTACAATAGTAATTTGGATTATTTAGAAAAAATATCAACATCCGAAATGCAAACTTTGGAGGATATAAGTACCAGCGAACCAGAGCCTGATGATTACCCATATTCTACCGAACAAGATATAGGTCCACAAAATAATTTAGACATACAAACTCCTGTTGTAGTTGATCCATACACTACCAATAACATTTTAAGTGATACGATTGCACCCAAAACTACAGAGAGTTCAACACAATCTAATAATTACAATGATAACGAATATTTTATGTTACCATCCTTCTTGTCTAAAGCTATAGAATCTACTAGACTTAGTTCACTTGATGTTATGTTACTCAACTTTAAATTTGATTGAAATGAATTTTATTTACTCTATATCGATAATATTTCCAGTTGTCTCAATTTTCATATTTTGTGAGCAATTTTATTTTGTTTTACTGACGTATATTTAATTCGAATATCATATACAGCGTGTAAATTGACTCTGATATTTTCATAGAAAAGTGTTTAGTAGCCGCCCGGGCAATAAGTATGGAAAAGTAAAAAAAAATCGAGTTCCCAGCATTGGTCCAATAGGAAAAGTTGTTCATATTGACGATCTTAGTCACCCTGTTGGGGAATGTCCAGGGTCAAATTACACTCTGTATATCTTGTTTACAATTAAGACATTGATACAAAAATGTTTCAAAATTAAGAATAAACTATTGTAATTACAATAGTTAGGACATTTCAGAGTGATATCTTAAAAAGCTACGTCTAAATTTTTGAATTATTTTTTAGTCAATCGGTGTTAAATCACAATACATCACAATGTAAATAACAAGCGTAAAGAGAAAAATGCATTTAATAATATTTATTTTATTTTATATAAGTTATTTATATCTTTATTTATTAGATAAAGAAATATCTTATTTATAAATAAAAATCGTTTAAAATAAATTCTAAAATTGACTACAATTACGTGTTTATTTAGATAACTCATTGTAATGCATAGCAAAGATGATATGTGTGTACCTTGCTATTTACCGTCATAACGGCGTCTTTTAATATTAGTTCAATTACATGTAGTGTAGACAAAAAAAAGTAAAGATTTGATGTTTAGGACCCTTTTAATGCCGGTACCTTTTCCTTTTTTTGCTACGTCAACCAACTTTAAGCTTTGTTCCTTACATGGAGATATATGTACTACGTACTAGTTCCTTAAAATAAGCAGCGTAGGTTTAAGTTTCAATAGCATCAAATGCTAAATTTACAGAGAGGGATCTAGTGATATCACTGAATATTTTTTCATATTTAATAAAATGTTAGGAACGTCTTACAAAATTTGTAAACAATAAGTAGCCCACCAGAAATCATTCTCCTCAAAAAAAAAAAACACTTCATAACTAGTTTTGGTTCAGTAGTTAAGATTTAGATATAGCCTTATTCCTTTTTGAAGAATCCCGTATCGTATTTAATTCAACATATTGTATAAGAAAGTGATTCAAAGCAACCTGTTCGCAAAGGCGTCGCAGTGAAAGCCGATGTCGGCTCGCTACAACATTAAACATACTTACTTATAAACACCGCGGCGCCCAATTCCCACGATGTTTGCAGCGTGTTTACAAGCCGTGTTTGCTGCACAATGCAAATAGTATTGTTGCTGCATTCTGATGCTATGACGCTGAGCGAGCGTTTCTGTTGGGACTTGTGTGGTGATCAATCATCTTTAGTTATCATTTTCCACTACAAATGTGAGAACGACATTCACATGTCCATTTACGATCCCGAGAGTTGTCGTAAATTGAATAATGTTAAAACTTCTTCAAATATTAATTAATATTAGATATACAATGCAGACGGCAGATATGCGGTCATCAATCATCTTTAGATATCATTTTCCACTAAAAATGTGAGAAATACATGTACGATCGCGTACTTAAATTTAATTCGTATCGAAACTTACAAAATTAATATCAGATAAGTATGTAAATTATTTAAAAAAGAGAAATCTCTATGATAAGAGAATCAAGCCTTACAAATTAAGGTATAGTGTCAATATAACAATCAATAAGATTCAATGTACTAGGTATATCTAATTAGATTATGTTCTAATTAGATATGTTACTTTTGTAATAAGTAAGTACTAAATCTTATTAGAAGTTATCGAGTTAAGTTATACAAAGCCGGCTAATGACTTAACAAGTAGGTAACACTAAGTATTTATCACCTACAAGGCAACAGCGCTAAGCTGCACTTACAAACTTACAAGTAGTGTTGCACTTTGAGGAATAAATTCAAAGGCATAATTCATTCATAACACTATTTTGAGGATCCTCAAAATAGTGTTTGAATGAACCGAACCATAATTTAAGAAGACCTTTAGCTAAAAAAAAGTCCACACTAGGCCCTATGGTGTTTCAGCCTAATTAGAGTTACAACTAGTCGCGTTCTCAAGGCCGAGCAAAGTGCTTGTGTGATGACGAGTCAAGTTTCCAAAAACATAAGGTTTACACCTCGTTGCATGGTTATGGTTTCTTAAAACTTTGATTTGCGAGGTACAATTTTCACGGGTTTCTGTGAATTTATTTACTAAATTAAATATTGTAGCCAAAAATATATGTATAAGGTGACTTATATACAAAACACAGTTTATTTGCTCCATAGGTTTTTGTATAGTTTTAGCATGAAGGATTTATTTTGATTTTCGTGGTCGTGATTTTCGTGGTTTACGTGGTATTTTGACCCACGCAACTCAATTTTTGGCCTTGCAAATGAAATAACATTAAATTTGTATGATAATATTTTTTTGCTACTTTAATTAAATGTAAATTTGTTTAAACAAAACTTAAAATGTCACAGTTGATAGATTTCGGATTTTATAAGTATCTAATTATAAAAAAATAGTTAGATTAGCTACCCATATTAATGTTTATTAAAATTGTAATGGATTGTTAATTTGCCTGGTAAATAGATGATTGTATAAAAAAAAAACAAATAAATAAAATAAAAATAACAACCCAGTACACAGTTTCATGAGGTGTTTTGTGATTTGCGTGGCCTCCAATTTTTTCATCACGATTATCTCTGTAAGTATTTTGATCTGTGAGGTGCCTCTTTTATAAAAAATATTACTTTTTTGTATAATTTAAGATTGCAATGTCGATTTCAAAAAAATGTAAAATTTTAAAATTGCCATGAAAATCACCGAAGAATGCCTTGCTCGAACAATCACCGTAATATCGATGCCTCGATACCTGAACCCTATTTTTCGGGGTCAAAAGTCTGTGTCCTTTTCCGTAAACCAACGAAGTGTAAAGTTGCAAAAAAAAATGATGATCGTTTCAATAGTTAAGGCGACAAACAAACACTGACAGCGTTTGCTGATTTAAAGGTACAATGATATGTATGTACAGAGAGGTAGGTACACCAAGAAAAGTAGACACGGCTTCGCAGCTAAACTCTAGCGTACCCTAACCAAACTCTAGTTGTTGAGAGCTTATGGAATATGGACACATGAGTTCTCAAAACTATAATCCCTATTTATTATTTATATATTTTTTTGACAAATCACACAGATTTAGCTAGCCCCAAAGAAAGTTCGAGACTTGTGTTATACTAACTCACCGATGCTATATTTTATTACAAATACATATATAGAGAATCATCCAAGACCCAGGTCAATCTAAAAAAGATCATTTTCCATCATGACCTTACCGGGAATCGGACCTGGGACCAACCGTGTGGCAGACCGGCGTGTTGACCGCTGCGCCACGGAGCTCATCAAATTTATCTTATGAGACGTGTCTTGTCTTAGCAAAGTAAAAATAAACAGGACTTGCTGTCTCACTACTTTGCAACACTATCAAACTCGCTCCTAATTTGTCTGATCCGCTCTGCGCAGGGTTTCACCTCTCCTGGCCTGTCTTGAACCCAGTTTATGCGTTTTATCGAGTTAACACTTGTGTGGTATCGCTTGTAACATTAGTTAGGTAGAATGTAATCTAAGTAGTTAATTTGTTTTATAAAGTTGCCTGCAACAAACAGTATTTGGTTAAGTAGTTTTATGTAATTTGCAACTACAACAAACAGAGTGTGATCCTCAAAGTCCTTTTCTTTCTGATTGCTTTTTATTTATCTGCAAGTATTAGGTAATTTAGAAACTTGGTTCAGGTCAAAATGTTGTTAGGTTCTTAGGTTAATAGTGCATGGAATTACTGGCGATTCACATCTGTGTCGTCGTTTACGAATACCCTCCCCAGCCTTTCTCAAAGTGTGCTCCGCGAAGCTTAGCTTATATACAGAAAGCCTCCGTGAGGAGTCAAGAGAATATTCTCTTGAATGAGTGGATATTATGAAAAACATTCGACAGGTGGCCGACCGGTACGGCGAAATATTACCTCATCGTGTCACAACAGAAATTATATAAAACAATAAATCAGTGTTTGTTTAGTTTAGGGCTCCGTTCTTTTGCATTCCAAAAGAGATCCACCACAATTAAATCTTTGAGTAGCGCTGCTCTACTCACTAAATTGTAGCCGAACTTAATATCGAGCCGGTATCGGTCGTAAGTCGTAAGTATCGGTCGAGCTCCGTGGCGCAGCGGTCAACACGCCTGCCTGCGACACGGAGGTCCCGGGTTCAATCCCCGGTCAGGTCAAGATGGAAAATGATCTTTTTCAGATTGACCTGGGTCTTGGATGTTTATCTATATAATAAGTATCTATTATAAAATATAGTATTGTTGAGGTAGTATCCCATAACACAAGTCATACTTAAGAACTTACTTTGGGGCTGGCTCAATCTGTGTGATTTGTAATATAAAATATAAAAAAAAAATATAAAAAAAAAATATCTTTCTCAAAACCACAGTCAATGATGTTAGAAACAAAATGCTGTGTAAAATTTACTGTGATGGGATGAATGAGCCGAGATAGACTGAGAGAATGCTGAGAACGAAATCGACTCATATCTTATACATTGATCAAGACTTATTTAGGCCAGAGACGAGATATAGAAGATAGAACAGACCTTAGTTAACATATTCTATTGGTCTAATCTTACTTAGATGCGATAATACCATACAGAAGAAAGAAATTTCATCATTATGTGCACAATCAAACTAAAATATTGCAATCAGAAAGCCTCGTAGGTACGGTACCGCATCAATGACTCTATAATGTCTGGTTTCAAGTCTCTGCTGCGTGCACAGCACCCATATCATAAAAATGTATACTAATGCAATATTTTGCTTTAGTAATCATACTTTTATCTCAGTCACTCAAGCAGCTCGCAAAGAAATGTTAAAGAAACAAAGTAGACTCTACTAGAAAATATTAAGTCAGACAGCGAGTGATGTAAAATTCAAAAGTTTGCCACCAACACTCCCACCGACATGGTAAACGTGGTCTTTCGGTCTTGTGGCCTATCTTTCCACTTTGTTAGGGATAAAGAGATAATAATAAAATGGAGAGACATAATAATACTTTATAATGGAATTCGAGCTCTTTATCCTTTTTTGATAGAGAAGCTAACTTAGAAGACTTCTAATTCTGGAACGTATTTTCGAAATACATTATCAAGTAGGTACTTTTGAGCATTCTTTGTCGGACATTTCTCAAGGTTGGCTGTTTATTCTACAGGGAAATCGTTTCATTTCGCAAAGGAATACTTTATGTAAGCAATTAATAATATATTTATTAGAATCAGTCATCACAATAAACAGACTGTCAACATACATCATCATCACAGGATGACTGAGCCTATGATATAACAAAGCTAGACGTGACATTCGCGGCGCCAATTAAAACGAGTTCTCAATGAGTCGTCCACAGATTAATTACGCAGAAAAACGTGGCACAGAACCGGTCGAGTGAGTGCAGCGGAGACGACCTTGCGCACGCGCCGGATTACATCATGACGACGACGCGCTCCGCCGAGCCCTGTACCGCCAGGCCGATGAATCGCTAAACCTAAATGTGACAAAGCTCATTTTAGGATACCTGAATGACCGCTAAAATATTCTTTAATAGAAACCCGAAAGATTAAGAAAGAACTCTTTAATCATCATCATCAGGTCTTAGATAATTGTTTACATCTTACTTTCATACAGAAATAAATATTAATTTTATTCACTATAGGTACGTAATTACAGCGCACGCCAGCGTCGCATCGTCCTGAGTGAAACATGAAACAAAGACGTACAAATGTCACGACAAGACATTAAAACATGAAAATTCATTTTTATTTGATTATGTTCAAACTAAAATAGACATAATGGATTATCATGGTAACTATCTACTCCTGCGAGGTTCCTGGAGGACCGTTTCTGAATATGTATCGCTCGTAATATAATGATTTTTGTATGGAAAAAAGCACTCGTTTTGAAAATTCATGGGTTTAAAAATAGTAACCCCTGGTGTTTTACAAGTTACCCTGCATAGGTAGGTAAACAAATGAACATAATTAGGTATCTAACATCCCCTATGAAGCCTCGCCATCTTTAGTACTCTAGTATCGTTTAGGCTGACAATGTCTGGTGCCCAATGAGTTAAAGAGTCCAGTGTCCTATAACGTCCAGTCTAATAATGTTGAGTGGCTTAGAAAATCTAGTATCTACATTCACCTGCCATAACATTGCAAGTTAATATTTATTTGTCGGTCGGTATGTCCGTGGTCGGCGACTTACTAGTGAAATGTAGAATTGAAACAAATTATGTATGTTACGTCACTGGTCAATAAACTTGTTTCACTCAAGCATTAACAAAAAATCTCAGAACACCAAAAGTGAAAGGTGTGTAAGGATATTACACCACTACTATTTTTCCCACGTCCTACTTTTTTATTGAAGCTATTTTTTTGGGAGAATAAGACAAATAACTGACCGAGTGAGAGTTGCATTCGTATACAATTCTTCCCTATCACTGTTAAAACATTTAACTTGTTTATTGTATGGGGGCTTTGATTTATAAATACGCAAGAAATCTCTTCCATGCCACCTTCTTTTTGTTAGGTAGTACTAACTGTTCATAGACACCTTTGGTAGAAGACGACTCTTTGTTATTTAAGCGGCAATAAGTATATACTTTCTGTGAAAGTATCAAGTGTCTAGATGTTACAGTTCAAAAGATACAGCTCTGTGACAGACATACGAACAGCGGAGGCATGTTAATAAAGTTACGATGGCACCATTTGGGTACGGATCCCTAAAAGTATTTTGAGATATCTATTACTTTATTCTATCGATACATTTGGAGGCCTACCAGCAGTGGACTTCCTGTGACTGAGATGATGATGATGATGATGATTGATACATTTAATACATTGGTTGTTTATTTTAATACTTACATAATCTGAACAAAAATTTATTATGTAAGTATAATCTAAAAAACTAGGTTAAACAAAAAACTAATTTTTCAATTTTATTTTGAAGTGAAATTAAATAAAAATCAATAACGTATGCTTTTGTTATCCAACGCCCACTCTTAGCATAAATCAAAACACTACGCCCGCGTACTAAACCCCAACATGCACACACGGATTTGACTTTGAAGCGTTATCTATCCTTGCAATAAAGGCAGAATTAATTTATAAATACATTGTGTTGTCACACAATGAATGAACACATTCGTGAAGATCGTATCTGCCCAATATGTGTGACATTCAGGAGATAAAGCGAACAGAATAACACAAATTACATTTATTCGCAGCCTCATTCGAGTTGCTCGGATGGCCCGTAAAAATAGCTGACACAATTGCTCGGTTTATTATCCCGAGTCTACTTCAAGGTTGAGTGAGATTCCAGGTATTCAGATGCATGCCTTGAAATTATGAAATGCGTAGATCTTTTTTATTAGTCAAGCTATGATTTATTTAACTACTTATATCAAATACAAAATTTTACATATAATACATTAAACAATAAAACAAACTTATATGAACTAGAAACTAACAATTAAACCTACCTAAGAAATAAAATGACTTATAAATAAAACCTAGCTATAAATAAAAAATGTCCCGCAGGTCATTACCCTGCGGTAATGTGCCCAGAAGACTGGCAGCATTGCCACTTTGAATGGCAATGCTTATTCTTTGGGCAAGATAGTGACCAGCCCTCTGGTCATTCGACAATGCGTAGTAATAGCGTTAGTACTATTAGTAATTCTGTGGTAATAGGTAGCTTCTATATTTGCCGCATGAAAATAACCATGCATGATTAAAAACGTCTTCGAAAAAATGAGATTATATATTCGAGATGAGGGTAATATTGTCATGATTGTATGGACCCTTAGTAAAAGTCGTTCATTTTGACGGGCTGAGTCTCCACTTTAAGGGAATTTTGAGGCTAAATTTACACGTTGTATATTTCATATCGATAAATATCGGTTATCCTCATATCGATAAGGGACGCCTCCCTAAATTAACAAAGGAAGTTATTCATACACTATCACAAAACGAGGATAAAATATTGTCTATGATTTACAAGCCGATCCATAAATCTCAATTTAAGATAGGATCTAAATTGAGCGCAGGGCGAGGCATGGCGGAAGAATGACACCATCTCCTCATCCTGCCCGCTTCAGTGGCCACATCCACTTTGTTCCAAACAATGGCAATTGCTTCCAATCTGACGGTCATTACATGCCCATTAAAATGCTGCTGACTAGCCCCGTGAAACAAATCTAATTACGGTGTATAATCCGTCTATGTCTGGCACATTTTAGGCTTCGGGCTTATTACACACCTGTCCTAATCTAACATAGGTCTAATTTGGAATGGAACAAGAAATACCTATGTGTGTGTATTTGTATTAAATTACCTTACAAATAGGCAGGCTAGTTTTCAAGCGATTATACGTATTCTTATGTCACAAACAGGCTAACTTAACAGCAAAGATTTGCTGTTAAGATACATTTTGGGTGATGGTACACAACAGGTGATGCCAAGAATGAAATATAGAATGTGCGTGTATTACACTTTAGTTTACAAACAGGCAGGATAGACAGTTTAACAGCTCAAAAATAGCAGTTTACTTTACTGTAGTAAGCTGCAGAAGGTGCTCTTAAAGAAATTAAACCGAGGCGTAGGTACATTAGCAACATGATTCGGAATCATAGCCTTAGTTTCAGACAGGTTAGGCATATTATCAGCAAAGCAATTTAGGGTACCCTACTCAATAATAAATTCAATATTCCTACATTACATCAACTTCTCCAAAGGGCATCTGCGTGTTGACTCTAATCCACGCATCTTTCAAAGGACTAATAACCGGGGTAATTGACACCCGTGACTCTAAAGGAGATACATTTAAATATTCAATTTATTTCGTTTTCAATTTTTCTTTAAAATCAATTGGACTTATTTCGTCCAATTCCGGAAATAAAAATGTGTATGCACCGTGAGCTATAAACATAATTATAAACATCTGTACCTTTATCCAACAGGAGCAAAATAATACGGCATATTTTTTCAGCATGATTCATACTTTTTCATCGTGGCATCACAATTTTTCCAGAGACTGTGCCAAAAGTGCATGTTTCGTTTCTGCGATATAGTGATCATCTATTGGCAAACGGCCCGAAGAAAATACGATATGAATACTTACTCTACTATTTAGCAGTAGAATATTTGTATTCATTGGTTTTATTTTTGAATAAGTACGAAAAAAATTTCTACCTTTCGTTTTTGACCGAGTTAGCTTACGTGTTTTTGAAATGCTTACCACCCACGGAATAAAAAATACCACCAGTAGATCGAATTAAAGGTACTGGGACATTACCTGAAACAAAAATAAAAAGTTAATAAGTTAATCGATTTAAAAAATCTAAATACCTAGTTAGTCAATAGAAACCAATAGAAACTAAGAATTATTAAGAAATATTGATTTTCTAAATCGCATCCTACGGACCACGTTTCACACACGTAATTCATCACTGGTAACACACATTAGTCGAAGCCTTTCGACTTTAGGCCTTGACGTATTTTGGACAAGAAGATACCGCGTCGGAGCTTCCCGAAGGCTGCCTAGCCGAATCGGATTCGTCGCATGTCCTCATCCTTGAATTCAGAACTTCGTACCTGGATCAATTTACCCAGGTAGACATAATGGTATACAGCTTCAAGAGTGGGTTCCCAAACATAAACTGGGAACGGCGCAACATGGATATTCGAAATAATTTACATTTAAAGGCCCACCTGTGGGAAACTTCATTGAGGTTATTGAGCATTATACTTTAGTCCTCCAGCGATTCCGCCATGATAACGATATCATCGGCAAATCGAAGGTACCTACTGTCATATATTATCAAAAAAATCGTTGTCGGCGATTCAACGTTAGCGCCAATTCTCCATACAATGTGGCTCGCCCACGCCTGCTCCCATACAATACGATTTGGTGAAACACAATCGAATCGGTTTCATTGTCCAGTGATCGACAACTCTACAACTCATTGCTGTACTGATGTAATTGTATCTCTCTCTCTGACGATTTATAGTTAACGTTAGAGCTTCATAAATTAACCGTACATTCTAGTATTTCTTTCCTCTGCGATATGAAACTTCATAGTACCTAATTGTGATTGCATAGGTACCTGGTAAATTATATACGATATAACATTCTTTTATTTATAAAGAAGCCATTTAGGATTATTTAGCATCTATCACCGTCGTCCGATAATACACTGAAAGCGCAACAGACCGTCGTTTTGACATTGTACATAGGTACTATAGAGTTAAGAAGTAGTACCCCATCTAAGGTTACCGTACCTAAGATCTCTTGTAGTATTTTTTTTTTTTTTTTTACTTCTTTAGACTTTCTTTATTAAATATTAACTTTTAACAGATTCATGATTGTACTATAAATTACTAAATAAACCTAACTAAAAAATATATATATATTTACAAATCGTACAGTCCCTCCAGATGCTCACCCCTGGGCATCGTGCCCAAAAGGCTGGCAGCATTGCCAAATTGAATGGCAATGCTGATACGCTGAGCCAGGTAGCTTCCAGCCCTTTGGTCACGGGTTACCTCAATAAGCTTTTTAGCCAGGAAACTAAAAAGCTTATGTGCTGATGGACCCCACGGACCCAACGTTTCTACCCCAAAAGGCTCAAATATGTAGTTACCTCCGATACCTACATATTTGCGTCTTTTAAGGGTTTCTGCTCCAGCAGCAGCTGTGCCTGCCTTTGACTTGGTGCTCTGAAGATGGGATGGCGCCAGTGTGTCGACGCAAGTAGCGTCCCACACTAGCGGTCGCCCCAATTTCCAGGGCACCAGAGTCATTCCGTCTGGTCTCTTGCCATCATCCCGTGTCAGGCCGTTTGGTTCTAAAACCGCAGGAACATGGATGCTGGCAAGAGCACGGTGAATTATATTATTTAGGGCGGCATGTCGCCCTAAACGGCCAGCGCTTCTGGAGCATGAGAGACCGTGATGCCCAAAAGCATCTACGGTATCCCCACAGGGGCAACGATGGGGGACTGTGCATTTTGCCCCTAATCGTAGAGCTGCTGCAAAACGAAAAGTGTCACCATGCAACAGAGTACCCAAGTTGGCAGATGGTAGTGCCTGTAACCAGAGCCCAGATTCCCATTCTGCAGAAGCCAACAGGCGGGCGCGCTCTGCAGAGCCACAAGATGTTTGAAGTAACTTATCTTTGGCAATTCGACAAAGCGGTTCATCCCACTGTTTCTGCAATGACGGAAAATCAGGGAATTTAGAATTTGGAATCAGAGCACGCCAGGCGTCCATGGCCTCTGTGGCATAGCAAATGGAAGAAACGTTATTTGCTAGAATTTTATTAAATAGCGCTTCAATACTATGCACAGAAGACAAAAACGCCGGGAGTGCTACATGTGATATTTTTCTGATACCCAAGCCTCCATACTTGATAGGTAAGGAGGCTTGGTCCCAGATACGTTCACTAAAATCAATATTTAAAATAGACGACAGAGAATTTTGAACGAATGCGTCTAACTTGTGGAGAAGTTGTGGATATTTCCATAGATGACTACAACGGAGATTGTACGTAAAATTTGGAACAAATAAACAGTGTCGAATAATAATGTAAGCAAAATGTGATTGTATTTTTAAAAGGCGATCAGAAGCAATCTGAAAATTTTGAATTTTAAGATCAATAAAATGTGAAAATGATTCATCGAAAATAGGAGAGCCAAGAAGGTGGAGTGAGCTTTTATTCAAAATTTTGATTCCTGGACAAACTGCATTAAAATCTTCTAAAACCTTTTCTTTTTCTGCACATGACTCTGAAATAAATAATTCGCATTTACTAAAATTTAGTTCTAGGCCAATATTGTGGAGGCTGTTGGTGAGGGCCTGAAAATCGTCTAAGACAGTTTGGGCCCCCGAAATCAAACAGCCATCGTCTAAATACCATGTATTGAATTTAGAATTTAGCTTTTGTATGATAGGGTGAATGGCTAGGCTAAAAATTGCAGGTCCTAGTGGGTCGCCTTGCTGACATCCAACACAAGAAAGTATAAGATTGTCCTTATACAATAATTTAGAATTTTGACTATAACATTGCCAAATATATTTATAAATAGCCGGAACTTTATTTTTGACTTCTGACAGCAAAACACCCCTATCCACAGAGTTAAAGGCATTTTTTACATCCACCTTCAGCAATACCTCTGCTTCCCGATTATTTAAGAAAGCTCTTAAAGAGTGGACGGCGGCTTCACAACCTCCCTTAGAGCCGAAACCTACTTGATGGGGTTGGAAATAATTTTTAAGGGAGGTTGAAATGGCCTTGCAGCATATTTTTGAGGTGAGACGTCGGTACGATGTCCCAACTGCTATGGGCCTAATGCCACCGTCCTTTTTCTTTAAGGCACATAAATTGGCGCCATAGAGTAGTTCTATGATGCTTGGCAAAACTTCTCCAGCAAGCATCATGTTTACCAGCATCGTAATGTCTTTCAAAAGTTCTGAGCCAGCGTTCCCGCAGTCGCCCCCTATCAAGTCCTTTAAATGTTGGGGAGACAGACCGTCAAGACCGCCAGCCGAACCACTTCTGAAAGACATTATTGCCCCGAGAACATCCTCTTGAGAAGCTGTCAGCGGGCTCTCTGTGGCGTCAGGTGGATCAGGAAGGTTTGGATTACTTGAAGATGGGTGCTTGTCACGCAGAGCAGAAAGAGTTTCTGGGGTATCTGGTGCAATAGCATCGTCGGAGAAAAGAACTCTGGCTGCCCCTCTGATATCACCTTCGCTTATCTTTGATTCTACATATTGGGAAAAGGATCTATTAATTTTTGAATTTTGATTCGAAATGTTTGTTGTTGATATCGACTCATTACAATTATATTTGATTTTGGATGCTAAAGAGTTATGGCCCGCCATATCCTTTTTCCCAACATGTAGTATTCTGTAGGGGAAGGTAAGTAAGTGCTCCCATGTTTCTTGGTTATTGTGAGAAACTACATTTTTTATACATTTAGATAAAGTTTGAGCGACGCAAATGCGGGCGCTCTTGGGAATTCTTTTAACTATTGGTTTCGTTGACTTAAATGTAGAGAGCTGTAGGTGGAAAGGTATTGATGGCACTGAAGTTGGGGTTAGTTGTGGAATTACCGTAGGATTAGGGCAAAGAGGCCCCCCAGAAGGGTTTTTATGTGCACGAGCTACATGAATTTTTAGGCCTCTTTGCCCTTTAAAGAGACGGGATTGCGAGCACTTATCGCACCGAATTAAATCCTCCAACGATGTTTCTGGGTACTTATCATTGCACGATGAATTCGCACCTTCGCCTTGCAACATTACCTAAAATAAAAATAATAAAAAAAAACAAACACTTTAAAACAAATTAGCACATTTTGTTAAATTTACTTAAAATAAATTAGAAAAAACAGGTAAAAAAAAAATGTTCTCTTTTTCTTTTTATATTCGGCCTCAAGAATATTCAATAAGACTCTCGCACTCTTTCTAGCATTTTCAATGTGGATCACAGTCTCATTTTCTTTAATTTGGACACCTCACTGTGCTTTCACCCTGGTGGTCGGCGCAATATCTTGCCATCAAAAAAGGCACCTTGACTCAGTTCACCCACGTAAAGTCTCTCTTGCCTTGAATTTTGTTATAATGTGTCTCTACTGCAACAGCGCGGTGTTACCAATGCCAACACCAATTTCTTAAGGGAATCCGGCGATAATGTCCTCAGAGCACACCATTCTTCGACTTACAAGGCCATCAGAGATCGCTTTCCCAATTTTGCTGAGAGTATTCAGAACACAGAATTTGACACTTTCGAAACTATGTTAAATTGATTATAATTTTGTTTACTAAAACTAGGGTTACTTTATAGCGGCATTTAAATGTAATTCACAGGAAAACTGATTAATTTGGTACTATTTTTTAATTAAATTGTAAATAAATAAAATTAAAGTGACATATTGACATCTGACTTCTTTCAGTTTCGAGATCAGACCATATAGTATCCATTGTTACGAAGAACAATGTGCGTCTGTCAGAACCGCGTTCTTATGCCGAAAAAACTTTTTACTTAAAAAACGGAAAAGAATAAAAATGTGTCTTAAGATTAAGAAATAAATAATACTGTTTACGAGTAAGAAGCCCACAGATCTCACGGAGCGCTAAATTCCCGTAATAGGAGGCGAGCGTTCACGCCGCCAAGGTACAATCTACAAATAAATCTTCATTACCGAGCTCATGGTACAATAAATACTGAAATCAGCATTACAGTAAGAAAATTTTGAACCGCAAGTTAGTTCCCAATCAAATTTTCTCGAATATTAACGTTTCTAGTGAAACTTCTAAATTATTTTTAAGGCTTTTAAATCTTTTAAAGGTTAAACTTTAATTTTCTAAGTAAGTAGGTACCACACTGATAGCATAATTTGCTTAACAGAAAAGGCTTTGGAGTAGGAAAAAGACGGTCTCGTCTCTTACCTATTTACATAGAACAGATATCGAGTAGGTATACCGTTGTCCAGCAATGGTCTGCAGTCTCCAGGATAAAAGAAAAAAAAATAACAGACAGACAGACAGACAGACATGGCGAAACTATAAGGGTTCCTAGTTTACTACGGAACCCTAAAAAGCATACAAAAATGATATTACGGTAATTATTTTTTTACCAGCTACTTCTCACTTTATTAGTATAGTAATATGGAAATTGAAACCCGGAAATGGGAACTCTTGAACCACCTCAGAGAATCGGTTTAACTTTTCTTATTAGATCACAACCGCCCGTATCAAACAGGCGGTTGCTGACCAGTCTTTTACTCCCACGGATTTATCGGCGGTACATTCATTGGCCATAACTATACGATTACGAGAGCTCTTTGTGCGAGCCTCGTAAACTGCATGTGGGGTAATCCGCGTGACGTAATTAGGAAACCGGGATGGGGTCAGATAAAATCGAAATAGTTCGTAACAAGTATTAGTTATCTGTGACAATAAGGACAGAAGTGATTCTATTGATTGGAGTTCTTGGCAGGAATTTTTGCGGAATACAAGGTGTTTGTTTTAAATTGTTTTGCAAATTGATTCTAGAGGAATTTATAATGTGAAATGGGTGTAATTTGGTGTTATAAATGCCCATATATATAAACAATGCGAGGAATAACTAAAATTGACTGTAATGGTGCGGCTGTAGTGAGATTTACTTAGCAGACTGGTGGTTGTCTGATAATAAAACCAGTGGATTCGCGAATAATTGTCGACAACTGGCGGGCTCCATCAAACCAACGAAATGAATTACACCATCGATTCGTTTGATAGACAAGAATAACTCGCCAACTTACGACATAAATGAAGAAAGGCTCTAAAGGATCGTATCCAGGACCGTAAAACAATTATAAAAAACCGGCCAAGTGCGTGTCGGGCCACTTGCAGTGTAGGGTTCCGTAGTTGCGCATGACAACTTTGAGTTCACACTTTTTACACTCGCACCTCACAGTTAAACGACCAAAAACATCTTACAATGAAAATTGTATGAAATTTTACATTTTCCAGTACATTTTATAAGTTGGTTGCCTATAACTTTTTAGTTTGCACTTAGTACTCAGCTCTGATAGTTTTCCATTCAACTTCTATATTTTTTTTCACGTAGATAGAGGGGGGGGGGGGGGGGGTACACTTAAGTACCTCTAACAAAAATTTGCACTTTAAAAGCAAATATTTCGGAAACGGATCCCTAAATCGAAAAATGGTGTTCTCAACTTTGCAATATTTTTTAAAGACCTATTTAACGATACCCCACACGATGGGTAAATAGAGAAAAAAAATTACTATATTAAAGAGCGACACTAAAAATATTTTTTTCAAGATTTTTTTCTACCACTCTTTTACCATGATTAATATACATACCCTTACCAAATTACAGCTTTCTAGTTCTTATAGTCTCTGAGTAAAACCGCGGACGGACAGACAGACATGGCGAAACTATAAGGGTTCCTAGTTTACTACGGAACCCTAAAAAAGCGATCATTTTTTATAAAACTTTGTACTTTTTTGGGTTGACAGTCAGGTTAGGGTACTTGGGTGCCTCGTGGCCAGGTGCTTCACGTAACGGGGGCGTAAAGGCCGGACCCGTTTTCCCTCATTTTCATTTTCTCCCGAAAAGCAATCATATATATCGGTTACGTTTTTCCCCAAATCTATAGGTATCAATAAAAATACACCCCTGAAAAACGGCTCTTAAATTTTAATCATATTTTTTCGAGGAAAATAAATCAACACGGAAAACAAAATTAACACGGATAGTCAAAAGTAGTAATATACATGGTGAAATACTGACCTATTGCTGACTTATGGAAATGTAATTTTTTTTGAGTTCTTCTCCAGATGTCTTATAGGAAAAGTTGTTCAAATCGACGGGCTGAATCACACCTTAGAGGGTCCAAAACGTTAAATATTTCAGCGTGTAGAATAACTTTGTTAAGCTTCCATTGTCTAGCCCTAAAAAAAGTAGAATATACGCAGCTGCCTCTCTTCCCGCGCAGACATATGACTTTAACCTCTATCTACTCGTACCTTGTTCTAGGAATAAAGACGTGTTATTATGTAAGTGTTTATATATGTTAATCTAGCTGTGTAGCCAGCTATTCGTCTCATCTCGTAGAGAAAGCGTTTACTTACATACAATGTAACATTAAAATCTTGCATTTATTTGCGATTTATACGCGGCATTAAATAATACTGTAAAAAGGTTTGTTGCGAAATCAATATAAAAAGGGGTTAAAAATATATATATTAAAAGTGCTTGATTTTACCAGATAGAGATAGTAAGAGAGGGTTTGCCCAGCAGTGGGACGGAAGAGGTTATCCTTATCCTTACATAATATAAATTTAAGTAGCTTAACAGACGCAGACAGAGATCTAAATGGTCTGTTCGCTTAGATCTCTTAAACACTCAACGGATTTTAATGAAATTTTCAGCAATAGAAAAAGAGATTCATCAGGAAGATTTATAAAAACTTTCCCGGGCGCAGCCGGGGAGGGCTGATAGTAAGAAATACGATACTTCTCTTCTCTACGGGTTGAATAGTCTTATCACGAGTCATAAGCTGTCGTCTTCACGAGAAATAAAAATTAAACACCTTACTGTCACATGACATTAGCCTAGACTCCAGGAAATAACTTACTGAGCTAGCGCAATGCGTGTACGTTTTAGCTTGAGCAAAAACAAAAGGTAAGATAATCCTGACCGAAAAAAATCCTTCGTCTATCCGTCTGTCCGGCTGTTCCTTTCTAGAGGTCACATTTCACAACCGATTCTCGTAAAATTGTATGAGGATACTCAATATCATATTAAAAAGATTTTTTCGAAGATTCAATTTATTTTTTTCAAAATTACTTATATTGTAATAAAAGCGCTTAGCGCCGTTGTGGTCTTTTCTACGGCTATATGATATAGGACTCGCAAAATCTACAGCTTAGAGCCACTAGAAATCTGGATCTAATAACACTTCAGAATCGGTGAAGTCATCAAAACTATAGGATGTCACAATAGAACAGACATACTACATACATAAGCACGATAAACATTAGGTACCTTCCATCTGGGTCAGTCGAGCAAAAGTATCTTACGAACTTATTTAATTTCTTAAAAGTCACATACTGTAAATACCTGTCTTGGTATTTGTGTATTGGTGCCTATATTACTGCAATAAAAATTATACTTAAACCCCATAAAAACAATTTCATAAAGCTTTTAAAACAAAAAGAAAGTGCAAGTCACCTTGTCCCACTACCCGTTCCTTGCTGGGCGAATTTTGCAATAGCCCCGTCGTGACATTTGCCACGACCACGATTGACATCAGTCAGGTGCACAGAGCAGGGAATCTGACTCATCTGACTGTTGCTCACGCGCTACCAGAGACGCCCTTCAACACATTTTATACGGTACGAGTACCAGCTTGTCAAGGGGCGGTGCCGTTTATTGAGGTTTTGGATTTCAAAACAATTGTTGAAATTCAATTATTTGCTATTTTCTATTTACTTTTGATGGTGATCTGTAGTTATATCAGAATTTTGTTTATTAACCTTTTTGAGTTAATTATGTTATGGTACCATATCACAGCACATTGGAGTATTTTTACGTTTTTTTGAGCACGAACTGACAGGCCGAGTATACGACTTTCGCCTACTAGCCGGGCGCGGGCTGACACACGGTATTATCATACTTACGTCTCTAGTAGGGCGCGAGCTGGCGCGAGCAATATTCCGTGCTCTGTGGTCAGGTGCCTCAGTCACCATGAACTATAGACGTCTTAAGTACAGATCGAGGCAGTTCTTTGTTTGATATGATGATGAGGACATCAGAAAAGCTTGTGATCAAAAAAAAACATAAGCTGCGCAAAATACGAATTGTAGTGAATGACCGATGTAATTCCTCTATGCTAATTACGTAAATGTAAATCATCCTCCTAACTCAAATTACATTCCTTGGTTTTAAATGTGCACCTACATATATGTCTTCTCATGCATTACATATATGCCTTTAATTACTCTTGTGAAACCGAGGTGGGTGCTGCAAACATTATAACTGTTTGATGCTCCTTCGTCCTTATGGCCCTAGGCTCTTTTTATCCCGTAAGGGATAAAGACGTGAAAAATATTTTGTATGTATGTTCACCTAATAGTGTGTGAGATGAAGAGTGTATATTACATTTATTTTTATGTACTTACATTTTATTTATATTTCTATGTTCTAAAGCGGATGCACTAATGTGAGATGACATATATGGCAGAAATTGAATAACAATTTTTAATTATTATGTCTCATGATTCTAAATAGGCTATTATGGCTATCGTTAAGATATCAACTGCAATCACTTAGCATTCAATGTGGGAAACGTCAATTCTATTTAAGGCGGAGATGACGGCGGTTTGTGGGCTTCAAGCGATTAGCATGTAGGATCCAATCAGTGTTGCGAAAGGTAACTTACCATTAAAATATATATTAAATACTACATCGTTAGTCTGAGTATAGGCAACTGAAACGACATACGAACGTGTAAGATTTCATATCTTTATTACAAATTAAAGTGTGACGTTATAGCTACTGTCAATTGTTTATAATTAAATGTGACATTGCACACCCCGCCACCTGGACTGGACACAACTCCGGTAGACGTCCCGGCTGACGGTCGTGCGTAGCTGTCAAAGCAAAGCCGTACTGTTATTATTTCATCTCCTCGTAAACACCCCAAGTCAAGACGTAACATATAGCTCTGCCTATCTTTCCTTCACTTTTTATACTCAAATCATTGAACCTATCCTCATAAATTTTTGAAAAAGGTAAATTGTACTACATTTAATTCAATTAGATTCAATTTCAGTAGTAAATAAGCTTTAATTGCTGTAGAAAACGTCGACTCTATATATGTACGATGAACCTAGGACTATGGGCTTGAGTGAGAGTGATTAATCAGGCAGTATAGCGAAATTTTATTGTTTAATGATTCTATATCTGCCTTCTTTCGTGCCGTTACGCTATGTCAGATGCAAAGGCATCTGAACAGTCAAAGAAATCATAGAGAACGTTATGCAAGAGGCGCAAGCACATTACATTTTTTTTTTAAATCTCTGGAGGTCAATCGTATACATACGTCCTCATCTTTACTTTGTGATAGAAACAAATCAGAGAGAACGTGATGCAGGTAGCGCGGGCTCACTTGCTCTGCATCTCGAATTGTTGTCATAAAAAAAATCTCGTATTATAAACAGCCGTACGTTTTATTTATTTTCAAATTCCCGGAAGAGTCAGTCTTCTACATATCTCCAGGCATTTACTGTGTCATAGAAATCATAGAGAACGTTTATGCAATTGGCATGAAAATTATTTCTTTTGAAATCCTCGAAAGTGTCAGTCGTCCATATATAACCTGACCTCTACTTTGCCATAGAAATCATTTATGTACAACGCGATTCAAGTGGCGCTGGCGTTCTCGCTCTGCAATCTCAAAATGTTATTATTACAGGAGACTCATATTATAAAAAAAACTTTGCAAATTCTTTCTTTTCAAATCCCCGGAAGTGTCAGTCGTTTACACAAGATATATCCTGACCTTTACTTTGTCATAGAAATCATAGAGAACGTGATGCAAGTGTCGGTGGGCGGCGTGGGCGCACTTGCACAACTGCAACGTACCTGCGCCCGTGTTTACCGCATTCTAATGCTGACATTGAGGAGAAACACCTCTGTGGTGAACTCTATTTTTGAACGTGTAACCACTCGTTTTAGAACGATTTTTGTATGGACGTATTCAAACGGCGAAATTTCAAAAATCATAATCCTGAATGTTATTGTAAATTGTAACTTACGTCAGCTCTTACCCGGGATTTCATACGCGTCTTTTGTAAGCCTATGTTCTTCTGGTGTATAAGGAATAACATAGTCATGATTTGACAAATGGTATTAATAGTTTTTTGCGAAATGGGAGCAAGGTCGTTTTGAACCATTAACACAAAAAAATCGTAGCAATTATCATTAAAGTCATTATCTATTTAACGAAAAACAATTTAAAGTACAAAACTCAATTTAATTATTTTTCTTTTGTTCATCAGTACTTTTCGTTTATTTCGACCAGTATGATTGAAACAAAAATTTCCTCCAAACTAACCTTCAAGTAGGACATAGCTGGGGACTATCATCCAACAGTGATTTACGTTCGAGTACGTAGTATTTTCTCCCGTGTAGTCCAGACTAAAGAAAACTATGCCTTTCTCTTCGCATCGGAAAAAAATATCCAATAACTAAACACGCAAGATAAATCTAAATATGTGCATATCATTGAGCGAGAGGCGAGGAAATGAAAATTTAATTGAAATATATTTTCTCATCTCCATTTCACATTGGAATCCATTTTACGGAGCGGGTTGTTTAGCTGAATTTATTCTAGAATAACGGAGAGCTGTTCTGCAAACATAGACTATTATGATACCGCAGTCTACGGGTAATTGCGTTCATAAACGTGTTTACAGACAATAAATATAGAACATGTAGCATGTCTTCTATTTATATATTGTTACATTATCTCCGTAACGTAAGCGCAAGTAACTATTTATGACGATGTTGAGGTTGTGACATTAGGATAGATAGGTACTACTGAACTTTACCTGAATAAATTGTGTAACATATATTGATAGTTTTTAATTATATTGAACTGCGTCTATCCAACATGCAATGTCTGAGCAACCATTGTGTCCACTTTCCTCTCGTTGCTTTTGTTTAGTATTGCAACTATTGCAAAGTTTCAAAAGCTCAGTAAATATCGATGACAAAAAATTAAATCCTAACTATTATAAATTCGAAAGTGAGTTTGTTCGTTTGTTTGTTTGTTACGCTTTCACGCCCAACCTACTGAACCGATCATCATGAAATTTTGGCAACTCATAGGTTAGTATATCGCGCGGGCGAAGCCGCAGGTAACAGCTAGTGAAATAGTACCAGTAATATAAAAAAAATATTACTGGTACTATTTCACTCGCCAAACTGGCACTGTACATTCTCTAAAATAATTTTTTTACGTTTTTGTTAGTGGCCAACGTGCCAACGTGGGTGTCACATTATTCAAGCTGTCTTTATGTTCTTTCTTTGAAGCACAGAGCTCGAGATATTTTTATGACATTTTATGCCATTTATAGTCCATCCCGCTGGCCCGAGGCTGCTTAACATGCATAACCGCTATTAATACATACATATATACAATATCTCTTAATACGTCTCTCAATACGTCTTTATCCCTTGCGGGGTAGACAGAGTCCAAGGTCATAAAACCAAGGCCGATGTTTAGCGTGTAAGTGTATGTGTCGTAGCTCAATCTGTTTGATTTGTCCAAAAACCCGTGTAATCGAAGTCTAGCAGTGCAAAGTCGGATATAACAGATTGTCATAAAGCACGCTGTGCGCAGGAAACCGGTCGGCACGCATGAATGGCGGCGTGGGCTCCACGGTCGGCCGCCCGGATGCCTGATGAGACGTGTGTTTCACCATCGACTAGCAGTCAATTTACACTAATCATTTTCTGCAAGTCTGACGGAACAACTGTTTGAGCAAAAGAAAAAGCAACTTATTGAATTTTTATTTATGTTTTTCGCCAGTAATTATAAATAAATACCTTAAATCTTTTTGATTTAAGGAATTTATTATCTCGCAATTCTCCAACATATGGCCGTTTCACAAAAAACAACCCACGTACTTTGACTTTTACAAGTTTCAATAAATACATGTTATATATACAGATGTTTTTAATTCATTGGCATCCTTTTAAATATAGACTATACCCATGATTGAAAGTAATTTAAGACTACTTTCGAGTAAATTAAAATTACACATTTTCAAATTTAAGAAAAACTCAATAACTACCCCAAACGCATTGAAAGACGCTATTACTTTTAAAAAAAATTAAAACAGGACTGAATTTCCAAAAACACCAAAAAATTAATTCATTTAAACATTATTAAATCAATCGGTCGGTGAAATTTACGCAAAACAAGTGACTTTAGACCGATACACAACCAGCGATTTAATGTTGACGCAAGAAATGTTTTTACGTGTAATTTTTTTGCGTATGCTTACGAATTCGATTCCACCCTGTATATACAAGCTTTCGCCCTTGGCTCCCTTGGCATTAGTGTCGATCCCTCGAAAGTAGTATACTTTTATCCAGGATGAAAGGTAGCCTTATTCTTTCTCCGTACTCCAGACAACGTGTATCCAAAATTTCATGATGATGTTTTCATTAGATAAGGCGTCAAAGCGTAACAAATCCTTTCGCATTTATAATATCAGTTGGATAAAAGCAGTTCATTATTCCCTTTCACAGAATACGGAAATATACGTCTTTCTCTGCTAAGTTCTACTTTAAGCCAATATACAAACATGAAGTCCATAAATTTATCCATTCACTCTGAAAACAAAGCAAAAATATCAAAATTGCATGTTCCTTTATACACGAGATTATTAATTCTCCATCATAAAAGTTTCCGACATATTCAAAAATTGTTTCGTATCTTCAACTATTGAAAATAAGGAGAATAGAAAATTTTAAATAAACTTACTCAATAGAATTCAATAGTGCACGTTTACATTTTTTTATTAAAACACACATTTTTTTTTATTTATGTTATTGCTTCTGCACTAAGAAAATTCTATCCAGAATTTCGCTCACCCTTTTTCAATTTACCTAGCAATAACGTTTCTATAAAAATCCAAGATAAATTAACGTATAATGTCCATGGAATGTATTTCATGTTTCTCCAATATATATTATTTATAGCAAAGCCATTAGCTGATTGAAGTTTCAAGTCGATAAAATACAGAAATTCTCCGCTCAAAGGACAAGGACGTTCAAGGACGACTACCCTGTCAAAATGTGCCTGAGGGTAGACGCACTTCACACACAAGACAAAATTTCAAATTAAATACGAGTTAGGACACGCCCGCCATATACAAAGCGCACTCTTATAAGCCCTTGCAGCGTGCATTTGATGGAACACTACAGATTGGTGACGATCAAATGATGGGAATATCCAAAATGTGTTTCGTTAACAATGATGAATGAAATTCACTCCGCTTTCATCTGCCTCTGTGATATTTTGGTAACATTGCCATGTTGAGGCTGCATTTCAATGAAATTTGTACAGAGAAATGTTTCTACCAATACAACACATGCTGTTCCTATTCTTACTAAAGTTCTGGTAGACTTTCAGATGCGTCTAAAGAGAATTTTGCAAAACCTACGTAGTGTCGCTTCTGTACGAATTTAATTTATGTTTTTGCGTTATTGCAGAACGGGTTAGGTATTGTTTGCAGATTCGCAGCTGTAAGGGCCCAACTTCGAGATTGTCTTCTGGCCTCTGGACAATTACAGATGACAAATTAAAGGGCCCATTTGTTTAAGATATAAACGGTGCAGCTGTGTTGAAACTGCGCGATAGACTGTCGGGCTTTTAATTGCTTTCTTATGTAATTGACACCCACTATCAAACTGTTAATGCAGGATCAGGAAGTGAATGTTGTTGTTAGTTGAAAATGTTTATTCAAAACGACAACAGCGGCTTGTGGAAGCTGTTTGGATTTTTTTTAACTAATTTTAAAAAGGAGGAGGTTCTCAAGTTTCATTGTAGTTTGTAACCTCATAATTCCAACATTTATGAATTATAAAACTCAGAAATTACTAACAAGCACAAGGGCGTATTTGGAGGAGAGCTTTTGCCTTATCACAAGGTAGTTCAATTATTTTACAAACTTTTATTTATCTTGCAATGTATGTCTGTTTGTTTGGGCCAAATTTTGTAAATTAAATTTTGCAAACTTAACCATAACTGTTTAGCCCAAATTTTGTATACTTACTTGTGAATGTGAATGGACAACGCATTATCACCTATTGTAACACGAACTTGATCTAATGTCTGGTCTTGATTGTCGGGAGGTAGCTATAGGTACAACTGAACCGAAGAAACAAACCTAGAGTTTGGGTTTATTGATTTGTCTTGGAACGCACTTAACAGTTTGAATCGCTGATAATAAAAGCTTATAACAATTTTTTTTAAATGTGTCTGGATCGTTCTGGATTTTGGTATCGCTTAAAGAAGTTACATAATATTATAATAAATAACTGACGTAAAGTATTGGGGATTGAAAATATTTAACACATTGATTATGTACATCGTGAATCGTGATATGACTAAAAGTCTCACTCTACATTATAATGGAGTTAAAAACAGTTTTTCAACATTTATGTAAATATCTGTTGGAAACGTTGAAAGACTAAATTCAATTTAAATGTGCTCGAATCCCAGTAGGTTCTTGCAAATGTGGAGAAGGCGCTCTAAGCGTGGGCCAATGCAAACGGCTCACTCGGTTAGGAGACATGACAATCGGTTGCGAAACTTAAATGCCCATGTAAAGCCACCATTAGTGTGGGATTGCTTGAGTACCTGCGACTGGTGAATACTGATTACGACTTAGTTACGACTAAGTACATGCTTATAACCTTCACTGTATACATATTATCACGTCTTTATCTCTTGCGGGTGAGACAGAGCCCAAGGTCATAAAAGACCTAAAGGCCACATTTAGCATTGTAGTGGGCGTAAAGGTAGAAAGCGGAATTAAAATAACGTCGCAGAGAGACCAAGGTCGCAGGAAGGCGCTGGATGTAGGTTTCTTCTATCCAATCATATTGGAAATCCTTGGGTTCACCAATGGCCTATGTCTTTTTGTGGCTGAGATGATGATACAATGATAGACAGACTAACACACTTCAATTTACACGATAAACACCAGGTTTAAAACAAAATCAAAATATACCGAAATATTCGCTCCGTGTCAGAAGTACTACCGAAAAGTACAACTGGTAGTACAAATGATACAACCTTGTATCATTTGTACTACTAGTTGAAAAAATGACCCTCATAATAGGAAGTAGTACTATCGAACAGAAAAACCAACAACTACCGACCGACGACCAAAGACGCGCAGTACACGCGTCACGTTCGTTCCCTGATACTAACCAGACTCATAACAAGCTTGATAAAACTGAGTGAAGGCCAAGTCCACCTGTTATTAGATAAGTGAAAGTCCATCATGATGACGAGCGGGCCAGATTATCAATTCTCCAAAGTGTAATGGCCGTCATGGCGGCATAACCTATCATTATCATTATGATAGACTCATTACCTTTAAGTACATGACCATAACTAGATTTATATGTGTAATCTATATTGATTACTACCGAACTTAGAATAAGTGTTTTAACCCTTTGACGTAAATGGGACACCGGTGTCCCCTAAAAAAAAAATGTGATTTTTCCATAACAGATGATCATTTTTAATCACTGGTCACACTTAATTATTACTTGTGAACAAAATTTTATTTTTGCATACGGTTCATAGCACTGCGCGCGAAAAAGATATGTAAAAATCTTATTGTTTCTGGTCGTTTTGGCGCGCTCCTGTGAACAATTTTCCCAAGTGATTTTAAAACATTATTTTGCTGTTTTCGAGATTGTTTGTGTGAAGTTAAGAAAGAATGGTAAGTAATATTGATGATTTAACAATTATTTATTGTGATTTTTAATATTTGGGTAGCTAAAATACCAACATTGTCGCAAGGGACATCGGCGTCCCAATATGCGTAAAAGGTCGGAAACTGTACAAACATACATGATTTTTATCAATTCAATTATTATCATGTTTTTCCATATTTATGTATTATTTTTTATTGTTTTAGGCACGTAGAGGTACAAGGATATTTTGTTTGACCGATGCTGATGTTGAGGAGTACCTTATGGCGGACAATAGTGACGATGAAGATGCGCTAATTTTGGATGAAGAGGACCAGTTCTTCTTATTACAAGACATGGAAGCTGGGTCTCGGAGGTGATTATCGAGCCAGCTGATTCATCGAAATCTTCTTCTGATCCAGGACCAGATGCTGGTCCCACTGCGAGCTCTTCATCATCGTCCTAGGATACATTACTTGACAGTTCACTGTCAGCTCAATGCAGCTCGGTTCCAGATTTCAAGTGGAGAAGGAACACATATCGGCTTTATAATTTCTCTGAGAGTGATTATGAGTTTGGCAAAATTAATATTTGCAAACAATCATACTCTGTAACGCCTTTAGATATATTTAAGTCTGTTACAAATATAAATGCTTTGAATAAAAATATAATAATTCCAGAATCTTTGCGATACGCTAATCAAAATGGGTCCGTTTTCACGACAGACCTCAAAGAAGTTACAGCATTTATTTCGTATGAACTTTGTCATGGGCTAGCATGTGTTGCCTGCATTGAGAAATTATTGGTCTACTGAACCTGACATGGGCGTTGCATATAGCTAAAGTTATGCCCCTGTCAAGATTTGAGGAACTTCGACGAAATTTGCATTTTTGCGATAATGAGAAACAACCACTAGTTTCGAAGGTATTTCCTTCATAAAATGGATGGACAATAGAGCAGTGCATCTTCTCACCAATTTTTTGTCACCGATACCTATCCAAAAAGTGAACAGCAAGTTGGTTCGTCGCTTAGTCTAGAAATCTACATGTCCGAATATATTTTGTCAATATAACAAGAATATGGGTGGGGTAGATCATGGCTATGATAGGTAATTTTTCTATTAGAAAAAATGCCCCTCCCTCCTTCTATGACAAAAAAACGCATTCAAAATATGTGTCATAAGCGTTTTTTACCGTCGTGTAATGATAAAGAGTTCTCGTAAAAGATGTGTGCAGTGTGCAAAAAATGGAGTAGAAAATGGTACACACAATGTATGTTCTTTATGTAATGTAAATTTGTGTTTTACTGCAAACAGGAACTGCTTTGCTGATTTCCATATCTAATTATTATAATATATAAAAACTATTTTTTTTATTATAAATTGTTGTTTTATTATTGTAAACTATATAAAATAACCAAAATATTATATACCGCTGAAACTACTGAATGCCGACCCTTGACGCATATTGGGACAATGGTGTCCCATGTAATTCTAAAAAAACCACTGGTATATTTTTATTTTTTATGGTATATATACACTAAGTACCCCATAATGAATAACAGAAAGCACTCATATCCATTAAAATATTTGTGAGCTAGTTTTGTGCGTGAAAGGGTTAAAACTGCGAAATCATATTCAGAGAACAAATTTGGCCACTACTGTATTCAATTTTTTTTTCTCTAGGTGACGAAAAATAATAAACTCTCATACAAAATAAGCAATCATCTTTATCAGATTGACTTAGGTCTTGGATGTTTATCTATATATGTATCTGTTATAGAACATAGTATCGTTGAGTTAGTATCCCAAAACACAAAACTCGAACTCACTTTGGGGCTAGCTTAATCTGTGTGATTTATTTGTAATATTTATTTATTTATCTGGTAGAGCTTATATGAGTATTTCTTCCTGATGCATTTCGGCGTTGTAAAGAACATTTTCGAAATAACATAAAACTACATTACAATTTGAAGAATATGTACATTTATTCGTCGCTTAGAATCGTCGCCTTTTTTAGTGGAATAACTAAATAACCAGAACGTATCCAAAAAAACTAAATAAATCTTGTTCAAGTTGTTTTCTTTAACTTTCTTCAAAGAACATGGAATGAGATACGCGAAAAAGTTTGTGACTGCCAATACAAACAAGCAATCAAATTGATCAAGTTTATGTAAGTTCAAACATTTCGCTACTACATGCTCTAAAAGGAACGTTATTGATATACTTATAATTACTTGACGGGTTTTCATGGTACGTACGTAAATAACCTATTTTGAATCATGAGTTGACATAAACACATAAACCTTAAAATATTGTGATTGTTGATTGATGTGCGTTACCATGACGACCTCCTTGGCGCAGCGGTTAACACGCCAGCCTGCGACACAAGTACCCCGGTTCGAACCCCGGTCAGGTCATGATGGAAAACGATCTTTTTCAGAATGGCCCGAGTCTAGCATGTTTATATGCAAAATTACATGATGACCGATTCAGTAGATAGGGCGTAACAAATAAACAAAGTCACTTTCGCATTTATTATATTACTAGCTGTAACCCGCGGCTCCGCCCACATGATATATAGCCTATGTCCTTCTCAGTACCCTAACCTATTTGTATGCAAAATTTCATTATGTTCAGTTCAGTAGATAGGGCGTGAAAGCGTAACAAACAAATTCACTTTTGCATTTATAATATTAGTAAGGATTTAGGAAGTTAGGATAGAATTAGGGTAGTATCGTGTAGTCAGTATCCTATAACTACGACACAAGTTCACAACTTACTGTAAGGCTAGGTTAATTTGTGTGATTTGTCCTTATATACTTATTTATTTACTTATTAGCAGTACCATAAGATTTGTTGACGAGGCTGCAACCTTCCGGGTATCACACGTATGCAGCAAATTGCTTCACGGTCGCAATCCACCGTGAGAAACGTCAACATCATCATTACTACGTACAGCAATGGTGTTTGTTGAGATATATATATTCAGATGTCTTATATTTTACTGGTAAATTAATAAAATTAGTACAAGTTAATAAGTTAACCAATATAGTAAGACTAGTTTTATCATCATCATCATTTCGAGTAGGTGACACGGTCAGTCGACCTATCGTCGATCGAACCGCCTCTCGGCCTCTGACGTGGTTCCTTTAACGACTACCAAATGGCAGCCGGGACCAACGGCTGTCGTGCCTTCCGAAGCACGGAATCATCTTTCTTATCAGACAATCAGGTGATTCAAGCCTGCATTGTCCTACAACTTAAAATAAGCAAACAATTTTCCATATAACTAGCAATTCTCCCGTGAATTTTTCTGCGTTTATATAGCCTATGGCACTCGCAGACGAATAATTAGCTTTCTATAGGTGAAAGAATTTTGAAAATCGGTCCCTTAGTTTTGTAGCCTATTCAATGCAAACAAACAAAGAATCAAGTCTTTCCTCGTTATTACCTATGGATAAACGGCCTATTTACTCGTAATTTCCTAATGGATGAGTTTATTAGGGAATTTTCGGAATTTCCTTAGGAAGATTTCATGTTAATACCTTTAATGGTGTTGTTTTATACAGATACTTATTTAGGTCTGGCCTGAAATCTCTACCACGCAATTTAATATGTTTCCGTTAACGTTGGTGCCCATTTCCCTATTTTTACTTCTATTTTTTTTAACAACGAAGTCGGTTTGGTACCGACAACCTTAAAATGAGCCATTGAGCAGTGGTAATAGAAGGGAATGTGGATAGCTTGATGCGATCTAAGAGAGCGTTTTATATTTTTTCAAACATTTTACACAGTGCAATAGGCGATGCGGCCAGCAACCCATCAATATTTTGATTCCGTTTTCCATCTCTACATCCATGCTAAACGTGGCTTTAGGTCTATATACTCTGTCTGCCCCTCAAGAGACAATAATAAATACACGTTACAGTATGTATGTATCTGACACTGTAGGTCACATACAGAACATACAGTTATAAAATACAAAACCCTTCAACATCAACATCGCCTCTGCAATGCCTATGCCTCGACAGGCAGAACCGAATTCCGCAAATTGTTATCGCCGAGAATAAAAGGTAGAATCGATAGGTTTCCGAATAGAGCGAAAGCTTCAGGGAGGGATATAGCGCGAGTTTATTTATACGCGTACAGTTTTATGTCCTCGGGAGGCTTGGGGCGTTTGTTACTTCTCTGGCATGTCTGTAGTACACGTTTTCTTGTCATATAGTTTAATTGCTGTTTGGTAAATTAAACTCTACCTTTTGGTACATTCTAACCTCTATTAACCATATTTTTAAAACCTCAGGTATGACATGGCTCAAAGATTGTAATATTCAAAACGTTTATTCAGAAAATAGGCCCTTGCAGGCACTTTTTCATGTCAAATCACATTTTCATCCTATTAAGTATAATGCATTTTTATGACTTTTATACTAAATTTGTTGTACAAAAACAATCTTTCTTACATATAAGTTTAACTATCCACAACATGCTTTGTCATTTTGTACAAAGAATATCCGCGACTTGCTTCGTCAAAAAACTCTTATTAATTCCCATTTCTCTATTTAATCGTATTAATTGTTAAATAAATCTTTGTGGATATCGGAGTAGTTTCATAATTATTTTTAGGTTTTAAATGCCTGTATCTATCCCTCAATCAACTATAAAAATAGCTAATCTTTAATCTGACTTCAAGCATGGGGACATTTTATATTATGCGGTAATAAAATGAGGCCTTATACAAAATTTTAATCTTCCTCCTCATCTTAGGGGTTAATATCTCGCCTGAGACTTCAAAGAATTGTTTACAGAGGTCGTTGCGAGAGATTTTAATAATTCTGAGCCCAAAGTTCCTGCTGTAGACGACCTTTAGTACTTAGGGTATTTTAATTTTACGAGTTTACCTCCAGACTTCGAGTTCGCTTAATGTTATTACAAATCTCTGGCTGAAATTAAAGTGAGCGGGAGTAATTACAGGTTTTTTGTAAAATAAAAACAATTTATTTAAACAGAGAGATTGACATAAACTTGAACGAAGTTCATGAGAAAAGAGTTCATGTTTACAAAATTTAATTAACCTCAAAGTAAGATTCACGTTCTATTAAGTATCTTACTACTAATTTAACACTAGCTTTTTACCGCGACTTAGTTTGCTTCATTTGTAGCTCCTATGGTATTCTGATATATTAACTTCAAAAGTGTAAAGGCTCATCAAAATCAAGTTTTTGAGTGAAAGAGTAACAAAACAACACAGGGTTTGATTATGTAAGTATCACGAAATATATAAAAAAAATAACTAGTTTTGTAAAAAAAGGAGAATATTCTAATTCAAACCTTTGTTGTAGTCTTTTAGACGTGTTTTTAGATAAATCAAATCATCACAAGCATGTTGTGTTGTGTTGTCTTCTCTATAAAGTGCCTTGACACAAGGCACGTAATACCGAATGTCGGAGCGTGGGTTTATGGCCATATCGTATGGAGCAACTTTCAAAATATTATGTCAACAAATAATATTCATCGTAACACTGCCACATTGGGATGAAGCCGTTATATTATCTATCTAATCTAAATATAAATATTGAATTTAAGCTCGATTAGAATGATAACTTTAAACATAAGTTACGTATGAATTCAAAAACTAACGTGTAGTTTTTGTAAATTATTACATATCTGACAAAAAACAACGGTATAATAAGAAAATCTTTGATCATTCATATTGTCCAATCACAGTACAACAACTTTTAATTTTCAAGAAAGGTAAAAATTAGAAAAGTAAGTATCCATAAAAAAAACTTCTTGTTGACATATTTTTAAGTGTATTTAGCTTGAACTAAGTATTAAGTTTACGAGTAAATAACTCGTACAAACCAAATTATTCCTTCTTTGATTCGTAGAGTTAGAATAAAGTACAGTGGCTCTACATTTTTAAAGCAAGATAAAAAATATTACTTAAATAATAAGATACCTTAAATAATAAATAAATATATACGGACAAATCACACAGATAATAATGATTTAAATAACTTATTTATTACTTAAGTGATATTTTAGAAAAAAAATCATTTTATTTTAGTATAGGTATAATTATTTTACTTATATGTGTAGGTATTTTACCTTTGTTTTGGAATAACAGTTATTGCTAAGGAATATTCTTGATGATAAGGTCATTCAAAGGGTCATTCATGGCTTTCTCATGTTAAGTCACAACTAATACATACTTACGTTGAATTGAATCATTGGATTACTTGTAGTTAGTACAATTCTTATTTTCCTAAATCGTTCATTCATTAATTCCTAAATTTTTTGGTAAGAAAAACAAACGACTACGAATTCCGATGTCATCTTTCCAAGCCACCTTTCACATATAAATTCCATCACGTGCTTACTCGAGTGTCCCAAAAACCGATTTGTAGACGAATTGAAAGGAAAACACTTAGGATAATGTAAGGTAAGGCCTGGCTACACGTGTACCTCTTCAGATTTTCAGTGTAGCCTTTTTAGCTTTTAACGTCCAACAAAGAAATGGAAATCTAAGAAGTAATTAAATTACGGAAGGTGTCTTGTGAATTTGTATAATGGAATTAAGAATATTCAATTTAAACCAGCTTTGTTGTTTTCAAGAGGTTGAAATATTTAATTATATCTTTACCTAAATTAATGGTTAGCAATAATACAGTAGCATTGAGAACCAGAACAAGCCGTGAGGTTCCCGGCAGAGTAGAATAGGACCACTCCAAGTCTTTCTGTGGATGTTGTAGAAGGTGACTTAGGAAACACAAGCTGAACCACTGAAGCTAAACAACGCTTATAAACATCAAAGAGACCTCTCCTACCCTTATCCTTGAGTATGATAATGAATATTATTAGTCAGAGGATCTGGCCTACACTCTCCACGCTGGTCAGACGACCAGCGTGGAGAGGGTAGGCCAGATCAGAATGGCCAAACTTCTCGGGCTAATTTATGGCTCTGATAGTACAGAGAGGTTCGTGCTCCTGCAGTGACTCAAAAGGCCTGATTATAATGATGATGATGACTTTTTATTACTAAGTACTAATTTTTATAAATTTAACAATTCGAAAGCTGGGAAGCTACTCTGCGAAACGTCCTGAAATAGAAACAAATGTGCTGCTTTGACGTCAATTACCTAGTTAAAATCTTTGAGTTTCCCATTCCAATATACTTAAAGTCTGAGATACATTGCTATTACTCCTAACAAACATCCAATGCATTCAATATAATTTATTACGCAATTATACATTCAGATAAAACCGTACACGATATACTCGTAAATAATACTTTCCCATTGTTTTACAGCCCCGTTTCGCACGCCCTAAATAAGTTCCATGGAAAGTGGCCGCCGTACATTAGCATTCTACTGCATGAATGAACGTACCCGGGGAATGCGCTACTCTATGGTCATACCGCCCCATTGTTCTCCTTTCTATCGGAATGTTTTGAGGTGTGAAGTGTAATAAAGCAAGTACACGTAGGTTCAGTGGAACAGAAATATACGGAACAATTTGTTGTTCTTGTTGTTGTACGTTAGTAACGTAGACTCACAGCGCAATATGACATCCCCTCCCCACACGTACCCGTTCTTGAGTGTACTTATTTCAAAGTTTTGAAAAACATGGTTAGTTGCTTCTGTTGCTCGTCGCACGTTACGCCGTCTCTTATCGTACTACCCTGATTGTAAACTCACACATTGACGTGTGCACAAATGAAAAGTTTAGTTTGTGGTAGTATTAGGCATAAATATAACTTCGCTTTTATGAAGCACCATCTGCGAAGCCGCGTTTATTCTTGGTAGTTCATAAATTGACAGTATCAGTTGGGAAAATATTGGATGTATTAATACCTAATAAAAACCAGGGACATAAAAAAAAACTAAATTGTTTATTTCATTACTGTAAAACATACATTTCTAGATAGTGATTGAAGTCCACTTTTAACCATAAAATGCCAATGCCAATGTTACTGTTCCCCGCTCTCTCACCAAACAAGTCATAGTTAAGATTACATGTCAATTTATTTATTTATACTAACAACAGATTTCATGTCATGAAGATTACATTATTTTTAGGTGTTATATTTATTTATCATTAGTAAAATTGATATAGATTTCAAAATATACATCGAATTTACACAAATAAAATACTTTTCCCAAGAAGGGTAAGTATAAGCGGCCTGCTGTATAAACTTTGCCAATAAAGAAAATAATAATAAAGACTTCTCACTCGAAGCCAACCTTATGCGTATATCTCTTGACTTGAATATTATATCAAATACAAAACGCACTAAAGTCACCGCACACGTAGTAACATCGTCACAAAAGACGGACGGACGACGCTACAATGACGACATAAGAAGTGCGTGTACGTGGGAATGCAAGAATACACACAGCCCTCGGTATAGTGATTGCTGCTCCAACCTTGCCAATAAAAATAATAATAATAAAGACTTCTCTCTCGAAACCAACATTGTATGTAATCTCTTGAATATTATATCAAGTACAAAACGCGCTAAAGCCACCGCACACGTAGTATAATGTCGTTGTAGAAGACGGATGGATGACAGTGACGACATGAGGAGTGTGTGTACGTTGTGAGAATCCGTCTTGGTCCTCGGTTTAGAGACCCAATTGCTGCTCCAATCTTGCCAATAAAGAAAATAATAATAAAGACTCCTCACTCCGAACCTACATTGAACGTGTACCTCTTGAATATTATATGAAACTAGCTGTTACCCGCGGCTTCGCCCGCGTGATATATAGCCTATGTCCTTCTCAGTAACCTTACCTATGTGTATGCCAAATTTCATGATAATCTGTTCAGTAGATAGAACGTAAAAGCATAACAAACTCACTTTCGCATTTATAATATTAGTAAGGATGCAAAATGCACTAAAGTCACCGCACACGTAGTAACGTCGTCACAGAAGAGGACGGACGACAGTGACGACATGAGGAGTGCGTGTACGTGGGAATGTGAGAATCCGTCCCGGTCCTCGATATACTGACCCAATTGCTGCCAACCTTGCCAATAAAGCGTTGGCTACAATTCAAACCGTCAAACCTGAGTTTTCGCTGAAACTTCAATGAACATAAAAGATTCTATTAACGTAATAGCATTCATAAATTATTTGAATACATGTATTAATATACCTATGTGACGTGATGTTTTTAATTCAAATTATTAAGATAACCTTTAGCTTTCTGGACGTGAAGCTGAAATTGTGCACTTTTCTTTAGGTTTTTCATAGTCGAATATTGCTAAGAAAAGCACCACAAAACTGCAATCAAAAATTTAACAATCATGATGGTGCGATATTAAATAATATAGGTGTAATGACAACAAAAATACGGGGATATTTCCAATGTTTATTATTCAGAAAGTACCTGCATCACATCTTTGTACGAAATTCAGAGTTCGGAGTAATGGCCCAATATCTAGTATCTAATATCTAGTCTATTATGAGATGGTTCTTGGTTATTATTATACTTGATTATTATTACAGGACATATTTCAGAGAAGGCCGAGAAACTGATTGGGGTATGTTGGAGGAATGATATGATGAAAAGGAGAGTTTTGATCGATGGAAATAAAATATTAGCAGAGAGTTGGCATACGGGACCCCAAAATGGAAAATACAAGGAAGAAGAAAGAATGGCTCTTATTCCGAAGATCGTTCCATACAATTTTTCAAAGCAATCTCGGCATTCACAAACCATTTAGAAACACTCGAATATGAGTGATGTTTGAAATAGAAAAGGATGACGCGTGTCAACAAATAACAATACCGAATACCTAATCAATGCGTTCGGATTTGAAAGAGTGCCACCCACAATCCGCTTTTGTGGCTTGCGGTTCATCAGCCGTAATTATTATAAACTAATTCGTTTGTCGTCCGCGGCTTCCTCCATACATTTGAATTATCACGCTGATTTGAATATTTCGGTGTCCCGTTTTAGAATTAACAAGTTGCAATATATAAAGAAATATAAAACTCGACTACAATTTTTGCGACTGGCAGTTTACATCCGCCATATTGGTCTTTACTAACGTCACATAGCCTATACAATAGAAAGTTATAAAATATTTAGAGAAATGCGAAACATTTTCATGTGTTTGTCTTGGCTGTCGGAAGTGGTCTCATTCAAAAAGCAATCACATTTTTTGAATGCTACATCGAAACTATGTTAGTAATCTAATATATAGGTAAATATATACAATTGTTTCTAGAACAGAATATTACATTCTGAATCTAATAATTTTCTTGGCACGAAACACAATTTTACATTTCCCTTTCATTAGTTCCCATAATAAAGAAGTATTTACTTAAGTACTAACATAAACGTTGGAAAATTAATGAGTTTCAAACACGGAGAGTGAAATAACACGTTAGAGTAACATTCGTTTAATAACGTACTCCTAGTCTATTTAATCGGTAACTTACGGTAATAATTAAGTAACAAGTGATTTAACGTTACAGCAATGGTTGTGGGTGTAGAATTATTGAATGCCATTCAAGAAAGCCGATGGTTTATGGAAATTCGTATAATTGTGTTCTTTGTACAAGAAGTTACATAATACTCTTAGGAGTGATTGATGCTTAATTGTAAAACGTAGAATGTTTTTTAGACTTTTAAAGTTCAACTATAACTATAATATTTTAAATAAGTTAGTTGTTTATGAAAGACAGCTATTTTCCACTACTTCGTGCATGTCAATAATAGCCTATGTTATACGATAATAATGTAGCTTTGTATAGGCGATAGAATTATTAAACTCAATCTTGTAATTTTTGAATTTATCAAATAAAACAGAAACCTTTCGTCTTGATAATATTTGTATATATAAACAAAAGATCCACCAGACAATCTAGCTAACACAATATTAAACATTTAAATAATCCGACCGAAGTAAATCTTAAATACGCTAGTTCCTATTCTGTAGCTTAGAGAATTTTCCAGCTGTAACTGTTTTTCTTTCTTGTCTATTAATGTCATATTAAATATTCCAAAAAAATGTTGCGAAAATACTCAATGTCTTAACTCGTATTTCCCAAAAAGATACGTAAATATTTAATGAAGCTACAATTCAATAGAATCGATAGATGCGTATCTTTGATAATATCAGCTGTCCAAACATTCTGCCTGGAAGGTCTGAAATATTTGCCGTTTATCGGAAAAACTGCTCAGTCGGTAAATTAGGAGTGCTGAATTGAATTTAAGTGTCCGATAGGCGTTGGGTCGTTGTTGATGCGTCTGTGTAATGGACTTGTTAATGTTGTTGTAATGTCTGAACAGCTAGTTGTACAGTAGTAAACCAGTAGTTTAAAACAATTTTTTTGCGCCATAATACCTAGTTTTCAGCTTTGCACTAATTAAAAATTTACGAATGTACATAATAGTGTAATTTTGGAAAAGAAAATTAAAAATAAAATTAACATTTTTAAAAATCAGGTTCATTAATTTTACAGAATACATAATTAACCGGAATCGAATACGGAATCTATAAATAGTGATAAGTTATTGTTCAATTGGCTTTCCTTTATGTTATTCTTGTAAAGGGTACATAATGCAATTTGTGAGTTTTGTACCGTCAATGTATTTTCTTTTTATGATTTACGTTTTTTTAGTTGATTTACAATATTTGTACACTACCGACGCAATTAATTATAGAAAATTGATTAGTTCGACATGAAACTGATAATTTTGTCCGGAAGACAATCACTATAATTGCGTATCCTTAAAACCATTCTTTGGACAATCAAGGAACTTGTGTAACAGCAATTAAGTGAGTACTTATTTCCTTTCCGAATAATCAATGCAGCAAGCTTAATTATGAGTTGGGCGTTTCTACACCTTCTACTTCCATATTTGTTAATGATAAAGTACTTTAAAATTCAGACAACAGATAGAGTTACTGTTGACAAGAGTTTCTTATGGCGTTTCTTCTTCGCAGTGGTCGGTTCCAAAACGTAGTGTGGAGCTATTGAAAATTAATCTAATTCTTCTGTTTATACATATAAAAGGTGCCGTTACTGACTGATCAATCAAATAACACACGACATACATAAGATTTCCCAAAATTCATCCCCTAAGGAGTGACGGGGGTCCAAAGTTTGTTTTTAACGTGAGCGAAGCCGCGACAAAAGCTAGTTAATAATATACTTATTAATATAAATAAATCCCAGCTTTCACGTGCCTACAAAGGCCTATTTTCTGAACTACAGCTTTGAATATGAAAAAAATAAAAAAAAATATGAAAGTCGTTATGTCATTATTGTCATCGGTCATCATCTACCTTACCCTTCGAGCAACACGGCTTCGTACAGAAGCCGTGTTGCTCGAAGACCTTACCCCTTACCTTATATTTGTGAGTTGTTGCAATTCTTTTAACATCCTCCAACTAATTACTTTTATTATTCTTTTTTTACAATCCATCTCTGGTTTGGTATATTCCCTTGATTCCTTTTCGCGCCTAGAACTTAAGAGTTTAAGAGAGGATTGTTCGTCTCTCCTTATTATATGAGTTGCCAATAAGAATTCAAATTTTTCGTTTCTTTCTTTTCTGTAACGGGTGTCACTTTGGTACCTGACGATGATAGGTATCTATTACTTATATGAATATCTCTGCAAGATCAAACTTCTTATATCATATGAACTACGATTGGCAGGCGGATACAGCCCATAAGATTTAAAAGATACCAAACTCTTAAATATAAAAACCGGCCAAGTGCGTGTCGGGCCACGCGCAGTGTAGGGTTCCGTAGGTTGCGAATGACAACTTTGAGTTCACACTGTTTACACTCGCACCTAACAGTTTAACGACAAAAAACATCTAACAATGAAAATTGTATGAAATTTTACTTTTTCCAGTACATTTTATAAGTTGGTTGCCTATAACTTTTTAGTTTGTACTTAGTACTAAGCTCTGATAGTTTTCCTTAAAACTTCAGTATATATACTACTGCTGTAATTTTTTTCACGTATCCATATATAACCGTTTAGCAGATAGAGGGGGGGGGACACTTACCTCTAACAAAAATTTTCACTTTAAAACTAAATATTTCGGAAACGGATCCCTTAATCGAAAAATGGTGTTCTCAACCTCACAATATTTTTCAAAGACCTTTTTAACGATAACCTACAAGATGGGTAAGTATAGAGAAAAAAAAATACTCCCCACTTTACTTGTATGGGAGTTACCCTAAAAAAAATTTTTTTTATAATTTTTTTCTACCAATTTTTGCCATGATTAATATACATACCCATACCAAATTACAGCTTTCTAGTACTTATAGTCTCTGAATAAAACCGCGGACGGACAGACAGACAGACAGACAGACAGACAGACAGACATGGCGAAACTATAAGGGTTCCTAGTTTACTACGGAACCCTAAAAAGCACAATCTAATAATTTCAATCAAAACGTTCCAAATGCCAACGAGACCGGCATCCGGTTGGCCATAATACCAACATAATAATGTAATAACATCTCGTGTTCTAACATCCGCCATTTGAATTACAAATTAAATAATTTCACATCATTTTCTAGCTAGAATATTCATGTATTCGATTCAGCTTTTTCTATTAACCCAAAGATAATTTGTATCTGCCCGAGTGCCGTGCCGAAGGAGGGAAATTTGGTACGTAAGTATTCGCGTATGTTATTGAATTTATTTGACACTGCCTTTAACCTAAACACCGTCATTTTTACCCGAGTACTGTGAAGCCAAAAGAAAGGTTATGTTTGTTTTTTTTTATATATAGTTATAGGGACATATCACACAATGAATGACTATAGCCGCTATTTGTGTTTGTATTTATTCTCTTATCTCCTTAACTAACCAACGCAACTTGACGTCCAGTATGTGGCGTCTTACCAAATTCAAAGTGGCGCCCTCTAGACTCGGACGGGCTTAAAATAAAATTATCAAAAACAGATAATTATACGTAAAACACAAAAATATATTCATGCATACATATTATAGGACCATTTTCCCGTGAAACTTTAGCATGTTGGGGGCTTGTAGGTGACATAGGAATCAAAATAGTGATGGGTTGCTAGCCGCATCACCTATAGACATGATTCCTGCTGCCCGTTCCCTCAATCGGCTTTAACGATCTAAGCGGGAAGAGAAGCAGCTGGTATAAATTCTAGGTTTTTTACGCAAAATCATTCTGAAAATAGGTCCCCAAATAAAAAAAGGTGTTCAAACAACGCCAACAATCCAAAAGCTACAAGTGTTAGCTTCCTACTTACGATTTCAAACAGACATCTTCAATGCGGTGAGCGAATCGCAACAATAGTCGGATCTTACACAAGCTATGAACTTGGAGTTCTTGTCTCGGTTCAATTTGTTTAAGATTATGATGTCTGAATATAGAGGGTCGTTGTTCTTGTTATCTATCACTTTAAGCTGTCTCATATACTTATGACGTGTTGAGTTGATTAGATGTTAAACAGGAATATGCCCTGACTTCGCTGCATATTTCAATTATACCACAAACTTGCAGTCCGCCCCGGCTTCGTCCGTGGTACATAATAAATAAATTAATATATACGTACAAATCACACAGATTGAGCTAGCCCCAAAGTAAGTTCTTAAGAAAGACTTGTGTTATGGGATACTAACTCAACGATACTATATTTTATAACAAATACATATATAGATAAACATCCAAGACCCAAGTCAATCTGAAAAATATCGTTTTCCATCATGATCTGACCGGGGATCGAACCCGGGACCCCCGTGTCGCAGACTAGCGTGTTAACCACTGCGCCACGGAGCTCGTCCATACCTAAACTATGGGACTCGCAAATAACGTCCTTATCCAATGGTGACATAGTTTTTGAAATCGTGTCAATAGTTCCTAAAATTAGCGCGTTCAAGTAATAAACAAACAAACAAAATCTTCAGCTTTATAATATTAGTATAGATTATATCTGTTCTATCAAGTCAAAACTCCGAAAGTCACTAAACAGGATTTATTACAAGTCCGCAAAGGATACCTAAAATCCGATTTTCCATGAATAAGTTTTGCATATAAACTTGATCGACTGATAACTAAACTAGTTTGTTTAGTTTGGTATTTTTTCTGCATTTTAGGTATTATGTATGCGGAACGTTGTAAATTTTACTTTTATTTTACACACTGTTATATATAAGAATAATCTTCGTAAATAACTGCTCCACTGTTAATATATTTCAAACCAATGAGTTAATAAAGAAAATAATATTGAGTTATAAAAAAATAAATCAACATTAAATTTAGCATACACATAGGTTAGGGTACTGAGAAGGACATAGGCTATATATCACGCGGGCAAAGCCGCGAGCAACAGCTAGTACGTTAATAAACAAGTGAAACATTTTTCTATAATTACCTGCAAAAAGTAGTTTTGCTATTCTCTCTCTCTAATATAAATCGCTGCTACCGTACGGCATACAAAACCACCGCAGAAGCATAGAACTCAGATGAATAGATACGGTGTGCATTTATGCACATAACAAGCAGGCGTAGCGAGCGATACATATTTATGCGTACATTCTGCGCCCCGAGTCTGCTATGTAATTGCCGGGAAATCTTAAATCTAACATAAATACTCGTAGATACGGCGCATTGCGCTTATGCACATAACTTTATAGATTTATTGCTTAGGTATATACTTATACTATATATTGCTTATACTCTGCCTGCACCTTAATACTTGTACGCGATCGTCGAAATATCTCAAGAACTTATTCGATAAGATAACTCCAAGTTAATGTGTATCTGATTTTAATATTTATATGATCTGCACCGTTAGTTTAGTTCACAATTGCCAGAATATACATCCAGACCACGTTGGAGACTCTTACAAAGTGACCTGTGCCGAGTGTGGCGTTGGTATCCGCACTAAAATAGCTCTATTGGAGCACATCGACTGCATACATTTGTGGAAGAACAAGTTCGAGTGCGCGAGCAGACCTGAAAACACACACCAATTTCGTCCACGAGAACATCCGGCCTCCGCGCAACAAGATCTGCGATCACTGCGGGAAAGAATTCAAAACGCGGACGGCATTTGGAATCCTCTCCCACTCCTACTCTCCTCGAATCCTACGCTCGCACATCAGAACTGTTACATCGAGCTGATACACACATGTAAATTAATAAAATATCTTTATATGAGTACGATTTTTTTTACGATTTATAACATTGATGCATATCGCAGTTACTCAATAGGTATGCGTATATTGGTACATAACACATGCCTATACGCCGTTGCTGAGGTATGAGTCTGGTATGCAATTACCGGAACATAGCTAAATGATTATGAAGGCCGCCTTGGTGCATTTTTGCATATAAAAAAGTTGTTACCTAAATCTGATGTGCAACTCAATAACTTTTACCAATAAAGATCTAAATAACAATTGAAATCAGACACCAATGAAATCTATACCATAAGATAAAAACACTTTATTTTGTCAGGATTACCTACCAACTACAGAAGTTTATGAATTACATGACAAATAATGCCGACCGTTTCACTCATTCGGCTATTAAAGTTTCGGTACATGTACATTTGTACATGTGCCTCATCATCAAAATTTAAGCTCTCATGTCGGTGGAACTCTCTCCATCTTTCTCTGCCCTCCGCCAGCCTTTTGACATGTTGGTACACCATTTTTACTTTTTCTTTTATTTGTTTGAAATAACTATTTCTGGGTCTGCCCCTACCCCTCCTACCTTCTATTTTGCCTTCCTTGATTGTTTTTATAAACTCGTCGTGTCATAATGTCCTATCATATTTCCTCTTCTAAGTATTTTCAATCGCTGACAAAATGGATCTTTTATCTCCTACTGTTTATGCAATTTTTTCAATAGTATGTAAAGACGTAAAGCGCCTAAATTCAACATCTATCACGATATCGACGCGGCCTTGCGATATTCGTCGTCACACATCTGCGTCTCGGAAAGGCTATTTTTGCTGTCGTTAGCGGGAGGTTAATTAATCAAATCAGTTATGCATACAGATTCAACGCTTTGCCTTTTAAAGGTGCCTGTACACTACCATTGATTTTGCTATACAGTTTTTAAGTACTTCACTATTAGCATAAAACCGCGCATTGCTTGGTAGAACCGATTTATTCGTTGATTCGCGGCTGGGATCATTAAAAGTCACAAAATCCAGATAGCGCGTACAGTCTATTTTAAACCAGGCCATCTATTAAATCAAATACAAACTAAAATATATGTGTTCCATGAAACAAAACAAAATATTCCAATCTTATTAAACACACAGCGATAGCTATATCTTTTGAGATACAGCTGAATGTTTCTAGGGCTTCATTTACTAGTTTTTATAATGGAATTTCCTTGATTCGAAATAGCAAGAAAATTAGTCTAGCCATTTATAGTTATGCTTACGTGGCCAGCTATTATGTGCTATCAAACTCTACTTAAATCAAGGGTAACTATAATGAGAATATTCAAGGCAAAAAATAAGGGTGGCTATTTCATGGGTTAGCTTAGTATTCATGTTTTTGTGAGCAGAAAAATGTAATTGGTCAGCAGAAAAAGATATTAAACATGCATTTATAAGAGAAAATAAGCTGAAGGGAACTCAGTCCAGTTTTGATCACTACGTGCCTGAAGGGCCCGTAATTGAAGTTTTATGTGTATTATAGTCATGAATAAAATAATATGCCTTTTTAAGTCATTTATTTTCTACGGTAGTTTTTACTAATGACAGCGCTAATATTTTTGCAGGAATTTTATTGCAGAAACGTATACCGAAACCCGAAAAAGAATTTTTAATCGCTAGACTGGAGAAGCTAACTTATTTTTAATTCTCGTATTCCTGATGTGGATACTGGATATCAGTATTTTTCTTGTATACTTAAACTAATATTATAACGAACAAACATAATATTAGCAATTAATAAACATTGCGAAGGGAATGTCAAAATCTTTATATATCGTTAAATAGTTATCCAAGAGTCATTCTAGCACCTAATTTAAATATATGTAGATCTGCAAGCGCATTTTTGAAAAATGAAATATTCTTAACTTCTGCTGAGTTACCCCTCAGTAATATTCCATGGGACATAGTATATTAAACGCGCAGTGTCAACATCACGCAGCTGTCTTATTCTCCAAACTGCATATCTGTTATGCAGTTTGGCGCATAAGACAGCTGAATTTACCTAATAAGGTTATGATATCGGCACCCCCATTTAAGCCCGGAGTCAACTGTCATATCAGAAATGTTGTATCTACCAAATCTATTGTTTCGGCTTTTTATTACGGCCTACCATTTAATTACTTCTTAAAAAATAAAGTTCTGTCGCTGTTCTGCATCTACAGCCTGAAAAAAATTGTATTCGAGGGTTGGTGATTAATGAAAGCCGATGCCATATTGTCAGTGTCCGGGCAGATGTCCAAGGAAATAGCGCACTAAATGAGAGAACGTGTGGCGTGAACAGGTGGAGGCCAATGGCCGAATTCTGGAGATAATGGGGGTCGGGGAGCCGGACGTCTATTATGTAGAAGAGCCTTTATGTCGGAAGATATTGATCACATATAGACTCCCCATTATCTGAGGAAGCCAGAAGGCTGTCACAATTGTATCTAGCTATCTCTATATTGTGAAGTTAAAATTATGCTTTAAATTATATGGAATAGACTTAGTAATTGTATAATCTACGGGGGTGACATATCACTGTGTGACAAAACCCCTTTTAAATAAATGAAGAAAAAAAACTAAAGTATGATTAATATTAAGAGCGTACACTAGCAGTATTTTTTCAATATGGTTTCCATACAAATGTATTTCTCTATTTTCTCGCTGAAAACTGATTCTAGAGCCACAATTCTTTTTTCATAAAATCTAGTACTAAAATAGGAATACTTTATATGGGCTTTTATTTTGCATTCACAATGCTATTTTACCTTATTTATTAAATAAAGAAAATAAGAAATGGTGAAAAAATTCCACGCGGGCAGGACTTGAACCATTTCTTATTTTCTTTATTTAATAAATAAAATAGGAATGCCCCTATTTTTTATTTTTTCCAAATATACTGTTTTTGTAATTTTTTTTTCTTTTAACAGTTATTTTTGAAAAAAATAAATAGGGACATACCTATTTTAGTAATAGATTGTATATAAAAAGAATAGTGCCTCTAGAAGCAGTTTTCAGCGAGAAAATAGAGAAATACATTTGTATGGAATACGCACTGCTAGTATACCCTCTTAAGAGATATAAAGCGGCAGTTACCTGATATGATTAAATATTATTAGTTTGGCTTAAAACCCTTCAGACAACTTTTTTATAAAAAGATAAGAAGAAGCCCTAACTTTGCTACAAATCGAAAATAAGTTTTCTGTCTCTATTAAAAAAGGTGTATCAACGTTGTTTAGGAAATAGGCACGACCTTAAATAAAAAAATCTAATAAAATATACCTAAGTATATTTGACAATCACGGTAGAATTTTTTTTATTAATGCCGTGAAAACGAAATCTAGCGCATCAAGAAATTCGCATAAAATACGTATCATTGGCAGGCACAGTGTAAATCATTAAAAAACCGGCCAAGTGCGTGTCGGGCCACGCCCAGTGTAGGGTTCCGCAGTTGCGAATGACAACTTTGAGTTCACACTATTCACACTCGCACCTTACAGTTTAACGACCAAAAACATCTAACAATGAAAATAGTATGAAATTTTACAGTTTATAAGTTGGTTGCCTATAACTTTTTAGTTTGTACTTACTACTCAGCTCTGATAGTTTTCCTTTCAACTTCAGTATATATGCTACTGCTGTAATTTTTTTCACGTATCTATATATAACCGTTTAGCAGATAGAGGGTGGGGACACGTACCTCTTACAAAAATTCGCACTTTAAAACCAAATATTTCGGAAACGGAGCCCTTAATCAAAAAATGGTGTTCTCAACCTCACAATATTTTTGAAAGACCTATTTAAGGATACCCCACACAATAGGTAAATAGAGAAAAAAAAAATAAAAACTTGTATGGGAGCTAACCTAAAAAAAATTTTTTTTCAAGATTTTATTCCACCACTTTTTTGCCATGATTAATATACATACCCATACCAAATTACAGCTTTCTAGTACTTATAGTCTCTGCGTAAAACCGCGGACGGACAGACAGACAGACAGACAGACAGACAGACATGGCGAAACTATAAGGGTTCCTTGTTTACTACGGAACCCTAAAAAGGTGTTTAAATGCCAAATATTTAAATCCTAAACTAATATTAGAAAGTCTGTTATATCCTCGTACACTTAAGGCAATTATTCAAAGGCAAGTAAAATAAAAAGCTTTTTAAATCGCTGCTGTTAAGCCAACAAAGCTAAGCAATTGTATGCAAGGGCCTTTATGTCGTGCGATATTGATCACCTGTGGAGTGAAGTGATGAATATTTATACCACTTTTATTACGTCGTATCGGTACTAACTTGTTTGGCACAGACGCATTCCTTAGCAAACGAGAAATTCCTGTAATTAAAGCAGGAAAGTCTTGAATACTAAGAGGATTATCGTATTTAATTAATTTTATTGTGGTAATAAAGGTGATGACTTATTATTAAGTAGGTAGACGTATGTGCTACAGGAAAACTTTACAAAAACAATTTACCTGAGTATAAAATAAGATTAAAAATTAAAGAAATAGCTTATATATTAAGCTAATATTTTTAAGCCTTTGGCCAATGGGCTTGATCAATAAGACAATTAGGAAGGGTCGAACTGGGCAAATGAAAACAAATTTTGAAGGCCGTTATAGTATAGTAGAAAACAAGAGGGAAAGTGCTTCGCTCAATATATTCTATAACATACATTATATAGTAAATTGAATCTCTCCCGCGTTATCATTTAACCTCGGTAATCCGATTATTCGCAATTTACACCCCCTCTGGATTGTAATCCATGGCGATTGCTTTGCATAGAAGATGAATCTAAAATCGGAATTAATGAAATAAAAGTGTAGTATATCCTCCCAACCATATATGTATTTCGAAAGCAGCCATAATACAGCTAAATGAGAAATCATCTGGTCATAAAAAAAGTGTTGTTCCGAACCTAAAACTAACACATTGGATTGTAATTTTTGATTCATGATTTTTTGCGTCCTACAGATCTGTGTGAATAAAATAGCATTGATTACGAGCATAGATGAAAAAATATATTTTACGAGCTTTTGTTTGGAATACTTTTATTTTTGTACTATGATGTAGGTTTGCATTTTTAAACCATGATGCTAAGCATTCTATTTTATGAATTCTCTTACAGAGAAGATATAAAAAGGGAATGAGTTTTGTAAACAAAACGAAGACGATTAAATCTCTTAGGGCAACTGTGTGTATGTGTGAAACAACAAATTTAAATTGAATTTTAATAAAAACTTAGTTCACCTCGATACCGTACATATTTTATAATATTTTTACTTTCATATTTACATATTTTTTTAAATTCTTGATTTTGAATTACAGTCCATTGTTGTTGAAAGTTTTAAATTATGGTGTTGTATCAACGAAAATGATCCAAATTTACTTTGTTAGCCTAACTTTTTATCTGCATTATCTTCGTTTATCTCCATATTCCATTTATGCGGGTCCGAACAGCATTTGCCATCTCTGGTGTAACATATCACAAAAAAAGATTTAATGAAAAAATACCTACGTAACAGAGCAAAATGAAAAATAAAATCACTTTGACACTTAACAGCTTAGCGAAAAATCCATAAACGCTGTCGCAATATGGTCGCAATGACAGTGTTACATTTTAACGACCTATACGAGGCCGCATAAAGAGTAAAAAATGACCTCTGAATGGTCCCCACCGGTTTCATCACGATCTTGTCCGCTACAGCCCCCGCGACGCACTGGGGCCGTTTTGCAACATATCCCAGACTTAGGGAGGATATAGTAGTAAGTAAAGAAATACAAGTAGATAGTATTATTTGGTTCTGCAATTTATCCCAGACTTGGGACTTAATAATTATTTTTAACAAAAAAGAAAACCGACTTCAACCCTGGACAAACTGAAACTAAAAATTTGATTTTAGTGAGCTTTAGACACTTTAGAGTTCAGTCAAAACAGAGGAAAAACGTTCTCATCAATTTGTATTGATTTGCATAAGAATAAAATACAAATAAGTTTAAACCGAACGGCATACATTGACAATTTTTTTGGGTTTTTGTTTATTTTTTCAAAAAGTGCTCGATATATTACGACAAAAATTTTATGGAACTACCTCGGGAGCAAAAAATAATCACTAAAATCTATCCATAATTGGCTGAGTTAATCGCGTAACACACTTACAAAAAAAAACATACAGACGAATTGAGAACCTTCTTCTTTTTTGAAGTCGGTAAAAAATACGGCTGCCATTTTTGATAAATTTCGCCCGCTATATTGATTTTTGCTGATGTTTACAAAGCCTTTTCCACTCCGGGGAAAATACGATTCTAATTGCACCTCACACTTCAAAATTGGTCAACCCGTTTAGGACACAGGAAGCAACAATGGAACGGACATAGGTACATATAGATACTTACGCACGAAAAACATTACCTTCCTTCTCCGTGGGGTCAGTCGGCCAAAAATTCCTATTAAGATATATTTAAATGACTAGCTTTCACCCGCGGCTCCACCCACGTTAATGCCAAACCCTGAAACAGTAATTTTTCCGGGATAAAAAGTACCTTAAATTCATCTCCATACCTCAGACATTATAAAAAAAACGGCCAAGTGTGAGTCAAACTCGCGCAATGAGGGTTCCGTACAAATATGCTTCGTGAACACACACACAATGTGCAAAAAATGTTTTATTCAATTGACTAGCGCCATCTAGTGGTGTTTTAGTGAACTATTTCCCTAGATGAACTTATTATTGTGAGTTTACCACTTAATTTTCAAGTGATAGTATTCTTATTATTTTTCCTGTAATCTTCAAGGTATGAACTACATTTTGTAATTTTTTCAAAATTTTCGGCCCAGTAGTTTCGGAGATCAGGGGGGGGGGGAATGGTCAATTTTTGCCTTCTTTCGTGAATAAAATCAAAAGTATTGATTTTACCCGAACAAAAAAAAATATTTTTGAGATCCTCATAATGAGCCCTTTCATTTGATATATGACACAGGAAGGTTTGCAAAACTTTCTTTTAAAATTTTGTAATTGGGCCCCTCAAAATTACCCTTATTTCAAAAAAATCTTTATTTAGTTTGCACATCCGTGTTTGGGTCATAGGATTACACTATCTTACCAAATTTCATCTAATTTGGTTCAGTAGATTCGGAGAAAATCGGCTGTGACAGACGGACGGACGGACAGACAGACGCTCGAGTGATCCTATAAGGGTTCCGTTTTTCAACTTTTGTACGGAACCCTAAAAATGAATGAGAATCAGTTCAATCGTTAAAGCATGAACGCGTAACAAACAATCTAACTTTCGCTTTTACAATATAACTAATTATGATCATTTAAAAGCTGAAGACTTCCAAAGCTTTGAAACTACTGGCAAAGAAAAAACGCCAAAAGAAACTCTTATCAACAGTATTGGCCGCCTCTCGCCTGAAGGGCTTTGTGATTTTATATCTTTATATATTTCTTTATTTATTCTTTTCCCTCTTTCTACTATTACCTTTTCTCTGTATTTGTGGGATATACACTTTTAATATACAAAGCAAATATATTTTTCAATACATTTGCTAATAATACGGTTCTTATGACATCGAAATTTGTATCTTAATGATGTATTTACGGCACTAGTGCTTTTTACTTTACACCAATCACAACCGCTCAATAGCCCAATGCCACAGATGCAAAATTTAAACTTTTTCATAGAATCCGAGCAAAGAGTTTCAAGTTCAGCGTGAAAACTGTTTTTTGATTCGTGAGATGTGATTTTTAACGGACTTCGAAAAGGAGAAGGTTATCAATAGACTTTTTTGGAGAAAATAAACATGAGTAAATGTACCTGATTATTATAAATGTATTTTTACAAACTGTTTTAGTTCCTAACTTTTATAAATTCCTTAAATTGCTGAACTGCAATCTTGTTTTAGTTTATGGTAATCGCAAATGTATTGAAAAACGTCATATGATACTCGTACGGTAAGCTGTCTATTATAGTCGTAGGTTTATTATAAGCTCTCAGCATCGCCTCGTGCCTATAAACACCTCGAATATAATATCGAGCTCACCATACTTGAATCCTGATGTACTATTATAACCCACGACATATTTCATAACATTACTATGAGTGAGTGGATCACTTATTGATAATTTATATAGTCGAATGAAGAATAGGTTCTTTAAAAAACTAGTCACTATTTTAAGCAAATTAGTTCATTTTTTATCCCATTTAAATAATAGATTTTTCATTAATAAAAATAATTCATATCCGCAGAATTTCAAAGACTTTATAGTGGTGGTCAATGTTGTGCTGTGCTCATTGCCCAAATATATTAAAACTCGAACTGCAATAAAATATGTGTCGTTGAGTCACTCCAGTATGTGTGTCTGGTTGTTCTTCGGAACAGTTGGCCGGGTAAGTAGGTCGAATGCGTAAGCCAACTACAATTATGCTCTCTGGAATGATGTACTAAGCTGAGAAGATTTGGACAAATATATATTTCGGACTAACTCTGACTGAAATTGAATTCTCAAAGCCACGCCCGTAGTGAATCAGAATGTAATATATTAAAAATTAATTTTATTTATCTTATATTGTATACTGTTTTCAGCAGTTAAATAGGCAGGTTTTTTTTTTAATACTCCACCTGTATAATGCCCCCAATATATACAAATAAATGATTGATTGATTGATCCTTTTTCATGTAAATCTTCATTAAAACTCTGTAAATGAAGCTGAATTTAATTATATTGTCAGTTTCTCTGATTACAAATAATTTAATTCAATCAGAAAACGAAAGTTTATGGAATAATAAGATGTTTTTCATAGATTTTATTTTTGTGAATAGCTTTTATTTTTAGCGATTCATACTGTTAAGTGCTTGCTAATTCAAATCTGATGAGCCCAAACACGATGGTTAAGTTTGTAAATTCCTATGGCCACATCACCATTACCTAAAATTTCAGCTCATTCTGTCGGGACTATAATGAAATATAGGTATATCAGGAAGGCATTTGTTTCTGCTATTGTTTTGATGATGGTAGACCTCTGTTAGGCCTATTTTAATAAGCATTTACAATCTTCATAAACTTAACTATCACGTACTACCTATACCTACCATTGATATAATAATATACGTATAAGAAAAACTTTCCAAATATTAATAAAACTAATATCTGTGTGGTTTATGTCATTCACAAAATATAATAAATATTCTGAAGTTCATAAGGCAGCTTTTTTTTCTATTTTCACAAAACATTTTTCATTTTCGTCATTGTTTATATGAGGAAAAAAAACAGGAAGTCTTGTAATCTGCACGTCGTTTCTTATATTTATCAACACAACCACGAAAGGTATTTCATGTGTTTCATTTCTACAGATTATCATGAGCAACGACTGCACTCAGAGAAAAATACTACTATCGATCTAGATTGATTAAAAAGTTGCCGCCGAAAGCATTAAATAGTATCATATTCTAAAAATATCGCTAGTGTTGCAAGAGGGCGTGAAATAAATTTTGCAGTTACTGTGTAGTCAGGAGTGAAGTGCGTTGTTGGCTGTCACAAAGCGTAACATTTCTGTCCTCTATTTTATCTACTGTAGAAGCTTTTAGCTCTTCTTTGCAACAGTGGCACCACTAATTAATGACTTTTGACGAACACTTTTCCATATTTTATTTAGAGATGGTGCTCCTTATCTTCTGCTCTCCATAAATACTACACGTCAAAGACAATCAAAAAGAGCGTGAAAAGATTTCATCAGAGTCGGCAGCGCACGAGTTGCGGGCGTTCATAGACTATAATAACTGCTTTCCATCAGTGGACGGTATGCCTGTTGGCCTTAGTTGTACAAGAAAGAAGTTTACCGACAAAGTTAATGTCTTTATTAGTTACCTAATCAGCAACCACTCCCCTGTTCATATATTTAATATTATTTATCTGTGTACAAGTGAAGTTGTCACTTGTACACAGATAAATAATATTAAATAAAGTCGCGGCGCCTGTCATTTATACTACTATTAGGTATAAAGCTGTTTAAAAGTTTGATCGTTTGGTTGAAGGTGCTAATCTCAGGTACTACTGGCAAAGAATATACACAACTAGACCGATTTCAAAAATTCTTTCACCGTTGGATGGGTGCGTTATCACTGATTGCCATACACTAGGTATGTACCAAGGGCGAACCCGGGGCGGAGTGCTAGTTCTATATAAAATGAGCGACACTGCCGCTGCCGCCGCCGAACTTCAAAGTCAACCTTAAAACCAATAAAGTATGTACTCATTTGTTAGCTTGCGTGACGCGTGACGGGGCTAATGACTTATGCAAGGCGCTTACAAGCTCACGAGACGCGTAAAAGTGAAAGCGACTTTAAACTTCTACAGAGCTTTACATGTACTCCGACAAATCACTTACACTTATCAGATGGTGTACGTGTTCTTAAAGTTCACACATGTTGTGTCATTAAAGTTCTATTTGAGCTTTACAGTACAAGATGGGCTTTCACAAGTAGATTTTTAGACTAGATCTTTATAACAAGTAGGTGGCCATAATTAATTACAAAGCTGACCAACCCAGAAGGGATTTTTTATGCGGATGTATGTTAGAAGGTCTGTTCCATCGTCACGTCCTGTAGCCTAAACCGCTTGACCGAGTTTGAAGTGTTTTAGATTTGTATTCTTCCCGGAGTGTCATTGGCTATGTGACGTCGGCATAAAACCAATATGGCGAACGCAAACTGTGAAATAGGGCAATCTATTTTATAATTTGTTTATATATGCTAATTTGGAAACTAAAGCTTGTAAAAAACACATCCTTTTTGCTACGTTCGCAACTATTTTACGCGCTATATGGTGATATGCGTACAGCACATTAAGTTTTGATGTAAGAGATAAGACTAGTTGCTGATAACACTGCAAGTGACATATCGGTCAATAACCCTAATTATAAGATAGCTAAATGTGTGTCAACAATCCCAAAATTAACGTAACTCTTATCGTGCGGCCGACTTTGTAAAACATTATTTTCTACTTTGCATGTCTTTATGATTTATAATAACATATATGACTTAATTTTTTAATCGTTGCTCTAATGATGTTTCTCTAATTCATATAATCTATTTATAGCAACATTTATGTTATCCTGTATATATTTTCATTTTCATTAAAACAGTCTTCCATAGCTATAAAATATAATATATCCGCCAATTAACAACTTTCTAGTATTTATAGTCTCTGAGGTGAACCGGGAACAGACAGACAGACATCGCGAAACCATGAAGGGTTCCTTGTTAACTACGGAACCCTAAAAACTGTGCATTTAAAACAATATCACAATTCCGTTACTATAGACTACTGCAGCCGTGTGTAGTACGGACGCTCACAAATTAATCTGTTAGTATTAGTGTTGATGGCTCATAAATCATGTGATTCGGTATCGTAACATTCGTATGAGATACGTAACCGCTACCGACACGTAACAGCTTATCATAAAATCTCTATGATATCAGGTTTAGTAGCAAATTAACTTTCTCTCTGGAAAGTTAATTGCGGCTTGACGGCTTTGTCGTAAGTTGAGATTAGACGAGACGCAGGATGAAATTGAAGGTGAAGTTAGGTCTCCCTGAAAAATATCATTAATTTTGTACTTACTGAAGAAGATTCTCCTTTACATATTTTGTTAAACTCCTAGATGACACATTAATTCTATGAAATTCATTAAGTCAACATTTAGCAAAACCATCCTCACTGCCAGAGCACGGAATTTTGCTCGACGTAGCACGTTAGCGACAGTCACATTCATTGCTCTGTGATCCTCACCATTGAACCCTTGCTTTTAACACCCTAACACCGTTAGTCAGAATTTGTGTAACAGCTTTGAGTTCGCGCAGGCCTACATCGCGTGCGGCCACGCGACGCGAGGCCTTGGTCCTTGTGCTAACTACTTCAAATCAACTTTTATTACCAGTTATCGCTTCGGACAAGTTTCTATCGCTGCTTTTGGTCGCAATTTATTTACTTGGATAGATTTAGCACATTTTCTTAAAGGAAAATAAGTCACTTTCGTACATAATCACATTTCAACCCCCTACGAGGTGGTCAGACCTCTGGTCACCTATTGGGAAAGACCAATAAAAAAATACAAAATGCTCTCCTGTTCCCCGGAGAAGAATATCTGGCTAACTTATTGGCTGAAGCTAAAATCATTGTGAATTCCAGGCTACTGACCCACGTCACAGTAAGATGCCAACGAGGCAATAACGCCCTTTTCATTATTGATTGAAATCACCTCAAAATTATGTGGACTCAATTGGGATGGAGATCTTATAAGTAAAGCACAGTGACGACTTGTAGTCAAAGACTGGCTGAACATTTCTTCAGCGATTATCTGCCGTTAAGCAGTTACGTTAGGTTAGATATGTAGTGTGCATTGCAGATGAGACTCTCCCAAGACAAGTTTGGCCAAGAGGACGGATTGTGGGCACGTACCTGGGAATGATGAGACTTCCATTACAAGACCCAAAGACCTTTTATAGCGAGTAAGTGGGTGTTTGTAGAAAACGGAATAAAATAACCGACCAAGTGCGAGTCGCAATCGTACATGAAGGGTCCATACCACCAAACATGTGCCCCTCCCATTAATTTCTAATTTTATTTAATCGTTATAGCGGCAACATTAAAAATACTTTCTATGAAAATGTCAATTATTTTCCAAACATACTGTAGCCCTGTAAAAACTGAATGGGCCGGACGGACGGATTTATATTTTCTCCCTTTACGTTTTGATTTAATTTGATCCCATCCATAACAAAAACTAACATAGGTGTCAAAACTGTAACTTCAAACATATGTCATGTGTGAGAGGATCTTTATTTATTTATTTTATTTTTATTTTTTTTATTTATTACATTTTAGGAAGACTTACAGCTATAAATACATATTAGAAAAAAATAATAAGAAATGAAGAGCCAATAAAAAGTGTCCACATGTAGAATAACACACACACTTACTACAAATTACCAGTACAATGAATTCTTTCTACAAAGTGTACCCTACCTACTTATGTTTTAATTTTTTTTTTATTTAATATTTTATTTTTGTAAAAGCTGCCAAATTAAGATGACCTAACTGCACCAAACGCTAGCCTAATTCAGAAGCCTACTATTAACTGCTATGTATGTTTGTTTGTTTGTTCCAATTATTCAATTCCTATGTTGGCTTGTGATCAATGTCTAGTGGAGAATCCCTTGTTTTTCCGTGGCAACCCGTGAACTTTTTAAGGCTGTGGTTTTGTCCTACTATACCTAACTTAATTAACCAAAACCTAACTTAGACTTGCCTAAACAGCTATCTTTGGGTGTATTCGTGCTATTATTGTGGATATAACCTTTACTTTAATGATGCGCTTATGAATTTACCTACTTAATAAATACTTTTAATTGCACTGTTTCCTTTTGTTGCCTGCCTCTAGTAATTTATAATTTTGCCTTATTATGGAGAAGTTTATTGAAAAATAACAATATGGAAAAAGATGCCTGCTAGTATGATCCTATCCTCCATAGCTTACTGCTATGCCTGCTGAATATAGTCATAGTATAAGGTACCTATCAGAAATGTATGGAAGTATTAAAATTTAAGATTATTGATTTATAAATTTATGTTTCCCTACAAGGTTGGAATCACATCCCAAGCTGCCTAATAGCATCTAAGATAAAATATTGAAAGTATATGTTATAGTATAATCTAGATTTGGTTATGTTTAAAGTTTGTTTATCAGACATACAGAGTTGCCTAAAAACATCTATGATAAAACTATGAAAGTATGTGGTTTGTAATAATCTAGAGATAGTTTATATTTAAAGCTTGCCTATCAGACATTTAAGCTACCTAAAAGCATCTATGATAAGACTATGCCAGTATGTATTATAGGAAAATCTAAGTATTGTCATATATGTCAATGGTTCTCTTGAGGAATGATATCTACTAAACAAATCAAGCTGCCTTAAGACATCTATGAAGTGATTAAGAGAATGTATTTTATGGTTAAAGTAAAATCTAGGATTAATAGTTTGTCTGTCTGTCATTGTGAGGTACTCTCAGTTCAGTAAGGTATGTGTATGTTTGTATGGTATGTATTTATAAGCCCAGCGTGTTATTTTAACGGCTAGGTCGGCACCCCTCCCCGTACCGACTATACGGCTCGACTCCAGAATTGGACACCAGTTCTACCGTATGCTACTCTAACACTTGAGAAGAAAACTAGGGAAACTCATACTTGAGTTAACATAGTGCCTATATCTACTGTCAGTAGAATAGGTAGGAGACAAGAGGAAAGACAAAGTGTCTTCAAGCGTAATATCTGTCTACAGAGGATCCTTTTAGGACTCACTCTGGTCGCTGGGCCGAGCTCATATCTGTAAATCTACCGAGGTAGGTACACTTTATATTGTGTAAAAGCAATTGAGCTCAGTTTAATTAAACTAATACAGATATTACTTAATTCTCTGAAGGAGTTCTAATTCAACAGGGAAATTTGTCTGTCTGTCACCCTAGGTAGAGCATATCTTTTATAAGAGATGCTACAATAATACTTTTACTAGTATTAATTGTTAACTATTTTATCTATATTCCCATTACTTAAGGAATTGATTATAATGGCAAATCTCTTACCATGATCTCAATTATTGGCATTATTATACCCTATCTCTAGATCTTAGAGACAGATTGAGATGAAATGTCTATTCTCATTCAAAGTAAATTTACATCAGACTTACTAGTCATTGTAACACCTTCAATAGGTTTGTGATTTGTAATGTCCATTGGTTTTGATATGTAGGCATGTGAGTAAATCTTATACTCGGCCTTAATGGTATAAAATGGACACTACTTATTAGGAATTTCTTATTTATTCCAGGAATAGATAGTATCACTCCTTTTACTTATGTCATGGTCAAACCTTAACCTTCTAGGACTTAGTGACCGACATCTCACGGACTGACACCTCCAATTCAGAGAATAAAATGATAGGTATGGTAAATAATATAAGGTCATTGTTATTTCGTATGGATGACCATAAAGTCTGATTAATAATAATTGTTCTGAAGACAATAAGTTAGGATATTCATGCTAGTGAATAGACGGATCAGTCTCAATCTTATGTGAAATTAAACTAGGAATTTATGCCACAGCAATTAAATTCTATTGAGCAATGCTTAAAATCCCAGGGAAGTATTTAATTATTGAGTTCTATCGGAAATAATAGTGGCAACTGTTTGGAAAACTACCCACAGTTAAAATAGTTATGTTCTGGGAAATATTTTCCACCAAAAGTTTAATAGTTAAGACAAAGTTAGGAATCTCATTACCTAGATTCTACACAGCTTAGGGAAATAAGGATTTACTCAAAATTTTCCATAAAGCATAAAGATTTCTCAACAATTTCAAAATCAAATCTACCCTTAGTAAAATGGATATTTTTGCACAAAATTTCACAAATCACGTTACAACATAGATTAATACAATTAAATACCTTCAAGGAGAATCCAATCTCCCTAGCGGCCTCCAGCTAGTGATATGTGCAAAAACTTACCCCATTAATCACTGACTTTAAATGTATGAAATGCTAAATAATGATTTCAGGATAACCTGAATTACAAACCGTACGTAACAGATTTTAAATAGGTATAGGTGCGAAGTAAAGAACACTGATTCTAGATCAAAATGCTAAAAGGATCCAGCGGTGCCTTCGCGGCGTATGGCGACCAGCATGGATTCTCCCTCAATACTTTAAACGAGAGAGATCTCTACGGAAATACTATCCAGAGATTCCAGAGCCCAAAATCAAAGGAAATCAAAACGTGGACTGATCCCAACTATCAATGATATGCGCTTATCTCCTGCCAGATCAGGTCACCATGGACAAGCCTGGACTTCCAGAGCGATCAGCAGCAAAATCAGAAGTCAGTCACAGTTCCAGCATAATGACACCCCAAGATATAAACTCGTAGAAAATTTGAAATAAACTGTCTCAGGAATTGAAGGTTTCCCAGTTTTGTTAACAATTTCCCCACTCCTGCTTTTTAACATCCCCATCGTGATTCGTCGTCGCCTTTCTAAAAAACTGGGATTCTGGTTCTCACGTTCCCATTGGCTATTAGAGACTATACTTCCGGTTATTTTCAATCCTCATAAACTCTTACTTTAAGGTATCATCGTAAAGATTTAGGAAATTATCATAATTTTCTTTTCTAAATTCTTTCCATATATTCATTAATTACAAGTCTCGTTTATCAATTTTCCAACTTTTACAAGGCAAAAGGAAATCAACCAATTAAGTACTCATTATTTTACCATGAATGTTTTCTTTGTCAAAATACCAATAAATTTAATGTTATTTAATAAAAATATAAGTAAATCTTAATGGAATTATTGATTTAATATTAACCAATATTTACATCTCTATTGGTTTCTAAACTATGACTTAATTTTACAGACCAATCAAATTATGAACGAATGTCAATGTCATAATTTGGCCTATTGTAAACAATAGTTTTGTAAACAAATTATAAAGTTGTTGTATGATTTTATCTCGAAGTCAAACCACAGATAGTTATTGTATGATTTCAAATGTTACCATTAATATTTGAGAATCTGAACGCGACACATATATGTGTCCCGTTACAGCCGACCCTTCAAATTTAGACTGAAGCGACTTTCTCAAAGGACCTGGAGTCGAAATTTTACCTAATTTAAATTTAAATTACATTCTCAAATATTTCATTACTTCAGTATATTTAAATATAAGCTAAACAACCCCTTTTTTAACCCCCCTTTTTATTTAAAATATTATTCTCCCAAGATCTTCGAAGTGTGTAGCCCTAGTGTGTGTGTGTGAGAGAGAACGAGTGTGATGTGTATTTAAACCAAGGGCATGTTTTCCTTTATCAGAACTACAGATCTGAGCTAATACCTTCGTTTATAACCAACAGCAACCTTCCTCAAGGTACATCCAAAGTTAGGACGGAGTAGTTCGTGAAGCTACTGACCCTAGTGATCCTATCATGGGCATATGATTTGATTCAACCTTACAATCAAAACTATATCCACCATTAATATCCATCTTTGAACCCGATCCACCCTTATAGTGAAAGACCGTTGTAAGCCATACCCAAAAGTCATACCCAAAGCTTTCGCTCAAACAAATTCCAACATATCCTTGGAGAGTGTGGCGGGACCCGATGAATATCAGTGAGCTAACTGATTGTTAGCTTCTTGTGTAGTGTGGAATTTTATACAGGTGTAGTCTCACGTGGGATAACATATGGATAGTCAATATCCTTCAATTTAACCTAACACCTTAATCCCCCTGTATAAAACTCATGTTTGTGTAGTGTATATTCTAAATCTTGGGCAAATAATATTGGTAATCTGGTTTCACATCTGGTATAATCCAAGGCCCTCTCTAAACACTGCCCCCCCTTTATTACCCCGTTATAATCAAAGTTGTACATTCCTCCACACTTTTACATTCTTGCCAAAAAATATATCAGCGCTCCGCCAGATTACTGAGTAATAATCTCATTAATATAATGTAAAATGACTAAGAAATAATCTAATAGTTTCATTTAACAAATTAAGACAGAGTCTATGTGGACTGCAAGAACCGCGCGTCCCGCGTTATCCTGCATAGTTGTATGATCTGCATGAACCGCATGAACTGCATGATCCGCGTAATCCGCAAGAACTGCGTGAACCACAAAATCAACACAACCTGCATGACCCGCTTGAACCGCATGAACCGCAAATCTCACGTTACTTTAAAATTTGTAAGGTTCTATTTGGTTTAATTAGAATTTATTTGAATTTACTTGAATTTACTTGAATTTATTTGAATTTATTTGAATTTATTTGAAATTATTTGAATGTATTTGAATGTATTTGAATGTATTTGAATGTATTTGAATGTATTTGAATGTATTTGAATGTATTTGAATTTATTTGAATTTATTTGAATTTATTTGAATTTATTTGAATTTATTTGAATTTATTTGAATTTATTTGAATTTATTTGAATTTATTAGAATTTATTTGTATTTATTTGAATTTTTTAACATGTATTAGAATTGATTAGGATTTATTAGTTTATTTAATCTTTTTTTTAAATTTCCGTCAAAATTCATATATTTATTTAGAATTATTAAGATATTTAAATTTCTTTTTATAATTTAATCAAGATATTAATAATTTATTCAATTGGCAGCATATTTTAGATATTTATAATCATTAGATTAAAATTCACCCCAACAATCTTTTCTACAACGGTAAATCTCTTTCGGATAATCCCAGACTCTACGTTTACGAAATTCCTATATCTCCCAATATCAGTGATTCGGAATCTGAATAGGAATATTAATATTAGTATTACAAATATTAGTTAGAATGGATACCAAATATTATCACTATTAAGTTTGGTACTATAGATAAAGCTCATCGGTACTATCAGTATCGAAAGTTACGATTACGAATGCATGGCTCAACACTATAGTTATTGACTATCTATTAACACTTCACTATCATATGGCGTTGACATCCAATCAATCTACTGTCAATGTCACTAACGTGACAATGAACAACGTGGTATTGTCAAAATTACAATTCATTATGATAACCTATGTTTACTAAACGATTTCAAAAATGGTTTTTCCTTTCCTTTCCTTTACAATAAAATGGAAAATAACTGTAAAACAATAGAAACTATGTCAACAAACTATGCTGTATAACCTATGGATTCCTCATGTAAGTACAAAGCTGTCTTACATTAAGTTCTGCACGACCCTCATTGTCTTAACTGTAAAGAACTATTTAGCTCTACAATACTAACTACACCATTTAACAATTGTTTTTCTACAAAATGACACAAATAGAACGACCCTATCACGGACGTTACCTATTAGCAACTAAACTTTGTTTACTTTCATTGTAAACATACCTAGTACTATCATGCATGTTTTACTTTCCAGAATATGAATGACGTAACACAAGCATTAGAGCTTCCTTTCAAAAGTTAAGAAGAAACTATAAGATAAGAAAAGTTATATTTCAACGATAGAAAATAATCCAGTTGACCATAATTTGGATGTTGAAATTTCAAGTTATTGGAATGATGAAGCATGGAGCATGTACCTATTACCAGTGTGTAAACTAGGTGTTACTACTTTCATAAATGTTCTACCTAAATAAGAAGTGTATGAACTAACAATGACCAAAGTATTTAAAAAAAATAAATACTTAAGTGAAGCTATATTGCTTATTTTATTTTTAAGTATATACCTGTATATAATTTCATAGTAATCAAACACATAGTAAGTAGTATTAAAACACTTCATTACGTAGTTATTATCAAAACAAAGTTCTCCGCCACATCTGTAAATCTGCCCGCAGTCAACTCAAACTACTGCACTTCTACGTTACTATTTATTTTTAAGCCCCCCCTTGAAAGTAAGCCGTCGCAACTCCACTTTATTTTACCTTACAATCTAACTAAATATCTGCTTTAAATTAATGTTAAGCCCCAAAAATTTGATTAAAAAAATTAAGTTTTTTTTTTTTTTGGAATATCTGTAATGTAAGCAGGTATAATATCCTGGTGACAGGAATCTTAATTTGCAATGTTACTTCTGAATGTGTAAGTTCCTGTAAGTCAGATAAGCTTTCCCCTGAGCCACGAGACTCGACACAAAACTACCCCAAATCTTTATTTATTTATTTAAATAACAGTATTCAAATTTGAGTAGCTAAAACAAGCAACATATTGAAATTATGTACCTACTCCTCTTTCTAGCAAAGGTCCCCAGCCCTACGACAAGTCTTGAGTTTGGAAGTTACTAAAAGGCTGTTCATTCCCTTACTTATAGAATTAACAATATGAACGTCTCATTCCTATAATATTATATTTTCTCATTATAACTTGGTATATTATTACAATAAATTATAATACCTAGAAAGATGTATAGCATTAAACCTTCCTTTTTCCTTATTTGTTCTCGGATAAACCAACAGATAGGTATTTTTGTATAGATTAGCTGTTATTACATAAGGACTCATTTAATGGCTCAAATTTTTCAGTAATTTTTTCAATTATTGTCAAGAGTTAACTAGCTTCATTACTTTAACTAACTGTCCTATCTGACATTGTGTAGATTTATGTTTTATATAGAAATTACTTATAGACTCCTAATCTGCTTTTAAGTTTTCTCTAACCTTTCTGTTTTAGAGACTAGTCTGAATGTCGGTATCAACGCTACCATAACTAAGCCTAGTAGATTTATCATTTAAGATGACAAGGTGTAAATCCAGTACTTTCATGGAGAGTATCATTATACAATATTCCTAATTTGACAACAGGGCATCCTCTCAACACCCCTTCAACCTGTTTAGTAAGTCCTTTCCAATAGTATCTATCCCTTATGTACTTAATTACCTTATATATATCCCCTCACGACAGAATATTACTGAGGTACCTACTCCCTTACTATGCCTTTACTATTATTATAGTTAACGTCCGTATTCTATCTAGCTCATAATAAATAGACTAATTAGTTTTTATTTTCAAAGTAAAGTTTCACAAGATAAAGAAGGATTTTAACAATAATTTATCAAATAAGTAATCGATACCATGTTAGTTTTTATACTAGTAACGACATCTACACTAATCACAGTAATCGACAACATTTAACTCAATAGTTCAATTTGCAACTCACCTAGCGGTCACAAGGTGGCACTAGTGAGGCAACCTAGGACTATTTTCTATACAGAAGGCTTTATTTGATTTTATTAAAGCTATTTTTATCGCAATGCTAATTTTATTTATTTTTATAGGAAGATCTACATAAATAGGGAAATTTAACTAAATCTATTATTTATTTTACAACCAAAGGTAAGAATTTGTCTAAAATGTTATCGCATAGTGTAGAGCATCATTGTTAGTATGGCTGTATGATGGTTTATTATCTTCGCCTGACATGTCATCGACAACAACAACTTACAAATGTCAAACATGACAGCTTGTCAAAGTAATCTTTTAACAATACGACACGCATATTTTGATCTTATTTTAAAGTATTTTATTTGTTTCAGGTAATTAAATTGATAAACAATACGACTAACAGAAAACACGACCCTAATACTTTATTCCAAAGTGATGTTACAGAGGAACTACAACAAAAACAATGAACAACAATGAGCCTACTCAGTACAATCAAAATGTGATCTATTCTCCTATATCAAAACCAGAACCTTTTATCCATGCCGCGGCAACAAATGTGACAAGAACAAGCTAAACTCGAGAAGAATCCAGCCCTTCCAGTCACCTGGTGGAATTGAACAATGGAACAGCTATTTTTCCTACCAAACTAACCTAGGCATGTATGCATCCCTAAATGCAATGATAGTTGTCTTATTATTAACCTGCTACCTCTCAAATCTAGCTAACAATTAAAATCCTGGTCACGGCACCAAATTGTACCCTACCTACTTATGTTTTAATTTTTTTTTTATTTAATATTTTATTTTTGTAAAAGCTGCCAAATTAAGATGACCTAACTGCACCAAACGCTAGCCTAATTCAGAAGCCTACTATTAACTGCTATGTATGTTTGTTTGTTTGTTCCAATTATTCAATTCCTATGTTGGCTTGTGATCAATGTCTAGTGGAGAATCCCTTGTTTTTCCGTGGCAACCCGTGAACTTTTTAAGGCTGTGGTTTTGTCCTACTATACCTAACTTAATTAACCAAAACCTAACTTAGACTTGCCTAAACAGCTATCTTTGGGTGTATTCGTGCTATTATTGTGGATATAACCTTTACTTTAATGATGCGCTTATGAATTTACCTACTTAATAAATACTTTTAATTGCACTGTTTCCTTTTGTTGCCTGCCTCTAGTAATTTATAATTTTGCCTTATTATGGAGAAGTTTATTGAAAAATAACAATATGGAAAAAGATGCCTGCTAGTATGATCCTATCCTCCATAGCTTACTGCTATGCCTGCTGAATATAGTCATAGTATAAGGTACCTATCAGAAATGTATGGAAGTATTAAAATTTAAGATTATTGATTTATAAATTTATGTTTCCCTACAAGGTTGGAATCACATCCCAAGCTGCCTAATAGCATCTAAGATAAAATATTGAAAGTATATGTTATAGTATAATCTAGATTTGGTTATGTTTAAAGTTTGTTTATCAGACATACAGAGTTGCCTAAAAACATCTATGATAAAACTATGAAAGTATGTGGTTTGTAATAATCTAGAGATAGTTTATATTTAAAGCTTGCCTATCAGACATTTAAGCTACCTAAAAGCATCTATGATAAGACTATGCCAGTATGTATTATAGGAAAATCTAAGTATTGTCATATATGTCAATGGTTCTCTTGAGGAATGATATCTACTAAACAAATCAAGCTGCCTTAAGACATCTATGAAGTGATTAAGAGAATGTATTTTATGGTTAAAGTAAAATCTAGGATTAATAGTTTGTCTGTCTGTCATTGTGAGGTACTCTCAGTTCAGTAAGGTATGTGTATGTTTGTATGGTATGTATTTATAAGCCCAGCGTGTTATTTTAACGGCTAGGTCGGCACCCCTCCCCGTACCGACTATACGGCTCGACTCCAGAATTGGACACCAGTTCTACCGTATGCTACTCTAACACTTGAGAAGAAAACTAGGGAAACTCATACTTGAGTTAACATAGTGCCTATATCTACTGTCAGTAGAATAGGTAGGAGACAAGAGGAAAGACAAAGTGTCTTCAAGCGTAATATCTGTCTACAGAGGATCCTTTTAGGACTCACTCTGGTCGCTGGGCCGAGCTCATATCTGTAAATCTACCGAGGTAGGTACACTTTATATTGTGTAAAAGCAATTGAGCTCAGTTTAATTAAACTAATACAGATATTACTTAATTCTCTGAAGGAGTTCTAATTCAACAGGGAAATTTGTCTGTCTGTCACCCTAGGTAGAGCATATCTTTTATAAGAGATGCTACAATAATACTTTTACTAGTATTAATTGTTAACTATTTTATCTATATTCCCATTACTTAAGGAATTGATTATAATGGCAAATCTCTTACCATGATCTCAATTATTGGCATTATTATACCCTATCTCTAGATCTTAGAGACAGATTGAGATGAAATGTCTATTCTCATTCAAAGTAAATTTACATCAGACTTACTAGTCATTGTAACACCTTCAATAGGTTTGTGATTTGTAATGTCCATTGGTTTTGATATGTAGGCATGTGAGTAAATCTTATACTCGGCCTTAATGGTATAAAATGGACACTACTTATTAGGAATTTCTTATTTATTCCAGGAATAGATAGTATCACTCCTTTTACTTATGTCATGGTCAAACCTTAACCTTCTAGGACTTAGTGACCGACATCTCACGGACTGACACCTCCAATTCAGAGAATAAAATGATAGGTATGGTAAATAATATAAGGTCATTGTTATTTCGTATGGATGACCATAAAGTCTGATTAATAATAATTGTTCTGAAGACAATAAGTTAGGATATTCATGCTAGTGAATAGACGGATCAGTCTCAATCTTATGTGAAATTAAACTAGGAATTTATGCCACAGCAATTAAATTCTATTGAGCAATGCTTAAAATCCCAGGGAAGTATTTAATTATTGAGTTCTATCGGAAATAATAGTGGCAACTGTTTGGAAAACTACCCACAGTTAAAATAGTTATGTTCTGGGAAATATTTTCCACCAAAAGTTTAATAGTTAAGACAAAGTTAGGAATCTCATTACCTAGATTCTACACAGCTTAGGGAAATAAGGATTTACTCAAAATTTTCCATAAAGCATAAAGATTTCTCAACAATTTCAAAATCAAATCTACCCTTAGTAAAATGGATATTTTTGCACAAAATTTCACAAATCACGTTACAACATAGATTAATACAATTAAATACCTTCAAGGAGAATCCAATCTCCCTAGCGGCCTCCAGCTAGTGATATGTGCAAAAACTTACCCCATTAATCACTGACTTTAAATGTATGAAATGCTAAATAATGATTTCAGGATAACCTGAATTACAAACCGTACGTAACAGATTTTAAATAGGTATAGGTGCGAAGTAAAGAACACTGATTCTAGATCAAAATGCTAAAAGGATCCAGCGGTGCCTTCGCGGCGTATGGCGACCAGCATGGATTCTCCCTCAATACTTTAAACGAGAGAGATCTCTACGGAAATACTATCCAGAGATTCCAGAGCCCAAAATCAAAGGAAATCAAAACGTGGACTGATCCCAACTATCAATGATATGCGCTTATCTCCTGCCAGATCAGGTCACCATGGACAAGCCTGGACTTCCAGAGCGATCAGCAGCAAAATCAGAAGTCAGTCACAGTTCCAGCATAATGACACCCCAAGATATAAACTCGTAGAAAATTTGAAATAAACTGTCTCAGGAATTGAAGGTTTCCCAGTTTTGTTAACAATTTCCCCACTCCTGCTTTTTAACATCCCCATCGTGATTCGTCGTCGCCTTTCTAAAAAACTGGGATTCTGGTTCTCACGTTCCCATTGGCTATTAGAGACTATACTTCCGGTTATTTTCAATCCTCATAAACTCTTACTTTAAGGTATCATCGTAAAGATTTAGGAAATTATCATAATTTTCTTTTCTAAATTCTTTCCATATATTCATTAATTACAAGTCTCGTTTATCAATTTTCCAACTTTTACAAGGCAAAAGGAAATCAACCAATTAAGTACTCATTATTTTACCATGAATGTTTTCTTTGTCAAAATACCAATAAATTTAATGTTATTTAATAAAAATATAAGTAAATCTTAATGGAATTATTGATTTAATATTAACCAATATTTACATCTCTATTGGTTTCTAAACTATGACTTAATTTTACAGACCAATCAAATTATGAACGAATGTCAATGTCATAATTTGGCCTATTGTAAACAATAGTTTTGTAAACAAATTATAAAGTTGTTGTATGATTTTATCTCGAAGTCAAACCACAGATAGTTATTGTATGATTTCAAATGTTACCATTAATATTTGAGAATCTGAACGCGACACATATATGTGTCCCGTTACAAAAGGCATGAACGAGAACAGGGAAGTTTCTGATTTCGGAAACAGAGACGTCTCACCTAATATTTCTTGCTCATAATTGCATGCTTCACATAACACTTGACTTGTCTCAGTTTCATTGACATTATAATTTATTGAATCAATTAAGTGTGATAACTGCACGAACGCTTTGCACGGCATCTGGCATAATCTGTTACAATTTGATCAATTTCTTCCTCTATTACTTCCGATGCATGTGAACTAGATTTCTTGATACCTTAATTTGATACTATTGAATCTTTCAAACTGTATTTCTTGCTAACTATAAAATTATACCAAAAGGTGGGATTAGAAAATAATTTTCCTCTTTACTAACAGTTTCTAGAAAAGGCAAACCATTATTTTAGTATGGCATAGTTTTCTCATAATTGCCTATTTCCCTTTCAAAATAGATCTCAGTGAGCTTTCTACATCACTTCGGTTATCTTCGGGTGCATTCGAGTTACAGTCGGCTGTGCTCGGCTCTGCTGGGCGTTAGCCAAGCTATTCCCGCCGTTCCGACGGGTTAAATTTGGAACACTATTTTTTCTGTGCCCGTAGTAGATACGTTCGACGAGGTGAACAATCTCCAACATTTGAGATTGATGTAAGTAGCTGTACGAACTTTGTTTAATTGCATTCATTTCTACTATCACTCTCAAATCGGCATGAATAGGGTATCCAAATGTGGTTATCTTACAGCAAATTATAAGGGAGCGCAGTACCTAGTTTAGATTATAGCCTTGGTGTCCTCATAATATACACCTTTGTTGATTACTTGTATCCTTCATGAAAAGAATTAATACTTTTGTCTGCCATATAATATTTATAGTAACAGCTGCATCGTGTGCACTACTAACATTATTGTATTGGGTTGTCGATATGAATTCAGCACTAGCTGATTTGGGTATTGTACAGTAATAATTCTGTATACAAGCGGCACCTGGTCCCTCCGTGTTATGAATACTTGTGTCGTATCCTGCTTATCATCGATTGTGATTCTGAGCGCGTGAAATATACTGTTATATGGAAATGTGTGTCGTTGACGGATAGGATTACAGACATGAGTGAAATGCTTCTATTCTGATCCGATCTGGGCAATATTAGATTAAACATTTTTGTAAATGTGGCTAGTTTATAAAATTTCGAAACTTTTTCGCAAAATCTTTTTGGACACTTTCTGATTATTTTACTAAAAAAAATCCATTAAATAATATAATAATGAATGAATTAATAACAAGAGACCAGTGAAACAAATTAAGCTAGCTCCACTGAAATTTGAAAACTTATTCACCGCTACTAAAGTTTCAGTAGATAGGTTATATTATATATTAAAGTATCGTTTAAGGTTGAATTTTATGTATAACAATATAAATTTTCGTCAAAAGTTTCGTCTCTGGAAAACCACAAACCGTGACCTTTAGCTCTTTAGATACGACGATGCATTGTAAATGAACTTGAACTATGACATGAGAGTAATGAAATTCTTCACGTTACGTGGATGCTTGCCGGGAAAGTTATGCATGAAAGTTGAGTTGTAACCTGAGAGGTCCTCGGTCAATGTTCATCATTGCTAGCTGTGGTCTAACTTCGCGAGCAGGTTCATCGCGAAACAAGTTGGCAATATGACAAAAATGCAACAGAGCGAGAGCAGTGTACATCACGATCCTAACAAGATCTGCGCCGCGCATGATTGAATAGCGTCGCTAAATGGTTCATTGGACTCATCTTCTGATCGAATGAATCGCATTATTATGATTTGATCAGCAACGTCGCATTATATTCCTTTGTTCATAATTGAATGCTATCTCGAATTATTTCTTGAAAATAAGATTACCGAGAAGACGCTCCTAAATAAAGATTATCCTGAAGTAACGAGCAATTTAGATCCAAGTAGGGACTGCTGCAAATAATTAAGTTATTCTGACCTTAGATACCGAAATTACTTCTTATTAATTATGGAAACAGCTGTTCAAATTATTGCTACGAAAATTGTTTGAAGACTGAGTTCACCAATCCATTCATTAGCATCCGCAAAATTGTTCTTATTTCGATGGGGAAAATCATGCCGAGAAACGTGTCTAAATATTGTGTTTGTAAACTCCGTAGCTATTGCTGATGTCATGACGTACTTGAATCATGCAGCGCCATCACGGTCCATAGGTACCTAGTGCTGTGTATTTACAACACCGCTGCGGTATAGTTCGGCTGCATGTGTATTATGACTGTCTGACGCGACGACAAACAACCGACGAATAATTACTGTTTGTAGAGCTCATGTCACTGTTTGCACAGCCAGACAGGTGCATCTAAATGTGCGTTATATTTACAGGATACAAGAACATTCAAGACCTATTGTGATGGATTTATAAGGTCATGCTATTATATCTATCTCACCTGTGCTCTGTTGATGACATCGTGGGGTCCCCGCCACGTTGTTGCAGCCGGAGATTTTCTTTTGGCAAGCTCAAGAGTAGCTTCACTAGGGCATCGTTCAAACATAAGAACTCTTTCAGCAACTGAGCCGCGAGTAAGGAACGGCCGTACCGGTGTAGCCCCTCCGACAGCTGTTGTAGTCTCACCAGTGCCAGCGCTAGACGCTCGACGAGCTCGCGCCTCAAACTTAGATCTAGCTTCGGTGACGTGGGAGCCGAGAGAAGCTCGCCTCTCACCACTAGCTCCAGCGGCTGGCTTTCTCGCTCCTGTGTCAAGCCGGTCCTGATATCTACTTTTAGCATAATCTACTAGGGATATTGGTGGTACTACATCAGGCCTTTCAGCTGACCGTTCCGCCACAACTCCTCCAGTACGCAATGCTCGCAGCAGTCGCTCTTCTTCGCGAGCGACTTCGAGACGCATCGCTGCGGGGTCTGGACGCCTCGCACCACCACCTGCACCTTCGGTGCCATTTCTCTGTGGCACGAGATCTGGCGGTAAAATGACTTCTATTGTCTCTCCCTCTGGTTCAGGCCGAATCTCGCGGCGCTGTTCTGGTCTTTGCTCTCGTTTGACTTCATTTCGCGGTTCTCTGACTACTTCTGGTCGATGCTCTCGCCTAAACTCAGGTCTTTGCTTTAAATCTGGCTTGGGTTCCGGTTTCGGTTTTGTTCGCAAGCTTTCTGCCAGTTTTATTGCTGGAGCAGGTCTACAAGACAAAATTTCTGTGGGCGCCAAACCGCGTGCTTTCCACGTCTGGTAAATGGCTTCAGCATGGTCTGATATTTGTTTGGCGATGGCGGCGATGTCCTCCTCGCCGGTGTCGATCTCTCGGCGAGCCGTAGCCGCCATGGCCGTGCCGCTCGCACCAGAAGTCTGCGGAGACGCGCGCACCGCGCGGGCCGCTTCAGGGCCAAGCTGAATACTCCATCTACACTCACAGCTGATTACACAAAAGCACTGCTGGTAAGCACTAGTAACTACGATCACACAGAACAATCCTGGACAGCGTAAAACACAGTGAACAGCTGGCCTGCAGCGAGCAATGGGAGCGCGCGAGGAACAACAAACAAAGGCGACGATCGCGTGTCACGATGCGGGGTGGCACTCGAGAGGCGGACAACAGGCCGGCGGCGGCTCGTGTCTCGGACTGCGGCGCGGCGCGCGGCGGCGGCGCCTGCCGGTGAGAGGCGCCGCGCCGCCAGCCCCGCGCGACTCCCGACGCCCGCACGCTCCCGAATCCTGATTCTCCGCACTCCGCTCCCGTATCAAAGTGTGGATTTGCCCATTTTAATCGTAAACAATTCAAATAGCATCTTACAATTAAGTATAATAATGTTGTTCCATATGTTTTCTTAATAAATCATTTTTTGTTTTACATATTTAAGCTGTGTAAAGTTTACGAAAGTTTTAATCAACTTAATTGAAGCAGGAAATGTTGGCCATAGTTTTGATTATGACTAGTGGCCTTGCCTTGGCTGTAGATGGGTTGGGCGGAATGCACATTGGGCGGCCGGCTGCAGGGCGCTGACAAGGACGGGTTATAGTCAAAGAATAATTTATTATAGTAGAGGAGCACATATAATTTTATTTACCTATACACTTGGTAACGCAAATTGTAATTTTCATTTTTTTTAAAAAAAGCTTTTATTTAACTTGCAGCGTAATTCTGTCTTATTTTTTGATTTGGTCAAAACTTGAAACTCCATATTGTAGTACTATTCCTGAACCTATTGCTTTAATTTTGTGTACTGATGTAACTCAGATGACAATGCAATATTATAGTACCATACACTTGATCTGATGATGGAAGATGACTAAATTAGAAAACATAAACCCATCGTGCTTGGGCTTATTTGATTTGCCTTGAAAAGCGCTTACAATATAAATCGCTAATGTAATAAAAGCTTGTCACGAAAATGAGTTTTTTGAAAATAACTTATTTATGTCATTGGTGATAAAATTCAAATAAAAGTGTATAATTTTTTTCTGTAACGCGCCAGTTTTTGTAATTTATCTTTTTATATAGAATATTTGTGCTGTTTATTGCTATGTTTGAAGTTATTTGGTTACTAACTTCAGGAATACAGAAAAACCGCCTATTTAATCATTCTTAATAAGAATATCTATAGCACACAGATGTATAGTGTAGTAGGCAATTTATGTTTTTTTTTCCACCTAGGCAATGGGAAACTTGCATGTAGAGTACATTTTAAAAACTATTTCTGATTATATAAGTATCTAGCTAGAAAAATCTGTTAGGACACTTTCAGTCCGATATCGATACATTAACTTTGGTTTAGATTGGTTAGAAAAGTCCGTTTCAAAAATATGAAAAATTCAAAAATCTTATATTACTATGAAATAGCTCTTTAAATTTACAGCAATTTTTGTTATAACTTGCCCTACTACTATATCGCATAGAAGCCATTTCTCTAAACGCAATATTTAATATAGCTGACAAACAAAGTCCTTACAACACGCATACAAATTGCTAAAGGAATGACGTCACTAGTCAGTTGTTTTTTCTTAGGGACGTTTAGGCCGAGACGAAAAATTGGAATTTTCAAACCCTTATATCTCAAAGACCGTGGCCGTGTGGTTCCCGGCAGAGTAGAATAGGACCACTCCAAGTCTTCCCGTGGATGTCGTAAAAGGCGACTCAGGGAACGCAAGCTAAACAAAGCTTTTTTTTAACATCAAAGAGACTTTTCTAACCCGTCTGGCCAGCGTGGAGAGTCTAGGCCAAATCCTCTGACTGATCTGGCTAATAAATGGTTATAATAGTCAGAGAAGGTCGTGCTCCTGCAGTGGAGACTAAAAAGACCTGATGATGATGATGATATCTCAAAGGTTTATGGGTTATCAAGATGATTTTTTCACTGTTATTTCTATTTTTGAGAGCCTATTTTCAAAGGACAATGAAAAAAATTGTGTGCAAGTTCCGCATTGGTACCTATATGTTTGATATGTGACACATTCAGAACATGTCCACATTAGGCAAATTCACAATGGTTACGCATGCAAATCCGGGATGAATCGTTAGTAATGTTTAAAAATAGAATATGAGACATGTCCCATCTGTACCGACCGCAACTCTGTGGGCGGCACGTCGTCGCGCACGCGCGTCGCCGCCGCAAATAGCACGCGTATATTTATTTACACGCTCCCCTTTTTACTTTTTTTATTCTACGAACCGATGGCAATGCACGCGCCGCTCTAGCTGCGGCGAAAAATACTTTTTACTTCCTTATACTTCCTGTAATTCACACCTCACGCTTTATTTTGTAATATGTCATTGGGAACCTGCCTATTTACTACATTAATAATAGTGCAACATGAATTTAAAGCTTTTTGCGCCATGATAAAATCTAAAACGAATAGCAGTTATACTATAGTGTCAATAATAATATCGCTTAGGTACTGTAGATCGAGAAACGTTAGGTAAGACTAAACTAACCCACCTAAATCTACCTGACTTCGTACCATAAACGATTTGAAAGCAGTAAAACGTAAATATTTCCAGAGTAAACCTGATACTTAGGTACTATTTATTTTCCTCCTTCCGATCGCTGATTCAAAAACAAAGCAGTTAAAGTACCCAGACTAAATTGGAGCAAAAGAAATATCCAATACTGTGGTGCTCCACAATTTAAATTCTCAGAATGGCATGTTGTCTTGTGGTTTGGACATAAAATTTATGGTAATACTATTAATGCAACTACACAATACCATATATATACAAAGACGCTAAAATAAAGAAGTTGAAGTACCAAGACTAAATTGGAGCAAAAGAAATATCCAATACTGTGGTGCTCTACAATTAAAATTCTCAGAATGCCCTGTTGTCTTGCGGTTATGGACATAAAATTTATGGTAATAATATTAATGTAAATACACAATACCGCATAAACATGATTAACCACGGTGGCTGGCGTCCAGCGGCCGTGAAACAAATGAACAAACAGCTTCGGTTTAAGTCACACGCTCCGTAAATAAATATTTCTACCTAGTTAAGAAGGCACTAAACGGGAGATACCATAAGAAATAGTTACAAAACAGTTATCTCTTATTTTAACAGTCTGATTGAATTTGATTCCCTGTTATACGGTTGAGCTCAACGATGGCCAATCCATGCGTCAACTCGTGAACTGCTCAGCCTCTTTGAGACAACTTTGTGTTATCTCCAGTTATTGCTTAGTCTAACTCTAACAAAGCATGTTCCACAAAGTCTTTGATAATGACAATTTAATGAACACTTAAATTGTACAATATTGTACCTTCATGAAATCAGATAAAAACAGAAAAGAAGTAAAAAATAAAAAGTCATGAAAGAATACAAAGCCCTTCAGGAGAATTGATGACCTTATACTGTTGAAGAGTTTCTTTAAAGTTGTATGAAAAACCCCTAACTTTAAAATTTGTTGAAAAAGGAATGTTAGACAAAATTATACAAGTAAGTCAGGTACTTACTACATTTTTGGAAAATAAAAACGACCCTGTTAACTACAAGTTATTCTGATACTACATTTTTTCATAGAATTAAAAAGACTATTAGGCGGAATATAAAGAATATTTCCAATAAAGTTACCATACATAGGTTCAAACATATTGCTCTTATGTAGGTAGTTAATGTAGCCTCATACCGTATTCAACATGCACATTGCTGCCAAATACCCAGAATTATAATTATCTTCCTAATTTACTTAAAGAGCACGCTTCTCGGAATTGCAGCATTTCATAGTACACCGCATTAGGAACGTAGGAATATCAGTCTTGAATTGTAATGAATAAATAATTAAATAAATATATAGGGACATGTCACACAAATTGAGCTAGGCCCACAGTAAGTTGTGAACTTGTGTCGTAGGATACTAACTCAACGATACTATTTTATATAATACACTGGCTGTTACCCGCGGCTTCGCCCGCCAAATATATAGCCTATGTCTTTCTCAGTACTCTAACCTATGAGTATGCAAAATTTCATGATGATCGGTTTAGTAGATACGGCGTGAAAGAGTAACAAACAAACAAACTCACTTTCGCATTTATAATATTAGTTAGGATTAGGATACTATAAACAAACATCCAAGACCCAGGACAATCTGAAAAAGACCTGACCTGACCCTCTAATCGGAGACTGGTGTGTGCCACTGCGGAAGCCATTGATAAATGCTCTGTCTCTCAGTAGGTATATGAGTACCAAGTAGTTTAAGGAACCAAGGAAGCTCCTCAAAAATTCCCATTAGACCTCGTTGCTGGTAAGAAGTAGAACATGAAAAATAACCTCAAAACTTTTATTATCATTCTTGAGGTAAGCAGTTGATTGATGATTTTTGTTTTTACCTTACTACAGCTTTATTTTGATAAGGTTTTAGTAAATACAAAGTTCCACCTATAACATAATGGCGACACTGAACAACTTTATACAGGCATGAAGCGAGATATGAAAAAATGGACCCAGAAAGTCGACCTACCGATCGGTTGATTTATATGAAAGATCTTACTTCTTTTTCTTTATTTCTCTACAATCTTCATAGACCAGTCAAAATCATATAAAACATAGCTATCGGGCATGTAAGTGATTGTGATTTTTATTATGTTTTAGAGATGTAAAGACTCCTAAGAATATTTACACCCAAGTTTTCAACTTTCTTAACCCTGTGCTACTTAATTCTTGGGCGAAGGTACTACATTACTCATTTATGCAAAAACTTAAGAAAGCTTTTGTTTGCTATCTTTGTTGAAATTTAAAAAAAAAATCCTATACTTCCTACCGTTTGAGCAGAATTTAAGCTCTCTATGGTGTTTAGTTTTTGAGCAATTGTTGGTTAAACATTTAAGAATGTTCCCCGAATAGTGCCAAATTTAAGGTAACTTTTAAATCGAACAAACCAATGATATTATTCCAGAAAACTTTGCGTAATGTAGCGAAATATGGGTTCATTTTAAACCCAATTATTGTCGATTTAATTCTGGGCACAAATGTACGAATCAGTTATAATCAGTGATCGAATAATCGGATGCATATTTACCTAAAGTTGAGGTGTTGGCTGTTATGGAATGCACTTTTGTATCGAAAAAATCCCGGGATTCCGGAATCGACGAATACAGTGTTTTGGTTATAGAATTAAGTCGGGTGAATACAGATACTTGCGTTCAGGTGTTTGCTAATATGGAATGCACTTTTGTATCGATCGTAAAAAATCAAGCGATTTCAGAATTATCGTTTAGTGCTTTCCGACTATAGATCTGGTGCTGGCTAATGTTATAAAGTTAATTGCCAAACTGTCATTGCAAACGTCAAGATAAGTAATTTTCTTTCTTCACTCTACATAGTGACAAACAACTCGGTGCCTTGAATTTCTATAAAAAAATTCTCATTTTTTATTATATTAACACGGCGAAAGTAAGTAGCATCCGTAAGATGGCTGGTAAACATTTCATAAATGTATAATATAACATAATTTGTCATCTTACTCGCACTTATAAGTGAGTGAGCGAGACAGCCAACCTGCTTGTGCACAGGTACCACCCCAAAATCAGTTTTGTTCATTTTATCACATTCATTTTATCCTGTAAATGTGCAATAAAGTATTATTTTATAGTAATGTTTTTTTTTTACTAACACACTACTTTTCCTGTAACACCCTACATACACACACATACATACTAGCATCGGAGGCTAAAATAAACTTTAAACAAAGCCACATATAAATAATTATGTAATACCAGAGTCCCGGGTTTTTTAAATTCATAATACTACACGCTAAATAAGTCGTCTCCATGCTACGTATGCGATTAGTTTTGCATTCCCGAATTTTCTGAAATCCCGGGATTTATATTTAAAAAATATGTTTTAAGAAGCCGCTTCCATAATTTCTTAGCCAAAAAATAACTTTAGGTAAATATGCATCCGATTATTCGATCACTGGTTATAATAGAATAATTCTAAGAAAGAGGAATAAAAGTAAAAACAAATTCAATGGAAAATCTACTTTTCTATTTTTTTTATTTCATTTATATTAATGACCCTGACATCGAAACTTTATTATTGCAGGATCTGTATAATTGATCATCTGAATATCTTTGTCTGTGATTGTATCGCTACTATTCGAAACAACAGTTTTTTGGAATATAATTACAGCCATTACCTATTCATAAATTCACACACAGTTCAAGACACTTAAAAAAAGAGAAAATTTCTTGTTCATAAATTTACGATTTATCGCTGAAAGTCAGCCATTTTATTATAAAAACGAAAATTACTATACTCAATAAATCATTTTAATATAATAAACAAACTATATATTTTAATTTTGGTATTTGATCAGGAATAGTAGATATATCTTTAAGTCTTTTAATTCGAGCTCAATTAGGAACTCTTGGATCTTTAAAAGAGATGATCAAATTTCTAATAAGTATTATTGTAGGTAAGTGCTTTTCAAGACCAACGTCTAAGCTCAAGTCAGCGTCCTTAGTATGTGGAACAAGTCGATCGCGTGACCATAAGAGCACCGCCTAAACTGTGCGCTGCGGAGAAAAGTGAAAACGGTATGCAAATGAGCCATGACCTAACATGCACCACACTCAATGTAACAAAAATACAGAAGAAAAAATCTAGGAAGTCACGGAAACTGCCCACTATGACTACAAATCCTAAGCTACTAATTATAAGCCTCATCAAAAATTTTTATGACTAGTGATGACTAGTAGTAGGTATAGTATTATCCTTATGTAATCTTTCAATAATATTTAAGTCTCTTATTTCTGATTTTGCGCCCTATGGCCACGTCTACACTTTAATTGACATCATAAATCTCATCCATATGTATGAGTAATACTATACTCAGCTGCCTCATAGATTTAACAAGAGAACAATGTTTAGCAGAATAATGTATTCAAACTAGGAAGTCAGTGGTCGTGCTTAGAAAAATGCAAATGGTTTCCTTTCACTTGCCAGCTGATAGTTTACTGATGCCTTATTTGGGGCTGCAACCAAACCTCCGCGGACGTGTTCAGGTGGTAATAAATGCCGGTAATATTTGTGTAGGCTAGTTTTATTGTGGAATATTATTTATTGTATCTGTATTTTAAATCGAATGTAAATTAATGTTCGGCGTAGGGAGGTTCGTACACCAGCTTTTGGTGAACAACATTCTTACTGATACTGATTACCAGCCTTTATGTCTTGTTTTATCTCTACTTACCTGTTGTACCTAGCTTACTTCCTTTCACAGATAGGTGACCCAAAAGATGGAACTGAACCCAAAATGTGACCCAAAAGATGGAAATAACTCTACATAGTGATGATATAAAGGTATTCATAAAATCAAAACAATTAACATGAATCGCGCTTGGGTCAAAACCTCAGACGCGACCCAAATACGGTAAACTTTCGTTATTTGACATTCAAAACCAATGGGGTGTGTTTACAGGGGTGCCGAAAGGCACGATAATAAAATGCCAAGTGTGGTCGGCACCCACGGGCGTGGTGACCGTTGACCCCGCGAAGGGCTACGTAGGCGGCGTCGCTGACGGGACACCTTCAATATAAACTTTAGAGGTAATTTTTTCTGAAACCAATTCTTTAAAATCATTGTGCTCAACAAAGAAGAACAGGTAAATTTTTATTCTAATTTAATACGGATGGTATTGTTGTACGTGTCCGTCCATGTGAGTGGAGTGGAGCTGAAAATCAGTAGGTTTTCTCTACGAGCAAACGTATCGCTGAGCTACTACCTTTTGTTGTCGTTGTGGCACACATGCTGGATCTTATTCGTTTACCGTTGTAATATTTTGTTTTTGTGTAAAAAATACCGTGTGGTTCCCGGATACCGTGTGGTTCCCGGCAGAGTAGAATAGGACCACTCCAAGTCATCCCGTGGATGTCGTAAAAGGCGACTAAGGAAACACAAGCTAAACAAAGCTTATTAACATCAGAGAGACCTCTCCAACCCGTCTGGCCAGCGTGGAGAGTGTAGGCCAAATCCTCTGACTACTCAGGCTAGTATGTAGCTCTGGTAGTACAGAGAGGGTCGTGCTCCTGCAGTGGAGACAGGAAAGACCTGATGATGATGATGATATATGTATCTTTTCGATAACAATAAGACTCTTATCTATCTATCTATATTTTGGTGTGAGAGTAGCCCTCTCAATTATGGATTTTAAACGAAATGTGTAAATTTAATTAGCTAAATTTTCCTTTAACTGGCTGGATCTGAAACTATTTCGAGATAAACACTCAAATAACAATATTTTTGATGTTACACATATTAAAAACAATGGATTACTGAGATTCAAGAAATAAATGTCACGTTTTACGTACTGTTAGTTATATAGATTTATTACGAAAAATATTTCTTAACAAAGACATCATCCATGATATTGTTACTAAGAATATTGATTTTCTACCTTATTCCAAAAAAAAGGTGCAATTAAAATGACGAATGAGAAAATTTTAAAGTAAAAAAAAACAACTGCCCTCCTGTCCACCATATTGATTTTTGCTGACGTCACATAGCCTATGACAGTCTAGGGGAAATACGATTCTAATAACAATAACACCTAACACTTCAAAATCGGTCCAGGCTTACTGGAACTTAGGCTACTGGAACTACAGGAAGCAACAATGCAAAACAGACATACATACCTACGTGCGAAATACTTACCCTCCCTTTGAGTGAATTCGTCGGGTATAAACATTTTTAGCTCATAATAAATACTGGTTTGAGCTTGGTTCCGTAAATCTAGTGAAACCATAGATTAAAAAAACGCTTTTCATGAAGTTATTATGTGGCATCCGCAATTTTTTCTCGCGTGCTAATTTGGTGAAAAACAAGTTATTACGACAGCTCAGTGACAACCCGACATCATGAATGACAGAGTTTGCTTCAATACTTTTACAAGTTTATTTCATTGATTTTTTTAAAGAAAAATTCCCATTTTATTAAAATCTTGTGTTCACTTAAAAGCATTTTTGTTGCTACTTACCGCAACTTTAAGCAATCTTTCAATTATAGACGAAAAGTAGAGAATTAAAAACATGTACCAGATATTATTACCTATATTACCAAATGGAAGTCAATTTGATGTAAATTAAAAGTGTGAGGATAAAAAAGTGCTTTACTAGTGAAATGGACAATGAAAAGGCGCCCGTCCCTGCTTCTTCGCAAGGCGAGCCGGGTGAAATAGACATATTCCTTTTTTCCAACGGGGAATCCCTCGCCCCCCCAAGGAAGTATCATCTGACGGCACAGGAGCTGAACTATTGGGACTCCACTCTTAATTTCTTGGCTCGAGCACAGTATGGATACTTGTAAGTAACTATTCAAAGGGAATCATGAGTCCAGTAGTCGCAGGAAGGCGCTGGATGCAGGCCGCTTCCAACCAGTCGTATTGGAAATCCTTGGGGGTAGCTTACGTCCAGCAGTGAACTTTTTGTGGCTGATATGATGATGATGAGTCCTGTGCTGTCCTCATTCGAAATAAATCATTTGAAAGAAAACGAAGAGGTTATTTAAAACTTTGTTTCAGTAAAGCCCTTCAAAGTATTATATGAACTACAGTTTAAAGTATAAACTTGAAGCTTTAGTTAGCGTTTATGCTAAAAGTGGCCGTTTTTTACAAAAAACAATTAACAACAACAATAGTTCATTGAAGGGTTATCTATTTCATCATCATCATGTCTTTTTAGTCTCCACTGCTTGTAACAGCCTCTGCCCGGGGGCCGTGAGTTCGATTCCCATGGGAAGCATACTTTGTTGTTTCCAGTTTGGTTAGGACATTGCAGGCATGAATCATCTGATTGTCTGATAAGAAAGATGATTCCGTGCTTCGGAAGACACGTTAAGCCGATGGTCCCGGCTGCCATATGGTAGTCGTTAAAGGAACCACGTCAGAGGCCGAGAGGCGATTCCGAAGAACTCTGACACCAGTGTGTGCATGGTTGACTGACCGTGTCACCTACACGAAATGATGATGAGTCTCCCTGCAGGAGCATGACCCTCTCTGTTCCACCAGACCCATACATTGGCCAGAGCAGTCAGAAGATTTGACCTACACTCGCCACGCTGACCAGACGGGTTGGAGAGGTGTCTTTGATGTTTATAAGCTTTGTTTACTTGAAACTTAATTGGTCACTAAGTCGCCTTCTACGACATTCACGGGAAGACTTGGCGTGATCCTATTCTATTCTGCCGGGAACCACACTAGAGCTTTACTAGATGAAAATTTTAAACGACTTCTTCGTTTTCCTCAAAATTATTTATATAAATAAAAGCATCCAGAACGCGTACAGAAAACAAAAGAAATTCGTACATACGCATTTATCCCCTTAAGAGGCTTACATCACTGAAACTAGCGACACCCGTTATTTAATTCTTGTTCTCCGAAAAAAGAAAAAATTGAAAAATTCTACGTAAGTATTTCCTTAGTAAATTACTTGTAATATTTTTAGTAGAACTTTTCATCGACATCAGCATTTCAGATTGAAAGAACTATTCATTACCGCCAATAGTGGCCGCTTTTGGCGGTAATGCGTAGTTCTCTTTATTTACCAAATGCAAAATAATGAAATGTGATTCAGAAAAATAGTAGAAGTTATTTACTAGTGAAGTACCTACTTACGTCGATTTTGTCAATTTGATCTGATTTATTCGTAAAAGAAATAAAACCCAGGGTGGCGCTAGTTGGCTGGTGTAAGCGCCTTAATATGAATTTGTAAACAGCAGATATACTATTACTCTAAGTAGTGCATAATTCTGTGACTGAACTAACTATTCATCGTTGTTAAGTTCTGTATCAACAAACTGACCTGATCTCAGCTTGTTGACATAATTATATTGCATTGTCTTCTGATTTACATGTGTATGCTCTTTCAAGTTGCAGCTCAACCAGACATTTGCTAGGCACAGGTCTGTGAAACTTAAAATAAAATTAAAATTAAAATACCAACTTTTCAATTTTTAATAATATATATTATATTAAAAAAAGATTATTATATTAAGAAAATTTGACAGCATGCTTCTTTGTCATCAAAAATTCGTAGCATCTCAAAATTATTTTTTTCTTCCCTCGATCACTTAGAGCATGTACCCTACTCGATCACGAAGCTTTCAACCAATATCACATTTTACTAAGTATAGGTACTAAGACTTTATAAGGGGAAACCTGATTTTTTGGAAGTCCATTGAGGCCACTGAGGCCCCCTCGTCAAATAATTATTTGAAAAAAAATCCGAGATATTGTTTAACATTTTGTGTTGTTTGTAACCGTTTATTTTCGCCAAAATTGGTCGTATTTTGACATACCTATGCTAAGTAAAGCTTTACTTTCTTGCTAACTAAAAATAATATTATTATCTCCGTTTTTCTTTAAATAATTTATTTCAAATGAGATTGGACTGAGGCAGCTCTGCATCTCGAAAAAATCAGGCTTACCCTTAAGAACGAATAAAAACTTTGTTTAAGGCACTCTTCTATAGATTTGTACACTATCGATGGCACAAAAGTTGAAACCCCTCTGGAACTTGCCAACAACAACACTTATGTGGCCGTGGAAACTAAAGATACTTTCCTGCCGAGAGGCTATGACCAGTACTTGATGAGGGCATCAAAGTAAGTAACTTCTATTCAGACAAATAGAGTATATGAATAAATACGTATAGGTTTGTATAGAATTTAGTGCGTCATTCATTTTTTTTTCTATGGATATTTAACTCTACGCGTACCTGTGGTTAAAGTAGAGCGACGAGCTCCGTGGCGCAGCGGTCAACACGCCTGCCTGCGACACGGAAGGTCCCAGGTTCGATCCCCGGTCAGGTCAAGATGGAAAATGATCTTTTTCAGATTGACCTGGGTCTTGGATGTTTATCTATATAAGTATCTATAATAAAATATAGTATCGTTGAGTTAGTATCCCATAACACAAGTCTCGAACTTACTTTGGGGCTAACTCAATCGGTGTGATTTGTCCGTATATATTTATTTATTTATAAAAACACAAAAAAAAAACTGCCTGTCCACCGGAGCGGTGTGGGCTGGGGGAGGGGTAAGCGAAGAAATTTCTACCAATAGAATTGCACTAAATTTCCAGCGCCGGTTTTGTATTGGTGAACTTCTACCTCGCTCTTCGCTGCACCACCTCGCTCCGCTCTGGTTGATAAGCAGCCTTAATCATATTGATCTGCGTACCAGCAACATTTAGATTTTGTTCTGTTGTGTTCTGGTATCTCAAATATTATAAAGTAATCGTCGCACCCAGATCAGTTTGCTGTTGAATTTTCAGATCTTGGATAAAACGTTATGGTTCCGTTAACAACAGCACTTCTAGTAAGGAAAAAGAAACAGTTGGTAGGTACATAAATCCCTTAAAGCTTTCATTCATATTAAACAAATATTTTTAGTCGTATATTTCATATATCTGATTTCTAAAGGAACTGCCATACAATCTGAGACAACTATAACTAACACAAAGCTTGAAAAGGTCACAGAAATGAAAGGGATTACAGAGGTTGAAGAAAATACTGTAGAAGTAATAGTAAGTATTATACTTTTCAAAATAGTTAACATTTATGGGTATCTACGCGAGATAAATATGTAAAGAAAATATATATTAAAAATTAAGTTTAATATAAAACTATAAAACATACATATAACAAGTGGATTATTCTTAAAATAAGAAACCTGCTTGATTGCCTTTGTAGCAGATTAGATCCGCCATATTGATTTTTGCTGATTTAACATGAACCTATGACACTCCAGAGTTGAACACAAATCTATGACACCTAACACTTCAAAATCGGTCAAGTCTACCTACATACATTTATACATACGCGCCAAAAAAAAATCTCCTTCTGTACTGCTACTACTGATATGAAATATATCAAAGCAACTCACAAATTAATAATTAAAATTATTATTTACAGGCAACTGCTTTGCTAAATATAGAAGTAAATGACACAAATAATAACCCTGAGAAAACAAAACTTCCAACCAACAAAGACGTACAAAAACCAGGGGAAAAGAAAAAACTAACGCCACGCTCTTCTATACTCAGGAGAAATATTTCCAATATATATACAAACGGTAAAAACAATTTCAATGCAAAAGAAAAACCGCCCAAGTCTTCACCATTAAAAAGGAGGCCTGGATCTCCACCAATCAAGAATAAAAACAATAAGGTGACTCCGCCTCGAAAAGATACATTGATAAAATCTCTTTATTCGCCGGGAAAGCCAACACATAACTTGCCTCAAATAGTAAAAAAAAATAGTGCAGTATCAGGATTGGATATTAGCCCTGAATTCATAATTCCAGCAAAATTAACTAGCAAACCTATAATTCAAATTCAAAACAAACCGATTAGCAATGGAATTATAAAACTCGAACAAGATGTTGATCAAGTTACTAATGATGAACAAAATTATGGGTTTATAAAACAAATTCTTTCACCTCTCGATGACATATTAAAACGAGATACTAGTACTAGAGAATACTCAGGCAATGAAGCTGAAAAAAAAGTTTTTGATACATTAGAAACTATTAGAGAAAATGTTCATGGTTTATATGATCTTACTCGAAATAAAAAAATTAATGACGACTCTGCTCTTACGAAATCGTTTTCCACAGACATTCAACACGGTGAGGTGATTAAGCTGCGATTAAGTGTAGAAGTAACACAAGCTGATAATAAAGATAATGAAGATAAATCCCCGCCAATAATAAATAACGATCTATGGAGCGTTGTTATACAGGAGAAAAGTAGTCAGGTGAATATAGACGAAATGGTATTCCAAAAAGAGACACTGAAAGTTATTCTCGAGGAATTACAAAATAATAAACCCGACGCCAACCAAAATTATGTGATCTTGCATTGCGACTGTTGCAATAATTATTCTAATGAAACAATCTTGAACGAAGAAACAATAAATATTCAATCTAATACTGTAAAGAGAGTAAGAAATAATAAAGATTACGTTGTATTGTTACCATATACAAAACCAAATGATGAAATTTTAGGGTGAGGGAAATTTCTATATATAAAAGTTATTTTCTCATAATTCTCAACATTCAACTGAACAGATACAATAATAATTAATTATTACATTTTTGATCGTGTACTAAATCGACCTTTATATACTTAATTTTGGTTTTCAGATGCAAATGTGACGAAGCAGTCCCCAAATCAGATAAAAATGTGCAAACATCAATAATTTTTGATACTACTGAACATTCAAAAGAAGAGTGTTGCAAACAAACCGTTGATCAAGCAACGGACGCACTAAGGACATCTGTAGATGAAACAACTGCTTGCTGTGCTCTTACCCGTATTGTTCTATGTGATCGGGCTTGTGGAACTTCTGAAGTACTAGACAATGCAGTTTCTCCTACTCCACCACCTTCAAAAGAAACTCCAACTCCTGAAGTGCCAACTAATACCAATATTTATACTCCGCCTCCACCTCCAAACAAAATTCCAATGGTTCCTTATGAATGTATTGTATGTACAAATAAACCTACGGGAATAGCAATGTTGGACAAATCAACTCAAACTGATTCTTATTGCTTTTTGGTAAGATATTTCCTAACTCCTAATATTATAAATGCGAAAGTGAGTTTGTATATTTGTTACGCTTTCACGCTATCTATTGAACCGATCATCATGAAATTTGCAAACACATAGGTTAGAGTACTGAAAACAACATAGGCTATATATCACGCGGATAACAACTAGTTTTATATAGATCTTAAAAGTTAAAGATTTTGTTCAAATTTTTAGATACACATATTATACATTAACTAGGTATAATTGATGATATAAATACTTTTATTCTTTATTTCAATAGTAGATTTAAATAATAATATGAGTCCACGTCGGGCAACTCTTAGAACGTCCATATCTTGGGGAATGGTTTTACGTCTTTTTACGTAAATAAATTCTAGAATTGTATCTTTTTCTTTTCAGTTGGAAGTAAGGCGTCAGTCAGACGGGCGCTACAGTTTTCACCTGCCCCCACTTCATATGGTAAAAGCATATCAGTCCCCAATTACAAAATAAAATGTTTGAAATATATATTTTGTAAATATTTTTATTCTATACTTTTTTATTGGAAATATATAATAATAGAATAATTGTTAACTCTCACTAAGTAGTGAGACTAAAGGAATTCCGCTCAAGTTGGCTAAAGTTAAATTATCAACACAGAGGGCACTTCTAAAAATCTCCATGTCTTAATATTGTTTTAGTAGTACCTAAGTATTTGTTATGTTGATGAGTAAAAAGAGAAAAAATATCGGCACCCCATAAAGGTGATGCAAATAGTTGGCTGTATCTTTTGGCCCAAAAGGAGACTACGGACTAAGAAATGTTAAAGCAAATGTTTTCTAAAATATATGAAACGGGCAGGGCTCAGGTGGGGCTGCAAAGTTTTAGGAGAAAGCACGCCGCATGGCACCAAGGAACTCCTGACCTTGAGATTTACGATCAACCCCGAGCTAAAGGCAAGAAAAGTGCTGGCCGATGCCGCTATACGCCTGTTATCATGGCTGCAATTGTCGGTTAGGCTCTTGCACCTATCAGGTCCTGGTAAGCTTTGAGTTTCTTCGCCATGACGTTCAACGACCTTTGGTCGATGTACTGACTTTGTGCCTCCGTAATGCTTTTCAAAGTCTTTACTGGTATCTCCAGCATTACCTAGTGAGAGATAAATTAATCGTAAGATGCGTTGATTGGATTGCCATTGAAAGAATTGGGGTATTTAGTCGTTTCGCATCACAAGCGATTCGAACCGATGGTGCGAAACAACCCACTCAAAAATAGCTATTGGATGATTCGCACCGCGGTGCGAAAGATCCCATTCAAAAAGGGCTCTTGGGCAATTAGCACCGCGGTTCGAATCGCTTGTGGTTCGAAATGACTTAAGAGTCGCCTGAAACCGCATGTCTCCATACAAACGGAAAAAGGGAATTGTGGCAATATTTGATAATTTTGGAGTAAAAATAATCATTTAATCAATTAATCTCATTATAATCTACGTACGTTCTTATACAGCTTGGTTATAATACCCTTAATTTTACCCTAAAATTATCAAATATTGCCACTATTCCCTTTTACCGTTTGTATGGAGACATGCGCTTCCAGGTGACTCTTAAGACCCAAGGATTGTGCATTGTTGTAGGTAGGAAGCTACCACATATCTGTATATGTATATTGTGATTTCTTGAAGCTACAGACAACTTGCAGTAAAACGAGAAAGTGATGTTAAAATTACTTACTTGTGGAGTTAGTCCAGCCATGGCTTGAGGTTTTATAGAAGCTACATCGCTTTCTGATATTTCTGAGAGTAACAAGCCAAGCCGGGATACATCTCTGGCACTCCAACTGAAAGGCTTGCCTAGCGCCTGTCAAAATATATTGAGCAAAATGAACGACGCGTGTCTTCGTCTGAACCAGCCTCAATGGAATATTCTAAGGAATTCATATATAAAACGTCAATCCTAAGAGACATAATGGCAAAAATATATTTACTGGATCTGAGATAATAAATTTTGAATGAATACCTAGATTTTTCGCGATGTCAGGTATATTTCTGATAATCGATTGGTTCTTACCTGAGTTTTTGTCATCATTTTCAGATAAAACCTTCGCTGTAGGGGATCGCACGCACGGATGTGGTAGAAAATCTAAGTGTTAAATTAAGTTTTGCTTATTATTTGCTTCTTTACATTTCATTTAGTCAAAAATACCAATAGGTAGGTACAAACTTTTATTTATGACTAAGTCACGTTAATGTAACTTTCCTGTGGTCAAAATCAGTTTGACTCATAATAAGATTCTTAAGTGTATCTCAAAACATATACTTACCTCATCATCATCATCAGGTCTTTTTTGTCTCCACTACAGGAGCACGACCCTCTCTATACTACCAGAGCCATACATTATAGCCAGACAGAGGATGTAGCCTACACTCTCCACGCTGGCCAGAGGTCTCCTTGATATTTGTAAGCTTCGTTTAGCTTGCGTTTCCTAAATCGCCTTCTACGACATCCACGGGAAGACTTGACTGGTCCTGTTCTACTCTTCCGGGAACCACACGGCTCCTAAACATGTGCCTATGTAGGAATCTTCAGCAGTCAAAATGAAATCAATAAACAATTATTCAACAAATCATATGATACTGGTATCTTTCTGGTATTTACCTACATGGTAGTGTTAACATTTCATTGATTTATAGTAAACTAGTTTACCACGGAACCCTAAAAATGCGCTATGGCTAAATGTGTTTAGAGTCTTTTATCAATATTTTTATAAGTTGGCAACACAGCTTTCTATTCTATTTGACATTACTTTTTTGGCGCCGAACGGAGAGTGAAGGTTTTGGGGCTAATACTTTTGTTTTAATTGGATTTATAAGGTATACTGTGGCTAACAAAGATAAAAAAAAAATCGTCTTTCTGAAGAATTATTTGTGAGCACGGTGATATAATTGTCCAAGTAATAAATAGCTGGCACTAATATGAGTTGTGTTTATAGAAGATTGGTAGGTTTACCTGATGTGATAATTGCAAATAGGTATTTGGCGGCAGTTTCCTCATGTGAAGCATAGGGACGCCACAGAGCAGGTTGTTCATTTGATTCAGATACTTCAGGTTCGTCCAGTCCCGATTCTGTTTTATATACTTACTTGCAATTACTCCCACCTGCAGTGTTGTAAAATGAAACAAGCAAATCAGTAGTAGGTAAATGAAATGTACCATATAAACCTTTAATAATAATACAGATAATTTTGAAAGCTGAATATATGTACATTTAGCTACGTCTTATTTTTGGAGAATTCCGGCTAAGCTTGCTCCCACAGGTAAACATATTTTGAAATATACTACGGTCATGATAGGGATGAGCATATAGATAAAAATTTCCTACTTCTGGGTGTGGGTATCAGAATCGTTAGATAATGCTTATGATGAAGTATATATCTGACAAAAAACATTAAAATCTCACAAAACGAAATAATGCCTTAGAGTGTCATCCTCAACCGCCTGTCCAGTGGTTGCGGCAATGACATCGGAAACGAGCGCCCAGTCTTCCGATCTACTACTTGCTTATCTCCTATCCAACCGAGCAAATTGCATCCCTAATACCTTTACCCTACCCCCAGCCCTATAAACTCCTACCATTCCCACGCTTAAAAACAGTTTCGATGGGCAGTGTCGGAACCGATACAAGCCAAACAAACTGCGCTCACCAACCCGTCTTCCAAGTTTGGTAAGTATGGCTAATCCACCCCTACCCCTAATGTAAAGCCAATGTCTAACAATGGACTGTTTACGGCTCAGATGATGAAACAATATTAACCTGATGACGTGAAAGATCAGGGTGTGTGCCAACGTATTTGAGGATTCTACTGTCGCTCAGGTTGAGTTGAGCCATCTCCCTCGCATTGACGTATTTGAACAGAGGCCGATAGGATTCCAGGGTAGTGTGGGGGATATCGACGATCTCCCTGTCTTCCTTCACCACGGTCCACGTCGCAGCCAGCTTGTCATGGGCGATCTTCATCATGGATATCGTGCGAGCCTGCACAACATTATATTTTAGAGAAAAAAACACCCTAATAAAGGAAAAAAGATCAATATATTATTATAATATTATTTTTTCGACATTCGCTCCCAATTTGTTATGTATCACCGAAATTATATTTAAAATAGCCGAGACAATAATGTAGATATTTTTATATTGTAATGGTTGTACTAAAATGCATTTTCTTGTTGCTGGAATTCAAAAACGCTAGGTAAGCGCATAAGTTCAATTAAGCGTGAATATTTTTCGTGGAAGCAACTAATAAAAAAAATAGTTTCTTGTTCCCAACTTCTTATTGGTAAATTTATGTAGCTGCTGCTGCTGTAGACTACTAGCACATAAAATTTGTCTATAAGTATTAATATTTTTTGTAGATTTCATTATTTGTTTATTTGTAGACTGCGAAACAACTTTTTTTCAGAATTGTTTCACCTATAGAAAGCCAATTTATCTGTGGGTGATATAGGCTATAATGTATGTGGTTCGTCCACGTAAATTATTTTTTATGACGTTGCTGCGATGGTTAAATTGTTATTTTAAGGTTATACTTAAGTACGATCCTAATCCTATCCTTCCTAATCCTAATCCTAACTAATATTGTAAATGCGAAAGTGCGTTTGTTTGTTTGTTTGTTACGCTTTCACGCCGTATCTACTGAGCGATCATCATGAAATTTTGTATAGGTACCTAAGATACATAGGTTAGGGTACTGAGAAGGACACAGGCTATATATCACTCGGATGGAGCCGCAGGTAACAGCTAGTTGTAATATAATTAAAAGGTCATACTGATTGTAGGACGTATTTAGGAGGTAGATTTAGAATGTCAAGCAGATTCCCATTGACGAAGATTGAAAAGGCGTTGACCGCGGTCTGCATATGGTCCTTCGTGATTTTTAGAGTACAATGGCCTGGCAGCATGTATGCAGTGAGTGGCTGGTGCGCAGCGCTCGCATTGCGAAACAGTTCAGCCCTGGAAAAGCAATGGTATACCTTTAAAAGAAAAGAACAAAACAAGTGTGTGTTGTCGGGTCAAATCATTTATTATTATTATTTATAAAGGACTTTCTTTCACTCTTACAAGATTTTCTAGAGTGTGCTAGTGCGCGCTCCTTATTAATTTGGCGCGCCGTTTGGAATCCAATCGGATACTCTTTTGGCCCACTAATCTTGGGACATCCTGGTCATATGCCCGGGTCATTCCTATATTAATTATGCGATTTGTTGGCTACATCTATTATTTTAGTATTCAAAATTATTTTGGTTTTCTTTTGGTTTTCAGCGAGGCATGGAACGAAGCGTACTGGGCGTTAGACTCTACGATCGATTACTTACGCTCCTAAATCATTATAGTAATAGAATTTTTAACTACTTATAATCCTCAACCAATGGAGCTGAAATTTTGCATACTGTAATACATAAAGTCAGATGATAATGTAATATTATTGAGTCAAGTAAGAAGCATTACAAACTGATCTCAAAATATTGCTTTTTTCAAGCAATACCTAATGATATAAAGTGGTTCGAAATTAAGTAGGCCTTATTTGGCTCCAGTCCCTTAGATCTAATTTACCTTCCATAATTTTGCCTATCTCTTCCATGCTGGTTTGGAAAAGGATAAACATAGAATATACCACCTTTTTGATTTTCTTTCCGCGCTCACCCTTTAAAATCCGGTCAAGGGATTGGGCATACGGTCAAGATTTTTGATTCCGCTTTCCACCTTATCGCCCGCTAACATGCTCAACGTAGCCTTTAACATGCTAGCGGATTTGACTCTGTCTACCCCCTAAGGGATAAAGACGTGGTAATATATATGTATGTATGTTTGCCTACACTGACATAGCCAGCTTGTAAAAGTACTGTTATTCACACCAGCTCTAAAACCTCATCTAAGAAACAAATAGGAGTTCTTATACCTCATAAAATGTCCTTCGGGGAATGTGTCAGCAACCGAAGTTAACGGGGATATCTCATATTCTTTATCTTTTTTTCTGGCTGCGAAAATCATCAATATCAATCATCATCATCATCTCGTCACTTCATCTTTCGCCAAATGCTGAGCATAGGTCTCCCTTCGTTTCTGCCATCCATCTCGGTATTTCGTTTCATTTTTCGTGTGTGAAGTGGTCAACACTTGTGACAGATTTTTCAAGCTACCTCAAGGCATCTGACATAGCTTAACGACTGCCATTAATGATGACAGACGGGACCAACGATTTAACGTGCCTTCCGAAGCACGGAGAAGCTCGAGATATTTTTATCTCACTTGCTGCACCCTGAGCGCGATCCCCACTTGGATGGGTGACCATCCAAGTGGGGATCGCGCTCAAGTAGTACGCTAGTAGTTTTTCGATTTTGCATATTAAAAATTAAAAACAATAAGAGAGAAAATATGACGTTCAAAAAGAGATACAATTATCCAATTTTGAATAAAAATCATTGACTTCGACTTTGTCTTTGACTTCGACTTTGTCTTTACTATAACGGAAGACATTACGACTCGAAAAGAAGAAGAAGTGGGTCACGCGCTCCGACAAACTAAAGCTGAGGATGCAACTGGAAACGCTTAGATGAAGAGGAACGGAAGGAAACTAGAAATACACTTAACATACCTTCGGCCACTTTCGTACCAAACAGAAATTGGTCCAGTATCGTTTCATGGTCCATCAAGGTATCTGGAACATTTAAGTAGTTAATTAATCTTTAATTAATCTAGATTAAGACAGTCTTTAGAATAACTGAAATAATTAAGCAACTAAGTGAAAATTGACAATAGGTACCAAAAACACCGGATAGGAGCTGGAGCCTTATTTTGCTGAATGAAAATGACAATTTATTGATATTATTTTATACAAGCAATTTTCCGCGACTTTGTCCGCGTCAATTAGATTAATCTCACCCGCAGATAAAAACCAAAAAAATAGGTGAACTAACAGATTCACTTCCGCATTTATAGTAAGTTAGGATGACGTGAAAAAGTGCCTGCATCCTGATATCTACTCACTAATTTTACTCTGGTGTTCCGTTTTTTGAAAATCGGCAGGGTGCGCCCTTACATTCCGTTCCTCGTCTCTGCCATTGCACACCCTGCTGCCTGAAAAAAATAGAAGATTGTGTCGCAAATAGTCGCAATGATATTACATATTACTTTTAGGCTAGGACTTTTATAAAACGGATGAGTCCAGCAAAATAGGAAGCAAATGACCTGTTTTTATTATTATTACAAGCTTTCATTTAAATTGCAATTTATGTCATCATCATCATCAACAGGGCACACTCGGCCCACACCCTCCACGGGTTGGAGAGGTATATTTGATGTTTATAGCTTTGTTTAGCTTGTGTTCCCTTACTTACCGACTTGGAGTGGTCCGTAAGGGAACAGAAGGTAAACCGGCAGAGTAGAATACTACTCTGCCGGAACCATGCACACGGCTTAGCAATTTATGTATGTTTGTCCAATACGGGTGGAATATTGCAACTTAATTTTGAAGCACTTATCCTCAATCGATTGAGTTAAAATTTTGTGTACCATAGACCTGATCTGATGATGGAATCGAAAGGTGACCATAGGCACTTTTAAATAAGGAAAGATTAACTCATTGTGTTTGTGCTTATTCAATTTGTAATGGCAAGTACTTTATTCGTCACGATATAAACTTTAACAAAAATGAATATAGTAGCTGTTTTCCACGACAACGTCCGCGTAAATTATAGACAGACCATGTTTTTATTTATTTACTCGCTTATTAAATAGTTTTCTATTGGTAAGAGAATTAAAATCTGTCCAGTAGTTTTTAATTCAAACATTACAAACAAACAAAAAAATCTTTATTTACTCGTATTTATATTCATACAAAGACATAGTCATATGGCAAAGGACTGTAAAAGATTATGCCGTTGTTAAACTTGAAAATCATTACAATATTTACCACGTCCCGGATGAAACCTTAGGAACCACCGGCTTATGTCTCCCAGTGCGTACGGGGCTGTAAAAACTATCAGCGAAAAGATCAACATTTTTATGGGTCTCCTTGACTGAGGATCACTGATTTAAACCGTTGCATGACTTAAATATTCCAGTTGGTTTCGCTGTAAGAATTGTCCATGTCACACGTAAGTATATATCTATGTTCCTATGCAGTAACTTATATAAAGTAAGGAAACAAGACTAAAATTACCTCGATGATGCCGAGGCTGATCTGGTCTACTTTAATCGAATTAAATTATCAATATTTAATTTAACGTTTTTTATCATAGCTAGCCAGATTGCTCACGGTCTTTTGAAATATCCTTTAGTTTATATTAATCATATGTGCAGCGGAACTTTACAACGTTTTGGAGTTCAAAGTATAGGGTAGAAAAACTAAGATCCGAAATAGTCATGAGAACAATTTGATGTGAGGTTGCGAAGCTTGGACGCTAAATTTGAAGGAGAAAATGAATCTGTTACGAGTGAAAAAGATAATTCGTCGTAAGGGCCTGGTACCAGCGCTAAGTGAAGGACAACGCTAAGGGATCTGAAGAGTCCAGATGAACCAGAAAATTGAAGTCCTAGTATTGGAGAACAAAAACACTTTGGGTCGCTGCGCTATCCAGTAAGTAAATTAATAGAAACGACATTCGAATATATCCAAATCGGTAAAATTTGAGCTTCATAATAATTAAAAAAAATGGTTTTTAATGGTTATAAGTTTTAAATCTAAGCATGAATGAAAATCCATGTTTTTGAACGGTGGTTACTCAGATAAGCACAATAAAAAAACACTACGCAGTCCACAGACATGAAAAATGTTTTTTTTGTAACGCAGTCAAATTTTAACATTACCACTGACATATCTTACAAATATCTGTCACAAAGAGAATACAATACTACGTAAGAAACCGTCATTCCATCATTTTTCAATTTTTCACCACATTTTCCCATATTTTTATTTTTTACCAGACAGACCAGTCATGTCATCGTCATCAAGTCTTTGCGACTTCGACGAGTACTGCAATTACCACCCACTCAGGAGCTACGAAGAGCCGTGGTTTGACTACTACCAGGCAATGGGACATCCTCTTATTTACTATGCTGAAGTGGTTGGTATTTCGCTTGATGTAAATACATGTCTTTGGAGGTTGTCTTTTCTCCTTATGACTTAGATAAAGAAGGGTCGCATGATCCAAAGACCGTGATAAGTCAAATCGATTAAAATACTCATTGGATAGTACCTGGAGCACCAAACACAGCTTGAAGAAGTTCCCCACAAATTGAATTGTCAGATAATTCTGTACAATTAAATGAATCAATTGTTTTGTTGTTGATTCATTCATTAATATAATTTAAGTAGGGTAGGTACAACTTAAAATCTCTGACATCAGTGCTGCCCATTTACACTCACGAAAATATAAACTAATGGCACTTTACTCTTTCTTTTGATAATAAGATATTTTCTTGATATTCTATGATGCTTATTGTAAACAATAGTGTTGTTGAAGTTATGAGACTATCACGTAGCTCAACTCAATTCTAGTCAAACTCACTAGTGTGTAAAATCTCTGTAGTGAACTACACATTTCAAGTTCTAAAAGCCCAATGTGATTTGTATGGTATTAGATTAGACATTAGATAGAATCCTTACTAGGTCCTTACTAGGATCCTTATTAGCTAGTATGGCAATTGCGATTTTTCAGTTTTTCATTGATATCCCATGAAATTATTTTTAAAGTCAGTCAATATTATTTTTATTTTTAGCAACCTTCGAGTCGGAGAAGCAGATCTGGGAAAGATCCTAACTTTTTCGTAAAAGCGTTTCGTTGGTACACTCAGGTGCGACGTGTTCTTCTTGAAAATAATCAAATATAAACTTCTCTATACATCGTGTTAATGAAAAAGAGCAAAACCTAAAATTTGCTTGTTTAGAATTGAGTAGAATCGAATGTACAAAATAAATAAACAATAGGGGACAAATTTTAACCAAAAAATATTTTAATTACGATGTGTTTGATCATTACATAATTGAGATTTGTGTGTGACTAACAATAAATGATCTTTAGTTGGTCGGAAAATAAATGATTTATTATTTATTACAACTCTATCATGCGGCGGTACGCGAAGGGGCAACGTCACCCTAGATCGCGCATACTAACCATAGACTTTTTAGTTTACAACAAATACAAGAAACCGAAGAAAAGATAATATGAGAACAATAAATAATCGTCGAAAATTAAATTTAATAATTTATTTAATTCTTTTATAATACGAGTAAATATAAGTTGGGGTGTCTGAGGTTTTGCGATTTTACATTAACACGTTATAGTTTTTAATTATGCGGGTAAATAACCATCTGAGTGAAACTTTTGAAATTACTTTTAGGAGCATCACCCTCCTCTTCAGGGCCAAGAGAAGGCGGCAGTAAACCCAGATTTCTCAGGATTTGCTGATTGGTTGGACACTAAATATGGACAATATATTCAAGAAGAACAACAGGTCAATCGACTCAAGTAAGTTAAAGACGCATTGCACGTCAGCACCAACATATAATGTCATCATCATCATCAGGTCTTTGTTAGTCTCCACTGCAAGAGCACGACCCTCACAGTACTACCAGAGCCTATATTAGCCAGAGCAGTCAGAGGATTTGGCCTACACTGTTCACGCTGGCCAGACGAGTTGAAGATTGGAGAGGTGTCTTTGATGTTTATGAACTTTGTTAAGATTGTGTTTCCTAAGTCGCTTTCTACGACATACACGCGAAGACTTCATCATCATCATCATCATCATCATAGTGTGTAAGTGGTCCTATTCTACTCTGACGGGAAACACACGGCGAACACATACGAGTATGTTATGTAAAGATACATTATCTACTCTTTGTCCCTATTGTATTTATATTACTTGGTCAGTTTTTTTTACATTGATTTAAAAAAACCTCATTTGTTGAGTTGAGTAATTACTTACTTGAAAAACACGTTATTTTAAAAGTTAACTTCTTTTCTATCTCTTGGTTTTCAAACTCTTGCACTCATAAATCAGACAGGGTGAGTAGCATAATCAGACCCAAGAAATTTTTCGTACATTTACCTGTTTAGATATAATATACAATACATACATACTAATCACGTTCTTTTTCCTTGCGGAGTAGACAGAGTCCAGGTCTATAAAACTTTAAAGGCACTGAGAGTTAAAATATGTATTATTAACTTTCAGTGCGCCTGAACCAACAAAGCCTAAAAAATTACTTGCTACAATGAAAAGGTAAGTCTAATATGCACAAATACATAACATATAGAATGCATGTGGTAGCCTTTAGTGGTTATCGTGCCAAGCTGGCACACCGGAGGTCCTGGGTTCGATCCCCGCGCCCCGCTCAGTTCAAGATGTAAAGCGATCGTTTTTGGATAATGGATTTTGGGTCTTAGACATTTATCTTCTTATATTTGTTATAAAACATCTGTATGATTTATTTGTATACAATATAATAACATATATCTCTACGGTATCAACATATTATTCTTTCTCTTTTTCTTTCAATATTATTCTTTTCTCTTTCTTTATGCAGCCACTTTACAAGGCGACACAAGACAAAAAAGGATAATGCTCGTCAAAAGTAAGTGTTTTTGAATCATCATCTACCGTTCTTCAGTACCGTTTTAGGGTTCCGTAGTAAACAAGGTAACCTTATAGTCTCGCCACGTCCATCTGTCTGTCTGTCCGTAGTTTAACTAAGTGACTTTTAGTACCAGAAAACTGTTATAATATGGCATGTATTAATAATTACGCGAACAAAGTAGAGTTGCTTTTCGAATTAAAACTAATTTAACTTTGGAATGAATCATTCATAAAACTTATTAACGCAAATATTAAACCGCTGAAAAGCGAAAAATCAGTCATCCTCTGTTTTTCTAGTTTTCTACCCTTAGGCGTGAATTTTTCCAAATTTTTATATGGGACCAACATGGGGGTTCAACCTTTCCACTGAAAAACTAATTTCGAAATCGGACTACTCTGTAAAAAGATAAGCCTGGCCTATTAAAGTGGTAATAATGCGTGGGTAAACATAAATAAAGAATATATACGCGTCGACTTTCCGTTTTTTCATGGGTTGAAAATTTAACACTTTATTTTGAATATGTTTACTATTTTTACTATATTATTTCTCCTTCCGTGTAGAAGATCATGCAACAGCTGCGAATATATTATGCAGCCGAAGGACGTATCACTCACTGCATCTGATTGTCGGCGGTAAGTAATCGGCCAATCATGCGCTAATTTTAATGAGATTTTACGTGTATACATACATATTGTCACGGCTTTCTTCCTTGCCTAATAGACGAAGCCCAGGTCTGGAAGACCTAAAGGCCACATTTGGCTTGTTGGTGGACGTGTAGGTTGAAAACGGAATGAAAATATACCCAAATTGGTCATTAATTGCAAGAGATAGAGATGAGTGGCAGAACAGAGGGCAGGCCTTTGCCAGTGGGACAATACAGGCTATTAAAAATAAATTAAAACTAACTAATTTAAACCTAACTAGATTTTTGGTTGGCTCTTTAACTTTTTTATACATTATTAGTTTTCTTACAAAGAATAAAAGCAAAGTTTTAAGGTTAATATTTTCTGTCAACATATCTCAGAAAGTTGTGGTTCACGCTGTTAGTTTCACATTTATTTATTTTGTTTTTCATCTAAAATGATGTTTGATACAACGTGTGATAGTGTTAGTAGACCCAAATAAAGAAAAAAAAGGCACTTGACTAAAAATACATTTGTTAACACTAAAGTTAAACTTTTCAAGCAAAACCCTACCACAAAGGCCGATTTTCATGAAACTCACAGTTGTGTTTAGGCGAAGCGAGTTCACACACTAGCACCACCCAGCAATTAATTCATTTACTCCTAAATCAAATCTAATTTAAAAATCTAATAGCTGATTACCCTAGTTAGTAAATTACTTGTAGTATTCTTTTTGTTACTTTTCATAGGTATTACAATCTAAGTCTAAAAGAACGAATTTTTAATAATTCGTTCTCTTAATTCATCAAATTAAAAATAGTGAAAACTTGTACCGATAATGCTACATGTAATTTACTAGGGCATAGATATCTTAGATTTTTTAAATTTGATATGATTTAGGACTTATAGAATTAATTGCTGGGCGGCGCTAGTGTGTGAACTTACTTCACCTTCAGCATAATTCTTACCTCTGATGGTTAATCCTCCTTCACCTTCGTAGCCTTCACCCACAACACACCAAAACACAAAATAAAAATTCAAAATTTCACGCTAACCCCGACATAGCTTAAGTAAATATCGCTTCACTTTTGCAGCTCAAATATCAAAGCGGTATGTTCCGAGACGCGCGAAAAGAAAATCGCTATGAAATCAGTAAGCATGAATAGTAGCCGCTACGACGTGGACTATCAGAAGTCTATAGAGATCATAGTGACAGAAGGAGACACTAACGATAAACCTGAGGAAGACACCTGCAGCTGTGCTAAAACTGAAGTTTTGACGATATACGAAAGCAAACCACGGAATGTCAACGTGAGCGTCGGAGCATTGCCTTGCGATCCTCAAAACGTGGATGTTATATGCGAATGCGAACCACCAGCTAAAGTGAACACATCAGCGCAGTATGACAAGAATAAGGGTGTTTCAGCACCGCCTGTACATCTGGCACCACAAAACGTGAGCGTCGGAGCGTTGCCCTGTGATCCTCAAAACGTGAATGTAATATGCGAATGCGGACCAACAGCTAAAGTGAACGCATCAGCGCAGTATGACAAGAATAAGGGTATTTCAGCACCGCCAGTACATCCAGCACCACAAAACGTGAGCGTCGGAACGTTGCCCTGTGATCCTCCAAACATGAATGTAGTGTGCGAATGTGGACCAACAGCTAAAGTGAACGCATCAGCGCAGTATGTCACGAATAAGGGTGTTTCAGCACCGCCAGTATATCCGGCACCACCAAACGTGTGCGTCGGAGCGTTGCCCTGTGATTCTCCAAACGTGAATGTAGTGTGCGAATGTAGACCACCAGCTAAAGCCAACGCATCCGCGCAGTATGACAAGAATATGGGTGTTTCAGCACCGCCAGTACCGTCGAAAAACAAAGTCGAAATGCGGAAAGAGGTAGAACTTCAATTTAGAACTTACTAACTGTTGCCCGCGGCTTCGCCCGCTTGATTTATAGCCTGTGTTCTCCTCACTACCCTAACCTATGTGTACGCAAAATTTCATGATGATCGGTTCAGTAGATTGGACGTGAAAGCGTAACAAACAAATAAACAAACAAACTCACTTTCGTATTTATAATATTAGTTAGGATTTATGTCTTACGTGTAATTTACTACCCACATTATAGTAACGGCATGGTAGCCTGTAAATGTGAACAACCCCTTCATGTAACGATGCTAGAAACTCGAAAAAATCGACATTCAAAAGTATTCTGCCTGCCAGGCAGTTTGTGTGGGAATTCAGATATGTTTTTTCGCTTTCCTAGCATTGATAGAAAAAGTTATTTATGTTGGCGGACTGTCTATATATACTTTAAATTGATTTTTATATTCGACCTACATATAAGTACGAGTATGTATGCAATCGTAGTATTATTGTTAGAATTCGACAGTTTTTGTATATGTTAGTCTATACCAGCTTCTTAAGAGTTGCCTGGACGCGCATGTCTCCATACAAACGGAAAAAGGAAATTGTGGCAATATTTGATAATTTCAGGGCAAAATTAAGCATCCAATCAATTAATCTCATTATAATCTACGTACGTTCCTACTCAGTTTGGTTAAATTATCAAATGTTTGAGAATTATACGGCTCTCAAGATTTCCATACAAATTTAAAAAGGCTTGTAATTCTCAAAACATTGGTATTTTAACCAAGCTGTATAGGAACGTACGTAGATTAAAATGAGATTAATTGATTAAGTGCTTAATTTTACTCCAAAATTATCAAATATTGCCACAATTTCCTTTTTCCATTTGTATGGAGACATGCGCTTCAGGCGACTCTTAACACGTGCAAAATTTCATTAGTATATATTTATATATTTGTCCAAGCATATATCAAAAACGGATAACAAAAATTTTCTTGAATTGAACTTGGCAATTTTAGGGAACGTCAAAAAGTGTATCATTCACTAACTTGAAATAACTTATTGTTAATCTGAAAAGATTTTATCTCAGTATAAAACTTTTTCAGATAAACCACTACTACTTAGTTTTGTTGTTCTGTGACTACTTACTATGCACTAATCTACTTAAATTAATTCTGTGACCGATTGCATGCCGGGAAAATTAAATGAAAATGTCAAAAAAATTTGGCCTTCACTGGAAACGTGCATTTTCACGGAGCTAAGTAGCTTATTAATTATTATACTCTATTCCAGGATAAAAATAAGTTGTCGGATGCTTCCATCGCGAAGAAAACTTCAAACCCGAAGAAACCAAAAACGTCTAATGTATCATGCCAGTGTTCTGTGGAGAGTGTGCCGTCTAGCCAGCCTACTAAATCTATAACAAGTGCATACGTATGCAAATGTACGGCATCTTTCCAGGACGTTGTTAAAGCTGTTTATCAGAAGGTAAGATATTAATGTAATTAAACAACTGATGTTTCAAAATAAAAACTTTAATTATATTGAAATAGTACCACTAATGATACTACCTACCCTAGCTAGTGTCACCAGTATAATTAATGGTACTAGCGACACTGGCCGCTCAGGTCACAAAATAAAAAAACCGGCCAAGTGCGTGTCGGGCCACGTGCAGTGTAGGGTTCCGTAGTTGCAAATGACAACTTTGAGTTCACACTATTCACACTCGCACCTTACAGTTTAACGACCAAAAACATCTAACAATGAAAATAGTATGAAATTTTAGTTTATAAGTTGGTTGCCTATAACTTTTTAGTTTGCACTTAGTACCCAGCTCTGATAGTTTTCCTTTCAACTTCAGTATATATACTACTGCTGTATTTTTTTTCACGTATCCATATATAACCGTTTAGCAGATAGAGGGGGGGGACACGTACCTCTAACAAAAATTTGCACTTTAAAACCAAATATTTCGGAAACGGACCCCTAAATCGAAAAATGATGTTTTCAACCTCACAATATTTTTCAAAGACCTTTTTAACGATACCGCACACGATGGGTAAGTAGAGAAAAAAAAATTACTCCCCCACTTTACTTGTATGGGAGCTACCCTAAAAAAAATTTTTTTTCAAGATTTTTTTCTACGACTTTTTTGCCATGATTAATATACATTCTCATACCAAATTACAGCTTTCTAGTACTTATAGTCTCTGAGTAAAACCGCGGACGGACAGACAGACAGACAGACAGACAGACAGACAGACAGACAGACAGACAGACAGACAGACAGACAGACAGACATGGCGAAACTATAAGGGTTCCTAGTTTACTACGGAACCCTAAAAAAGGGCTGAAACATGGCAGTCCCAGCGACAAAAATTGGCTCAATCTTGCAGTTTTGAATAGTAATGTACCATAGTTTTTGTACTGTTACTATAGCAGGATTAAATTGAGCAAGGCAAGATTTTGCTCAAGTTTTGGAGAAACTTTTAAGGTTAGTTTGTACAATCGTTAGGTGTTAAGTGGATTCAACTGCCTGTCCGGTAGTGGCAATTATGGCATCTGGCACTGACGCTACGCGTCAATATAATTAGAATCTCTTCATCGTCCTACTAAGCGCCCGGCTATAATCGTGGGTAGCGCCAGCAAAATCTATCCCTTTTCGCAAATCGGTTAAAGATCTCGGTAAAATTCCATGTACATGTTTCACGTAAAACAATCATTTCAATTTTCAATTCTACATTTAGCTGGATAACTTACCTATATACCTAGCTGAAATTAATCAAAACTTCCTCCCTTTGAAAACGAATGGTACAAACTTAAAATTTTTCGATGATTGATTACACATATGTGTGTTGTCCGATCTCAATGAAGATACTCTCAATAAGCTTAATCATCTTATAAATAACTAGCTGTTATCCGCGGCTTCGCCCGCGTGGTAATCTATGTCCTTCTCAGTATATGTTTATGCAAAATTTCATGATGATCGGTTCAGTAGATTGGGAGTGAAAGCGTAACAAAACAAACAAACAAACTCACTTTCACATTGATAATATTAGTTAAGAAGTTTGGATTAGGATTAGGATATTATTGCACCGCTTTATTTACTCATTAAGAAAGATGTCTCATTCCTGGAGAAAATAATAAAAATCATTTTGAATTGCCCGAGTATAATTCGTGTTATGAATATAGACCTGATAGTTGAATCATAGAGCTGATAGTTAAATTTAAATTGAAGAATTACTATCAGCTCTATAGTACTTAAAACAAACCAAAATTAGAACTTTAAAAATAGGTAAGTACCTATACTTTTTAGGGTTCCGTAGTAAACTAGGAACCCTTATAGTTTCGCCATGTCTGTCTGTCTGTCTGTCTGTCTGTCTGTCTGTCTGTCTGTCTGTCTGTCTGTCTGTCTGTCCGTCCGCGGTTTTACTCAGAGACCATAAGTACTAGAAAGCTGTAATTTGGTATGAGTATGTATATTAATCATGGCAAAAAAGTCGTAGAAAAAAATCTTGAAAAAAAATTTTTTTTTGGGTAGCTCCCATACAAGTAAAGTGGGGGAGTCATTTTTTTTTCTCTACTTACCCATCTTGTGGGGTATCGTTAAAAAGGTCTTTGAAAAATATTGTGAGGTTGAGAACACCATTTTTCGATTTAGGGATCCGTTTCCGAAATATTTGGTTTTAAAGTGCAAATTTTTGTTAGAGGTACGTGTCCCCCCCTTCTATCTCCTAAACGGTTATATATAGATACGTGAAAAAAATTACAGCAGTAGTATATATACTGAAGTTGAAAGGAAAACTATCAGAGCTAAGTACTAAGTACCAACTAAAAAGTTATAGGCAACCAACTTATAAGATGTACTGGAAAATGTAAAATTTCATACAATCTTTAATGTTAGATGTTTTTGGTCGTTAAACTGTGAGGTGCGAGTGTAAACAGTGTGTACTCAAAGTTGTCATTCGCAACTACGGAACCCTATACTGCGCGTGGCCCGACACGCACTTGGCCGGTTTTTTTTTTATCCTAGTCTAAATGATCACGTCGTGTTTTTTCAGAACAAGAAAACGGATGCTATATGTTGTAGCCCTTCCCCGACCCCTCGACCATCACCGTCGACTGTACCTGCCCCGATGGCGACGCCCGTAGCGCCCTTGCCGCCGCCGCCTCCCCCAGTGGTAACTCTTACCACCACGGGATGCCTTTGTAGCGTACGCGTCAATGAAACTATGCAAACCTCCGATACTTCTATACGCCTTGTAAGTAGACGATGCCTTTTTGAATTCATCACGAATTTAAAATTTTGTGGTACATACACAAACCTAAACATAAAAAGGTTTTCTACACATTTAAATAAATAACTTTTAATACGGTTTTATCGCATTTATTACATTACTAGCTGTTACCTGCGTGCGGCTACGCCCGATTCCGATATATATAACCTATGTCCTTCTCAGTGCCCAAACCTATGTGTATGCGAAGTTTCACGATGATTCGTTCAGTAGATAGGGGTCATTCAAATATTACGTAAGCAGGGAAAGGAGGTGAGGGGTCTGGGCTTGGCGTTTCAACGTTTGACATTAAATAAGTTCATAAGTATTGCTATTTCTTTTTTTGCCGAATAAAGATTTTCTTTTTTTCTTTATTTTTAAATGTACCTAAACTTTATCTACCTGCGTGAACATGAACACTGCAAAGTGTTTGAAAAGTTAAGTTTATAAAATAATGTACTAAACGCGATGAAACCGTATATTACAAGTATTTTTATTTGAATTTGTAACAAAAATTGCGAAAACATTAGATGTCGATTAGCGATTATAACTTGCGGCGGGTGGGCTTTGCTCGCTTGTCATAGAACAAGGATTTTGCAGTCTAGGTACTAATATTTATGTATGTACGCGAGTTATGGTGGAATAAATCCACCATAACTCGTAAACGTCTGATCAGATTTGGTTAGATGAGTAACACTGCCTGTAAAATTTCTGGCAAGGCAGTCGTTCGTACCGAAAGGGCAAAAACGAGACTTTATTACGAGACTTCGCTGTCCGTCCGTCCGTCTGTCACCAGGCTATCTCAAGAATTGTGATAGCTAGATAGTTGAAATTTTCACAGATAATGTATTCTGGTAATAACAAGAAATACTAAATACAGAAAGGTGGGCTCCCATAAAACATACATAACTTCTTTTGCAGTTTTTGCACGATAGTCTAATGTTGTATGGATAATGGGCATGAAACCCTTCGTGCGTAAGTCCGACTCGCATTTGGTAGGCTTTATTATATATTTTCTGTAAAAAAGCTTTTATTACTTCTAACTTTAAATTTATGGTGTAATAAAGAAATTCACATAAGTACATAAACTCTAAAAAGAAACAATACCTACACTGCTTCGTGTAAAAGCAGCTACGTTATCACGTAGTTTCAGTTTTTGAAAGGATCATAATAAAACAGGGTATGTATGTCATAAATAATATGTACTATTCTGATATATCTACGTATGTACTCGTAAGTATGTTCTTACCCATCGGTACGTTTTGTGTGGTTCAACAATTTCAAGCGTTTCGTAATACTTACTAAAATCTATTGTCGAAAACCAAAGACAAATAACTCTCAATGTCCCCCAGTATTACAACATTTATTAGCGTTTGTGACTAGTGGTTTGTAATAGCGACGAGCTACAAAAGTAGATAGAATAATAAATTAGTTTGTGTTTTTTTCTTAGGACGATGAAGTAACAAAATATCCGTTCTTCATGAAAATTGTTCGGGCGGACAAGTTGGTTATGGATTGTTAGCATAAACGAACCGGATATTTTCTTAAATTATGTGTTACAATGAAACCAAAATTAAATTAAAAGAATTTATTTACAAGTATAAACATTATTTACGAGGAGTCACTATTATGGTGCGCCATACGATGTGGCTGGTTGCGTTTGTGGCAAGAAATTGAAGTTTGACTGTGATTGTGACTGACCCGATGACTGACTGTTGGCCGTGACGACGGGCAGACCATAGTCTCCAGACGGTGCGGACGCTGCCACCGCCGTCGATTGATCAGCAGATCCCTGGGATTGTGATGAGCTCTCACTATGACTTGATCCCAAAGTTGACGTATGAGTGAATGAGGTTAATTCCACACTCGGTTGAGCATGCTCCAGAGATATTCCCGATACCAAAGACTGGTATCCGGCGCTCTTAGCAGAACTGTGTTCATTATCCTTTATGATACCCTGCACTCGATCGATAACAACAGAGTCGAGAGCCTCATGAGGGGATCCCTGCGCTTGTGATTGGCTGTACTGGTTTGAATCGGCTTGATAACTTGATAGAGATGCTTGCTGGGCACTGCCGCTTGATTGTTGAGCCTGAAGGGCTAATTGGGTGGAGCCTGATGACTGGGCTGGATACGAGTATCCAGGGAATCGAGCATATAGGATGGGATTTGGAGCCGGATGCGGGGCGACATGTGGCTGGGGTAGACCATATGATGGGCTTGGTTGTGGCTGTAGCTGGGGTTGAGGTGCTGGTAGAGGTGCGGGTTGAGGTGCAGGTTGGGGATGAGGTACTAGGTGTGGTTGTGGGAGGCTATATGAAGGATGAGGCTGTGGTAAGGGTTGTGGCAAAGGTTGGGGTTGGGGTTGAGGGACGGGCACTCCATATGAAGTACTTGGTGGGTGGTAATAAGGTATGGGGGCTGGGTGTGGTTGTGGGGCCGGCTGGGGCAGAGGCGCTGGCTGGGGCTGGGGGGCCGGCTGCAGCTGAGGTAATAGGAATGGCTGAACTGGGGGTGGTGGGTAGTTATAACCTGAGTGTGGAGCGGGCTGAGGTTGGGGAGCAGGCTGAGGTGGAGGTGCTGGTTGTGGGGGGTAGTAAGGTTGAGGTTGGGGCGCTGGTTGCGGGGGATAGTAAGGCTGAGGAGCGGGTGCCGGTTGAGGTGGGTAGTATGGCTGAGGTGCCGGCGGGGCAGGTGGTGCTGGGGGTGCTGGAGGGGGTGGAGGAGGTGGTGGATTGTAGTGATATCCGGAGTGTGGCTGAGGAGCAGGTGCGGGAGGTCGCGGTGGAGGTGGTGGCGGCGGCGGCGGTGGGTAGTGGAATGCTGGAGCGTGCGGCGCTGGCCGAGGCAGGTGGTACGGAGCCTCCGCCGCTATCACAGCTACCAACGACAATAACACAACCTGCAAAGGTAAATTTAATTAGCATCACCACTTTAAAAATCTATTTTCCTCCTAAAACTTGAAAGTAGAACGCCATGGGCACAGTTAACCTCACACCTAGTCAAGATCAAACACTGACATCGGCAATGCACACAATGGTTTCACTTTTACGGCGTGTCAACTTACCGCGCTCCTCATGTCTGTGATCGTGCGTGTAGCGCCGTGTGATGGCCAAACTAGTGGAGCCATAGATTTATACCCTCCACCACTACAAACATTGACGTCCTTTAGCCGCCGAGATGCCGAGTTCGCAGAGATTGCACAAAAACGTTATTTTCTTGTTTATTATTATATGTGTGTCAGTGGACGCCTTCAGGAGGCGACGATTACAGTACTTGTGCATTTGGTATTGCTTTCATTTAGTGCTGATTAGCACTTGTTGTCGAGTTAGGTTCAATTTTAATATTACAACAGTTACGCTAGCAGTTGACAAAAACGTTCCTTTTATAGATATACATTGAGGCACCCGAATATTTTTATGCTAACTTAAAAATATTTTTAGTTCTATTTTTAGAAGAAGATATTGCAAACCAATCAATATGTTGATGATGAGTTAATTGCTTAGCCTCAAATTACAAAAGATGAGTCAACTTGGCCATGATAAGGAAAAGAATTAAGCAACGAGTTATTTTCCTAAATCTTAATGCATTCATACGCACTTGGCAATTTTTCAAATCAATAGAGTACACACATTAAAATATTGCGCCAACGCTTGAGACAAGCTCGCTCATTATGGATCGAAGCTTTTCACTAATTTAGAAACGTAAAGTCTTTCAAGCATTAACATAGGATATACACTATTTTAAATGATAAGGTTTCCCATTTTAGGTAGGTACATACAACAAAAAGGATTTTTTGTTACTTATTTCAAAATCAATCCTGATTTATATAAACGTATAGGTACGTAACTATTCATATTAAGTAATGTCTTAGTCCGAGTAAAAAATAACGGCCTCTGTGGTTCAGTAGTTAACGGACCAGCCTGAGTACTACTCGAGAGGCATTGGGTTTAATTCTCGGCACAGGAAAATACTTGAACTTGATTTTTACAGGCTAACCAAGGTCTGGCAAGCAGTCGGCCATAAAAACTTTGTCAAATCGTATTACAGCATAAATGCTGTCTTAATAGCGGTCCCCGGGCTTTACTTCAGCACATAATGATGCAACCAGGGAAACGCTCTGATGAGGAGGAGTGTGGTAGTAAAATATAGTAAGTACAAAACAGACCAGGTATCATCAATAAATATATGTGACAAATCTTATCTGGGATTTTAGCAGCACTATTTGATCTTGCTTTATTTTAAATTTCACAATTCTAGGTTTACAGGAGGCATCCTTTCGAATGTATAGAAATAAACTACATAATCAAAATTTTTGATATTACTTTTCCTTTCGAGGTACGGAGCATTCGAATTACTATTGACAAAAATTGTTTGTTACTGAATAAATAAATATATATATACCCGAGGAGCCCGATGGCCCAGTGGGCGTGAGCATTATGAGCGCCTACGCATATTAAGCAGCCCCGGGTGCGGTCCCCACTTGGATGGGTGACCGCACACAAAAACCATTAAACAACATCCGGTATAGGTCCAACCATTCACAATTCGATGACATTGCATTCCTAATCAATGATATCTTATCCAAGCATTATTCACGCGAATCTTCGAAATGGAAATACAAACAAGAGCAGTAATGACCCTCACATAGTAACAGCCAGGTAAAGACGTTTGCTTAGCGGATTAGTCAATGGCCCAAGAGACTTATGAAAAAGATGAAATTTCCTATGTATTTGTGCGGCAAACACTGCTCGGTAGCCCAGATTGAGGTTGTGGTCAAACAATGAGGTAACAGTGAAAACCGACGTCCATGCCAGCGCAGAGCTGCCACTCAGTCACAATTTACACCTTCGCTTATCTACCAATTATTAACACATAGGGTTACTGTACGTGATGCGTACACCTTCGTGCGCTGGCTTGGACCCTCGTAGCGGTCGCACGGTTAGGAACTATATTGGCAGATGCTATTCGGTCTTACTATAACGATTCGCGGCGCGGGTGTTCGCTAGCCAACGTGGGGGTGTCAAAGAAACAGGATGTCAAAGAAACAAGACAATCAAAGAAACAAGATGGCCCCAGCGTGGCAGCGATATGGCAAGCATGATTGTAGCACTGTGACGACCGAAGAGACCGAAGCGAACATGACTGAAGAGTCCGAAGTACTGACTGACTGTGTGTCTGACTGCGCTAATTTTATGTCTATTTTTTGTACTGTGACTATTTACTAGTTGAGCGCGACAGATGGTCCAATAAGAATGGCGCGTTTCGCTACCTCATACCCCGCGCCCCTCGATCGTGCATACCATATACTGCCTAGGACCTACTTTATTTATTAAAATCAAATAAGTTATTTACTATTATGTATAAACTATGTTATCCTATTTCTAATAAGAAATTGTTTCTTATTAGCTATTCAGAACTGTGGAAAATGAAACCACGATAGGAGTGATTATTTAATTTGCCTACCTAGAACCTAAACTTATAACCTATCTACTACCTTTCTGTTTATTTAATTATCTATCTGTCTATTTACAATGTATATGTTATTTATTTGCTGTTTGGAATCGATGGCTGTCCCGTACATCTCTCCCGCCGTGCGTCGTCCGCCAGGTCGTCGCAGTCTTGTACTCGGTGCGGGACGGTCGGTTCTGTAGGCAGGATCACCAGCTTCCTTGTAGGGCGTCGTAGCACTCCTCCTCTGGTTCGCACGTCGACTGTTCTTGTGATGCCGTCGGGCCCGGGGTACGCGGCGGTGACGACGCCGCGCGGCCAAGTGTTGCGTGGCAGCGTACCGTCGGCTATTAGCACCACGTCGCCGATTTGGATTGCGGGGCCCTTGCCGTGGGGCTCCCGCCGGTATTGGAGGTCAGGCAGGTACTCGCGCAGCCACCTCGCCCAGAAGAGGTCGGCCAAGCGTTGTGAGGCGCGCCAGTGAGGGCGCCCGATGAGATCGCTGTCGTCGAAGGTGCCGTTGCTCGGAGATCGCGCTGAACCACCAAGGAGAAAGTGGTTCGGCGTGATGGCCTCGGGGTCCTCGGAGTTGACGGAGACGTGAGTGAGAGGCCGACTGTTGACTGTGTATTCGGCCTCGGCGAGTAGCGTGCTGAGGACTTCTTCTGTAGGGTGACGCTCGTTGAGCACGGTGTGAAGCGCAGTTTTCACGCTTCTGACGAGTCGCTCCCAGGCCCCACCCATGAACGGGGCCCCTGGCGGAATTTGTCTGTAGCTGATGTTTCTGCGGCTGGCCTCGTCCTCCGTCGCTTTGGCTGCTTCGCGTAGCTCGCTCGCTGTCCCTCGTAGGTTGGTGCCGTTGTCCGACCACAGCTCCGTAGGGCAGCCTCGTCGTGCTATAAATCTTCGTAATGCGAGTATCGCGGAGTCTGTAGTGAGTGAAGCTGCTATCTCGAGGTGTACGGCCCTTGTCGTTAGGCACGTGAACAATGCGACGTAGCGTTTCTGTGTAGTTCGCCCGACGGTTACTGTGAGTGGTCCAAAATAGTCCCATCCCGTATAGGTGAAGGCCCTTTTATGATGTGCGAGCCTGCAGTACGGGAGCTCGCCGGTGGGCGGTGTAGGCGGTGTCGCTCTTCGTATACGACACGGAAGGCATCTGTGTATAATGAATCGCGCCGTCGGCCGTAGGCGTAGAATCCAATAGTGTTGTCTGCACTCGTTGATAGTAGTCTCGACCCCGGAATGATGTAGTTTTCTATGTATGTAGTCGATGTAAAGTCGCGTCGAATGATGATCTCCGTCCATGACCGGTGGCCTCTTGACACTATTTTCTACGTCGATGGCGGCCGCGATTCTTGACTTGATTGTTATCACTCCGTCGATTATTTCTACGGCTAACGGGCGTAGACGACTGTCGTTTTTGATGTTTCTTCCACTGGTGAGGGCTGCTATCTCGTCGGTGAACGATTCTTGTTGACTGGCGCGCACTATCAACATTTCAGCGGCTCGTATTGTTGTACCGGGGATCGGTAGGTATTGTGGTTGATTTTCTTGTCGTTGCACTGCGATTTTCACCAATTTTCTTGTGTTTTGTTTGTTATTACACCATGTCGGATCCTTTTCTGTGTTTTTCTTCGTACGTTTGTAGTGTACGGCTTCTGTTTTCGGTTTTTTGATACGATCGATGAACTGTAAGACTCGCGCAGTAGCTCGAACTAAACGCTCCCACCGTGAAAATCTGTAGACCGCCGGGATACACTCACGCAGCGTGGATCGCGGTTTCTTTTCTGTAATGTGGCACGTCTTTTCTTCGCCGGTTTTTTCTGTAGTGGTAGGCGTGTCGGTCGGCCACGTGGACGGATGTTGTAGTAGGAAGGGCGGACCGGTGAACCATCGATGACTGTTGTCGAAGTTTGGCGGGACCTCACGCGTGGCGTCGTCGGCGACGTTCATTTTCGTAGGCACCCACCGCCACTCGCTGACTGTGCTATTTTCTTCTATGGCAGCGATGCGATGGGCGACGTATGGACGATAGCTGCGCGCGCCGTTCTTAATCCACGTCAACACCGTCTTGCTATCGGTCCAAAATGTCTTCTCGTCGGGCTTGTGATCGTGTTCTTCTATGACCGCCGAGGCCATACGACTTCCCATGACGGCGGCTTGTAGCTCCAAACGAGGTATCGATGTGATTTTTAGCGGCGCGACGCGTGCTTTGGCGAGAACTAACGATAGCGAGACGTCACCGTTCGGATGCACTATGCGCCAGTACAGCGCTGCGGCGTAGGCGACCTCGCTGGCGTCGACGAATGTATGTAATTCTCTTCTATGTGCGTCGCTGTAGCCTCGTAGACATCGTGGTACGGTGACATTGCGGAGTGCGCGGAGGTGACCCATCCATTCTTGCCACTGTTGTGTGAGATCTTCATCTATTTTCTCGTCCCAACCGGTGCCCCTTCTCCATACTTCTTGTAGTAACTGCTTGGCTCGCGTTGTTATCACTGAGGCGAATCCGAGTGGGTCGAAGAGTGACATGACGACTTTCAGTATTTCACGTTTGGTCGGCCTGCTGTTGTTGACGATCTCTGTAGGTAGCCGGACCAATTCCAAGTTGAAGGCGAGCTCGTCTGTGTTCGGTGTCCATATTAGGCCGAGAGCTTGTTCTGTTTTTGACCCATCGTGTAGGTCGATCGATGTTTGTGCTGTGGTGGCTTCGCCTAAGCCCTGTAAGACGCGCGTTGAATTGGACGCCCATTGTCGTAGTTCGTAGCGTGCCTGTCGATGTATGTCGCGTACGTCGCTCGCTGTAGTGATCGCCGTTTCTTCGTCCGGAAAACTTTGCAAATAATCGTCCACGTAGTGATTTCGGACGATGGCGTCACACGCCGCGGGGTGCGTATCTTCAAACTTCTTCGCGTTGAGATTCTTGACGAAAATCGCCGTGGCTGGTGATGAAGTTGCTCCAAAGATGAGTGAAGTCATTCTATATTCCGTCGGCTTGTGGTCTCCTCGCTGCGCGCCCCGCCACAAGTACCTCAGTGCGTCCCGGTCTTCTTGCTTGATTTTCACTTGCATAAACATTTCTTTTATATCTGCCATGACTGCTACGGGATGTTGTCGGAACCGCATGAGTACCCCAGGCAGCGACTGAAGGAGATCGGGCCCGGTGAGTAGAAAATCGTTGAGCGCCTTCCCTTTGGTTTTAGCGGCTGCATCATGGACGACACGCACCTTCCCTGGCTTCGAAGGGTTGAGCACCGCGAAGTGTGGTAGGTACCATGTCTTGTTGCTGTTGGGCGATCTCGGTGGCGCAGGCTCGGCGTATCCATTGGCGATGAGCGCGTCCATTTGTTGTTCATATTTCTGTTTCAGCTGCGGGTTCTTGTCTATCTTGCGTTCTGTAGCCAGCAGCCGTCTATATGCGTTGTCGTAATTATTTGGCATTACGACGTCTTGTGATTTCCACAGTAGCCCAGTTTCGTAGTGGCCGTCGTCACGCTGTCTTGTATTTTCTTGTAAAATGACGAGGGCTCTTCGTTCAGGATCGTTACTCGGCTGTTTTGGTTCTATGGTGAGGGACTCCAAGGCGAAGTGGTGTCGTAGTTGTTCGTCCATACTGGCGTCGACGATGTCCGTTGCGTTGTCCGGTTCGGCTATGTGATTCACGTAGTGTACTCGCTGTCCAAGTGTACGTGTGTGAGCGCCGTGTAGCACCCAGCCTAACGACGTTAACGAAGCGACGGGTTGATCGCGTCGACCTCTTCTTGTTTCTGTGGCGAGTAGCATGTGCCAGTTGTCCTGCCCAATGAGTAGCTTAGGCGCCGCATCTTGGTACTTGAGGTGTTCGGCTATGTCTGTTACGTGGGTACAGCCGTTCAAATCTGCGTCAGTAACTCGTTGCGGCGACAGTCGAAGATTGCTGAACGTGCGTGCTTGCATCTTGTTGCTACTTGATGACCCATGGATGGTGAATGACACTCGTCGAGATTCTGCTGCGTTCACTTTATTCTTGCCGATGGCTTCGATGTGTAACGGATCACGTGGTCCTCTTGCGCCGATCTTGTTTGCGATTTCTTCGTCGAGGAGCGAAATAGTAGAGCCATCGTCGAGAAGAGCGTAGGTACTGACGTCGCCCTTAGGACCGGAGAGTCGAACAGGAACAATCTTCAAGAACGCGTGTGCGCGTGTCTGCTTTGTCCATGTTGAGGCGACGACTTCACTTGGTTCTTCTTTTTTCTTGAAGTGCAGCAGGCTATGGTGAGTGCGGGTGCATCCGTCGGTATCGCAGGTCTTCTTGTCGCAGGAATGGCCTTTCTTGCGGTATTCCAGACACCGGTAACACAACCTTTTTGTCTTCGCGATGTCCCATCTTGCGTTTGAATCCGCATCTATAAATTGTTTACACGTGGACAGAGTGTGGTCGGACTTGTCACAAACTGCACACTCCTTTTTCTGCACTGTCGGTTTTGTAGTCTCCGTAGCGGCGAATGTTTTTTGTGTTCGTTCCCGCCGTTGTTGAGGTTTCGACGATGATTCCGTAGTACTAGGGTTCGTTTCGGGCTGAGCGTACGGGCTGCATCGATCTGCTTCACGTTGTAGAAAACGCGCGAGTTTTTCTAAGTCGGCTTCGTCTTGACTGTTTTCGGCGGCGAAGTCGAACCATCTGTAGCGCAGCGTCGGAGGGAGCTTCTCTATGGATTTTGTAGTAACTTCCGGATTGTAGAGGTAGTATATCTTGCCAAGCGCGCGAAGTGTAGTGACGATGTTGACCACTCGAGTTGCGAAGATGCATATGTCCCTTGGCGCGTCGGTCGGGCGCGGAAGCGAACGGAGGCGCTCCAACTCGGCGAGGGCGATTGCGTCGGGACGTCCGAAGCGTGACTCGAGTGTCTTCATTAATTCTTCAGGCTTGGTGCTGTGTATAAGGAGAGTTTCTACAGCTTCCTTAGCTCTTCCCCGTAGACTGCGACGAAGGCGCGCGACGTTTTCGATGTCGGTGTAATAGTGCGACGTTTCTTGATACGCAGCTCGGAACGACAGCCATTCTTGATATGAACCGTAGTACAGAGGCAGGTCTTGCATGTGACGAGGATGATTTCCCGATCGCGCGGCGAGGGCGATGGCGTTCGCGAGCTCCGATAGTTCTATTTTCTGCGTTTGTGGCTGACGAACGGCAACTGTAGCGGATGCTCCCGCCGGTGACAAAACGGGAATCTGTGCGGCGTGCGGGGCTGGTTGAGGTGGTGCACGCTGAATCGTAGACTGCAGTACTGGCTGTGGTTGTTGGACGATCGGTGGCGGCGCGGTGAACTGTGGCTGTAGGGGTGGCGCCGCGACCTCTTCTGTATGTACTGCAGGCGATGAGTTGAACGGTTGATCGGTGATGGCTAGCTGTGGCTGACTTGTATTGAGCCAGTCGGTGACTCGACGCGCCGTGTCCTGTTGCGTGGTGACCGTGTCGTCGTCCTCGATGTCTGTGTCTTCTTGTTCGAGCGTGGCGACGCGGGCGGCGGCGAGTTCCACTTTCAATCGTAGTAATTCTTCCCTAGCTTGAGCGAGGCGCAGCGATTTCTTGCTTTTGATGCTGCTTCGAAGGCGAGTCAGGGGGCGTGGAGATGGCGGACGATCTTCTGTATGCGAGGGAACGTCTCCCGTGGCGGCGACGATGGTTGAGGGGCGCGGGAGGACTTCTCTCGCTGCGGTGCTGTGTGACGTAGTTACTGTAGTTCCATGCGACCACGTGTTGGTCTCTTCAGACGTCGTGTTACGCGATGTGGATGCGGTGACGCCGTCGCTCGATGTGATATTGCCGCTCGCTGCAGGCGCTATTGCTTCCGACGGACGCTCGGAAGCCCCCCGCGGCGAAACGGCGACGGTGGGTGCGACGGTGGGACCACTCGATGCTTGAACGGGCGTAGGTGACGGCTGAACGGGCGCGGCAGCCTCTGGTGCTGCCCTCGATGTGCGCTCGTCGCGGCCGGACTTCGATCTTGTAACTGGCATCTTCTATTTGTAACGACGATGAAGAGACGTACGAGAATCCAACGATGTAATCCGGCTCGAAGGACCAGCAATGTACGTGATGCGTACACTTACGTGCGCTGGCTTGGACCCTCGTAGCGGTCGCACGGTTGGAAACTATATTGGTTGATGCTATTCGGTCTTACTATAACGATTCGCGGCGCGGGTGTTCGCTAGCCAACGTGGGGGTGTCAAAGAAACAGGATGTCAAAGAAACAAGACAATCAAAGAAACAAGATGGCCCCAGCGTGGCAGCGATATGGCAAGCACGATTGTAGCACTGTGACGACCGAAGAGACCGAAGCGAACATGACTGAAGAGTCCGAAGTACTGACTGACTGTGTGTCTGACTGCGCTAATTTTATGTCTATTTTTTGTACTGTGACTATTTACTAGTTGAGCGCGACAGATGGTCCAATAAGAATGGCGCGTTTCGCTACCTCATACCCCGCGCCCCTCGATCGTGCATACCATATACTGCCTAGGACCTACTTTATTTATTAAAATCAAATAAGTTATTTACTATTATGTATAAACTATGTTATCCTATTTCTAATAAGAAATTGTTTCTTATTAGCTATTCAGAACTGTGGAAAATGAAACCACGATAGGAGTGATTATTTAATTTGCCTACCTAGAACCTAAACTTATAACCTATCTACTACCTTTCTGTTTATTTAATTATCTATCTGTCTATTTACAATGTATATGTTATTTATTTGCTGTTTGGAATCGATGGCTGTCCCGTACAGTTACAATGCATTATTTATTAGGTAATAATTATTACTTAATCATTTAACAACTTCATGCAATAAGAGGAAAATATAACGCTTTTCTGTTTATTATCTTATAATCTTTGCGCCGTTATGCCAATAATGTTGATGTACTTAATATGTTGTATCTGAAATATAATTGTATCTTAAGTATTTTTAGCTACTGCCTAAAACAAGGAGGAGGTGGTTTAAGAGTAAACTTTTAGTCTGTTTGCGTGTATTGAACCCAATTTGAGAAATTACTTTTTTAAATTTTTAGGCTTATTTAGAGAATAAGTAACAGTTGGCGGAACTTGTCCGGGCTTCAAGGGAGCATTTTTCATCATCCTTTTAGCAACCATACGCTCGTGTGTTCGCTTCATCTCCAAGATTTCTTTCATTTCTTCTTTATCCTCGCTCTGTAAATAAAATTACCAATAAATATTAAAAAGCATAAATCTTCTTCTTCTTAGCGTATCCATGGTACTTTTATTATCAATTTAGTCTGTAATAAGCATAAGTATAACATGAAAGGTTTGATATTTCCTTTTCGAGTATATACTTATCTTCACGGAGAATTCGTGATTTATAAAGATCGGATTCTTTGGTATTAATTTTTCCAATAAATTAATAAAGCGGTCTCCAGCAGGCCTATTTGCTAACTTTTGACAGCTACGGTGTACATTATTTTCATGGTGACTTCAATATTCATTACGGCTTCGGTATGAATGATTTTTTTTATTTGAGATATGAAAACCGTAATGGATGCTAAAGTGACAATCAAATCGTTGTACACCGAGTTAGCAAATCGGCGCCCAGATCGCCATACGTAAGTCATAGTAGTGGTAAATTCAAATATTTTTATTCAAATTTGGATAATTGTATCTCTTTTTGAACGTCATATTTTTTACTTTCTTATTATTTTTAAATTAATTGTAAGAAATCTTATTCGTAGTTGCATCGTGGTATTGTCAATGGTATTGGTGTTAATGTCAACAAATGGTCATTGGCTTAATATACGTCATCTTTTGTGCAAAGGCCAGTTGACCCTAGGAAAAAATCTTAATTTTTTTAAATACTCTGTCGACTCTCTGTCAGGCTGTCGGCTATAAAACTGCAGAACTACAATTTTCGTCCATTACCTTTTGATTTATTCTTAGAACCAAGGCTCTCTTCCCGTTAGCCATCGGCTGGCTATACGTCATCAACTGCTTGAGCCTCTGCGCCGGCGGCACCCCTCGCTCCACTACGAGCACTATCCGCGCCCACTGCCGCTGCCACTCGTTCCTCGTCTCCGCTATCTTCTGGTACGTGTTGCCCATCATGGCAATCAACATGTTGACCAGGAGGACTGCTACTATTATCATGTAGATCACGAACAGTAGCTGAAAGATAATGTATACTGTTAAATCACCGTGTAGTTCCCGGCAGAGTAGAATAGGACCACTTCAAGTCTTCTCCTGTGGATGTCGTAAAAGGCAACTTAGGAAACACAAGCTAAACAAAGGTTTTAAACATCAAAGAAACATCTCCAACACAAATCCTCGGACTGATCTGGCCATAGATTAAAAAAAAATTTTCGTCTCTCTGAATATAAGATATATAATAAGAGTATTCATACTTTTATGGATCTGTCTAATAGATGGCTCTGGTAATCAGAGAGGGTCATGCTCCTGCAGTGGAGATTGAACAAGACCTTGTAATTTTAAAGAAGAAACTAAAGAATATTTTGAATGTTAATAGCCTGCGAAAGTACCACAGGATAATATTGATTAAATAACTGATAATATTGATTAAATAACTGATAACATTCCGAAATTCAGAATAAAAGATAGCTATTTTACTTTATTAAATTTAGTTACTGGTTATATTAGTCTTCATGTTTGTTTAAATTTGGTAAACCACAAGAGATATGTCCTCGTAACAGATGCATTGGTGTTGTGATATGAAGTGCGATATCGCACTTTACCTCGATTTCAGGGTCGGTGCTAAGTTCATAGGGAAACGAGGTCAATTAGAGTTAAGCTCACAATATTTGATTACCGATTCTGGAATCTTTTTACTTCCAACAAATAAGAGGTTATTTATTCGCAAAGGGTGAAGATGCAAGTAAACGAATCGTAGGGGGTGCTTTTAATGAACCAACCACCACGGACAGAATAACCAACACTGTTCGCGTTAAAAACACCTAATCATTATAAGTGGGGATACCAATACTTAGATCGCGCGATGGTGATACTGTAGCCAGTCAGCATAAGATAAAATATCCATGGATGCTAAGAATGATCTGATACCCGCCCCAACTCTCTGAAAATGTTCGGGTTCTATATAAATAACCAATTGACGAAACGTAACGTACTACGCTGTTTGTAGACCAGCAGTTAGTCTCTCGCTAGTTTCCATAAATCCTAATCTAACATTTACACAATAACAATAAGAGGGTGAAACTCAAACAAATTTAATCGCAAAGCTATTTTTTACCTTCGCCTCAATCTCATGATCCGTGCGGTCGAACGCTCCGTAGTAGTCAGAGAAGGAGGTAAGGGACATAAGGAACATGGCCATGATGCTCTCCATCGGCGAAGGCATGGGGTTCGACACGGAGTCGTCTACCCCGTCTGGCGTGTTCGGGTTGTCAAACGACAGGAAGATTACGTAATAAGCTGAAAATTATTTTTTAAACATTAATCACTAAAAATTAATCAACATCTAAAACTAACATAATGAACGTCTAAACTTTAATTTACTGACATGAGATTCAAATAGTTGGTAATTTAACGTCAAAATCCGTCATTTTTATAAGTTTTAAATATCCATTATCATTCTAACAATTAATTAAAATTTGGACAAATCTAACAACACCTCAACATCTAAAATCCATCAAGCTGTTTAGGCCTTACTCCTACTGATGCAGTGGTGTAAAAGCAGCGTAGTAAAGCTGAATTGAATACTTATGAATAATATAACAAATGGTTAAAGTTCACACTGAACTTTGTTGAAACAGAGACAAAGTTGACTTATGGCATGATTCTAATATTGCGAGAAGATCATGTTACCATGGATAGATGGAGTAAAGCTCAAAGTGTTCTACTTACAAAGTCTACAAAAGAATTCAATGAAAACAAGTACGCACGATTTTCTATTACGCATGAGCTTAGAAACCCTAATACGGCTAGGCTAATCTAGTCCACCTCATTGTAAGTATTACAAAAGTATAGTGTTTTGTTTGAACCTGCAGTGACACATGTGAGCAGCTTTTATGTCTTTATTGCATTACAATCTTGAGCTGTTTGAATTTCTTTAAGATAAAGCACCATAAAAAGTCCATAGGGTGGTTTGCGCCGCCTAGCCGTCTGCGTTTTGGCACCTATGCGTCTATTCTACGCTTTTACATATAAAGGCAGCGGTCGAGCCAGGCCAGTTAGCCAGTATTAATAAATGACCAATTCATTCGTGTAATTAAGACATTAAGCCAGGCCAGTAACCGACTAACCAATACAATAGAAACAGTATTGGCTAACTGGCCTATTCCGGCGTCAAGTCTCGTGTAGTTGGCGAGCCACATCTTTCATATTCTCAAAATTTTATCCTGTATTAAAAAATAAATCCTATCGTGACGGTGTTTGCAGTGCAATCTGTCCAGTCCGCCATTTTCAGAAGTTCGTCCACTCGGAAAGTTATCGAATGAGGTCAAGGTCAAGTGAAATTTGTTTATTGTGTGTTGTGTGGTTTATTTGCCTAATACTTAACCTAATATTATAGACATGGTTGTAAAAACTCATATCTTAATAACATCCAAACGTTATTGGAAAAGCTTTGTTTGTTTGAAATAAAAAAACCGCCTGAAAAACATTTCAAAGTGGGTGATATTCAAAGCACAATGTCTGCGTTGAAAAAATGCCCGAGACATAGAAACACCTACATTTACTGCTGATGCTGTCATCTATATTTACCTCTGAAAGAGGCAAATTTCCACCAAGCACCTAATTATTAATTCAAAACTTTCTATCCAGTACATGCTGTCAGCTTTTGGCCAAAAATTAAAAAGCAAATCATGAAGATGATGAATCATTCACCTTGAGAAAATCCCATCACAAACACCAGGTAAATGCACACGAACCGTAGTAGGTCACCCATCACCATTCGGTAGATCATCACCACGAACGGGCCAACGGTCTTAAAGCCTCTGCAATCAATAATAATTTTAATTAAATTAAAAAGTTTATTTTCACATATGTATATCTATGGTATTCAGATCTAACATATTTAAGACCTAGGCTTTAACATTGTCATTGAACGTACACAATGCTTATTTTTGAAAACAATAGGTAATAACCTGATCTGTCAAACGAATTTCATACCCGTAGTAGAATACCGCTTAAAACCAGCCTTGCGTCTTTGTTTGGTTAATACAAACTGTATACCTAGTAGTGAATCCTGTGTCTGTGACACTGACTTTAGACATATGATTGCCTTGGGGATCATGGTGTCCGTTGAGTTCACGGAGATCACCCGGGGGATCGGTCCGACAGATTCTGGTGGACGCACTCCGTGAAACTAGTTTTGAGTGTGCTCTGTTTTGTGGTAGAGTTTATGAAAGATTCTGCCATTTATGAGCTAAACTAATTAGGTACATGGGTTTGAAATTCGTTTTTTTGATCTGTAATAACCATCTTGGATTTGATGATTACATTGTATTTGTTAAAGTTGCGTGCTAAAGCTACAATGATCAGAAAAGCAAAAGGATTCTAAGGACCTGCACGAACAGAACTCCTTCTTTAAAGAGTCGGTCCAAAATACTTCCAGTAAATAAAACAGTGAAACCCTTTTTATAGACCATCCATAACATAATAAAACAATATGAAAACTTTTATAAAAGCAATAGCAGGTATTATGAAGCCCGTAAAACTTTTATGACAAGGGTATGGACTTGTCTCCCGGCGCCTTTTAACTCGACACTTAGGTGGATAAAAGTTCTATAACTATTGTTAACCTCAGAAAAGTGAGGTGTCAAAACGTCTATTATGAAAACACTTCATGACAGATTTAAAATTAATATACAAAGTTACTTGATAAACACCTGTAACTTCGCAGGACTAGATAGCTAACATCATAAACAACAACGTCTACTCTACAACTTTTGATAAGTTGTTAGATTTTTGTTTTATATGAAAATAAATATAATATGACTTTTCTGGTTGAATGGCTGAATTCTGGAATCAACTCTACGGGCTGCCCATGCGCGCGCCTGCGTCGTTTTTGTGCGTTTTTTTAATGGTGTAACCTATCTACTCCTACGACGTAACTGGTGGTTTATACTCGTAGATTGAAAAAAATGAGTGCAAGTCTTACGTCTACGTGTAGTAGGTCCTACAGTCCATAAAAGATCAAATGTTGAAAATAACGGAAAGCTTTCAGGTAGAAAAGTACTTCAGCAGAAATATATCATTATCATCATCAGGCCTTTTTTAGTCTCCACTGCAGGCTACAGGAACATGATCCTTTCTGTACTACCAGAGCCATACTTAGCCAGAGCAGTCAGCGGATTGTGCCTACAACTCCACGCTGGCCAGACGGGTTGGAGAGGTATCTTTGATGTTTGAAAGCTGTGTTTAGCTTGTGTTTCCTAAGTCGCCTTCTACAACATTCACGGGAGACTTAAAGTGGTCCTTTTCTACTCTGCCGGGAACCACAGGCAAAGAAGAAATATATCATTCAAATCGAGACCATGAAACTAGCGCAGCTACAAAGAAAAATTGCAACTAAACTGTGTGGCGTTTGCGCAGTGCAGCTCTGTGCGTTATAAGATCATAGATTTCATAATTATTCGTGCTATGCTGTGCACTGTGCGTGCATGTCTGCTGCAGTGAATTGCTGCTTCGTACGGGCGTACCTTGAAATATCAAACAAAAGACAGGAGTTTGTGCCAAACAATCTTTCAAAATTATAATATTCTGCTACTGTCCAAAGAAGTAATAAGTTTCGACCCTTCACTTCAATGATAAGTAAGTTTTTATTCAAACCTGCAAAAAAACAAAAAGTACGGCGCTGTGGTGAGCATGATGATGACTGCGAGATGGTCCTCTTCCTCATCAGCACACCACAGGCGCAGGGTCGGCAGTATCACCATCAGTAAGCAGGAGAATAGGAACATTACTCTGTAACAACAAAAAAACAGCCTTTGTTGTCTCTTTCATTTCAATTTAAGTTAAATCTCTTGATTTTTTATGAATGTATGAATAGGAAGCAACGATGAGCTCTAGGGTAGTACACACAAGCTTAAATAATGCCTATTCATTCTTGCTTTGAAAACCCCTAAATTGATTAATAAATATGTAGAAAAATCGAATTTCATAGTCGTGTTTCTCACTCTGAAAATTAAGTGCGGCAGCCTGTAGGTTAATTAAGAACAAGAGAGGTACATAAAAAACACGCTATAAAACAATAACTAAATCACTACATATTATAAAATGGAGTCCTCTGCCGCGCCTGTCTGTCTGCTCGCGATAAACTCAAAACTTACTGCACAGCTTTTCATACGGTTTACACTAATAGATAGTGAGTTATGAGGAAGATTTTTAGGTATAATTCATGCCCGGGCGCAGCCAGCAGCAGCAGGGAAAGCTGCTGATCTAAATATAAAAAAAAATTAGAAGAACCCAAATACTTGATTCCGAAAACTGAAAAGGCGGCTCAGACGCTTCGCCGAAAAATGGAAGTGCCTCTTCAAATTATTCTTGGCTAAGGAATATTTTACGCATCAAAGGATTTGCGTCTGAAACGTCTGGCCTAAAGCACTTTTTGATCTTCGCTATTGGTAATTTTGCTGATTTAAGCACATTTTCACAGAAATTATACCTATATTTCTCAATTTCTGGCAGCCCAAACGGCTACTAACTTAATCCGATATATGTCAGTGGGAGTTTTATTTAAATAATTTTTTTTTTAAACTGCTATCATTAACTATTTAAAACAAAGGTAATTTCTACCTAATCGACAATGAAAAAGGTCGGATTTTTCTGTTTTTAAAGAACACATTGAGTTGATACTTATATTTTCGACATAATATGTACTAAACATGTATTACTTATTATACTAGATAGTATTATTGTATCAAGGCAAATTTTGAATTTATAAAGCAGTTTACCTAGAAGGTACCGTGCTCAAGTTCTCGAAAAACATCTTCAAACCCAAGAATCTAGCCTCACGCAGCGCCGCTCCAATGTAGGCAAGTGCCCCAACCCACAACACCAGTTCTGTTGCTATTCTCACCTTGAGGAAAGAAAAAATATTGCAATCATTAGTGTTGGTTGATTCTAAACGTCGTGTACGTATATTATTTTGAGATACCCGTACAAATTGCTTAGCTGTTCTAACACTTATGGGAATGGCACAATGTATGGTTCCCAGCTTTGGTTCCATAGAACTATTTCTATGGTATCAAATCTGGGACCTAGCAAAAAAATCCCTATCAATTTTCATATTGCTGAGGTGAGACGCGTTGTCACGGATGTTTTTATCGCGTGTAAGTATTGTATGGTTAGCCTAAGTGCTTTCAGATGTAAATGATGATAAATAATATTTTACAGTTTTTAAAAAATAGGTCCTATAGTTTATGAATAAAGGAATAACAAACCATACACCTACACACATTTAACACAGAGTGAATTTGAATTCATTTCGGGCCTTTAATCACATGTTTCATTCACATGTAAATGTCGCCAACTGTTTAATTTGCCACTGTTTAAATGAATTTATTTATTTCGGCGTTTTAGGTAATTCAGCCCTGTTTTAATTCTTTGGTTTCTATCTCAAATAATGAAGGGTTTAAGATATTTTTAAACTTCTGTTAAATTACGTGATACTTTAAAAAACAAATGACTATTTAGTCTAAACGCTCTCTGGTCATATCAACTAACTAGTCCAATATGAATATTGTCCGAACAGCAAAGTAGTAATTTTAAGATTTAGTCTCATATCTACGATCTGCGAACCCCCTAATTGAAATAATCTTAATAACTTTGAATCATGGCTACCTATAGTCCATATTGAATAATTTAAAATATTTATTACAAAAAACAAAAACCTACTTCAACCCTATCAATTTGTTTTAATAAGCTTAAGCATAAAATGGAAATAAGTGTAATCCGAACGGTATTCGTGTATATATTTTTTCAAAAAGCGCTCGACACATTTCGATAAAAAATTAATGGGATCATCTGTAAAGTATTACCTATCGAACAAAAAAGAATTTCTTAAATCGGTCCAGGCGTCTTCGAAAAATCGGGAACATAGGTACATAAAAAAAATCCAACGAATTGAGAACCTCCTCCTTTTTAGTCGGTTAAAAATTCGGTTAAAAAGATGGAAGTTAAGTGGGTAATACTATAGGTGAACTTAATTATATTCCATTACATCGGCTCGTATTTATTAGGAACTAGTAATGCTTAGCTGCCGTTACCTGACATCAAATAGACACTGTAGGTATACGTAATGTAAACTCAAGATTAATTAATATTGTTCAAATACTTACTTTAGCCTGCAAATTATCAAAGTTCATCAATCTACATTCTTCAGTGAGACCTTCCCACCAGCCTTCCATATTTGTTTCCTTTCGTGCTAAAATTATAAACAAGTTATAATTTATTATTTAAAAATAAAAAACCCGACTACCGTTTTTGTCTGTTTACTTCCGCCTTTTTTTTTGCTGACGTTACCCAGCCTATGATACTTCGGGGAAGAATACAAATCTAATGACACCTCACCCTTCATAATCGATCAAGCCGTTTAGGTTACAGTAGGCAATAATGAAATATACATACTTACGGGATACGCGCGAAAAACACGACTCTTCTTCTCAGGTCAGTCAGGTAAAAGTTGATAATAAGCAAAATACTGCGAACTCTACCAACGTTTCTATTCTTCTATAAAAATATTTTAAAGAAGAAAGATTTGATTGATTGTTTGTTTGATTGCATTGTATAGTCTCTGAAACTACTGTAACAATTTTTAAAATTATTTTACTTTTCTAAATTATCTACGAGTGACATAGGCTATAATTTACGCGGTTGAATAGTCACGCAAAATTTGTTGGTAAATAATATAGATAGATAATTTAAACATCTTACGTTTATCTTTATCCTTAGAATGACTCTTGAATCGTGCGCACTGTGGTCCATCTGTTTTGGTTGCATTCATCATCTCCACTGCCCCGGGATCAAATTCGGTTAAATTCATTGGTATTGTACAGTTTTCTAAAACAAGGTGTTAAGTTTGAGATAAATTTAAGATGTTAATACCTATCCTTATTTTACCAATACTGATGTCAGATTTTTTAAGCTGCCTAAAGGCATCTGACTTACGTATCGATTAAACTATCGGTTGATGATAGCCGGACCTATAGCTTATCGGGCCTTCTGAAGCATGGAGAGGCTTGAGAAGTTTTTTTATGCCAGCTTTTGTCACTCATTTCAGTGGGGTCCACGCCCAGGGTTGCTTAACATGCGTAAGAGTTAATAATGTTTACCTATACCCACTGATTCCTCAGTAACTTCTTTTTTTATTTTATGGTATGTTGGTTTCCTACAATAAATTCAAATATATCGCTGATGCCCATACCAATTAACTACCATATTAGACTAGTCCATCCGGAATAGGGAACCTCTAACTTACCAACATCAGTAACTTACTCAGTATCGTTAACACTCGGTACAGCCGTGGTGTTCAAAGCAGCGGTATTCAGTGCTTTATGCGGGGGTCCAGGTCTAAGGGTGAAGCAGACCAATGACACCAGGAAGTAGTAGGAGAATAGAATGAACTGTCTGTAGAAGCGGGACTTCACGAATTTCAAACTTTATTTTCTTAAAATCTATCCGATAATTCCTTTTGTAACTTACCAACATCAGTAACTAACTCCGTATCATTAACGCTTGGTACAGCCGTGGTGTTCAAAGCGGTGGTATTCAATGCTCTATCCGGGGGTCCAGGTCTAAGAGTGAAGCAGACCAATGACACCAGGAAGTAGCAGGAGAATAGAATGAACTGTCTGTAGAAGCGGGACTTCACGAATGTATTCCATTTCGTCTTCAGCAGGTCGATCAACATGCCTTCTAGCAATTCCAAGTGCTCATCCTTTTCCTTAAAATTAATTTGATATTTTTTGTTTAAACATAACAAAAGTTTGAAGAAAAAAATACTAACGTATATTTTTTGAACGTAAGAGCAATGGGCACGCCACAGACTACAAACTTTTTAAAGTTTCAGTTGTAAAACTTACCCCAAAAACGACCAGATTAAGAGCCGAATCCTTGCTTATCAGCCCCGTCTCTGTATCAATGGTATCCACTTGCCCCAGAGGGTACGCAGCACACGTGGTCGCTCCTATTTGCCAGTAGATCTCTCTTTCGATGTTCAGGATATGGAAGAACAGTTCTGTTCGGGCCAGTTTAGCAGCTAGAGTGAGAGGCGTCAAGTTTTGGACGTTACGAAGGTTTAGTGATGCGCCCACCTCGTAGGCCATGTCAAATGTGCTCTGTTACGGTAAAAAATATTATTTTTGTACCCCACGTTATCTTCAAACCAAGCTTAATAGTTTTTAGTGTTTCTAGACCATTTGCAGTGTTTTAGTGAACAACCTGACTTCGGGAACATTCCTCCTAAATCAAATCAAGTCTATGAGTGGCTATCGGAAACCGTTCCAACGATTACAATATATGTTGAGGGTTGGTGTTATAAATTGATCTAGCTATAGTGATGTTCATATGACAGGTTAATATAAAAAGCGTTTTTGATTAATTGTATTTGTTCTTATTACATTTATATCTTTTAAATAAATGCAAAAGCCTTTTGCTTCAGGCTTCAACTAATTCAGTTTTAGTCTAGTTAACAAGCAGTACTGTCATCTAACGGTCACTCTTTTGAGCGAAGCTTGACCGTGAACCTCTGGATAAGATATCTATTGCAGTAAAATTATAATATCTATGTTTTCACTCACTGTCTTCTCATAAATGACCAGCATGTGCATAACGGTGTTGCCGTTGGTGTCCTGCTTGTCGGGGTCTGCGCCGCGGGCCAGGATCAGCCGGTAGCACTCCTCCTGGCCCAGGCAGGCCGCGAAACTGAGGGGGTATTCACCCCAGTACACGTACCTGTAAGATGTCCACTCCGTTTTTTTTTTTTCAATATATTTACAAGCCTGCTTATTCAGCTTCAGGAATAGTATTATTTATTTATTATTTAAAACGTTTTCAGCTTTAAAAGCTATAATAGGACCTAATGGTTAAAAGTGTTTTCTCCCTGTCAACTGTTTGGAAAATATAAACAGGAAAACTAATAAGGTGTCACGAATCAGACAGATATACGTAAAAGATAGAACAAAGTTTAACATAACGAATATATACGAAGGTTTGCGGTGGTAAGTCAGAGGTGCAGTTGGGGTCTACCTTGGACGATTTTGCAAAGGACTTTATAATATAAAATTGGTGTAGTTTGGTGTTATAAATGCTCGTGCTCATGAACAATTTGTGAAATAGTTAAAGTGGACTGTTATAAGGACTCGTATGTATAGACTTGTCATCATAAGCTCCCACGAGGCATCAAAGAACATACGCCATCTTTGATGCTACTTGTTACAACTTTACCGTACAACACCGATACTTAGAATCTCAATTTACTGGACATTGGCAGAATCACTGAAATCTCGGTGGAAGCCATATTATAAAACAGAAGAAGAAGAAGAATATATACACCCTAATAAATACATAAACGTATATTTTGTTCCCCCTTTATAAAATATGAGCTGAAAACAATGACGTATTTATCAAAAGGCTGAACAAGAGGAAGCCTAGAGCGGCAATTATATTTTGGGCTCGTGCCAAGTGACATTGTCTAATCCAAAATCTAAAGTTTATTTCATAACGTCCCGAACTTATATTACGGTCACATTTAAATTGATCCCTCAGGAACAGTTCTTTTTCCAAATTCATAGTCGTACATCAGACAACGCGTCTACGAAATTTCATGATCATTAGTTCATTTTTACGGTGTGGAAACGTAAGAAATAATTCAACTCACTTACATTTATTATATCAGTAAATAAGAAATTATATCTCAATTTTAGCAAGTTGAGGCTAACGCGGTTAAACACATCTAGTGACTAATGGAAAACAACTCTTCAGCACCGTCGTCTAACTATAACGCCCTGGCCTTAATTTGGTCTAATATTTTTGTAAGAGGTTGGCAGTCTGTGGCTCTAAAGGGAAATCTACGAAATTCGAGAAATCTTACCCTTCATAGTTAGTCATAGGCTGAACATTGACCCACTCGTGGTCCTGTGAATCTTGCCTCGATGCCTTCTGGTCTTCAGGACTCATGAAGGCGCCTACGCACCGTTCGTGGTAGTTCGCGCCCGCTTCCAGCAGAAACTTCACCATGATAGGGTCTTCATTAACGATTGCCATATGGAGTACGTTCTCTCCTGATGAACATATTTTGATTAAAGGATACTTAACATTCAGTACAGGAACAAGTAATTGAAAGAAACATAAAAAAGCGACTGTTTTGCTAAAATCAATATAGCCAATGTCACCAAATTCGTCGAGGCATTCATTTCGATGTTCCTTGGCAATCGTTTTTCGGTACGTTAGAGGATATAGCAAGATAAAATAAGACCTGCAAGAGAAAAAGGAACAAATTCACCAATCAGCTGATCAAATTTCTATAGGAAGTCCAAATATTTTTTCATTTCTCCAATAGATAGTGAGTGATTCATGAGGAAAGTTTATAAGTATTATATGCCCGCGCGGGCTAATATACAGTTTGTTTTTTTAATTCATTGGCATCCTTTTAAATATATAGACTATACCCATGGTTGGTTGGTAAATTAAAATTACACATTATTCAAATTTAAGAAAAGCTCTATAACTACCTCAAACACTTTGAAAGAGGCTATTACTTTAGATAAAAACCAAAAATTAAAACACGACGGAATTTCCAAAAACACCGAAAAATTAATTCATTAAAACAGTATTAAATCAATCCGTCGGTGAAATTTACGCAAAACAAGTGACTTTAGACCGATACACAACCAGCGATTTAATGTTGACACAAGAAATTTTTACGTGTAATTTTTTTTTTGCGTATATAACGAATTCGATTCCACCCTGTATAACAAATAAAATTAAAATATTTGTGTGCCTTAGTCGCACAAAAACAAACAATCTGAAGCAAACTCTTTCTACGTCTGCGGTTCTCCATTGGGAAATCAAGAATCTAGTTGTAGCCAAGTTTTCTACATGTCCCTTTGCCCTTTGCTAATTAATCTTTACTTTTTATCCACTTACAAAAATAATTAACAGAGGCACACAAATACAGACTAGTTACGTTAGTACTATTATTAATTCTGTGCTAGAAAGTCTCTTAGATAAGTGAGCGCTACTCATAATAGAGATTTTGCACGTTATTATACATATATTATCTGTGATATTCTATAAGTATTACGATTCAATTTATAGTTTTCGTAATTGTATTATCTGCTACTCGTTCTTACTCCTACTCTCCCTCTAAGTTTGTCCACTTGGTGAGGACATCAGTTTTTATTAATAACTAGACTTTTTCTCCGCGACTTCGTTCGCGTAAATGAATGCCTATGCCACTTTTAGTGCAATGTTAGCTTAATTTTAATTGCTTTTTAAAGATTTTATAGAGCTAACAATATTTATACAATTTTGCAAAATCGTTTTTGTATTTTTTGCGTTTGTTCATCATAAACAAACGAACATCCATCGTTACCCTGTAAGATCTACAGCAATAGAAGTTTCTTACACACAAATCAAAGAAATTAATTGTTAAGATCCCCATTTATTAAGATTATTATAATAAATTATTATTTCACCTTGTTTTTAACACGGGTGCTAAAATTTAATCATTTTCCATATTACTTGCATACGGGATCGAGGCCAAACGGGGGTATGTCCATAAATCATAGTCGATTTAATTTTTTAGCCGCTGTTATCTGCGCTCTATCAAATGAGCCCTGGCGGGTGTTACTGATTTCCTAGCTCCTGATAACGAGCCGCGCTATTGCGATAATTTACTTCGTGGTAATTAATCAATATCAACAAACAGATGAAAAAACTGTTTATTGATTGGAATCAACTTCATGCAGCGGTATTCCCGAATCGAAACGACATTGGAACCTTCAACGAGTCTGTGGCGACCTCTACAACACTCGCCACAAGAACTAACACGAACACCCAACTGTGAATATAGCGGGACAGCAAATAACTACAAGACTTCTCACAAGATGGCGCTGCACAATCCTGAAACGCGCAAACAAAGTTTTTTCGATTTGCGACATAAATAAGATTTCCAACAAAACTCAGTCGAAGCCGTACGGTTTCCTGGACGCACACCTTGCCCAGCGGGAAGATTTTCCCTTTAAGGCGGTCGAGCATTTTTTTTTAATGGCCGGCAATGATCTTGTCACACTCCTGCCGGCCTATTTACTAACTCGGATGACAGGTGTCGATGCCTATCAATCTAGGATTTGCTGTTACAATGCGGTTTTTGTATTTCAAATAAAAAGTTCGTGCAAGCAAAACCCGCATTGTAATTGTAAATTCTAGATTGATAGGCATCGACACCTGTCATCTGAGTTAGTAAATAGGGGGGCTGGTGTTGCAGTTGCCCATGGGCAGCGGTGACCATTAACCATCAGGTGACCCAAGCGGGCAGGACGGTAAACGAGCAAGCGCTCGTTTAGCACGCGCGTTTATGAGAAGGCACCGTGATACAACCCGCAAAGGATTTGCAATTCTTACCATAATACTCATCGCTGACGTAAATGTCGTTGATCAATTTAGGGTAGAACCGCAGCAGTCGCTTGGCGAGGTCTGCCATCAGGGGGGTGGAATTCAGTAGGCACAGATGCAGGATCGTCTCTCCCACTGCGCCACACTCCTGCAAAATGGTTTCGAGATCGATAGATAGATACACATTATTTGACCTAGTTTTAGTCTCACATCATTAACATTCTAAGCTCTTCCATTCTCTAAAAGGCCGTTAAACCATTTCCCCTAGTTTATAACCTTATAGTTCATTCGCATCGGCAAGGGTCGCATGATTTAACTGTGCACTTGCCAGCAATAGTTTTCATGAACTAACTGGTGGCTGAAGCACACAAATTAATTTATCTTAAAGTACATGTAACTTTGACTTCCGCAAAGTGACGCTTGAGTCAATTGAATTGAATAGCTTTGTAGTTGACACGATGGCAGACTAAGTTACATTATGCCTGATATTTTTGGTAGCTTGATATTTGACACGACAGCAAGCTAAATTCAATTAAGCTTGACGTTTTTAGTAGCTTTAAAAGGAGTTATCGTTTACAAAAGCAATGTATTGTTACACAAAAAATACAACTCAACTTTAAAGAGAAGTTTGAACAACTATACCTTGAGGTTCCAGCACAGTTCACGATAAGCAGAAGGGTTGGCGTCGTACTCCGCTTGCGTCACCACAGGCCAGTCCTTATCCACGTCAAACTCCTCGTCCGGATTCTCCATTCCCCGCAGCGGGGGCAACTAAATAAATTACACTCGTTATTTTAATTTTATTTATATTTTTGAAAATATTATGGAATATATATTTTAGGCCAGTCAATATCGACACAAAAAGTGTCGAACATTGTATTTTTTCGCAAACGCGCATGTATCGGCGATTTTTAAATATATTATAGAGACCACTAAGAATAGCCTACAGACAAGTTTGCAACTTTCTTAACCCTATGCTACTCCTGGGGGGCCCAAAAGTATGGGGCGTGGTATACTTTAAAAAAATACACTAATTTATCTACTTTTTGAGTATTATCTGAAGTCCCTGTGACTTATTGAGGCATAGCTTTTCAAACCATGTCAACCTTTTCCCAAATTGGCACAATTTGCGGTTATTTTGCTTTCCGGGCTCATACCAAACAAACTAAAGATCTTACAGGAAATTTGTAATATAATAAAAGATAGACGACTATATAAGCTTTAAGAGTCCTCCTCATTTAATAGGTATTTCAATGTAGTTCGCGCGGAGCTACATTGAATTTCTTTGCTCTGTAGGTACTTGTTTTAGTTACCAGTTTGTGTCGCGGCCTCTCTTTGTTCCTTAGCAGCACCATGTGTGAGATGGGTATGTACCGGCCGTTGCCCTTGTTGTAAAGGAATGGCTCGACTTTCGTCTTAATGGCGTGGTCTATCTCGGCGTATTGCTTGCTCTGCACGGCTCGTTTCATCATGTCTACTAGAAGACCTCCACCTGTCCATAAATTGGGTGTCAGGGTACCGCTTACCCTTCAAACCATCAAATTAGCTTTTTCCACAAATATTTCTATCAAACTTTCTAACAAACCAGAATGGAGCAAGGCTGGGAGCTTGAAAAAAAAATATTTTTATAGAAAAGTGTGCGGCCGACCCGGAAATATGTAGGAAACTTGATGTAAATGAAAAAAATCTATAAAAAGTGAGGATTTTTTTAGATCCTAGCGTTGGTCACTTTTACCGGGCTGATTTGATTTTTGAGGGACAACGGTGTTTACCATTACACCCTGAATATATTGATAACATTTGCCGGTTCTTGTGATCTATCGTCAAATGCCAGTTGTGAAGGTATTATTCCTTTTACACGATACAAAAATAATTTTTAAAAAATCCTTTTTTCGTTTCTTTTTTTAATTTGCATTGTTTTTAAGTTTAGTTTACTTATGTTCGGGTTGAATCTATAAACTGAATAATATAGCAATTATCCTCAACCAACTGAGATGAATTTTGTATAATTACTCATTTGTCAGATGACAATACAATATTATGTAATGATTGAGCTGAACTGACTATAAAGAATTCATAACTTTTGAATTTTATACCATCCAGCCCGATCACGAAGGTTTACAGTAGGATTTAGCTCAAAATATTTATTTGTTGACAAACTTATTTTAAAGCAGCTTGAATTTTCATCATGGTTCTAGTTAAAAGCATTAAATATAAAAACAGTTTCAATACCTTTTAAATCTAGCAATTTATAAAGTTTCTGCTCCGATGTTCCTGCCTGTTTCTTGACACCACTTGTGACGTTACTTTCTGTATTACCCATATTGGTATTTAAATCCTATAAGAACTTTTACATAAATGTTTCGCAAAAAACTAAAGGAATTGTTCCTTTTTCTAGTATTTTCGACCACGCTCAGGGATTTATCGACAAATCTATTCCGTTGCCGCTGGCTACAGATGGAGTAGGGCTGACGCAGGGACAAGATAAACACATTTCGCGGATAATATTCCGTTTAATAGCAAATTTTGTGTTTATAGAATCTTGTTGGTATAGGTTAAAGTTATTTGCCAAAAGAAGAAAAACATTTTGCATAGAAATAGTGTACATATTATAAGATGAGAAAATTTGTATTATTTCAAAGCAAAAATTTGAAACCTCGTGTGTTTGTTGGCTATAATATACAAGTTTGTGCTGCAAGATACAGTATAATGAAAGTTACTGATTTTAATCATAATTATTGTTTTCTAAAGATAAGATAAATTATCTCCACAAGACTGAAGATAGATGCGCCGAAGAATAAACTGATCATTCCTCCCACGTTCACTGAAACAAATTTAAATAAATGAATTAATTAATTATTTACACCGAAGAAAATTAATGGAAATAACCTAGTAACTGCCCAATTAAATTCACTTTCGGGGCCAAGACAGTCATTTCTTTGAAAAACGGTTATTAGGTCCATGCAACCAGCAATTAAAATAATAAAATAGGTGTAAGTAGCTCTTATGACTGTAGTCACTTAATTACTTTATTCTATTAATTTCTAAAAGTTGACAGTAGTCTCACGATCAGTAATTAGTGTTCGTTATTCAAATTCACAGAAACGCTTGCTTAGTGGTAGTGGATAACGAACATGCAATCATAAAATTTTAGCATGCAAGCATTTACAGTCTACAGAGACACCAGTGAAAGAATCTCTCACGATCAAGATTGGTACAAAACTTATTTGTATTCTATCTACTATACAGCGTGTAAACTTACCAAGGATGTTCCCTGATATTTTTGTTGCCTTCCCAACTTTGATCCCATAGGAAAAGTTGTTCATTTTGACGCGCTGAGTCACCCCATCAATTAAATTAATTTCAAGGGAATGTCAGTAGTAAATTTACACGCTGTTTAATTACGATTAAACGAGATATAGATAATACTAAAAGGTGTACTAACACACTGTGTAAATATAGTGTTTTCAACCTCTAGATTACCAAGGTACTTTTATATTTAGATCATACATACGTCACAGTAACAGATACATAGGCTTTTGTTGTTGACGCCCATGTGTTTCTAATGGATAAAAACAGTATCAGATAATAGGTTGAATATTTTAAACAGTTTGCTAAAACATTATTATTGCATTCTCTTTTTTATGTATGTTTGACGGCAAACGAGCAGACGAGCCACCTGATGGAAAATGGTTACCGTCGCCCATTGACATCTGCAACACCAGAGGAACTGAAAATTCTTACCCACAGTGTCTAAATTAGACCGAATCAAATTCCTTTGAAAACGCAGAGTAGGCAGTGCGGACATTTGCACAGTTACTGCTACGCCTTTAGCAGTGTCTTCTTTTCGCCAATATCTGCAAATTAAATTCTTTATACCTAAAAATCATGCTCTATTTTGCTACAGAAATTGAAAATACTGTCCTGCCTAATTAATTACCTATAACCTATATCACTCGGGATGATGTAAGGATATACCACGCATCCAAATCCGTTCAGGCATTTAGAAGTTATGATGAAAAAGAAACTTACACACAACATGTATGTGAGCTACATGAATTCTAAAAACATACCGATCCTTTTTGCTTTTTACCGGTTGTAAAAAAAAGGATTTCAAAAAGCTCGACCTACATAATATATTGATATTCCATGATAGTTTTTGGAGTACAAGTTACCCCATATACTTTCATGTAGTATGGCGGATCCCGGGTTAACGCATCATAACTGAGGATTAAACCAGTAAAAAGTCAGATAAGGAAGAGGACTTCCATACCATCTTTTATGGGAAAGCGACATTATCTATATAAAATACTTTTTTAATATTATGGATTGTATCTCTCTGAGACTCACGGGTGTTACCCCGGTCCTTTGGAAGGCTTGAGTGGGGATATAGATCCAACACGTAGAGGCCCTTTGGAGAAGTTGATGTAATGTGGTCTCCAGCCAGAACCCATTCCTGGAAATACCAATGTATGATATGTCCTCGAACAGGATTTGGCCAGAGGTGGGACTATTGCATTAGAAAAAGGGAAATTAATGGGCTATGGTGCTGAAATATGGGTGGACTTAATGCTGGGTTATTGCAAACGGTCGGACACCTGCCATAATCATGATAACTGACTACAATTGGCAGGTGGTGGCTTGCCGCCCACTAGATGGCCCCCTCAAAATAGCCGACGATTACTGCCGGCAAAAGGGGCAACACCGGTGCGGGCGACTCAGGGGTGTCGAGAGGTGTGCTGCGCTTTCTCCGAAGTTACTCGCGTCGTTAGGCCTTTAACACTTCCACCCCTAGAGCAACAACTCTCACGACTCCTCTCTGGACGGCCACCTAAGGCCAGAGCTGAGAATCCTGCGAGCCCTCTTGAGTTTCTACCCCGACCGATGAAGACACGTTGGGGGCGAGGGCTCTAACCGACTCACATTATGGATTAATATTATATACGATGATTGTGTAATTCCTACTTCCAAAATACTTACCTGGAAATGTGAACTGTCGTGAGTTCACTCTCCTCACAGGATGGCAAACACGAATTTTCTCCTTGAGGATTTTGATCAATACCTAATTTCATTTTCTCAACTGCAAAATAAAAAAAATGCTTTGACAAACTAACCAAATTACAAAAAAACTACTTTGATCATGGAAGAAATGTTAAAAATAAAATTAATCTGGTGCTCTGACTTTCATAAATTTGTAATTTGAGAAACCTACATAAAATTAGGTATAGTATTTGATAAATTTGAAATGTTGTACTAGGAATTTTAAAGAATTGAGATTGTACCATAAGTGTAGGGTATATTACATAAATACGAAAAGAGAACTACGTTTAATAGGTAGAAAATACTCACACTGATGTATATTAATACAATGTATACCCGTATAGTTACAGAACTGCTTTTCATCTGGAATGAATTGTAAACGTTATATTTCTTATTAAACGACAACTTTTTGATTAAAATAGTGTATAGCCGTTTAGCTTTTTATATTTGATAAAAATATGAAAGTGATGTCACATTTACCTACTCGATATGCGAGAACATGTAAATGGTCTTCATAAGTGTCTAAATAGCTTTATGATAAAATATATTGACTGTTTGATTTCCGAAAATAAATAAATTAACATACTTACAGACTTTATGCCTAATCGGATGGACACAGTTACAATGTTCAAATAGATGTTCGGTGTCGTGAGCAAGCTTACAGGCGCCATAGCCATACACCTAAAAATAATGTAACATTTAGTCACATTAGGTATTTTGTAATGGTCATTTGTCAGTTCCAATTTGTATACTCCAATTTGTATATTCACTGGTTACCAATACGTCAGCGTCGTGATTTGCATATTCTCTCTATTCTCTTTTCTATTCTTTTCGAACCCAATACTCCGACATATCTCAAGTCTAAATTTCGATTTCTGAGTGATACCCACTTCAGAGAACTTCGCTCTTCTAATAATCTTCTCCTTCATATGCCAGTTCATAGGAGTGGGTTTTTTGGAAACTCTTTTATGATTCGTGCTATTAAATTATGGAATGCCCTACCGGTGGATATCCGGAAGGCTCAAACTCGTTTGACTTTTAAAAATAGGGTGAAAGCTCATTTCCTACAAGGTCTGTCAGATTCATTATATATATGTAGTATATGTATCGTCTATTATATTTATATGTACTAGAGTGTATGATGTTTATGTAGTTTATTATTCTAGTTTATTTTATTAATGGTTTTTTTGTTTTTTCTCTTTTTTTTCTAACTTTGCACTACCCCATCAATTGTCATCATCACCCAGTTGGTTGACTGGCAGAAAAAGCCATTGGCTTAAGGTCCGCCTTTACACTGTATTGTGTATAAAAATGAATAAATAAATAAAAAATATACAAAATTACAAAGAACTCTTCCATGATGGTAGAAAAGGAAAAACTTAGAATGTATGTACCAGCTGCTTTTCTTTCCGCGCAGACCGTAGAAACCGTGAACGGGTTGGGCGAAAATGTAAGGAATCACGTTATAGGCGATGCGGCTAGCAACCGATCACTATTTTGATTTCACTTTCCACCACACGCGGCCATAAAACCCAAAGGTGGCCTTTGGGTTTTATGGCATTGGGCTCTGTCTAGCCCGCAAGGGTTAAAGACATGATAATATGTATGTATTTATGTACAAAGAAAGGATGGAAGAAATGATAAAATGAATAAAGAAAACGTGCTCGATTCTGCGATTATGCGCTTTTGCGTTGCGTTTTTTACACCTAACACGCTGCACCCTGCACATGGTTGGACTAAACAAGCACATGCATAAGTTTATTTAACGTCATTTGACAAGGATGATGATAATTCTTCATTCCATAACAATATATATTATTTGAAAAACAACAACCAGGAGTAAAACGATCCTTATTGCAGGAATCTGCTGTCTTTGAGCCGAACTTGCCGAGCTGGGGAGAACTATGAAATTGACTTAAGAGGCCTATCACATTTTGACCGCGATTTTGGCATTCAAATTCTAAGAAACTGAAAGACTTTGACAACTTAAATCTATTTAACAATGGAGAATAGTTATTAGTAAAGTTCATAGCGGCTTCACTTTTTGCATTTTTATCTAATCAATTAAAATAAAGCCAAAATTCCGAAGCATGTTTTACACAAAAAGAGGGCGAGGCCCTTGTTCGTGCTCAAAACTGAACAACTGTACAGACGGAATTAAAACGAAAAAAATATAATAATATCTCTTTAATAGTGCTAAAGTTCATAGCGGAATCGGAATTTTAAAATATGTATGGAATATTTAGTAAAAAATATCCATTCAAAACCGTAAAACCACGAAATTTCTAAAACATCAACTGCAAATTTCTCCTTACTACAGTAATATTATTACATGAAATATGTACTAGAATAAACGTAAGTTCATAAGGAATTTTAATTTTGTACTTTAAAATAATAATAATTAAAGATATGACTATAAAAAACGTAATTGCAACCTCCAAATTACTATATATTTCGATGCGTCGACCGCTCAAACTCAGTACTGCGCGAGTGCTTGTCGACGGCGGACCTATGCCGAATTTTTCTTCGTCAAACGATTGAGTGCAAAGCGTATAGTGCGACTAACTAAGCCAGATACATGCCACTGAGGCACATAGTATTCCAATTTATTTTTATTAAGTAAAATTGTAATTAATGATTATGACGACGAGCTCCGTGGCGCAGCGGTCAACACCACACGGCCTGTGACACGGATGGTCCCGGGTTCGCTCCGCGGTCACTCTGGTCAGGTCATGATGAAAAATTATCTTTTTCAGATTGACCTAGGACTTGGATGTTTGTCTATATACATATGTAATTATGTATGTGTTATAAAATCTAGCTCAATCTGTGTGATTTGTCCGTATATATTTATATTTAATTATTTAGGTCAGCCAAAAAACCAATTCCTGCTAGTCAAATAATGAATATCATGTTTGTAAAAATGTCTTATTTGTTTTATTGAATTAATTTGGTCAAATACTTTCCAACTTATTTGTTATATAAATCGTCAACAGACATATGTATACGATTACGATATATTTTTTGTAAATATCTAATTTACCAATAAAGTACATTACTGCAACGGCCGGCAAAAGAGGTATTGATGGACGAACGTGAGAATGTGGGCCGAGGCGGAGCCGAGGCACACATACGTGAGTCCATCAATGCCTGATTGCGGCCAAGGCTTGTGTAGTACTTTTATCAAATATTGCACGGAAATTAAAAAAATAGTATATAGACAAACAAATATACATATATTATCACGTGTTTACCCTTACAGGTGAGACGGACCTCAAAAGCCATGTTTAGGGTATTAGTGGATTTAAATGTAGAAAATGCAATTAAAATAGTGGTGGGTTGCTAGTCGCATCACCTATTGACATATTTTTCTGCATAGGTTTTCGCCCTCTCCTTCGGCCTGCTTTTACAGACTGTACGGAAAGAGAAGCACCTGGTATATTCTATGATTTTTCTTTTATCCTAGACCATCATGAAATATTGATGTAAATATGTCAATTAATATTCATAAAATGTTCATAAACAACGATATGTAGAAAATATCGCGCCAAAATCTTAAGTTTTTTAATTTCTTTTTTCTTACTAGCCTGGTAAAATTTTAAATTTGAATTTGTAACCTCCATACTTGAATTATTTCGCAGCAAACGCGGCGTTCCATTTTTAAATAACATTACAGATATGAATTTTCATAGTTACTTTAAAACACGACAGATATGGATTTTCTTGGGATTTTCATACATACTTTGCTCCCGTGTATTGGCCAGTACAGCAATATTGATTTATCCCAAACAAGGTTGTCAAAATAATGTGAACATTTCCAAGCATGTTTGAGAAAAATATTATACACGTCATACTCTCTTGATCTCTCATCTTCGGGTTACAGACTTATATAAGTATCGAATTTCAACTTAATCAGTTCAGTAGTTTCGTAGCAAATGGTTATGACAGGGTGACACCAACGTTACGTTTCGTTTTTACGTTTTTAGGTACTAAACCCTAAAAAAATATTCCAAAATTACACGCAGGTTGTAAATAAAATGTTGGCAAAAACTTAAAGAGCTTAAGGCGCTTAGACCAGTGAACTAGCGCTCTTCTCTCTTCTTCCTTGCCTTTTTCCCTATTTGGGGTCGGCTCTGTATGTCAACTCTCTCCAAAGTTTCCTGTTACCAACCACATCGGCACTTGCTCCCCGTTCCTTCATATCATTCCTCACACATTCCCTCCACGACTTTCTCGGCCTTCCCTTTCCTTTTTGTCCTGACACACAGTGAACTAGCGCTATCCCTCATTTTATTTCTTTTACTGCTGCCTCCGTGGTCCAGTGGTTAAGGCGTTCGCCTTGTTGACCCGGGGTCGTGGTTCGATTCCTACGGGAAGCACAATTTGTTAAGTTGTTTCCAGTTTGGTTAGGACATTGCAGGCATGAATCACCTGTTTGTCTGATAAGAAAGATGATTCCGTACTTCGGAACTGGAAGGCACGTTAAGCCGGTGATCCCGGCTGCCATCTGGTAGTCCTTAAAGAAACCACGTCAGAGGCCGAGAGGCGGTTCCGAAGAACTCTGACACCAGGGTGTGCATGGTCGACTGACCGTGTCACCTACACGAAATGATGATATGACTGCTAAATAGGAGCAAATTGTAAAAATCTACGTAAGTACTTCGTCAGTAAATGACTTGTTGTATTTTTGGTATAACTTTTTACTATTTTTCATTCAGTAAATATAAGATAGTAAATGTAAATACTAGAACTACTAATTACCGCCAATAGCGGCCACTTTTAGCGGTAATGAGTAGATCTCTCAATCTCAAATGATGATTTTGATGAAAATTTATACTAAAATACTAAATGTACTTTACTAGTGAATACTTACATAGATTTTTTCAATGTGTTCTTATTTCAGAGTACAAGAATTTAATAACGGGTATCGCTAGTTTCGCTGATATAAGTATCTTTAGCCAACAAAAATGAACGTATGTGGGAATTTCTTGTCATGATTAACAATATTACAAAATAAAAAAATCCAATATCAAAAAATTAAAGAATATGAAAAGTATCAAAATCGTGCAGTTGTAGCAACAGCATAGCGTCGTGAACTCGTGACCCCAACCGTGTAGTCGCCGTGCGTAAAAGCCTAATCTTTCAGAGCACTATTTTGTGATAAGCCTCTTAATCCATTATCAAACAGAACGTTCAGTCCACCTTCCATTTAATTTTGAATTCTTTACAACAGCCAGTATTAAAAAAATAAAAATTAAATTAAATAAAAAAAAAATCATTTTACCGGATATTTATAGAATTCGTCTTGTGGCAGCTCGTGCCGGTATCGGCAGTTTCTGACGCTTAGATCCTCCTTCGTGAGCACCACGTCGTTATCGATCTCCACCACCGAGAAGTAATATATGAACCGGTTCTGGAAGTATAACCTTATCTCCGCCTTGAACTTTGGATCCAAGTCCAAAGTGGCTAACTCTTCAGGACTGTGCACTGCAATCTATAATTTTTTTATTAGTATTCTTTTGATAAGTACATTGCTACAACGCTGCGCGACAATATGTTGGATATTATATTTTCACGACTATCACTTTTGCCATGTCGTGTCGTCGTATTGGAAATCCTTAGGGGAAGCCTATGTTCAGCAGTTGACTTATTGCGGCTAAGATGATGATGAATGGTAATTAGTAAGTAGTTACAGAAAGGAATCACAATCGTGTCTCATAAAATCTACATGTCATTCATGTATAATTTACAAAAAATAATCATGATATTGTTTGTCCTAAAATCAATACTTACTTCAGAATCAGCTGAAACTCTGAAGTCTAGTTTACCTGGCCCGGTGGTTGAATTTACTTTAAACAGTGGCGCCAGTTTCGACTTCCTAGAAAATAACGATAATTAGGATAGGATAACATCTACGAATAAGGATAAAAAATATGAATGTCTTTTAAACGTCATATCTTTCTCCGTGGTCCAGTGGTTAAGGCGTTTGCTTGTTGACCCGGGTGGCGTGGGTTCGATTCCCACAGGAAGCATACTTAGTTACAGTACCACCACTTTAATAAGTTACATCCGCATTGTTCGATGGCGCAGAATAGCGCAACCTACCGCCGACTCAAGCCGAATGAAAAAATCAATCAAATAACGAACTTCTTGCTACAAAATAAGATTTGAAATCCAAAAACAACAGGACTTGTGCTATCTCGCTCGCAATACTCGGACGACTGCTGTGAGTGGTCGAGACGCCGCATGGCGCGTACACATCAGCCAATTAGGTATTTTCGCGCCATGCAAAAATTTGACTTCTGCGCAGGTACATCGGTGTAACTTATAAAAGTGGTAGTACTGTATGTTGTTTCCAGTTTGGCTAGGACATTGCAGGCATGAATCACCTGATTGTCTGATAAGAAATATGATTCCGTGCTTCGGAAGGCACGTTAAGCCGGTGGTCCTGGCTGCCACCTGGTAGTCGTTACAGGAACCACGTCAGAGGCCGAGAGGCGGTTCCGAAGAACGCTGACACCAGGGTGTGCATGGTCGACTGACCGTGTCACCTACACGAAATGATGATGATGATCTTAATATTCTGTAAAATGTTTGCAAAATCGTCTCAGTCCCTACGGAATTACCACTGCTAAAAAACAATATCTTCAGCTAAAGAAACCTAGTCCCTTGCGAGACTGGCCGTCAGGAAAGGACCAAGTGATAATAAAACTATCAAGTGAAACCTACAAACTAAGTGCGGCCACAGTTTTCTAATATCCAACCTTATCCAACAAAAAATATAATTTTATCATTTTACCGGAATGCGCCAACATAGTATGTTAGTATAGTAACAAACATTTTTAATCAACTACAACATTTGGTATGGCTTCCAGGTTAGTTATACGAGAAAAATTACAGAAACTATCCAACGTGAGGTTTGTCCATTTACCTTTTAATTTTTATTGGTGTTTTATGTATCCCATATCTCATTTCTTAATTTAATAAGTATATCACAATGCTATTCTGATATATTCTTATTAAATTAAGTAATAAGATAAGGGACGCTATATGGATAAGAGGAATGGGGTATGGTATGGTGGAGAAATCCGACGAGCAGGATCGAACAGCGGTGGCTGAATTGGCAAGGCGTTAGTCGTTAAAGACTAGGACGCAGGTTCGAATCTTATCCATACATATTTATTTATTAATTTCATCATATCGCCTAATAATACATAATTAGACTTTCATATCACTAAAAACAGATCTTATCTTTATCATTGCGCTGTGATAGTAAACGAATCCTTATCAACTCACTCGCTCAGCAGTGTGTTTACGGAGTAGCACGGGCCGTACTCGGTGTCCACGATGTGAAATTTGTCGCAGCACGGAAACTCTACGCCGCCGAAGGAGCAGTTTGAGAGGAGTTCTGTGCACTTGAGGCGGACCTGGAATATTGGTTGTACGTGTGTATTTACAGATGGAGCTGTAATTTTCTAACAAGACTCAGCAATGAAGTGTAGCAGGTGTGAAAAAACAAGGTATGAATATTATAAATACCATGTATTTTGTTTCAACCAGTTTTGATGATTGAAAGCTGATGTTGCGGTCATATTCACGTATGACTTTTTTTTTAATAGGTTCTTGTTCTTTTTATAAAAACTTCTGAAATGATTTCTATTAAAAAAAAAAGTCAAGCTTTACTCGGATTTGCACACTAAGGGTTCCGTATCGCCATACAATATTTAACAACAAAAAAGGCTTGAACACAAGTTTTTGTTTGGACCCATAAAGTAAAACTATTGCCACCATAAAATGAATGCCATGAAATGTCTTTTTAAGGGTTCCCTACCCAAAGCGACCTTTGGGTATGGAACCATTTGCTTTTAATTTATTATTATTACACCATACATGATAGGATTGAATAGATGACTAATAAACGAAAATATTGATATATATATATATATATATATATATATATAATATATATATATATATATATATATGAAATGCTGTTTGTAGCTTTTGAACAATATGATATGAAATACATAACACTTAATAAGATCACAATGGCATATTTTCTGAATATGTAAACTTTTTTAATTTTGTATCGTAACCTGTCTTACATTATCGGCGATCTCCCTGAACGGCATGTCGCATGGCACCTGGTTGCCACACGGCACGCAGAAGGCTTTGCTGCATGAGCCGCGCCCGTACAATACGGCTGCTATGTACTTCTTGAAGTCGAGGTTAAGGGATTTTGTAATATTTGCTAAAAAAATAAATATTTTTAAATACAACACCGTTAAATCTCCTCCTTACAAAAAAAGGGAAATTTTTGTTAATAATATTATTTTGTTGGAAATATGTTTCTAGATCCATTCTGGGAATTAATTTTTAACACGCTTTTATAGCTTCACTTGTATGTAAGAAAATCTTGGAATCTTAATTTGACCCACTTCCCGGTCTTCGATTAGGATGAAATTTTGCACACGCTCCAAGTTCTAATGACAATACATGACTAGCGTGTTTTTAAACTAATTAACACGCTTTTATTATGCTTAACCTCTCATTATGACGTCACAATCAATACCTGTAAGCTAAATATGAATGTAAAAATGTGGGTAAGATTACGATATTTTTCATTGAATTTCTTCTGCGCCACTTTCAGGCTGTATATCTCACAAACGGTAACAGCTGGGAAGGTCGTCGTCCAGGGGAGGTAAAGTGTGTCGGGAGTGAAGTTTAGGCTGTCTCCCCCCTCCGACAGCAGCAGTAGGTACAGGCACCACGCCGAAGCTAGGAGAATCAGCAGCCAAAATATCCTTAAAAATTGGTCATACGAGATAATAAAACCATGTTTCCAAAATAAACAGATATACAGGAATTAAATATTAAAGTAGCCATCAAAACGCATCAAAGTAAAACAATCGGCAAAGTGCGAGTCGCATTCGTACATTTGCTGAGGGTTCCGTAACAGTATTTGGCTACAAACCCGTTACGAAACCTCGTTTCCTTTATCCGGATCCTAATATATGTATGTATAAGTCTACATAAAACACTCACTCTTTTCTTACACGGAAACTATTGTTTCTAATTATCTGTGGTTTAGGTCGTAGAGTAAAAATTAACAGCACCTTCGATAGAATCGAGAAAAAGCGCCAGAAAAACGAGTTTTTTTTTTATATCATGTCTCTAATAACCGTAATACGGTCAAAGAATACGGTTCAAAACTTACTGTTAAGGTAATCCTGACGAAGTCTATGGTTCAAAAACACCCTTGTGACAGACGGAAGGACGCATAGTTATAGGGACCAGTTGGCACTCTTTTGATACAGAACTTCAAAATAAGAAAAGAAAGCGAAGTATTAAGGATCCCACCATACTCACCGGTTAATAAAAAATGCTCCAATGGCAAATAAATGTCTTAAACCATGAATTCCACTATTTCGACCAAAAAACAAAAACCTGGTTTTCAATTTGAGTTTTTTACAAAAGTTGGCCATTGGTCTTACAAATTTTCGTATCATTTTTTTATCCAAATGTAGTTTGGCCATACTTGCAAATGCAATAACAATTTATTGTTAACTAAACAAGTATCTAATTGAATATTCAAATATGTACTTAACAAGCAGTAATTAAGCACTCAATATTATTGCAATACATTTAACATTTTTAATATTCATAATCGGTTTTGTAATATAATGAAAATACTAACTGACATGCTATAATAAATTATGAATCGCATAAACTTTGTTCTCAACCTATTCTTTTTAATTTCGGATTCCGTACCTTCAAAACCACTTCGATTTTATAAGCTGACAATAAAAAAATACAACATCTGTAATTAACTAGTATTAATTACGCCCGAATACTCAAAGTCACCTTAGAACTCTTAGAAGCATCTTAACTAAAAACGCTCGTTCTCTCACTTTCAGATTACCTAGCAAAACGAAGATATTAAGAATATCACCAGTTAGATACAGTTATTTTAAACTAGCTGTTACCCGTGGCCTCGCCCGCGTGATATATAGCCTATATCCTTTTCACTTTTTTTTTTTTTGTTACGCGAAGAAAATCCCTTTGGATACCAAGCCAGCCACGGGAAGCCAGCTCGGTTATGTGGTGTAGCCACTAAAAACTCCGCGGTGTCAATCTGAGCCACTTTGTGCCGGGGGCGTGTGCTTTTCTCGCTCCACAGCCCCGGCGCGGCGACCACTGCAGTGGTCCGTTCACTGCACGCTCACAGATCACCTCTCCAGCGAGAGGGTTGGAGCGGCCTGCGGGATGGCCCGACGACCTTCAATTTACCCGCTTGGGTAAAGGCGCGCTTGACACTGGCGCGCCTTTCAACCCGGGCGGCCTATATCCTTCTCACTACCCTAACCTATGTGTATGCAAAATTTCATAATAATCGGTTCAGTAAAAACGGCGCGAAAGAATAAACAAACTCACTTTCGCATTTATAATATTAGTTAGGATATTCGGGGGTTAGTACATTCTAGTACTTTTCATTCCGTAATTCATGTTCGTTTCAATATTCTATATAATATTTTTATAAAACCTATAGGTTCTGAATGGTTTAACAATAAATGAAACAAAAAATGTAAATCGTAAAAAATATAATTAATCTTATAATGAAATTATTAAATTATACTAAACAATTGTTTTTGTAAACTTCAATTCTAGTCATCGTCCAAACCATCTGCTGAACCACCCCTTTTCCGTTGTAGTAGTAGAAATATTTTCATCGTCACCATTCCTTAATTTGGGGTCGGCGTCAGCAAACCCTGGAGTGGTAGAGGGGGGGACCTTCCGTGTCCGGTCTATTCTGAACCCTTGGCGCAAGTCACGGAGTAGTTCCACTGGGGGATGACGTACCTCGTCATCAGAAGCTGCAAACAAGTTCACTGTCATATATATTTGACCGCTCGCCTGAGTCAGGTTTCTGGCTTAAAATAAAACCTCTTATATATTTATACTAGCAATATACCCGCAATTTCATCCGTGTAAAACTTCACCGTATAACACCCCCTCAGAGGTTGAATTTCCAAAAATCCTCACTTAGAGCAAAAAGTGAAAAATAATCAGCCAGTCGGTGAATATGTATGGGAATGTTAATGGTTTTTTTTTTTAGTTTTCTGTATTTGTTCCATAGGAAAAGCGATTCATATTGAAGAGCTGAATCACCCCTTAGGTCTTAAACGAAAAAAATTGCCATTATATACTATATCCCACATATGTATTATTAACTAGTCTTTTATCTCTAATGGGTCAGAGAGAGCCTAAGGGTCCAAAACGCCGCTTTAAAAGTATTAGCAATACTTATAACAATTAAGTTTTTAACAGACTGAAAATATTTTTGTACATTCCTTAAGTTGGACGAATGATAATTTGCTATTTGAATTGCGTAGGTACCAAATAAGAGAGAAATATCAATTCCAATCCCAACTATCCCAATCCCAACTAATATTATAAATCCGAAAGTGAGTTTGTTTGTTTGTTTGTTTATTTATTTGTTTGTTTGTTACGCTTTCACGCCGTATCTACTGAACCGACCATCATGAAATTTTGCATACACATAGGTTAGGGTACCGAGAAGGACATAGGCTATATATTACGCGGGCGAAGCCGCGGGTAACAGCTAGTCTTATATAAATGCTAAATAAACTAGCTTTCATCCGCAGCTCCGCTGGCGTTAAGTGTCGATCCCTCGAGAGCAGTACTTGTCTCCGAGACAAAAAGTAGCTTCCTTTTCGGTACTCCAGATAACGTGTATGCAAAATTTCATGATGATCGGTTAAGTAGATAGAGCGTGAAAACGTAACAAATAAACAAACTCACTATTGCATCTATAATATTAGTTGGGATTGAGGTAAGTGGTATTACTACTGCATAATAGTTCAAAGTCGTTACTTTTAAACTTTATCTTGTGCCATCGTGATCGCGTGCATAACATTGTCATTGAAAAGTTTTACGCTATGCTGCTAGGAAATTATGCTTTGCGACATTAAACGCTACAAAATAAATTAAATACATTTGGTTAAAATTATTGTTTAATATAAAACTTTGCAATATTTAGCTACTGGAAGAATCAAAGAAGATTATTTGTTTGAGTACAACCGCTTCAAAAAAGATTATCGCCGTCACGAGATGCTCGTAGCATTCGTAGCACTAGCTACAAAATGACCTATTTTGAACCACCAGCTACGTACGCTACGTGTGTGCGCTTTTAGACAGCGCTACGCTATCGTAGCACCGGTGACAGTTGTAGCTACCGCTACGAAGTATTTGACCTATTTCCTACAGAAAGATTACTACTCAGCTTCTGAACACGAACATGCCAGCCATCAATCGCTTTCGGAAAGAGCTACAACTCCATACCACGGATGATTAGCACTCACTTAGATATTGAATTGTTATGAAGCTATCCCCAGTGGTCTACTTACGGCAATAGGGCTCCTTCTCGGTGGTGAGCACGAAATAGGGCCCGCTCGCCCGCGGCAAGCCGCGCCCGCCCGCTGCTTTGATGCCCATCTCGGCACACGAGCCGTCTTTGCTGCAAAGAGCCTTGAGGCTTGCATTCACCCTGCAATCATTTTCAACCGACTTCAAAAAAGGTGGTTATCATTTGAACTCGTATGTATGCAATTGTCAGAATTACATGAGTTTTATATATGTTAGTCTTTATCAGCTTCTAAACAATAAACATGTGGACCAAATTTCATAAGTGTATGTATGTTAGTCGCGAATATCTCAGAAATTATAAATCGGGGTGTCAAATAAGTTTTGTTGGACGAGGTATGGTTCAACTTAAGGAACAGTGCAAGTTTCATCAAAATCATTTCAGTAGATTTTGATATAGAGAAATAATTGTGTATCAGTCACTAGGAGAAATTTAAATATGTTTTAATATTTTCAAAAATGGGTAAGATTTTTTTTCGATCTAGCTATAGCCTCAATGCAAAAAAATAGTATGATTAAAATATCCTTAAATCCGTGAGTTTAAGTATAATTTTGAATCCATTAAAAATAAAACAAAACCGGAAGCACACAGGAGTTAGTTCACTCTTGCAAGTAAATCACATACCCTTCGTACGTCAGATTCCAGCGATGTGCTCTGAAAGAGCAGTTGTTGTTGATCACCGACTCCGTGAACAGCAAGTACGCACGCCCATGACTACATATCGCTTGCTTCAGCCCTACAAAACAATAAAGAATATAAAATGAAGGTTATAAAGAATAAGTATACTATATATCTCGACTTGTATCTCCAAATGGTAGTAAATACATTTTTTTTTATACAGGGTGGAATCAAATTCGTAAGCATACGCAAAAAAAATTACACGTAAAAACATTTCTTGTGTCAACATTAAATCGCTGGTTGTGTATCGGTCTAAAGTCACTTGTTGTGCGTAAATTTTACCGACCGATTGATTTAATACTGTTTAATAAATGAATTTTTCGGTGTTTTTGGAAATTCAGTCTAGTTTTAATTTTTGGTTTTTATCTATAGTAATAGCCTCTTTCAAAGTGGTTTGGGATAGATTTGAGTTTTTCTTAAATTTTAAAAATGTGTAATTTTAATTTACTTGAAAGTAGTCTTAAATTACTTTCAATCATGGTTATAGTCTATTTAAAAGGATGCCAATGAATTAAAAAACACCCTGCACAGCAGAAGTGCACAATTGTCATGAACTAAGCGTGAATGTGCTTACATTAAAACATATTGTGACTCACTTGTGAAGGACGCGGGTATGAGCCGCGACCAGACAGAGTTGCTGGAGTTGTAGCAGCCCGGCTGCTTCATGCCGCCATTGGGGTAGAAGTCTGCGTGCCCTGCGTGAAAACCCATCAATAAGTCTGCTATAATGACGTACCTACTGCGAGTAATTGATAAATTTTTCAAATTAACAATCTGCATCAAGGGCATTTTATTTGTCCAGAACCATAATATTAAAAAAGCTTGCCCATTGAAGCATTAGTTAGAAAAAGTATATCCAATAAAAAATGTATAATCAGATGACCTAAAATAATGTTTCATTATACCAAACGAAGGTGGTCCATAGTTATGCAGACCCTCAAGCTTAATAAGATCGCAAATGACGTATATGACATCTTGGCCAAATATGTTGCTAGGCTGTACTAACTAAATAATACCTACTTATACCGAGACAAACAAATGGTACCCAATTCCTGTAAATGTTATAACAAAAAGTCATACATCAGCCACTGTCATGTCAGGATGGCCGGTGTATTGGTATGCCACATTTAAAGCCACAGATCTCATTCGAAAACGAACTGTGTCACACATTACATTGGCAATACATAACTAAAATAATAAGGAATTAAGACAAAGTAAAAAATAATATATGTTTATTACGCGCTTCAGGTACGCCTACGAATAGTTGCTGTGACCATTAACTTAATATAACATATATATATATATGAACCAAATCCTTATCACTATTTAATAAGCATAATAGCCATTTATCTGAAACATAACAAGAACAGCAGGCATATTTGCTAACTTTTGACTGCTACGGTGTACATCATTTTCATGGTAACTTCAATGACTTCTTTATTTAAGATATGAAAACCGTAATGGATGCTAAAGTGACAATCAAATCTATGTACACCGAGTTAGCAAATCGGCCTGCGGGCCATACAAGGGCATTCTTTTGGAGAACATTTTCACATATATTTTTTCGTCTTACATTGCCATGAGCATAAGATTATTTGCAATGTAGTAGCCACTAAGAAACAATCTAATATAACAATAATATGTCCACCATCATAAATGGTTTTAAATAATAAATTACCGGTGGGATCGGGCAGGCCAAATCCAATTTTCTTCAGCAATCGGCCATTAGTGTGGATTACATCGACGAAATCCGCATCAGTGCTGTCTAAGCGCTCGGTATGATCAGTCGTGAGGAAGCAGGGTTGAGCTGGATCCAACCCTACAATAAAATAAGCTTGTTATCACTCTCCTTCATCTGAGCATATTCAATCAAAAAATTTTACAGTCGAAGAAGTAACTCATTATCATTTGTAATTCTTTGAAACCCAGAATCTGCTTCTTATTCTTCTTAGCGTGTCGACTCAGGTGACGAATTATATTTAAGTTGACCAGAAGTTTGCCACTGATACAGCGTTATCAGTAGCATTGTAAAGGTCCTCGCGTGTGCAGGTGGTAGAACACGCAGGGCTAAAGCGACGTAGTATTTTTCCTCGGTGCTATTTTTTCTTAGACATCAACTACACATACTGTTATGTAGTTTAATCACTCAGTCGCTGTATATGATTTTCTTAACACCATATTAGCAAAATACAACGTTCTTAAATAGGCTATTCGAAAAATTATTTTCTCAAAAATTACGTTCATAAATCATCAGTTGAGCAAAATATTATTTTCTCTTTGCTTCATACACATACGCAAAACGATTACCACACCTTTAGGTATTGAAGATTACTAAGAGAATCTAGGGACAAAATATGGATCTAAGTATATATCTAACCACAAGGTCTTTACCGGTAATCCTTGAAACTCCTCCGAGGTGGTATGAGATATAGGATGCAATATGTGCGCCTAAGCTGTGCCCGATGAAGTGGAAGTCCTTGATTCTCGCCCCAGTCGCGGATATCAGCTGTCGCATGAACCTAAAACATTCTTATCATTTTTAATAGAATCTACACGACTATGTACATCATCATCAGGTCTTTTTAGTCTCCACTACATGAGCATGACCCTCTCTGTACTACCGGAGCCATATAGCTAGAGCAGTCAGGTCCAGTCCAGTCAGGGCCAGACGGGTTGGAGAGGTCTCTTTGATGTTTATAAAAGCTTTGTTTAGCTTGAGTTTCCTAAGTCGCCTTCTACGACATCCACGGGAAGATTTGAAGTGGTCCTATTAATAAAGAAAAATTGGTAAGAAAACACAAAGAAAAGTTAAGCCAGCTCAAATAAAAATGATAATATTGAATAAAGACCTGTTGATTGAATAATCGAGGGAGGTACTTTATAATCATAAAATAAGTATAGTATAGTAGCCGAAACTATTACGACTTCATCCTTAACATACCCTTAAAGGTGGCATCTCAGCCCGACACGAATATACAGCGTGTAAATAGCATTTTCATTCTGTTCAGCCGAAAAATATTGGACACGTATTTTTTCTTTTGACAATTTAACAATAAATGATAAAGAGATCGCATAAAAATTCATAAGTGGGGGCTCGTGACATTATAGTTTTCTAAAAAGTGTACGAAACTCTAACATCAGACGGAATTTTAACGGGCTATATTTTTATAATTTTTCTTCACATTCAATAGGTATTATTAGGTGGACTAATTATTTGTTTTTTAGAAATGTAGCCTTACTGAATCTGTAAGTTTAACTTAACTAATTTTCCCCAAAAAAACAAGTCATATTCCTTAGCCTACATACATATTTTTAATGAATGGTAATGTAACCTGCCTTGTAATGTAAAAGTATGACAATAAATAGGGTTTTTATTTTACATTATTTTTTTAAATTAAAATAACTTTTAATAACCACACGAATTAAGTAACCAACTGATTGATAGACTTTCAAAGTCATAAATACCCTACTTAGTATTTCCATATGCTGTTTTCGTGACCCTTGGATCAATCTCTCGAGATAAGACTTGCCTGGTGCCGTCAGAGCCCACTCGCCGCGTGTTGGCCACAGCTCGCCAATATTTCCACGTGTTGCCTCCCTTGCTCCAATCCACAGCTATCACGTTTACATCACCCTAAAAATATACCTATGCTTTAAGTCTTTTGTTGCGGAAAAGCCTTATTTATTATTTTATAGTAAACTTTAAAAATTCGCCCGCCTGACTGTTAGGTGATTTCATAGAGCACTGATCAGTGCTTACGCAATAGTAAGTTTCTCCTAACTATTGAGACCCTACACTAAGGACACTAACTTTCAATTGATACCTTAAAGATTGATACTCTTCCATGCTCGTTTGGGAGACAAGAAAAAACATAGAATATACCAGCTGCTTTTCATCCCGCGCAGAGCGTAAAAGCCGGTCTAGGGATTGGGCGAAAATCTAAGGAATCACGTCAATAGGTGATGCAGCTAGCAACTCATCACTATTTTGATTCCACTTTCCATTTTAACGCCCACTAACATGCTAAATTTGGCCGTTGGGTTTAATGACCTTGGGCTCTGTCTACCCCGCAAGGGATAAAGACGTGATTGTATATATGTTTATTTCGATACACGGATGGCCTCCGTGGTGGAGTGGTTAACACGTCTAAGAAATCACATAGATAGGCGATGCGGCTAGCAACCCATCACTATTTTGATTTCGCTTTCCACCTTTACGCCCACTACGATGCTAAACGTGACCTGCAGGTTTTATGACCTTAGGCTCTGTCTACCCCGTAAGGGATAAAGACGTGATAGTATGTATCTCGTACTATTGTAGGTCAAGCCACAAATGATTCCTAATTCTTGTCACATCGTTATCCATTCTTTGAAAAAACGGTGGTTTTATTTGTTAATAAATAACATTTGATAGTCGATGAGTGGACTATCAGATGTTATTTAGTTAAAATATAAAAAGAGATGTTTTGTGAATTTGAAATGCATATTACACAGAGCACGGATTGTCGCTGGCTAGCAAAGAGTGACAGTCACATTCCCTGCTCTATGGCATATTATAATACTGCTTACCCATTCCAATAAAGCTCTCGTCATGTCATGAACCCAGGACGCGTTGCTGTGGCTCATGAATCCGTGGAAGATCATCACGGTAGGCCTCGATGCCTTGAAGTCCACCCACTCCAGACCAAACTGCTCGCCGGGAAACACCTGCAATAGGTCACTTTTTTAAGAAAAGAAGCTCCTTCCTGTCCATGAAACAGACTCCGGACCCAAGTCGGCGGAAGTAAGGAGAATATGAACAGGTGGGGTACAGCGCGGAAATCTTCTTTCCGTGTGGTGTTACTCCTCAGCCCGTGTCACTCCTTCTGCCTTGCCCTGCGTGTCCTACCACCTGCACATGCGAGGACCTTTTACAATGCTACTGATGACGCTGTATCAGTGGCAAAGTTCTGGTCAACACAAATATAATTCGCCCGAGTCGACAGGCTAAGAAGAAGAAAGGAAGCGTCAAAGATTCTTTACCACAACTATTAAGCTACCCAGTAGCCCAGTGGGCTTGAGCATCATTACCGCTTACGCATGTTAAGCAACTGCGGGTGCGGTCTCGGACGGCTCTGCTCCGGACGCTTTTTTAAATCTATGGTTTTTAGATCATCTAACGGAAAAAAATTAAAACCAAAAACAGCACTAAAAATATTTTTTGAGCCACCTTCGTTGCGCGAGTTGGACTCTTTTTTTACTGATGATCTAAATATTGTTATACGGGTATATCTTGTAATTTCAACATTTAACTAGCTTCCAAACACACTGTATAAAGAAAATATATTAAGTAGCTATTACATGCGTCACAATAAAGCTGGTTTATTTCACATAGCTTTCCTCATTAACCCTTCCTTCTTATTTCAAACAACAAAAGGGCACTGACTAAGGGGTTTACCGTGATTCATAATTATTTCTTCCTGAATTGAACTTAAAAAATTGAAAGGCATCGTCCGTCACAGCTTTACGAGAATTCATTACTCATGCTTGTTTCCTGGTGCATTTTATTGACTTGAACATTACAAGGTCTAGGAATTGAAACTTATGTGGGATGTCTGTTCATTTTATGTTACCCTTTTAGGACAAAAAAACCGGCCAAGTGCGAGTCGGACTCGCGCACGAAGGGTTCCGTACCAGAAAAAAACGGTAAAAAATACTTTTGTTGTATGGAAGCCTTAATTATTATTATTATTTTGATTTTAGTATCTGTTGTTGTAGCCACAATAAAATACATAATATGTGCAAATTTTAACTGTCTAGCTATTACGGTTCTTGAGATCTCGCTCGGCGAGTGGCAGCCATGAAAAAGGGCTAAAATATCACGTTTCTTTAATTGATTTAAGAGATTCAAAAGGTTTATATGCATAATACTTGCCTAAGCGTAGCTGGAGAGGTCTGTTAGTTATGTTTGTATACAGGATTTGCACGAACCTCTTATTTAATTTTACTCCGCTCGTTTCAATGGAGTTACATCCATTATGATCGAATATGATCACTTGATCAGAGATAAAAAAAGCATTTAGCACAAGAAAACGATCACATATAAAAAAAATGCTAGAAATTATATGGAAGAGCCCAAGTGATTTTACTTTTTTGTTACACGTATAAAGTTGTAATTATATAGGCTACACATAAATCAGACGTACAATGAGTAAGTCATGTGTTCGTAATTAAAAAGCGGCGCAAAAAAAAACTGGTTTTATGGAGAAAATTACAAAAATTATCGTATGAGGTGTTGCAAATTTGAACGCCGGCTAGAATTGAATTTCTCTGTAGACATACTGACCTGAACTCTTCGAGGCTGCCCCCGAGAGGAGAAATAAAAGTGTGTGTTGACATCGTCAGAGGTGTCGGGCTTCATGTTGAAGATCCAGGGCAGCTGTCGGGTTAGGGAGCCCAGCCCGAAGCAGTCTACGTTGTTCGGTACCGGCAACGCTGTTGTGACTTCCTGTCGGGTAGTTAAGAGACTAGTATAAATAGCACCTAAAAACATTGCTAAAGCAACTGCAAATGACTAGGCGTTCTAGTGCGACTTATAACTAACAAACAACTTTTTAATCCACCCCAGGGAAAATTTAGACTTCAATGTAATCGAATATTTTATTTACACTTCAATGTAAACTTATACTTAGTAGAAAATTAGAAAAAATATTGTAATACTAACTAGTTAACATTTTATAAATTGAATCAAGTAATAGAAAAGTATAATAAATATCCCAAACCTCTTTACATAGCATTTGTAGATTACACCAAAGCTTTTGATAGTCTAAAACATTCTTCCATTTTTATAGCCTTAAAAGATCAGGACATCAACGACACATATATCAAATTACTACAAAACATTTATAATAACAGTACTGCTTCAATAAAATTGCAAAAACCCGGACCTGCTTTTAACGTAGAGCGTGGAGTCAAACAGGGCGATCCACTATCACCTCAACTGTTCACGAGCTGTCTTGAGGAGATCTTCCGAAAGCTGGCTGTCTCATGGGAGACGGTGGGCATTAACATTGGCTGCACCCGGTTAACGAATCTTCGCTATGCCGATGATATTATCCTCTTCTCCCAATCTGCGGCCGAACTACAGAGTATGCTGCAAGACTTAAGCTCGGCGAGCCTTGAGTTTGGACTTGAGATGAACCAGTCAAAGACCAAATTAATTACCAACAGCACAAAACACAAGATCGAGGTCGATGGGCAGGCATTACAGTATGTCGAGGAATACATTTACTTGGGCCAGATAGCATCCTTCGGCAATAGACAAGATAAGGAAATCGATCGCCGCATTGAAAATGCCTGGAGGAGCTTCTGGTTCATGAAGGCGCTAATGAAGGGCGAACTGTCATTGTGTCTAAAACGCAAACTCCTCGACATGTGTATCCTGCCCATTCTCACCTATGGTGCACAGACGTGGTCTTTGACTGAGGACCAAAAGTCCAAACTCAAGGTCTGCCAGCGGGCGATGGAACGCAGTATACTTGGCGTAGAAGAGACAGGGTGAGGAATACCGAAATACGCTCCAAAACTGGGGTTGTCGATGTAGGCGTCAAGTCGGCCAGACTCAAATGGAACTGGGCTGGACATGTTTGCCGCATGCACACAGATAGATGGGCCCGAAAAGTGACCATGTGGGTTCCTGATGGACCTAGGCGTAAGGGGTAGACCGAAGACAAGATGGCGAGCTGAAATCGATAGGTACTTGGGAGGTTGGCAGCAAGCTGCATTGGATAGGGATCAGTGGGGAAAAGAAGGGGAGGCCTTTGCCCAGCAGTGGGACACAAAAGCAGGCTAAATAAAAAAAAAATAACTAAACTAATTTTTTACTTACCTCAACGGCTGCGTAATCCAAGTCTTCTGGTTGGGGGGTGGTTGTGCTTGTGTTGTACACATTTATAAATTCTCGGAGATCTTCAATACGAATGTGATTTTCTACTGCAATAAAAAATCAATTCTTTTCATACATTTAAAACTAGATATATGTAAGAGCACGCAATATTTTTTTACGCTACATTCAAAATACGTTACGGTTGACGACTACTGCTCAAAACGTACAAGATTGGCAATATTTTTTTATCTCACATATCAAAGTGACACCCCTGTATTAAAGTTACACACAGTTTCTTGTAACACCCCAGTGTTGCAGTTGTCCATGGGCAACGGTGATCACTTACCATCAGGGGGCCCGCTTGCTCGTTTACCGTCCTATGACATATAAAAATCTCAATTTACTTATTTCCAAACCTACTACGATTTTATGATAATCGTCTCTTTAGTTAAAAGTATGAAAGTTAAATGAGAAATTCTTGACACACGATCGAGAATCCGAAAAGATTTGACCGCTAATACGTTAGAACAGAATTTCAATTTCATTAATTATTATTTTTAATTAATAAAAAGGTTACATTCACAAACACACAAACTAAAAAACCAGCGTGCTGCATATTCTTCAAATACAGAATACGATATCTATGAAAGTAATAGAAAACAATCCAAGACAAACATGCGGAAACCCAAGATATCTAGTTTACGCTAAAATTAGGAACCGGAAATCGTGATTTAACTGCGACCTTACGTAACTTTTGCATGCTTTCGAGTATTAGAGGGGTGTCACCAAGACGACTGATCAACATATCTTGACCTCGGCAAATGTATCATGGTATGAGGTATCATAATTTGGTATTCAGCGGGTTAGTGCGCGCGGCTGATCACGCAGCCTGCTCGTCTCTAAACGCCTTGTGATAAGCCCTCTTTCGTGATAACAATCAGTCAAGTACATACAATGCTAAGCATTTCCATAATAAATAATGGAAATGTCCATTCAAACTGTAGTTATTGTGTTACGAGGCCATTTGGCTCTTTGATTCTGAGAAAATAATTGTGATGTGATCGAATTCATTAAAAAATAATTAAGAATTGATCTAGGTACCTAGAAAGAGGCATTAGTGGGACATCATTGATTAACTACATTTTATACAAATAACGAAAATGCTTTCGAATATGATTGAATAATAAATTTAAATATGCTTGTAATTTTTTGTTTTCGATTGTGCAGTGCAATAGTTATAGTGAATGCATCAATTTTTGTCAGGTGACTTTGTAATGTACCCTCGTTTCATACACTAAGTGAGAGAATGTACACAATTAGGATGTAATCTCTTGGTACGTATTGTTGTTGATAAATAATTTATAGATAAAATAACGATTAGTTCATACTACTATGCGACTGGATTATACTACTACTGATTAAACTACACTAAGTTTATATAATGAAGTGCAGAATCACTGAACCAAGACACACAAACATTATGATGCAGCGCAGCGCAGTAAATAGGAATATGTGAATAGTAATGAGAATGTAACATAGCTAACATACAAAAAAAGATAACTTACAATCATCAGTAGTCAACCAAGATCGATTTGCATCGATTTCATAAATTATTACAACACTTAATAACAGAAACCGCCACAATTTTTCCATTCCGTCTAAAATTTTTATAACTTGCGACTTTTTATTATATAAATTAAATTAAAGTAATAAAATGGCACTGGCAATCAAATTCGTAGTGCCGGCTCGATCAGAACCTGCACTTGACACTGAGTGATGGGCTGTGAGAATACAATTCGCACTGTTTCGCATTAATACTGTGTCACACCGGGACAGTCGCAGGCAGGCGCACGCTATGGGTTTGCGACCGCTGGTGTGCGCTGATTGCAGCGGGAAGCTGAGCGATAAGCGGAATTATTTCCAAAGTGATTAGACATAAAGTCAACAAATGACAAATTTTAGCTTGTTTTGTTTCGGGTGTGTAAATGGCCTAGACTGGTGGCTGATTTTTTAAGCTTCCTTAAGGCATCTAGCATAAGAACTGCCATCAATGATTACAGCTGGGATCAACGGCTTAACGTGCCTTCCGTAGCACGGGAAGCTCAAGATATTTTAATGCCACTTGCGGCGCAAGCACTAATGATGCTCACGCCCATTAGGCCATCGGGCTCAATCAAATTTTAACTAATGACACATCATTATCATAATCGTGGAAATATTTTTATTCGCTTTATTTCTATTTTCACCTAACTATATCTAACTATTACTACTTAACAATAGCTCGAAATCAATGTGAGTAATTTCTAAGGCAGAAGGCAGTCCGAAATATTTTGAGAACAAGCTATATTTAATTCAGCCAGACGTTGTTGACATAGAACATTGTGTGTCAAACAATACCAAACATCACTGTTATTTGTTATTTAGGTTTTCATTTTGCTAGCATCAACGTCGCAATGCGTAGCCTGAAAAAAATAACAGAAGAGATTCATTTCTCTAGACGTATACTCGTGATACTATGCTTCCATCTGGCATTTCTATGAAATATGAAGAGAAATGATATCTATTCGAAAGATACCTTAAATAAGAATTATAACTGCGAAGGTTAGTTTTTACCCTCCTATGTTTTTTTACCTCTATGTTTTTCAGTTACGCTTTCACACTATAACCACTGAAGCGATCATTATGAAATGATCATTATACCCTGGGATATTCTTAATTATGCTGTCCCTAGGGATCTCAGGCAGGACATGAGTTACTTATAAAAAGAATAAATGCTATTACCAAGAGATCTACAGATCGCGAGCGAAAGTTTGCACAAAAGCTAATAAGCAGTAAACGAAAGTTTAGCGATAGTAGGTTTTGTTTTCTTTTTGACCAGTTTATTTCAATGCACTAGTGTTTCAGCGTACTTAGCAACTACATTTATAAATTTATTTAAAAAAAATGCAATCTTGTACGATAGATAAATTTTGCGGATCTCGATGCCAAATTCGAATAGGAATATATGTATTATATTGGACTTAGACTTTATTAATGATGAGATAACGATAATGTTTTTTTGGGATTCGGTAGGACTAAATTCTAGGATATCATTATTTAAGAACATTATACAATTCAAGGCTATAACAATATTAAAGGTTTTTTTTTTATACAATTTTTACAACAATACATACTTATACTGACCTATGTTTTTATCGTCTCCGCTTCCGCTCGTAAACAAAACACACAGCTACGCATTTACATGTTAAGTCATGGTCAGTATTCCTGAAAATTGACGGCCATGTAGACCTCCATGCGAGGCCCGGGCCAGGCAGGAAATGAGTCCGTTATTCGTTGAGATAAATCCTTATCATGTCATTGGACGTAAATAAACTGCCCTTTACCATAGAAGTTGTAGGTACCTATCTAAGCTTTGTGTGCGTTAGTTATCCAATTCTTAGTCCACCTTCATAGTTTTGGAATCGTGCCTACCTAATACAATTCCTCTCGTATATCTAACTGAGTAGGTAATACCTCTTTGCGAAGTTTGGGACAACACTTATCAGCTTTAGGGAATTAATTATTGGTGCTAATACTAATTATTTCGCCGCTTACTTTGAACTCCCGAATATTGAAAATACCAAACCGATGAAATGCTCAATAAACTAGAGAATTGTAAGTCATCCAAACGTCTGTCGTGAAAGTGATTTGTTACGCGTTCACGCCCGAACTACTGAGCTGATCATGATGAAATTATGAAATATTGTTTAGGCGTATTCTGGGGTACGGAGAAAGAAAAGCTACCTTTCATCCTGGAAAAATACTGTCCTCGAGGGAAAGACATTACCGAGAGTGCGTGAGAGTGAGTACATTTCAAATTTCATCCCAATTGGAGCACTAATTCGAGAATAATCAGCGGAACACGTAGGCCTTATTTTTAAAAAAAGTGGTTGTCGCCTCGCTCACTTCTGTCACTGGGTCAAATATAAATATATACGGACAAATCACACAGATTGAGCCAGCCCCAAACTAAGTTCTTAAGTAAGACTTGTGTTATGGGATACTAAACACAACGATACCATATTTTATAACAAATACATACATAGATAAACATCCAAGACCCAGGCCAATTTGAATAAGATCATTTTCCATCTTGACCTGACCGGGGATCGAACCCGGGACCATCCGTGTCGCAGGTAGGCGTGTTGACCGCTGCGCCACGGAGCTCGTAAATAAAGCAATACTCCATGAAAACCTGAGATGATGCGTATGCTGATTTTTTTCACATCCACTAAAAAAGATGCAGATTTATATAGGCTCACATCTGCCAATACAGATGCAGTAGCGGATCTTGCAGCCCCGGATCTAAGGGGTGGCATATCGTGGCACTTGCCCCGGTCGGCAGTTTCATGGCGGCACCAAATCTGTAAAATACGAAACGGTCACAAAAAATGCTACTTATTTGTCAGTTTTAACAGTTTTTCTCAAATACTTGAGGGCCGTCAAGATTTGCCTTGGTTCGAAAACACGCAGATCAGAGGCTGGGATCTTGAGATCCTTAATTAAAAATCGAGCTCTATTTTTGAACTAGTAGAATCGATCCGCCACTCGTTGTGACATCAGCACTCGGTTCGTATTCACATATGAATAAAATAAACGAGTGGTCCTGTTTTTACTTATTTTTGAATCGTGCGAATATATTTTTTGATTTTTCTTAGAATAGTATCTTTGGTAGTTTTTGGTGTTCTTGGCTTGGTGGATGGTACTACCAATGGTACCCAATGTGGCCCAATGGTACCTGTGGGACCCATTGGATCCATGGGTGATGGGACCAATGAGACCCTTGGGACCCAATGTGACCCTTGGGACCCAATGTGACCCTTAAAACCCAATGGGACCCTTGGGAACTAATGGGGCCCTTTGGGTATCCTTGGGACCCAACGGGACCCTTGGGAACTAATGGGGCCCTTTGGGTATCCTTGGGACCCAACGGGACCCTTTGGGACACTTGGGACCCAACGGGACCCTTTGGGACATTTGGGACCCAACGGGACCCTTTGGGACACTTGGGACCCAACGGGACCGATTGGACCTAATTGGACCCATTGGGACCTTATGATATTTATGGGACCCATTAGGATTATAATATAGGAGTCAAATCAAATTTCATATTTTATTGTACACGTCTTCGAATACGAGTGCTCTCGTGCGACCATTAGGAAAAACCATTCGAATAAAGTTTAAAAAATAGAGCCATGTAAGATTCACCATGCGAAAGCTTAACAAGGAGTGGCGGATCGATTCTACTGGTTCAAAAATTGAGCGGTTTTGCATATATTTTCGAAACTAGACATCCCATCCCAATCATGTTCTCACGTCTGCCTGTAACAGCCTGCCACTTATCCGTACCTACTGAAATAGAGACCACGCACCAAGACGTGCAGTAGAGAAAAACCTCCGACAAGAAACTATGGGTACAGAAATTAAATAATCATTTACAACAAACGAGTGAATCACTGTCATCCCAAACGATCATTTTACCGATAGAATCTTCGCTTTCGGTAAATAAATCATCAACCATCCTGCTCTGGACCATATGAAAACTGCGCCTCATAATACTTTATTTAAATTATCCAACAATGCTTTTTTCTATTTAGCAATACATTTGGAACTCGTATATTTACCTACTGCTAGAAATTTTCTCGCGATTTCGTCCACGTACATTACAGTCTATGTCACCCACAATGACATAAGCTTTTAATAGGTGAAAGTATTTTGAAAATCTGTCCAGTAGTTTCAGAGCTTATTCAATGCAAATAAACAATCAAATCTTTCCTCTTTATAGGTAGTTAATCCCAATTTCCCAACTAATATTATAAATGCGAAAGTAAGTTTGTTTATTTATTTGTTTGTTACGCTTTCACGCCGTATCTCTAAACTGATCATCATGAAATTTTGCATATACATTGTCTGTCCCCCCCCCCCCCCCCCATCTGCTAAACGGTTATATATGGATACGTGAAAAAAATTACAGCAGTAGTATATCTACTGAACTTGAAAGGAAAATTATCAGAGCTCAGTACTAAGTACAAACTAAAAAGTTATAGGCAACCAACTTATAAAATGTACTCGAAAATGTAAAATTTCATACAATTTTTATTGTTAGATGTTTTTGGTCGTTAAACTGTGAGGTGCGAGTGTGAACAGTGTGACCTCAAAGTTGTCATTCGCAACTACGGAACCCTACACTGCGCTAGGCCCGACACGCACTTGGCCGGTTTTTTTTAGTTGTCCATATCTGCAACTGCTACAAAATTTTGCGAGTAAAATATGAGTCTATAATATCTAGTGCATGCCTAAGTAAGTTTACACGTAAACAAAATTAAAGTTAAAAATTTCGTTACAATAAAATCAATAAATCAATGATAAATCAAAACTAGCATGTGTATCCGGTCCGGATATACGTGATAATAATATATTGATTAAATATAAATATATACGGACAAATCACACAGATTGAGCTAGCCCCAAAGTAATTTCGAAACTTGTGTTATGGGATACTAACTCAACGATACTATATTTTATTTTATTACAAATACATATATAAGTAGATAAAATCCAAGACACAGGTCAATCTGAAAAAGATTATTTTCCATCTTGACCTGACCGGGGATCGAACCCGGGGACCATCCGTGTCGCAGACCGGCGTGTTGACCGCTGCGCCACGGAGCTCGTCAAAATATTTTGCGGTTCCCTCGCGGTATTGATTCAGACGTTACTTTGCGGAAGTAAAAGATACATGCACTTTGAGTTAAATTAATTTGTATGCTTCCGCCACCAGTTAGTTCACGAAACCTATTGTTGGCCGGCACCCACCCGCTACTGTTGGTCCCTTCGTTAAGTTAATGCATACGACCGGACCCTTGCCAATGATGCTGCTACTGCATCCGTTAAAGCTGCAGCAGCATCGGTCGTCGTGCTCGCGACACGAGTTTTGTCTCTACTCGAGGCATCTTCAGGCAATGAACCTGTTAGATGTTAATCGTTCTAATGAGAAGCAGCGAATGTTCATTCGTAGCTTGTTCGCATGCTATCGTGCTAGTTTTGAGCATGTGCTTCTAGGCTTCTTAGTAACTGTGTGAACAGCATCCATTGATAAAATCTAAAATCGATTGCAGGTCGATTTATAAGCATGCTATCTGAAATAGGGAAAAGTCATCCCCTGTAAAACAATTAAGTACCGCAAACAACTTGGCTTATTTTGAGCTCGTGTGTGCCGGTCGTGTGTGGGAAACAAAGCAAGCTCAACAACACTGCCATAGGTAGTATCTCCTTCGTAGTTTGTGCTCAACAAGTTCAACAACTAGCAAGTAGCATGCTACGTAATAAGTCTGTTTTTACGGCTCTAATCTCTCTCTATATGCGCCAACGCCATTGTTCTTTTCTAAATTCCCGCCATAAATAAACCATAGACAATTTAAATTTATTTAATCACAGGTTATATTATTTTACAAGTTTGTGTTCCGTTTCCGGGTAGTGAAGAGCCACGCTATGCGCAGAATACGCACTAGATAGATCCTCAGTCAGTCACCCGATTTTCCTTCATCATCCGTGCCGTGATCCCTATTTCGAAAAGGTCATGTCATGACGAGCTGAAGTAGACATACATCGTATTATTTATATTGTACAGTACGGAGGACGGACACATGCGCACTCCATCCGGACTCCGAACCGAGTCCGAGTTGCATAATGCATACGAGCCTTCGAGCAACACGGCCTCCGTACTTCGAGCAACACGGAAGGTAGTAGCCATACGCTGCATTCCCCTCTCCCCTCTGTCAAGGTACAAGCCAAAATTAGGCATATGCATGTCTATGTGTTAGTTGTGTGTGACTCATCTGTACACAAATTATTTTTTCTTTTTATGTCATTTTTTGTGACAATGTCATAATTACTATCAAGTGACAGTTTAAGTTTTGTATGTAGGTGTGCGGAACTAAACTTGTGTGCACATTTCCCCCCGCAAAAAACGCCAGAAAAATTGTCATAGTAAATTGTCGCTTTGCCCACTCCCTCCGTCCGGTACGGAGGCCGTGTTGCTCGAAGCCTCCGTACCATACGAGCAGAGAGACAGCGCAGCAGGGTGGGTGGGGAATGTATGAGGTTGGTCATGGAATAAAGATGAAATCCAAGCAGAGATATCTAGATCCGTACATCTATAAAGTACTTCGAGCAACACGCCTTCCCTGGTACAGAAGCCGTGTTGCTCGAAGATAAAGTATCTCCTTAGTACCCGGACAGAACTGTTTCAAATTTTGATTTACCAATATTTACCCTTACTATACTGTGAAATTGAGAGCATAATCCTGTAAACATTTTCGGCAAAAAAAAATTCAATCTCAATTGACACGTGTTCTATGACCTAATATCACTAATGGCAGTTTTTCGGCAGTGAACCCCAACCATTTCCGTCTTTTTCTATGCCAAAAGTTACTATGGGGACATGAGGGGGAAACTTTCTACCAAATGAATTAAAAGGTCCTAGTAGGCACAGAAATAGAACTAAAGGCCCAAGGCCTAGGATCCGGACCGGATCGATCGGACGTAGTGCGTCTGCTCGCCGTTCCAAAATTAACTCAAGTATTGCCAATCATAAAAAGGGTTAGAATTAGAAGAAAATTTTAAAAGTAATGGTCACATTGGTAGGAATGTCTCAAATACTATTGGGCGATATCGGAACCGTTCAAATTCAGTGCAACATGCAACAACAGCCTTCAAACTTCAAAGTTCAAACATACAAAGTACTCTGTGGTTCAAACGTATGGCCGTTTGAAATCTCCTTTGTGAATTTGTCAACAATCATCAAAAGTTAACTGTTAATAACTAAAATTATATTGGACTTGTTTTATATTTAAGCTAGTTTAAAATGACGTCGATCAAAGAAGACGAAAAGAAAGAAATCCCGGAATTCATACACGATCCGCAAACCAATTGCACTTACCAGAGGTTAAGATTTTTTGGAAAGGTATGTTGTTTCTATTTTATTACTAAATATAACGCATTTAAATCAATAAGCAGTAACTTATATAACTTACATGAAATAAGTTTAAGATTCACTTTAATTAGTCATACAAAAATTAAAATTCTAACGGACTTAGCATCTGTTATCTTCACATCACAGAACCGTTATCTACATCTTTTTCATCAGTTTCATCATTTTGAACGGGTTTTTATACAAATTATACACGCATACAATCATTGGCAATCGCCTGTTTTGTAATTTGTGCAAGAGCTATGATTTTAAATTCATGTCAGTTACTTTTCAAATTGTATGTTTATGTTTTAAGTTATTTCTTATCAAAGCAATCAGCCACTCTGATCAATACTGATACGATGTTAATCTGTACCTTCTAATGATATCATTGGCAATAGCCAAATTATTAAAAGCCATTATGGCTACAAGCATTTACACTAGTAGCTACTTTAACCCCTGCAGTATTCTATCATGATTACAGTTTGTGTAGTCATCTTCATCAGGTATTTTTTAATCTCCACTGTAGGAGCACGTACCTCTCTGTACTACCAGAGCCATAAATGAGCCAGAGCAGTCATGCATGGGATTTGGCCTACACTTTACTAACGGTAGTTATTTAGTAAATATTCTTATTTCAGGGTGGTTTTGCAAAATGTTACGAAATACAAGACACGGCGACAAGCCAAATTTATGCTGGCAAAATAGTCTCCAAGAAGTTGATGGTGAAGTCGAGCCAGAAAGAAAAGATGGCACAGGAGATATCTATCCACCGATCACTGCAACACAAGCATGTGGTCGGGTTTCATAGCTTCTTTGAGGATTCGCTCAACATTTATATTATTCTTGAGCTTTGCAAGCGAAGGGTGAGTACAGAAGCAATTGTGTTTTAAGAAAAAATGATAAAGGGTTTAATCTCATTCATAATTTTTCATGTTACATACAACACACCTAACATAATGTAAGCTTTTCATCATCTCCGAAGATAGCCTTCATCAAATCTACATTTTTTTTTAAATAGTTGCCAAAGGACCCCACGTCCTTTGACTGGCCATTTTATATTGTTTTTTTAACCTGTATTGATTCTATAAATTCAATTTTTAATGACAGTCGATGATGGAGCTGCACAAGCGTAGAAAAGCCATAACAGAACCCGAGACACGCTTCTACATGCACCAGATTCTGCTGGGCGTGCAGTACTTGCACAGCAAGCGCATCATCCATAGAGACCTGAAGCTCGGCAACCTGTTCCTTGATGATGACCTGCATGTCAAAATCGGAGACTTCGGTCTCGCTGCCAGAATTGAATATGAAGGTATATAATTCTTAGAAATCTAACAACTGTTATTTCTTGTAAGACTTAGGTCAAACTTTAAGAATGAAGAATCCTGCTGCTGATAGAATTCAGTTCAATTATTAAAGCGTTATGAGGTAACACACAAAGTTACTTTTGCATTTATAATATTTGTAAATTTTGTTTTTGTGTTTGTTCTGTACTATATAAGTATAGTAGAGAAAGAGAGAGTAAATAGAAAAACAAATCTCTTTATTACGGAACACCTATCTATTTACAATATCTATCTACACCTAGATATTTAAAATATCTTAAGATATCACCAAATGATATTTAAAATATCCTAAGATGAATAAAAAAAATTACTCCTGACTATAAAATGGTTGGATGTTATTGTAAAACTATTTTTTTTTGTCCTTTTGATAAAAATGTGTAACTATTTTGTTTCTAAATCAATATTTATCTAATTCCCCACTACATTTTAAAATGAAATATATCAATAGCATGATAACTTTACAGGAGAGAGAAAGCAGACTCTATGTGGCACCCCCAACTACATAGCTCCCGAGATCCTGACAAAGAAGGGGCATTCCTTCGAGGTGGACATCTGGAGTCTGGGGTGCATCATGTACACGCTGCTGGTGGGCAAGCCGCCTTTTGAGACCTCCACTCTCAAGGACACCTACAAGAGAATCAAGCAGTGTGAATACAGGTGAGGGAAAAGTCTTTGTATCATCAAAATCATCAGGTTTTTTTTAGTCTCCACTGCAGGAGCACAACCTTCTTTGTACTGCCATATTATTATTATTAGCCTTGTTTCTAGACTTTCTACCAAAGCCATATATTACCCCAAAAAGTCTGAATGTTTTAAAACAATTCCTTATAGTAGGTTTTGATTCTTCACAGTTTATGGATGGTTTGAGTATATGTTAGTAAGTACTCTCTTTCAAGTCAGGTATTTTTCATTAAAAAAACTTGTGTTTGTTCATTTTGAAACAAATATGTGTGGCTATGATACATTCATGGAACAAAATAGTGTCTTAAATTTAATTATTCAAAATTGATTAGTATAGTACTACTATATAAATGAGAATATAATATCAGTTCCAAAACCTACTCCAAAGTAAGCAAAATCTTATCAATCTAGTTCTTTATATTTAAACAAAATTTGTTATCCCAAATAGTGAGGGGGTGTACCTAGCGATGAGCGTTTGTTGCGCGGGGCCGTTGCGATCTCTGGGCGCTCGGTACGCCCAGGCGATTATCCACGACAATACCGTCAAACTTCAATACAGGTTAAAACATAAATGTCGGTGATGGTGCCGCGTCGCTTCATTGTTCCATGTCTGAATGTTCTCATACAAATGAATCGTGCAATACTGTATTTGTGCAAGCGCAGCGTTTAGAGACAAATACACACAGCACAATATTGTCAATCGACAGAGACTAGACTCTAGAATAGTCCGATGGAAAGTTTATGGCGACTCGGAACATCGCGTGATTCCATGCGCAATACACGATATTATAGGTTCAGCAGGACGCGCGGGACGATAGGGTGCGTACTGCGCAGCGTGCAGCTTATATCCGACCCACCATAAAGTTTGCATCGGACTGTGTCTAGATTCAGACAGCCTTACATTTTGACTGCTTGCTCACTCAAACAATACTGGCAGTCTATTCAAAACAATTGCTAAGTGACTGCGATGGATAAAACAGTAATAAAACTAGAGCAAGCAATGATTGCAAGTTATTGACCTAATTTCTTGTCCTCGATGATAATAATTTAGGCAGAAATGGAAAAGCTGCGCTTGTGCAACCAGAAGACACATGTATGATGATGATTTTGCTTTTGTACTCCATTGAACAGTGACTGACAGTGAATCAATATGATCATGTGGATTATCAATAACAATGCAAATTTATTAACAAAGCACAAGAATTACTAATTCTTTGCACAAATAATAAACAATATATAAGCACATATTGCTTTGCATTTGATGAATAGAGGTCATCAAAGTCTAGTCCAATGTACGCATGTCAATGCAGTAGTTCAAGTCGAGCCTTGGAGTTTGTGTGCATCTTGTGTAATTTCATAAGGGTGACGCCAGTGGTTTATTTAGCTAGTGTGACTGGTCATTTTAATCAATAGTTAATCAAAAAGTTAAACTTTTTCAATTTAGCCAGATCACAAATGATATCTGAATAATGCGTATTCACTCTTGCCTTGAAAATCCTGAAATTGAACGAGTGGTAAACAGTGTCGCGGGGAGGAATGAAAAAAAAAAGAAATGTCTATGAATAATACAATCTATACTAAATTACAAAGAGTAAAGATTTGTTTGTTTGTTTTTTGGCATTGAAGCTCTGAAACTTCCAGACTAATTTTGAAAATTCTTTCACCTATAGATAGCTTATTTATTTGCGGGTGACATAGGCTATAATTTACGCGGATGAATTCACGAGATCTTGTTTATTTATATTGATGATGTTTAATAACCTTATTCCTCTCGCACCGTCAGGATCCCGTCAACACTACGCAAGCCGGCCGCGTCGATGATCGTGCTGCAGCTGCAGTCCAACCCTGCGCGGCGTCCGGCCGTGGACAAACTGCTGCAGCACGAGTTCTTCTCGTCCGGCATCCTGCCCGCGGCGCTGCCGCTGTCCTGCCTCACCACCGCGCCGCGTACCGACCAGCTAGAGGGACTGGCGGTGCACCGTCGCCCGCTCAACGAAGTCAACTCCAACGGTATATTTCTTCACTTTTCCAACCCTGCCGTCCAGTCGTGGACAAGCTGCTGCAACACGAGTTCTTCATGGTCTATATTTCTTAACTTCATTCAAAGCAATAAAAAATATTTCTTGTTTAATAACCAACTACATTCATCTACATTTAAAAAAAAAAAGCTTTTTCCGCTAGCTAATCATTCCTCTTAAATGCTATGCCATCTGCAGTGGTTGCCGGCAAAGTAGTGTAGGACCACTCCAATTCATCCGTGGATGTCGTAGGAAGTGACTTAGGAAACAAAAGCTAAACATAAACATGAGACCTCTCCAACCCGTTTAGCCAGAGTGGAGAGTGTTTATAAGCTTTGTTTCCTAAGTTGCCTTCTAAAACATCCACAGGAAGACTTGGTAGTGCTATTTTACTCTGCATTTCAACCGCCGTTTCTGCCGTCCAACTTTATTAAGCAACTTTTGCAAAGATGTGTCATCGAAGATAAGACGTAATATCTAGGCTAATTTACATGATTATAAGATTTTACCCTCTTATTTATTTGGGTATATTTGTGACAGATCACGTGGCGATGGCAGTGGATTCGCCGGTGAAGCGCGAAATCCTAACGGCGGAGCCGTGCGCCGTAGAGCCCACTTCGCACAGACAGAATCTCATCGCTTTGCGCGACCAACTCTCCGCGTTGCTGGTTGGCAAGGTAACCACCGAATTCAAAGAAATATTTAACTTTTTACCTGTGAGAAAATATGTTCATAATCGTAATCACTTATAGTTTTTTTCCTCAATATCTTGTCTAAATCGTCTAATGTGTGTCGCAATTAATGATATTGACCACTAAAGTCATCCCAAAGACCTGTAAGTACGACCCATAAGAAAGTTATCCTGTCTACATTTTCATATATTTGCTGCTTCTTAAACTTGGTGGAGAGATCCATGGCCACCGCTATAACACCGCGATGTTAAGACGGCACCCTTGCAGTGCAAGCAGCAGGTACACAGCGTTGAGTATTAAGGGCAGTTCACACCAATAGCAATCGAGGAGGCCGGCGAAGATCGTTTCATCTCTTTTCATACTTTGGTTCACATGGCGAACTACGAGTAGATGAGCGCTGCTGCCGAAGATATGATAGATGCCGAGATAGCTCACTCGCCTCGTGATATCTCTTAGTTTTGAGGTGTGAACCGCTTTTATGGGGCCGCCTTTATACCATTTGGTCATCCCATGCCGCCTCAGAGTTGCAGAGCTACGTCTTGAGTGGCGAGTTTGCAAATAAGTATTCTCAGTACAATTTTCGCATCCAAACACCCTATGTCTTTCTTTCTAACAAATCACACTGATTGAGCTAGCCCCACAGTAAGTTGTGAACTTGGGTAGTAGGTCAACTATATTATGTAATAGATACTTATATTATATAGATAAACATCCAAGACCCAGGCCAATCTAAAAAGATCGTTTTCCATCTTGGCGGGGATCGAACCCGGGCCTCCCGTGTCTCAGGCTGGCTTGTTAACCATTGCGCCACGAAAGCTGTCATTTCAAAATTGTTCAATGCCTTCATAATCTATTTTCCCTCAGCTGAAGTGCCGTCCAGAGTGCCTTACGGACGAGCTGAGCGACCCCGGCTCTCAGCCGCTGGTGTGGGTGGGCAAGTGGGTGGACTACTCCGACAAGTACGGCTTCGGCTACCAGCTGTGCGATGAGAGCGTCGGCGTCATGTTCAACGACACCACCAAGCTCATCATGCTGGCTAATGGAGTGTGAGTACCTTAGAATTTATATTAATAATTTATTTCAATAATTATAATTCGGGTTGATCCTACTTCAGGCAACACCTCCTCACTCAATATGATATCTTAAGTTTTTTTTTTATGCAACTAAGTGGGCATCAACAAACTTATTGTACATAATTATCATATAAACTTACGTTTGTATTAACAAGTATATAAGGTTTTTGTTATGAGGAGCAATTAAAATATTTTATGGCGTATTTTAATCTCATTGGGATCTTGGTCAGCACATAAGCACTGGCACTGAGTTCCGAAATCATGATACTTGACACTCGCCTCATTTAAATGACTTGGGTGGGTGAGGTTAAATAGTTGTACAGACCGAATCAAACTTTACGGCGGCTCGGAACATCGCGCGAGTCGATGCGCAGTACACAATATTAGGTTCAGCGGGGCGCGCGTGGGGAGGAGGGGCGCGTACTGCGCAACTCGCAGCTAATATCCGAGCCGCTTTGATTCGGACTTTAGTTGAATATTTGACTGTGACGGCGGCCTTGTCATTCTGGAAACTCCTTGGAATTTTAATATGTACATATTATTTGTTAGAACATTACGACGTAGCTTCATTGAGCATTACTTGAATGTAATAATTATAATAACTTTTCCAGGAATGTGCACTACATCAATCGACAGGGTCAAGAACAGTATATGACGATGCGCGAGTACCCACAGGAGCTCGACAAAAAGATGAAGCTCCTCACCTACTTCAGGAGATATATGACTGAACATTTGATGAAAGCTGGTATGTTGTCATGTAACCTCTAATTTGTGAGATTTGTTCTACAAGTTGCACATAGATGGCAGCACTGTTTGCCTTACTATCTTCCATGTTATGTTTGAGATAAAAAGCACTATTCACGAAATATAACTTATTAATAAAAGCAATATTTTAGACATCATACATATAAATTATATCTCAATGTTAGCAACGAGGATTATCGCCATCTAAACTCCCCGCCACGAGAAGCTATATATTAAGTACATCAATAAACTTCTACTTATGAGATAAAATTAAGTTTCTGTAGCAGTTTTTGCTATAAGTTGTTTTTTTAGCTATTGAGTCTTCCTGATTTATAATAAAGTTTCTGTAACAGTTTTTGCTATAAATTGTATTTTTTTATTAGCTATTGAGTCTCAATGCTGGGCAAAAGATTTTTTACGTTGCCAAATAATCACTTCACCTGCAAACTCCCTCCATTCTTTATGGAAAAATATTTCTCTCTTCTTTGGTTTATTTTTTTACACAAAAATCAACAATATTATTTTTTATTTCATTCAAATGTTGCGAACCCCTGAACATTTGTTTACATAATTTATAGCTTCTTATGAAAGGGACTTTAGTGACATGTGGAAAAGAAATGCAACGCCGTCGCATAACATTACTTTAGTTTAGTCCAATATTTTATATAAATATTATAAATAAAAAAATATGAGGTTGGCAGTCTAAGAGTTAGTATTATGTTGTCTTTGCTAAAGTGAAGCACAGTCTTACCGTTTACCGCCAGAAGTATACTTTTTTTATGTCTGCGTATATCAATCAATAGTGGATTCACATAAGCGCCTTTCGAATCACATTTCAATCAAGAAGAGCTAACAAAATGTTTCTCCATTCAGGTGCTTCAGTACCCGTCCGGGAAACCGACGGACTATCGCGATTGCCGCATCTGCACCAGTGGTTCAGGACCACTCTCGCTGTACTTATGTATCTAACCAATGGGACATTACAGGTAAGAATTGATTGATCAAGGTAGGTAGACTTTAAAGTTGAACAACAGGAACAAGTGTCATGCTCTAAACAATTTTTTCGGGATCGCACAACTTCAGTCTATCTTAACATTCTCTCGCTCTGTAAGTCTGTAACACATGAGCGTGTTCCTGGCTGCAGCTGGAATGCTTTGGAGCCCGAGGTTTCAATCTTTTTCTTCTCTTGGTACTGGTTTGCATTCCTGATTGTTTGACATTACCATCCTTAACAGCATCAAGCCAGGATTCGAGATCCGCCGGGACTGGCGGGTTTACGTGAGACGTGACGTAGGCGGTTTTCTTGCTGGTTATCTGCCATGTCAAGTACATGGTCAAAATGTTTTTGGACTCACCTCATTTGCTTGTTCGCAGATAAACTTCCAAGATCACACAAAAATAATACTATGTCCGCTTATGCAAGCCGTCACCTACATCGACGTGGACAAGAACTTCCGGACATTCCGCTTCAGCACCATCGAGCAGCACGGCTGTGACAAGAAGCTATACACCAACCTCGCGTACGCCCTAGACAAACTACACGGCGTGCTCGCCAAGAAGCTGTGCTAGCTGCCCTTAGCAGATAATTGTAGAGTTTAATTGATGAATTGCGGCCACCGCCGCCGGAGACAGTGCAGGGCCGACCCTGGCGTTGCCCAACTTTGTTAGCAGCGTTTATGATTTTGTTAAAAGTTTAATGTCAAATCAATTTCGTGGGTGTTATATTTTATTTCTTATCTGCTTATTCACTTTTAGTATTGTTAACCACCGATACTTTTATTTATTTAGTTATGATACACTTTATCTCATTCTCAAATCATAATATAAGTGGTAGGAAATATTGTAGTAAACGCACATACAGCAATAATTCCAGTAGGTTGTGGTAGGGAGCTCTCTGTTGACCAGTTTACGATTTCAACTGTGCCTTTGCTAAGTTAGGATAAGGAAAATTTTAGTTGTGCATTTAGTTTTTTTTTTGACCGATTTGTATGGTAGTTAGAGCGAGTGCCGCGACTGAAGGACTGGGATGCACTTCCGCCATTCACAAATAGTCACAATCGTTTTGAATTGTTTATTTAGTTTTATACTATATTTTTATAATACATTGTTTCGTGCTTCAGTAACATCGGAACTATTCGCCGCGACGCACCAAACACACTTTAGGGTCAGCTTTAGCAGTCACGACGATGAGACGCGACGCAACAGTGTCATGTCACGCCTCTAAACTGACGCTTGTAGGGTTCGAGTATATATATTAAACACTATTGAAATAGGAAATTGAGGGAAGTCAGTATTAAATTCGATGGTGTTGAAGCACTCCCGATTTGTAACTTGGAAGTTTCTCAGAGGTTAGTTACCTCATGTAACATTATGAACATTGACAATAAAGTTATTTTAAGAAAAACAATTGTTTTTATTTTCACTATTTTAATGTCATTCTGCTGTAATTAGAAAGACAAAATTAACATAAAATAATAAATTAACTAACTTTGCTTCCTGTTAGTTATCACAGGTTCCCATTTTTGGTGTAATCTGTGGAATGGGCATATTTTGACCGTTTTCATATAGCATTTATTTACAGGAACTTAAATGACTATGATGCAATTCTTTGCAACAGACCGGCAGAAGTAATGGCCTTATGCACAAAAAAAATTCAAACAAAATCGGATGTTTCTTATAGGGTTGAAAATATGCTTTGTGATTATCTTACCTCTATGGGTTTGTGAGTAATATGGGTTTTCTGAAATGCTTGCCTCGAGATCGCAGCACTGAGGCGTCGAGTTTGATATGCCGCTGTTATTGAATAATATTTGACAAGTAGCAACGATGCCTCAGTACAGCTGCCTCCTATTTCGGAACTCCCTCATTATGCTGACATATTCAATGATCTATCACAAATTATAAAATATATAAAACTTTGCACTGTTACAATTATTAAGTTACTATGCTACATAACACTATTATAACTCAGTATGTATTGCATGCTGGTGGGGCAGAGGATCACTAGTGTGAACAAACAGGCCCTCCTTGGCTTGCCAGTCTGTGTATGCTCCGTACTGTGAGTTTACGCCAACCACCTCTCCTTGACCACTAATAGGCCGGCCAAAAGTACGGCCTGATCCTGCCAGGAATCTGAAAGTACAACATGAATTTTGTGACAGTCTGTTAAATGAACATGGCAACATGATTTAATCTCAATCTCTGGTGGATGTGACATACATATGTACATGTATATGATGTACATGTATGATGTATGACATAGTACACATGGATGCCTAAATGCTGGGATTTCATTTCTGACAAAATAGTACCTACTAAGTTACAGTCCGAATCCAACTTTATAGTGGCTCAGATATTAGCTGCGAGCTGCTCGGAACGTGCCCTGTCTGCCCGCGCGCGCTCTGCTGAACCTTATATTGTGTAGTTTATAGTGGCTCAGATATTAGCTGCGAGCTGCTCGGAACGTGCCCTGTCTGCCCGCGCGCGCTCCGCTGAACCTAATATTGTGTAGGTACTGCGCATCGACTCGCGCGATGTTCCAAGCCGCCATTAAGTTTGATTCGGACTGAACCACTTTCGTAAAATGAGTGCCAAAAATAAACTTGGTGGTATGGTAAATATGGATCTGTTTATCTGGTCTCCACCCCAAAAACATTTTTACAAAATCAATACTAAAAGTACCCTATCTCAAAAACTACTGAACCGATTTTGATAAAAATAGCGCTTTTCCCTTAAGATGGTGGCATCAATCTGACTTACAGTTTTTGATATAAGCGAAACCATACATACACATACAATTATAAAAAAACTGGGCAGTTCTGACTATTACTATTACATGCATGATTGAATAATTATATGAAATATTTTACTACCAGGTCCACAGGGAAAATAAAAATAATTTTCATAAGAATAGCATGACAAATCACTTACATTGCAGTATCTACATGTTTCAACTTGACAGGAGTGTCTCTTCTCCAGTAGTCATTATTACAGATGACAGTCCAATGGTCCCCACTATCTCCTGTTCCATCTTCGTCTCCGTAGCAGGACACCTCCTGGTTGCCAGACAGAGGGGATGTAAAGTAGTGGGAGTGCAGGTTCTTCTTGGTACCAACATGCTGCAGGCGAATAACTGAGTTGCACTTGATTGGGGCTCTGAAATAGATAAATTTGTACATTAAATTCACAATAAAAATCAAAGTGTTCAAATAAACACCATCATCATCAAATCTAATAACATCAGTACCTAATGAAATATAGTAAAAAAAATGGTACTTATCGCTCATATTGGACTGTGTAATAATGTTTTGTAAAAAAAGGGGTTAACTAACAGGCAGTTCAATTATAGATATAAAACTAACCCCCTTTTACAAGTTTCTCCAGTTGCTGCCTTCACTTGCCAATGACTGTTGTGATCATCGGACACATCCACAGCGGTGACTGACTGCTGGCCGGAGCCCGAGCCGTACTTGACATCGTGCGAGTGCAGTCGCAGTTTCAAGTCTGTATTTAGCAGCTTCAGTATCGTTCCACACGTCACAAATTCAGCTTTTGATGCTAGAATAAGGTAAACAGTGATAAATCCAATTAGTTTTAAGTCATTAATTCTAAACAATAACTGTAACAACTCAGTGCATATCAAAATTTCCGCCCATAACATAAGGCCACGTAATTCATAGAGCTCTATCATGAACTGCACATGATACTGATACTAAAGACAATAATTAACTAATATAAATAATTACCTAGTGAAGTCTGGAAACAACACAGTAATGTAAATAAAATTAGGATAGAATAAATGCTGGAAAATATGGAGAAAATCCTTTGGAAAATCATCGTGCCGCAAAACCACCTCACACTTCGATAAACAAATTGTCAAATTTGACATATGACAGAATGAATGTCACACCCTCAGATTAATAACTAAAGCAATAGGTACCTACCTATAGTTCTGTGCTCACACCAAACCATGACAAAAGCGGTGATACTCATTTTCGGGTCAATCAGGGCAGGGCTTCGAGCAACATGGCTAGGGGCAGGCAGGCCCGTCCGGGCCTGCCTGCCCCTAGCCAATCTAGCCATGAGCCTAGCCCGGGTTTTTCCGTCGGAACCGGGCCGTCTGGGATCTGTGTCATGTGGTTGACCGACCGTCTCCGTCTGTCTAAAAAAACTTATCATTGTTAATTACGTCAATGTCAAAATTGTCAAAACAAATCGTGATGTGATTGCAATTTTCCAGTTTGCGATTTGTAAATATCTACTAAAGCTGCATCTGTTGAAAAACAGAGAATTTAACTAAATCATTGGCTCATATTGAATATAAGTCATCAATGGAGAACTGCAACCATACTCCTAACCAACCTGGGAAAGGTAAAGGTAAACGTTTTCCATTATTACAGTTGTACCAGCTGTTGACTAAATAAATGAATTTATCTCTTGTTTGTTTCAGTCCCTTACGATCCCGGATGGAATGATCCACCAAAATTTTCGTATAATGCTCAGCAGACGACTCCAAACCGTCCACGGAATTTTCTCAACAAAAGGGTGGCATTTCCTTTATCGGGAACTGGCATGGCCACTGCAGCTGCCCCTCCTGTTAATTTGCCTCCAATACCATCAGCCTTTCCAACTGCAATACCTTTAAACTTACCTTCACAAACAGACCCTCAAGAAAATGTGAATATTGATAGTGAAACTGCTCTACAAGAAGTGAAAGACATTCTTCTATCATTGTTAGAAAACAGCAGTGAATTAGGACAGAAATCTAATGATATCAAAAGAAGAATAGGTGTTATGGAGGATATGTGGTCGAATAATAAGTTAAACAAAAGGATTCATTTGCAAATGAGGGAATTAGCTTGTGGTAACAAAGATTTTTAACTATTAATGATTTTTTTAAAGATGTTTTGTTTCCAGTATAAGCACAATACAAAATAGATTCAGCAAAAGATTGAGTCAGACTATAGCAATGAAAAATAACTTCATCTACTACTACTAAAATGTATGTTTTCAGCACTCCGCAGTGAAGAACCCCAAAAAGCAGATGAAATACACAGAGCACTGATGGTGGACCATATCAGTGCCGTGGGAACCTGGATGCCTGGTGTCAAGCAGCTCATCCACAACTGCATAGCTCGTAAGGAGTTGCTAGCATTAGATAAAGAATAAGTTTTACTTATATGTGGCTATCAGAATCAAAATGCTTACGTAGCAAGTGGACAGATTTACGACTGGACAGATTCTCAGGTGGACAGATTAGCAACTGGACGTGTACAATTGCCTTTGTCAGCATGTATCTTGGGAAAGCTTGATTTTTGTGTATGTTTAACATAATATTCAATATCTTTAGGGCTACCACAAAACACATTGTAGTAGCCAGCCTGCTAATATGGATATATTATTTATTATGTAGTGCTTTTGACTTCTATAACCACAAATTTTGTGTTCAGAAAAAATATGGTAGATTGTGATTATGTATTAAATATTTTATTATTTAAGCACAAAATGTGATTCCTAATTTTATGAAGTGGTTTATCAGTTTGCCATGAAATGTGTAATTGTTGGTACAACACTTGTTATTTTGAATGAAAGTATATTTTGTAATAGTGATAAAAAATACATAATATAATACTTTACACAATTTATTTTGTTTTACATAATACTAAGCATAATAAAACTGGTCCTGCCTTATTATTTTACAACACCTTACACAATATTTTATTATTTCCGCCGCGTGGTTTCTGGCAGAATAGAATATAGAACCACTCCAAATCTTCCCGTGGATGTCGTAAAAAGCGACCTCGCCAACCCGTCTGGTCAGCATGGATAGTGTAGGTCAAATCCTCTGACTGCTCTGGCTAATATATGGCTTTGGTGGTCCGAGAGGGTCGTGCTCCTGAAGTGGAGACTAAAAAAGACCTGATGGAATAGTTCCACCAATCTTGTAACATTTAAAATCATATAAAATGTATTTATTTGTAAGTCATACATTTCCACAAAAACACTTCCTCTAATATACAAAGTGGAAGGGACATACCCATAATAAATCGAACCACGGGCTATACTAGATCACTTCAGTAAAATGAAATTAAAATAACGGTCAAAATACAAAATAAAATTCGATGTTTCCATACACATCGCACAATTTTGTATGAAAGTGCCAAAATTTATTTAGTGATCTAGTATAGGTATGTCCCCCACGTTGTAGGAATTATATAAGACAAACTATAGAATGTCAATTCCTCACATTCTCTCTTTTATGTCAATTGAATAACTGATACCCGAAGAAGGCAAATAAGGTGCAACAGATGGATGATTTCTTTCACAAGCACACTAGGCATGCTTCTCGTATCTAGTGTTGCTCTAACAAGCCAAGCTATTATTTCGTTTTTAGGTTTCTATACACAAAGCGGGTACACACATACACAAGGGTGTCCCCGGGCACCGTAGTAGGTAGAGATTTGGAAATTTTACAGAATGTGTCTATTTATAGCCGCTATAAGAAAAATAAAAAAAAAATGCTATAGAAGTGAAAAACTTGTATTTTGCGCACGCGTGCCTGCGTCACGCGAATATAAGTTTATCCCTTGGGAAAAATTCCACGCTAGGTGCGTGGTTTTCAGTTCAAAAATAACAGGACTGCATACATAAACCGTGTCTGAGTATTTCTTGTAGTTGAATATTGTATGGTGGTGCCATTCTGACTGTCAATTGGGTGGTTTTATTTACATACATATATCCTAGCATATCACACAATCTTCTCATTTATCTTCAGTGGCCAAGGCTTCCGATCTCCTCGAGATCTCCAGCAGATGTTGGAGGTCTCAAATGCCCCGCTTGATGGGTTTGGGCGCCACCGTGACGCGCACGGGCCGGCTGAGCTCGACCAGCGCGGCGTCCCGCGCGCCCGCCTCGTCTACGGCGAGGCACACGGAGATGTCCACGCCGCACGGGTCCGTCCACACGCCGTGGGAGATCAACACCTTGGTCAGGAGACGCACGTTTTGCGTGCCATCGTCATCTGAAATAAGTTTGATAAGTGAAGTAGGCATGTATTATACCTGTAAACCTTCCTCATTAAATCTTATTTTAATAATCCTCCTAATTAAGGTGAAAACCACATGAAAATCCGTGCTGTAGTTTTGAGTTAATCGCGAACACACAGACAGATGCGGTCGAGGACTTTGTTTAATATGTCGTGATAGTGATATTTGGTCAATGGGTTTGCTTGTCGTTTCGCCCGCGTTCAGTGTGGTCAAGCGCGACTCGGACTCGCCCATGTAGGATTCCGTAGTAGCAAGCTTAGATTAACCAAAATACCACTATCATTTCCTCTTCTTCGTTGTCGTTTCCCTCTTGACAGAGCGGTCGTGGTAACATTGTCGTCCACGTCGGTGATAAAGGCGGACACATCATTTTACGCCAGCAAAAATTACCTACTTTGTTTTTCATAGGGTTATGGGTACTCAGTCCTTCTACTACTAATAAGGTCACGGTACGTACTGGTGGTGTGGTGGTCGAGCGGCCGCAGGTGGTCGCGGGGCGGCACGAGCGCGTGCGCGCGCCGGTCGGGGTAGGCGACGCGCACGCGCAAAGCCGTGGGGTCGCGCACGCGCAGAACTTCGGCCTCCAGCGCCACGCCCGCCACCAGTCCTGCGCTGAACCGTAGCACGGTGTCGTTGTCGCTAGCTGGGTCGATTATCGTCGCCGTGCACATGCGGATCTGAAATTGTTATATTGCTGTTTGATAATAGCTAAAGCTTTGTAAGTCATCTTTTTACAAGATTTTATTCAACTTGCCCTGTTAGTTTGTAATGGTCAAATCTTAAAATTCAATTTTAAAGCAGACAAAGACAGAAGGACAAGAAACGGCCAGCTTCCCGTTACCTTCGTCAGGTCGTCTGTCAGGTCAGTGGGTGTTCAACACTGCGCTTGCCGGTACGTGGTCACCTTTCTGCCCATCGTTTCTACGCGCTATGTGCTCCGCCGACTACCACCTCAAAGAGCTGATTCGTTGACCTATGTCGGTGACCTTTGTCCTTCTACGGATATCCTGGTTTCTGATACGATATCGTAGGGAAACACCAAGCATAGCCCTCTCCATAGCTCTTTGAGCAACCTTGAACCCGTAGGCCCGTAGTATATTTTCTTTTACGACGTGATAACGTCTTTCTCCGTTGCGGGGTAGACAAGGCCCAGGTCTAAAAAACCTAAAGGCCGCATTTAGCATGTTGGTGGTCTTGTAGGTGGAGAACGGAATCAAAATAGTAATGGGTTGGTAGCCGCATCGCCTATTGAAATGATTTCTCACGCCCATTCCATCGATAAGCTTTTACGGTCTGCGCGAGATGAGAAGCAGCTGGTACATTCTACGTTTTTTTTTCTCCCAGACCAGCGTGGATGATATTCTTATCTTTAATTGTCTCATCGAATAAAGATTGCTTATCCTTTTTTTTATCATATCTCTAAAATGGGTCTGGGCGGGTCACGTATGCCGTATGATGCCTGAAAGATGGGCACGTTCAGTAACCGAATGGATTCCTACTGATGGCAAGTGTTCCAGAGGGAAGCCAAAAATGAGGTGGAGAGGCGAGTTGTGTGCACTTAATGGAGGATGGCAAGACAGGGCACTAGATAGGACTAGGTGGAGAACGGATGGGGTGGCCTTTGTCTAGCAGTGGGACCTAAATAGGTAGTAAAAAAAACTTTTTTACGCTTGTTACCTTGAGATTCGGCTTGGGAATGATGGGCAGAGGCGCGGACTGCAGCAGCGGCATGATGACTCGTGCGAGGGCCGCCGGCTTGTTGTCTGCGTTCATTGACAACTGCTGGAACACCGCGATCGTGAACGGGTCTGGCTCCACGCCTACAGTAAAGAAAATACATTATTAGGTTTCAGTTTTATAGGAAAAAGGTGACATTGTATTTACAAAAATAACAACAGAATGGGGTCCTTTGGGCTGGCGTCGGCAACAAGGACGCCCAAGAACAAGATGGGCAGATGACTTGACGGCACATGATAAAATTAGCAAATCATCGCCAAGGATAGAGAGCTATGGCGGACTAGAGGGGTGGCCTTTACCCAGCATTGGGACACTATAGGCAATTCAAAAAAAAGGATAAAGGTATGTAGAATACAGCTTATAGAATCCAATTCGACACATTGTTATCAAAATGTTCAAGTTCCAAAACAAGAACCGTTGTAACTTGTCCATGTAGCGACTGCCTCTGTCGTCCAGTGGGCAAGGCTGCCTAATGATCGGGAGGTAGTGGGCACTCGTGGGTTCAAATTCAACTGGCAAGCAAATTTTGACAAAGTTTCTGATTAGGATATTGCAGGCTTGAATCATCAGATTAGCTGAAAAGAAAGACTATTCCTTGTTTTAGAAAGCACGTAAACTTGTGGGACCCGAACGCCATCTAGCGTTTACCCAGGATTGATACTCGTTTCTTTGAGTCGCGGAAGTTAGACGGCAGTCGAGTAAAAAACCAGTACCCTCGTCAAATCATTATGAAAGGTTTTATTACGGGCTTTGAAGCGTTATCGCTGAGCATGCAATCGGGAGTACGCTCGGATAATCTAGCTCTATAACCACAAAATTAAACCTTGACCTTCTCTCCAACCTGACTGGCCAGCATGGAGAGTTTATGTCAAATCCTCGAGAGCAGTCCGTGCTAGACTGAAAAAACGCCTGATGATGATCTTTTTGACTGTTATATAAACCGATATTTAACAAATTTAAAATGAGGGAGACCATTGAAAAAATCACCTGCTGAAGCAAGCAGCCTGTCGAGCAGCTCAGCATGGTGCGTCAAGGCGGCCTGCGCCGACAGCGCGGCGGCGCCGCAGCCCGCGCCGGCGCCCGGCGTGGCCGGCGGCGCGGCGCCGCCGCTGCCCGAGCTCGAGGGCGACGTGGCCGCGTAAAGCCGAGCGGCGCACACTCGCAAGGCCAATTGCCACACGCAAGCGTTCTCTTGTTCTGTCACCCCGCTGAATTGGTGCTGTAGCCTGTAACAAATAAAATGTTATCTATACTAATATTATAAAATGGAAAGATTTGATTGTATGTTTGTTTGCATCAAATAGAGTCCGAAACTACTGAACTGATTTTCAAATTCTTTTACCTTTATAAAGCTTATTTATTTGCGGGTGACATAGTCTACAAAATACGCGGCGAAAAAATATTTTTTCATTACATAATCTTATTAAAAATGCCTAAGAAGAAAGACGTAAGATCGAAGCGCGGTAGAATAAATAGCATAAAGCACTGGCCGTATTAAGTCGCAGCTTCGAATCCTGCTCGCGTAGAATTTTATCACCAAATCTTATGTCTTTATTCAACAAGATAATTGTTAAAACAACATTATAAGATTTTGTCCTGCACCCAAAAATCTAAATCCGGGGCTGTCACTCATTTAAAGTTTAGAAAGCATTACCTGAGACATACTAGTCGACGTGATGAGGTTGACGAACGCGTGCATGGGCGGGCCGGCGTGCGCGTGGAGCGCGGCCGTCAGCGCGAGCACGCATCGCGCGAACAGCGCCGTGACGTTGACACAATTATTACACACCTTAGATTAAGTCTCGGGGGATGCTCATATCCAGCAGTGGACTCTTGCGTCTTAAACGACAGACGACAACCAGTTCTTAATAAGTTTAGAAAGTAAAGCACCTGAGACAGTCCGTGGTGAGGTTGGCGAGCGCGTGCGTGGGCGGGCCGGCGAGCACGCAGCACGCGAACAGCGCCGTGAAGTTGACACAAATATTACAAAACTTCGATCTCATGTCCAGCAGCGGACTCTTGCGGCTGAGACGAAAGACGATAAGTCCTAAATTGGGGCGTGTCAGTCATATCAAGTAAAGTGAAGTACCTGAGACAGTCCGTGGTGAGGTTGGCGAGCGCGTGCGTGGGCGGGCCGGCGTGCGCGTCGAGCGCGGCCGTCAGCGCGAGCACGCAGCGCGCGAACAGCGCCGTGAAGTTGGCCGCGCCCGACACAGCTGGCTCCATCTCCGCTAACCTGACACAATACCGTATTTTAGTCCATATGAAAAATAACAAATATTCGATCGAATATAATTACCTAAATACAATGTCACCTTCAAAAATTACACTCTTCATGGTGACCACAAATATTTAATTAAAAACCTACATCAATGTTAACCAAATGACTTTCTAGCATATAAGTGGAGTTTTAAAATTTTACCATCGTCAGCTATCGAAATTTATGGAAAAATGAGAACCCAAACGTCTATCGGGAGCTCTGTCAAAGAATTTAACACTACGCGAAAAGAATTTAACACTACGTAAACGCACTCAAAGAGTGCACCAAAAAAACAGCGTCGCCAAAATGCGCTACATGCTTGCACTTCAAGAAACCGTGCAATCACAAAACGGGTGATGCAGACTGTCCGGCGAAAATAATTGCCGAAAAAAGATATATTAATACTATTGTACGGTTTAACCGCACATAGCATTCTCAGCATTTTCGCGTATTGCGTATTTTGTGTAACTAAGTAAAATCAATCAGTTCACGTTCATGACTCACTGTCACATCATCGCCGCGCATTACGTTCGTGTACTCATTTAGTATAATTAAGTTATTCTGAATACATCAGATTTTACCTCCAGCAGCATCTATCATTTATCTCTAGTATATCAGCAGCATCCTAAGGTGTAACGTACATCTTTTTGGTCCTTCGAGTTAAACGTAGCGGGACTTATTCGCGAGTGTTGACCTAGTTTCAACTACAAGTGCGCCAAGGACCGCCACGTAAGTCAACCAGCAGCAACTTTGGTGAGTTCACTACTCTCCTTATACTATCAGCATATCAGCAGCTTAATATCAGCAAAATGGAAGACCTACTTACAGGCCAAAACCAGATCATGGGAGCTATGGATCAGCTAATTAGGAATTTTAAGAAAGACGGTGCCGACCGCAGGACACCGGCTCATATTAAAAAACGACTTAGCACCCTGGAAGGTTATTGGCAGGAATTCCAAAATAATCATATCAAGCTTTGTGAATTTGACGATAAATCTCATGAATATTTTACAGGCAATTATTATCAAAAAACCTCAGATTTTTATAACGAAACTCGTAATTATTTATTAGGTTTTTTAGCAGCCGAGCCTAAAGTAAGTATTCTTAAACCTGCAACTACCATGCATATGCCAGTCTTTTTAAAATCGTCTGACAGCAACAGCTCTCGTCCCGTCTCTCCGTCTGACACTCGTCCTGTTTCTCCATCTGACGCAGACATGACCCGGACTCAAGGTACCAGCAGCAAATTAGAAGACATGTTGAGGAAGCAGAAAAGTAACTTTAAGGCTTTTCAGCGAACTATCAGCAGCATCAATCTCGACAACGTCTCTGAAAAATGGAAGTTCGAGGACATCCTGAAGTCAGTGCAGGCCCGGTGGACAGTGATCGATACTTTACACTGGGAAATAGACAGCGAGCTGTACGAAGAAAACCCGGAGTATGACGAAGTTTTTAGCAGCTACGAGCGGCAATTTAATGATATTAAAGAGGTAATAAACAGCAAGATGCATTCAGAATGTTATCGAGAAAAAACGACCCCGAAACTGGACATCATGAATTTTAGCGGCAGCTACCATCAATGGGTGTCGTTTAAGGATTTGTTTGTAGAGACAATTCACAGCAATCGAGCTTTGTCAAATGGTCAGAAGATGCAATTTCTAAAGAGCAAACTTAAAGGCGAAGCCGAGAAACTTGTATCACACCTGCACATCAGTACAGACAACTACCAGGTTTGTTGGGATCTCTTAAATAATCGGTACGATAATAAGAAGCTCATTTTCAACTCCCATATGAGTATCCTTCTTAATCAGTCCGTCATACAACACCAATCAGCAGCAGCTGTTAAGAAGATTCACGACACAACCAACGAGTGTCTGAACGCCGTCAAAAATCTAGGTGTGAATATAGAGAACTGGGACCCCATCATAGTTTACATCATATCGCAGAAACTAGATATCGATACGCACAATGACTACATTGAGTCATTGAAACGCCCAAGGGAATTGCCTACATTAAAGGAATTTCTAGAATTTCTAGAGGCTAAGTTTACTGCTCTAGAATCATCGAAACGTAAGCAAGATCCTCATAAGGCGAATCAGCAGCAGACGCAATCTTCTCAACCTTCTAACTTCAAAAAATCATTTAATTTCAAGTCATTCACAAGCAATCAAAATTTATCGTCTAAAACTTATAATTACAATAATAAAACTAGGTCATCGTCCTCAGTTGTACCGAGGCAAAAATGCCCCGTCTGCAATAAGGATCACACCATTCAATCTTGCGAAATATTTTTATCGTATAAACCTGACGTCAAACGACAAACTATTTCTAAATTATCGTTTTGCCAAAACTGTCTTTATAGTCACGATGGTAATGTATGTTTTTCAACAAAAAGATGCCATAAGTGTAATTCAAATCATCATACATTATTGCACGAAGCCTTTGCTGTATCATCAAATGTGGCAACCTCACTGAGTGCATCGACCGACGCCACGAGGTCAAACTCACACGTGTCCCTTGATGACACTCAGGAGATTCTTCTTGCAACCGCTTTGGTCCACGTCACAGGCATCGACGGAACTCTTCACACGCTTCGCGCCCTAATTGATCAGGGTTCCCAAACTTCTATCCTGACCGAAAACGCAGCCCAAAGGCTTAGGTTACCTCGCAAGCAATGCAAGGGAGTTATAATTGGGGTAGGCGCGAAGGAAAACAGCTGTAAGGGTGTTATGAACATAATGTTATCCTCTCGTTATAGCCCGTACCGCCTTAATCTGGATGTCTTTATTATGAATCACGCTGTAAACAACCTACCGAACAGATCTTTTGGAAAACCATCGTGGCCTTTTATAGAAAACATTCAGCTTGCGGATCCTGAATTCTACCATAGCAGGGAGATAGATCTACTCCTCGGCGCAGATGTCTACGCTGAAATCATCATGGGTGGAATCATCAAGGAAAATAAAGGAATGCCTATCGCACAGCAGACACGTCTTGGTTGGATTTTATGTGGAAATCTTCAATCATATTATTGTAATGTACTTACGGTTGACTTGACAGCCATCCATAATTTTTGGTCAATCGAAGATATCAGCGAAAACGAAGAAAATATGTCATCAGAAGATTATCAATGTGTTGAAAAATACAAAACAACTACTTCCCGTCGGTCTGATGGAAAATATGTAGTGCGTCTTCCATTGCATCCAAACGCCGACGAGAAATTAGGGTTATCTGAGCCTACAGCGTGTGCCCAGTTTTACCAATTAGAACGCAAATTCAAAAAGGACCCAAATTTGGAAAATAATTACAAGACATTCATAAATGAATATATTAAAATGGGTCATATGCACTTATTAACAGCAAGCAATCCGACACCTAAGTATTTTTTGCCTCATCATTGTATAGTGCGCGCGGACTCCACGACTACGTCACATCGGGTCGTATTCAATGCATCAGGAAAAACATCGTCTGGTGTGAGTCTGAATGACGTATTGTATAGAGGTCCGAATCTTCAACAGGAGCTCTTGATTCTTATATTACAGTGGAGACAGTTTCCATACTCCTTCACTGCAGATCTGGAAAAAATGTTCCGAAATATTCTGGTACATGTAGATGATCAACCCTATCAATGTATTGTTTGGCGGGAAAATCAAAATCAATCTCTGCATCGATACCAACTTGATACCGTCACCTATGGAACGAAACCCGCTCCATTTTTAGCGATGATGACTCTTAAGCAGCTAGCCATCGATGAGCGTCATCGTTATCCTACAGCAGCAAAGGTTCTGGAGCAGCAGTTCTACATGGATGATGCCATCTGCGGTGATTTTGACCTCATTTCCACCAAACAATTACAGAAAGATCTTATCGATCTTTTAAAAGCGGGCGGATTTAACCTTCGCAAATTTTCATCGAACAATGAAGCACTCTTGGAAGGCGTCCATAGAGCGCAAAGTTCACCCAACACGTACGACTTCAAACATCAAGAGTCTACGAAAGCGCTAGGACTTACCTGGATTGCAAAGGACGATAACTTCACCTTCCAATGCAAAATGGCAGCACCACCTACCTCGAAACCGACGAAACGAGTTTTATTAGGTGAAATCTCCAAAATTTTCGACCCTCTCGGTTGGTTAGCGCCAGCTGTCGTCCAACTAAAAATGTTATTCCAAAGCGTATGGTTAGAAAATTTGAAATGGGATGACGTCATACCAGATGACGTATACTCGCGGTGGTTAGTGCTAAGAGAAGACATAGAAAATATAAGTAACATCAAAATTCCGAGGTGGTTAGGAAGCGGGAAGGAAAGTCTCATCCAGTTTCACGGTTTCTGCGATGCATCAACCAAAGCATACGCCTGTGTAGTATACGCTTGTGTTAAGCAGCAAAATACAACGTCGATCACAATCGTAGCAGCAAAAACGAAACTTGTGCCAACAAACAAACCAGCAACGAAGAGTGTGGTCTCCCTTCCCAGACTTGAATTAACCAGCGCTCTCTTACTTTCTAAGTTGATCGTCAAAATCAAACAGAGTTTGACTTCAGTAAATATCGAGATTTACGGATGGTGCGACTCCACAGCAGCGCTTGGATGGATCCAAGGGGAGCCTAACCGATGGAAACCTTTTGTCGCCAATAGAGTTAAAAAGATCACCGAAGTGATGCCGTCCTACACCTGGCGTCATGTGAAAACGGCTGAGAACCCGGCAGACTGTGCTAGCCGTGGCATGAAAGTAGAACAATTACAGCAACATTCCTTATGGTGGAAAGGACCTTCCTGGTTGTCATCATTCGATCCACAAGAGCATCCTAAAATTTATCAGACGGACTTAGAAAGCAAAGAAAAGTTAACAAATATTGTACAAACAGCTGTCCACACGGATGAATGTATTATTTCAAAAATATTAAATAAACATAGCAGCTTTACGCGAGCGTCACGTGTTCTCGCGTGGGTATTGCGAGCGATATCACGCGACCGTATAAAGGTGTCTTATTTATCAACAGCGGAGTTACGGAATGCGTCACAAAAAATTGTAAAGGCCGTTCAGGGAGTGGAATTTGCTGAAGAGATTAGCGACCTCTGCAATCACAGCAAGGTCAGCTCGAAAAGTAAACTTCTCTGCTTGAATCCTTATTTAGACGAGAACGGCTTATTAAGAGTCGGTGGCAGGCTTAAAAAGAGTAATCTGCCACATGATATGAAGCATCCATTCATCATCCCGTATAACAGCCATCTCACTAATTTGCTCATTGACCTTGGACATAAATCTACTTTCCATGGAGGAGCTCGGCTAACTCATGCCTGGCTAAGACAGCAATATTGGATATTGAAGGGAAATAGAGCAGTGAGAAATCGTCTGAGGCATTGTGTCATATGTAAGCGTCATAGTCCAAGCAAACACGAGCAGTTAATGGGGCAGCTTCCAGAAGCAAGAACGAATCAAACGAGGCCCTATTTTCATACTGGCGTGGATTATACTGGCTATTACGAAATAAAAGCCAACAAAGGTCGTGGTATCAAAACCACGAAAGGTTACGTGGCTGTGTTTGTATGCATGGTCACAAAAGCAGTTCATTTAGAGTTGGTTTCGGACTTAACATCTTCGGCGTTCCTAGCTGCACTTCGCCGGCTATCAGCAAGGAAAGGTGCCCCACGTCACTTATATAGTGACAACGGGACCAATTTTGTCGGAGCCAACAAAATCTTGGTGAAAGAGTACTTCGATCTAAGGTCAATCACTTCCGAAGAATTTTATACGGAGCTCAGCGAGATGAAAGTAGATTGGCATTTCAACTGTCCCCTTTTCCCTAGTGCCGGAGGACTTTGGGAAGGGGCGGTAAAGAGCTTAAAACATCACCTACGTAGGGTCATTGGAGAGCAGAAACTGACGTACGAAGAGTTTTCTACACTACTTGCGCAGCTGGAAGCCTGCCTCAACTCGAGACCTTTGTGTGCCTTATCGGAAGATCCAGAAGACATTGACTTTTTAACACCAGCACATTTCTTGTCGAGTGGACCGATTCTTTCAATTATGGAGACGGAAAGGGATGAAAGAACTAGATGGCAACTCACACAAAAAATATTCAATGACGTATGGAAGAGGTGGCGAGCCGAATATTTGGTTCAATTATCAGCAAGGAGCAAATGGCGTGAGCAGCAAGCAAACATCAAACTTGACGACATTGTCCTGATTCACGACGCCAACCTGCCCCCTGGAAAATGGGCACTAGGCCGAGTGATAGAACTTCATCCCGGTGTGGATAATCTGGTTCGAGTGGTCACCGTGAAAACTAGAAATGGCGCTATCGTCAAAAGGCCTATTATTAAACTCTCCATCTTGCCAGTAAATGTTGAGCAGTCAACTCAAAACGGCATTGCAACACCAACAGAAGATCCGAAAAAGATAAAGCCGTCAAGAAAAGGGTTTCACATCAGCTTTATTTCCATCTTGACGACACTTCTCCTTTTTATGACATCAACCGTCCATTGCAACTATAACATCACTAAAATAAGCGACAGTAAATTTATATTTTTCGATAGATTAGGAAGTATGCGCCTTATTCAAGATCATTGGAAACTCGTAGCTTATTATGACATGGAGCCCTATTGGAACGGAGCAACTATTTTTAACACTTATTTGAATCATCTCAGTGCTTTGTGTTCCAAATCGGGAAAGAACGCACATTGTGATATAATTTTACAACAACTGCATCATGGGTTCTCGGAATTGGAGTACTATGACCGCATGCTGCTCGATCAGCGTTTTGGTAGTCGGAAGCGCACGCGTCGAGGTCTTATCAACGGAGTCGGCTACGTCGCGAATACATTGTTCGGCGTTCTAGACGAGCGGTTTGCAGTACAGTACGAGCAAGATATCAACTTAGTACGAGATAACCAGAAACATCTAGCACTACTTTGGAGAAACCAAACGTCAGTTATAGAAGCGGAGAGCAACATATTAAAAAGGATTGAGAGCACAATGGACAGGCAGTATAAAACATTCAATCAGCATCTAAACACTTTAAAAAACGCAGCAAGCATCGTAAAATCTGAAATAGAAAAAGTGGAAATTACTAATGATTTCATCATGTCCAGCTTCATCGCAAACAATGTGTTGGCAAATCTTCGAGATATTCAAGAAACTCTCCTAGACACGATAACCAGCCTACAGCAATTTAACATCCACCTGTTATCTCCAGCCCAGCTACAAGACGAACTTAGCCTTATATCTAGCCAGTTACCCAAAGATTTATCGTTACCCATTGACAACATCCAACGAGATCTATCCAGCCTTTACAAGATTTTAAAGGTTAAAGCTAGAATGACGAAGCAGTATTTTATTTTCGAGATTCAAATACCTCTTGCAAATAGAGACGATTATGAGATTTATAATGCTGTACCTCTTTACCATCAAACTGCTAACTCGTCAATGGTGAACATTATTCCTGTGTCTGATCATATAGCAATAAACCTGAAAAAGGATACATACATCCCTGTAACTTACAACGACTTTCAAAATTGCATGGAATATAACTTTGATGGTTCTACATCGTTCCTGTGCCAACTTCAAACGCCCGTCTACGAGCGACAGACGGACGAGAGCTTGTGTATAAAAAACAATCTACAAAACAGCTGTAATATCGTCACTACGGAGTGTCAGACTACGTGGAGAAAACTGACTAAGGCAAACACATACATTATCAATTGTTGCGGTCAGTGTACTTTACGATTCATATGTTCGGATCGTGTTACCGTCGAACAGCTGACTGGAGTTCGCATTATTATTCTAGGGAATGACTGCGTCGTTCGCGGGAACACTTTCGTTATTACACCTCACAAATTATTCCAAAATGAAATAAATATTGAGCCGGTAGTCTTTGCACCAGAAATCGCGCCTGTCAATAATATCATTAATATATCCATACCGATTAGCCCCATTAATTCAACAGATTCTGATAGTTCCTTATTAGCAGCAGTCGACGAACAGATTAAACAACTGAAAATAGCCTCGCAGAACATAGACAGCGAGGCGGACAGCATCAGCTATCACGACGTGCATCACTATGTCGCCATATACTGTGTTGTGGTGGCAGGGCTGGCAGCAGCCGTGATCTTTTGCGTGCGCGCGCGCTGTCGCGCCGCCGCGCCTTCTTCAGCCGGTAACCAGCAGCTTGACGGTACTGTACAGAGTGTGTGTTTACAAAATGTGAAGTGTGTGAGTGAGAGTGCCAAAGCAGAGCAAAGTGTTAGTGTGTCCAATCAAAACGTTCAAAGTGAGGATAGTTTAGCGGCAAACAAAAACACTTCTCCGGTTTTAATTCGATGTAATTTTAATCGCGATAAATAGGTTTTCGGTATCATCCCGTAATTTATATTTTAGCGTTGTTCTGTCGGTATCACCCTTGTTACTTTAGCTCATCTCACACATGCATCATCCCTTATCTTTCGCTCATCTTCTCGTCCGGGAGCATGTACGGTTTAACCGCACATAGCATTCTCAGCATTTTCGCGTATTGCGTATTTTGTGTAACTAAGTAAAATCAATCAGTTCACGTTCATGACTCACTGTCACATCATCGCCGCGCATTACGTTCGTGTACTCATTTAGTATAATTAAGTTATTCTGAATACATCAGATTTTACCTCCAGCAGCATCTATCATTTATCTCTAGTATATCAGCAGCATCCTAAGGTGTAACGTACAACTATAGACTATAACGGTGCCTAAAATTACATTAAAGATAAACTACCTTTAGGTATTAGTGGTAGATAGATCATTTGGATACGATTCACATTTAAAATATGATTTTTTACCCTACTTTCAACAATTAGATTATTTTTTATTTTTTATTGTTTCGCTACTCTGTAATAGATATTACATATTTTACTTCTGATTAGATTAATTTAGTGAAAAATATTTATTTTATTTAACTAAGTATTACATTATATCTTTTAATTTATCCATGGCGAATCCTGGTGACCCGTAATACAGGTTTCTTAGGAACCTAGCATGGGCACAAGTTCTCCACATAAACTGCTCTTTAAGTAATTTTCCCAAATGTTATTCTAATGTTGATGTCTTTATTTTGTATTAGATAAGATAATAGAAAACATAAACTAAGCTAATGGAGGGTCCTGGTGACCTGTAACACAGGAAAACCTAGCATGGGCACCACGTTCCTTCTCCGACTCGCTATTGTTTATTTAGGTTTAATTTTATTTACACAGTACATTTGGTAGGTATATTATAAACTTCGAAGGGCATTTTTGTACAAAATTATGTTTGATACTTGTTTGTGGAGAAAAATAAACGACTTTTTGATTTTTTTTTTTTTGATTTTTGAAAAGAAACACGTAAAGTCGCTTGCGGCTATGTGAATGTCTGGATGTGCGCAGCGCTGGTAGATACAAAATCCGCGATAAAAAAAAAGCGTCCTAACTAAATTAACAGTGCCACAGTGGTGACACTCCCTGTAACTTACTTTTTGTCTGCGATGCGAGCTGTGGGAGAGACGCAAACATAACTCATACAACCCTTCACCAAGGTAGTCGGCGACGGCACATTCCAAGCCCCGCGCACCTCTCAATGTCAACCAATGCTGCCTCAATATGGAAAGTAGTCTTTCTTACTTGTTCAGCTGCTCCTCAGCAGAGGCCAGCATCTTGAGCCTCACGCTGGTGGACAGTGTGACGTTGTCAATGTGTTGCAGCACGGAGTCAAAGAAGCGCCGCACAGCGCTGTCATCCATGGCTGCCTCGATTTTTTCAGCGCTTGATTGCTGGGCTTCGCCTATAGATAGACATATTAATAAGAAACACATGACGGGAATAAGAAAATTCTTTGCACAGTCAGTATACTGAGCCTGAGAGTGATGATGAATAGAAATATTGTTTTACCAAAGTAAGATCAAGGATATGCAAGCCACAGTCTGATATCTTTATCTTAACTCTATCCTTAATAAAAGTCAATGTTCGCTGTTGCAATAGCTAATTAGTAGTAGGAGTAATAGTAATATGTTATACAAGGGTTGTAAATGATCAATTACACCCGAGATATTTAGGCGCATGAGCGAGCGATGCGAGCGTGAGCGCTCATAGTTCGAGGATGTAATTGACAATTTACACTCGAGTTTTACTCTCTACATCATGATTGCGAGGATAAAATGCGCGCAAAACTATTTTTTTTTTGTTATATGGCTGGCGGTCTTGATGCAATCAGCCATACGTGGTGGCCAGTGCGCTTGTTTTAAAAAATAGAGTTACCTATAGGCAGATGCGGCACGAGATGAGGCATGGTGTCGCGCAAGTACGTGTAGTGCTTCACGGTGTGCTCCTCGAACAGCGGCAGCATGGTCGTGCAGTGCTGCGCCGCGTTCAGCACCAGGATTAGGACGCACATGTCTGACCAAGATGTAGGGAGAAGTATACCATAGAAATATAATTTAGCGGTATTACCTATTTACGCGGTTGAGTTACATGAAACGTAAAAATTAAAAACGGTAAATTAATAATTTTGCCTAAATGCAGGTCCCGAGATGTGAAGGATCAAAAACAATGTGGTAAAACATCACTGCATACGCGATCAAAAGAGGAGAGAAAAGAGTTGATTTTAGTAAGTCAGTGATAAAATCTACTTGTCGAATATGTAGCCTGTTATCGATATCTTCACCAAATTCAAAGTCACCAAAGTATGTAAAAAGTAATTCTTTCTCTTAAATTTTCACGTTTCATGTGCTAGGCCCATTTGATATTTTTGAATAGAAATTGTTTATAAATTTCTATACAAAAATATCACCTTGTAGACGGACATGGGATGGATATAGAACGTATATCTTATCCCGATGAATCAAGTAGTCCGCAGCAGAGCTATAAAAAATATTTTGAGATATAGAAGTCACATTTTTGGGCGAGTCCATTATTCTGGCGCCATCCGCCTTGATAACACCAACCACATGTGACATCACACATATTGCTTTTATACAGATTATATAAGAAATTCGATTGGCGCCTATGTTAAATATTGCCCAACTAACTTTTAAACAAACTTGACATGACAAAATTGACGAGCTCCGTGTCGCAGCGGTCATCCCGCCGGCCTGCGACACGGATGGTCCCGGATTCGATCCCCGGTCAGGTCAAGATGAAAAATGGTCTTTTTCAGATTGACCTGGGTCTTGGATGTTTATCTATATATGCTTCTTCTTCTTATTTAAGAGCTTTGTAGCTCTTGTCGATGGAGTATACGCCAAACTTCTCTATCCTCTGCTTTAGACTTTAGTTCTTGATACGACATGACACCAGCCTTTTTCTTTAGTTGATCAACAAAACTTTTCCTTGGTCTCCCAGGACCTTTTCTTCCTTTTACCTTACCCTCCAGTATGTTTTTAAAGAAGGTATCATGTCGTATCAAGTGACCAATCATCCTACCCCTCCTATTCTCTATTTCGTTTATCAGTCTTCTTTTCTCTCCTACAATTTCCAGCACCTCTTCATTACTTTTTCGTTCTGTCCAACTGATTTTTTCCATCCTTCTCCAGCACCACATTTCAAAGGCAGCTAGCCTTTCATTGTCCCTCTGTGTGAGTGTCCACGTTTCACATCCATATAAAGCTATGCTCCAGATGTAGGTTTTTATAAGACGCTTTCTTAATTTTCTGGATATTTTTGAAGTAAATAGTTGTTTCTTATTATTGTAAGCTTTTTTTGCAATTGCGATTCTAGTTTTGATTTCAATGGAATTTCTGGAGTCTGCTGTTAGTGTACTTCCTAAATATTTAAACTTATCGACCTGCTCAATAGGTGTTCCATTAAGGTATACAGGATCTCTGACTTCTAATGTTTTATATGTGATCATAGTTTTAGTTTTAGATATATTGATTTTAAGACCGAATTCTTGAAATGTTATGTCCATAAGTTGCAATAATTGTTCAATATCTTGTTTTGTATCGCCCAGAGCCGCAATATCGTCTGCAAAACGAATAAAAAATATTTTTTCTCCATTAACTTTAATTCCTCCTATATCTGACTCCTGTATTTTCCTAATTACTTTTTCTATGTACATATTAAATATTAATGGTGATAGTGGGCATCCCTGTCTTACTCCTTGTTGTATTGTTGCATGCTGTGTTTCATCTCCTACTTCTATTACGGTTTCTTGTTCCTTGTAGAGTTCGTAAATAATTCTCCTGTCTTTAAAATCTAATCCAGCTTCCTTTAATATATCCATCATCATCTTCCAATCCACCTTATCAAAAGCTTTTTCTAAATCTATATATCCTATATGTGTATTAATACCTAAATCTAAGCGTCTATCAATAATAAGTTTCAATGCCAAAATTGCTTCTCTAGTGCCTCTATTTTGTCTGAATCCGTATTGATCCTTACCAATGTATTTTTCTGATAGTGGTCTGATACGATTTTGGATTATTTTTATTAGTATTTTAGATGCTTGGGATATAAGACTCAGAGTCCTATACTCCTCACACTTTAGTGTATTTACTTTTTTAGGGATTGTAACAGTCTTACTTATTTTAAAATCTTTGGGTAGTTTTCCTGTGTTGTACATAATTCTTACTAGCTGATACATTTCTTCAATCAAAGGGTCGCAAACTGCATATTTTATTAATTCTATACTTATACGATCATATCCAACTGATTTACCGTTTTGTAAACTATTCAGAGCTTTTTCAAATTCTTCTCTCATTATATCTGGCCCAATATCATCTTTTTCAACATCATGAAAGCTTTCTAAATCCTGTTCTGACATACCCCTACCTCCATATAATTTTTCTATATATTGTTTCCATCTAATAACTACGTCTTTATTATTTATTAGTATTTTTCCATGTTCATCTAATATGCTCGTGCTTTTAGTTGTATGCTTTTTATCTAACTGATTTATTGTGTGGTAAGCTTTATCCATTTTACCCTTCTTAAGTTGATTTTCAATCGTATCACAGGTATTAATAATTTCTTTTTTCTTACATTTTCTACATTTTGATGTTATTTCGTTTGTTAATTGTTTGTATCTTTTAATATTATATTGGTCAGTTTTATTTTTAATTTTCCTTCTTTCTGTCATTAAATCTATTATTTCTTTTGTCAGCCATTTCTTCCGCGGCACAATTTTTTCTTTTTTTAACGTTTCTTCGGCGCTTTTTATTATTATTTCTTTAACACTATTCCATCTATCATTTATGTTTATACTATCAATATTAGTTATATAAGCTTTATATTTTTCTAACCTATCTCCTAGTTTATTACTATATTGCACTCTGAATGTGTGATCTTTAATTCTAGTTACATCTATGTTCTTTGGTTTAATTTTTCTTTTATCTTTCTTAACTTCAAAATTCTGGGTACTTACAAGTAAATTATGATCGGAATTCACATCTGCTCCTGGAAGAGTTTTGCAAGCTTTTATATTTTCTTTATATTTATTTCTAATAAGTATGTAGTCTATCTGAAATCTTCCAATATCTCCCGGCATTTTCCATGTATATAACCTACGTTTGGGTAGCCGATACATAGTGTTTGTAATAATAAGATCATATTCTTTACAAAATTGCACCAATCTACATCCTCTCTTGTTTCTCTTTCCGAGACCAAATTTCCCTACAATCTTATCTTCTGCACCTTCTCCCACCACAGCATTAAAATCTCCCAATACTATTAAATTATCTTTTTCGTCTACTGAGTCCAATATGGTATCTATGTTGTTATAAATGTCTTCCACTTCTTCGTCTTTATATTTTGATGTAGGCATGTAGACTTGTAAAATAAATAGGTTTGTAGGTTGTGCTTTTATTTTAATAGCTGTTAATCTGTCGCTAAAGTGTATAATATTTTCTACCTGTTTTCCCCACTTTTTATTTAAAATAAACCCTGTACCCCGTGACCCTTTTTCTTCTCCCGTGTAAATAAATCTATAATCGTCGCTCCAAAAATCTCCGCTATCTCCCCATCTAACTTCACTGATTCCCAATATCTATATATGCATTTGTTATAAAATATAGTATCATCGAGTTAGTATCCCATAACACTCTCGAACTTACTTTGGAGCTAGCTCAATCTGTGCATCAAATAATAAACAAGATATCGACACATCATTTCATCTTCCGTTGTATATGTATCTAGTCTTCATTATTTCATTAGTAAAAAGGATACAGGCAGGGTCGTCGACATCCGGCTCGGGCATGTCGAAGAACGGATGCACGGCCAGCAGACGAGGCGCCAGAGGCAACACCAATGTCGCGTGCGAGCTGCCCAAGCGTTGCACGCATCGGAAAGTTGATCGTTTGTCCTGCCCACAAAAGTCTTGATAAATAATTTATAATTAGTTTAAATAACTAAAAAAACACGCTTTAAACACGCTAGTCATGTATTGTCATCAGAAATCAGAGCGTGTGCAAAATTCATAATCGAAGACCGGAAAGTTGGTCAAATTAAGATTCCAAAATTTTCTTACATACAATTGAAGCTAATAAAAGCGTGTTAAAAATACGGCTTGAATATCATTGCGAATGTGTAAGAGGAAATCCGTAGGAGAACAAAGGTCACCGATATAGGTCAGCGGATTAGATCTTTGAAGTGGCAGTGGGCGGAGCACATAGCGCGTAGAACTAATGGTGATTACATAATCGTATCAGTCAATACTATGTCGACTACGACATAAAGCACAATCAATGAAAAAAAAGGTTCGATCTCAAATCTGGCGAAACTCTGTCTAATATGATTTTGTTTGGTGCGTCTCACACCGAAAGCGAAACGAAACCGAAACGGGAATCGTCAAAATCATACTAGACAGCGTTTCGCGGTTTCGCCAATGTATCGTTCCAGAACGCTTCCGTTTCGCATTCGCGGCTGTGTGCTACAGGCGTTAGGAAATACAAACTTAACCAAACTTTTAAATATCAAAGAAACCTCTACTACCCGTCTGGCCAGCGTGGAGAGTAAAGGCTAAATCCTCTGACTACTCTGGCTAATATATGGCTCTGGTGGTCTAAGAGGGTCGTGCTCCCACAGTTGAGTAATACCTAGTAAGTAAGTAAGTCCTAATGATGATGAGGAGGGGGAGTGAAATGTCAAACAATAATTTACCTGAGGATATCTCTTGAGATTCTCTAGGATTTTGTCAATGCACATCTCTAGACACGTTTTGGACGCGACGGTGCAGGACCCTAGCATTCTGTGTAGGCCCTCTCTCACGTCCATTGAGTAATCCTGTTAACAATATACAAATACATAACGTAAAAATGGAGGACACCCATATTATTTTCATAGATTTCCTTCAAATTCTGTTTTTACTTTTTATCTGTTAACAGCCTGTTAAGGATTCTATTCTGATGATTTCTGGGCGAGAGAGGTCGTCGTGACAAACTGTACTGGACTTACCTCGAGCGCTCCGAGAATAGTCTCGAGCTGGTCCTCGCGCAGTACAATGTGGTGCGAGATCCTCGTGAGGCTGTCGATGGAGCGAAGACTTACGTGCTCGATCTCGTCGTTGAACATGTCCACTAAGAAATCGAGCGACGTGGTAGCGAACACTGTGTTTTCTAGAGACAGTTGACACACTGTATACAATAAGTTTGGTGACTTTGCGTTTATCACTACTGTACTTACTTCGAGCGCTCCGAGAATAGTTTCGAGTTGGTCCTCGCGCAGTACGATGTGGTGCGCGATCCTCGTAAGGCTGTCGATGGCGCGTAGACGCACGTCCTCGATCTCGTCGTTGAACATGTCCACTAAGAAATCGAGCGACGTGGTGGCGAACACTGTGTTTTCAAGGGACAATTGGCACACTGCGTCCACTGCCGCTGTGCGCACCTCTGCAATACATAGATACAGATGAAGTAAATACTTTATTATCTGAGTGTTTTCCTAGTTGTATCGTCAGTTTGAGGAGTAAGGAGCCCGGAATATTTTTTGCCATTTTTCTCGATAATTTAAAATTATAGTTGTACGAAACCCTTCGAGCGCGAATCCGACTCGCACTCGGCTGATTTTGGTGGTTAAATATTGTACGTAACCCTCATGAGTATGCAACCCGCGTTTAGCCTATTTTATTTATAAATATAATTTTAAGGACTTCATAAGTTCTGGGCTTAGATTATATAATGTTCAGATAAACTCTATTAGCTTAAAAGCATAGAAATATTTGTGTTCAACCCATAGTTACCAAATTAACGGATTTTTATGGCATTTATGGACAGGACACGTGTGCTAACACAAAGCTTTAACGCACACAAGCATTGAAAAATGGCCAGTTTTTTAATCATTCTCTCTAGAAGTACACTATAGTGTACTCTCTAGAAAAAAACCGGCCAAGTGCGTGTTGGGCCACGCGCAGTGTAGGGTTCCGTAGTTGCGAATGATAACTTTGAGTTCACACTCGCACCCACGACCAAAAACATTTAACAATGAAAATTGTATGAAATTTTACATTTTCGATCGCTTACCTCGCTTACCTCTAACAAAAATTTGCAAATTTTAAAACCAAATATTTCGGAAACGGATCCCTAAATCGAAAAATGGTGTTCTTAACCTTATAATATTTTTTAAAGACCTATTTAACGATACCCAACACAATGGGATTGTATAGAAAAAAAATATTACTCCCTCTTTACTTGTATGGGAGATACGCTAAAAAAATTTTTTTTCTAGATTTTTTTCTACCACTTTTTTGGCATGATCAATATACATTCCTAACAATTTGTATTCATACATATAAGTTTGTGATGTCGTAAAACGTCACCCAGAAATACCGTAATTTCTGTCAGTAGTAATCACTCACCCATGAGTTCGTCCTCCAAGCCATGCACGAAGGCTCCGGCGGCCCCGCCCGGCAGCAGCTGCACCGTGTCGGTCTGCACGGCGGCGCCGGGCGCGTCGTCGGCCCAGCGCCGGCCGCTGGCCCACGCGCCCGAGCGCACCAGCTCTGCGCCGCGCTCGTGGGCTGTGCGCTTTTTCTGTCATAAAAATATATTGTTAAAATTTTGAAAAATGTCTACTAAAAGAACGATCAAGGCCACCGCTATCTCATCTTAAGAGGGGCCTGGACGCGCATGTTTCCATACAAACGGAAATACGGAATTGTGGCAATATTTGATAATTTTGGAGTAAAATTAAGCATTCAATCAATTAATCTCATTATAATTTATGTACGTTGCTATACAGCTTGCTTACAAGTAATTTACTAGGGCATTCAGCTATTACATTTTTTAAATTTGATATGATTTAGGACTAAAAGAATTAATTGCTGGGTGGCGCTAGTGTCTGATACTACAGCGCCTTACGCCTGTAGCACACAGCCGCGAATGCGGACCGGAAGTGTTCCGGAACGGAACATTGGTGGACCGCGAAACGCTGTCTTGTATGATTTTGTTTGGTGCGTCTCACACCGCAAGCGGAACGAAACCGAAACGGAATCATACAACAGCGTTTCGCAGTTCCGCCAATGTTCCGTTTCGGAACACTTCCGGTCCGCATTCGCGGCTGTGTGCTACAGGCGGTAGAAGGACTGAGTACCCATCGTAACTTTTGGCATAGAAAGAGAAATACTAGTTCGCACATATGCAATTGTTTAAAAATAATAGAAATAGATACGTCTCAAGTGGCTGGGGGTCAACCATAAATCTTAACAAACAAAAGAAAATATTGTATATTAAAAATTGAAACAGTCCTTTCAGGGTACTAAGGAGAGGACGCTTCTTCTTTAAATGTACTGCATGCACAGGTCGTTCACCGCCGAGCAGATGCGGATGAACGCGTCGCCTACGAGACGCATCGTTGTCTCGCCGTCTTGTAATGTCACCGTACTATTTATAAAAGGCAGTTTTTCGGCAGTGGTCATACCTTCATGTTGCTCATGAGCTAATATCCGTGCTGCCCAGCAGCGTGCACGCCTGCGCGCGCACCTGCATGCACAGGTCGTTCACTGCCGAGCATCCGGATGAACGCGTCGTCTACGAGACGCATTATTGTCTGGCCGTCTCCTAGAGTTGTCATACCTTCATGTTGCTCATGAGCTGCTTGTCCAGCGTCTGCAGCAGGAAGCGGTCGGACACGCCGCGCGTGCTGCCCAGCAGCGTGCACGCCTGCGCGCGCACCTGCATGCACAGGTCGTTCACTGCCGAGCAGATCCGGATGAACGCATCGTCTACGAGACGCATCGTTGTCTCGCCGTCTTGCAATGTTACTGTGCTATTTATAAAAGAGTAATAAAATAAGTATGTAATTTACAAGTATATATTTACTACATTTTTTGTGCATTCTGTAGATAAATTCATACAAGATATTAAAAATTTTGCCTGCACTGCATGTAGTGGTATTTGATCTGGAGCTTAAGGCAAAGTGAGTTTACACACTAGCGCCACCCAGCAATTAATTCATTTACTCATCAATTAAATCAAATTTAAAAAATGTAATAGCGTATTGCCCTAGTAAATTACTTGTAGTATTCTTTTTGTTACTTTTCATAGATATTACAATCTACGTTTAAGAGAACGAATTTTTACCGCCAAAAGTCGCTACTTTTGGCGGTAAAAATTCGTTCTCTTAATTCATCGAATTAAAAATAGTGAAAACTTGTACCAATAATACTACAAGTAATTTACTAGGGCAATACGCTATAACATTTTTTAAATTTGATTTGATTTAGGAGTAAATGAATTAATTGCTGGGTGGCGCTCGTGTGTGAACTCACCTGGCCTTAAATACTCATACCACTGCACTGGCTATGGTTGCTTTAAACCGGATGCTATTTAAGCCATGTTTAACAAAGTTGAGTACCTTATAACCATCACTATCTTGCATTTTAAAAAAAACTTACTTTGGTACAGCCTAAATCAAACTTTATGGCGGCTCGGAACATCGCGCGAGTCGTTGCGCAATACACACACAATATTCGGGTCAGTGGGGCGCGCGCGGGGACACGGGGCGCGTTCTGCGCAGCTTGCAGCAGTTGCAGCTAATATCCGAACCGCCATACAGTTTGATTCTAACTTCCTAATAAGTACAAATAGCGGTTTTCAAACTTGGTCCACATACTTACTTTTCAGAGTACTTGTTTCCGAGCACCCAGACGAGCTTGAGCGCGACCTCCCGCACAATCTCGTAGTCGTCCGACAGCGCCGTGCAGACCTGTTCATACAGCGCCGCACTCAATGTCTGCCCTCGCTCGTGCAACGTTAGCAGAGCTTGGAATGCTTCACATCGCACTCTGGCATCCTGGGAAAACAAGATATATGTATGGATGTAATAAACCTTTTGATAACCAAATACATTATATTTCTGGGATTTAAGAACTAGGCTTGTGCCAGTGTGAAAACAAATGTATTAATTATTCATTTGTTGTGAGTTCATATTCACACCCAAACAACATCTTACCAAAAGGGAATGCCCATTCCCGGGCCCCACCCCTTATTTACTGTGTATGAGGATGTAATAAATATAAAAATAAAATTTATTTTGTAATATTTAAGTACTTTATGATAATTCTATGTGGATTATATTTTAAATTTTGCTCTATTTATTCGGTTCAGTTACTGTTATCCTCACTAACGACCAATATTAAGTTTTATTTTTATCCTATCCTAATCCTAACTAATTTTATAAATGCGAAAGTAAATTTGGTTTTTAATAAAAATTTGGTTTGTTTATTTGGTTGTCTGTTATGCATTCATGCCCTATCTTCTGAACCGATCATCATGAAATTTTGCATTCACATAGGTTAGAGTACAGGCTATATATATCATCACACGGGCGAAGCCGCGGGTAACAGCTAGTCATATAGCTGTTACCCGCGGCTTCGCCCGCGTGGTTATAGCCTATGTCCTTCTCAGTACGCTAACCTATGTCTATGCAAAATTTCATGATGATTGGTTCAGTAGATTCGGCATGAAAGCGTAACAAACAAATAAACAAACAAACTCACTTTCGCATTTATAATATTAGTTAGGAAGTTAGGATTAGGACAATTATGTACTGAGTTATTTGGAATAGTTGAATGTTTCATACAATTATGTAAATTTCTCCTTTCACTTGATTTGGTCCAGTAGATTAATGGCAAATTGGCTATGAAAGATGGCTGGACAGACAGATGAACAAGTGATAAGGGATCTGCTTTTTCTCATTTTTTTTTAAATTATTATCTTAATCTACTCATTATTATTATATGATTAAAATCTACTCATTCTACATACTTAAGCACTGGTGTCTGAGACCATTTACAAACACTTGTATTCCATAGAAGTAAATTGTTTATGAGTGTATACGAACCTCAGCATAAGAGTAATCACCAAGCAGCTTCACAATTGCATCAGCCTGAGTGGCATTTTCTGTGGTGCGGTCTGGCTCCGGACAAATAACGTAAAGCTCACTGATCAGCTGCAGACATCGGCACTTGACCTGGTGGCTTGTGTCCTTGAGGTTGTCTTTGGCTACAGCCACCAGCCGGTGCATCAGGTTCTTATCATCACTCAACTTGTTGCCGAGTTTTAATAATGTGGCTATGCCCTGGGCTATGACCTGAAAGACAATTTGATTATAAAAATTGATGCTAAATTAGGGCTTGAACATGTTTTGATTTTGTTTGTCAAGATACCTAGAAATGAGTGCAATATTTTGTCATAAATGTAATGACTTTCCTTATTTCAACATAGTTTCTCGATGCCTTAATTAAAGATTCAGATATTATTGAATCCTCATCATCATCATCAAGTCTTTCTAGTCTCCACTGCAGGAGCACGACCTTCTCTGTACTACCAGAGCCATATATACTAGCCTGAGTAGTCAGAGGATTTGGCCTACACTCTCCACGCTGGCCAGACGGGTTGGAGAAGTCTTTTTGATGTTAATAAGCTTTGTTTAGTTTGTGTTTCCTTAGTCGCCTTTAACGACATCCACGGGATGACTTGGAGTGGTGCTATTCTACTCTGCCCGGAACCACATGTATGAATCCTACTAATAGCAAAATAACAACTAGAAATAAAAAAAAAAACCGGCCAAGTTTGAGTCAAACTCGCGCAATGAGGGTTCCGTACAATATGCTTCGTGAACACACACACAATGTGCAAAAAATGTTTTATTCAATTGACTAGCGCAATCTAGTGGTGTTTTAGTGAACTATTTCCCTAGATGAACTTATTATTGTGAGTTTACCACTTAATTTTCAAGTGATAGAATTCTTATTATTTTTCCTGTAATCTTCAAGGAATGAACTATATTTTGTAATTTTTTCAAAATTTTCGGCTCAGTAGTTTCGGAGATCAGGGGGGGGGAATGGTCAATTTTTGCCTTCTTTCGTGAATAAAATCAAAAGTATTGATTTTACCCGAACAAAAAAAAATATTTTTGAGATCCTCATAATGAGCCCTTTCATTTGATATATGACACAGTAAGGTTTGCAAAACTTTTTTTTTAATTTTGTAATTGGGCCCCTCAAAATGACCCTTATTTCAAAAAAAATCTTTATTTACTTTGCACATCCGTGTTTGGGTCATAGGATTACACTATCTTACCAAATTTCATCTAATTTGGTTCAGTAGATTCGGAGAAAATCGGCTGTGACAGACGGACGGACGGACAGACAGACGCTCGAGTGATCCTATAAGGGTTCCGTTTTTCAACTTTTGTACGGAACCCTAAAAAATATGGTGAATGACTCTCAGAAGTATTATTTTCATAAAATAGATGAATTATGAGGTGATGAATTAATTGTATTTCTTTACAAGATTATTCAAAGACATGAAAATACACCACCCTTCAAAGTTACCTTGTGAGAAGTTTCATTCTTAATCAAATGTATAGTCTCATCAATGAGATTGTTGAGGTTGGCACCAGGACATTCCAATCCAATATCACAAAAGAGCCACAATATTTTCACTCTGACAACAGATTCCTCTTCAGACTGGAAATGTTCTGATAGTTTCTTTATTGCCTCCTCAACATCCGACTCCTGGAACTGCAGGCAGTCGGAGATGCGCAGTAGCAACTGCAGGGCCTCGTCGCTCGACTTGCATTTCTCCAAAAGCCCCACAAATGCTGCAGCTGAGCTGCCAATCAGTGGTTTCTTGGCTAAATGTAATTTCTTTGAAGGTGGACCATCCTAATGATAGGAAAATCAAATATTAAATCAGATGAATTATAATAATTGCAATCGGCAAATTTTGCTAACCAGGTTATAAGCAAACATACCTGAAAAGACTTATTGTACTCTGCCAGAGCTCGTTTTTTTAACACAGCAGCCATTTCATAAAGTGATTCAATAAAGATATGTGATTTTTAAATGAATGTCTAACAACTAAGCATTTTAATTATTTTTAATCTTAACAAAACAGACAGATATAATACAAAGTACTCTGTGACAGACAGACAGAAGTACTGCGATGCGAGTATGTCAAACAAATGTCAATTGTTTGTTATGATGACAGTGACACTCGTCAACTTTTGGCGTGGACGTCGTGGTCAGAGAAAAATATAGACTGAATGACTGATTAGGTATGCCTTGGGTTCCTACTCCTAACATTGCGGTGCCGCCTTGATGTCCATCCAAGTAGGGGACAGAATATGAAACTCGCTCGTCTTAGAACGATTTAAGCACGGCGAAATTTTAAAAATCGTAACCCATTATTTTACGATAATAATCGGTTCCTATTCCCTAAATATGTCAAACATTTTTTGAAATGTCACTGTCAAATTAGTAATTTTGGGCGAATGTCTTTTTAGACTTTTTACTGTGTAATTTGCATGAAAAGAATTATTTTCAAGGGTATTAGCAAATATCAAAATTTGATAATGTTCACAATTACTTTTATACTTTCAACAGAATATACGTTAATATATGTCTAAATATAATATTTCGGTGATCATGGGAGATGTGCAATATCCCGTATTCCACGTAATAATTTACATAATTTATTAGTAGAGTTAATCGTAGTCCTTGAAGTAGCTTCCTCGTAAAAGATATTACTGCATCAACAAAAATACCAACCTTTTTTTCAAGCTGTATTTGACCACAGGATTATTTCAGGTTCATTGTGTTTAAAAACATCTCCCAGTATGAAAAAGAAACTAAAAAATCTTTAAATTATACCTGTTTATTTATTAACTGCATTGTTTGTATCGAGAAGATGTTACGAGAAGAGTTTTCATTTGTACTCTAATGAATGGTCTATGCTGAGAGCACATACATTGCTTTTTCCTGGTTATTTTATGGTGCTTGGTCTCCTTCAATTTTTTTCCGATTTTTCTGTCATTGCCCACCCATTGCCAAGATATTTTCCTGCCTGTACTCCTTAGATCTCACTCCAAACAATGACATGGAAGCAATCTAGGCACAAACTTATTAAATTAGTCTTTTGACATCCTAGGTCAAATCCTGATGTTTACACTAATAACACTAACTAGATAATATCTTAATTGCAGAAATGTAAAGTAATATAATGCCACCTACTCCAAAGGAGCTACCAAGCAGACATAGCCTATTAGACAAGTCCCACTTGAACGAGGAAACAATGGAGGTAGAGGTGGAGGTGACAATCCCACAGCCAACAAGTTTGCAGGATCCACAGAAATGCAACTCGACAGGAGAACACTGGAAGGAATTTTTGTGTGGTGGAGGAGCAGCATTTTGCAACATTCTCATTAGTTATCCTCTCAATAAACTTATTTTTAGACAGGTGAGCCAAAAACCAAGAAATCTGATGCTTATGTACAAATTTTTGAAGCTAAGCAAAACCTTTTATGATTGTTTCAATGTGTATAAAAAAGCATAACAAATCATACCACTTGTGCTGTGTGGTAGAAAAGGACCACTCCAAGTCTTCCCATGGATGTCTTAGACGGCGACTTAGGAAACGCAAGCTAAACAAAGCTTATGAACATCAAAGAGACCTCTCTAACCTCTCTGGCCAGCATGGAGATTGTAGGCCATTTCCTCTGACTGCTCTGTCTAATATATGGCTCTGGTAGTATAGAGAGGGTCATGCTCTTGCAGAGGAGACTTAAGAAGACCTGATGGTTATGAAGATTTTTGGTATAGTATAATATTTATAAAGAGTTATATCAAGGTACAATGACTCCTGCCCAAATTAAGTCCTGAAATATGCAGCCTCAAGTACATACAGACTTTTACCATATTTACAGAAGTTTCGGGAATCATTATCTATTTAAACTACAATTTGGTTAATTTTGGTTTCGTGTCTGTATAATTTTAATATAAAAGTGATCTAGTTATTATAAAATTTTTGTTTACAATTTCTATATTGACTTTTGGCTATCTGTGGGTACTAGTTCAATTTTATCATGGACACATAAAAGTCATCATCATCAGAGTGGTTTTTCCTGATTGCAATTACCAATGGTATGTCGGAGTCTAAGTTCAACTTCACTATGACAGCATTTGTACTGTAATATGGTTTGGATATATGGTCATATATGGCTCTGGTTCGTCGTGCTCCTACAGTGGGGCTAAAAAGATCTGATGATGATGATTTGAAAAAGGATTTATGTTAAATAAATCTTTTTAGTTTCAACTTCAAAAGATATATAACAACAAGCTTCAAAAGATATATTGTTTTTGCAGATGATGCATGGAGTGGAAACAATGAGTGCTGTGCACCAACTACAAAAAGAAGGATTAGGGTACCTATATCGTGGGATGCTGCCTCCACTGATGCAGAGGTCACTCTCAATGTCCCTTATGTTTGGAGTCTATGACGAGTGTCTTCAGCCACTGCTGAAGCACAATGTCAACCCATATGTTGCCAAAACAATAGCTGGAATGGTCGCCGGCAGTGTTGAGGCAACACTCATGCCATTTGAAAGAGTACAAACTTTACTTATTCATCCAAAGTATCACCAAAAATTCAAGAATACTGCACATGCCGCAAGACACATTGTTAGACACTATGGTATCAAAGAGTTTTATAGAGGATTGGCCCCAATATTGTTAAGAAATGGACCCTCCAATGCAATGTTCTTCATAATCCGTGATGAAGTGCGACATCAACTTCCTAAGCAGGAGAGTGTTGTCTATCAGAGTGTGCAGGACTTCCTGGCTGGGGCTTCTATAGGAGCGCTTCTCAGCACTCTTTTTTATCCTTTAAATGTAATAAAGATAGCTATGCAATGTGAGCTGGGTGGTCCCCATAGAACAATCATGTATGAATTTAGGTATGTGTTTCAAAAGCGTGGTTCCAATTTCGGTAATTTCTACCATGGAGCGTTACTCAATATATCGCGAGCATTTCTGAGTTGGGGCATAATAAATGCGTCATATGAAATATTTAGGAAATTAATATACTGCTAGTCAAACGCATTGCTGAATGATTAGTATTATTGTGATTCAGTGTGCATTATGTTGTTTTGTTATTTAATTGAATAAGTGACTTGGTGCTGTGGTGTTGACTAAAAAGTTTCGTTTATGAGGGTAGTATGTTTTCTGCCCAGTGATTTACATGATTCATTACCCTACTATTTATTTAGTACAACAATATATTTTCCAGAAATATTCCTTTTAGTGTAATAAGTAGCATTCATGTTTGTCTTTACCTAACAGTTTTTATTTAATTTATTGTATAGTTTATTTTATGTTTAAATCGTACCTAACTTATTTGTGATTATTTTAAATAAAGCATTTACACAATGTAAATACCATTAAATTGTGTTATATTCGGAATGATTTCTGAAAGTGCTTAGAAGTATGAATATGCATTTAGGATGTTACTTAAAAGTATTCATATCTAAGACACCTATACTTTTCATACGTAAGTAGTATGGATAATGCAAAGTAATAATATAGCCCTAGCTCAATGTATAATTGTTGGGTGTCCATATATACAGTCACAAGCATTAATATGTACACGCATCGGTTCTTAAGGTATTGTGATAAGGTCTGAATTAGAATACAAATATATTAATACTTATGACTGTATGTATACAAGGATCGGCTCATCACACGCCAATGTTCAGTCATAATCTGGCTATAATTATGACGGAATGTTAATCAATGTCAAAAGATAAAAAAGCGGCTACTATACATTTCTGAGAGTACATGTTGTAGCAATTAAATTATTACTTCTATTACCTACGCAAGCAAAATGTTAATAACTGCTACGTACTTTCTGATTTACGAATTCAATTAGATTTTTTATTTATGGTTAAACCATTGTATAACTACATGAAATAGTTTTTATTGAATTCAATGCGGAGAAAACCTTGGGAATAAAATATAAAATACTGTATATAACAATCTTATTATTTAATTCATCAAACTTCTCCTACTACAGTGTACCTGATACCTGTTGAGAAACATTCATTATTTCATTTATGTTTAGTATATTTTTTGGAGTTAGTTCACCTTTTCTTATTATTACTTAAAAAATATTCGTAATGTAAAGGATGTTTGCCAAGGATATAATAGGATTTTCATTTGACAAGCTTTTATTATACGGCATTCAAACTGTAAACTGCTTGCCATGACAAATCTAGTCGGCACAAACGTAACGTTTGTTTTTCGTATGCGTCATACCATCAATGGCGTCAGATTTTTCAAGCGGCCTAAAGGCATTTGACATAGCTTATCGACTGCCATCAATTATGCCGGAACCAACGGCTTAACGTGCCTTCAGCAACACAGCACTAAACCACAGATCAATAAATAGTTACTGGCTAAACCGCAGATAGCAAAGGCAGATGGACATGAAGAAACTATAAGGGTTCTTTGTTTGCTGCAGAACTCTAAAAAGGAGGACACTGTGGCTATAAATAACATTTAAAAATAAATATATTCACTTAAAAGTTATCAAAGTTATACTTACATATTATTTTTGTGACTATGATGTTATCAATAATAAATCAGAATCGTAATTTAGTAATAATAATTTTGATAAGATCAACATTTTATCAAAATGATAATTACGTTTTTTATTATTTATAAAGTGCAAATAAGTACTTAAAGTGTGATAACTCTGATGGATTGGGGATGAGAAAGTAGCAGTTCGGTAGGAAGACATTTCTGACCATAACATACCTACAATATTATTTTTAAAACAGTCCAATAACACGAATTCCATAAATGCGTATAATGATGTACATGTAAAAATGTATGCATTTAGATGTTAGTATTTACGTGTCCTTTAAAAATATTGGGTATAAGTAAAGTAGAGGCCGCGCCAAACTTTATTGCGGCGTGCTCAGAACATCGCGCGAGTCGATGCGCAGTAAATACACAATATTAGTTAGGCTCAGTGGGGCGCGCGCGGGGAAGCGGAGCGCGTTCTGCGCAGCTCGTATCCGATCCGCAATAAAGTTGGGCGCGATCTAGGGTACGATTTTTTATATTTCGCCGTTCGCAAAAGAGCGGTTTTTTCATACAAAAATCAAAATCCCTCGAAGACGAGTGGTTACAAGTTCAAAAATAGTACCCCATTTAATCTCGAAATTAGTGTCCCAAAGGATGAACGGAGCGGAGATGCGGCCAAATTGTTATTCAATCAGTTGTTTTGGTGGATCGCTGTCGCCGAACGCGTTGTAATCTCCAAGATTCAGTGCTTTTATGGTGTGGTCCCAGAATTTGATCGCGAACTCTTCGTCCTGACATTGCTTCGACGGCAGCTTCACTGCGCAGTCACTGAAAAGAAATAACCAATTCATAGATCGTGTCCTCTCTCAAAGCTAAAAAGCTAACATTAGAGACATTTCTTAGACAGGGACAGGACTTTATAGTCTAGTCAACTGCTTTTTAAATTACGTCAATAAAGTCAGTTATGAATTGATTAAAATTATTATTTTTAGTTCGATAGATAATTATTTTGTGGTATGGTGGTCCCATGGAGTCCCATAACTGACGGAGTTCAAAAACGGCAAATAGTTGGACACCCACTTGGCCTCTCATCCTATTAGCTTTATTTTTAAACTTTTACTAACTATCCTCTATATTGTATTAAAAAATACCTGTAGTATAGACCGCTTCCTTCCGCACAAGTTTCGTCCACAGCACAGTAAATGGTCGTCTGCGCGCCATATTTGACGGACTTTAAGAACGACCTCATGACATAGTTGAACACCCACTTGGCCTCTCGTCCTACTATGCTTTATTTAAACTTTTAGTAACTACCTCTATTTTGTATAAAATACCTGTAGTATAGACCGCTCTGTTCCTCACAAGCCTCGTCCACAGCACAGTAAATGGTCGTCTGCGCGCCACATCTGACGGACTTCAAGAACGGCCCCATGACATAATTGAACACCCACTTGGCCCCATACCAGACCGTGTCATTGAAGTGCCTCCCGATCTCGGTTCTGATGATGCCCGGATGCAAGCTGTATGTAGTTACATTGGTTACTTTGTTTTCCTAAAAAAAAAGATATGATTTTTTTGGTACCTGACCGTATCAAATGTTGTATTACCTAGCATTATAAAGGTTATTAACAAAAAGATATTTTCAAATTAAGTATAAAATACTAAGCAAGGAAAGGAGATTCAATCAAAATTAACCAAAATACCTATACAGCTTGTTAATTGACCCTCGACATACCCTCACTCAGGGGTGACTCAGCCCGTTAATATGGACAACTTTTCCTATGAGATCAAGGCTAGGAACTAAAAAAAAATTGACTCTCCCATACAAATTGCTCGGGCGGCTCTGAACACTATTGTATGAAAATTTAGTTTTTTTTTATTTTCTGACCCGAGAGAATCCCCCTTTGAAGGGTTTGTCGAAGATTAATTTACACGCAGTATAATGCAGACTAGCAAACAGCGTAAGTACCTACCTCATTAGATGGGAACCTCAATGAATCGTTAAAAATAAAAATAATACAATGAATATATATCAGGAATTCTTACTTTAAAAATTAAAAGAAAAATGGCTTACTTTTAGTTTCGAAGCCAGTCCTTTAGCGAAGAGGACATTGGCCGCCTTGCTATTACAGTACGCTATTCTCGCGTCGTACGGCGATTTCTCGAAATTAAGGTCGTCCAGATCAAGGTGAGCCTCTGTTAAAAATAAGGAAACTACGTTAATATTTTCAACTATGGACTGATTATGTAAGACAGACCCTTTAACGTGTTTCACGTTTTAAGTTAATTAAATATTACTAATTAATGTCTAGACGAATGTGCGTAAGTTCGTATATATTTTATTGAATTGCACATATCCCAGTATCACATGCACACGTATGCTGACTGACGTAGGTACTTAGGTACCTATGTTGAAATCACACATCTATTTATACAGCATTAGGGGAATACTAACTCATTACAGGTACACGCACATTATGACGAGCCGCATCGCAAAAATCCGCTTACTTCGCTCGTGTGTTCTATAATTTGCGCGTACCTTTGTTTGTTTGCCTCCTTATCTGCGATTTACTGTCTCCTTTCCATTTATCGACTGGACTCCCAAGTTTTTGGCACAATTATCTATTGGTGTGAGTTTGCGACCCAGAAAAAATGCGCAGATGATGAATGATGGTGGTTTAAAATGTAATTAGTTCTACTACCCTCATTTAAATTCTATAAGGTTATGGACCCAGACTTTGAACCAGAATTGGAACGAGAATATACCTATATATACGAGTATAAATTAATAACATATATATACTTGTTTGCACTTTTGAATGGCCCTTAGTTGTATTTTATAATCGTAAATTTCACAATAAATAAGTTGGTATCCTACTACTCAGATAGTAGGTAATTACTATCAATAAATAGCAATTCTTCCGCGTAAATTATAGGCTATGTCACGCGCAGATAAAAAAAAATTCGAAAGGTGAAAGAATTTTGATTATCGATCCAGTAGTTTCGGAGCCATATTCAATGCGACCAACGAGCTTCGTGGCGCAGCGGTCAACACCGGCCTGCTACATGGATGGTCCCGGGTTCGATCCCCGGTCAGGTCAAGATGGAAAATGATCTTTTTCAGATTGACCTGGGTCTTGGATGTTTATTATAAAATATAGTATCGTTGAGTTAGTATCCCATAACACAAGTCTCGAACTTACTTTGGGGCTAGCTCAATCTGTGTGATTTGTCCGTATATATTTATTTAATTCAAACAAACAATCTAATCTTTCCTCTTCATAATATTTGGTAGTATAAATATGTTAATTATGTATGTATTGTGTGAGGATGTTTCGTTATGTTACCTTGATGAAGATAAGATGACACACAGACCACTCTCGAGGGCGCCGACTTTTTGAGTCGTGGCAGCAACAACAATGTCAGCAACGCGTGACCAAAATGATTGGTGCCCATGTGCGTCTCAAAACCATCATCAGTTTTGCCTTCTGGGCAGCACATAATCCCCGCGTTGTTCACCAGGATATGAATCTTGGGCTCCGCTGCCAATATTCGTCCAACGAACTCGCGGACTGATTTTAAACTTGTCAGATCTAGTTTTTCGACTATTAGGCTTCCCACGTTTGAGTTAGATTTCCTTTGATTTTCAATGTCTTTCTTGGCTGCCTCTGCCTTGTTGATGTCGCGGCATGCCATTATAACTCGAGCTCCTGTAATCAACCAAGTTTTTTAGTCTTGTCAGAATATTATGTATGTAGTTTTTCCTTTGAACTAAGTACCAATACCAACCTAAACTTTACCCACATCACATTATCTGCATACCTATTATGTAAGAAATAGTAGCGAAGTCTTCCTCATCGCGTTTTCCTGTTTCCATCCTCATCAGTATTGCTTCTCATGCGGCTGACAGCATTTTAGCTTACTCGTATCCATTTCATGATGTTTGATTACGAACGTTGAAGACGATACCTACCAGAAGGAGGGTTAATTCTCGCGTGTGTGTAAATTTCATTGTTGCCTTCTAGTAGCTTGACCGATTTTGAAGTGTGAGGTGTCATCATGAGATAGATTATAGAAGATAGGCTTTATGACATCAGCGGAAATTAATATGACCTACGTTTTCTTACCCCTGGCATATAAATCCGAGGCAGTCTCCTTGCCGATGCCGGAGTTACAGCCTGTGACAATCGCTGTGTGTCCGTCTAAGCGGCGCTTGCTCCTACACCAACCGCTGATCCAATCCATCCTGTAAAACTGATAAAAAAACAAGTAGGTACAAGTAATTTTAAAATTATTTCCCTAGTGACTGATGCACACTAACTCTCTAACTAAAAAATACTGAACCGATTTTAATCAAACTTGTATTTATGTTCCCCTAATTGGACTGTAGGAAGGTACCTAATTGGTTAAAAAATATCTTTGGCAATTTGTACTTCTGGCTTTTGTTTTTTATTTAGCTCGCAAATTTTATTTAACAAAACTTTGCGTATTAAAAACAAATATTACATTAGAAATGTAAATTAGGCACAGGAAGCTTCGGATGTCCTCAGGTGGATTGGATTGGAATCCAACAACCTTCGCACGGTTAACAAATATTTACAAACATCATGCAAATATTATGACGGTTTTAACTGGTCTGTGAAGGATGACAGAGTAGCGGAATAAAAAAAATCCTACCTTTCATTAGTCTTTCAACGCCAGTAAAAGCCGATCAAGTGTATGGATTAATCCGTGCGGTAGGATCCTCCGTCCTAAGTTTACTTTTGCAAGTTGAGTTTCCCCTGCTTTTTTCGGTATTTAATTATCATGCAGCCTATCCGGGCTCCCGGGTCGACTCCCTCCCTGCCCCCTTATTTACTAACTCGGATGACAGGTGTCGATGCCTATCAATCTAGAATTTACAGTTACAATGCGGGTTTTGCTTGCTCGAAATTTTTATTTGGAATACAAAAACCGCATTGTAACAGCAAATCCTAGATTGATAGGCATCGACACCTATGTAAATACCGGGGCTGGACTTCTCTAACCATCTCGCTCACTAATGACATTTATTGGGCGACATATTAATTAATTGGGTAACATTATTGCAATTTTCGTACAGAGTCTTAATTGTTTTGACTTTTGAATATAAAATATATCTAAAATATTACTCTCTAGTAATATAGCTTTCTATAGGTGAAATAAATTTTCAAAGTAAACTTAATAACTAACCTAACCAGTAGTTATTGAAGTTTACTACAAACAAACAAACAAACAGTTTCCCCTATAAATTATAATGATTTACCTCAAAGTTATTCTCCTTTTTTTCTTATGTCCACTCGTTCGAAGTCTTGTTATCCTCAACGAAATATCACCAATTTAAAAACTACCTATTCGTACATTGAATGAATACTAACAAGTGCGCGAAGTGATCTAATGAAATGACCGCGAAGCCTACGTAACCACAGGCGACCGCGGAGGCCGACGGAGGTGCGACGAGTAATTCGATCCAGCGAAACAAACAGACTGGCCCGGAAAGATCATTATTTGGTATCTCGAAACTCTTGTAGTGACCCTGACCTGACACTCGCTATACAAAACAACTCACTGTATATAGATCAACGGAGTACATTTTGCCTTTTCGGAGATAAATGGCTAGAATGTCCTTTAAAATGTGATAATTATATGCATGTTTCATGTAGTAATCAAATCGCACATATAAAAAAATGCCATGGCTGGCTATAGGTATTAAACATGCTGTCGTCAAGATTTTACTCGTATGTATTTGGGTTAGTAATCTAAATCATTTCTGAGAGTACGTTTGTGTTGTTTTTCTTTCTCAATAGTTTCAGACTTAACGGGGATTCGTAGGTAGGTACCTACTCTAACATTATTTTAGCTGCAAGAAGCGGATCTCCTTTGGATTTCCAAAATGACCGATTGGAAGCGGCCTACATCCGTTTTCTTGTTACAACCTTGGTCAGGTCGTCCGACCATGGTCGGTGGGTGTTCGACGCTACACTTGCCGGCCCGTGGTCGCTTTCATAGAACCTTTACCATCGGTTATGGGTTCTACGCGCTATGTTGCCATTTAGGTCGTTGAAATACATACAAAATTTATTTACTCTTATAAAATACCTACTAGATATTTCCCGCGAAATCGCGTAAATTATAGCCTTTGTCACCTGCACATAAATAAGCTTTCTATAGATAAAATTATTTTGATAATCAGTCTTGTAGTTTTGGAGCCTAGTCAAGGCAAACAAACAATCATATCTCTCCTCTTTATAATATTTATTTTATTAATAACTATTAATATAAGTACCACACTAATAAAACAAAGTTGGAATGGAACAACGTAGCCGACAACAGAACACTCGTAAAAAGAGAAGCAGAAAAGATCTACAAAGACCCGGAAACCGACACAGAAACCGACCTGGAATCTGAAGATTCCGAGGACTCCACGTTGGTCTCATATTCAGCAACAGCGCGCAATAAAGACAGACGCAAACTCAATAGCCGCAAGCGCCCCAGACCAATTACTCCAAGATCAACGAGACAGATCCAAACACGAGCTTCTAGAACAACATCGCCGATAAACAAGAATGAAGCTGAGGAAAATAATATTACAAACGCAGTCAATCTCTCCTCTCTTTTATTTATTACACACCAAGTATAGTATCTATCATCCCCATACTGATTTGATGCTGGTATTCGGTCGGTTCTAACTTCCTTTCTCTCCCCATCCTGACTGCACCGCCCTACACTCCCAATCCTATCTACGTGCCCAACTGGTTTCTCGAGTAAGGATTCGTGATCCAAGGCGGAGGGTGTTAGATGCGCTAGAAGGAACCGCACAAGCTCGAATTCGTAGGCGCAGTTTAGCATACTCCGTGGTGGACCTCCTTCCTACGCTCTTGCAGCTTAATCGCTGGCTGGGCGGGCACAGAACTGAACTGAAACTGAACTATTAATAACTATTAATATAAGTATATCAAGTACCTGCTGCCGTTCACTATATAGCCACCATTTAATCCCCGATGCAAAAAGAGGGGGTAACGATTTATAAACCTGAACCGCTATTGATGCAATTATTTTTGTTTAAAAGATAATTCAATCGGTAAGTAAGTTCTTTGATCAAAATCGATCCAGCCGTTTACAACATTATTTTGATTTTGATTTGATTTTGAGGTAATGAAGATTAAACTAAACAGTTTTTTTACAGTGGTAGTACCAGCCATTTTCGTCATCAATTCATCATATAACTACAGGGTTATTTAAAAACACCAATAACCTCGTTTCAGAATCAGAATCTCTACCACACGAAAAAAGGAGGAGAAAGAAACTGGACCTCCCATACAAATTCACGGATCAGCTGGTTGAGTTTCTATTGAAAGTCTAAATTTGTTTTCTCCGATTTTCACCTTTTTTTCTTGCGGCTCTTTATTCTGTTATTTCTGATTGTGAAACTAAGAGGTTATTGATGTTTTTAAAATAACCCTATTTAGGTAGTATTTTGCGATAAATGTATATCATAACTACAATATAGGTAAATATGTACATTTATCCCAAAATGGTGTAGACAGAGTTGCAGACAAAGCAATTATTCAATCAATTGTTTTGGTGGATCGCTGTCGCCGAACGCGTTGTAGTCTCCAATATTCAGTGCTTTTATGGTGTGGTCCCAGAACTTTAGCGCATACTCTTCATCCTGGCATTGCTGAGATGGCATTTTCACTGCGCAGTCACTGAAAAAAGCAAGATTAGATTGACTTAAGGCGAAACTTTTAAATTCTCTTATCAATGCACTTTGCGAATGGCAAAAAAGAGGCGAGATTTTTTTATAATATTTTTTATGAAAACAGTCTCTTTATAAAGAATCAAATTGATAATAGGTAGTAATGGCCAAATATCTATTAAGTAAGTATAACGGAATTTAAAATCTCTTATGTGCTGTGCTGCAAATCAATTAGTATTATTTGTTAGTGAACTTAATTGTACCAATTCAAATTTGATTAGAATCGTAACTGCTGTATTTTTTTTTATTTTTGATCCACTTAAATATAATGGAGAAAAGATGGAGAACGTCATATTAATGCCAAATCCCCTGAACGCTCTGGCTAATATATGGCTCTAGTAGTACAGAGACGGTCATGCTCTTGAAAAAGACCTGAAAATGATGATAATGACGATGTATACTTTACCTATAATATAGACCGCTCTGTCCCGCACAAGCCTCATCCACAGCACAGTAAATGGTGGTCTGGGCACCACATCTGACGGACTTTAGGAACGGTCCCATCACGTAATGGAACAGCAATATGGCCCAGTTCCCGATCGTTGCACTGAAATTCCTCCCAATCTCGGTTCTTATGATGCCGGGGTGCAAGCTGTATGAAGTTACGTTATTCACGTTGTTTTCCTGGTAATTATAAATACTAATGGAATTCTGTTCTTATCCGACTGTGTTAGAAGAAATACATTTTTTGATCACATTATCGACACACACCATAAACCCGCTAAAATGATTTCAGAAATTGGCAGTTATGTTATGTATGATTCAATCATGATAATCATTATCTATCTGTTAGACAGCTTTAAGGGTATTTTTATACGTATTGGTCAACCTAGCCATGGGCCCTAGGGGAAATTCTCTCCTCCCCCAACCGGCCCTGCGAATAACGTAAACGTCCTGCTTTCATACGTTCAAACTAATTAAAAGTAATATGGACACTTACTTTTAGCTTTATTGCGAGTCCTTTAGCAAAGAGAATATTTGCCATCTTGGTATTACAGTAGACTACATAGGGATTGTACGGCGATTTCTCGAAACTAAGATCGTCCAGGTCAAATTGAGCGGCTGTAGAAATAAAGAAAATGACATTAATATTTTCAACTAAGTACTTATATCTCGACATGTTTCATTCATTTTAGGTCAAATAATAATTATGATGAATGTGTACTGTTAGAAAATATATAGTTAGCTTATTGCATTTCAATTTATCGGTTGCACAGCACAGGGTACGACCCATGAAAATAACTACTTAGTTGAAATCACAACGAAACTTTTTAGTTATTGGATTTTTATTATATCTGGAAGTGGGAGCATTTTCACTTGTACAATATGAGGTTTGCTTGTCAAGGTCGACGGCCCCTGTGCTGCGGGGGCCCCAGTGCCCAGCATGGTCTAGCCTACCAATAGGAGGTAAGCAACTGTTCGAATTGCGACACGCTCTATCTCGTCTATGGGTACCCCCGTCTCTGCGGTTAGTTCCCTTTAAATTTCTCGACTGGACACTGGACCCTCCCACTGACACACTATTATTTAAAATGTAATGCTATATATGTAAATATGACAATTTGTATTATGAACTAGCAGTTTCACCTCGGCTTCGCCCCTCAATTTTTCTCTCCGTAAGAACAATCCTCGTACCTACTTCAAGGAATATTCTAAAAAAAGAATTAGTGAGATTAGATTAGCTGCTCTCGAGATTTGCGCTTTGCAACACATTCAGCGATTCAATATTATAATTAATTTTAGATATTCCATTGCGGCTCACTTTGATGGAGAGCAGATGCCACACAGACCACTCTCGAGGGCGCCGACTTCTTGAGTCGCTGCAGCAACAACAATGTCAGCAGCGCGTGTCCAAAATGATTGGTGCCCATGTGAATCTCAAAACCATCTTCAGTTTTGCCTTTTGGGCAGCACATAATCCCCGCGTTGTTCACCAGTATATGAATCTTGGGTTCTGATGCCAATATTCGTCCAACGAACTCGCGGACAGATTTAAAACTTGACAGATCTAGTTTTTCAATTATTAGGCTTCCCGCGTTTAATTTAGATTTCCATTGAATTTCAATGTCTCTTTTGGCTGCCTCTGTCTTGTTGATATCGCGGCACGCCATAATAACTCGAGCTCCTGAAATAAAGCAGAAAAAGTAATTCTCTGAGAGATGTTACAAAATAGAACGAGAAGTGCTATGTTACTATCATCATCGTCAGGTCTTTTTTAGTCTCCTCTGCAGGAGCGTGACCCTCTCAGATCAGAACCATAATTAGCCAGGGCAGTCAGAGATTTGGCCTACACGCTCCACGCTGGCCCGACGGGTTGGAGAGGTCTTTTTAAAGCTTTGTTTAGCTTGTGTTTCCTAAGTCGCCTTCAACAACATCCACGGGAAGACTTGGAGAAATTCTTCTCTGCCGGGAACCACACGGCGCTATGTCACATATAGTCAAAGTATGTCACTATAGAATGGATAAATTACTCAAAGTAAAAATTGATATTGATATGATTAATATAATGATAGATTAATTGATGCTTCTCTTATGACATCTTTCTTCATTTTATCTTTACATCTCGAGGAGTTGCAGCAACAGCACCCCTTGATGACTAATGTTGGATGTCTTACCCCTGGCATATAAATCCGAGGCAGTCTCCTTGCCAATACCGGAGTTGCAGCCTGTGATTATCGCTGTGTGTCCGTCCAGGCGGCGCTTGCTCCTACACCAACCACTGATACAGTCCATTCTGCAAGACTGATCAATAAAACTATAAGAAAGAAAAAACGCTGGATAGCGAAAAATAAAATCCTCGGTGTCTTTAATTGAAATGACTGCGAACACAACTAAAATAGGCGAGTAATTCGATTACTTTTTGGATCTCGAAACTCTTTATAATCTCAACTGCAAGAAACGTTACAGGAATAAGGAATTAACGGAGTACATACTTGTACTTGTAAAGCCTTTTCAAAGAAAATGGCTTGAATGTCCTCTAACATGGGTAATTTACATGAGTAGAATTCATATCGTAGGTACCTAACAATAAATCAAATTAAAATACCAGCACTAGCAGCATCCGTAGCCAAGACTCGTGAGCGTGGGTCAAAAAATTGATGAGTTGATGAAGGGGGAGAATCATCATCATCATCATCAGGTCTTTTTTAGTCTCCACTGCAGGAGCATGACCCTCTCTGTGCTACTAGAGCCATAATTAGCCAGAGCAGTCAGAGGATTTGGCCTACACTCTCCACGCTGGCCAGACGGGTTTAAGAGGTCTCTTTGATGTTCATAAGCTTTGTTTAGCTAGTATTTCCTAAGTCGCCTTCTACGACATCCACGGGAAGACTTGGAGTGGCCCTATTCTACTCTGCCGGGAACCACACGGCCTCTGGGAACCACACCACAGGGGGAGAATATTTAGTACTAAATTGGACGACATACTTAAGTACCTATATAGAAAACCGTCTGAATACAGTTGAGCATAATTAAATAAGGATAATTATTATGTCATCATGATCATCAGGTGTCTTTTTAGTCTCCATTGATGGAGCATGACTTCGGTGTTCTGTGAGCATGACCCTCACTGTACTACCAGAGCCATATATTAGTCAGAGCAGTCAGGGGATTTGGCCTACACTCTTACTTATTATGTGTCTTGTACCAATAGGGACCGCACGCATAGATCTAAAAGGATCGCTTTTAACCCAAGGGGGCATTGGATGGGTGGCAGGCACCCAAGCAGGATAGGTTTAGAATATGCACCGATACAAAGGCTGGCAGCAAAGTCCTGATTCCAAAGTTCCTATTGGATTGGAGATTAAAAAGGTTTCTTAGAGGACTAAGAAATAACATTTTTATTTAAGCTAGCTGTTACCCGCGGCTTCGCCCGCGTAATTTATAGCCTATGTCCTTCTCGGTACCCTAACCCATGTGTATACAAAATTTCATGATGATTGGTTCAGTAGATTCCACGTGAAAGCGTAAAAAACAAACAAACAAACTCACTTTCGCATTTATAATATTAGTTGGGATACTTAATAGTTTCAGGGCTTCGAACAACACGGCGTGTTGCTCGAAGTTTCAGGGGGATGACACTCCCTAGATACGGGCTCTTTGTTTTCATTCTGCATAAGGTTATTTTTAGAACGTTAAAATGTCTTTGAAAAAACCTTTGACAGATATACAGGTAGAGATAAATTTCATGGAGTTCCTGCCGGGAATTTTAGCGGACTACACGGTGTCTGTTTTGCATTATTTCGCAAATTGATTCTAGTGGACTTTATAATGTGAAATTGGTGTTATTTTGTGTAATAAATGCCCATATTTACGAATAATGTGTAGAATAACTAAAATAGACTGTCATTGTGCGGCTGTAGTGAGATTTACATAGCGGGCTGGTGGTTGTCCGCCTTGCTGCGTCGTCAATGATGAAACCAGTGGATTCGCGAAGAGTTGTCGCCAGGGGCTCCGTGAAAACAACGAAATGAATTACACCATCATTTCGTTCACAACCAAGAAGAATAACTCGCCAACTGGCGAAATAAATGAAGAAAGGCTCTAAAGGACTTGTATCCAGGGCTGTAAAAGAAGACTTAAAAAAACAAAAACCGGCCAAGTGCGTGTCGGGCCACGCGCAGTGTAGGGTTCCGTAGTTGCGAATGACAACTTTGAGTTCACACTATTCACACTCGTACCTTACAGTTTAGCGACCAAAAACATCTAACAGTGAAAATAGTATGAAATTTTACAGTTTATAAGTTGGTTGCCTATAACTTTTTAGTTTGTACTTGGTACTCAGCTCTGATAGTTTTCCTTTAAACTTCAGTATATATACTACTGCTGTAATTTTTTTCACGTATCTATATATAACCGTTTAGCAGATAGAGGGGGGGGACACTTACCTCTAACAAAAATTCGCACTTTAAAATCATATATTTATTTATCTATATTTCGGAAACGGATCCCTAAATCGGAAAATGGTGTTCTCAACTTCACAATATTTTTGAAAGACCTATTTAACGATACCCCACACGATGGGTAAATAGAGAAAAAAAAATTACTCCCCCACTTTACTTGTATAGGAGATACCCTAAAAAAATTTTTTTTCAAGTTTTTATTCTACCACTTTTTTGCCATGATTAATATACATACCCATACCAAATTACAGCTTTCTAGTACTTATAGTCTCTGCGTAAAACCGCGGACGGACAGACAGACAGACAGACAGACATGGCGAAACTATAAGGGTTCCTTGTTTACTACGGAACCCTAAAAAAGAAGATAAATTTCTTATGACAAATAAAATTACCACCACAAGTTAACCGTGTGGTTCCAGGCAGAGTAGATATGACTAACTCCTGGTCTTCTCGTAAATGTTGTAGGCGACTTAGGAAACAGCTATACAAAGCTTATAAACATCAAAGAGACCTTTTAAGCCAGTCTGGTCAACGTGTAGAGTGTAAGCCAAATCCTCTGACTGCTCTGGTTAATATATGGTAGTACAAAGAAGGTCATGCTCCTGCTGTGGAGACTAAATAAGACCTGATGATGATGAATGATGAACTAGAATTACCGCATATAGAAAACACGAAACATCAAAAGTAGTTTCTTCGCGGCCGTTCTGCAAAGGCATTTGTCATCATCCTGTACATATACAACCACTTCGTCACCTTTCACCTTTTCAAAATGAGTTTTTTTAGACATGTGTCAACGGCGCAATCAGTGTTGTTTTGAAATTATTCTTTTTGTAAGTAATATTTTACCAAACTATTATTTTACTTTAAATAGTCTATGCGATGTACCTTAATAGAGTGGTAATATTTTTATTGCAATAATTGACTTAAAATGGACTTTAATAATAAATATAAATTACATTTAAACCTACTTAAAAATACAAATTAATTACTTAAAATATTTACAAATTATAGTCCCTTGCAAACCTTATTATATTGTCTTCGTTGCAGACCGTAACCCCTCAACAACGTGCCCAAAAGGGTACCAGCATTGCCACGTTGGATACGATACAGGTCACACAGGCCTATTTGAAAAAGATTGTTTAATTTCTGTGTTTACCATCTTGACCTGGCCGGGGATCGAACCCGGGACCCTGCGATTCAAAGGCACTTTATGGTGCCACTAAGCCAGCCTGTCTACGTTTTTTGTGACGATGACGCGACGACTTGGAATCCAAAATCTGCCCTGGCGCTCTCCTCAGCTAAATGGTACTTAATTAAAAAAATATACCTATATCTCGAGCTCCTCTGTGCTTTGGGAGGCACGCTTACACGGCACCTTTGGTCCTGGCTGACATTATTGATGACAGTCGTTCGTTAAGCTAAGCTAAGGTTAAGCTATATCTTGCCTTAGCTGATATAGCTTAGTAACCTCAGGCTGCTTTTGATTTTTTTTGGTCAAATGTTTTATTTTTATATTTGACCTTATACATATTATTTGTTTAAATAAAATTAACATATTATTATTAATGGGCATCAGAAATCATGTCTATAGGCGATGGGGCTAGCAACCCATCACTGTTTTGATTCCGTTCTCACCTACAAGCACACCAACATGCTAAACATGGCCTCAAGGTTTTATAGATGTAGGCTCTGCCTTCCCCGTAAGGGAAAAAGACGTGATAGTATGTAGGTATGTATTATTAACATATTATTTGATTTTCAACTTTATTGTAAAATGAGTTAAGTCAAATACCCACTCCTAATGGTTGTAGGTACCTGAGTATGTTAGGTAACGCAAGCCCGAATGCGTATAAAACGAATGGGGTAGGTGGAAAATTCGACGTATATAGCAAGAGTAGGAACGAACCGCGATGGCTGTATTGGTAACTTACCTAACCAATTAGGCCACCAAAGCCATGGTAAGGCGTTGTCATATATTGTGGTTCAAATACTGCCCGTTAGTCGTATTTGTTCTCAGTTCTCATATCTCATTTCTTAATTTAGTTAGAATGATGCTAATAGCTTTGTCGCCAATAAGGTTAACGATGATATTAATTACTGGATGAAATGAGGAACTACAGTAGGTTAAATACCAAGAGATTTTGAAATCAAATTCTACCTAACCAAAAATATCCGTTCTGGGGTACAATTATTGAAATTTCATCGTTCGCAAAGAGGTCACATGTAAAAAATAGTACCCCTGATCTATTCTGATTAATATACTGCGTGCGCCCTGCCTACTGCGCCCATGTCTAGCGGCAGCGGCACATGGGCGCAGTAGGCAGGGCGCCGCGCGTCCGGAAAAGGTAGGTAGTCGTTTCTTAGGTATAGGACGTACACCGACTTTTTGTTACGTGTCCGGTCGAATCAGACTGCGTCCGGTCCGGCCGGTTCAGCATTTTTGTTATTAGGCTTTTCAAATTGGACAAATTTTAATAAAAAATTCAAAGTTTTTCATAGTTTCAAACTCCTGATTAACTAAAAAAATTAGTGTTGCTTTGCTTATACAGGCTGATTGGAAAAACAAGTAATCAGGGAAAAAGGGCACTCGGTACTTAATATTTTTTGTAGTTACGTGTGATCATGATTTATTATATCGTAATTTACCAGTCAATCTGTCTGCATACTTATAAGTAGGACTATAAATAATGAAGGCCCTTTTAACCCAAAATGTCCGGTTAATTGGCTGCTTAACCTAGCTATAGAGCTTTTCAATATAAAGACCTGGCATCCCCTAAGCCTAAGTGCAGGATTTTAGGGTTCAACACCCAAAGGATAAAAACGGGACCCCATTACTAAGCCTCAGATGACACGTCCGTCCGTCTGTCAGAGGCCACAGGGCTGTATCTTTTGAGCTGCAAAAGGTAGGCACTTGAAATTTTCATGAAACAAAAATGTAAACAAGGAACTCTATACAAGAATCGTGAAACCCCAATGATGATGTCTAGATCCTGTCAAATGTACTGTTAATTTATTACCGAGTCATCATCACAGATAATTATGATTCTTTGGAATAATTTCCTTTATAGGTTTTTTAATTATGTGGTGGCCTTTTAAATAAATGTGCTCGGTTGGTAATATATTACGCCTCGTATTCGTAATATATTAGAGGCACTTACTGCGTTTACGCACTTGCCCCACCTGACCTATAATATAAAGTTTCTCTTGGGATGTGCAAAAGTAGAACCAAAACTCGAATTTAGTTTTGATATTTTAACAGAAATGAAAACTTGAAGACACAATTTGTACTTATTTATTATCATAATAAAAAGATGGTACCTACCCATAAACCATAATAAATATAATCTCATTTCAAAATAGATTTTTAAAATACGAATAACATTTACTCAATAAAATATTGCTATTTACTATACACAACATATTCATACTTTCAGACGGAATAATAGAGAAAAGTACACAAACTACGAGAAAAAATACTCCATACAGTACAAGTCAGAAGTAGTAAATGCAATGAACACTTTATTTTGCTATATGGAAACCAGGCTTTACTCACGTTTTATTTTGTCGGATTCGCCGGCAAGAAAGATAAGTTAGCTAGTTTCGGTCTCTTACAAAGACCATAATTGGGGCAAGTGATAAGGGTAGCGACACGACGTTTACGCTTTACTCAAAGCACTGCAGGCATGTGGGGCTTTGAGGGAATGGTAAAGCCGGGTTTCTATAGTAAATTTATCTCACGGTAGTTTTAATATAATAATACCTCTCCAACCCGTCTGGCCAGCGTGGAGAGTGTAGGCCAAATCCTCTGACTACTCAGGCTAGTATATGACTCTGGTAGTACAGAGAGGGTCGTGCTCCTGCAGTGGAGACTAGAAAGACCTGATGAAGATGAATGAAGAAGTTTTAATATTAATACTTTATTTTGCATTGACAAGAATGTGCACGATTGGTAACTCTGCTCTATGTGCTGTGCTAGGCGGCTACGAACGGGTTGAAGTTGAGGCCGACCATCTTCTCAGAGAGCTCCCACATCTTCTTTGCCTCCTCGGCGCTCTGCGCCAGGCGCGACGGGGACGCCACTGCGCAGTCACTGAAGCACGAAAAACATTTTTTATTTTACTATCGTGTACCAAGAATGTGTGGTTCCCCGCAGAGTATAAGGACACTCCAAGTCTTCCCGTGGATGTCGTAAAAGGCGACTTAAAAAACTCAACCTAAACAAAGCTTATAAACATCAAAGAAACCTCTCTAACCCCTCTGGCCACCGTGGGGAATGTATACAATGCCTTTGACAGCTCTGGCGAAAGTATGACTCTGGTAGTACAGCGAGGATCGTGCTCCTGCAGTGGGAACAAAAAAAACCATGATGTACCAAGAGTAAAACTTTATGTGGGTATAGGATAGGCATTAAAATATTTTTATGGAGTGGGTACTAATGCAGCCTACAATTATTAGCCAAAATACACATGCTGAAGGCCCCTTGGAACGCAAAGGCGTGGCTAGTGCCCCACGTCGCATACGCCTAGCGCAAAAATTTACCATGGGTACGATTTTTGAAATTTTGCCGTTCGCCAACGAGCGGTTTTCCATACAAAAATCGTGGTCACACGTTCAAAAATAGTACCCCAGTATGTTCGATCGGTGATGGCGTCAGGTGGTTTGGTTTCATTGATTATTATAAAAAGCTCCAAGTTAACAACAAGTTGGTGATTTTTTTATTTGCTTTTTGATTACCGTAAATACTTTCAAAAGAGCCAAAGAGGAATTGCTTTTTATATACAATACAGCACGTTAAACGTGGCCTTCGGTTTTTCGACCTTGGGCTCTGTCTTCCCCGCAAGGGCTGTATATTTTTTTAAGTACTACACTACTCTACACCCTAGTACCTGTAGTACAAGCCGGTCTCGTTGGCACACTTCTCATCTACCGCGCAATAAATGGAGGTTTGTGCGCCAAGTTCCGGCGACTTCATCCATGGAGAGAGGATGGCACCGATGATTGGTCTCGCGTAGGGGAAGAGGGTGGCATTCAAATGCCGCCCCAACTCTGTCTTTATTACTCCGGGGTGTAAACTGTATGTATTCACGCCTTCAATATTATGTTCCTGCAAAAGTAAGTGGAAATTAATTTATTTACTTTCTAACTAATATTATAAAAGCGAAAGTGAGTTTGTTTGTTTGTTACGCTTTCACGTTCTATCTACTGAACCGATCATCATGAAATTTCCATACACATAGGTTAGGGTAGTGAGAAGGACATAGGCTATATATCTAGAGGGCGGAGCCGCGGGTAACAGCTAGTGTTGTTTTATATATTAAATTAGGTTCTACCAAAAATGTTTAATCTGCACATGCAAGAGCACAGTGAATGTCTCAAGCAAGAAGATTATACTCGTAGGTAAAAAGCTAAATTCAAGTCAAGAACTGGCGGGCAGCCATACTCCTATAACCGATGTGTCATATTCATATTTCATAAATATACTTACGTAAATCCATGTCACACCACCGAATAAGTACATGTAGGTACCTACTGTACTAATGATGTACTAATAAATTCGGCTAGTGTGAAGCGGACTCGCGCACGAACGATTCCGTAGTACGTTTATTCTATAAACATTCGAGCGAAAAATCATGTTTGTTGCCCTATATTTATTTTATATTGATTTAATTATGAATTAAAGAGAATATTTTAAACGCACGTTAAGCCCTTGGTTCCGGCTGACATCATTGGTGGCAGTCGTTACGCTTTGCCAGATGCCTTTAGGCAGCTTAAAAAATTTAGCACCAGTGTTAGCCTCTTACACACACAGAAACAAACAAAAATATCTCGTTGATTCGACTTACTCTCTCTAATCTGTGCATCCACCAACCCTTTATATCTCACTCACTATCACCGCAGCAAAGAGAGTTTAGTATCTTCTTCGTAGTTTGTGGCAAAGAAAGAGCATTTATGTAATCACAATATTCTGATATCTATGGTAATCACTAAGCCGCACTATGACAGTCTCTTTTAGAAGTAAACACCTTGATATCCGGCAAAATTCCCGCCAAGAATGCAAACTATTGCAAACTTATTGCAAAGAAGGAAATAATGTAATGAATGACACTTACCAACTACGAAGATTATCTTCGTAGCTGACTTCCGACCGTGCTATTACTAGTTCACTTCCGGATTCTGGCACATCCGGATCCGTTACATGGAAAACATAACGGTATGTTTCCATTAACAAATATTAAACAGTCTTTATTACCCGACGTTTAAAAATGGTCTAGCGAGATACGAAATACATTTTTATAAAATATTATTTATGTATACTATCGAATAAGTACTTATCCCACTAAATCACATTATTTACAAAGATACAGTACTTTTTAGGGTTCCGTACCCAAAGTGTAAAAAAGGGACCCTATTCACGAGACTTCGATGTCTATCATTCTGTCTGTCACAAGGCTGTATCTCGTAAACCGTGGTAGCTAGACAGTTGAGCTACGCTTGAAGTATCATTGTAAAAATAAATAATTAAATCAAAATAAAATAAATATTTAAGGGGGGCTGCCATACAGCAAACATGTTTTTTTTTAAGTTTTTGCTCGATAGTCTAATGTTGTATAGATGTTTAATGTGTGATTAATGTGGGCATTATAAATAATGCGCTGGCATTATGCATAACGTCAAGCTCTATCGGGGTAAGTGATTAATTGCATGGTCATTATTATATTGCTGCCTAACAATTGGCGGAGGGAGGCCACTCGCTTCGAGTCTATCTATGGGTGAAATCTCCCTACACTTACAGTCGTTGTAGGGGTCGCGGGGTAGGAGGAGTGTCAGTGAAAAGGTGCGCAGTTCTACCTGTCATTCGCGACCAAGCTTCTGGGCTTCGTGGGCTTCTGTTACCTTTTGGTTGAAGAGAGGCCAAACTGAGGGCCAATTGGGTGAAGCAAACGGGACCCGGTCACAAGACAAAGAGTGCCTAGCGGGTACAATTGAAGACCGATTTATGATTATTTAAATTTGCTTAAAATTTAGTTTACTTTAAGTTTAATAATAATAAAATATTGTTATTTAATATGTTTGTATTCCTCTGCCCAAAAGGTGAAGGACAATATGTATAATGCTCGGTCAATTTGATTATTTGAATAATTATTATCAAATTGCACGCTCATATTGGGCATATTTCATAATGACTATTATGTTTAATGCCCAATTTGTCACTTGGTCTAAGCTTGGTCCATAACATAGATAATGGTATAGAACCCTTCGTGCACGAGTCCAGCTCGCACATGGCCGTAATGTAAAGTAAATTAGCGGACGAAGTCAAGGGAAAATTGCGAGTGTAGTATACAAGATGTTGACGCTATCGGAAAAGTCTTTTTATACGACATTGTGAGAGAGATATATGACCGAGGTTGGTTTATACATATATATATATTCACCTTACCATGAAATTGGCGTTTTCTATGGAGAATTTCTAATAAAGTGAATTTTTCATACTAACGTTTTTATTATTTTTCGGTGAAATTTTTCACTAAAAAATTACAAAAAGTTAGAAAAATAATAAAAAGGGCTACATTTTTGATTAAAACGGACAAATCTGTAACTAGTTCTTTCCATTATGAGCAGTTTTCCATTAAATTAAAAAAAAATCACAAAAACAAAAATTTTAATGCATGCAGAATGTTAATAATATATAATAGACCACTTTCAAGTTTCAATAAAAACAATGTTAAACTGAAAATTTATTTTCATAAGAAACAAAATGGCAAACGGGAAAAAAACGCCAATTTCATTGGTAAGGACTATTAACTTAGTAACTCGAAATATCATTCAGTTTTGCGGCTTATCCTGCACACCCTTTAAAAAATATACTTACGTACGAGTACTAACTAATAACATTAGAAACATATTATGTACTTACCTTCAACTTATTAGCCAACTCTCTAGAAAACAAAATATTAGCAAGTTTGCTTCTGCAGTATGCTTCACTGGCGTTATATGCTCGGGTATCGTAATTGATGTCATCTAAATTTAACCCTCTTTCTGAAACACAGAATAATTAGATTCCTTTATTATTAGTTTTCGTAAAATGTCAGTTTTACCTATATAAAAATATCATACTATTACTTACTCATGTGTGCTTTTGATGAAACCGTTACAATCCGAGCTGGTGTACTTTTAATTATTCTTGGTAAAAGAAGCATTGTGAGCAGAAAATGAGCTAAGTGGTTGGTTCCAAACTGAATATCAAAGCCATCCTCAGTCTTTCCTTGAGGGCACATCATGACTCCCGCGTTATTGACTAGAATATTGATTTGAGATTCTGTGTCGAGGATTTTTTGTGCACATTCTCGTACAGATTTCATTGACATGAGGTCACATTTAACGATCACTAATTTTCCCGTGTCAGACAATTCCTTACATTTCTCTTCAATATCTTTTTTTGCTTCTTCAGCTTTGTCGAGACTGCGGCAAGCCATTATAATTTTAGCGCCTGGAAAAATAACACAAACAACTTTTTAATGACGTATCAATACAATACACATCAAATCTAAAAATTAACTTGACAAACTTTTTTGTTATAGGAATAAAATGATACATTAAAGACCGAGGTTGGTAAACACCATTCCATAATTTGCTTAAAAGAGAACATTGCTTCTAAGAGAAAACAGTAAACTCAACATGATAATCAAAGTCATTTAATCAAATATACTAGTGCTAAACAAATACAATTATTGCAGTTGAAAAATTTCAAATTAATAATTACAAAAAGAACTTTGTTATGAAATACCCAAGTTATATCAGTAACTAATTAATTAGATTTACTTACCTCTTCTATAAAAATCCATGGCAGTTTCTTTACCTATACCGGTATTGCAACCAGTTATAACAGCTGTTTTTCCAGCCAATTTGACTGTGCTTAAACAACGTCCACTGAAGAAAGGCATTGTATTGTTACAGTATTTTCCTGTTCTGAAAACTAAATATAGGTTTAAAATTATAGATCATATTAACCTTCGATAATTTCCTTCTTCTTAATGTCTAGCTATAGCCTAGTGCTTATTAAATAGGTACTAATCTGCCTTAATTCAAAATTGTTTACTTTAGTTAGTTAAAGAAACTAGGGATAAATAGCTTGTAACTATGAATGCTACAAAAACCTTACATTTATCCAGGATAAAAATAGCCTACTAACTTTAGTAAAAATATTGAACAGGTCTTGCCAGAGGGGGAACTATTAAGTTCTAAAAAGGAAATTATGGGTTATGGGACTGAAATATGGGTCGACTTATACTGAGTTATTGCAAAGGCTCAGACACCTGCCATAATCATGATAAATGACTAAAATTGGCAGGTGGTGGCCCGCCGCCCACTAGATGGGCCCCTCAAACTAGCCGATGATTACTGCCGGCAAAAGGAGCAACACTGGTGTGGGCGACTAAGGAATGTCGAGAGGTGTGCTGCGTTTCTCCGAAGTTACTCGCGGCGTTATGCCTTTTTAACACTTCAACCCCTGGAGCAACAGCTCTAACGACTCCTGTCTGGATAGCCAATTAAGACAAGCCACAGCCGAGAGTCCTGCGGGCCCTCTTGGGTTTCAACCCCAACCTGTAAAGCCACGTCGCGGACGAGGGCTCTGACCGGCACTCTGGAGCACAAGCTGTAACTTTGGCCTAATAATATTACTCACACTTTTACGAGATATGCTTAGTAATTAATGCGCTCGTAAAAGTGTCAGTTTGAAATTTACGTAGAAAATTTGTGAAATAAAAGGTAGGTATCAAGAAGATTAGTTTTTTATTTTAGTTGGAATTGGAACAGAGAGCACATAATTATGTCATCAATGCTTTGTCCTGCCTGACTGACCGATGGATCAACGCACAGCCTATACTGTTTATCGTGAGACCTTAAACTTGGAGGGTGTGTTCTTTGTACGACGTTGGCTTCTGATAAGAAAGGATTTTCGCGAAAGTCATTCGATCCTTTTCGTTGTAAAAAATAAATAAAACCCCCGTGAAACTTTCACTAGATTTAACGCCGAGCTTCGTGTTTATAAAATATACCTACCTAACAAAGATATTATTGATTTACAAATTTCTTTAATTTTAAATCACCTACACTATGATACACATTATTATTTAAATTTTAAATCACCTGCACTATGATACACACTATTGTGTTTTATAAGTATTCAAACATGTCAACATAGTTATTAATTTATTTGTTCTAACAAAATTAATAACAAATAAACCAACTAAAAATCCTAATCGAACCATTTTCGATTTCTACCAGGATGAAGTTTTGGGCAAGAGCTAGTTCTACTTGTGCTTTTTATCCCTCAAGCCAGTCACTATAACGTTCTTTTATTTAAATTACGATGATTCACCGTGACGACATATTGAAAAGTTCACATTCCACCGTTTGTTTAACCCAATTGTCAGAATAATACCTACTATCTTTACGTTACGCACGCCGCACGATCTAATTGATTCAATCGATATACCTCGCACGTCTGTAGTACGTAATAGTATACACTGTATGTAACCGTGTCTTTAGGCTGTGTTTGTCTGTAGGTTGATGGATTTGTTTATAAGATTAGTTGGTAGATAAGAACAACAAATTCTTTATCGACCCCTATCTACTTACCTACTTAAATTTAAAAAAATATATTTTGTCGATAAAGCAATTTGTATAGGTCTGCTATCTGTTATATGTATGAACAATAAAAAAAGATATAATCGTAGTATAACTTACTAAATAGTACATATTACTATTAATGAGTATAACATATACTATTGATAACCCGAAATAAGAATCAAACCGAACAAAAATACGTCGGACTCACCTCAACTTCGACAACACAACTCCACAATAACGGTATTCTCACAGACAACTTAAAACTTGGTTTTACAAACGTTTTACAGTACATATTCACATAGGCAACATTTTGCAGAAAAAAAATATTTTTTTTGTTTAAACAAGAATAATATTAAAATCACCTATATACAATATCATATTATCTATAATCTAAGACTTTACCTTATTTAATAATAAGCTATACCGGAAGTTAAGTTGTACACTGTGAAGAAGTTATGATTTTTTTAAGGAGTCCATCTCAGTCCACAGACTATAATTGTAAATTCTAGATTGATAGGCATCGACACCGAGTTATCATCCGAGTTAAGCACTTATTACACTATCCAATTTTTAGGGCCAAGCTACACGACCGATTTTTTGTCCAACCAAACTGTTTGGTTGGATTGGAAGTCACCACCAACTTCTATCCAACTAAACTGTTTAGTTGGCTATGTGCGCATACGATCAACTATTCTGTCGGTCGTCTGAGCTGAGAGGTGTGGACCATACTCTACTAATTTGTGGTGTGCACGGCATTATTCAAGATATCAAGAATGAAAATGTCCAAAATGTACAATAAAAAAAATTATAGCCCTTGTAACAAAATGCAGAATGAAGAAAGTTTTGCTTTTATTTTCATTATTGAGTTCGTACTAATTTGGCAAAATTTCTAAACATATTTCCTCCCACAACGTTTTCTTGCCATTGGTATCATTTTAATTTGTAAGTAGAAAACAATCTTGAAAACAATTTTTTTAGTGTATGTCTTATACAAGTAAAGTAGGAGCTCTACTAACTCATTGTGGCATTGTCGAATAGGTCTTGTAAAGTTGAAATTTTAAGATCCGTTTCTGAAATATTAGGTTTTAAAGTGCAAACTTTTGTTAGGTGTAAATGTCCGTCCCCCCCAACCTCTATATGCTAAACGGTCATATATGGATACGTGAAATAAAATACCGGAGTAGTATATTACAAAGTCGAAAGGAAAACTATCAGAGCTGAGTACTAAGTACAAACTAAAAAGTTATTGCACTTTTTCATAAACCGGCAAATTAACTTTGTCATTAATACAAACACTATGAAAAACAAAGTTATTTTTGCTGGTCAAAAATTATAGAGGTTTTGGCTAATCTAAGCTTGCTTCTACGGAACCCTTCGTGGGCGAGCCCGACTCGCACTTGGCCAATTATTGTTATATAAAGGCGGCCGAGCTTCTACCAACTTAATTAACTTTCCAAAATCCTCTACGACTAGGTTATGAAGGCGAGGCAGACGAAGGTGAAGCTGGCGAATCTTTCATTTTAACCGCGTATTGCGCTAGCGTCCTTCCACCGATACAGTTGACGGCTGACTGAAACTGAACAGTCGGTCGCCGACTGAACGATTGGTCGTGTGCGCCTCGTCATACAAAACCGTGGAGTTTACGTCGATTGGCCAACTATTTAGTTGGTGATCGGTCTTGATTCTATTGATTAAACAGTTGAGTTGGTGCCGTGTGCGCGCTCGAGTACTGGTGCATTGATTTTTGTCAACCGATCAAACTATTCGGTTGGTAAACTATCGTTCGTGTAGCCTGGCCCTTAGGAATCCTAATTAGGAACGTATTAGGAACCTAAATCGGAAGCTAGTGATCACACTACACTAAATCGCTTCCTAAATCGTAGTGTTGCCAGTCGGGTCATGTCAGAAATTACCTGAAATATAAAAAAAAAAAAATCTTTTTTATAAAAAATAACCTTTTATATTTTTTTACTGAAAAGGTATTATAAGTTGATAGAATATAATATTAGTTGTATGATGAGCTCCGTGGCGCAGCGGTCAATACGCCGGCCTGTGACACGGATGGTCCCGGGTTCGATCCCCGGTCAGGTCAAGATGAAAAATGATAACTTTCAGATTGACCTAGGTCTTATTAGTATCTATTATAAAATATAATATTGTTGAGTTAGTATCCCATAACACAAGTTTTACTAAAGAATGAAAAGCTGCAATACGATGATTGTAATCGTCAATATCATACTTAAGTGTTAGCAGGTGATAAATATATTTGATATAAATGAACAGTACTTTAATTTCTTTTTTGAAAATTTGTGGGGAAAATATCGATTTTATTTGCCCCAAATTTGGGGATTTTTAGTTAGGCTTTTGGGTAATCCAGACTTTTGATGTCGGCAACGCTGGCGGGAGGGCAAATTGGCGTCCTAAATCGTAGCGATGCGATTACACTGTCCTAAATCGTATACAATTTAGGAAATAGAGCGATCGGGACGTCCTAATCATCCTAAATCGGATCCGATCTACCCTAACCGCGATTACATCTTCCGATTTCCTAATTAGGATTCCTAAAAATTGGATAGTGTAATAAGTGCTTGCTTAAAGGCTTTAAGCAAGCACTTATTACACTATCCAATTTTTTTAGGTTAGGGTAGATCGGATCCGATTTAGGATGATTAGGACGTCCCGATCGCTCTATTTCCTAAATTGTATACGATTTAGGACAGTGTAATCGCATCGCTACGATTTAGGACGCCAATCTGCCCTCTCGCCAGCGTTGCCGACATCAAAAGTCTGGATTACCCAAAAGCCTAACTGAAAATCCCCAAATTTAGGGCAAATAAAATCGATATTTCCCATATTTTCCTCACAAATTTTCAAAAAAGAAATTAAAGTAGTTATATCAAATATATTTATCACCTACTAACACTTAAGTATGATATTGACGATTACAATCATCGTATTGCAGCTTTTCATTCTTTAGTAAAACTTGTGTTATGGGATACTAACTCAACGATACTATATTTTATAATAGATACTAATAAGACCCAGGTCAATCTGAAAGTTATCATTTTTCATCTTGACCTGACCGAGGATCGAACCCGGGACCATCCGTGTCACAGGCCGGCGTATTGACCGCTGCCCCACGGAGCTCATCATACAACTAATATTATATTCTATCAACTTATAATACCTTTCCAGTAAAAAAATATGAAAGGTTATTTTTTATAAAAAAGATTAATTTTTTTTATATTTCAGGTAATTTCTGACATGACCCGACTGGCAACACTACGATTTAGGAACCGATTTAGTGTAGTGTGATCACTAGCTTATTACACTATCCAATTTTTAGGAATCCTAATTAGGAACGTATTAGGAACCTAAATCGGAAGCTAGTGATCACACTACACTAAATCGGTTCCTAAATCGTAGTGTTGCCAGTCGGGTCATGTCAGAAATTACCTGAAATATAAAAAAATTAATCTTTTTTATAAAAAATAACCTTTCATATTTTTTTACTGGAAAGGTAATATAAGTTGATAGAATATAATATTAGTTGTATGATGAGCTCCGTGGCGCAGCGGTCAATACGCCTGTGACACGGATGGTCCCGGGTTCGATCCCCGGTCAGGTCAAGATGAAAAATGATAACTTTCAGATTGACCTAGGTCTTATTAGTATCTATTATAAAATATAGTATCGTTGAGTTAGTATCCCATAACACAAGTTTTACTAAAGAATAAAAAAAAACCGGCCAAGTGTGAGTCAAACTCGCGCAATGAGGGTTCCGTACAAACACACACAATGTGCAAAAAATGTTTTATTCAATTGACTAGCGCCATCTAGTGGTGTTTTAGTGAACTATTTCCCTAGATGAACTTATTATTGTGAGTTTACCACTTAATTTTCAAGTGATAGAATTCTTATTATTTTTCCTGTAATCTTCAAGGAATGAACTACATTTTGTAATTTTTTCAAAATTTTCGGCCCAGTAGTTTCGGAGATCAGGGGGGGGGAATGGTCAATTTTTGCCTTCTTTCGTGAATAAAATCAAAAGTATCGATTTTACCCGAACAAAAAAAAATATTTTTGAGATCCTCATAATGAGCCCTTTCATTTGATATATGACACAGTAAGGTTTGCAAAACTTTCTTTTAAAATTTTGTAATTAGACCCCTCAAAATGACCCTTATTTCAAAAAAATCTTTATTTACTTTGCACATCTGTGTTTGGGTCATAGGATTACACTATCTTACCAAATTTCATCTAATTTGGTTCAGTAGATTCGGAGAAAATCGGCTGTGACAGACGGACGGACGGACAGACAGACGCTCGAGTGATCCTATAAGGGTTCCGTTTTTCAACTTTTGTACGGAACCCTAAAAAGCTGCAATACGATGATTGTAATCGTCAATATCATACTTAAGTGTTAGCAGGTGATAAATATATTTGATATAAATGAACAGTACTTTAATTTCTTTTTTGAAAATTTGTGGGGAAAATGTGGGAAATATCGATTTTATTTGCCCCAAATTTGGGGATTTTCAGTTAGGCTTTTGGGTAATCCAGACTTTTGAGTTCGGCAACGCTGGCGAGAGGGCAAATTGGCGTCCTAAATCGTAGCGATGCGATTACACTGTCCTAAATCGTATACAATTTAGGAAATAGAGCGATCGGGACGTCCTAATCATCCTAAATCGGATCCGATCTACCCTAACTGCTATTACATCTTCCGATTTCCTAATTAGGATTCCTAAAAATTGGATAGTGTAATAAGTGCTTTAGTAAATAGGGGGGCAGACTTGAATTTTTTTTTATGGAATCGTATCTTATCTTTTCATTCATTCAATCACATTTGTAATGTCAAATCTATCTTGTCAACAAAGAAATGTCAAAGTTACTAAGATCGAAAGAGGAAAGAAAATAATAAAATACATACTCATCACTCAAAGTGAAATAATACTTTTACCGTAGCAAGAAGATTCATTCCATCCACCCTCCTAATTTCAATTCACCTTGGTTTTTGTGATTGATTACGGTGCAGTAAGAATTGTAACTTTGCCGCAGCCGCATTCTTCGTTGAGTTGTCGTACTAATGGAATACGACAATGACGACAATACCTGGCGAAGGCCGTCCTCGCCGAAGACGACGGGTTCGAGCTGCCACCCGATCCCGAAGCGTTCCACGACGGTAGCTGTTGTAGTGCTGGGACTAGCCGTGCTGAGCTGCCTACTTGGCTATTGTGTGCTAAGCGAAACACTACCCTATGAATCTAAAACTTTACGGCTTGTTGTTATAGTAAATATTGCACAATTTATTTTTCTTTAATGGCATGTGTTCAGATTTTATTATTGTTTTGTTAATTGACATATATTTTTCAGTTTTTCCGCCATGGAGCCCGCACACCCACCCACACATATAAAAGTGACCCTTTCAAGAACTACCAGTGGCCAGATGGACTGGGAAGCCTTACAAATGTAAATATTGAGTCTTGTACCCACCGAAATCCATTTTTTGGTCAGCATAATACATATTTGAAAAGAGCTAAAACAATACAATTTTTATGTTCTAGATCAAGTACTTGTGTACTTGATCTAGAACATAAGAATAGTATTATACCATGGAACTTTAGATAGTCAAGGGACTCCCAATTTTATTTTTCCTGGCATAGATGTATTGAAAATCATCTCGCAAGAAATGCCTCTACTACCTGCTATTTTTGTTTATTTTTAATCTCTTTTCAGACCGGAAAGCTACAGTTATATGAATTGGGCAAAAAGTACAGGAGTTATTATGCGAATTTTATTCCTGAAGAATATTATGAGAAAGATGTATACATCCGCAGCAGTGACAAATCAAGATGCATGATGAGCGCTTACACATTCCTGGCTGGTCTTTACCCGCCCACGGAGCGGCAGATGTGGCATCCAGAGATACCGTGGCAACCCATTCCTGTCCACTCTCTTTCAAGGGAACTGGATAATGTAAGTCTTTACATATATTATTTTAAGAAGAAAATCTTTTTCATAATGACCTGGGTCTTGGATGTTTATCTATATAAGTATATGTTATAAAATATAGTATCGTTGAGTTAGTATCCTGCGACACAAGTTCAAACTTACTGTGGGGCTAGCTCAATTTGTGTGATATGTCCCTATATATTTATTAATTATATTTATATTAAGAGAACTATAACAGAGAAGGAAAACGCAGTAGAGGTCGCCAACAAACCAGGTGGGAAGACGACCTAAATCTCACGGCGGGACATCTCTGGAGAAGAGTCGCACAGGACAGAACGCAGTGGAAGAGTTTAGAGGAGGCCTATGCCACAAGGCACTCTAAATTAAGAGATATATTATAATAACTTCCAACCAAGATGTAACTTAAGTTAAAAATTCAGATAAAATGGCTTATAAATAAATAAAATAAAAAAGAGAACTATAAAGAGTAGTGTGGATCACAATTTAAATTTTTTAGAAGAATTTACAGTTGTTGTATGAAATATCCCCAGCGCTGGACCGTGAGTTTAGAGGGCCCTGGGCCAATACAACTTAGGGGACCTAATTACTTAAAGTAAACGAAATATTAAATGAATTGTATGGCTTTGATTATTTGTAGGGATGTAAGCCTTATGATCTGTTAATTTAATAAAATTAAAGATTCTTTCGAGACTTCGATTTGACTTAGCTGGGGGCCTCTGGAATCTACGACCCTGGGCTGAAGCCCAAAAAGCCATATGAGAGATCCAGCCCTGAATATCCCATGGGATTACAAAACTTATTTATTTAAAAATGCATTTCATGTATGCTTAGCTGAAAGATGGGCACGTTCAGTAACCAAATGGGTTCCTACTGATGGCAAACGTTCTCGAGGGAAGCCAAAAATGAGATGAAAAGACGAGTTGTGTGCATTTAATAAGGAATGGCAAGACAGGGCACTGGATAGGACTAGGTGGAGAACAGAAGGGGAGGCTTTTGCCCAGCAGTGGGACCTAAATAGCTAGTTAAAAAAAAAAAGTATGCTTAGCTAGCTGTAGTCAATTTGCTGCTGTAATTGTTTTTGGAAATTGCATGTAGTCTATTGATTAAAAAGAGTAATGTTAAGTTTTTTAAATACTTAAGTTACTTATGTAATTGCAGATAGTAGCTGCCACAAAAAAATGTGAGCTCTTCACAGCAATGTACGAGGAACTGAAAGCAGAAAAAGATGCAGAGCCAAGATTCAGTGAACTATTTGATACTTTGAGTAAATACACTAACCAAAGCATGCGGAGTGTTTTGGAAGTGGACTTCCTGTATAGTTCTCTGCTAACGCAGCAGGAGGTGGGGCTCAAGCTGCCCGAGTGGACTAAGAATGTCTTCCCCAACAAAATGCGCACACCATTCATGCTAAGCTTAGCCTTGTTGTCTTACAATGAGTCATTGCAAAGGCTGCACACAGGTAAGGAGTTATTTATGTTACAATATACAATATGTAATTTATAAATTTTAGATAACTAAAAGATAAATTTATTCAACTTATTAGCTTTACCCTAATATTTGTCATGCTTCCATGCTTTGAAGTATTAGACCGCGTTCAAACGTTCGCGCACGAAACCTGCGCGGCCATTGCAAATTGAGTGCTATTTACAATAAACGTATTTTAAACTTATTGCGCGGTGACTGCGCGTACGCGGTGATGAATTAAAAATATGTTCTAGATAATGGCCATAGCAATCATTTTGCAATGGCAGTGCATGCAATGTAACATGATAACTAGTGGAGTGGTTGTGGCATGCATAAGTATAATTATTGTGTGATGTATAGATGGAAGGAAATTGCTGTTTTATTTTTGGTTGAGCATTTAATAATAAATGGCCATAGCAATCATTTTGCAATGGCAGTGCATGCAATGTAACATGATAACCAGTGGAGTGGTTATGGCATGCATAAGTGTAATTATTGTGTGATGTATAGATGGAAGGAAATTGCTGTTTTATTTTTGGTTGAGCATTTAATAATAAATGGCCATAGCAATCATTTTGCAATGGCAGTGCATGCAATGTAACATGATAACCAGTGGAGTGGTTATGGCATGCATAAGTATAATTATTGTGTGATGTAGATGGAAGGAAATTGCTGTTTTATTTTTGGTTGAGCATTTAATAATATCTTACGTATCGAGAAAGTAGTCCTTATGTATAAATATTGAAAAATCATTTGTATATCTTAAATTTAAGGTCCATTACTGGGGGAGATAAGGCAGCATTTCAGGGAGATTGTGCACCACGACAACACAGACCGCACACTATACCTATATTCTGGGCATGATGTGAACGTGGTGTCGCTGTGGCGCGCGCTCGGCTTTGACGAGCTGCTAGAGCCGGACTTTGGAGCCAGCATTGTGCTGGAACTACATGAAGAGGTGGAACAGGAGAGCTTCTTTCTTAAAGTAAGTGTTAAACTTATATTTTACTCAGAAAAAAAGATACAAAAATCATGCATAGTTGAATTTTTAATAATTGCAATCACTGTATCCCAGATTTTTTTAAATAGGTATAAATGTAAGTAAAGCAGGGTTTTCATAATGAATTTATCAACTTGTTGATAGAAAACTAAATAAGTTTTCTGGAGCATAATAAAACGCTTTATTATTTATAATGTAAATATTCGATTACTTCGTAAACTTGAAGCTCTATAAATAAATTAATAAATAGAAAATGTATAGTAAAGCTTTGCTTATGGATGTTAATAATTTTTAAATTAATATTAGTAAACAGTGGCATGAGATGGGGCTTCATTGTGAAAAGCCAATCGAAGTCTTTCATAACTTTCTTGTTGCGTTAACTTACACCGAAAGTCGTAAAATATCATTACACGAAAATTTTCTCGCGTACCATTCATGCTGACGTGATACACACAATTTTAAATATGCCGCCAAATCTTATAAAATTGACAAATGAATAAAATTTTTTATTCAGTAATATTGGCAAAGAGTGCTATTTTCAAAATCCAAGCTTAATTTTTAATACATAATTTACAAATGGCCAGTTCTAAAAATATAAGATCTCACGTACCTATAAGAGCGCCTTAAATGAGAATTACAAATTTAATCTTCCAAATAAATTCGTCCTTTCCTTTTTACTCTTAAAGCATACTAATTAGAACTTAGCTTGCCAGAGCGCATACCTTTGGATGAGACGTATATTTCTGTAGAAATACAATATTTATGGTGCAACCATTGAGATATAACTACTGAGAAGACACCGCAAGTCCTTACTTTTGTCCCGTTCAACTGTGGACATCGCGCCACAACTCACTCAGTCGGTTGTTAGCTCTTTGGCTTGTGGCACTTCCCACGATTAATAAACAAAAACTTGGTAAAAATCATAAAAATGCCTTGGTGTGTATTGAGTTATTGCAGTAATAACTAATCGAACACTGCACAAGGCAAAGAAACAAATTTTCATCAGTAAGTACATTATTTTTTACAAAAAAAGTCAATAAATAATTACCTCCCGCCATTTTGCATTATGTTGACATGTTGCTATGGAAACGCGTGAGAGTAGCAAATATAGCGCTGAGGTATTGAGATGTATGATTGGACGCTTCGTTATTGTTTTAGCGCTGCAGCGCTTATATTATAAATTTGAGGAATGGAACAATGCCAACATATAAGGTAGCTCCTCTAGTATTATATCTCAATGGGTGCAACTTATAGTTGTATAAGAGCGCGGTGCCGCAGACTTTTTGTCCGCCATTCTTCCTCGTCTGCGTTGCGCCATTTAAACTTGCACAACGACAAATTGTGAAATGGCTCTTAAAGCTTCTGCTTGTATGCGTTAATTATTTGTTTTCGGATGCTTCCAAACTTTAATATCAAAAGAAGTTTTATAGGTACATCATTTCAACTTGCAGGCATTTTACCGCAACAATACTAAAATAGAGGTGCCAATGGAATTAAGACTGCCGTTCTGTGATGACCCCTGTCCGTATCCAATGTTTGAAAAGCACTTGGAGAAACTCATTCCAGATGATTGGGAAGCAGAGTGTCAAAACAAAACATGAATGTTTTAGAACAAGTTGAAAAAGGTAAGGGCAAAGTCATACAGTCACGTGACCCGTGCATTTCAAAGCAATAATATTGAGCAGTAGACTTAAGCCCCACGTCAATGTGTAAGGAAAGTAAATAGAATTGTAAGATCTGAGAAGATGATGAGCGAGCCAAGTTGTTGAATGAAATTTTAATAGTATTTGATAAGAATAATCCAATGTAAGTGTTATTGTTGTACTCGTCAGTATGTGTTTGATGTATGTATGTGTAGTATATTTTTGCTCAGATTCAGTGTGTGTCATAAAAATCAATTGGCTTTAATAATGAATGAATTTTGAATTTGATGGAGTCTGCTGGTCTGGTTCTGAAATTGTTTTAGAATGTTGCTGCTGAAGTGCTTTAGCGCGCGGGGTCCGCCTTCCGGCTTTTTCTTCTCCACTTCGCACGGTCTTAGGTACGTGAGTTGTGAGAACATTGGCATGTATATCCTCCCTAACGACATCAAGCCAGTATTACTTGGGTTTCCCCTATTTACTCGGGCCCGGCGAAGGCTACATAGCCGCACATTTTTTCTGTAATTTTTAGTTTTTCGCAAACGTCCGTACCCGCGTAATCGGTCTCTTGCAGCTTGTCCGCTATGTCACGGACATGGAGACTGCCGCGAAGCGGCTTTTCTAGTTTTCTCACACGGTCTTTTCGCAAAATTCCACAAATACATATTTATCACCGCGACATATAGCTCCCCCTTGTGCCGCTTTAGCACAGTTTGGTGTCGCCAGCATGTAAGACCAATATAAATCTCGGGAACCCCTTTGGATCTAAATGCCCACCAGGATCATCTCTCGAGTAAAACAGAAGGCCTTCTCCATATCCAAAACCACGAAGTGGAGAGACATTTTCTATCTTCTATTGCTCCTGTATTTATCTATGACGAGATCCTTAGGGCAAAAATTGGCTCCATGGCGTCATGGGCGAAATTGCCACTTCGAGACAGTACCTCCTGTCGGAGCCTATCTATTTTACACCGCGGTAATTGCTACAATCTTGCACCGACCCCTTTCCCATGAAGACTGTTGTTAGTAAACTTGGGCTCCACTGGTCAGGGATTTTACCAGTGAAGAGAGTGGTTAAAATATTTTTCAAGCTGGACGCACCACGAGGACCCATCGCCTTCCAGCCGTAGATAGGAATCCATTGGCTCCAATTCTTCATGCAATGAAGAGCTGAGTGGAATTCGAAGGTGATGGGTCGAGCTTTAAACTTGCAGGCATAGCCCATAGCCCTGCCGGTCAGGCTCAAAAGAATATTTGTAAGGAGATTAATTATTATTTGTAAATTAGTGATACGTAATTACAATTCTTTTGAAGATATTAATATTTTACACCGTGTACATTTTCGAATAAGATGAATCTATTTTGTTGATATTATACCTATATATGTAATTTTCAAGTGTTTATAAACTCCTGCCATTGATTTTATTTACAAATGGATTGTGTAGTGTCTGTCATAAACTAGGTTTTGATATTATTGGTATTTAGGTTAAAGTATATTTTTGGGTGTTTATCACATTTAGTGTAAGTTTTAACTATTTTTTTTATTAACTTTAGAATCTTTAACACTATACTGTAGATACAATCTAGGGATTTCGCGCTATTTACTCTTGTTCATAAAGAAAGTTTAAATAACTTCATTAAATGTAAGATTATACTGTATTTAAAGTATCCAGTAACCTCTGTGATCAAATAAATATGTTGAAGTATATGTATACATGATAAAATACATACATAATTATTTTTATAGTTTACTGGAATTCCTTAAAATTAATCATTACTGCTTACTACCGCTTATGAATAATGAAAGATGTAAAATAATAAGTAAAATGGAACAAATGGTTAGAAACAAAAAGGAATATGAAACAATGTGATTCCAACATATAAGCATGTCCTACCTTTCGCATAAGTTAATGACCGTTACAGTATCTGTTGCTGTAACCACAGTGAATGGTCAGGCAATCTTAGTTCTACCACACTACAGAAGAAAAAAATAATCTTAATAACTGTCTAGAATACGCCAGTCGTGCTGATGGCGAGACACTGGCATATTAAAACACGTGCGTGTGGACTCAAAACGGAGTCAATTTATTATTAATCTCTTTGGGAGGCTCATACTAGGAAATACATAGATATACTCGTATTTATTCCCGAAATACGTACATATGTACGTACATTACAGTACCTTTCAGTCTGAATCAAACTTTATGGCGGCTCGGGATAATAGCTGCGAAGAACGTGCCCCGCCTCCCCGCGCGCTCCCCGCTGGTCCTAATATTGTGTTCTGCGCATCGACTCGCGCGATGTTCCGAGCCACCATAAACATTCGGACTGTGCCTACCTACTTGCGTATTTTACTGTTGCATACCTATGTTAACGAAATTGTCAACAAGTGTGCCATATTATATAGCAGCTATTTATATGTACCTTTTTGTTTTGTAGAAAATTTAATGTTTTGATATATTATAATGAATGTTAGTGATGATATTAGAATATAATGATGTTGTTTTTTTGTAATGATGTGGTTACTATGAATATATGTTATGTGAGAAAACGAGGTGCTTTTTAATCAGGTAACCTTTCGACTATTATTTTGTCTGTCTTGTGAATAAGGACAATCACACTGAAGAAAAATAACGTTTTTTGAAGAAAAAATATATTTCAATAATATGTAAGTGGTAAAAACTGTAAATAACAGTGTAGAATTATACTAGTCTTGCTAAGGACGGTACTTACAACTTAACACTATACTTCATATGGACGGCACAATTACATTACACACTAGAGACTATATTTAAATATATCGGTGGAATAAAACCTTGGCACGTGCGTTCTGTACAACTTGTGTACTTAGCACATTAGATGCTTGTTTGTTTGTTTGTTCTTCTATAATTTATGGTCTTTTATAGAATTTTCAGTCTTATTTTGGTCTATAATTTCAATGAATTTCGATGTAAATTACATGTAAAATTTACATATTTAACAACCTTACTATACCAGTCTGACTATACATTAGTTTTTATTATATCTAATTAATTATATGATCAAATACTTATACAATACAAGAGAAACACATTTTTATCAGTGTCTGTCCTAAAGTTTTTAAATAATTTGTGGAATGGTCATGAAAAATACATACAAATTACTAAGAGGTGAGAGATACATTACAGTGACTAGCTATTTTATTATAAAAAAATATGGTCAAAATTATGTGCTCTCCTAGATAAGTTAAATTAATTGTAGGTATTTGCGCTTAAATGTAAATGAATGAAGCATTAAGGAGCCTTTCACATGATTAGGCTTGATAATGTGTCATCTTACTGAACCTTATTTTCAGTTGCCACAACAAGTGAGAACGTCCCTCTCTTTGTATGCTCTGGTGGAGGTGTACACAGCAACAGCTATCCACAGCACAACAGCCACCCAAGAAGATATTAACGCAAGCTGCAGAGAGAGTCCTGTGTTGATGAACTCAGCTCGGCTGGCGGTAGACTGTAGTGGGTTCCTTAGTAAATAGTCCATGAAGTCAAAGATTGCTTGGCATGTCAGCCTGAAATGGATTGCTGTCACTTGGTCCCCAGAGGCATGAATGTCCTGCAACAAAATCAGTGTTTTTGATCTAAGTTTATTTTAGGTGTTCCATGTTTTATCTGCATAAGCCCCATGGAGCTTTTACCACAAATGCTATGCTATTTACAGCACACACTCACCCTGCCAAGTTGTGACCTATACTGATTGCAGGTTTTCAAAAAGCCGTCTGTAATGATAGCAGCATGCACAAGGTTGTAGATAGAGAACACAGCTGCAATGCAGGCTGTTGGGATCCAGCAGTATATCACAGCATCATTCCTCTGACTTACTCTTGTCCTTCTTGTAACAACAATAGCTTCTCCTTCTCTAAAAGATAGAAAAGAAACAAACATCAGAATAATTAACAAATAGTGTTTTTATATATTTTTACTTTCAAAAACATAAAAATACTTACATTTCCTCCATTGCAGTACTTTTTTCATCCTCATATTGCCCAACATTGTTTATACATACTCTATACATGTGGAACAATACCATCACGATAGCATAAACTATCAGTGGTAATGGGGCAAATATTGCATACAGACAGTAGGAATTATGACCCCCATTGAAATATTGTGATGTGCTGAATCCATAGAATATGCAGCCACAGTTTGCGTTCTCCAACCAGGAGCTGAGACAAACATCCAGGGTAAGACGCCAATGGTTATATGGTATGGCAATACAGATTACTGACATACTGAGTAATACAGCCAACAAGCCGTAGCACCAGCATAGCTTACGTTCAGTTTGGAATTGGTTCATAGTGGGGATATTGTCAGATTTTTGTTATCTTATATTATAGATAAGCTCTCTCCCGCTACCACACCTAATTTGCGCCTGCAATTAAAGTAGCAACCGAATTAAAATCATATAGTTTTTTAAAAGTTATGTAAACTGAAAATCGTTTATCACAAAATATTCACCTTTGTTACAATAGTTTGTTGCACAATAAACAAAACTTTCTCTTCTCTTTTCTTTCAACAGAATGTGACGAACGGAAGGAATGTCAGATCTGATCTGATGATCTGTCAATGTCAATATGTCAGTGGTTTTTTTTTCATGATTCGGCGTCAAGGCCTCTAGCCTAGGGTACTATTTTTGAACGCGTGCCACTCGTCTTCGAATGATTTTTGTATGGAAAAATCGTTCGCAGACGAGTGGCACGCGTTCAAAAATAGCACTCCTAGCCTTTGCCTAGACCAAATATATTCCTTGGCCTAGACCCAAGTGAAATGTCAATACGTGCAAATAAATCCTGTTGTTTGTTTTGATCACAGAGTACTTGTATTTAAGTTTTGATTTTTGTTCTGTGAAAATAAATTTATCATAGTATCACCGGACAGTGTAATGAATACAATATTCATTTGATTAGTACCTATCTAAATTGTTCTGTAAAACTTGTCATAACTTCTTCTACAATAAAAAAGCAATGAAGTTAAACAGTAATACAAAAATCATTGGCTCTAATGTTATTTTAGTGCCATATGAACAACATCATGTACCAAAGTAAGTGTGGCTGGTCATTGATGAATGATGATCCTAAGATATTGTGTAAAATTAACCTCTGCTTAGTCTGTCTGCATATAAATATTACTTTCTAGGTATCATATGTGGATGAAGTCTGAGGAATTACAGAAACTAACTGCCTCTGAGCCACTAACTATAGAAGAGGAATATGATATGCAGAAATCGTGGCGGGAAGACGAAGACAGTAAGAATGAAAATTTTATAACTTACAAATAATAATTTAAGTAAATAAATATTAACAAATTCACAGCAAGATCTTTTTTTTAATGGCAAAAGACAGAAAGTGTTCTTGCTGGTTTTGCCACTAAAACATGCTTATAACTTCTAAACTACAGAGCAATTAATTTTCATATTCGGTGACTAATTTCGACTAATTCTTGAGTTATTTTTGGCATGGTTAGAATTTAAATCGGACCAAGGCCAATCTTAAAAAGATGATTTAACAGAAGTTGTCAATGATTAAAAGTCTTGTTGTTATCTTCTTTTGCAGAATGTACCTTTATTATATTATTAAAAAAGAAACAGGAAAATGAAACCAATGAAATAGGTGTGTAAGTCATTATATTTAAAACATTATTTTCTGACTAACCGCATAAAGCTGGTTTCCAGACATCTAGAATTCTATATGAAGAAAATAGTTGTTCTTTATTCAAGGTGTAATATTTCATTGTGACTTCAACATTTCTCTGTCATTAATTTTATATCTCATGGATTTTATTTTCCAGATGCAATGATAGGTGACACAAATATATTTATAACAGAAAATGAAGAGAAAGTTGGAGAAATAGAAATTATGATCGCAGAAAAGTCTGCCCAGGGCAAAAGATTTGGATGGGAAGCGGTTGTTTTAATGTTAATATATGGAATAGAATACATAGGATTGAAAGTATATGAAGCTAAAATCTCATTGAGCAATTACAAAAGCATACAAATGTTTAAGAAACTTGGTTTTGAGGAAAAAACTAAAAGTGAAGTATTTCAAGAAATCACGTTTGAAAAATATATCACTAATGAATGGACAGAATGGCTGAAAAATCAATATAAATATGAAATACAAAACACAAAATAAAATGATATATAATTCTCAAGTAATGTGAGTTTGCTTGCTCATGCTCCTTATTTTTCAGGGTTACAGCATACAGCTAGGCTAATAGTACATTACAAGAATTGGTGGTGGGAATGGGTCACCAAATCCACTTGACTCCTGGGGAATTGAATTTTTTACAGATACAATAATCACTATCACTACATATTATAAAACAAAGTCGTCCGCCGCGTCTGTCTGTCTGTTCTCGATAAAATTAGAAACTACTGCACAGATTTTCATGTGGTTTTCAGGTTTGTTACATTTTCACGCCCTATCTTCTAAACCAATCATCATGAAATTTTGCATACACGTACACATACATCACACAGTACAGTCCGGAGTACGGAGCGAGAAGCGCGCGGGGCGTAAACGGGAGTAATATTGTTCTGTGGTAAACGGCCCGCCACGGAACTAGCTCGGTCGAGCGAGAGGGCTGTCTGTGCTGTGATCGTGAGTGCGAACGATTTTTGTATGGAATAATCGTTTGAAGACGAGTGGCACGCATTCAAAAATAGCACCCCGTATCTCGCACCGCAGTTAGTAGGGGGTGGCTACCTACGCGTTGTCAACCCTAAAGGTCCGGATACACATGCTATTAAGTAGCATTTATACTTGGTTGTAAACAGCCATGAATAAAAATAATAATATGTGTAAATAGCCATGAATAAAAATAAGAATGCTCAAAAATCGATCGCGGGTCGATTTTTGAGCATGCTACCTGAGGCGGGGGTGGAAGAGGAACGGGTATTCATTGAGTATATCACTGCGTACCGAAAACATACATGCTTATTTATGGACGTGTGTGCAGGTTATGTACGGGACACAAACATGCTCATTAGAAGCATGCTTATAACCATGCTCTAAACTAGTATGTGTAGTGTATCCGTAGCTTATGGCCCAGCTCAAGGTCACCGGGGCTCGAACTCTCACGTAGAGTATCGCCGCTGTGACACACATACTGAAAATAAGCATGCTTGTTTGTGGTACGCAGGGCAGCGACATACCCTCCCGTCTTCCACCCCTGCTTCAGGTAGCATGCTTATTTTTATCAATTGCTGTTTACACGTGCTAAGCATCCGAATGATGCAAAGTCCGAACCTCTATGTCTTGAACATGTGGGATCTGTGGGTACTATTTCCGCGTGACACTCACACGTTCAAACTTCGAGCAACACGGCTTCTGTAGGCGTGTGTGGCTCGAAGCCACAGAACTATAACTCAAGTTATTAATCTGAGCTCGAAGCGTTCAAAATTTGTACCCATATTCGTGAGAAGAAACAAGACACTTCAAATATCAAAATGCTGTCACGCAACATATGTCAACGTCAGTCAGTCCATTTCGAATCGTTGTGTTTGTACCTTAGGTTTGTAAGTGAAAAACTTTTATAATTAAATCTCTAAGAAAATACATACCTATCATGCTTTTTTACTCGATGCTTTTATTTTTGTGTGTTACAAAAACACTCGGTAACCATGACGTTGATATTAGAACTGAAGAAGACGTCGGCGTGAAGTATGCGAATAGATGCGAGGTTTGCAAAATCCTCGCTACCGAACTACAGGGCAGGCTTGAAGAAACCGGCAAAGTGCACGACGTCATTGAAATAGGGTATTCCCTCGACGATATTCAACCCAAAAAGAAGACGAAATATCAAAAGTCGGAGTTGAGACTTATCGAGTCACTAGAAGGAGTGTGTGACAAGATTCTCCAATACAACATACACAAAGAAAGACAAGACAGTACGCGGTTTGCTAAAGGAATGAGCCAGACTTTCAAAACTTTGCATGGATTGGTAGATAAGGGAGTTAAAGTGGATCTAGGCATTCCTTATGAACTTTGGGATAAGCCTTCAGCAGAAATTACTCATATGAAGAACCAGTGTGAGAGCCTACTAGAAGAAAATGAAGGGGCCGTGGAGGACTGGTACTGGAACCACCAAGGGCAAGTGGATTTGAAACACCACCTATGCACTAAACATGCTTTGCAGGGCACAGATGATTCTTGTTTGTATGAGGACCTCAAACCTAAAGGAGAGAAGGGCCTGTCTGAAAAAACAGAACTCTGACGTCTCTCATAAAGCAAATTGTTAGCTCTTATTGTGTACAAAACATTAGTATAAGATCACAGTGATATGATTGTCTTATATTCCATACTCATATTTCCTTTCCTATTTCATAAGTGAGTACAATTATAGTGTAAAGGCTATGTATTTAATATGCATTTACTTAATTTTAATATGATTTATTTTTATGTAATTAATTTAAATAAATGCTATTTTGTATAAGTTCCTCATAATTTATTCTGTAAAACTGTATTGTTTGTTTGATGTTAAGTTATAGTATCAGTAAGGAAGAGTATCTTCATTTTATTAATATCCGTTGAACAAATGATTCATCTGCACTGTATGACTCATGCGTGCCTCGGCTCATTGATAGTCGACATTGATACTGGCGCTGGCTGTTATGTGTAATAAACATTTTCTGATCAATTTGAATCTTTTTTCAATTTACGCTTGTTTTCCTTTCCTAATTTCTTTGCTAGTTTAATTTAAATTTCAATGAGATTTTTATTTACTCATTGAAAATTGATGAATTAAGTATTTTAAAAAATAACTATGTATGCGTGGCTGTAGTGTAAATGTGTAAATTCAACACACCCTTCACATTAATTTAATTTACGCACATGATTCATAAAGAGTTATTACAAGGTACTTTTTCATAAAAGTTTTTTCAATACATTTGCTAATAATACTGTTCTTATGACATCGAAACTTGGATTGTAATAATATGTGAGTTGTCGTGAAAATTAATTATTTTAACCGACTTAGAAAAGGAGAAGGATATTGATGCACTTTTTTGTAAAAAATAAACCTGAGTACCTAATGTACATATATAAATTCCTTATTTGCTGAACAGCTTGTATTAGTTTATTGTAAGTGCCTAGAAGGCAAGCCTGGTCGCGAAACCCTCGAAAGCAGCATATAGACTTGCTTCAGGAGTGTGATAGGTATAAAGTTCTTCAGTAAGGACTATATTAGCCCTTTTTGACAGCACCACCACGGCTCTGTGCCATGCGTCCTACTCCATGGTTCGGCGTAACGCCCTCGAGCAGAACGGAATTGAAGGGCCTCTGAAGGACTTTCAGTACTTATCAGCGTTCCGCCCGCGTTCAAAAGCTCAGCTGTGGGTCCATCCTCGCCTGACGCCTTGTTGTTTTTGTGCTGTTTGAAGGCACTCGTAATTCCCACAGGCTGATGTCCCAGATACTTTCGTTATGTCATGGCCATATAAAATAAAAAGCTAATTTTCTGGGTCAAAACCATAGATATCAGAAGTCAAAACAATAACAATAAAACGAGTCCATCAGTAAGATGATCAAAACGGAAACGTATTTTTTCTTTTGTTTATTATACTACGTTAGTATTATATTGTCTTTGATTATACAATAAATGATGAAGATACAGCGCATCAAAGTGTACCAAACCGTGACGATACACGGAATTTTGTCGGGCTATACTAAACATTTTTTGTTTAATTAACGAAAGAAAGAATTGTCTTATATTTTTTCATTATTTGAACGGCCCAAATTTATTTTTTAAGGAACACAGTTTCAAAACACAGACTCAGAATGTTGGTTGGGATTCAGGTTAGTGAAGATTAATAACAAAAACAAAAATGTTATAAATAATAAGCACCTTTTTAATCAACTGTCAAAAATATTATACAAATAATATCTATGTAAACAGTTTGTCTGCACCTAATAAATATCTTACACAATGATTTAATGGTGCTAAACATTGCAGGCACTCTGCAAATCTATAAAAAGAAGAGGGAATTCGCTTTAAGTTTAAACATAAATAATATAATTATTAACCTAATAGGATGACCATTCACTCCATTGTACTCAGGCAGAAACCATACAAAATTTTATGCATACTGTACAAATAATTTAACACGTCTAAAACTCAAAAGTCATGTCGCAGCCTAGCGTGCTTCGATGTTAATGGACGATGTACAGGACAGCGCGTACAAGCCACTCGATGAATCGCATCACACTTCACGTCGCTGTGAAGCCAACCGGTGAGCGTGTGGTTTAGCGGACGAAGGTAGTTGTCTCCGGGGCCAGTTGACTCAGTCACTTGGCAGTATGTACAAGGTCCCTCGGGACGAGATGGCGGGCCGCAGTTAGGGGTTGGTGTCCTGGTAGTCGTCGTCGCTGTCCGAGCCGTCGTCCGTCAGCTGTCGCTGTGACGTCGCTTCCTCGTCGCCAAGGCGGTCAGAGCTCGATGCATCTGCACCAAAAGAGTATTGGGTTAGGCTCGTTTGCTCGTGGCTCGTAGAGCGCCTCTAAATGAGCTTGGACTGTGCTTTGGACTAACGTACTTTGACAGGTAACGATACATAACTTGGCATTCACGTACAGCGACTGAGCCCCTGAGTTTTCGGCTGCACGAACCAACAAGAACTTGATGGGGGTCCGATCGCCGATCGTAAACGCGGCCGTTAAAGATTATCGGTAGATTTTACCCCGATTGATAAACGTATCGGTAGATGGTTAAAAAACAATCGTTTAAAATACCGATTTTTCGGTAGCAACACTAGATTTGAAAGAATAAATGAATTCTTAACTGGTCGGTTTTACTGTATAGAAGGGAGTGGCAAGAGGTACTTTGTAAGTACAGTCGGGGGCAGATAAACCTAACCCCCCTACAAACAGATTTTAAATTGTGGGGGGGTCAAGTTTAAGTAGATTTTAAATTGTAGGGGGTAAATCTGCTTTTGCACCAAATCACCAATACCTTAGAGTTTTCAGGTACATATATCTAAATCTACGTTAAATAAAATAAAACAAACATGCTACTGCTTTTACTACTTCATAATTAAATGCATGACCACAATACAATACAATACAATACATGACATACATTGATCCTAAATCCTAATTGCATGCGCAAGACAATGTCATATAAGTGCTTATACTCTGCTTGGAGAGTCATTCACAATTTCAACACAGTGTAATATTGTTTCTAATTAAAGATACATGAAACATCCAACAAGCAAGGAATTTGAACTTTAATACCAGCTTTCACTAGTAATAGACGTATCAGAAGTCACATAGTCACAGTGCGCGCCAAGCGTCGTGCGGTGTTGTCACAGAGCATGGAATGTGACTGTCGCTCGTGCGCTACTAGAGACGTTTTTTCAACACATTTCATATGAAACAAGCGAGTCAGGGAGCAGTACCGTTTATTGAGGTTTGGGTAATTGTACAAATGCAAAAATATGTTATTTTCTACTTACTTGTGATATAGATTACATCAGAATTATGTTACCCGCGGCTTTGCCCGCGTGACTTATATCCTATGTCCTTCTCAGTACTCTAACCTATGTGTATGCAAAATTTCATGATGATTGGTTCAGTAGATAGGGCGTGAATGTGTAACAAACAAACAAATTCACTTTCGCATTTATAATACTAGTTAGGATTAGGATTACGTTTTTGCTGTAATTATGATAACATATCACAGTACATAGGGGCAAACTGGCAGTCCGACCATGCAACTTTCGCCTACCATCCGGGCGCGGGTTTACACGCGGTATTATTACTTGACAAGCTCTGTGGCGCAGCGGTCAACACGCCGGCCTGCGACACGGATGGTCCCGGATTCGATCCCCGGCCAGGTCAAGATGGAAAATGATCTTTTTCAGATTGACCTGGGTCTTGGATGTTTATCTATATATGTATTTGTAATAAAATATAGTATCGTTAAGTTAGTATCTCATAACACGAGTCTCGAACTTACTTTGGGGCTAGCTCAATCTGTGTGATTTGTCCGTATATATTTATTAATTATTTACTAGCTGTTACCCGCGGCTTCATCCGCTTAATATATAGCCTATGTCCTTCTTGATACCCTAACCTATGTGTATGCAAAATTTCATGATGATCGGTTCAGTAGATACGGCGTGAAAGCGTAACAAACAAACAAACTCACTTTCACATTAATAATATTAGTTGGGATTAGGATTTACAACTTTCATCCCTAGTAGGGCGCGAGCGACATTCCATGCTGTGTGGTGTTACGTGTAGCTAGTTACAAGCGTGCGTCATTACCCAGTTACCTGCGTGGGGTTCCCATTGCTGCTCGTAGCGCCGCGACTTGGGGGGCGGCGGCGTCGAACCTCTGGAATGAAAATTTTTAATTAAAAATACTGGAATAATTGAGAAAGAGGTGGAAGTAAATATATTTTGTGAAGTGAAAACTTTTTTAGGTGCGTTGAACAATTTTTGGGTGAACAAAAATCATGGAACTCGCGACATCATCACCGAACGCTCACCCAAAGTCATTTAGTCACTTCGATCAATATATCCCCAAAGATGGCGCCGCATTTTTTAAATAGATAATAGCAATTTTTCTTTTATCTATTCATACAGGGTTGTCACCCAAGGAGGGTCGGTGTCAGGCAGGCAACCGTATAAATCATATTATGTCATGAATGCTGTCATAATAGCGGACCCTGGGCTCTGTAGCAAGCACCAGAGCTAATGAGTTGACTTTCGTAGTTCCATGCTGTACTTTATACATAGTTATTACCCTTTGTAACCATGGAAATAATAAAAAATAAATTAAAATTAAAAATTTCCCACAGTAGTTGTTAATTTTGCCGGGCTGAGTCGCCCCTTGGAGTGTTTGTCCTAAAAATTATTCGTAGGTTTACAAAAGTACAGCAATGTTACCTCTGGTCGTCGTGCGAGTCCCCGTCCAGCTGCCATTGATCCCATAGGAATAGTTGTTCATTTTGACGGGCTGAGTCGCCCCTTGAAGTGTTTGTACTAAAAAGTATTTGTGTACCGAAGCACAGCAACGTTACCTCTGGTCGTCGTGCGAGTCGCCGTCCTCGCTGGGCGCGGGCGAGGGCGGCTGGCTGAGTGCCTGCATGAGGCGGCCCTTGGACTCGTTCCACATGTTGGACAGCCGGCCGTCGGGCCCGAACAGCAGCAGGAACGCGTCGATAAGGTCGCGCGACTTCTCCTCCCACTTCGTCAGGATGTCTACGCGCTTCTCACCGATGTTCGTCATCACCTGGAACAGATAGAGAAAGCGGAAGATTAATATAAGAATCAAAACTTATAGCGTTTCTAGCAGTACCTATGGCCAGTGGCGTAGCGTGCCTTGGACCTCGAAGTCGACTAGTCCACCTACAGTGGACGGTGCCCAGTTTCAAAATTTGTGGAGGGAGACGATCAGTATACCTCTCTGTATTTTTTTATGGGCTAGCTGGCATACGGCCCGTAAACAGAGGTTACTGTAGCCTATGGACGACTGCAACACCAGGGATGCAACTCGCGCGTTGCTGACCCTAAAAAAATCTTTCTCCACCCTTTTGAAGCCCGGTTTGTCATTGTACATCTAGGTTTGGAATTATTGATATACTATAGGTACCTTATAAAACGAAATCTTCAAATACCCATAAAGGGTTAAGACAGGAAAATAATTATTTACCGATTTATATGTTTTATACTTTCTATGAGCATAATATAAGTATTATATACTCATAAAGGGTCTTCTTTAGATAGGAAAACAATTTCTTACCGCATTGTTGATTTACTTTATGAAATCGGATCTCACCTGTTTAAATCATAGTACCTACCAAACCCACATTAGTAGGAATTTCGGCGTGGGCTTGACATCAGCATTAACGACTGGAATGTATTGATGAATATGTAACATTTACCAACGCCACCCACTAATTCTCGATATTTTGCTACAAATCTAAAATAAATATAAGCATATTCTACTTATTACTTACGTCATAATTGCCGTGAGGTTCCCGGCAGAGTAGAATAGGACCACTCCGAGTCTTCCCGTGGATGTCGTAGAGGGCGACTTACGAAACACAAGCTAAACAACGCTCATAAACATCAAAGAGACCTTATATATAACAACGGGTCACTCACGTGCTATTTGTCGGGATTGCCGACTATAGTTTCGGACTCGTCAGGAGCCCATTTTCAAGGCGAGAGCGGGACAAGGCGAAATGATACAGTGATCGCGTCACCTTCGTGCCCTTGTCTTGTTCCACCGAACATAGATGTCGTAGTCGCGGACTATCTGACTGCTCTGGCTAATTACGGCTCTGATAGTACAAAGAGGGTGATGCTCCCGCAGTGGAGACTAAAAAGGACCTGATGAAGGAAGCACTAGACAAGGCAATATGAATCCTTTATGACTGCGTTACCTTCTTGCCCTTGTCCTTGAGGTCGTCAATCTTGTTCTGCAACCGGAATTTCTTCTCCTTGAGAAAGGACACGTTGAGCTCCTTGGCGGAGTACCCGCGCGCCAGGTTCCGTCGCACGTAGATGTCGTAGTCGCGGACTATCCGAGCCACGATGTCTGACGTTGACACGCCTGAAACAGACGACAAATTGTTACATTGTCGATACGGATTAAGTTATTTACGCCTGTAGCACACAGCCGCGAATGCGGAACGGAAGTTCCGTAACGCAACATTGGCGTAACCGCGAAACGCTGTTGTATAATTCTATTATGGGTTTCATTCCGCTTGCGGTGTGAGACGCACTAAACAAAATCATACTAGACAGCGTTTCGCGGTTTTGCCAATGTTGCGTTACGGAACTTCCGTTCCGCATTCGCGGCTGTGTGCTACAGCCTGTAGCACACGCCTGTGTATAAGATAAGCCATTGGTCCTGGGGTACTATTTTTGAACGCGTGCCACTCGTCTTCGAACGATTTCTCCATACAAAAATCGCTCGAAGACGAGTGGCCCGCGTTCAAAAATAGCACTCCTGGTTGTCATCATTGATGGCAGTCGTAGAGGTATGTCAGATGCTTCTGAGCAGGTTGAAAAAGTTGACACCAATGTTGGCTACTTACCCACACGACAGAACACGACAAAACAACAAAACAGGGTAGGCTCAAAAATAACTTTGTTTCGTTTATAATGTTTCTACGATATGAGAAGGTCGGAAAAACTGTAAACAGGAAACAAAGCTTTCAAATTAAATCGCGATAATATGCTTCCTTGATTAATGCTTAGTCCCAATTGAATCTAATCTATAACAATTTAAATAATGCCCTTCTTCCATCAATCAATCAATCAATCATTTATTTGCATGAATACATCACATATAGTTATTCATAAAATTAGTGAGTCTTAGTATTCAGCCTGCTTACAGGCGTGCAAATTATTTAGATGTAAAATCTACGTCACATAATTCATATAAAACATTATAGTAAAAAATTAAAAATATTACATTTAAATTATTCATTAAAATCCAGGTGTATAACAGGCCTAAATAAAACATCTCACATCATGTACCCAAAAGACACATTTTTTCTGGGGTATTGGGGCAAATGATTCTTAGTAGTCTGGTAAAAATAGTAAGAATAGAAAGTGTTTATTTTAAGATTAGTGTCTGCTGGATGGTTGAACCCGGATTTGACACCGAACACAATACGTGGAAATATCGACAAGTGCTATTTGTTTTCGTTTAGTCATCTATGTCACGATACTAGTCCGAGGACATGTCGTGTAAATATATTTTATCAGTAAATCGCTCATCATTATGTATACAATTATCTCGCCATGATTTTATCTCAAGCCTTATGTTGTACAACGGTGGAAATGGCGTGTGGATCTAAATCAAAATGGGGTTTTTACATGTAACGAAGTTATTGTGCTCTTCCTTACGAACCAGCGAATCTTTCCCAGTGCACTCTTGTAATATTAAGCCCTTCGGTTTAATATTATAGATGGTTTTGGCGGCCTTTCCATATGTAAAGGGCGGCCCCAACCAGTAGCTCACATCGTGCAGCAGTAAACTCTGTACTGAATTAAACACAATATACGCAAACTGCAAACATGAGAGTCTGCAAGAAAAAAGTTTGGGAACATCTAGGCTGTATATTGGGATCGAGAGTAGATGGAACATCGCAACTTTTTAATTCATTTAATCTTTATCTACAGTCCTCTGTCCTTGGCATACCAGCCACCTGACACCACTCAGTATCACTTTTAATGGTTTTATTTGAAATAGTATCTGGATGATTTGCGATCATTTTGAGAATAATAAAACACTTATTACTTTTTTACCACGAGATTATTATTAGAGAAGAAAATTGTCCATGTTATTCAATAACTAGATACGAGTATGGCAGACTTAGCGGTCAAGGCCGCCGGCGAGTTCCTAATAACGCCCCAATTAACATAATTAGCTCACAAGCATAATGAAAAGATTGATTCACTTTACATAGCAGTATTATCTAAGTCTACGGCCTATTCCTCGAAATGCTTTTTGCTATGTTCGTAATGGGTCCAGATTGGATTTCGTTTAACGTTTTTCCTTAGTAAAAAAAAAGTGTTGAACAAAAACAAAGCACCTTACTTTGTATTGTGTACTTTTTCTTTATAAGTGTATCTTAATGGATAATGTTCTAATTTGTTAAAGTTGAATATCGATTAAATTGTAATCACTAATACTAAATATATTAATGATTAGTAGCATACAACTTGTAAGTCTTCATGTAAAGCCGTCATCAAATAGCAAATAAATAATTTCCCGATACCAATTAACCTGCTGCTTGCTATTTAAATTTTCCTTATAAGAATCAGGTTTTAAGCTTTGAGTGCCCAATCACGCGAAGTATACGTGCACGAACATTCCAAATATCCAAATATGTTAGTGCGTTAGAATATACGTATAGAATTCCATCGTCATGGGTATAAGTCGGTTTACGGGTAATTATGTAACGTTGTTATGGAAAGGTCTTCTAAAAATAGACACGTCAGTGTTAAAACATATAGTCATATATTTTAAACTTATTGAAAATGCATTGTTGAGATGTTACGAGCAATCAGTTTGAACTGGTATCGTGAGTGAGAGCTTTTTGGTAGCTTTATTAAAAATGTAGATTATGATAATGGATTACCCATCCAACTTTAAACAATCATTATGATAACGAATCGATATCAAATTAAAAGTGTTCTTAACAATATTTTTTTAGTAATATTTGAAACATGTTTTATATAATCTTAAAATATCGTATTGGAACATTAACTAACGTCCTTAGAATTGAACTATTTAAAAGGATAACCATTGTTTACGGAAACAATTGTTATCCTTACAAATACTGAAACGTTATCCTCTGAAACGCTGTCCCTGTAACTCACCCTGCGTGTGATCTGTATATGTATAGTGTACCCCTCTAATAATACTAAGAACTCAATGAATAGATCTGACTCGGCTCAGCACTCGGCATCACCTTTTTTAACTGTGTCATTGGGGGGATATATTATATAGGTCACAAGGGCGAGTTACAGGGACTTTAGATTTCTCCCTGTATATAGCGTGATGCAAATTAACGGGTTTTTTTTAGCGTTTTAACAATTTATCACGCAGAGGTCTAAACTCCTGCGGTGTTGGTAGGTGGGCACTGTACATACCTTCAGTCCTCTCCGTGGCCACGAACATGTCTTTCGCCTTGATGGAGGCGTACAAGTCTTCCGAGTCCTCCGTGGTGTATGGGATGTCGTCGTGTGCCACGAAGTCGATCTTGTGTTTCTCCAGGAATTCCTCGCCGTACTCCCAGGGCGCGTCTTTTATAACCTGGAAAACAAAATGAACAATTTATACTTAAGCCAAGTTTCGGTTTCTGATATGCATTTTACTAGCTTTGTTTTTCCCTGTTAGTTTGTTTGTCTGTGAGGATCAAATTCAATTTTGCACCACAAAAATTTCAGCTCAGTGTCAGAGTTCTTCGGAACTGCCTCTCGGCCTCTGACGTGGTTACTTTAACGACTACCAGATGGCAGCCGGGACCAACGGCTTAACGTGCCTTCCGAAGCACGGAATCATCTTTATTATCACAATCAGGTGATTCATGCCTGCAATGTCCTAACCAAACTGGACAAAGTATGCTTCCCGTGGGAATCGAACCCACCACCCCTGGGTCAACAGGCAAATGCCTTAACCACGGGACCACGGAGGGTGTGAACTTATGTACGACGGATGACAATGAAATATTAAGGTACCATAGACCTGATCTGATGATGAAGACGGAAGGTGACCATAGCCTCTCCTGTATTAAAGAAGATAAATCCTTCGTGCTTGGACTTATTTAATGTCTCTTTGCAAGCACTTTACAGTATAAATCGCACATAATGAAAACTTGTAATATTTTTTTTTTGTTGTAACTTAATTAAAGTTGTGAACAGATTTATTTTTCAGAGTTAATTAAGACGGCGTCAGTTGTCTTTCCACTTCTCTCAACCGTAAACGAGTGACAGGAAAGAGTTAATTTTGTCTGCTATAATATTGCAGTTTCTAAAGTAGCGGCAAAGTGTTAAGGTGCGACATGAAAGTGTTTTGAGACTACATCAGCCTTATTTATTCACTGCAATCTACATCTCGTAATAAAGGAGGTCGGTTGATTTAATACATGTTTCTTTTAGTGGCGTTTGTTTTTTAAAGGACTGTGCAGCTAGATCCAAGTGAGCTTTGCTACTTGAGGTTAGGGCAGAGTGCCCTAACCCTGTAAGGCGAACATCACCGAAGAGCCCCCAGGAGGGACGGACGTCGGTTTTGAAGGCTTGGCGAAACAACGAACTCTCATATGCATGATGAGCGGCGATTTGCATGCTAGCCTGAAGGGCCGAACTGAGAAACAAATGGCAAAGCCTTTGGAGAGCTGAACTATCATGTTTTGCCGTATAGGCCGAAATTAGGGACTATTTCTTTTCCATGTCATTTTAACGTTTCATTTGTATAAGTGCTCATTTAGTCGAGTAATTACCGTACAATTATCATATTGCCAATCCCTAAGGGACTACAACTAATGTATGACGCAAACATAATGGTCTGGCATACGTAGGGTTGCCAACCATACTGTTAAAAACAGTATTATATTTTTTTGCTCCATAATACTTTTCACTGTTCTATAAAAAATACTGTTTTTATGACCACTAGTACTTTAGAACTGCAAGCCCTATGTAAAGTGATGGACAATAAAAATATAGTTTCTATTTTTAATTTATTGAAATAGCCTTTCGTTTTTACCATTAACTTAAAGTATGCATTATGAACTTATTATCATTTTAAAAAAATTACAAAAATTTGTAAAACCTCAAAAGATGTTAAATACTGTTAACTTTACTGAAATACCTACTGTTCATTTTGTTTCTTCACCTTATATATACTTTTTTTCTGTTAGATAAAAGTTGGCAACCCTTGGCATACGTTAATTTTAGATATTACTGTACCTAATTTGCGGTTAATAAACCCTCCATCTGGCTTGTATTATTGTCCAAGCTTCCCACGTGTCATTGTGATGCAAATGCGACATATTTACATTAAAACAACTGAAGCATTCACTTCTGAACAGAAATCGAGAGGCGCAGTGAATAATGGCCTGACCTTTAAATATTTTTAGAATCTATTTCGAGCAATTCGACTCCGAATACTAAAGTTTTGACGTACCTATTTGATTAACTGACACGTGTAGTTTAGTCGCTGAAAGAACATATTAATAGCAAATATTTTTTACGGAAAAGTTGTAATCGGTTGATATTCATGTAAAAAAATCCAGCGAAGTGGGAGTTGGACTCATGCACTGAGAGTTCCGTAAAACGTAATTTTTTTTAAGTAACAATCAAAAAGCTTTGCTATTTTTGCGAAGCTTGTGCTATAAAAATTGGGTCAAGGGATTCGCATCGCATAAGGGATCCCTTATGCGATCTTATATATAGGATCGCATATGGGTTTTTTACCCTTTGAGGGAAGGAACCCTAATAAAATATTAAATATATTATAATTTAACGGTAGGTAGGTATAAATTCAATGAGCAATTGCAAGCCTCGGTTGGCAACCTCGCAAAGCAATTTCACACATAATAGCTAATAAAAATAACATGTTTATTGATTACGCAATTTAAGTACAGCACTTGATTTAAATTTATAAATTGTGTTTGTTATAAATTTGCACATACGTAGGTATCTATTATCACGCTTCTATCCCTTGCGGGGTAGACAGACCCCTAGGTCATACAACCCAGAGTTTAGCGTTTCAGTGGGCGTTAAGGTGGAATCAAAATAGAGATGGGTTACTAGCTGCATCGCCTACTGTCGTGATTTCTTAGATTGTAGCCCAAACCCTTGACCAGCTTTTAAGAGAAAATTTTCTATATATGGTATGGTAGGTATACAGTTTGTTAGTTAATAGCTTTTACAAAAAATAAAGTATGTTTTAAAATCATTAGAATATTTTCCTTCAAAATACCTACCTAACTATAAAAGGGGCCGTATGCGGTAATTTCGGACGGATCACCTAATTCACGTCAAAGGAGCAAAATATTCGACTGGTTTTATAAGTGTAGCTCTACGAATAAGTCATCATCATTATCTCAGTCGGAATAAGTCCATTGCTGGACATATGCCTCCCCCAAGGTTTTCCAATAACACCCGTTGGAAGTAGCCTGCATCTAGCGACTTCCTGCGACCTTGGACAGGTCGTCCGACCACCTGGTCAGTGGGTGTCCAAAGCTGCGCTTGCATGTACATGGTCACCATTCCAGAACCTTACTGTATGCATCTTTGTACCTCTTTGTATGTGCTATGAATAAGTAAGTGTAACTATACACCCTTACTTTGAAATCAGTACATAAATTTTAAGGGGCAACTCAGCCTATCAACATGAACAACTTTTGATATGGGACCAATACTCATCATCATCAAAATTTAAGAGCTAAGCTCTTGTCGGTGGAGCTCCCTCCATCTGTCTCTATCCTCTGCCAATCTCTTAACACCCTGCGGTATGATAAACTTTTTTTTTTTTTTTTTAGGGTTCCGTACAAAAAATGAAAAACGGAACCCTTATAGGATCACTCGAGCGTCTGTCTGTCCGTCCGTCCGTCTGTCACAGTCGATTTTCTCCGAATCTACAGAACCAAATTAAATGAAATTTGGTAAGATGGTGTAAACCTATGACCCAAACATGGATGTGCAAAGTAAATATATATTTTTTTAAATAAGGGTCAGTTTAGGGGGTCCCAATATAAAATTTAAAAAAAAAAGTTTTGCAAACCTTACCGTGTTATATATCAAATGAAAGGGCTTGTTATGAGGATCTCAAAAATATTTTTTTTTGTTCGGAAAAAATCAATACTTTTGATTTTATTCACGAAAGAAGGCAAAATTTGACCATTCCCCCCCCCTGATCTCCGAAACTACTGGGCCTAAAATTTCCAAAAAATTACAATATATAGTTTATTGCTTGAAGATTACAGGAAAAATAATAAAAATTCTATCCGTTGAAAATAAAGTGGTAAACTCACTATAATAAGTTCACCTAGGGAAATAGTTCACTAAAACACCACTAGATAGCGCTAGTCAATTGAATAAAACTATTTTGCACATTGTGTGTGTGTTCACGAAGCATATTGTACGGAACCCTCATTGCGTGAGTTTGACTCACACTTGGCCGGTTTTTTTTTTTACTCCCCACTTTTTCCTTTATTTCTTTGAAGTAACTGTGCCTGGGCTTTCCTCTCCCCCGTCCTTCTATTTTGCCTTCTATAATAGTTTTCATAAACTGGTCGTGTCGCAACAGGTGTCCTATCATATTTCCTCTTCGATTGGCTATGGTATCTAAAACAGATCTTTTTTCTCCTACTTTCCTTAAAACCTCTTCGTTTGTTATTTTATCCATCCAGCTTATTTTCTCCATTCTTCTCCAGCACCACATTTCAAATGCTTCTAACTTTTTTCTTTCCCTCTTGTTAAAGTCCACGTCTCACAGCCGTAAAGAGCAATACTCCAGATGTACACCTCGATAAGCCTTTTTCTAGATATTTTTGAAATGCGTGATGTTAACAAATGTTTTTTACTATTAAATGCTGTTTTGGCCATTGCTATTCTTGCTACTATATCTTGTGTACACCTGGACTCGCTTGTGATAATACTCCCTAGGTATTTAAAGGTATTTACTTGCTCTAGATTGACGTTATCAACAGGGACCAATACTGGGAACTAAAAATAATTTAAATACCCATACAAAAGTGTCTAGCTGATTGGACCAAATATATGGAAAAGGTAAAAATGATATTGAATTTTCAGTATTGGTCCCATAGCAAAAGTTGTTCATGTTGATGGGCTGAGTCACCTCTTAAAGTTTGTGTATTGAATTTAAAATGTAGCTATATTGAGCGAATTACCTCATCGACGTATCTGCAATGTCGGACGGCTTCGTACCTCTCCTCCTCAGTCATGACTGTGCGTCCTTTACGGCTATGCGTCAGTGCGTCGTTGGACACTGCAACAAATTACATTACATTCTTTACAACAACTTCATCCAAATTATAAAAAGTGGAAGGGACATACCCATAATAAATCGAACTACGGACTATACTAGATCACTTCAGTATGATGAAATTGAAATAACAGTCAAAAAACCGTTCCGATACAAGTCACCCGGGCGGCTGTACAATTTTGTATGGAAATGCCGATTTATTTTTTGGCTGTTATTTTGATTTCATTATATTATAATGGTTTAGTATAGACCGTGGTTCGATTTATTACGGGCATATCCCTTCCACGTTGTATAAGAATACAAATTTCCGCCCAATCGGTTAAGGAAATTGAGGTGAAGATGTAACCCTCACTAACAGGGCAAGGCGCTTAGACCAGCCAACTAGCGCCAACCCTCATTTTATTTCTTTTACTACTAAATACGATCAAATTGAAGAAATCTTCTTGAGTAGTAATGACTTGTAGTATTTTTAGTATTACTTTTCATTATTTTGCGTTTTTAAATCAAGGGAACTACTCATTACCGCCAAAAGTGGCCACTTTTGGCAATAATTATTAAATTTCTCAATCTGAATGATGTTATTGATGAAAAGTTATACTAAAAATACTACAAGTAATTTACTACCGAAGTACCGACGTAGATATTTTAAATTTTTTTCTTACGAGGTACAAGAATTAAATAACGGGTGTTGTTAGTTTCGCTGATGTAAGACTCTTATCTAAAAGGCTTGTAAAAGAACATAACATAACTTGTGCGTTGTTCTTGGCCACCAGTGCTTAAATCAATTATGCATGGCAGGGTACTGCATTACTGTTTCATGTTTCAATCTACAATAGTGGCCAACTAGTGTGGCTCTGTAGGCTGCAGACCTCGCGAGTAATATCACACCTATCCCGCTAGTGTAAAAACAATCAAAAAACAGAATTTGAAAAAAAAATATATATACAACAATCAAATGAGATCTGTATAGGACAAGAGCCGGATACACAGCTAGACATACTACGTAACAATTTTACCCCAGCTAATACAGAGACGCTTCGTTCATGCTTTGCGCTCGCTGGGTCAATTACTTAATCAATGTTTCACTATTTATGGGTATCGACCACAACACAACACGAAATCAAGCTTCGAACTATGTAAAATTAAATGAGTGGCTTCGCCTAAATCTATAAATCATAGTTCAATGCAACGTTTACAGTAATAGTAACGTCGGCTATGTTTATTACCCGACTAACCCACCCAGGAGTGTAATGTTTTTCGCGCGTATATATATATTTATGTATGTAGCTACGTCTGTTCCATTGCTTCGTGTGGCCTTAACGGCTGGACCGACTTTGAAGTGTGAGCTGTCATTAGACTCGTATTTTTTTCCGGAGTGTCATAAGGTATGTAACGTCACCAAAAATCTATACATAAACTGGCAAAAAAGATGTCGGCATTTTTATTTTTGAAATTATCTTCTTTTTGAACGATGGCACGTACAAGAGGGTATTGTACACGACTATTACATCTAGCTAAGCATCAAACCAATTCATAATGGATGAGCCCAAGGACGGAGTGGCGCCGGGAGCTAAAACCGGAAGCGGCTCAAAGTTCAATGCAACGTCATCTATTTTTTGAACGATGAGAAGTACAAGAGGATATTGTTCACGACTACTGTACTGTACGTAGCTTGACTTCAAACTAGTTCATAATAGATGAGTCCCGAGGACGGAGTGGCGCCGGGCGCTAAAATCGGAAACAGTAAGTCTAATGCATCGCCGGCAATTTTTTTAACGATGACAAGTACAAGAGAATATTGTACACGACACGCACGACTAAGTAGTACATGTAGCTAAGCTTAAACTAATTCATAATAGATGAGCCCCCCGAGGATAGAGTGGCGCCGGGCGGCTAAAATCGGAAACGGCTCAAAGTTCAATGCATCGTCGGCTATTTTTTGAACACGTGCAGGTGAACTAGGAAATGCTTTGCGTTTAAATTCAATGCAGTTGGTCTGACATTGAAACGTAATCTATATATCTAAATTGATTATTTAGCGTTTATATATGTAAACAAAATAATCTTTATGTTATAAAACAATAATAACAGCCTATATTTATTCAATTAATAAACTTTTTCAATATTTTTTCGAATAAAATTTGTAGACAAACTAGTTCTACTACAGCAAAAAAATTTGTTGCGTTAAACGAAAAACGGAAATATTTTTTTACCTATGCAACCACTGAAGCAAAACTTTATAAATATTTGTCAAGGGGCTTACAACATCAGCCAACTAGCACCACCCGTAATTTTTTTTAGTTATACTAAATCAACTTCGATGATAAATTACTTGGTAGTATTTTTAGTATAACTTTTCATCTATGTCATAATTTCAAATAAAGAGAAATAACTCATATTAATTCACCAATGCAAAATAATGAAAAAGTAATATTAAAAATACTACAAGTAATTTACTAGCGAAGTAGATTTTTTCAATTAAATCTGATTTAAGGACAAGGATGGGTGGCGGGTCGGGTTAGTTTCGCTTATCTGAGCCTCTTATAAAAAGTATAAAATTTGTAAAAAAAAATCTGTTGTGTTTCTTTGCTATTGGGCAACAAAAGTATTATATTTTAGCATATCGGGTTCCGCAGCATTCTTCAAGTGACATCTTCAAATATCTAACTTTATTTCATCAAGCAACGTCAACGTAACCTTGTAGCCGCGATTTAGGTTAAATCCTAAGGAGGTTAGTCTAACACAACCCGTATTGTGTTTGACTCATCACATCATACTATACTGTTGTTTACACTCAGTATGTTTGATGAGCATGCATCACGATAAATGACTATATCAAGATAAACCTTATCAAGATTAGTCATACATATCCGACAAATCTCCAGTTTCTAAAGACCAAATCAGTTTGAAACAGTAATCGAATTTGTTCCGGTGATAATATATAAAAGAGTATCAAGGCTGGAGATAACGACGATTATGTCCAGATCGAGCGATAAGCTACGAGCATGCACGTAGATACTAATTACCGAGGGGCGTACGGTACGTGGGCAATCTCATACCATGCGGCATCGTACGAGCCCGCCAGGCCAATAGAAATAAATCACATATCGCAAATTCCGCTTCAACTTAGTGGTAATCGACTTTTGTGATAAGTGTCATAATTCGCGATATTATCTCTGTTTACAAATGGATAATGAGTTTACATGTTTACTGGTACATGTGTCTTGACTCGTGGAGCGGATAACCGAAGAATAAATCGATCGAATAATTACTATTTCTTGAACTTCGACTGCGAACCCAATATCCATTCAGAATTCTGAAATGGCTCATGTGCAAAAAGTAACAAGGAACATTAGTGTAATTTGAATGTAGACAAGTTTTTGAATGAAGAAAAAAGATGTGGTGGTCTTACACTAAATTATGCATATACATATATTCATAAATAAAAAAATACCATGCACATGCTTGTAACAGCACTTAGTTAGTTGTGTAAGTAATAATAAAGAAACTCTATGATTAACTGTTATTATAACAGTCTAGATATCAAGCTCTTCATGGCCAGAAGGCCAGAAGGCACCATCAACTACGTATTACTAGCCACAGTACGAAAACTTTGTAAACATACGTTGACGCCGCTTGGAGAAAATGCGATGTGCAGTTTATAAATTGCCGCTTCTTCTGCGCTCCGCTTTGGAAGCGGCCTAAACTTAGCCATAAATAAATCTTTATTTTTGTGTGAAATATAAGTGTTTAAAGAAACCTATATTACATAAACGTTTGAAATATGTTTTGTTGATGATTACTGACCTCCAACAATAAGGTATACATTAGGGAACACGTTCTTGGCCTGCTGCAGCTGCCGCGCGTGGCCCTGGTGGAACATGTCGTAGATGCCGTCGGCGTAGACACGCACCTTCCGGGGCGCCGTGCCGGCCGCTGCCACGGCGCGCGGGATGCGTCCGTAGTGACACCTGTCGCGCTCCGCCACCGCTGCCGGGTCGGTACTGAACGGCGCTGCTAACCGGAGGGACTGCAACAAGACAGAAGGGTATTATTTCAATTGCTCAAAACTGATCGGCTTACAATCACTGACTTAAAGGGATAAGACCATCCAACTAGCGCTACCCTTTATTTTATTTTAGTTTCAAGTTCATTTGGTAAATTAAAGAGAACCTTTTGGCGGTAATAGTAGTTCTAATAATTTGAATTGATGAAAAATTACACTAAACATACTACAAGAAATTTTCTACCAAAGTACTGACGTAGATTTTATTAATTTGATCTTATTACGGAGGAATAAAATTACTGGTGTCGCTAGTTTCTCTGATGTAAGCCTCATAATCTGTGTATGAAACGGTTCACAGGAAATACTTATCATAGCACAGTCCGAAAGATGGAACAAATGAAAAAAAGCAGCAATTTACTAGTTTGGAGCTTTTCAACAATAATGAATGATACAAATTAAGAAAATCATTCGATCTTTTTAAATATGTTCTGACGTGAAAAAGTGCCTGGCACTGTCCTCCTCAATCCCACCTGGCACTGTCCTACTTAACTATTTTATATTTGTGTGTATTCTTTAACTTTCTGTGCTCAGTGTTTCTGCTTGAGATGTTCAGTATCTCTTCGAAAGCGATTACTTTATACTACCTAATTCAAGCAGAATTTAAAATGTTAGAAAATAGCGATGCATCTACCGATGACGCACAGGGTGTTGTTGAGATTATAGCAAAGTCATTGCCTCGTGATTCTTAGGTCTGCGTCTGTCATCTATTGTTTAGGTAGAACCTGACGATGCGGTGCTATTGTATAGGTCAAACCAAACGGTGTCTTATTGTGTATAGTTGTCTTGCTGACCTAAAATCTCCCATTGTGCTGTCAACATATTTTATATAACCATCCTATAGGCTTCCAACAAGGCTAATATTATAAAAAATTAAGATTTGTGTGTTTTTATGTTTGTAATAGATAAACATAAAAATACTGACTGGAAGGATATAAATCTACATCTTAGAAAGCTACATTGTCGGCTATTAACTTGATATATACATATATGTATATATAATTGATATATGATTTCTAATGTTTTTGTGATTGTTACACATTTAAATAAAATTAATTTAATACAGTGTTTATCGCGTTTATTACATTATTTACGTGGTCGCAGGTACCTGCAACCTTCGAACACTGAAAAGTGTTCGAAACGTTAGGTGTATACAAAATTTAATAAACGCGATAAAAACCGTATTAAATTAATTTTATTTAAATTAATATATGTATACATTTTTTTAATTTTTCATCCGTACGAAAATTGTATAAGAGTAAGTCAAGCCAAGTATCAAAAACTTGCCTATTAAGGTGGACGCTACGAAAACGTCTCTGTCATCTAAGAGTTGTCTAAGAGTGTTCCAACTTACATCCTCACCTGAAATGGTTCGGAACTTGAAGGCCGGTCCAAGGGCTGGTCGGCCCAGGGTTTCAGATAGATATATGTTATGTTATGCTGTATATTAAAATCGAAACCCATGCGCACGAAGTCTCAAACAGCTGACATACGTATACTTCTTTTAAGATATGAACATAAGAATAAGAATCAAAAGAACAAACAATAAGAAATCTGTAATCCGGTAATATGTCCATTCATTGCTGCTCCAACCAGGTTTGCTAAATCTCAGGCAGACCGCCTTTCTCTCGGAGCAACCTTCACTTGACCAAGTGAAGGTCGGTTCCGCGAGTCCAAAGAGTGGCGGTGATTGACTGCGTGAGACACTGCTATATTTAGTGGTATTGTCATTGCGCCATGTCAAGGTTCAAGCCGCGATTATGCGCTGATGATAATGAGGTGGCGTGATGTGACGTCGGCGTAACTTGAACTGTAACTAGATAGACCAGCTTATCGTATGTCCGGGACGTTAACACATTCATTGACACTTGGCATTTGGAGCTCGATGAGCCAGTAGGCGTAAGCACTCATATAGGTAAGGCAATCCCGAGTGCGGTTCCCATTTAGATGGGTGACCACAAGTGCCATAAAAATATCTCGAGCTCCTCCGTGCTTCGGAAGGCACGTTAAGCCGTTGGTCTCGGCTGTCATCATTGGTGGCCGTCAGATGCTCTTAGGCTGCTTGAAAAATCTGACACCAGAGCCACTAACACACACGAAAAACGAAACGAAATGAACGGTATATACTAATAGCTGCTTGCTATATGTATAGTCTCTACTTTCCGATACCTCATGTGGAACATGCAGTTCAATATATTTTTTCACATCAACAGTTATGGTAATTTTATAACACTAGGAAATACAACGGATAATGTACCGTGTGTTGCACTTTTGGAACGCTCAGTTTACTTCCCGTATATAAAATACTAGCAGCCCTACCCGGCTGCGCCCGGGCATGTATTATACCTTAAAACCTTCCTCGTGAATCACTCTATCTATTGGTGAAAACCGTATGCAAATCCGTGGAGTAGTTTTTGAGTTTATCGCGAACAGACAGACAGACAGACGCGGCGGAGGACTTTGTTTTATAATATGTAGTGATCATAAGATATGCCCATAGGTAGATTTAATGGAGGTCCAATCCTATACCGATAGTTCTTTAGATAAAATTATGGAGTTTTCTTGTGACGAACGAGTGCAGCCATTATTCAAGTGCGTATCTTCCAATCCGCGACTTATATGACTTGGTGCCCGGGGCCTATTTTAATTAACCGCCCTTATATTACAACCAGATACAAAACAAATAGCAGAAGATAAAAAAAAAACCGGCCAAGTGCGTGTCGGGCCACGCGCAGTGTAGGGTTCCGTAGTTGCGAATGACAACTTTGAGTTCACACTATTCACACTCGCACCTTACAGTTTAACGACCAAAAACATCTAACAATGAAAATAGTATGAAATTTTACAGTTTATAAGTTGGTTGCCTATAACTTTTTAGTTTGTACTTACTACTCAGCTCTGATAGTTTTCCTTTCAACTTCAGTATATATGCTGCTGTAATTTTTTTCACAGATCTATATATAACCGTTTAGCAGATAGAGGGGGGGGACACTTACCTCTAACAAAAATTCGCACTTTAAAACCAAATATTTCGGAAACGGAGCCCTTAATCAAAAAATGGTGTTCTCAACCTCACAATATTTTTGAAAGACCTATTTAACGATACCCCATACAATAGGTAAATAGAGAAAAAAAAATTACTCCGTCACGTTACTTGTATGGGAGCTACCCTAAAAAAAATTTTTTTTCAGGATTTTATTCTACCACTTTTTTGCCATGATTAATATACATCCATACCAAATTACAGCTTTCTAGTACTTATAGTCTCTGCGTAAAACCGCGGACGGACAGACAGACAGACAGACAGACAGACATGGCGAAACTATAAGGGTTCCTTGTTTACTACGGAACCCTAAAAAACGAATGTTTTTTTCGTTCCATTTTTAATTGCCTATGATATGGTGAAAGGACGATAATTTTTTTATTAAACTGGTTCAAACTCTTTGTAATGCTTATGTCATACTTTAATTAAATTGTAATATCCAATACAAATCGTACATAAAATCAGTCAATCGCTATGTAGTTACGAGTAGTAATCTGATGAAGCCAGTTTGACTGTTCACCGTGACCAAATATGACGAACAATTGAAAGTTAGCAATCAGTCGATCACTTTACTCATAAGGGTGGAGGCTCGGCTTTGGTACAGCACATTGAGGTCTCTTGAGTCCATCGGAAAATTTAATCAAATTGCAATCATCTCAGTACGGTGTAAAACAAGAATTATGGCCGTGCTCGGGCGTTGATTAAGTGCCCTGGCTACCGATAGGTCCACGAAATATTACTATAGCCGTCTAAGAAACAAATCGCAGATTATTTTAACAACCTCTTGATAAGAACGCCATATTGTTCAAAAGCTATTTGCAATTCTTCATGCTTACAGAACTTCATATCACAAATTCTAAGCGTACTGGTTAGAAAATTTGCAATATCAAGTTCTGTAAAAAAAGCAAGTTCCATAGAAGCAATACACAGATTATTCAAAATACCACTATCATTTCAAGGGGGTCTCATTTTATCACCTTGGAAATGACTATCTTTGAAAGGATTGACTTTATCTATGAACACCCCGGACGTTCCATGTACCGGAAGCTGCAGGTTCGAATTACAATTGTAAACATTGTAATAATAGTTTGTTAGGTAAATAGTTCTAACTGGTATGAAAGAGCGGAGCCCCCTGGCACAAGCATTCTTTTGCTTTTTACACAATAAACATTTTTTTTATTTTTTTTATACAATTAAAATTTGATTTTACTTTTCAGATGCGTTAGTACTTGCTAATTAAATACCTTTGTTATGTTAGTCTTAATGTATTTACAATTTCTGTTAATTAGTGATAGCTATCTTTCACCACATTTTTGTTTGTAATTTGGAGATAGATAGTCACAGAAAATATATTTCATTTCATTCATTCATTTAACTTAATAATAAGTACTTAAAAACTAAGTTGAAAAGTTCTCTTGCACTAATCGCGTCTCTAAAGAAAACACAGATAACCCAGGTATAAGAGGGTCAAGATTTAATTATCTTTGTGAAGCCCTTGTCCAGTAACAATATTACTTTTAATTGGATAAAAAACAAACTTTTAAGATTGGTGAATGAAAAACCAACACTCGGTTATTTTAATTTGACTCGTTCCAAACAGTCAATTAACAAACATCACACACAGTCAAGAACACAGGACTTGATAGATTGTGTACCTTCTAGAATATAATTTTTGACATGTTAAGTACCTGCTTGTAATATTTTACGGATTTAATTTTAAATTAAGAGTGTTATAGTAGGGTTCTGATAAGCAAGCATGCTAGCGAGAAAAATCTCCACGCCAGTCTTTCTCCTAAGTCGCTGGCGTGGGATATCATTGTTTAATATTAAACAACAAAATATTCATCAAATAACTTGTTTTATCTGCGTTAGACTTGGTTTTCACCGATTCATATAAAAAGGTAATTTTACTTCTTAAATTTCTCTAATCTAATAAAAAAACAAGTCATTAATACTAAGCAAGTCTATTCTGTAAGTGACATTATCATTATTACTCTTAGTTCCCACCAAAAGAATTAAAAACGAACTTCTCAACACCTTTTTCGTGATGATAGTCATGTAACAATCTTACTCACACTCCTAAGCATTTAAATTATTGACATATTTCTTAACTGATTTAACTAACTGAATATGATTTCTTAGATTATTTATTATTGTTAGAAGGGCAATAATGAAATTTTATCGAATACTTTGTATCTAAATATAGGCAGAGTAATAATATCACGCAATTTTGTTCATTATCGAGTCATAAATTTCACCAAATTGCTATCTTCCACGTGATCGTATCAACTTGAACTTGCTGTTTGTTTTATAACAATAAAGCGATAATAGCGACTATGTAACAGTTGAAACAAACTGAAAACAGTGTACGTGACCCGAATAAAGCAGATTGCAAAACTGGCACCGTATGAATGCCACTGGACAACCGTCTCAAAATGCTAATGCGGTCTTGGAATGAATGCGTGAATTTAAACTGGACAGGCGAACCGAATTCTCTCGAAAATATTGCTTAAGAAAATAATTAGTAGCGTAGAGTACGACTATTTTATATTTTCCAAGTGTGAGCGCTGTGTTTTGTTAGATCTATTTTCAGTTTTAAGGCGCTGTGGTATCACTTATCAGACGATACGAGACACTAGCGCCACCCATCAATTAATTCTATAAGTCTTCAATTATATCAAATTTAAAAACCGGCCAAGTGCGTGTCGGGCCACGCGCAGTATAGGGTTCCGTAGTTGCGAATGACAACTTTGAGTTCACACTGTTTACACTCGCACCTCACAGTTTAACGACCAAAAACATCTAACAATAAAGATTGTATGAAATTTTACATTTTCCAGTATATTTTATAAGTTGATTGCCTATAACTTTTTAGTTTGCACTAAGTACCCAGCTCTGATAGTTTTCCTTTCAACTTCAGTATATATACTACTGCTGTAATTTTTTTCACGTATCCATATATAACCGTTTAGCAGATAGAGGGGGGAGGGGGGGGGGGGGACACGTACCTCTTACAAAAATTGCACTTTAAAACCAAATATTTCGGAAACAATAGAGAAAAAAAAATTACTCCCCCACTTTACTTGTATGGGAGCTACCCAAAAAAAAAAATTTTTCTACGACTTTTTTGCCATGTTTAATATACATACTCATACCAAATTACAGCTTTCTAGTACTATAGTCTCTGAGTAAAACCGCGGACGGACAGACAGACAGACAGACATGGCGAAACTATAAGGGTTCCTAGTTTACTACGGAACCCTAAAAATCAAATATCTTTATGCCCTTGTAAATATCTTGTAGTATTCTTGGTACAAGTTTTCACTGTTTTTAATTTGATGAATTATGAGAACGAATAATTACCGCCAAAAGTGTCCACTTTTGGCGGTAGTAATTCGTTCTCTCAAACTTAGATTATAATATCTATGAAAAGTAATAAAAATTTACTAGAGCAATCAGCTATTAGATTTTTTAAATTTGATTTGATTTAGGAGTAAAATAATTAATTGCTGGGTGGCGCCAGTGTCTCGTATCGTCTGATACCACAGCGCCTTAAGGGCGGCCAACCCGTCTATCTTTTCATACAAACGCTCATACGTGATTATGGCGGTGCAACAAATCTTTCTTTGAAGCTTTTCAACTAATAGGTATCTTGTGCACTATATCTAGGTTTCTATCAGAACGAAAAATCAAAATTTGGAGAAACAACTTCAGTATTAGCCTCCCAAAATCCGCTTTTTTGCACAAATTTTATGTGATCTTTGGGCGTTTATAATGTACTCATTAATTGTAACAGTAAAGAAAATACTTATTTAGAAACCTTGCAAATGTAATGGAGATTCTAGATGTACAACGTTTTTTTCATAAACTTGTAAGGCTTACTAAGAAACACGTATTTCTTGAAACAAGTTAAATAAAATTTCCGCACACTATTTTTCGTTCAATGTCTTCGCGTACTCACTAGCTTGTTACCATGTGGCTGTAAGAGGTGTGGGGGAGACGAGAGCAAGGGGCTGATTTCGCTTTGCCACTTTATCTGACATTGCGCTGGACGGAACAAGCTTTTCGACCATGCTGGCGTTGACGACAGTCGGTCGGGGAAGGGCCGCCTTAAGATAATAATCTAACAGCTATTGTACATTTGTTAACGACACTACATCTTCTCTAGCCCTTACCACAGTTTTCTGTTATAGTCACACACAATGCAGTAGGAACATTAGGCTTAAATTAAGACATGCTAAGATTTTTTTAATAGTAGGAACGTAAGATATTTTTCTAAGGTTTATTCAGATGAGCAAGAACTGCTCGCTTGTACAGCTGCACAAGATAACAAGACGTGAGATACGATAAAACACGTGATTGTATGTGCTCATCGCAAGAAGTCGTGGTACGTAGCATGAATGCGTGTAGCGGATATGCTGATTGTGCTACCGACTGGTTCATGGACAACACCTCGGAACACATCCGTGTAACGGGCGGTAGCCTAGTCGGTAACCCGGTAAACAACTACGGTAATATCTTCGCAAGTTCACTATATAATCACAATTGTGATAATTAAGAAACATCTACTGATCTCAAGGTGGACGAGCTCCGTGGCGCAGCGGTCAACACGCCGGCCTGCGACACGGATGGTCCCGGGTTCGATCCCCGGTCAGGTCAAGATGGAAAATGATCTTTTTCAGATTGACCTGGGTCTTGGATGTTTATCTACTTATGTATTTGTTATAAAATATATTATCGTTGAGTTAGTATCCCATAACACAAGTCTAGAACTTACTTTGGGGCTAGCTCAATCTGTGTGATTTGTCCGTATATATTTAAACTTTCAAATAAATTATACTTGAAAATTAAGAAAGATAAAATTGCAAAGCATTCAGAATCTTTCTTAATACATTTTGAAAAGAAAATCAATGTTTTAACAAGTATAGTTTGAGACAATGAAGCTAATGAATATCTAGTAAATATTACAGACAAAATGACAATAGCAGCCTCTTTAGCTGGTTTGATTAAATAAAATTACTTACCAAGATTGCAGAGACACAGTTATTAGCGTTGGTGGAGAGAGTTATATGTGTTAAGTGAAGAAGTTATTAGACGTAGAATTAACATAAATTATATAACAAAAACGCTCGCATTTATCCTGTTTCTGCCCGACATATGATAATGAACAACGTGATCTAACAAGGAAATACTATGGTTAAGACCATTCATAGAATTCATCACTAAGGGTTCCAAACTTAATTACATAATTAACCTGACAGTAAACAGAAGCTAAATATTTAATTATTAGAACTTTCTACAGTTCGACAATGACAAAACGGATAGCATACTTTCACTCATAGTCGTGCACAAGTTGTTTGATGTTTATTTAGAAACTTGGTCCGGTTAATTTCTATTACCAGAGGCGATTGACGGGAATGACGGGTTAGGGAGATACTCTATCAAGTAGAAAACGAATACAATCAGAGACACTGTTTCAATGTATCCTTGAATGTACATTTGCAGTAATTTGCAATTTCTGAATTGAATTTTATGATACTGTGTATAAGTTGGGTTTAATGTAACTAAAATTTTGATACAGAAAGGTTTTGATCTTCGAGTGACTTACCACTGATTCTGTTGCTTCTTGCTTCACGTATCCATTCTTTCTGTAGCCGTTTAAAGTTGTGTCCAGTTTTCCATTAGGAATGTGCCCGTTGGTTAGTGTTGTTGTTAACGTTAATGCCGCCATTATTGTTTAGTTTATTTACTTGTTTGTTAAATATAATTGAAAAAATATTTCGATTTGATATTATCGTCACAGAAACCCACGTATTGGCAATATCATTATTTGAATAAAACTGATATTGTTGTAACACGTACACTAAATATGTGTAATTTTTATGGAATGTTCCAACTGCGATTATCCGGGTTATCGAGCGGTAAATTGTTTTGAAACAAACAGTGACGCGACTGAACTCAGCTAGAGGTTACCCGCGACTAACCATACAGTCATTGTGTGGAATGTAGCTGATATAACTTGCATTGCATACATAGCGGAACGGGTGTCAACGGGTGCGTGCGAGGAGTGCGGGAGGGTCGACGGCGGTGGCGCGACGCCGACGTGGAGGCTTGTCTGACACGCGACGCGCCACGAGAACCCCCGAAGGGGACTCCGGCCAGTGTCGGAGCCCGAACGTCATCGGGTGAGCGGAGTGCCGGAGTGCTGCTCGCTCCCACTGCCATTCGGGCCTTCTGTTCCGTTGAGGGGCGGTGCGATCAATTTTTACTAGGTAGCTCCTAATATTTAGTTTCTAAGCCTTTTATATTTTTAATTATGTATTGACGAAAAATACGAAAAAATATGCAGATAAGATTGACTAAGCTATGTCCATCCAATTTTATCTCATCTTATTTTTCCACTTTTAATTTTTTTTTTAATCGATCATTTTTCGCTTCGTCCGGTTGATTTTAATTTTATTTTCACACAATCAATCCCTACCACTGGGCCGTCCCTGGCCTCCGGACCACCGGGTCGACAGCGGTTTCCGGACCCCGGGTTCCGCAGCATCTTACGAGAGAATGTTACCGGTAAACGGCCGGCGGTCATCTATGACAGAGCCCTCAATTTTCATCACAAATTCTATCCAAGTTCCCGGGGTGGCCCCGGCCCCCGGGTCCCAAAGCAAGTGAGATTTAACTGGGAACATGTTTTGCAGTGCTTACCCCACTTAAAATTTGTCTTTTGATAAAGTATTGATCGTTCGATTTAGTTTACATTTTCAACCACCTTAAATAAAGGGAGGTTATCAATTCAACCCGTATCATAGCAAGTTTCATCGAAATAGGTTCAGTAGTTTTTGAGATAGAGAGTTATGTGTCGAAAGTCGGTTTATATTTTTTAAATTATAACATTTTTAATTTTCTGTGATACTGATAACTAAAAATAAAGAATAATTTTGAAAATAAATACTTATGAATGAAGTCACCAAAACGTTTACCTTCAAATAAATAAATAAATATAAATAAATATATACGCACAAATCACACAGATTGAGCTAGCCCCAAAGTAAGTTCTTAAGTAAGACTTGTGTTATGGGATACTAACTCAACGATACTATATTTTATAACAAATACATATATAGATAAACATCCAAGACCCAGGTCAATCTGAAAAAGATAATTTTTCATCTTGACCTGACCGGGGATCGAACCCGGGACCATCCGTGTCACAGGCCGGCGTGTTGACCGCTGCGCCACGGAGCTCGTCAAGTTTTAATTCACATTTTATCAATTAAGAAGAGTGATTGATGAGGATATATAGTGTGTGTGTGACTAATAAAAGATATCTACAGTGCTTGCTAGAGTTTGTTGAGTTTGTTAAATAGAAGCCTATGAATCATACGGCGCTAAAGAAACGTCATAAAATAATTACTTTTTAAATAATAAACCAAACTTATAACTATCTAACTTTCTAAGTATCCAAACAACCACATAAGATTAAAACAAAGTGTCCGGTGACTCTAAAAGTGAGCCACAACAACACAATAAAAGGGTGAATGGCTGGTTGTCTGTCGTAAATAAGCTTCTGTTTATAGCTACAATAAATAACTAAGTGCCACTAACCTGGCGGAACTACCTTGACGTAGTAATCAATTCATTACATAACCAAGCTAAAATCATTGTAAAATTTTATGAAAAAGGTAGAAAAGCAGATATACCTACTTCGAATTAGACCAGATACTTAGAAATCATATTTTAGACTTCATATTTTAACTAGGGAATGGGGAACTGTCTTCTTAATGGAGTACTCTTCATGTCTCAGTTCTCAGCCATTCTCTTGATATCCTTATACGCCACAGCCCCTGCCTTTTCCTTTATTTCATCCAAATATGTAATTTTTTTTATCCAAAGTTAAGTAAGTGAGGACAATTTTCCAGGGGGTAAAACACGATTGAATCTCGAGGATCAGGTGCGTTAACTTGTTTTGGATAAAACTTGCGTCCGTTGGTATCACGCATTTACATAAGAATAATTTACATTTGTTGTGACGCATGCTGACGCAATACAGTGAATTGTCACTAATGATAATTAAAAGTCTTAACGAACGGCTTTATGTCGTAGGTGATGAGTGCTTTAGTGTTTATAATGTTAATTAATCAATTTTTTCATATTATAATATACTTACTTAATGATAGATAGGAACGGAGCTGAACTTGTAGTTTGGCATTGTGAAAGTAACATTCGAAAGATCACTTCTGAGGTTTGCGTTTCCATAATTTATTTTGCACCTGAGATGTGGTGGTGTTATAAGTGTATTTCTGTGTAAAAACCATTACCGGTTTTTATCCTATCTGGGGGTTATCCTAGGTGAAAGGTAGCGAAACCCGGGGCTCTGAAACGTTACATATGCAATAGGAAATACTCTCGGATGACGATAAGATGATCGAGGTATATACAACTTATTTACATACGTAGACCTAAAAGCTATAATAAAACTTATAAGATTTGAAAAAGTTTTTAACGGACGGTTGTTAAGCTACTAGGTACATACTATTTAAAATGGAGTAAACTAATTAGTTCAAACTGTATGACACACGGACATTAAATATCGATAAAATGTTTATTATTAACTACTCGTGTTTAGGATATTTCCGCGTTTAGTCATCATTCGGGACAATACAATCCTGATATATTACTTTCAAAGATAATGGTTATAATTACGTAATTGATTCTAGGAATGGGGATGGCAACTGCCACGTTGACAGGTTAGTTGGGTTGTTCCGAAACAACTGCCAAATGTAGGACTTTTGTGATAATCAATATTTTTCTTCATAATCAGACCAAATCTCGAGAAATAAATAGCTTGTTTCCGACAAAATGGCACATATATTTTATTGAAACTAAAAAAATATTTTTTTTTATAGGTTATGTTTGCATAATACTTATAAATCTTTTGTTAAATTAAGGGAACGAATATGAGTTTTATCAATTTTTGTACGAAAGGTCTGATGTTTTGTTACTATTCATAGTTATTACTTGCTTATAAAGCTAAACATAAAAGATATTTATATTTGTTAAGGATGAACGTACGCAGCGCTGCCACCCCTATTACGTAAAACGCCGGTCCTGTCACCTGTACAAAAAATGGGAGGCAACGACCGGCACACTGACCGATATTCGAGCGCCAAGAAACTATCGCGGTCCGAGAGATATGCGCCAATTCGCCAACTGGGTGCTTGCTGCCGCGCATGCTTACATCGAGGCCAGAAATATAACTTGGTCCTCGAATATTTAGCTAGCGTTGGTTTTATGCAATTCATCTCTCTTTGTGCCGAAAAATTATAATATTGACAAGGGACCACCAAAGTCCATTAGCGTTGAGCAAAACAAGACATCCGTCACCAATGTCAATGCACATTATAACTTATATGTGTCATCATTACATGACACTTATAATGTGCATTATTTTGTATTAACATATATACATTCAATAATAATCACGTATGTATCCCTAACGAGGTAGATTGAGCCTATGGCCAGGGCATGGGACCTTCCGTCCGACGATGACGATCCTAAACATAAAGGCATAATGCCGTCATCTAACCACAGCCAAAAAAGTCTCAAAGCCACGTTTAGCATGTTAATATGGAAAGCTGCATCAAAATGGTGATAGGTTGATAGCCGCATCGCTTATTAACGTGATTACTTAGCCCAATCCTTTGACCGGCTTTTACGGTCCGCGCGGGAAGACAAGCTGCTGTTATATTATATGTTTCTCCTTTTCTCCAAAACCAGCATGTAAGTGTATTTCATATCCATACAAATATAAGGTAAGTACGCCTTCCGATAGGCCATAAAATCTGATCGAAAGAAAAATCCGACGTCTATTACCACCAGCTTAGACATCGCCTCCACAAGCAAGAGAATCGCGAAAATTTTATTAATTTCCTTAGCGTATGACTGCAGTCTACACTCGGTGATGTTATCGCCGCGATGCGACGAGTGGCAGAGTGCGAGCGAAAGTCAATCGTATTTCGTAAAGAGAAGAATATAAATTAGTATAAGATAGAAGCGCAAACTCGCCGCGATTCTCTCGCTCGTGCAGGCAGCACGCAGGGCACACATTACGTATATTTATACAGTATGGTTGGTCAGGGCAGTGATCACGCCACATTGTTGGCGCCAGTCCAGAGTATTGATTCATTTGGCTTTCCTTTTCATAATATCACGTGATAGTTGAAAAAATGGAGCACATCAACATGTTTATGTTGATTTTCGTAAGAATATAAATAAGCGCATGTAAACGAAGCCCTCATAGCTTCATTTAACATAATGTGTGGTTTTCTACATATTACCTAGAACTGTCATAAGGACCCTTTTTTGGGTCTTTCATAATGACAGTTCATTATATTAGATTAGGTCTCTCATAATGACAGCCAATCTATGGAGTCGAGGGTTGAGTGGGGATTGTCTTTGAAGATTGTGCATGTCATTGAAAATCTACTTCATACAAATTACAAGAAATACTAATATCGTGAAATAATAGCTTTAAATGTTGTTTTATAATGTGTGTTTATCACTATCTAATGATTTAGTGAAAGAAAACAGCCAAAATTGTGTTGCTCTGAAAAGAGGAGCACAATTCTTGGCTTTGGCATAATAAGCAACACATGCTTTTAGAAACACTTACTACATTTAAAATTGAATTTTGACTAGGAGATTTTTATTGAATATTCCATAATAAATATTTTCAAAAAGTTGTTGACCTTTAATTTTTGCGCCCCCTGTTACCCAACTTTGCGTCAAGGGCAATGCTTCTGGGCTGGGCACACTCTAGCTAGATACGCCACTAATATAAAAGAATTCGATTTTATTTTATCCAGAATCATTAATTAACATTACAAGCAGGCACGTTTATTTGGTTTATGTTCATTGTGGAAATAAACATATAGCTGTCTGGAAATGCACAGGTCATCATTACAGCGCTAACATACAATGCAAACATAAAGTAACATACAAGATAATGTGCCATACACCCGTATGAGTATTGCAAAACACTAAATTGGATTAAAATACTTGGGTGCTATGTGAATGACATTTATAAGGTTACTGGAGCAATGAACTAGTTACTCGTCTTGCCGTTGCAAAACACAGTTACAGTACTGTAAAGATTGTGAAACAAAGATTGTATATAATAGATTGTTCAATGAAGTACATAGGCTACATAAACCGAAACAAAATCAGATTGACATAATTTCGAGTATCATAATAGGCCAATAATAATATTAATTACGAATGCTTTAAAATTCCGCATATATAGAACTTCCGATCCTGATTCGTGTCGCCATTATGTTGTCTTGTATTTCATTACTACCTCGTATCTTCCAAATGGCCAGAAGGATTTCCACGATTACGGTACCGTAAGTGTTTTTAGATAGGCTTTTAAATAAAGGGAGAGCAGTCCAGTTTTTTAACTTGTGAATTTAAACTGCCTCTGTGGTCCAGTAGTAAAGGCGTTTGCTTTGTGGACCCGGGGGTCGTGAGTTCGATTCCCACGGGAAGCATACTTTGTTAAGTTGTTTCCAGTTTGGTTAGGACATTGCAGGCATGAATCAACTGATTGTCTATAAGAAAGATGATTCCGTGCTTCGGAAAGGCATGTTAAGCCGGTGGTCAAAGCTGCCATCTGGTAGTCGTTAAAGGAACCAAGTCAGAGGCCGAGAGGCGGTTCCGAAGAACTCTGACACCAGGGTGTGCAAGTTCGATTGACTATGTCACCTACACGAAATGATGATGATGATTTCTAAATTAAGCTTATAAACCGTTATTTGAAAACTAATTAAACTTACAAGTTAGAGCTTGACTTCCGTACTGATTTTCCTCGACGACCACCCAGGATGTCCGACTATTTCCGGTACACAGCCAGCAATGAGGCACGTGGCGCGGCGCCATTGTTTATTAATCCTCATTGAGTAAGAGCAAAGACGATATAATACTAAGTAAGAGTAACTACATACTCACAGAATCACTACATAATAAAACAAAGTCCTTCCCCGGGTCTCTCTGTCTGTTCGCAATAAACAAAAAAATACTGCACGGATTTTCATGCGGTGTTCACCAATAGAGTTTCATGGGGAAGGTTTGCAGGTATAATATAAGCCCGGGCGTAGCCGGGGAGGGCTGCTAGTTAATAATAATATACTAACGTTAAGGACTCTGACGTTACCGATGTACGACGGAAGTATAATGCTGCCTCATCCATCCATCAGGTCTTTTTAGTCTCCACTGCAGGAGCACGACCCTCTCTGTACTACCACAGCAATATATTAGCCAGAGTAGTCAGAGGATTTGGCCCACACTCTCCACGCTGGCCAGACGGGTTGGAGAGGTATTTTTGATGTTTGTAAGCTTTGTTCAGCTTGTGTTTCCTAAGTCGCCTTTTACGACATCCACGGAAAGACTTGGGAGTGGTCCTATTCTACTCTGCCGGGAACCACACGGCTGCCTCAAGGTTCAGCTAGAAAGCGTCTGCTGGAACAAAGTTGATTTCATCGACAGTTGTTGAGCGCCTTGTTAAGTATCCCTCTGAGAGTCGAGCTTTCTGGGCGCTTGCTAAATCTGTCGAGGGAAGTTAGTTCTTGTCAGTTGTTATTGCTACCATTGTAAAAGCCAGTTGGCAGTCTGGCCCATAGCGCAAAAGAGAAGACCGAGCTCTTATATCTATACTCTATTTGCCTCAAACTCGACCCATGGCCGATGGAGCACTACACCTCCTTTCATCCCTAAGTGTAACTACTCCATGCCGGAGATTTTAATCACACAGTGGTGGATGTTGCTTCGAGTGGGCCGGTTGACAGTTTTATTTAACGTACCTTTTCGCGCTTTCGTACCGCACTGGGCAAGTCGAAGACTGCACTCATGCACCCGGACATAGCCGTTGTCAAAAAAGGGCGATAAATATATCCTTTTTAGTTCGAGTAGCTAAGGAGTGGAATGAACTGCCTGCGTCTGTATTCCCAGACAAATATAGTCCCGGGACTATATTTGTCTGGGAATGTGTAATGCTAACATCGTCATAATTATCTTAAGATTTCTATGACCTTCTGCTGGGTGCAAGCCTCATTTTGTCTGAGCCATCCTTATAATGGTAAAACTTTTAATACTTTGTCTAAATAATAATGAAAATTAGGAGACAACGTTCATACATAAATTGTCATTCACTACTGGCAACATGCTTAATTTCTATATTTTTGTGTGAAAGGAATAGTCAAGTTTCTATATTAAAAGAGTCTCTTCTCAATCAAGGAAATTAAATTAATGATATTTAAGTACTTCAATTTGAACTGTGACTATCAATATGGTAGACCTTCAAAATAAGAAAAGTAAACGTTTTGCATTTGTTACACTTATGCGATCAAACCATATCATAATGTTTTCGCAATTGTTACACATATGCGATACAATCGTATTAAAAGTAATTTTATATTAAAACTAGCTGTTACCCGTGGCTCCACCCGAGTAATATATAGCCTATGTCCTTCTCGGTCCCCTAACCTATGTGTATGCAAAATTTCATGATGATCAGTTCAGTAGATACTGCGTGAAAGCGTAACAAACAAACAAACTCACTTTCGCTTCGCAGTTATAATATTAGTTGGGATTTGGATGGAAAGTATTAGTTGGGATGGCATACAATATTACAGTTTTGATTGGCAGCCATTTTTTAAAATTTCATAGGAATTAAACATCTTGTTTTCAATATGTGAATTGCAAAGGCCCCAATATAACAAAAAAAGTGGGCGCAGAGGATAGAGTAAGCTGTCTGCATCCAGCATCTTCCTGCAACCTTGGTCATGCAGGATGTCTGACCAACTTTACCACAAGTAAATCCCAGTATACTCAGTTGCATGAACTATACAATTTATATGAACATTTCATGATATTTCCAGAAACATTTACCATTAGATAAGTTATAATTCCTTTTCTGCTTATTTGTACTCTGACATAACCTTTACAACAATACTGAAAATATTTACTACCTTTAAATGTCACCACTGCAAGCCATTTCAGGTAAATATACATATGCCTTAGGTAAACTGTGAGATTGTTTTGATCTCAAAAATTTAAAGTTAATTAAGTACTTTTCTTATAGGCAAATGGAAAACTTATTTTTTTTAGACATATTTTAAATGACAAGGAGTACAGATTTAAAAAGTAGAAAGTCAGGAATTGTGTTTCCTTGAGAAGTCGTCCAATGAACACCCACTTCATCGTCAGATCCTTTATAGTCTACACTGCAGGAACAGGACCCTCTCTCTACTACTAGAGCCTTATATTAGCCAGAGTAGTCACAGGATTTTGACCTAACATCCACCTATATATATATAATGAACTTTTCACTGATTGTTTGCAACTACGATCTACTTGTAATAGTGAGGTTATAGAAGCTTACCTTAATTTGGTCCGGTGGCACGTCACTAGTGCTGCTTCGGAAGCTCGTCTCGCTACCGTTGTGGCTCTCTCCAGCGCCTATCAGCTTGCCGCTCATTTCTTCCTCACTGTTAAGTCGACTCCTCTTACGGGACATTATCACATCACACGCCGGCCTACCGATTTGAAGGTTTTACTATCACTCGACGCTTGTGCCTTACTCAGAACTTTATTACTGTTCTATTCTTGCGTAACCCCAGGCACATCGGGCTAATTTATTAGATATTGCTCAACCAGTCTATCTCCGAAGGAAACTTTAATCATACTAATCGGTCACACTTACTGCTTGCATACGCAAGCAAGCGTGAATTTTTCTGTAATAGTTTTTGGTAGAGCTGTATTCGGAAAGTTTATTTGTATAATATATTTATTTACTTCTGTTGAGATGAGTAAGATACATTAGATTTCTTCTATTCTAGAAATAATTTTCTTTTTTTTTATATGATTCACAAGACGACATTGACAAATTTGACAATTTTACTTTACGTCAGCCGTCAAGTCAGTGTTGGGAAATAGTTGGTGCGGAATTATGGTGTTGCCATGCCAGAAAATATTGTATTTTGGGTAGAATTATTGTATATTTTTACCCGACTATGGCGAATCAAAAAAGAGGGTTATGTTATTCGTCGCTGTGTATTTTCAATAATATTAATTTGTTTATCCGACGCAAAAACGACGGGGTTTTATAAGTTTGACGTATCTGTGTGTTTGTGTGTCTGTCTGTGGTATCGTAGCTCCCGAAGGGATAAACCTTAAAGTATCAATGGATGAACCAATGAAGTCTGGGCAGCTTCTCTAACACTTCAAGAAAGAAAAGAGTGTTCTTTTCTTTATACGGAGAAAGCGTAACGTAAGTGTTTACGTTACGCTTTCTCCGTATAAAGTTCACAAAGTGTTTGAATCCTTTAGGACATACTCTGTCTAATCTGTGGTTTGAATCACGTAAAATCTTCGAAGTTCGAATCACTAACGTTCGCTTCGCTGACTTCCTTCGCTCTTTGACTTGACGTTGACAGACATACAATTGACATGACATGATAACATTTAGTTCAGTATCTCAAATTATTGTAAGAATCCAATAATTATTGTACCAAGTTGTCCGTGTCTCTGTACGACTTACTTCCTCGTAATGTTCCACGACCAGTTAATATTTCCTTTCTATTAACTTTAGTCTTCTCTTCGTTTGTTAACATCTTGGCAAAATTTATTAAAAATAACAATATTTATTTATAATTATATGTTACCATATAGGTATATATTTGTACCGGCCAATTCCCTTTTTTTTCCTGTATTATCTGTTTCCTTATTCCTTCTTGTTTGGTCTCACCTCCTCTTACTGATCAATCGCACATATTTTGTAGATAAATAGACTACTAACACTAACTACTAACTTATTTGTTTTGTGTTTGTTTTAGGTTACACCTAGCACTGTTACCGATCAATTGCCTGTAATAGTTTTTAGTGTCATCATCAACCTTGACATTGGCAAAATCATCGTTGTGCTAAACGATGGAGCCATAATCTAAGAAAAGAAAAAGAAGAAATAATTATTGTACGTTTCCCAACCCTGCGTCAAGTCAATCAAAGTATGACATCATTCATATCCAACACTCCGAGAGCCCGTATATGATCACTACGATTGGTACTATTTTTGAACGTTTAACACTCGTTTTCGAATGATTTTTGTATGGAAAAATCGTTTAAAAAAGAGTGTCACGCGTTCAAAAATAGTATCCCAGGAGTGCTATTTTTGAACGCGTGACTCACTAAACGAGTGATTGACGCGAGTGTTTCCAAAAAGCCTCATTTTTAAATCGGTAGTTGACGAGTGATTGCAACGAGCGGTTGAGACCGCTCGTTTCCGCAGGCGACGAACGCTTTTATGTCAAAGTCACTTCCTGTCATTCGAAGTTCATCTGTCATCATTTTACGTTCCATTTGACGCTACACTTTTTAAACATTTTAAAAATCCTTAATAACCTTCAAAAATTTTTAAAAAACATTCTGCGTGAAATAAGAAGAAATGAAATATTTTCGTTGAAGGTTGGCAGCACTACAGTTCAAACGACGAACGACTTGGAGTGCTATTTTTGAACGCGGGCCACTCGTCTTCGAGCGATTTTTGTATGGAAAAATCGTTCGAAGACGAGTGGCCCGCGTTCAAAAATAGCACTCTTGGGAAGACGAGTGTGACTTAAGGATGCGCTAGTCCGGAACTCGAACTCGTCAGCGCACGTGGCTAATTTGCGTGCTATTTCGCTGAGAAAGGGATAGACTCGGTTTTAAACAGTGCGGAACTATTTACACTGATGTATAAGCACATCGGAACTACAGTCTAGTGTGTGCAAACACAAATATTGTTGAAAATCTAAACCTTCGTCGTCTAAAAATTCGCGAGTATGCGTTTGGGAGAAGTGTTCTAGTGATAAAAAAGCTGAATGTTTTTAAAAAAATTAAAGTTATTTAAATTCTTTAATAACCAAACTATGCTTGTATGAATTTTGTTTTAGAGAATTTATACTCCTTCCGGTATTTAATTGTGCCCAAAGTTGCGTTAAAATTACGTGTTGAAACGGAATGTTCTGAGACTCATAACTTTTAAAGTACTTATAATTTTCCAATTATGATTCCATACAAGCATAGATAACGACAATACAAATCGATAGAATTAAAAACTTTAAACAGACGATACCGAACAACGAAGTCATCATCCTACAGAATTTATATGGCGAAACACCTGACTAGCGTACCCTTAAGTCTTGTAGTCGTGCATGACTTGCGCTTTAGTGAGTCACGCGTTCAAAAATAGCACTCCAGGGGTGCTATTTTTAAACGCGTGATTCACTAAACGAGTGATTTACGCGAGTGTTTCCAAAACAACACATTTTTTGAATCATTACTTGTCGAAGGATTGCAACTAGTGGTTATACCGCTCGTTTCCGCAGGCGAGAACGCCTTTACGTCAAAGTCACTGCCAAAGGTCACTGCCTGTGATTTAAAGTTTATCTATCATGATTTTACGTTCCGTTGGACGCTACACTTCATAAATATTTTAAAAATCCTTTGTAACTTAAAAAAGTTTTTCAAAGTTTTATGCGTAAAATAAGAAAAAAATAAATATTTTTCGTTGAAGGTTAGCAACCTTAGAGTATCAATATAACTATAGAGCGCTCCTAATGTTTTTTGTCGTTGTGCAGAGTGTAAGCAGATGTTCTATAGATTGTATCTATAGATGTAGCGCGGTCGGTAGTGATGTGCATCGCGTTGTGCGAAACGTCGCAAATGAGTTATGTCCGAGGGCGTCTTTGGATGCAAATCACTTTTAATTAATTTTGGATCTTTGAATCTGTAGTTAGTTTCTAGATATGAAATTAATCATCGTCCTCGTCATCATCGTCATCGTCCTCGTCATTGTCAACGTCTCGTTATCGTCACCGTCATCATCCATGTCATCATCATCGTCATCATACATGTCATCGTCCTCGTCATCGTCTCGTTATCGTCACCTTCACCGTCATCGTCATCATCCATGTCATCGTCACCGTCATCGTCATCCTCATCGTTATCATTATTATTACCACTGGGAGTGTACCCGGGTGTTTCCAACCGGGTACGGCCAGGCACCACTAGGTACCAATAGGCATGATCGGATACCATCGGGTACCTACAATCGGCTACCATCGACTACAATCGTGTGACATCTTCCCATCGAATTCCATTGGGCTACCACTTCCATGTTTCTAAAACAAAAAAATATTCCTAACATCCAAACAAAAGTAGTAGGTAAACCAAACAAATGGTAACAAACATACAGTCGAATACAAAACCTCTTTCTTTTAAAAAGTCGGTTACAAAATAACAAGAATATAAAAAGTATCAAAAAATCAAATTTCAATTACATTATAAAATAAATATCGTGAAAGAGCCGAAGGTTTCTTCTGATTTTTCCATTCGGCTACGGAACCCTAAAAAGCATCCAAAGTTCGTCTGTTTAACATTAAGGAATCAAAAAATAAAAACACATATAGAAAATTAATCAATATTTATCATAATAATTGTAATACATACATATACGAGTAAAACTACAAATATTCGGATCCGATGTGGTACAACACTAAATCTAATGCGGGAAGAAGTAAGGCGGGGGACGTGGAACCATGTGTCGCCCCTTTTGTTATAGGGTTCAATTCCAATAATGCTTAAGGCTCATAAGTGGGTGTGATTACCATGCGATAAGGGCAACAAAATTCGGTACTAATGGGGTGGAAAGATGAGTCAACTGCATTACTATCCTATGCCAGTTGTAGGATTTGATAAATAGACAGTATTAGATTTACGTCCAAGGGCCATCGGTAAGGCCGGCTAACACAGTCGACTCGCTCCGGTCTAAGCGTAACTAATCGCCCGGGTACGTTCCCGCTCAGGTCTCCGCTCTTCTAGGTGGCCCTTCGCCTTCCTAGTGTGCTTGCTGATCGTAGGTGCCTGATCTCATCAGTTTACCTAGATCTTTACCTGGCCAGTACCCGCCGGACGTGAAAGCCGTGCTTCCACGAGAGCCTCCACCATCCCCTTATAGCTCTGCCTCGGTTTCTCCAACTAAGAGTCGACTGTCGCGGTGGGCGAGGGTTACTCGCTCCAGTCCAATTTATACGCACCATGTCTAAGACACTACTTCAGAGTACATTGTACTAGCGTTTATTGGACTCTATTATGGAAGCTACTATATGATTATTATACATACAGACTCGTCATCTTTCCACGCCATTAAAAGACAGCCAAAAATAGTGCATAAACACTTACCAGGGTCAGCTTTGAGCTCCACGTGGACACGTTTACTTTCTTACCACGGTCAACGTACCTTCCTGCCTTACTGCACATTTCATAATGGCGCCGTTTTCTGTGTCAGTGTGCCAACATACAAAAAACGTTAAAGCAAAAAACAAAATGAATCAGTGTTGTCACAATACAATAATAGATCTGCCATAAACGGTTTGACATTGACACTTACCGATTGTTTTACGACGACTCGCGTATGAAATGCGCGACACCATGTGTTACCCGCCCGCGCGCCTCCCGCAACACCCTCTAACCCCCTAGTCAATTACAATAAAATCAGTGTTTTAGAGGCAAAATATTACTCACCGATGAAAAGAAATATCATTCTTCTTTTTAATTTGCTTCCGGGAATCATGTTTACAACTCGGCACTGCACATTTCACCATAATTATTGAAAAAACGTAAAATAATGGCGGGAGAAACAATCCGTGCGCGTGACCTCGGGTGACTAATCGCGACGTTGGCGCTGTTTTGAAGCTGTTCATACCCGTGCTTACGGTTCATACTCGTAGACGCGCGCTCTATAGTTAATATTTATACTCTAAGTTAGCAACACTACAGTTCAAGCGATGGTTTCAAAAATATAGCAAAATGGCATTTCGTGACTTCGGAGACGAGCGTAACTTGTACTTGTGCACGACTTGCGTTTTGGTGAGATGGCATTTCAAAATTAGCACTCGAGTCTGTGACTCGAGTGCTATTTTTGAAATAGCGCGTAACCAAAAAGCAAATCGGGAGTGCTATTTTTAAACGCGTGACTGTGACGTGACGTGAGTTCGTCGCCTGAGGAAACGAGCGGTCTCAACCGCTCGTTGCAATCCTTCGTCAACGATTCATAAATGAGGCTTTTTGGAAAAACTCGCGTCAATCACTCGTTTACTGAGTCACGCGTTCGCACAAAATAGCACTCCAGATGCTCAATTTTTGAACCAGTAGAATCGATCTACCACTCGTTGTGAAGCTTTCGCATGGTAAATGTCAATTGGCTCTATTTTTGAAACTATATTCGAATGGTATTTCCGAATGGTCGCACGAGAGCACTCGGATTGACAAAGACGTGAACAATAAAATATGAAATTTGACTTGACTCCTTATGATCCCAATGGGTTCCATAAGTATCATAAGGTCCCATATGGGTCTAATTAGGTCCCATCGGTCCCAAAGGGTCCCGTTGGCTCCTAAGGGTACCCATAGGGTCCCAAGCAACTCATTGGGTCTAAAAAAAAAAAGGTCCCAAAGGGTCCTAATGGTCCCATGGGTACTAAAGGTTCCAAGGGTCCCATGGATCCAATGGGTCCCACAGGTACCATTGGGCCACATTGGTAGTACCATCCACCAAGCCAAAAACATTTTCCATTCACTCTTTTGAGAATCACCGCCTGTTAATAACATACCGGTTATCTAACCTTAGCTAGGATGCAATCGGTTGTCTATTGCAATTTCTGCCCAACCAAATTTGATAAATAGATACAACTCTTAAATGTATTAACTTTCAGAATTTCAAAGAGCAAAATGATTTCACAAAGAAAACTATAAAAATTTCAATAACTTTTATTTTAGTTAAACAAAGAAATGTATATGTAATATTATATATATTATTGAATAAAATTATTTCTTATAAACAGACATGACATCTCGTCCATTGCGAGAGACAGCCACCAAGTTCCCATCGTAGCCGAAATATGGCAAACTTTATAAAGTCAATGCGAATGGTCCAATTTTTAAACAATAAGTTATAAGTAAAATTTAATTCGCAAAACGGCAAATAGTGCGTTGTATAATCAAAAAATGATTATAACAATGATAACAAATATACTAACTTCATATGGGGAGAAGCTGCTATAGGATGCATGTGATGCTTATGGGAACGATATAAAAATTGGACCTTCTCGATCGCATTTTACTATAAAACGATGTTCAAAGAATAAAACATAATGTTTCGAAAGCGACATCTAGCGCGGCAATGAATATGCTACAGAATTTACGTCTCAAGCGTGAAATTATCAAAAATATTACAAAAATATATCACAGCAATTTGAATAAGCCCCAACAGATAGACCATCGTGATCGGTGAGATCGAAGAGAAACAATCCTCATAAAGGAAAGAAAATGCTCAGATTTATAGTAATTACAACAATTTATGTGGTATTATCAGTCATTTCAACCATTCGGAACATAGTAACATCTAAATATAACATATAATATGTAATCCATTACATAATAGAAGTTGATACATGTGAAGACAGGCGTCCAATGCAGGAGTGAGCATGGTCGTGATGAGATGAGGGTGAGCGTGCCTGGCAACGGCTGAGCGAGCTCGGCGACGAAGTGGTCTGGTGATGAGGCGGCGCGGACGCCTAGGTGGAGAGCGCGATCTCCAGGGCCTCCTTGTGTTCACTGCTTAGCTGCATGAGGCACGAATTGAACAATTCCACATTGCTCTGTAACAAACGATACAAAAACTTATTTAGTTTCTAAAAAAAGTGCAGTTACAGACAGCAAAGTCAGGCCATCACAATTTAGTTTGTTTTAGAAAAGTAAATACTGTGTTCAGTTGATAAGGTCCTACATGAATTTTAGTGGGTCGTGCAGCCCTTTTACTCAATATAAATCATTTTCTATTTATGAACTTGCACTGAGTTATATAAGTTTTGCTAGCCACCGCCCACACACTATTGCACGTCGTACAAGCTCGCCGGCCGCTGATGCAGCAGCCTCAACAGATACAGCAACGTCGGCAAGGGTCGCATGCAGCCAGTGGCGGCCGCTCCTTCAGTGCACTCGTGCACTGCACTACCAGTATTTTATGTATTTCCCAATTTTTTTTCGACACAATTATTATTTATCCAAAAGTATGTAACTTTAATTACACACTGAAAAAGAAAATATTTTCAAACAAGCTTGATCTTTATAACCTAATATTTAAGACTCATTTTAGCTAAACCAAAAATTGGGCGAGCGCTTTCAAAGTGCGCACGAAGCGTCTCCATAGAAACTATATGGAATGAGACAGAAATGCTCCGGCAGGTGAAACGGAAGATGATCCGTACTCAATGTATGAGAAAAATTGAAAAATCGGGTCGGCGCACGAGTCCCGAATACTCCCGAACGGGCTCGCTCGGGCGGCATCGGCCGGGGTGTCTCGCTCGCTCGTTGAAGATTTTTGTTGCGAAGGCGTGTCCTTGACCTTACTCAAATCAGTTTGTTTGTTTAATTTCGCACCTGTGACACGGTGTGATAGATAACGCGCGCGAAATTACCCAATAATTATTCATAGTTATGGTTTTCTACTTTGTGTGTGCTTCAAAGTGTAGTGGTTGAAAGTGGCTTCAAAGTGTGTTGTTAAGGCGCTCTTATAGTAACACTAGCGCCACCCAGCAATTAAATTCCTTAAATCATAATAGGTATCGAATTTTAAAAATCTAACAAGTACAAAACTACTAAATTACCTAAAGTATTTTTTGTTTATTACAAGTAACTTACTAGTGCCGTATTTAAAGAGAAAAATCGGTTAACGCCAAAAGTGGCCACTTTTGGCGTTATCCTGTTTTTCTCTTATTTTATCAAACGAATATTAGTGAAAATGAATACAAAAATACTACAAGTAATATACAAGTTATGTACTTGTTAGATTTTTAAAATTCGAAATAATTTAGTATTAAAAGAATTAATTGCTGGGTGGCGCTAGTGTTAGGAGCGCCTTAATGGGATTATTTGAACAAGAACTAAAAAAGAAAATAGGCTATGGCTTATTAAGGCGGTATGCCGCCTAATCTGTTTTTTGAAACCATCTTCTCGTGCTTTTCAACCTGAATTAGTTAAGTAGGTACCTAGTTATTAGAATATTCATTAGCGCGCAGCTCCTCTCACTAAACCAATGGTAAGTCAAGATGATGAGATATTTCACTGCATGTACATAAGTTGATGCCTGCCTGATACTTTTTATACAGAAATGGTTTTACAATATGCATTAATATTAACAAGAATTGTACCTACCTAGAGTAACTGATTATGTATGTACAAATATTATTAAGTAGGTGCATAGGGGCAGTCGACTACAAATAATTGACGAACGTACGGCATTTCAATAGGTCGTTTTGCTTTTGAGAGACAGTAGGTAAGCAGGTGAACCACCACACCTTGAAGTCACGAGCCGCCACTGCATGTAGCTATTGGTGGCGGGCATGACGGGACTAACAGTTTGGGCGATAGTTTGCATTATCTAATAGGTGGTGGAAGCACACCAATTAATTTATAATGCATGTAACTTTCTCAAAGTAACCTCTGAATTAATTCAAATTGAAATCTCGATCTGATTTTGAATTGATTTAGTGGCTTTTCTTACCGTTTAGTCAAAAATGGTTACTTTTGGCGAAAACGCTAAGTGTGAAAATAATTGATCATTATTTACCTGTATTTGCCTGACGAGTGCGACCATTTGGGCAAACGCGGGGTTGTCTGTGGGCACGGCGTCGCGCAGGAAGGCCTCGGCCAGCACGGCGATGACCCGCGCCGGCGCGTCGGGCGTGGCCAGCGCCGGGTGCCCGCTGGCCGCCAGCTCGCACAGCAGCGAGTACACGTGCGGAGCCTCTTCTGTGTCTTCTACTACCGGCAGCCATGTCAGCCTGCAAATATGGTGTACCAATCAGTTTGTGATGTCTCTTTATTATTTCAATGGAAGCATAATGTAAGATCTTCATCAATATACGGATCAATCAAGCCCACCAGATTCTAGCACATTGCTAAATAAAGTAGAGATTCTGTACAATATTGATGGTTTCCCATGACATGGTTTTGATGTTGTTTAGTAGGCAAAATATAGCCATCATTCTCAGGTTTCTCTTTAGTCTCCACTGCAGGAGCATGACCCTCTGTACTACCAGAGCAGTCAGAGGATTTGGCCTACACCCTCCACGCTGGTGACACGGGTTGGAGAGGTCTCTTGGATATCTATCAGCTTTGTTTAGCTTGTGTTTCCTAAGTCGCCTTCTACGACATCCACGGGAAGACTTGGTGTTCCAATTCTCCTCTGCCGGGAACCACACCGCAGAGGCAAAATAATTCTTAACATTAATTTTTTAAATCAAGAATATAAACTCACCAATGTCTAATAATTTCATCCCTATTGATTTGCGAGTGGTTATATTTGATGATCTTGGTGACGGCGGAGATAGCGTTCTCGGTGGCGTTGAGGTTCTCGACGCTGCGCGCGTCGGGCTCCGCGATGAGCGCGGCCAGCAGCGGCACGGCGCGCGCGCACGCCGCGCCGAACTGCTCGCCGCCGAACTGCGCCAACACGCCGCAGCCGTATGCTGCCGCCTGCCGCACCTCGGCCTCCGGCGACGTCAGCCCGCTCAGCATGGGCTCCAGGAAGATGTTCTGGTACTTGACGCATGCGGGTCCTAGAACGACCGTTTTATGTCAGGTCACATACATATTGTGAAATTATGGAAAAGAGCAGGGTAAGAGGATCAAAATTGTAGACAAGCAAAAGTGCCAATCTGGTAAGTATATTTCTGCCTTTTTCGCTGGAAATACACAGTTACACTAGTATTTTCATATACTGGGTGAACACTCTTATCCTTCAAATGATCAAACCAGCCTGTCAAATGAACAACTTTTTCTATGGAAGCAATACTGAAAACAAAAGACAATTTGCAGAGCTGTTAAAACAAATTTGTATGAAAATATCTATATATATTTTTTTAGTTTTCAGGATGGGTCCATAGGAAAAGTTATCCCTGTTTGATGGGTTGGTTTGATGGTATGGAGGATAAGAGGCACAGTTAATTTCAGTTACTTCCTTACTGCAAACACTATCAGTGTATAGGTACCTCCAAACTCGATGACGTCGTCAAAGATACACAGAGCCCACTGGCGGTCGGCGTAGGGGCGGCCGGGCGCCAGCAGCTGCACCAGATGCGGCAGCAGCGTGTCCAGGTGCGGGAAGAAGTGCTCGCGGTAGGCGGACATGAGCGCGTGTAGTACGTCCGCCACCCGCGACAGCCCGTACACGTCCTCATTGTCTTCGTCGGCTAGCTGCTCTTCTACTACCTGCCGATACACAAAAAATATAAATAAAGGGCGATTAACACCGTCCACGAACGAGCGGATAGTGAAAAGCCAGCGAGGCAGACGAAACTATGAGCTCAGCGATGTGGTTCACACCGCGAGAGCCGGATAGCGAAGCGAGCGAGCTCTCGGCTATCTTCGGCAGTATCGCCCATATCGTTCGCTGTATGAACCAAAGTATGAACAGACATTCAGAACCAATGTTCACTGTGTGAACAAAAGTAAGAAAACAGATGAAACAATGCTTGCCTCTCTCACGACTGGAATCGTCATTAAATAATTGTGCCAATCAATGATTCAAGGAATGCTTCTTTTGTTAAGTGCAGAAATGTTTGAAGTTTGGATTGATGAAGCAATGTAAAATCAAAGCATTCTGTTTCGGTGTTTTTGTCACATGAATGTTGATTCATAAACCGCCCAAAGTATTTTCACAGCAACTAATTGTTTCTACATTGCTCTTATTTTTCACTCACGGATTGAAATAGATTTCAAACATACCTCGTCGTAATCTTCGTCCGATCTCTTCTGTCTGCGCTCGGTGGCGCGCTCGAAATGTTCTGTGAGTAGTTTGTTGAGGATGCGCAGCACCTCGGCCATAGATTCGTCAGACAGACAGCCGGTGCCCAGGAGCTCAATGCACTGAAATTATAAAAACATAATAAGATATACATAAATCTTAACCAAAATACAGGAAAAATTGCCATGTGTTATGCTGAATTAAATACAATATTAGGCTTACTTCTCGGCCTTGTTTTTTTGCAAGATTAAGTGATAGTCTCGCTGTATGATGCTCAATATGTTCCTACAGTCCGAATCAAACTTTATGGCATCTCGGACCATCGCGCGAGTCTATGCGCTGTACACAACATTAGGTTCAGCGGGGCGTAAGCAGGGAGGCAGGGCGCGTACTGCGCAAATCGCAGCTAATATCCAAGACGCCATAAAGTTTGATTCGGACTGTACTTACCAATAAAAAGTTCAAGGGATAATATTACCAATAATATTAGTCCAAGGAAATAATGTTTACCTGAGCAAGGCTGTTGAGAAGTTCCACCTGCACCTCCAGCTCAGGTTCAGAGTCGATAGCCTTCAGCAGCTCGGGTAGGATGTAGGCCCACATGCCCTGTATGTACTGCGGGCCTCTGATGCGGCCGCACTCCAGCAGGTAGGGCAGGGACTCTGCGGCTGATGTGCGCACGTTGTCGTGGAAGTAGAACTTCAGCATGGGCACCATGAGCTTTACCACATCTTCGGCGTACTCGGCGAATGCCTCTTTTAGTTCACGCGCGTAGCAAACTAACATGTCGCAGGCTGATGCCTTATCTTCCAAGCCTGATGGGAGAGAATTCATGTTACTTATGTGATTTGTTATTGTTAGTGGTGTGGAGGCTTGAAAGCACAAGAAATCTCCTCAAGCATCAGAGATATGCATGAGCATTAAGCTTTGAGTTCAATTTAATTTAAACTCAAACTAGCTAGCTTTAACTAGCGATAATTTAAACTCAAAAATAATCGCGGTAAGTCCCATAGTGAACATTATAATTTAAATTCACATTCTCAACATGACAACAAACAACTACTATTATGTGACAAAGTCTAAAATTCTGAAAAATTTATGAGCTATTCCATAGAATGTTGAATACCTACTGAACCATAATGTATGGGGCAGCTGATATTTTTTCTTAATTTCAATCTTGTTCATAGAACAAATTTTTCGATACCAAACTAATTGTATTTTAGCTTGTAAGAAATCTTATACTATGAACTGGAATGGTTTCTCTAATAAAAGTATAACAGCTTTTACATATATACCGGCAGTTTTGATGCCGAAGTTCTGTTGTTCGCCGAGCGTGACGAAGTGCCAGTCCACGTCGCCGTCGATGTTCTCCAGATCCTCGTTGTCCAGCAGCGCCACCTCGGGCTTCATGGCCGCGGTGCGCATCACAGGGTCCATCACCATTGGTAGATATTGGGCGAACTTCTTGCCTGTCCAAAATGTAAATAAGTATTAAGATTTTGTAAATTTATATTAGTACCTGTTCAACCCGTTTGCCAGCATGGGGGGTGTTTGCCAAATCCTCTGACTGATCTGGCTTTTATATTATATATGGCTCTGGTAGTACAGAGGTCATGCTCCTGCAGTGGAGACTAAATATAGGCCTGATGATGTAAATAGTACACTCAATGATAGTGTCAATTGTTAAAAATATGATATTATGCTTGTATACTTGGGAGACGAAAATATCGATTATATTTCAGACTTTCTTTTTTCATTACATAGTCATTAAGTTAGTGATTTACTGTGAACTGTATTTGCATAAACAACATGCATACTTTTTTTTTCGACAAGTTTTATCTCCAACAAAAAAAGTCGGTGTCGCTCAAGGTGATGTAAGGATGCCAATTAAACCCCATTCATCCAAATCTATCCAGGCATTTCGGAGTTATGGTGAAATGAAACTCGCCACATACATGAACTACCATATGACATTACTCTTTTTCAGTCAGTCATGTAAAAAATAACAATATAGTTACCCATAATTCTGCAAATGCGCGACCACGCAGAGATAAGGTATGAGGTCTGCGGATCGTCGGCGGGGAGCTGGTCGCCCTCCGTGTGCGTCTTCAGCAGCAGGTCCATGACCTCTGACGCGTCTGGCATGAACTTCTCTTCGCCTACTGCCAGACCTTTTAAATAAACAAAAAGAATTAAATCAATTGTCAACTAGACCTACTTAACCACAAAGTACGCCTCAGCAAGTGGCGTGGCTGTTGCAACATACTGGAGGGATAAAATGTAGGATTTTTTTGGACTTTATGAGCCATCACCACGATAAGAAGAAGACCTACTTAAGAATTAAAATTGAAAGAAAAAAGAAATAACCATACACACACACCATCAAAAGGTTACAATATCATATGGATAAGATGGATATGGTTATGGAGGATGGATATGGAGGATAAGTTTAGTGTCACATTAAAACCAAATAGAATTCGTTACTACGAAGGGTAAAGTTGCTTACTTGACTTATGAGAGGAATAATTAACGGGCATTGTATGCTAAATAAATACCTATGTATATGTTATTGGAATATGCTATTGCAATGCCCTAGGGTAGCGTCTACAAGGATTTTTGGAACATCAAGCAACTATAACCAAGATCTGCAGCAGACCCTTTGTTCTCAATTCTATTATACTTGTAGCTTTCTCAACAAGCTAGGTCGGCTCATGTAACACCATGCAGCAACCCAAAAGATCGTAGAAGGGCGAAGTTCTCAATCCATAAGACAAGTAGTCTCCTGATCACAAACAGTGGACCTAGGTGTGAATATTACCCACGGAATCAGGTGAAGGTTCAATTTATAGTGGACATTTCGAAACGTTATATGACTACTCACCAATAAGACTGACACACTCGATGGTCTTGCCCCTCAGCATCTTGAGTTCGGGCGTGGTCGCGTTGGCGATGATGTACTTGAGGCAAGGCATCAACCTGTCGTAGTATTGGATGAAATCCTTTTCCACAGTATCGGCTACTGAGGCAATAGTGGTCACGATCTGCTCTAGAACGAGTTTAGTGCCACGCTCCACAAGCTGAAACAAATTGGATTTTGTAGTAAGATATTTTTTTCTTGCTGTTTAGAGGTTCTTAGTCATTTTGAGGGTTTAAAAAATAAAGTACATGGATACAAATTATAAAATGTCAGTGAACTGAGATCCCTGACTTTCTATGAAAGAGAGAAAGGGAGCAAAGGCCACTTTTGATCTTCCAATGCTATGGAAGTGATGCATCCAGTAAGGTAGATGTATCACTAACGAACATTGGATATGCCGCTAAAATTGAAATATGATAAGTATGAGCATGTTTACCTCCTTGAATTTGGCGGTCAGGATTTCTTCCAGTTTATTCATCAATGGGTCCAGGTATTGGGTCAAGATAGGCTTTGGACAGTCTTCACTGAAGTTAACCAAAGCTGCAGCCGCGTGTGCCTGAAAATATTGTTCACATCAATTTGGTCATGATGTAAACTATTTTTTTTTTCTAAGTTTGTCATTAACAACAGTGAAGGAAATTTTCAAATCATTTTCTTTTGGATTTTAGGCAAAACAGCCAAGTGAGGGTTGGACTCGTGCAGGGTTTCATACCATTATTTATACAATATTAGACAATAGAGCAAAAAAAGGCAATCACTTTTGTCATATGAGACCCCTTAAATATGTAATTTATTTTGTTATATTTGCAACAGAAAATCTGAGAAAATTTCAAATATCTACAGCCTGGTAAGAGACAGACAGATGGAGGAACAGACATCAAAATCTCAATAATAGAGTACTTATTACCATCTGTCTTGCCTGTGTCATTTTTATTCTTTGTGTATGGAACCCTAAAAACATAGCTTAACCTAGCATTTTATGGTAATTTATGTCGTGGTTACCTGCACTCGCGGGTTGGCATTATCATCAAGCACCAACAAGAGACCAGGCACCACTTTGTCGTGGAATTTCTTCTCAAACACGGGCGCGAAGTCCGTCGACATCTGGCCGATGGCGTTGCAAGCTGCGTAGCGGACGCGCGGGTGCTGTTCACAAAATAATCCTACGTTAGAAAAAACCTCTTGACTGGTTTTGCCATACTGACCACGCTCGGCAAATGGTGAGCGCAGTTCTTCGTTTTTTTTGCTAATATCGGTTCCGATGCTGCTGCCCATCGAAACCGTTTTTAAGCAAGGTAAGGGTAGGAGTTTGTTGGACTGGGGGAATGGTTGTAAGGTATTTCGGATGCTACTTGCTCAGATGGTTTAGGGATGAGAAAGTAAGAGCTCGGGAGGCCGGGCGCGCGTACCCGATACCATACCGGCAACCACCGGACAGGTAGTTAAGGATGACACCCCTGACACATTAGACTTATTTTTGAAATAAGGGCCCAAGTACATCCTAACTAATATTATAAATGTGAAAGTGACTTTGTTTGTTTGTTACGCTTTCACGCCGTATCTACTGAACCGATCATCATGAAATTTTGTACATATAGATTAGGGTATTGAGAAGGACATAGGCTGTATCACGTGGGCGAAGACGCAGGTAATAGCTAGTTTGGAATAAATATGAATCCTACCGGGTCAGTGAGGTAGTTGAGCACAGCGGGCACAACTTGGACGAGCAGCTGCTCCATCTGCTTGTGGCAGCCCTCGCTGGCCGACGACACGGCCATCAGCGCCGCGTGCCGGCTCCTAGGAGCATTAGCTAGTTTGGTATAAACATGAAACCTACGGGATCAGTAAGATAGTTGAGCACAGCTGACACAACTTGGTCGAGCAGCCGCTCCATCTGCTTGTGGCAGCCCTCGCCGGCGGACGACACAGCCATCAGCGCCACGTGCCGGCTCCTAAGAGCATTAGCTAGTTTGGAATAAACATGAAACCTACAGGATCAGTGAGATAGTTGAGCACAGCGGACACAACTTGGTCGAGCAGCTGCTCCATCTGCTTGTGGCAGCCCTCGCCGGCCGACGACACAGCCATCAGCGCCTCGTGTCGGCTCCTAGGAGCATTAGCTAGTTTGCAATAAACATGAAAGTTACCGGGTCAGTAAGATAGTTGAGCACAGCGGACACAACTTGGTCGAGCAGCCGCTCCATCTGCTTGTGGCAGCCCTCGCCGGCCGACGACACAGCCATCAGCGCCACGTGCCGGCTCCTAAGAGCATTAGCTTATTTGGAATAAACATGAAACCTACGGGATCAGTGAGATAGTTGAGCACAGCGGACACAACTTGGTCGAGCAGCTGCTCCATCTGCTTGTGGCAGCCCTCGCCAGCCGACGACACGGCCATAAGAGCCGCGTGCCGGCGCCGCCAGTCTTCGGACGCCAGCATGCTGGGCACCTGGCCCACGATCAGACTCAGCATAATCTTGCCGCTGAGTCCGCAGCACATACGGTCGAGGGCGGATTCCGCTGCGACATAGTTGCTGCAACAAAAAGATAGTTTTTACTAGACTGACTCACCCAGAAGGGTAATGTTTTTCGCGTGTATAGATGTATAAGTAAAAATATATATCTTTTGTGCTCCATTCTCGCCTCTTGTAGCTTAACAGATTTTGAAGTCATCATCGGGTCTTAGTCTCCACTGCAAGAGCACAACCCTCTCTGTACTACCAGAGCCATACATTAGAGCAGTCAGAGGATTTGGCCAACACTCTCACGATGTGTTTAAACTTATTAAAAACAGCGTGTGTTTTCCAAGTCGCCTTCTACAACATCCATAGAAAGACTTGGCTTTCAGGTGTGAGGTGTCATTCATTAAATAAGAGTTGTTGCAAACAAAAAGTCAGTTGGGTTTTTTAATTTTTTTAAATAGTTATTTGTTAAATATAGTTTAATTTTATTGAATTGTAGTGTCATCAAGGGACTGACATCCAGATGTATAAGGAACATTGGATGCTAATTATCTTGTTATTTGCTCTTGTAAAGGTTCTGCTAGCTACATTATGTAAAATGAAGCCAATCAAAGAAACTTTACATTGATAAGGTCAAGCACCTGACTAGATAAGCATATTAATATAATTTATAACACAGTGATTGTTGACCTAGTTTCAGCCCTATTTATTACACAACATAGGATAGTCATAGGAATCAAAAGAGATATGTTGAAATCAAATAACTATAACATCAATACAGTATCAAATATACGTAAATTCATATACAACAAGAGGCTTAGATCAGCAAAACTAGCGCCACCCGCCATTTTATGCCTTTACTCCTAAATTAGATATTTTTTTACTCCTAAATCAGAATGAAAAAATCTACTTCAGTACTTCCTTAGTAAACTACTCGTAGTATTTTTAATAGTATTTTGCATTTGGTGAATTAAGGGTACGCTAGTCAGGAGTTTCGCCATACAAATTCTGTAGGGTGATGACTCCGTTATTCGGTATCGTCTGTTTACAGTTTTTAATTTTATCGAGTTGTATTGTCGTTATCTATGCTTGTATGGAATCATAATTGTAAAATTATAAGTACTTTAAAAGTTATGAGTCTCAGAACATTGCGTTTCAACACGTAATCTTAACGCAACTTTGGGCACAATTAAATACCGGAAAGAGTATAAAATCTCTAAAACAAAATTCAAACAAGCATAGTTTGGTTATGAAAAAAATTAAATAACTTTACTTTTAATTAATACATTCAGATTTTTTATCATAAGAACACTTCTCCCAAAAGCATACTCGCGAATTTTTTGATGACAAAGATTTAGATTTTCAACAATATTTGTGTTTGCACACACTAGACTGTAGTTCCGATGTGCTTATACATCAGTGTAAATAGTTCCGCACTGTTCAAAACCGAGTCTATCCCTTTCTCAGCGAAATAGCACGCAAATTAGCCACGTGCGCTGACGAGTTCGAGCTCCCGACTAGCGCATCCTTAAGAGCACTACTCATTACCGCCAAAAGTGATGAGTAGTAGTCATAATTTGAAATAGTAATATTATGGATGAAAAGTTATACCTACTAAAAATACTACAAGTTCAGGAGTAAAAGAAATAATAGCAAAGGACTGACTTCTCGTTGTCATCGTCGGCCACGTCGTCCTGCAGCGCCCAGTCGTCCTCGTCGTCTAGCTCGCACATCATCTCCAGCACGAGCGGCGTAAGCATGCGCACGCCGTCGGGCACCTGCTTGCGCACCATGGCGGGCGCGGTCTCGCATAGCGTCACCATGGCTTCTAGAGCCAGCTGACGCCAGTTGTCGTCGTTGTTCTTGTCGCCCACCACCTATACACAGACATGGTTACATTATCCCTTCTCTTTCCCATGGGAATAGGGAGAGATCTCCGCTTGCTACCAATCTTATAAACCACTTTTGCTTCATCAAGAATGACTTGTAACTACACTGTGCCAGGTCCGAGCCGACCGTCGGGCGTAGCACAAGCAACTAATATTCATATTATTGTGTATGGACACACTCACACTATCATCAGGAGCAGGAGCACAACCCTATCTACCCAGACATAGCCAGATCAGTCAAAGGATTTGGCCTTCACTAACCACGTTAGCCAGATGGGTTGGAGAGTTTTCTTTGATATTTAAAAGCTTTGCTTAGCTTATATGCGCTAAGTCGCTTTTTACCACATCCACGGAATAAGACTTGGAGTGGTCCTACTCTGCCAGGAACTACACAGGTACATATACCTGCACCTCTTTCCCATGAGAAAAGGTCGCCTCTATGCAATCGACGCCTCGCTATGAACCTTAAAAACCCGTCTCATGCATACTCGCCAGTTTCGGTTACTCCTGACTTCTCCTTTTGCAAGAATTGTCTTGTCGCTATACTTTCGTCCAATAGACAATCATTGTATTTCAAAGATTTTGGCATTTACTAGGGTCGTGACATAGCTCCGCCCAGACACCTAATTAGTTATGTAAAACTTGCAATTAATTATATGTTACAAGGATTGTGTCGCAATTTTGTCAGAAATATATTCGGTGGCAGGATGCGTTGCTATTCAAAATGCAGAGAATTTTTGTGAGTGTCTTCTCTTTTGCATGTCGCCTACCACCAGAATAATAAGAGGTTTCCTGTGCCTAGAAAATAATCACATATACTGATTTTTTATTAACTACTGTTCTCAATTTTTATACCGCATATCATAGCCGCAATCGCCATTTTTATCAAAACCATGGTAATTGGGGTCATGAATAACACTGAAATTATCATTGAATCAGGTTTTAACCTTGAAAATTTAAATAAAACAACTGTAATTATGTTCTGCGTGGTTATGAGTTTTGGTAATAATTATTATTTAATTGTATGAAAATATTACCTTGATGCAAACTTGGAATATGTTCTCAAGCTGGGAGCGCAGGAATTTAGGTGCAGTCTCTGCTAGTTCAATGAGCACCTTTAGAGCAGAATCATCCAATCCTTGCTCAATGCTTTGGGCTACAACCTGTTAAATATCATATGAATGTTACAAATTAAAAAAACAAAGGTGTTCAGTCTTATTTAAAGAAAATTTGTTATTTTGTCTTGAGAGGTACTATCAAACTCCGCTCTACAGAGAGTGGTGTTAGCGAAATTCCCAATTTGATTTAGCACACCTTGGCAGTAACACATTTCATTGCAGAACATGTGCACGTAGGAGTTTGTGTGCATATCCCTACTAATATGTGAAAGTATTTCAGCCTGCCTGTCCTCTTTACACTTCAGCCACTGAACTTCAATTAAACTGACGCCCATTGTTACATGAGATCGAGAATTGGAATAAAAAAAATTATTTCATTTTTATTGTCACGGAAAACACGCGAGCCCAACCGCAGGGGAAGGCTAGTTAACCAATTGGTGCAATGATGACATAATGGTTAAGTAATAGTTGATTGTTATTCTTTTCATTTCTAATGTATGATGTAAAAAATCGCAACATAATGTACAAGAATATTCATCATCATCATCAGGTCTTTCCAGTCTCCACTGCAGGAGCACGACCCTCTCTGTACTACCAGAGCCATTTATTAGCTTGAGTAGTCAGAGGATTTGGCCTACACTCTCCACGCTGGCCAGACGGGTTGGAGAGGTCTCTTTGATGTTTATAAGCTTTATTTAGCTTGTGTTTCCTTATTCGCCTTTTACGACATCCACGAGATGACTTGGAGTGGTCCTATTCTACTCTGCCGGGAACCACACGGCATCCCAAGAATATTGTTTTGTATTAATTCAAATATCCATACCTGCATCAAGGGCAGAAGCAAGTCACTGAAATGCTTCTGGATGGCGGGTTCCTTTTCGTGAAGCAGTATGAAGGCGCCAACTGCCTTGACGGTCTGCATGCGAAGAGCTTCGGACTCTGTGGGGGCCAAGGCAGATAGCAACATGCGCTTGATAACGTCGAGGTTCTCATTCTGCAGATTGCCAAAAACACCAGGGACTGACCTGAGAAAACAAAAGAATAATTTACGATTTTGATACGTGAACTTTGATTTAAATTGTATACAATATTTCATAGGCATCGCCTCCACGATCGACAGAAACGCGACGATTTTATCATCGTGCCCCCTATTTCCATACATTCCCTTAGCGTGTGTCTACACACGGCGATGTTATCACCGCCGATGAAACAAGTGGCAGGGTTCGAGCAATGTCAATGTTATCATCTATAGAATAGAATATTTAATAAAGGAATCACAAGGTGATGCGGCTAGCAGCCCACCACTATTTTGATCACAGTTTCCACCTAAATGCTAACACGCTAAACATGGCCTTTGGGTTTTATGACTTGGCCTCTGTCTACCAAGCAAGGAATAAAGACGTGATAATATGTTTGTAGTAGTGTGGACTCTTCGCGATTCTCTGCTCATGAAGGCGACCCCTTATAGTTTTAATTTCCTTACGTAAACATTCTGATGCCAGCCTCCTTCATATTGGAGTCCTGGGAGTTGGCACAGTTGAACATGAACTGCAGGAATTCCGGCCATTGGTTGACACCATCTTCATCAATGTGATTTCTTGCCAGTTCGGAAACTACATCGCAGATCTGTAGCAAAGAACGATTTTGAGTTAAAACTACCTACAGATGTGTTAATAACATATGAGTTTAACAGCCAGATCAAGACTACCATCCCATAATCAAATATCTTAATCCTTTCGTCGTATAATAGGCAAAAACTTGAAATACCAACTGAAAGTGAACCACCATTTCCATGAAATATCAACTAATCTTAGCAAAACACAAAAATTTAATGAGAAAGTTCAAATATGGCTCTCTATTTTGGCTAATCTTAATAGCGTGTCTACTCAGGCGAATTATATTTATTTGTGTTGACTAACTTTGGCAAAATCAGTCTGTAAAAATTGCAAATGCAGTATTTACGAAATATCCAACGAAATTCAGAACTGATTGCAGTAAACCCTTAGTGAAAATAATACAGAACTTTGCCACTGATACGGCACTGTATTATAGGTAGGTCATCACGTGTGCAAGAAAGCCGATTTGACCAATATGTTTTGCGACCAATAAAAAAGTAAAACATAAAATAGGTAGCAATTAAGTAATGGCCTAGAATCAATGAAGTACTAACATACAGAAACTCGCGTAGTGTCCAAATCCCAGTTTTCTGGTGTTTTTGATAGCATTGAAAAAGGGTAAGCTCCTACTGTTGCTAATCACACGTTACGCGCTGATTGTTTTGCATTTATTCTGCTGTAGCGACCTTGATTGTTAACTCACATATTGACATGTGCATGGATGAAAAGTTTTGTTTGTAGTAGTATTAAGCATAGATATTACTCAGCTTTTATCAAGCGCCATACCAATGGTAATGGTCTCTAGAATCCTAAGTTTAAAAATGGCTTGATTAGTCATGTAGTTGCCCACGTAATCAAAGTAAATTAGATCTACTTTGAAGGCTTCATTCATATGCAATGAATCATACAAAAGTAAGACCCTGTATATTGAAACCATCAAAGTAAAACTGGACTACTAATAATGAAGTTCAAGGAAAGAATTCATCATACCATCAATCAAATTGATATGAAATAAATTTCAATGCCAATGTAGGCTATTCTGGGTAGCATATTGTCAAACGGTATACTGTTACCAGTGTTGATAAGTGTATAAAAAAATACTCAAATTTAAAAGCAATTGCATTATATTAATGAATTTTTGAGTTCTAAACAACAATCAATATTTTTGTTTGCATGTATATGTAAACAGCTAAGAATTTAATTTTAAACTTAGAAAATAAGAAGGGTACCTTGTATGTATTGAGAATTACTATCAAACTCCACTCTACAAAGAGTGGTGTTAGCGAAAATCCCAATTTATTTTAGCACACCTTGGCAGTAACACATTTCATATGGGAACATGTGCATGTTTAAAGTTTGTGTGCATGTGATGATATTTAGTCTAGGATCCAACTGGTATTTATAGTTCTAATACCTGGACATATTATTAGACTAGTTTTAGTTAGCAAATAATCCACAGGCATATTGTATTTTGTCTTTTTGGAGTAAAATTACTGAAACCATTTTGTGTGATGTAAAGAATGACCAAAAAACAGGACACCTTACACATAGCTTTACCACATGAGACTGAAGCAACATGTTCAGGTTGTATGTGTGGTTTGATAATATGCAGCCAGTAGCCATAAGCAATTGAATCACAATGTACCAATTGAACCTCTTGAACAAGGCTAGACTTACAAGGTTGTAATAACAATAACACATGGTTTGTTACCAAGAATGAGCAGGTATGTTGTGCATATTGATGTGCTCTGATTGATTGAACCCATAATACTGTAATGTGTGTACTTGTTTTCTTACTAAAAACTAACATTTTTATACACTTTTATTTATTTATTTATTTTTAACTCTTACATACACAATCATAACAGGTTTATTGTTTTAGCGGTACAGTAGACAATTTCGAGTATAATAAAAATGTTTGCTACTTTGCTGTTTAAAAATAGATAGAAAATAAAACCAATAATAAATAAATAGGAAACCATTTTTTTGTATATAAATTTGTTGTAATAGGCATTTCTTTAGTAAGCTATTAAGTGGCATTAAGGTACTGTGAAGAATTTTAACTGCAACAGGAAGTAAGCTACTGGCATACTAAATGAATTGTGGCCAAAATGACCAGTGACTCATATCCTCATTATTTGAATTTTCTTAGAAAGATTCTGTATTCTCAAGACAAATAGATAACAAGCATTGATGTACTATATAAAAAATATTCTCAATTTGAGTCAATATCTACCTGCAAAAAATTAAGTTTTTAAAATACTTCACCTTTCTTCTCAACTGCTGGCTAACATCCATCTGGAGTGTCAAGAGTAGTTGCTCCCGCAGCATCCTTTGCTGTTCAAATGGCATCTTGGGGAAGAACTCGAAAAACTCCACGCTAAACAGTCGCCGCAGGAACACAGCTGCTGTCTGCCTGCCATCTTCACCAAGGTCTGCATTCTGGATTGCTCCCACCAAGTGTGCTACTTTTGTTTCAGTTGGGATGTTGTTATATGTCTCCTGATAAACCACAATTATAATATTTAAATATATGTAATTTGGCAACATAGCCCCTATACTTAATTTCAATTACATATTACATTTGTGTAAGCATAATAATATTTATTTTCCTTTTTTAAACATTTTATGTGCTTTTGAATTGCATAATCAGATCAAGATGTAGAGTCCTACTTAAAAACATGGTAATGTTTACAATGTTTTGTGAACATTTATAACCTCATTTTGTTCCTAATATAAACAAGGCTTTGCATTCATCAAACGGTTACTCAAGCAAGGTTCACACAAAGATGTCAATGGTTTCATTGACCTCATACATGAAATAAATTCTCAATCATGCTTATGGATATAATTGAATAAATGAGTATGAGTAAAATATCTAATTAGGTACCGCCAAGCCGACGATCGGCACAATTAGCGGCAATGATTAACGGTTACACAAAAATACTCAAATAGGCATTCACATGTAAAAATATGTAAAATATGGTACTTGGCGTAATTTATAAAAAAATTAACATAATTTCAATGCATGGAGCGAGGAATAGAAAGTTATTTCTGAATTTACACTTGCGCTCCTCCATGACCACGTTTTAACACGAGGCCACTGATGATGACTTTTCTAATATTCATAGTTTCGGCAAAACCCACTTTATCAATCTAATCCATAAAACAAATAAAATTATAACTACTTACTTCTGCTTGGGATCTGATGTCGTTATCTGGAGATAATAAAGTATTTAGTAACTGGTAAAATTGCGCCTGATCTCCTGCCATGTTGAACCTCTTCAAAAAGGCATAAGTTTTTTTCATAAAATCTGTCGTTGGTCGTCATTGTTCTATCGTGTTGCCAGTATTTCTAGGAGGGAAGTTTATCGATAAACTCCGATTATGATAGTGATGCGAAAGAGCCTTCTTTTTATTGCTTTTGCTCATCTGTTATTAGAAAAAAAAACGCGATGGTCAATGTCATTTGTGACAATGAATCACGTATGTACGTCAAAATAACAAAAATACCTCTGAGGAACGATTGCAACATTTGGTTCTAAATCTAAATAAAATCTTAATTATATCGCTTTTTCGCGAAGTTGAAGAATGTACGCTATTTTAAATTAGATGGGAAATTACGTACTACAAATATAATATCACGAAAGCTCCAGTTGCTAATATGGTTTGTATCATTAAAACCTAACCTGTAAATTTCACAACTATTACGTGCAACTGCGTGTAAAGTATTAATTTTCTTTCAATGAAGGTGTATCTTTGTTTACCAGGCTAGTTCCATCATATTGGCTGGGCTAGGAATGGCAGCCGTTGGGTTTGCTGGTCGCTATATCCTAAGACAAATGCCCAATGCCTCAATGAAGTTTGCAGAAGCTATGAAAAATTTACCCAAATTCGACAGTGAATCCTTGGCTAATTCAAAGTACTATAAAGGAGGATTTGAACCTAAAATGACTAAGCGAGAAGCAGCATTAATCTTGGGTGTCAGTCCAACAGCTAGTAAATCAAAGGTTAGAGCATTTTTTATAATTCTTTGTTTTACCATGAAGATCATGTTCTAAAATTATATTAATAAAGCTATTATAAAATAACATTAAATTAACTATACTAAGAGTAGTGGGTAGAAGGTGGTGGATGTATTATTACACAATGGGCCAAAAACGTGTGCATCAGAATGACTGGCCAAAATGACAGATCCAGGGTACTGTACGTCTAAGATACAATACCTGTCGAGTACTATTTGATACCTTTGTTTAAATATTTGGTACTATATGAATATGATAAAAAAATTAAATTTAAAGTGGGCAGCCATTCTGACGTCAGGATGGCTGCCCCTTGCCAAATCTCCGCATGTGTACCTTCTATGCAATTTTTAAATACACAGTAGTTTAGTACCTTGTTTGATACCTACGAATATATTAACAATGTATTTGAATCATGACTATCACGATTTTTTTAGCAAAACAAAATTTTACATTGCGAGCTTCTGAAATAGGTTACACATTTTGTGATATCTTTGTTCCTACTCTACGGAACAGGCTTAAACTTGGCTCAGTCTACAAAGAACAAATTTTCTACAAAACAGTGAAAGGTATTTGTACCTACTTTCAGTTGTTGTTGGGTAATCATTCAACAAATACACAGAAATTACCCACGATCAAAGTAATTATATATCTTACTTCTGCAACTGTATTGATTATTCAGGAGTTCAGGAGAGTGAAAGAATACAAATCCACACAGGCAAAGTTTATTATTTAGCAAAAGTCGTATTTCTTTTTAAAAAAAATAGAATGTACATACTAACAATCAGATAACAGAAATAACCAACGAACAATAAATTTGAATAACCTTAATCTTATCATAAATTCATCATTAGAAAACATATAAGCACATTTAAATGAAACTAATTAGTTATATTAATATTAAAAAAAAAAACATATACAAGGTGTTTAGTACGTCGGTGGATGAAAACTTAGAAGTTATTATACAGAGTGGCCCGTTGGTAGACGTCCAAAGGAAAAATTTAGATGCCTTACCTTAAGGCCCCACACTAGACACACTAGCGACGCCAATAATTTTATTTCTAATACTTTACAAATAGAAAGAAATTCGAGAATGTAAATCATATAAGCCTTAGTAAATAACCTAAAGTATTTTTGGAATCATGTTTTAATATTATCAGAATTAGTAAGAATGATGAGAAGCCGATTACTGCCAAAAACGGCCGTTTTTGGCGGTAATCACTAGTTCTATTAATGACTTTGACTTTCTATTATAAATGTTATTGCCGCTGATTTGGCTTTTATATTTAATGAATGCATTGATGAAGGCATATTTCCTAAATTAATTAAAGTTAGTAAGCTAATACCATTATTTAAGAAAGGAGAAAAAACAGACCCTGGTGTTTGAAAAGATAATGCTCAACCAAATGCAACTTTACTTTAAAACTAACAACCTTTTCCATAGCCAACAATTCGGGTTCACTGGCGGAAAATCGACCACCGATGCAGGAGTAGCACTGATTACTCATATTTACGATGCATGGGAGGGTTCACAAGATGCTAACAAATTGATTATAACAAATTGCCTAAGTCAGTCCTTGATATGCCTGATAGTAAATTCAAAAGTTATGTGAAACGATTATTATGTAAAAAGACATATTACAGGACTGAAGATTACCTTACTGATAGCAATATTTGGGTTGAGCTTGGCGCAGACGCCTCGTAATTCTGTATACACAGAAATATTACGTTTGGTACGTTCGGTACATAATATTTTATAATATGACATTTTTGTTTAATTTCAATAATTTGACATTTTACTATTTAAATTTTACCTATTTAACATTTCAATGATGACATAAATTTTTTCCAATTCAATTTTTATCATGACATTTAATTAAAACAATGCACACTCAGTCCACATATATATAAGTAGTTTATAAGGTCTAACTAGAATTGTGAGTTGACGTCGCTTGGAGAAAATGCGCTGTGCAGTTTGTTGCCGCTTCTTCTGCACTCCGCTTTGGAAGCGGCCTAAACTTAGCCATAAGTAATGATTGACGTCAACAAAAATTTTTTGATGTAAAAATTGTAAACACAAATATGACAATTAATAAGTGTTCAAAGAAACCTATATTAAATAAACGATTGAATCTTGAATCTTTACGCTATTTTTGTAATAACATATTTTGTTTAGAATAATATTTTAAATCGATTCTTGGAGGTTGGGTCATCCGACGCGAGATAAAGAAAAGGTACCAATTTTAAGCAATGGCTTTTAGAGGACAGTATTACTATGGGTTCAAGGTTTTTTCTTTTTTAGGGTTCCGTAGTAAACAAGGAACCATTTTAGTTTCGCCATGTCTATCTGTCCGTCTGCGGTTGTACTCAGAGACTATAAGTACTAGAAAGCTGTAATTTGGTATGGGTATGAATATTAATCATGCCAACACAGTGGTAGAAAACATCTTGAACGAAGCGTGAACTCAAAATTGCCATTCGTAACTATTCGTAGTCCGTGTTGGGCCACGCACAGTGTGTAAGGTTTCAACCTTAGACTGCGCGTGGCCCGACACGCACTAGGCCGGTTTTTAGGGTTCCGTAGTAAACTAGGAACCCTTATAGTTTCGCCATGTCTGTCTGTCTGTCTGTCTGTCCGTCCACGGTTTTACTCAGAGACTATAAGTACTAGAAAGCTGTAATTTGGTATGGGTATGTATATTGACCATGGCAAAAAAGTGGTAGAAGAAAATCTGGAAAAAAAAAAATTTTGGGTAGCTCCCATACAAGTAAAGTGGGGGAGTAATTTTTTTTCTCTATTTACCTATCTTGTGGGGTATCATTAAATAGGTCTTTGAAAAATATTGTGAGGTTGAGAACACCATTTTTCGATTTAGGGATCCGTTTCCGAAATATTTGGTGAAATCTCTAACAAATTTTTGTTAGAGGTACGTGTCCCCCCTCTCTATCTGCTAAACGGTTATATATGGATACGTGAAAAAAATTACAGCAGTAGTATATGTACTGAAGTTGAAAGGAAAACTATCAAAGCTGTGTACTAAGTGCAAACTAAAAAGTTATAGGCAACCTTATAAAATGTAGTGGAAAATGTAAAATTTCATACAATCTTCATTGTGAGATGTTTTTGGTCGTTAAACTGTGAGGTGCGAGTGTAAACAGTGTGAACTCAAAGTTGTCATTCGCAACTACGGAACCCTACACTGCGCGTGGCCCGACACGCACTTGGCCGGTTTTTTATTTTTTCGAAGAGTACGTTACATAAAGATTACCTTCGTCTCAAACAAATATGATTCATATCAGTGAAAATGGGCTTATATATAATAACTTTTAATTTTTCATCCACCGACGTACAAAACACCTTGTATATGATTTTTTTTTAAATATTAATATAACTAATTAGTTTCATTTAAAAGTGCTTATATGTTTTCTAACGATGAATTTATGATAAGATTAAGGTTATTCAAATTTATTGTTCGTTGGTTATTTCTGTTATCTGATTGTTAGTATGTACATTCTATTTTTTTTAAAAAGAAATACGACTTTTGCTAAATAATAAACTTTGCCTGTGTGGATTTGTATTCTTTCACTCTCCTGAACTCCTGAATAATCAATACAGTTGCAGAAGTAAGATATATAATTACTTTGATCGTGGGTAATTTCTGTGTATTTGTTGAATGATTACCCAACAACAACTGAAAGTAGGTACAAATACCTTTCACTGTTTTGTAGAAAATTTGTTCTTTGTAGACTGAGCCAAGTTTAAGCCTGTTCCGTAGAGTAGGAACAAAGATATCACAAAATGTGTAACCTATTTCAGAAGCTCGCAATGTAAAATTTTGTTTTGCTAAAAAAATCGTGATAGTCATGATTCAAATACATTGTTAATATATTCGTAGGTATCAAACAAGGTACTAAACTACTGTGTATTTAAAAATTGCATAGAAGGTACACATGCGGAGATTTGGCAAGGGGCAGCCATCCTGACGTCAGAATGGCTGCCCACTTTAAATTTAATTTTTTTATCATATTCATATAGTACCAAATATTTAAACAAAGGTATCAAATAGTACTCGACAGGTATTGTATCTTAGACGTACAGTACCCTGGATCTGTCATTTTGGCCAGTCATTCTGATGCACACGCCAAAAACAGTGATGATTAAATTCAGAGGTCATGTTTGAGTTTCTTTATTCCACTTAGAGTTAGATGTGAGAAGCATTCTAGACTTAAAATTTATTAGCTTGGTAGTATTGTTAGTAAAAACTGGACAAAGGCCGCTTTCAGGCATTTCCACATTTGTCACTATTTTTTTAACTTTGTTTAATTCATACATTTTCATTACAGATAAGAGACGCCCATAGAAAAATAATGTTACTTAACCACCCAGACAGAGGAGGTTCTCCTTTGATTGCAGCAAAAATCAATGAAGCCAAGGATGTACTAGAAAGCGGAAAATCATAATCAGTGACAATCTGAACAGTGGTGTAGTTCCAATCATAAATAAATATATTGCAAATATATTTTTTCTGCAGACTGTAAAGATATGTAGTGAATGCAATATTTGTTTATATTGTTAAGTTGTTAGAAATAAAACAAATTTCCAACATCTGGATAATCTATTTAGTTACAATGAAACATGTATTATGGCAATACTCCATTACATTTATTGGGATCCAGGTAGCGTTCAAAAACAGCATGCATAGGATACATTCACAGCACTTTGACTTGACACCAAGAATACAAGGGATCCATCGATAAAAATGAACTTTACAAAAATACATTATACAAATCTAAAAGTTTGTCTCAAAGGTCTTAGGTTAATACATAAGTAATTATGAAATACCTACAACAGGTACAAGATTTATGCTAGGTAAATACTAGTCCCTACCTATAGAAATATCCCGATGCATATGATGCCAATACTTTATAAAGAATTTTGGCATCATCAGACCAGAGCTTGGTCCATCGCCCTGGCTGAAACTGGACATGTGGACATGCGCTCTTGTAAGAATAATTCAACTTTCGTATTATAATTGTTATGCCAGGAAAAGTAAAGTGTAGAAAAATTCACTTTGGTTAAAATCACCACATTGTGGAACTGGATTCCAAGGTTTTAAGATAAACTAGGCAAGCGGGATTTTATTACTTTACTGGACACCTAAGTTGTGAGAAGCACTATTGTCTTAGAGACCAATTAAATACAATAAGAAAAAAAAAACAGTGTAAACTCTGTGTAGCAAATAAACATAAAGGTGTTTATTATTCATTGTAATTACCAAACACGTGTTTACTTACTGTTTTAACATATCTGAACTAATATTATAAATGCGAAAGAACCGATTTAAATGAAATTTGGTACAATAGGCTATTTTTTAATTCGAAAAAAGGCTACCCAAACTCTATTTCAGGCGGACACGTTGTAAATAAAATTGAACGAAAGGGTCTAAACACTGGAAGAAAAAGTAGAAAACGATGGATTATTATTTTATTACGTAAATAAAGTGTGTGTGCACCAAATTCCAAGTTTATTTTTGGTATCCTTTACTCTCCGTTTAAAGAAAACTCTTGATAACGTAATTAAATAATTATTTTGTTACATAGATTTTACACTGTATTATAAAGTCAACCAGTCACCTTCAAATGGAAAAGTATTTATAAACACCAGAGCAAAATGTAAAGGTGAGGTGGTCTTCTACATCCTATCCATTCTATACACAATATATTTTTTTTCCACAATAGGAAGCAAATTCTTCACAACAAGTCTAATAATTCTTTGCAAAATATAACATTGAGCAAACCTACAAATTATAACACCGCTGCATGAAGATATGTAATGCTTATTGTCAACAGTGTGAATATACGACACCTGAACACTGACAACCCATCTGAATCTATGCTATCTCATTATAAAATGTGGATTAAAGTGAAGACAATGTTTAAAACATTGTACTCTTCTATCTTTTTTTAAGTTTATGGATCCGCCATAAAAAAATAGCAAGTGAGCTACTTACTACACGGTAGCGCCAACTTTGCTGACATCAATTCCTCCCGCTTCCGCAGACCGCAACCCACGCTCCCCTTAGGCGATCTAATGCTAGTTCTAATTCTTATCCACATTTAATAATAAGATGGCTATTGTAGACTATGCCTAGCTGTAATATAAAAACATTATTCTAATTTAGAGGCTTGGCCTACAAATACTATCGGTGTTGTTCAAACTATAGTATAATTACTTAAAAATAAATTTATACTTACAGGATTTCATAAAAGCATCAATTCTTTTTATGATAACAAATAATAATTAAACTATTAATAATACAGCAATGAAAATAGTTCAATGATATGCAAAAAATCCTAACTAAACTTATAACAAACTTGCTCGAAAATTACATCCAATGCGCAGCATTATACTTGTCATGTGTTCGTCATTTTTAACCGACTACAAAAAGTAAAGAGGGTTCAAAATGTATGTTCGTGTTTCTGTGCGCAAAGTTAAAACCACTTACCGATTTTAATGGGTTCTCATTTATTACGTCATGATAAACAATAGAAACTAATATTACACTAAATAAGAAGTCATAAAAAACGAATATAGCTGAGGTTCTAAATGTAATTTGAAGAAGTAAGTAGCATAGAGACCGACTGAAACAGGACATTCTGCCGAAACTGAAATTTAGGATTCGAAATATTATTTATTATGCACTGAAATTCCCTATATCTATCTACAAGTATACAGAAAGGTAAATCATGTGAATAAAAAATCGGCCAAGTGCGAGTACGAACCATTATCCATACAATGTTCACTTTTGTTGTATGGGGGCGCCCGCTTTTCATTTTATTGTTTTTAGTATTTATTTTTATAGCGGCAACAGAAGTACATCATCTATGAAAATGTCAACTGTCTAGCTATCACAGTTCATGACGTACAGCCCGGTGAAAGACAGACAGACGGAGAGACAGTGAAGTCTTTAGGGCCCCGTTTTAACATGATTTACCAAACTTCCAGTCGGTCTTTAGACGGTCCATGCAATTTCAAAGTGGTCCTCTAAAACCAATATTCCCTGAACATGTATGTATATAATCTAGGGTGATTATTTATTACCAAATCACATTTAAAATCTGCAAAATGTGCGATGTGTATGTGGTGGCTTGTATAATTTCATAACACAACACAATGGGGCAAGACAAGTATAGAGTATTTTGTAGTCAATTTTAGTTTCATCATAATCTTGTTCAAATAACTTACGTAAAATATTTGTTCATTTTAAAATTCAATAAGCTAAATGGCTACAAAAATAGAGATGTAAAATTTCATTTTACTCATTGTCATTATGAAATAAAAAAATTGCAATTAGTAAAAATAAATTTATCATACTATGCAAAAAAAAAATTTTTTTTTTTCAATATACAGTGTATTATGAGCAAGCTCTTTATCTAGTGTGGTAGGGTAGTGAAATGGTAATACCTTCCTACAAATAACGCTGCCAGACTGCGCAGAAAGAAAATAGCGTGGCGTAGCGTAAAAGAGGACACTGTGTACAGCACCTTTGAGTTTTAGTTTTTCCTTGTTTCTCAATAAAATAATCAAATGTAGTTGACTAAAAGATTGAAATGTTTATATAAGCCAGTTTCCGACATATTTATTGTATAAAAAATAACACAAATAATATTTTTATAAGATTCAAATTTCGTAAATAAGTTTTGTCATTTTCTAACTAAAAGTCAAATTAATTCAGACGAATTTTATGCATAACCAGCAAAAAATATAGTTTTTTTTTTGTTAGTATGTATGTAGCGACGATTAGCTTTGCGTTACCACCCCTATTCGGATATTTTGCGTTGAATATCTTAAAGTGTCGTGTTATTTTACTTTTTTTTTTAATTATGTCGAAAAAGCTAAAATCCCAAATCAATTTTGCGAGAGTAACAAGGCCGTCTCTACTACGCCTATTCTCTTTTGAACAGTCTAGTCGTGGTGGGTCTGTCATTATGCGTCTATTTAATAAAACGTAATTTAATATATTATATTATTGTGGCCGTAATACAAATATTATTCATTTTATTTTGTTTAATTTCTTTCTTCGATTCTTTTTACGTCTTTTACATAAAAGTTAAAGTAGTCACACACATATTTTTTCCGAGGCTTACAAAAATACCATCGACATAGAAGTCCTAAACAGTTGTAAGTAGTCATTTGGTTTATTGCATCAGCGAGATGATGAGAGTGAGATCAGGGTCGCCTCGCCGCGGATTCATCGCGGAGGCTCCTTCTGCTGTTGTTCCCGGCGTTGCTTGGCGAACCGCGCCCGCAGCTTCGCGATAGTCGTGTTTGATAGTGTTCCAGGTACTTTAAAAATTGACTGAAACAAACATAGAATTGGTTAGTTGAGTGCAGTTTTAAAAAATCTATTGTAATCGTTGAAATTACTGTTCTAAAGGACATTCAATAGACATTTATTTTTGTCAAGGAATTTAATAATATGTGGAGAACCTTAGCCCAGCAGATGGAATACCTATACAAATAGGCTAATAAGTGTCTAAACTAATATTAATAAATAAGAAAGATTTGTGTGTTTGTGAGTTTGTTCGTAATAGATAAACTCAATAAGGGGCCGTCCATTAATCACGTTAGGCTCGAAAGGGGGGAACGGAAAAAATCACGAAATATCACCAGGGGGAGGGGGGGTGTAGTAAGATATCACGTGTATTTATTTTTCCTCAACCGCGCGATTTCTAAATCGAAAAACGACGTATACTGTGACCTTGATTCGCCGTTGCCTTTCTCATAGACATTTTTATCATAATCCTCAATTGTCTAGAATATAATTAGATTATACTTTATTCCTATTTATAAATAATAAATTCCAAGAAAATGTAGGTTTTTTGTAGGTACTTAAAAATACACGTGATTATTGGGTGGGGGAGGGGGGGTTAGTCTTAAACCTCACCACGTATCACCAAGAGGGAAGGGGGGTGGAAAAATGCTAAAAAAACCTCACGTCATTTATGGACGGCCCCTAACACGGGAACGATTATAAAAATTCTTTCACAAATAGAAAGCTTCATTATATGCGAGTAACATAGGCTATCTAGTTTATTAAGAAATGTAGGCATCCTTACGAAGATTACATTAAAGTAACATTAAGTTTCAAAAATTAGGTTTAATTAAACATTATTATTGGGCGAGCGTAGCGCCAACTTTATTTCTTCGGGACCAGGCGGCCAGAGAGTCGGCCCGAGGGCTTACATAGACAATATAATAAAACCTAAATCCACGCGGCGTAATTCGCGGGAAACAGCTAGTGTTAAAATAAATAAAGAAGGCATGGATAATAGACAAAAAAAATAAATTGACATACAATTATATGACCATAATTGGTATAATCAGAAAAACTATATAACTATATGACGTCAAAAATATTAATTATCCGGAAAAATTGCGTCATAATGCAATTAACCAGTCATGGGGCACGATTAGCATGATTTTCCACGTTAATTGGATTGAAGAGCAGGTCAACTAATGTCAGACATTGACCTATATGGCCAATGAACATGATTCACATTGATTTACTCTTCTTTATTTGATAAGTTTAGATATGTATGGTATTCTACGAATAAGAAATAAGATGGATTACATAAATATGTGATACTGTTACATCTATCTATCAGCCAGGGACGTCCACTGCTGGATATAGGCCTCTCCCATAGATCGCCACACTGTGTACATATCTGTATATTAAACCTCAAGAGCAAATGCCCTAGCTTGAGATTTATTCTCATGGCATTCCCAAAAACCACAAATATCAAGCACAATATGTCCTTCAGGTAATATCTAATGGGAATCGATAAAAGTATTTCAATCATTTCTACAATCTCATGAAAAATGTACAGTTTAACGCATTCCTTCGATCTACTTTTCTTTCTTTTTGTTGTGCATGAAGAGAAACTGCATTCTACGTTTTTAATAAGGATGGAATACATGAACTCAAGCGATATACACAACGGGCGTAAGCTGAATAATATTAAAATAGCACATCATATTTAGATTTAGGTCAATGTCTGTTTCGTGACATTCATTTATTTGCCACAGAATTGTGATTCGTATTTTAGTTTACACACAAAATGATTTGTTTTCCTTGACATTGTAACCTGATAGTCCATTATCACCAATGAGCTGGTTTCTTATGTAGTGACGTGAAAATCTATGTTAATTTAATTAGGAAATCATTAATGCAAGCTGCTTTGTAATTAGCATAAAAAGCGTTTTGCCTCTTCTGTAGTATAAGAAGAAAAAATGTAATATAAAGTGGGAAAAAAGTAGATTTTATTCTCGGTCTTGCTTGCCCATATAAATTAATTTTGTATATATCTAGTGTGAGGATTTTTATACTATTATTGCACCAGTTAACTATTATTTTCTATCACTTTACAGTAAATATATATACCTACATTATCACATATTTATCTTTTGACTTAAGTTTTTAAGCCCTTAGGCTCTGTGTACCCTAAGGCCTTAAAAACTTAAGCCCACGTTTAGCGTGTTAATGGGTGTATGTTAGATGCAAAATGGAATCAACATAAAGATGTTGCTAACCAAATCGTCTGCGCGGGAAAAGAGGAATCTGGTTCATTTAATCTTTTTCTTTCCTCCTAGACCAGCATAGAAAAGCTCTGAAGAAAGAATAGATTCAAGAAATGAAAAAATAATACCTGCATAAATTCGTGGCAATGTAAAGCGCTGGCGTTCTTCACGATCGCCTTAAAGCACTCGGCCAGCGTGGTGAAGTCGTTGCAGGCCAGTATAGTCGCCCTGTTGGCCTTTATCAGCGTCAGACACACCCTGAACAGGATCTTGGAGCCCTCGTAGAAAAGGCAGTCCCATATCCGGAGGACAGTCTCTATTGGTAGGACCTCCGCAAACAAACACACAAACCACTTGGTGGTTATCACGGCCCAAGGGAGACCTATAAATGTTGAATTTAAATATTATTTTTACGCAATTTTCATGTATTTTATCATAAGTCCGGGATGACTCCTTTTATTAATGTTCATATTTTATTGACCATCATATGGAAGGTCACAATAAGATATTTGTTTTTTTTTAATGTAATGCGACTGATCGCAGATAATGTCAAAAAAAGAGAAAAACAAATATAAAAGAATACAAGGTTTTATTTTGAATACATCTTCACGTCTTTTTTAGTCTCCACTGCAGGAGCACGACCCTCTCTGTACTACCAGAGCCATATACTGGCCAGAGCAGTCCGAGGATTTGGCCTACATTTTCCATGCTGGCCAGACTAGGCTAGGCTTTGTTTAGCTTGTTTTTCCTGAGTCATCTTTCTACGACATCCACGGGAAGATTTGGAGTGGTCCTATTCTACTCTGCCAGGAACCGCTCGGCATTGATGCAAGTGAATTAAAATGAAGTACTCGTATTTTTAAAAACAAGCATGACATAGTTATTTTAAGCAAGCAATAATATACAAACAGCAGGCATAATCTTTATTTACTATACAATCTTATCAAACTTGCTAGTATTTTATTCCATGTGATTAAGAGGTTGTCGTATTACTCATTTATCTTGAAAATGTCGATTGTGGACAAGAAGCGGCTTGGAAGGCCCTATCTATAGTTATTTGACTACACACTAATATAAGTGTCCTAGCGAAGGTTAGGTTACAGTTTCGGTAAGGGCAAGTTTTGGCAGAAAAAGTCAAGTATCGTTAAAAAAATCAGCTGAACTTGTGGTCATGATAAAAAATTTCATGTTTTTTTCTTCTAATTAACCCATATTGTCCGCGTTAGTGTTAGACAAAGGTCTACCATTACGCTTCAAGCATCTCAACTTTTTCTCTGGCAACCACTTGACAAATTTGCAAGTTTAGCAACCGAGGACGCGATAGATTGACGATCATGAATTAATTAACATAAAAAAACCTAGTCAAATACAGAGTGAGTAAATACAAAATTAATGGAAGGCATATGACAGGGCTGTTGCTGTGGTTGCATATTAGGAATTATAATTAAGAAAAGAAAAAATTTACATCTAAAATATAAAAATAAATTGCTAAATGTGTTGTTAAGCGCAAATCTCGAAAGCAGCTGAACCGATTTCGCTAATTATTATTTTTTTTATATTCCTTGAAGTACGAGGATGGATGGGCGGGCGAAGCCGGGGCGAACTGCTAGTTGTGAATAAATTTTCTTCTTCTTTTCTTTTCTTTAATGCATTAATGAGATCTTTCTTGCTCTAGAATACTTTCGCCAATTGCAACATAAGAAGATGTTATTAAAACTTACCCAGGTTAATAACGTGTTGATGTACATCAGGTACCTTGGATTTCACCAGCTCTGAGAGCACCTCAATGTCCACAATCAGGCCATCCATGGTCTTGGTGTAGTAGTCTGGCAGGATCTTTTCCACCAAGACTTTTAGCAGCCAGAATGACGTCTCTTCACTTTTGGTAGCCAGAAGCAATAAACCTTTCAAAGGACAATTTTTGTTGATTAATTTAGATTTGAAAGGATGTTGGTGTGAAGTCAGCAAAGCTAAAATGGGACTGGGCGGGACACGTCTGCCCCATGCCACAGGACAGGTGGGCCAGAAACGGCATACTATGTGAATAGTCGCAGGGGACGAGGCAGATCTAGGAGAAGGTGGCGTGATGATTTGGACGCACATAATAAAGATTGGCGGACTGTAGCTCTTGACTATGCAAGCAGAAAGGTCAGCAGCGGGAAAAAAAATTAGATTTGATTATTGATCCCATATGAGGAGTTGTCAGCAAAAGTGATTTCAAAAGTCAAGTATTCCATTCTTTATTTGAATAATAATAGTGAAAGAAAATAAAAATCATTCTTTCACCATTGGATAGGAACGTTATCTATCCCTAAGCGAAATGGGCTATAAATGTACCATGGGTGAAGCCAGGGTGGACTGCTAGTGAAATATAAGGTAGAAGGCACGAAATATAAAACACAAGGTAGGAGCAGTGCCCAACTTATGTATAAATGCGACTTCACACACTTGTACATATACTTAACAGGCTTATTACACCTGGATGGGTGTGCCAGCAAACAGCAAAATTATTAAAAGCTTTGCTGTGCTTTAGGGCATGTAAATGCTGCATGGCCTGACTGTTTCAAAAACCAAACAAACAAGGGGTTCGGGCCAGGCAGGTGGTTGTGTCAAAAAACTACCAAATCATTCATAGCATGTGCACTGTCATTCATATTAGTGAACTCCGACTATGACGCACGGCACCACAGCTGTGGATTCATTCAACTAGGATAATGCTTAGATGAGAAGAAAACAGTGTGTGTTGGCCCAGATGGATTGGATTTCATTTTCTTAACTTTTATTAACATTAAAAAGCTAATTGTAATACAACATGCTAATTCTATACATTACACTTATTCATTTTATTATACAGCCTGCATAAAACATTTTCTGTTAATTTATCCTTAAAGAAGTTTGCTAAAGCATAATTAGGGTTCCGTACAAAAAATGAAGTACGGAACCCTTATAGGATCACTCGAGCGTCTGTCTGTCCGTCCGTCCGTCTGTCACAGCCGATTTTCTCCGAATCTACTAAACCAAATTAAATGAAATTTGGTAAGATGGTGTAAACCTATGACCCAAACACGGATGTGCAAAGTAAATATATATTTTTTTTAAAATAAGGGTCAGTTTAGGGGGTCCAAATAGAAAATGTTAAAAAAACGTTTTGCATACCTTACCGTGTTATATATTAAATGAAAGGGCTTTTTATGAGGATCTCAAAAATATTTTTTTTTGTTCAGGAAAAATCAATACTTTTGATTTTATTCATAAAAGAAGGCAAAATTTGACCATTCCCCCCCCTGATCTCCGAAACTACTGGGCCTAAAATTTCGAAAAAATTACAGTATATAGTTTATTGCTTGAAGATTACAGGAAAAATAATAAGAATTCTATCAGTTGAAAATAAAGTGGTAAACTCACTATAATAAGTTCACCTAGGGAAATAGTTCACTAAAACACCACTAGATAGCGCTAGTCAATTGAATAAAACATTTTTGCACATTGTGTGTGTGTTCACGAAGCATATTGTACGGAACCCTCATTACGCGAGTTTGACTCACACTTGGCCGGTTTTTTTTAATATAAACATTATCAGGGTTTAAGATATATAATATAGATAAATAAACATGCATATCATTTCATAATCATTACAGATTAGTGACAACATTTTACTAAAGATATTTTTGGGAATAAAAAAGGTTGTCTATCATAAACATCATGATAAGCTGTAGCTTATCATAATAGTACAGCATTGAAGCAATGTAGGCTAAAAGCAAAGTAGCTTAGAGTAAAGGTTCATCATCATTACTCATGTATTATTTAGTCAAATTCGCCGACTTGTTTTGGTCTGTTAATGATCTTCGTCAGGGTGAGTGTGACACAACGGTTACACTTCCTTCCAAGCACTTTGAAGGAAGTGTAAACGTCTTGCGTGTCGCAATCGCAACTGCTATCACTCGCCTTGATGATGGTCTGGTGAATCCAACAAGATAAAACGTGATTAAACCCAGGTTTCTATAATGAATTTAGAGCACATGCACATGCTCATGTGATTTTTTTAAGACATTTAGTTTCTTTAATCATCATCATCAAAATTAAAAGAGCCTCTTGTTGGTGGAGTTCTTTCCATTTCTCTCTCTTAATCACCGCCAACTTTTTGACTTCTTGGTATGAAACCCCTCTCACTTGCGTTATTTGTTTTATGTATCTCATTTCACATCTTTCAATAAGAGTATTTTACTTTTATAGTAAGTAACACATACCTGCAATATAATTGAGACCCTGGCAATAACCAACCACTCTATTGCTGTGAGCATATGCTATAAGGATGTTGAACAAGTGCGTCTGATGGTTGGCTTCCTTTGTGAAGTATATATTGTCAGGAAAAGTGCGAGGCAGATCAGTTTTCACAAGATCAACTAGCTCCTTCTCAAATGGGCCATCCAATATTTTGTGGTACAAATCGGGACTGAGGTCTTTCATTTTGTCTGCTTCTGATATTGCCATCCATACTGAAGGCCGATGTTCACCTGATAAACAAAATATGAGAATAATTTATAGGTAGGTAGCATTATCCCAACTAATAATATAAATACGAAAGTGAGTTTGTTTGTTTGTTACGCTTTGACCCCTATCTACAGAACTGAACATCATGAAATTTTGCATACACATAGGTTAGGGTACTGAGAAAGAAAATAGGCTATATACCAAGCGGGCAAAGCCAGGGGTAACAGCTAGTTACTACTATAAAGAGGAAACATTTAATTGTATGTTTCTGTGTGATGGAAAAACATAAAAATAGCTGAGCAGATTTAAAAAATTCTTTCACCTTGAAGCTACATTATAAACTGGTGACACAGGCTAATATTGACACGAACAAAGTCACTGGAAAATAGCTAGCTAACTAATAACAAAAAAATTTTGAGTTCTCAATATAATCTATCATAGATGATTTGGTTACGTGATACTTGTTGCATCAAGTTATAAATGTTGTTAGTAAACAAACACTCACTGGGAATTCCCTTCCGAACGTATCGTTTGACTGTGTTGGTGCGTTTGACCGACTTTCCTTCACCAAGTAGCACGGACCATTTCTGGGCTCTCGTAGCAAGAACCTTCAAGTACACTGACATAAAGTGCTCATAGCTATCGTAGTCGAAGTCGTCGTGCCTCTCAAATCCATATTCATCGACTCCACTACAACAAAAGAGCAAATTCAGCAAACAACGATAAATACCACAAACTAATATTTTTTAAAGATATTTAAAACTGCATACCTAAAAGTAGATTGAGCCATTTTATATAATGTGATAGTTTATAAAGCTTTATGTTGAATTTATAGGCCTGAGACAAAAAAATCCCACGTATTTTAATTTTAGTACGCCCCCAAAATAAACCTATGTTCGATCCCCCACATGATGAAAAATGCAAATGGAGTGAATGAAATGAATGGTTGATTGACATCTGACGTTTCTTTGATATTTTATTTTGGGTTGGTTGGTACTTCTGAAAGGCCATAACATTACGATTATTTCGATAGTTATCGGTTTTCACACGCTGTGCGCTGCGCGCTGCCCATTTCATTTGCCCCCTGCCGCCTGAAACTGAAACTTCATCGAAGACTACTCCACCAAACTCCACCGATTCAATCACAGACAGTGTGATTAAATCGGTGGAGTAGTCTTCGACGAAATAAATGAAGGGAGGCAAGAGGCAAAATAACACGTATGCACGGCGCACGGCCGAACAAACTGGAACAAACAAAAAAGAAGTTTTGTCAAAATTGACATATGTCAGTCAACAAAAGGGTTTGTTTATTTCGTGCTGGCGATTGGCGATCGGAAAAATTTATACAGTTTATTTAATTATAAACACATTACAGTTTATATCCGGAACTAGGTGTATAAACTTATGAGACATGGGCCCACCGCCTGTAGTCACTGGCATATCCCCAAAAGAGGGACCTCCGGGTACCAGAGTTACAATCCGTGGCGAGTTTTTGGGAACTTCTGCAATTGATTTAATTGGTAACTATGTTGCAGACATTAGCTTTAAATTGAAGTTTTTGATCCGTAAAAAAGGTTAAAACCCTGAAAGTTTACTCGGAAATTCCTCGGCAACGTGTGATTTCATTTAATGCTTCTTGTCATGTGAAAGTGGGCGTCAATTGTAATTATTTACCATAGATGCTAACGTTTTATTTCAGGACTTAAGATATGCGGCTGTGATTGCCTGTTATCAGCAGAATGGAAGAGCAAGAACAAAATAGTGGCTCGGTCAGGTCCATGCAAAGGTCGAGGTGACATTATTGTCACTACTAGGTCTGGTGGAGAAGGGACTTCCACTGTGCAATTCAGAGGTAAGTCATAGTTTTCTATGATATCAGTAATATACTATTCTAGAAAATAGTAGGCAGGATACTTGTATTGGTAAAATAAGTGTTAAAAAATTAATGCAATTAATTTTCATATATTTTAGAACAATTGGAAAACTTTCTAGTGGAAATAAAAAGTATAATTGTAATAAATATCCATATTTAGTTGCAACTGAATGACTTATATCATTTCAAACATGTACTTAAATTTATCTTTTCCTTATTTACAGGTTACCATGAATCGGTGGGGCCAGTTAAAGAAAGTGCAGTGTGGGTGGAGGAAGCAGCTCCGCCCTCGCTACCGTGGGGTCGGCGACCCATGTCTCCCACAGCATACACCCCACCTGATCCCCTGGGGCTGTCTACAGAGGGAGAAGACTGCAAGTTCCCAGAAGAGGATTTGCATGAACTCTTCCCTGATGGGTAAAACTTTATTTAGCTTATTATTATCTTTACTATTATTATAAAGTGGAAAGATTTGATTGTGTGTTTGATTCTATTGAACAAGAGCCTTGTTTGTTTTGATTTTAGTGTGTGTAAGTGGCCAGCACTGGTGTTAGATTTTTCAAGCTGACTAAAGGTATCTGACATAGCTTAACAACTGCCATAGTGCCAAATTGACTAAAATATAAATATATACATATTGCCAAGTTTTCCTAGTTCCTAAAATGACAATATTTGAAGTAATTCAATAATCATTAGACACAGAAAAAGTATAATTTATGTGTTTCAGGTCTGGAAAGTTGACAGATGAAAACTTCCAACCAGGATGGTATTTGCTCGAACATCAAAGCAACACTTCTTTTGAGGACTTGAAAGCTGGAATGGTATTCTTACAAAGGAAGGTATTGTGGCAAATATAATTCTATACTAATATTATTAAGATGACAGATTTGATTGTTTATATGAATAGGCTCCAAAACACTTAGAGCAGTTTTCAAAATTAAAGAATTTTGAAAATTGCTCCAAGTGTTTTTATTTAATATAATTTATGTGTAAGTGGCCAGTATCTGTGGGTGACATAGGTTATAATTTACGCAGATGCAATCGCAGTCAAATTTATAGTATCTAATAAGATGAAGTCAAACTATACAAAAGCTGATTGAGTTTGTATAAAAATTCAATTCTTTTTACAACCTTTCATTTCACTTGCCCTCTCTGTATGTTAATTTGTTTGGTCAAGTTGAGGGTCAAACCTTGTAACAGCAGTTTTTATGTGATTTCACTGCAATTTTGTGTAAGTCAGATGACAATGCAATGTTATGGTACCATAGACCTGATCTGATGATGGAGTCAGACAGTGGCCATAGGCACTTTTAAACCCATCTGGTTTGGGCTCATTTGATTTTTATCGACAAGCACTTAAATACAGCAACAACAGAGTATGAATCACTCATAATAAAATCTTGCAATGGGCTGGATGGATTTTGGCAGTTAATCTATGATCAGGATGGTCTCAACACCCAAGTGCCCTTAGATAGGTGGCTGCAAAAAGACATGGGACATGGGGAAACGCGTTTTTTAATTTTTGATATATTACTATTTATTATAATATTTTTTAGGTTGAGAGTCAAAAAGAAGGTCAGTTGAGCTTTTTGAAAGCCAACACTGGTGCAGTGATGGATCAGTTGGACCGCCTCGTCCTCTTAAAGAACATGTACGAAGAAGATCAGAGGAAAAATGGCAAAGAGCCATTACCCAGCTTGCAAGCTGCTATAGAAGGTATTTTTACACACAATAAGTAGTGTCCTAGTTAAAGTGAAGAAAATTTAAGTAATTAGAAGAGTGTTGCCCGCACAGCATGTAAATTGACCATTGACATACGCTTAAAGCAGGCTTAAAGGATTGACTCAGCCCAACAAAATGGACAACTTGTCCTATGGGATCAATGCTGGAAACTCAAAAAAAGTAAATTCATAATAATGTTGACTAGAACATGTCGATTTTCGGTAAATCTTTTAGTTGCAACCTCTCATTTTTAACATTGGGACAAAAAATATAGGTACTTATTTATTTCTTTCAGAGTCTATAACCCTCGCGGATTCTCTATTCTCCGAGATCCTGTCCCGCAAAGAGAACGCGGATAAGACGCGCGAAGCCCTGTCACTGCTGACTCGACACAAGTTCCTCTTCCAACTGCCCGCGTCCATAGACAACAACATACGCAAGAAAGAGTACGATTTAGTTGTAAATGATTACACTAGAGTGAAAAATCTCTTTGGAAATACTGATGTTAAGGTACAGTTGAAAATCTTCTTATAGTAAGTAGTATCAGTGTAATAACAAACAACTAGCATGTATTGGAAAAAAATTCTGTGGTCAGTAACAGTTCCCAGATCTTTCTCAAAGCTCAAAGCATTGTGTGTGAAACAGCTTATAGTGGCCACAAACTAGGAATTTCACTGTCAGTGCAATAGATGTGGAGCTCAATTAAAATTTTTGAAAACCCCAAGATATACAGGGGAAAATCGAAAAAATCAAATACCTTATCTGTTTTTATTTATATCACCTAATATTAAAAGTCCAATAGGTCCCCACGACATTAGTATTATGTACGTAAATTCATATTTATTACAAAGCATATTGTGAAGAACAGCAAAGTGAGTTCTATCCATGTTCTATCGATTTTAATATTGCTAAGCTATTCAAAAGCCCACAAGTTCAACATATTTCCGCAAATTGTTCAGTATTTACTAATTATATGAAAAATTGGTTGCAGCTCTTCCAGAAAATTCTAGCTGAGATAGACAAGAAGATCGAGGATTTGAAAGAGAAATTGCACACCAGGGTGAAGACTATGCCTATCAATGTGCAGGAACAGACAAAATATATAAGGTAAAAGCTTGCTAGCAGTAGAATGGTTTAAAAAAAGTCTATTCTATTCAATCAGTATTTTTTGATATGTCATTACTTGAGATCGGATAATCGGATGCAGATATACATTAAGATTATTTTTATCAGAAATAAAATCCCAGTATTCAGGTAGAATTTCGCACAATTACAAAATACTTATATTCCCTGAGTTTTATTATACCCAATTTGACACTTGTTACAACTTCAAAAGGTTTTTTTTGTTTCCATAAGCAGGCCTGTTCCAATTGTCACTGGGTCAAACTAGGTTTATTACTTCTCAATCCTACTTATAATTTTCCTTGTTTTGTATGTTATTGATTCCTTCTCAAGAAAGCCATGCAAGCACTTTTGAGTCCGTGAATACGATTTGAAAAGCATTTATGAATGTAAAGATCTTTTATATACTTTTTGGACTAGCGTTTCAATTTATTTAGTTCATTTAAAATTATGTATTGTAATATGAAAGTTTAAGGTTTTATTGTCCATTTACACAGGTTATTGGTAAGTCTAAACTGGGAGGGCGACGCGGCGTGGGTAGCCATCACGAGCCGCAAAGAGTACCTCATGAACCTGATGAATAAGGTCAAGGACCACTTCAAGCAGAAGGAGGAGCAGGAGAGTGGCGATAAAGGTGCCTATTTGCTGAGTAATAAAATACTGTTTAATTGTATTGGTCGCCTAATCGAATTTTGTCTAGTTAACGTTCTATTAGTTACAGAATTAATATACAAACAGAACGGAAGCTCCCAGTGTCACACTAGTATAACGTCTCCGCACTTTCTCCCGGTTATTTGCAATACACATACTTTGAAGCTTGTAGTAGTAATGGCCATTATATCGCTATGCTATGATGAAGCAACAAATCTGTGATTAAGTTAATATGGTAATATAACACAATGCTTGTCTTAACATGTTCTAATTCACGGATTACAAGCGTCGCTTTGTTGGTTTCAAAACACAGCCAAATATGTCTAGTGATAATAATCTCATTGCTATCAAAAATTGCGTATTTGTAAACAAGTGTTACTAACTATTACAGGCAAGCGCAAATCCAAAGAGATGGAAAGTGAAGGCTGCTGGAGCGGCGTCCGCTCGGACTGGTGTGGGGCGGCGTGCGGCGCGTTGTCAGCCGAGCTGCACGCGCTGTGGCCGCTCGCGCGCCGCTACTTCGCGGGCGAGCTCGGCGGCGAGCCCTCGCAGCCGCAGAGACACCCGCAGCTGAAGGTAAGTGACGTCACACTGAGCGGGGCGGCGAGCGGCGCGATGTCAGCCGAGCTGCACGCGCTGTGGCCGCTCGCGCGCCGCTACTTCGCGGGCGAGCTCGGCGGCGAGCCCTCGCAGCCGCAGAGACACCCGCAGCTGAAGGTAAGTGACGTCACACTGAGCGGGGCGGCGAGCGGCGCGATGTCAGCCGAGCTGCACGCGCTGTGGCCGCTCGCGCGCCGCTACTTCGCGGGCGAGCTCGGCGGCGAGCCCTCGCAGCCGCAGAGACACCCGCAGCTGAAGGTAAGTGACGTCACACTGAGCGGGGTGGCGAGCGGCGCGATGTCAGCCGAGCTGCACGCGCTGTGGCCGCTCGCGCGCCGCTACTTCGCGGGCGAGCTCGGCGGCGAGCCCTCGCAGCCGCAGAGACACCCGCAGCTGAAGGTGAGTGACGTCACACTGAGCGGGGCGGCGAGCGGCGCGTTGTCAGCCGAGCTGCACGCGCTGTGGCCGCTCGCGCGCCGCTACTTCGCGGGCGAGCTCGGCGGCGAGCCCTCGCAGCCGCAGAGACACCCGCAGCTGAAGGTAAGTGACGTCACACTGAGCGGGGTGGCGAGCGGCGCGATGTCAGCCGAGCTGCACGCGCTGTGGCCGCTCGCGCGCCGCTACTTCGCGGGCGAGCTCGGCGGCGAGCCCTCGCAGCCGCAGAGACACCCGCAGCTGAAGGTGAGTGACGTCACACTGAGCGGGGCGGCGAGCGGCGCGTTGTCAGCCGAGCAGCACGCGCTGTGGCCGCTCGCGCGCCGCTACTTCGCGGGCGAGCTCGGCGGCGAGCCCTCGCAGCCGCAGAGACACCCGCAGCTGAAGGTGAGTGACGTCACACTAAGCGGGGCGGCGAGCGGCGCGTTGTCGGCCGAGCTGCAGGCGCTGTGGCCGCTCGCGCGCCGCTACTTGCAACAGTTTTATGCCTGTGAATTGTTTCTTTAGGTCTCATTTGTAACTGTATCCATCCAACTGTACTTAAGCATTTTGTGTTCTTATTTTTTTTTATATTAATTATCTTGTGTTCATAATAGTTGTCATGTTGTATGTGCACGTTTTTCGGTCATAGTATAGCTTAATGTGCAAATTTATTGTAATTTATACCATACTAGCTGTTACCAGCGGCTTCGCCCGCGTATTTTATAGCCTATGTCCTTCTCGGTACCCTAACCTATGTGTATGCAAAATTTCATGATGATCGGTTCAGTAGGTTGGGCGTGAAAGCGTAATTAACAAACAAACAAATAAACAAACAAACAAACTCACTTTCGCATTTATAATATTAGTTAGGAAGTTAGGATTAGGATTCTGATTGTGACCTGTTGAGTATACCTTAATAAATAAACTTACTACTTTATGATTGCAGGAGATGATAACCGCGGTCGTACAGCAGTTCTCAGAGCACATGCGCGCGTGCCTGCTGTCAGGCGGCGGCGTGGTGCCGGCCGACACGCTGCGCACACGCCTCACCAACAACCTGCGTCACCTGCGGGAAGCTTACGACTCGCTGCTCAAACTTGACTTACCATCGCAGGTAGGACCTCCAATCTTCTATATACAACGTGTTAATGAGAAAATCAACCAAGTGCAAGTTGGCCTCGGGCACGACGGGTTTCGTACAACTGTCTATACAATTGAGCGAAAACGGCTAACAATGCATGTTTGTAACAACCTCCAGGTCTCACCGATGAAAACAACAGCTGCTTGTGTGTAAGATACATCATCTGTGAAAATTTCAACTGTCTAGTTGGCTGTTTTTATTTATATTTTACACAGTAGTACTACAGTCACACTAATAATAACAATATATTTAATAATATATTTCCAGCCCCTGAGCGTAGTAGAGAAGGTGATCTTCGACTACCGCGTGCACGGCATGACGATGTTCCTGCAGCGCGCGCTCAAGCGCGTCAAGGCAGTCCGCGACAAGGAGACGTGGAAGATTGAGGAGTATTCGGATTACGGCGCTATTACCAACCTCGTAGGTTATTTTTATCAAGTTTGGTCAACACAAATAAAAATTGCTCGAGTCGATAGGCTAAGAATCTAGGCAATTGATTCTCCGAATTATTTAACCCTGACAAAACCTCAAGGCATTATATTTTGGCCGGCAACGCTCTTGTCACACCCTAGTGTTGCAGTTGTACATGGGCAGCGGAGATCACTTACCATCAGGTGACCCGCGTGTTCGTTTGCCGTCCTATATAATAAAAAAAAAATTCAGCGTGGAAATTTACCCCCGTCATACCCTTAAAGGTGTGCCCCAATACGTCAATACTTTTCATATGGGAACAGAGCTAGGAAATAAAAATATCAACTTTTTCATACGACTGTGTTAAGCTGCCCGGGCAATTAGTATGGGAAAGACAAAATATTTTGATTTCCCAGCATTGGTCCCCTAGTAAAAGTTGTTTATATTGACGGACTCTGTGGAGCAGTGAGTTACACGCCGCAGTAGCAGCAGTATCCTACGGCACAAGTTCACAACTTACCTTGGGGCTCGTTCAATCTGTGTGATTTGTCCCGAGCGTGAGCTATTCTATTATTTTCCAGCCACACCTCCTAAATACTTACACGACGGAAGCGCTATCGTCGATCCACAAGTGCGTGCTGTCCAGCGGCCGCCGGGAGACCGCGCTGTTCGAGCCAAAGAGCGAGACGACCGGCGCGCTGCAGAAACACACGCAGCAAATACTGCTCGCGTACGTCGCGGCGCTAAGGGACCTCGCGCTGCCCAAACACGACCAGGTACCAAATATTTATATTTTGAGCATTTTGCGTTATGGTATCATAACTCAAAATGCTCAAAATATAAATATTTATCTTAAAATATAAATGCCTAAGCATTTTCATACATTCACAATGCTATTCTGAAAAACTGTTTTTAATCAAAAGTGGTACAAAGTTCAAAGTGAGTGGTTGTGTCCTACAAAGGCTAGAGATTGCTAGATCAAATCCTACCCGCGTGGAAATTTTTCCTATGTCTTGTTTCTTATTTAATAAGAGTATATCAAGAATTTCTCAAAAGATGCTCACGGGGACACGTAGCATTGACAAGAATAAAAGTATTGTTCTATGAATACTTCCAGGAATTCAACAATACAAGCTTATCGGTGGCTCTAGACCAGTGCTTAGACGAGCCCAAGTCCGAGGAGCCCACTGGGCGCAGTCGTCAGCAGCAACTGCTGATTGCGGGCGCCAACGCCCACTACACGAGACGACAGTTGCTGACAGAGCTCGCTGGAACCTTCGAGAAGTGAGTACTACACCAGGGCGGGTCCAACCAGTGTACCGGATAAGTCCAAGTGCGAGTAGTCCAGTGCACGCAGTCGCCAGCAGCAGCTGCTGATCGCGGGCGCCAACGCCCATTATACAAAACGACAGTTGCTGACAGAGCTCGCTGAACCTTCAAGAAGTGAGTACTACACCAGGGCAGGTCAACTAGTGGGCTGGACGAGTCCAAGTGCGAGGAGTCCACTGGGCGCAGTCGTCAGCAGCAGCTGCTGATTGCGGGCGCCAACGCCCACTACACGAGACGACAGTTACTGACAGAGCTCGCTAGAACCTTCGAGATGAGAGTACTACATCATTGGGGCGGGTCCAACTAGCGGACTAGACAAGTCTATTGGTTGCAGTCGCCAGCAGCAGTTACTGATTGCGGGCGCCAATAGCAATGTGCTCTATTGGCTACCTAACGACTTAAGTAAATTGCATTACAATAAATTACAGACCAAAAGCGAGTCTGTTCGACGCCTAGATAAATCTAGCTAGTCATTAGTCTTGGCTGTAGTCTATGGTGCCTACTTATCTTATTGGATTATTTATCTACTGGTTGCTATCAGGAGCTCATTAGTGTAACGAAACTTTAAAAAGTACCATTTTATCTATTTCCAGTTTCGGCCTACCCCAACCGACGGAAGCTTTAGAAGCCACGAAGAAAGCTCTAGCGGAACTGGAGGGCACCATAGCGGATACATACTTGGAGCACAAGGGCGACCCACTGGTGGGGACCATCGAGCCCAGCATGTACATGGGCCGCCACCGCGTCGAGGACGACGAGCTGGTCACCGACGTCCGGCCCTACGTCTACGAGATCATCAGTAACTTGATCGCCGTGCACGCGGAGGTTTGATCCTTGTTATTGGAACGAAGTTCCTTATCGCGCGTTGCGAAAGGGGGCTAGACGGAAAAAATTAAGACCAAAAGTTAAAACGACACTTTTTGCATGAGTCGTCTGCCGGTGTCTGTTTAAATAAAATGGTGGCGATCGAGGAATTCACACTTTTCACCTTTCCGTCAATTATAACTTGAGCCGGGGTCAGGTTAATCTGGTTGGAATCGAGAAGTTGGTACAAATTTTTGATCCGTCCAGTGTAACTAGAGCTCTTACTTTTTTAAAAGGCGGTGTGAGTTTAGATGCTGTAATTAATCGAAAGGAACTTCGTTCGATCCGGGTGTCCCTTGACAACTCTCAAGTTTTATTTTTTATGACGTAGGATGGCAAACGAGCAAGTGGGTCACCTGATGGTAAGTTATCACCGCTGCCCATGGACAACTGCAACACTAGGAATGTGACAAGTGCGTTGCGGTTCATTCACTCGACGACTGCAGCAAACTACAGGATATAATAACAATGATTAACAATTTATTCCAAGATAAAAAAATGACTCTTCCATGCTGGTCTGGGAGAAAAGGAAAAACGTAGAATGTACCAGCTGCTTCTCATCCCGCGCAGACTGTAGAAACCCGTCGAAGGGATGGGCGAAAATCTAAGGAATCTTGGCAATAGGCGATGCGGCTAGCAACCCTTCACTATTTGGATTCCGTTTTCCGCAACTATACAACCGACTGACATGCTTAATGTGGTTTTGGGCATATGCTATTAGGCTCTGTCTAAGCTGTTAGGAAAAAAGACGTGATGATATGTATGTATGTACTATAGAACATTACAACAAATACAATGTTTTTTAAAGCTAGCCAAAAATTCTTTTCGAGTTCCCCTCATTGATCCTAACGTAAAAGTTGTTCATATTGATGGGCTGAGTCACCCGGGTCATGTTAAATTAAATAATAAAATAATAATATATATGGGATTTATTTTGCATTCACAATGCTATTTTACCTTATTTATTAAATAAAGAAAATAAGAAATTCGGCGCCGGCTTGAAGCGCGGTGGCGTTCAAGTCCTACCCCCGTGGAATTTTTTCACCATTTCTTATTTTCTTTATTTAATAAATAAAATAATACCCAAAAAATTAACTTCTGCTTTAAAAAAAAGTTATCCGTCGTGAAATGTGAATAAAAACTAAAAATATTTACACGTTATTTTACGTTAAAGGTTATTCGTATGTAATTAAGACTATTGAAAAACTAAATAAAATATAAAAAAATATTACAGGATATTAAAATTTTATATGATGACTTTGATGACTATTAAAAACAAATGTATACGATACGACATTCACAATACTAAATGTTACAAAGTATATTTGCATAAGTAGGTACTTTATTTTTGTTCTATGTACTATTCGCGTACGTATTGTATGACCGATTTTAATACTGTGTTTTAAAATTAACAACCCCATTTTTATTTTGTTTTTAAATATTGAATATTCCGATCCAAAAGTCTTTTTCAATAAAACAAAAAAGGCGTGACATAAGATTGCCATTAGTACGATAATTTGTCACTAGATGGCGCTGACCGAAGTTAAAACTCGCTATGAAGATTCGCAAAAAAATAGTGACCTGTCTCGGGTTGCCGTCTTCACGTTAACTTTGCGCAGAGGCAATATCGTAACCAATGAGGTTAATCCGAGGTGCGATTATTGCTAGTTGAAAACTTTACCAATACCCCGCCTTGTGGACGTGAAATACCGTCCGCTATGGCAATTTTTGAACGGCTGTAATAGCCTGATAAACTTTGTAACTTCCCCTATGGATCTTAGTAAGATCATTCGCATTGTAGTTCACATACCTAACAAAGGTTTTTTTTTGTATTTGTGATTATAACGTCTTTATTAGTTACGGTACGGACCGAGTCCAAAATGAAACATTTTGTGTCATCATCATCATGTAGAAGGAACCGGGATTTAAAAATAAACAAATGGTCTTTATTTACTTTAAATCCCGGTCTTCTGCATATTTTTATTTTATAATTGTTATGTTTGATAAAGCTTTTTTTACCCGACTGACCCATCCAGAAGGAGGGTAATGTTGATCGCGGTGTGTTTGTACTTACATATGTATGGTTGTTCCATTGTCCTCTTGCAGCTTGAACGGCTTTACCGATTTTGAAATGTGAGGTGTTATTAAATTCGTATTCTTCCCCGAAGTGTCATAGGCTATTGACTTCATCAAGAAATAAATATGGCGGACGTAAACAATCGAAAATGGTAGTCGGGTATTCGAATTTATTAAATAAGGCAATTTGTGAAGTTGATTCTATAAAGCCATTAGTTAGATTTCGAAGGCGTTGAGGAAACTTTATTTTATTATTATTCCAATTGTTTTTCCATTAATCTGTGAACTATACGTTTGGACAACCGCATATCTAAATAGAAATAAATGAGAAACCGTAAATAAGGGGTTTTTATTTTATTAAAGCAGACTATGGCGGTTATTTTGTCACTTCAAAAGCAGAGGCTCAATTTTTTATATTGTTCGTTATGTTGTCACTTCAAATAATAAATCCGGCCCTATTCCGCTGCCCGTCTCTAATCCTGAAACAGTGAATATACCATCGAGATATAAGTACTACCTATGGAATATACCTAAATGTATCTAGTGTTCTGTGTACTCCCCTCTGTCCTAATTTCCTACCTACTTGAACTCTCTCTCTTTCTCCGCTGAGCAACACTTCTTTACCTATAATTTTATGTAGGGCTTGCTCTACAGACAGCGCTGGGTGAGCCGGGAGCCGGGACCCTACAACCTGATGATGATTTTAGCAAAGACTTCTATATAAACTGAGGTAACTGTACTCCAAAAAACAGACATTTAAAAGCAATAGTGTCACGTGACGTGGACGGCGTCTTCACGGTACACAATTTAGGTGTCAGATAAGCGCAACGGTGTTATTTAAATCCCATTGAACACTTCAAAATTTGGTGCGTACGGCTCGTCTACCTCAGCTTATATATCGAAGTATAGAAGTCTTTGATTTTAGGTGGACAGCGTATGCGGTCCGTCGTCGTCCCGCTACGTGCGCGACATCTGCGAGACGGTGTGCGAGGAGCTCGCGCGCCTGGCGTGCGGCGCGCCCCCGCGCTCGCGGGCGGCGGCGCTGCAGGCGCGGCTGGAGTACACGCTGCTGCACGCCGCCTGCGCTGACCACCTCACCAGGAAGGCAGAGTAAGTGTATACTGTATTTTGTGGACTGCGTATGAGGTCCTTTGTCGCCGCGCTACGTGCGTGATATATGTGAGGAGCTCGCGCGCATGGAGTACACGCTGCTGCACGCCGCCTGCCCGGACTATCTCACAAGGAAGGCTGAGTAAGTGTATATTGTAGTAGGTAGGTGGGCAGAGTGCGAGGTCCGTCGTCGTCGCGCTACGTGCGTGATATATATGAGAAGCTCGCGCGCCTGGACTACATGCTGCTGCACGCCGCCTGCGCCGACCGTAGTGTATAGTGTATTGCTTATCTATTGTAAACCAGGTATTAGAGTATGGCTTAACGGTTGATATTATCCTCTCAAGATCGACATGGCATTCTGAAATGTATCTACTACAGTCCGAATCAAACTTTAAGGCAGCTCGGCACCGCAAGTCGATGCGCAGTACGCAATATTAGGTTCAGCGGGGCGCGCGCATAGAGGCGGGGCGCGTACTGCGCAGTAAGAAGCTAATATCCGAGCCGCTATAAGGTTTGATTCGGACTCTACTTTTAATACCTTGAAATGGGTTAGGTGCAAGAACTGCAAATAATTATTACATTTATATTTTGGATATTATGAAATAGTAAGTGTGAATAGTATATAGCATATATTATATAGTTATATAAATCAACAGCCAAAATTTAAGTAATTTTTAATTTTTGTCACCAGGAACTATCTAATGGAGGCGCTTGCAAGAATTCCACCCCTTGAGACCGAAGAAGACAAAAAGTAAGTTCATTTTTTAACATTGTCTCATATTCTATAAAATATTCAACAAATTGGGAATAAATCAAACTTTATGTTTAGCAAATGAACGGTTAAAGACAGATTGCTGACTTCCTGTGTTGTTTTAGGCGAATGGATAGTCTAGTAGAGGGCTTCAAGAAGCGGATGGAGCTACAACTGGCGAGTCTGAACTGCAATATGGAGACTGTGTAGTGTGTTATATTAGACGTTAGTTTTATGAGGGATGTATAACATTCTTGAACGCTCCATATGACAGCGTTGAAACTTCTGTCCCCACATTCTCAAAATTTTAACGCTTTCGGTATGTTTGCATATCAGCACCCGTACTTTGGCACCCGAGTCGCCGTTTATATCGCGCGATAAACTAGTCCCATCTCGCTCTTTGATATTACGGAAAATAAGGTGGCAATAGTCAAAAAACGTTGTCGCGCGTGCCATCCTACGGGGTCAGGTACTTTAATATGCAGAGCGTTTCGAATGCTTATATTTGTCTTGGATTTTAATCTAAGACAGTAAAATATGTAATTATAGATAGCTCATCATCATTTCGTGTAGGTGACACGGTCAGTCGACCATGCACACCCTGGTGTCAGAGTTCTTCGGAACCGCCTGTCGGCCTCTGACGTGGTTCCTTTAACGACTACCAGATGGCAGCCGGGACCACCGGCTTAACGTGCCTTCCGAAGCACGGAATAATCTTTCTTATCAGACAATCAGGTGATTCATGCCTGCAATGTCCTAACCAAACTGGAAACAACTTAACTAAGTATGCTTCCCGTGGGAATCGAACCCACGACCCCGGGTCAACTAGGCAAACGCCTTAATCATTGGACCACGGAGGCAATAGATAGCTCTAAAAGCGATTTTCACTCTATTGATGTTTTTGCATGTCATTTTGATAGTTTCAATTGTCACATATCAGACTTTCAATGCTGTCACCGAGTTGACTCAAACCCTTATTGAAGTTAAATCAGTATATGCTTTATTTTGTCGTTACAGCTTTTTTAAGTAGTTAGTTATTTTGATATATAGATATATCATATGCAATCAAGTAAACGTTTAGTTATGTAAGTATATTATTTATTGTAAATTATATTAAAATAAGTATACATATTTTATAATAAAACATATTTTCAAAATATCTATTAATTGTATCACTGCGCCTTAGCCGAATTCTTGTAGCTCTGAAAGTAAATAAAGGCAGGATATGTAGATTGCATGAAAGTAATAGTCACCGTTTTCGTTAATAATAACTTTTTTTTTCAAACTAAAATAATGAAACTTAATAAATTTTGCACTTGGTAGGTGTGGGTGCGGCTGCCGTTACAAAATAAGTGTGTATTTGTAACCAGCCAAACCTGATTTATTGCCTCTTTATAAAACCCTATATCCGCGCACACATCAATGTGTGGTTTAAGAATCGGGGTCAAAGTTAATTTACGAGACGTCTGCGTGCGACTAGCAACAGTAGCAGCTAACCCTGTGTTTCAAAGCTATCAATACACCTAAGAATGATGTATTGATAGCTTTGAAAAAAGATGGAAGTTACTACCACGTTACTATTTATAACAATTCTGTGAAATGGGTTTAGGAACACGGTATGGACTTGCATTGACATTAATTTTGTGTGAATACTTAAGCTATATAAAATATTTTCACCTAGGTAGGACCCACTGACGAACTTTTAGGGTCCAATATGGCTGACAACATTTTTCATGAAAATTCGACATGGGTGTCGTTTTTGATTCATTTAGTTTGACATTGGTTAATCTAGTTTGTCTAAAAACTGTTTTGGTGGGTAACGTGGTGTCACCTGCGCCGCCTGCTGGTGAAGAATCTGCGCCATGGCCGGCCCGGTCTCCGCTACCATTTTGCGGAAGGCGCCCTTCTTGTTCTGCAGCAGTATGTGTGGGTGGTCGTATTCTATCAGCTTGCCCGCATCAAGCACTAGTATCTGTTGAATATGTCATAATTAGGGACAAAATAAAATAAAATGGCGGCCATAATACTGCTATGGCAATATGGTGTTAGAGGCGTCGTCGAGCATAACATTGAAGCTTTAAACATGTAATAACAACATGAGCCGCTATATGGCTGTTTTGTAACCGTTTTGTCAACTAAGAATACTCAAACATTTTTATAATACTAGCAATTTCGTCCGCGTAAAACTTTGGCCCCTATTTTATTACCCCCATAGGGGTTAAATTTCTAAAAATCCTTTCTTAGTGCTCACTTACATCGTCAAAGGAACTCCTGTACCAAATTTCAAGTTTCTAGGTACAGTAGTTGTGTCTGTGCGTGGATATATAAGTCAGTCAAGTTTGCCTTATATAAGTAGATATATAAAGTAAGTAAATTATTCTCTTTTTGATTTGACCATGTAGGTGCACGGCCCCTGTGAACGAAAACACTGGATACAACACGGGTGCGCCTACTTTAAAGCGATCGACTAGTAACTAGGGAAGCGCGAGTCTCGGTCTACGGACCGAAGAGGTTGTCATCGGCAGATGATATGACATGTAGTAGGAAGTTGACGTAGCCTTATAACATTGTAGAATAACTAAAATAGACTGTCATTGTGCGGCTGTAGTGAGATTTACATAGCGGGCTGGTGGTTGTCCGCCTTGCTGCGTCGTCAATGATGTAACCAGTGGATTCGCGAAGAGTTGTCGCCAGGAGCTCCGTGAAAACAACGAAATGAATTACACCATCATTTCGTTGACAACCAAGAAGAATAACTCGCCAACTGGCGAAATAATTAATGAAGAAAGGCTCTAAAGGACTTGTATCCAGGGCCGTAAAACAATACTTAAAAAATACCTTATCAGAATCTATGACAGTGTTTAGTCTATGCGCGACGGTGAGGACCGTGCAGTGACTGAAGTGATCTCTTATAGCAGTTTGTATGAGAGCGTCCGTCTGGGCATCGACATTCGCGGTCGCTTCATCCAGAACTAATATACGGTCGTTGTTGACGATGGCCCGCGCCAGGCACAATAGTTGCCTCTCTCCGACGCTGAAGTTGCTGCCGCCCTCCGACACTTGGATGTAGAGGACTTCTAGAAAGATAAATCATTAACAGATTTATAGCAAGTCAAAACTCGATGACCGACACAATATATTGGCGTGCTAGTTCTAGGTAATAAGTATACATATAATGCGTATTTTTATAGTTATTGTATGTTTGACTTCAATATCATCATCACCATCGTCAGATCTTTTTAGTCTCCACTTCCGGAGCACGACCCTCTCTGTACTACCAGAGCCATATATTAGCCAGAGCAATCCGAGGATTTGGCCTAAACTCTCCACGCTGGCCAGACGGTTTGGAGAGGTATCTTTGATGTTTAAAAGCTTTGTTTAGCTTGTTTTTCCTATGTCGTCTTCTACTACATTGAAGACTTTGAGTAGTCCCATTCTACTCAAAAACCAAACTCGACTACCGAGATACAAAGACTCCTTATAACTTGTAGTTATTGCCCTCTTTTGGCCTGCTATCTAGCAATGTAGGTTTTCTGAAATGCTCACCGCCACCAGGCAGCACTGAGGCGTCGATCCGCTTATTTCTGAACACCCTCATTAGTACATATTGCGGTATTTCTAAGGTCTAAATTTTATTAAATGAAGTTTATTATGTGTTATGTTATGTTTTACAGTCGTTTGATCTGGGTTAGGTACTATTAGTGGCTCTGCGAGCAATAGACCTCGCGAGTCTTACTATGCCAACCTCATTAAAAAAAAAATCAAAAACTGAATAGACAAAAATCTATGTTAATATCGTATTATTTGTTATTATCAAACCCGCTCATGAGCGTGTTCGATAAAATATGCGGTTAACAAATACAAGATAAACAGCGGAATAGACGGACAGATGGACAAACAGGCATAATAGGTAATATATTTTGCCCAAGTTGGAACGGAGATGCTTCGGTCGGTCAATTATCCTTTGTCAATTACCCAGCTAGTTAGTATATTTTGTCGTACCTGACTGTCTTTCATCAGATGGCAGCTCCACATTGTACAGCGCATTGAGCAACACGTCGTCCGAGAAGTTGTCAAAAGGATCTAGGTTTTTCCTCAAAGTTCCGCTGAACAACACGGGTTCCTATCAAGTACAAGTTCACGTCAACACAAAGCCATTTTCAACCGGCTTTAATAAAAGGAGGTAATCAATTCGAGCCGTATATTTGTAGTTATAATCATTAAAAAATATTGTCAGAACTACACACAGTTTTTATATAGGACAGCTTTAAACTTGTGTGCTAATTGTCATAAGTGTATGTATTTATGTTAAACTAATATTAACATGTTTAATTTAGGGAACAGTGCAAGTTTCATTAAAATCGCTTCAGTAGTTTTTGAGATAGCTAGTACATACGATGTCTAGTATAACACACAACTAAAGTGTGTTTCAGTCATAAAAAAATTCAAGGCGTTTTTTTTATTTACTACTTTTTATTCTATAATAACAAGGTGATGTCTGTAGTCGAGACATAAACCTGTGGAATGATAGAGATTTTCTCCCGCAAGTCGTGCAGGCCAAGTGAGGTGATATCCACGCCATCTATCGTGATGGTGCCCTCGAGGTACGCTAGTCTAAATAGCGCCTGAATGATGGATGATTTGCCTGCCCCTGTGCGACCAACTATTCCAATCTGTAAATAAGGTTTTTAAATGTAATAGTTTTTAAATATAATGTAGGACTAATAGGGACGGAAGAAAAAAACTGCATGTAAAAGAGATGTGAATTTATTTCTTTTACAGTTTGCATGGTTATCTACCAGTAAATCTATTTAGCACTCTTAGCTGTAAATCACATCTATTCAATAAAAAAACCGGCCAAGTGTGAGTGAAACTTGCGCAATGAGGGTTCCGTACAATATGCTTCGTGGACACACACACAATGTGCAAAAATGTTTTATTCAATTGACTAGCGCTATCTAGTGGTGTTTTTGTGAACTATTTCCCTAGGTGAACTTATTATAGTGAGTTTACCACTTTATTTTCAACTGATAGAATTCTTATTATTTTTCCTGTAATCTTCAAGCAATAAACTATAAATTGTAATTTTTTCGAAATTTTAGGCCCAGTAGTTTCGGAGATCAGGGGGGGGGGGAATGGTCAAATTTTGCCTTCTTTCGTGAATAAAATCAAAAGTACTGATTTATCCCGAAAAAAAATATTTTTGATATATAACACGGTAAGGTTTGCAAAACTTTTTTTTTAACATTTTCTGTTTGGACCCCCTAAACTGACACTTATTTAAAATAAAAAGAAATTTACTTTGCACATCCGTGTTTGGGTCATAGGTTTACACCATCTTACCAAATTTCATTTAATTTGGTTCAGTAGATTCGGAGAAAATCGACTGTGATAGACGGACGGACGGACAGACAGACGCAAGAGTGATCCTATAAGGGTTCCGTTTTTCATTTTTTGTACGGTACCCTAAAAATAATAAGGTATTATCACGTGTATGATTAGGAGGCGGAGATGCAAAGTTCGGGAAAACAAATATAACATGTCAACACATCCTCTTATCTTAGCTAAGGCAAGGGAAAATGTACAACTTAAATCTATTCTTCACCTTCTCCTGAGCTTTTATTTCAAAATTTAATTTATGTAATACGTAATTTCCATCCGGAACATATTTCAAGCTCAGATTTTGGAAATTGATGGCGCCCTCTGTCGGCCATCCGGACGGAGGTCGTTTTTCTGGAGCCTGCAAAAGAAAATACGTTCATCATCATCATCTTCATCATCTCAGCCGTGAGAAGTCCACTGCTGGACATAGGCCTCCACCAAGGATTTCCATCATTGGCGGGGTTTGCCATACTCACCACGCTTGGCAGGGTTGGTGAGCGCAGTTTTCATGGCTTATATCGGTTCCGACGCAGCTGCCCATCAAAACTGTTTAAAAAAAAAAAAGCGTTGGAGTTTGTTGGACTGGGGCAATGGGATAAGGAGCTCGGATGGAATGGGAATGAGAAAGGACTCGTACAGCTCGGGAGGCCAACACCTGATGACACCCCTGACAGTACGGTTGTCGAAATTTCTCCTATGTACAAATATGAGTAAGTATATGCCAATTGCGCTGGTCTGACGACTCCATCTCGTGAATTTTCGTCTCCAAGACTGTGTGATTGAGAAACTTGGCTGCCTCCATAGGTACGTGTTATGGTCATTCATTGTGCCTAAAAATTTATAACTAAGACTCATTTTGTAACTTTGTATAGTCAAGAGTTCTCACGACGCCGATCGTCTGGTTTTCCACCTCGGCAAACTGCCGCATGCCCCACTGGAAGATGAACTGACCCTCCATACTGCAATGCTAGGTAAGTCTTAGGTACAGTTTTGAACGCAGGCTTCTTTGGTAACTTGGTGTTGTCTAGCAGTCTTTCGACTCTGGTCATCTGGTTTTCCATCTCAGGCGACTGGTTCATGCCCCTCTGGAAGATGAACTAACCCTTTCATACTGCAATGCTAGGCAAGCTTACAGTTTTGAACGCAGGTCCTTTGATCGACGCTGGTCATCTGGTATTTCATCTCGGCTGACTGCACCAAGTATGTATCCCACTGGAAGATGAACTGACCCTTCCATACTGCAATGCCTTACAGTTTTGAACGCCGGCTCCTTTGGTAGCTTGGTGTAGTCCAGCACTCGCTCGACGCTGGTCATCTGGTTTTCCATCTCGGCCGACTGCCGCATGCCCCACTGGAAGATGCCCGTCAGAGATATAGACTGTGTGATTGCCAGGCCTACTTGGCTGCCTTCCATATCTGCAACATCAACTTTTATTATTGGATATTAGCTAAGCGAAGGTGACATAAAAAACGTCCGCCATTGTATCTGTCAAATATCAAGATTCAGTAATATACCTAAAATACTTCCTACAATATTTGACTTGACTTTTAATTTAAGTATATTTAGTCCATCAGCAGGATCATAATCCGATAGAGATCCAGGATCCAGGATCTTTACCTGTCCAGGATTGGACCCAGGACCCGTTGTTTTGAGGCTAGTTTTTTACGGAAAGGATGCCACAAAAGTCACTAAACATATAAAATTAAAACTTATTCACCAGATTTCATCAAGCAGCTGAAAGTGACGCATATGATAAACAGCAAGCAGATGATGTCGAGAAAGTAACCGAAGGCGCGGCTGCACGTGATAAAGAGATACCAGGCGGCGCTGTGCAGGTCCTGGTGGTGGTCGAACTCCACAGCTAACAACATCTCGGCGCCGAACGATCGGATGGTCGCCAAGCCGAGAACTGTGGCGTTGATGTGGCTGAATACGGGGCTGCGGGCTGAGAAAATAATGGTAAGTGATAAACTACATTCAATTTGCTACTATAGTTTAGTCTTGTATTTGAAATAATGTGGCGCTGAATGATGGCGTGTGCTTGAACGGCCAACCAGAATTTGCGTTTCATAAAGATGAAAATGGTACGGTTAGATATGGAAAATTTATCGCGGGGATATTATTGCATCCGTATCCACAGCCATACCATGTTGACGCTGCACGAGTCTCACATAGGTAATTGGACATGATGATACCTTTTCACGTCTTGCAAATGAGGAAAGTTACTTATGCTTGAGCCTGGCATATGAAGTAAACCCAGGGAAATGCTGGGTTGTTTTTGCCATGGATGATATGCTTGTAAATAATCGAGAATAAAGACTACCATGCGAAGAGTGAGGGGCTGAGATGGATCACAGCTGAGGACTGAGAATGCAAGGTACGCGTCATAAGATAATTTAAAGTAAATTTACTGATTCCCTCCAACCGCTTTACAGCACCAGTTGTTCGTATATATATGACTCGCAGTATGTAGAATATTATAACAGCCGTGACGACGGGTATCAAAAGTGCGATGTCGGTGAGCAGTATGACTGTTATGACGCCAATAAGATTCAGGATTATCTGGAATAAAAAATCATCTTTTAGAGACGATTCGAGACGACGACGCAACATTTCAAATTAGTGGCTCTGTGAGCTGTAGACCTCGCGAGTACTAATACAAATACTCTTAGATCATTTTGTTATTTTTTTTTTATTGAAGCTACTAAAACTTTTATGTAACTTTCGAACCTTACTTAATTTCAAGAATCGGTTGTGAAATACGACCTGTAGAGGAGGACAGCCGGACAACATATCAAAGTTTTTTTCCCAAACTGACGCAACGCAAAGATGATTCGCGCTCGCTCGGTCAAAAGTCAGGAGACTATATATTTTCAACACATATGTAGTCTTTTAAATCGAATTAATATGGGTTTATATAAGACTAAGGGTTTTATCTCAGGATAGTAGTTAGTAGAACAACAAACTACGCGTTCCTGGTGGAAATCAAGTTTTTGTAGGAACTTTAGGCAGTTTACATAATTGTAAGATTTCATAATCTCAACCTTTTATTTACCTGAAAACAGTCAATCATCGCCTGCGGCAGCAGTTCGTCCACAGCCCCCATGTCTTTGCTGAATCTGTTCAGGACCCTGCCTGACGGGTTTGTATGGAAGAAGCTCATTGGCGACCGCGAAATAGATTCGAACATCTTATCATGGAGTCTGTAAAATATAAAAGTAGGTACAGTCATACATAATTCAATTGGACACCTTCTTTATCCATTGATGTTTATATGGAATTTATTTTGCATTCACAATGCTATTCCATTGATGTGTTAGGATATTAGGCTCATATAATTGGTCTTTTCTTTTGACGACGTCTTTATCATTAATTAACGAAATTTGTGATATCCTGCGATTTTTTCATCTCATCGACCCTTCGAATCTGCGATAAACTCTTTTTGATTGTGATATACCACTATTTTCGCAGCGGCTTTCTAGGCCCGGCTGATTTTTAGGGTTCCGTAGTAAACTAGGAACCCTTATAGTTTCGCCATGTCTGTCTGTCTGTCTGTCCGTCCGCGGTTTTACTCAGAGACTATAAGTACTAGAATGTGTAGCTGTAATTTGGTATGGGTATGTATATTAATCATGCCAAAAAAGTAGTAGAAAAATATTTTGAAAAATTATTTTTTTAGGGTAGCTCCCTAACTAGTAAAGAGGGAGAAATATATATTTTTCTATACAACCCCACCGTGTTGGATATTGTTAAATAGGTCTTCAAAAAATATTGTGAGGTTGAGAACACCACTTTTCGAATTAGGGATCCGTTTCTGAAATATTTGATTTTAAAGTGCAAATTTTTGTTAGAGGTAAGTGTCCCCCCCACCCCCCTCTATCTGCTAAAGGGTTATAATATATGGATACGTGAAAAAAATTACAGCAGTAGTATATATACTGAAGTTGAAAGGAAAACTATCAGAGCTGAGAACTAAGTACAAACTGAAAAGTTATAGGCAACCATAACTTATAAAATGTACTCGAAAAAGTAAAATTTCATACAAATTTAATTGTTAGATGTTTTTGGTCATTAATCTGTTAGGTGCGAGTGTGAACAGTGTGAACTCAAAGTTGTCATTCGCAACTACGGAACCCTACACTGCGCGTGGCCCGACACACACTTGGCCGGTTTTTATTTCTAGCGTAGGCTGCTACGAATAAGTAAACTTAGGCTGTTACCATTTTTTGTAGCGTTGCAGAACCATATACATATAATGTAGGCCAATTTAAGTTCTCGGTGCTACTTTATTAGGTGAATGCTTTGTGACATTATTGGTTGGTCCAATCCAAGTTTTCTTCATATCGTTGGATATAAATCCGTAAATAATTATCCACTGCTATAATTAGATTATACCTCTCCAACCCGTCTGGCCAGCGTGGAGAGTGTAGGGCAAATCCTCTGACTGCTCTGGCTAATATATGGCTCTGGGAGTACAGAGAGGATCGTGCTCCAGCAGTGGAAAATAAAGACCTGATGATGATGATGATAATAATTAAATTTGGCGTATACAAGCATATCTACGTAGGTAATACTTACCTAATGGACGACTTCATGCATAACGAGAAGAATGAAAAAGCCCGCACTAATGCAACTATTATTGTAGCCAGTGTAACCAGACCGAATACAAAACTAAACTGATCCCGGCTCAATCCCTGTTCTGCCCAAATAATGTTGTCCAATGTTGTATCTCCTGTCAATTTATCTTCCACGTGACTCCTGGGAAATACGGAAAATTACAGCAATCACCTTGCAATTCTTAAGATAAGATTTCATTTAGCATACCGTCCAGCGAACTGAGTCGGCTGTGCTTTTTAGGGTTCCGTACCCAAAGGGTAAAAATGGGACTTTATTATTAAGACTTCGCTGTCCGTCCGGACGTCCGTCTATCACCAGGCTGTATATCAAAAACCGTAATAGCTAGACTGTTGAAATTGTGTTTTTATTGTGGCTACAACAACAATTACTAAAATCAAAGTAATAATAATAATTAAGGCGGCTCCCATACAACAACAGAGTACCTAGTTGTTGGCGTTTTTGTTGTATGTCATGATCCGTATATTAAGGAGGTTAAAATTTCCACAGATGTTGTATTTTTATTGTCAAATAATAACAAATACTAAAAATAAAACAAAAATAATATTTAAGGGGGCTTCCATACAACAAAAGTATTTTTTTACGGTTTGTTTTTTTTGGTTCGTGCGCTAGTCCGACTCGCTCTTGGCCGGTTTTTAGGGTTCCGTAGTAAACTAGGAACCCTTATAGTTTCGCCATGTCTGTCTGTCTGTCTGTCTGTCCGTCCGCGGTTTTACTCAGAGACTATAAGTACTAGAAAGCTGTAATTTGGTATGAGTGTGTATATTAATCATGGCAAAAAAGTCGTAGAAAAAAACCTTGAAAAAATATTTTTTTTTGGGTAGCTCCCATACAAGTAAAGTGGGGGAGTAATTTTTTTTTCTCTATTTACCCATCGTGTGGGGTATCGTTAAAAAGGTCTTTCAAAAATATTGTGAGGTTAAGAACACCATTTTTCGATTTAGGGATCCGTTTCCGAAATATTTGGTTTTAAAGTGCAAAATTTTGTTAGAGGTACGTGTCCCCCCCCTCTATCTGCTAAATGGTTATATATGGATACGTGAAAAAAATTACAGCAATAGTATATATACTGAAGTTGAAAGGAAAACTATCAGAGCTGGGTACTAAGTGCAAACTAAAAAGTTATAGGCAACCAACTTATAAAATGTACTGGAAAATGTAAAATTTCATACAATCTTCATTGTTAGATGTTTTTGGTCGTTAGACTGTGAGGTGTGAGTGTAAACAGTGTGAACTCAAAGTTGTCATTCGCAACTACGGAACCCTACACTGCGCGTGGCCCGACACGCACTTGGCCGGTTTTTTTTCATTTACCCTAACCTACGCTAGGACATGAATTATCCAATACGACAGGAGTACGTATGCGATTGAGATTAGATCCAATATTTGGACGTCGCTACAAATATTACTCGTATGAAAACATTCAGTTTAAAAGTTAGTATATTTGGTTGCCTATAACTTTTTAGTTTGTACTTAGTACTCAGCTCTGATAGTTTTCCTTTTAACTTCAGTATATATACTACTGCTGTAATTTTTTTCACGTATCTATATATTATAACCCTTTAGCAGATAGAGGGGGGGGGGGGGGGGACTTACCTCTAACAAAAATTTGCACTTAAAAATCAAATATTTCAGAAACGGATCCCTAAATCGAAAAGTGGTGCTCTCAACCACACAATATTTTTGAAAGACCTATTTAACGATACCCCACACGAAGGGTAAATAGAGAAAAAAAAATTACTCCCCCATTTTACTTGTATGGAAGATACCCTAAAAAAAATTTTTTTTTTCAATTTTTTATTCTACCACTTTTTTGCCATGATAAATATACATACATACCCATACCAAATTACAGCTTTCTAGTACTTATAGTCTCTGCGTAAAACCGCGGACGGACAGACAGACAGACAGACATGGCGAAACTATAAGGGTTCCTTGTTTACTACGGAACCCTAAAAAGTTTGCTGACGTCATATCTCGGAGTATATTGATTGTTTTCACAATCGGCATCAAGGACTCGTTAGCTCAGTAGGTTAGAGCACCGATATACAAATTTGCTTGATCATCGGAGGGCGGAGGTTCAAATCCTTCACGAGTCATTGTTATTTTTTTCCTTTTTATTTTTTTATACGCTTATGAAGGTAAAGAAAGGCTTATTTTGGCAATCTGCATACGAGTAAACTAGCCGTACTAAATAATTATTATCTTGGGCGAGTGCGAGTCGGACTTGGCCTTAAACAGTAGTTCATAAAATAATATTGCCTCACAGAATAATGTTTTAAATGATATCTCTCTGGCTGGACACCGTAAAATTCCTTTCGTGTACATATGTAGCTTGTTTCAAAAAAAGAAATGGTTTGTAATTAAAAAAGAATAAAAGGTATACGCCATTATTTCGAATATAGCTTAAATTTTGCTGGTATTGCCCTCCTTATGTATCTGTACCTATTCTCGCATCTAAGCGTGTCCCGGTTGCATCCTCAGCCGGAGTGCTTTGGAGCCCGGGGTCAGCTTATCTGTACCTACTCTATTATCCTCATATTAACAAATTAATATTTATTTAAACTTTATTGCACAAGTTAGAACTAAAGTGTACAAATATGGCATTCTCTGCCAGCCGACCATAGGACCAAACAGAGAAATTCAGTATGGGCGATAGAGCGAAATTAACAAATGAATAGGAATGACAATACCATCTACTGATCCAGTAGTCGCAAGCACTGGCACAGACCTGCGCCAGTATGAACAAGAGACAGACAGATAAGATGTAGGGACAGGAGGCGCCTGCTTTGAAATACTCCTGGTACACAGAGCCTTGCACCCGCCCCGATGTTTGCACCTCGGCGTCTTGTTTTTGTTCCTAAAACAACTAAATTAAGTTATTTTGGCACACCATAATACCTTTGACCAAAAAGAAAGGGTGTTGAAAGTAACTTTTGTCTGTATGTTTGTTTGGAATTTTGATTTGATGACTAGGTTCTTAACTATGTATAGTCTCAGCTGATTTGTCCTGAAACTATTAGTAATACTCAAGGGGATTCCATAATCTCTATTCTTGGTGTGGTAAGCGATCAGGTGAGGTTGTCATAATTAAATTCTTAAATTTTGTTTTTTTTTCTGTTCTTTATTTTTAATTAAGTAATTAAATCATCCTAGTTTATAACCTGAAGCGTAAAATTTTGATAGTTGTCAGTTCTTATCTCCTGTCCTAATTTACCTGACAGTCCTGACACCCTTTTTTCCAAATGAATTAATATCCCCTTGTTGTACTGTTTTTTGTTTTTCTTTTAGTTTTTGTGTTCTACAATAAATAATATTTAATTTCATTTCCCTCAGAGGGAATCCAACGCTAAACGCAAGTGCCGTTGTTGGGCTCATAAAGCAATTGCTTACGGAGGGCTGCCTAAACGTACCTACCGATAGGCAGGTGTCCAAGATTGTAGACCACGCGCGTTGGTGAATGCTCATAACACTTGGTTGCATAACTGAGGTGCTTTGCAGCAAAGCGCCATCGTCTTCATGAACCTCCTTCCGCTGGTTTTCCATCAGCTGGAATATCTTTAGATCCTGTTTCTGCGAAAAAGTGTAATTTTATGTAAACTAGCGTCTTGGTCTGGCCCAGTAAACTATTTAGTAATCTGTGGCCCAGTTTCGAACAAATAGGTTTACGTATCGTATTTTAAAACCTTTCCTCCCATCCCCTCATAAACCTTCTATTTTATTTATCAAATTTTATTTTTTATAGAATTAAATTCATACAGACAGACTTAGGTACTTCAATTTTATAATCAGACTAAATTAGCATTTTTCAATCGATGATTTGATTACAAAAGAGTTAACCGTCGGTTTCACGCGTGAATTTCCGCGATCCTTTTAGGTTCGTTTATTGTTTTCTTTTCCGTGTGAGAGCCTACCAGACAACTGTCTTTGTCCCTGTATTGTCTGCCACTGCATTGGTTTAGTCCATCGACTGTCTTCTCTTTATGCCAAGTATCCTAACTATTCCCACTTTAACTGCGTAATTATTAGTCTGCCTACGTTTTTAGATTTTCTACTAATTTGTTTTACACAACTGCCCCAAAAAGGAGTGTATTGATTTTGAAATTGCCTGGTTGGCTAAACGCACTTGCATGAAAATCTTCAATTTTTTTGAGGTACCATCATCGTTTTCTTAGGAAAAGTTGTTAATTTTAACGAGCTGAGATCTTCACTTTGAGGGAATGTCGATTGTGCATTTACACCCTGTACAATTTTATTGATACTTACTCGCAATTTTTCGTAGTTGCCTTCAGCAAGGAGTTTGCCTTTTTGCAAAACAATTATTTGTTCCACAGACTTAATGAACTGTAGTTGATGTGTTACCAATATTACTGTTTTTTCCTCCAAGTATCTAGTAAGAACAAAATATTTTTATGGTTAAATCACAAGCAACAGCAAAGTTATTACTTAAAAAACTGGCCAAGTGTGAGTCAATCTCGCGCAATGAGGGTTCCGTACAATATGCTTCGTGAACACATACATTGACTAGCGCTATCTAGTGGTGTGTTAGTGAACTATTTCCCTAGATGAACTTATTATAGTGAGTTTACTACTTTGTTTTCAATTGATAGAATTCTTATTATTTTTCCTGTAATCTTCAAGGAATGAACTATATTTTTTAATTTTTTCAAAATTTTCGGCCAAGTAGTTTCGGAGATCAGGGGGGGGGGGGGGAATGGTCAATTTTTGCCTTCTTTCGTGAATGAAATCAAAAGTATTGATTTTACCCGAACAAAAAAAAATATTTTTGAGATCCTCATAATGAGCCCTTTCATTTGATATATGACACAGGAAGGTTTGCAAAACTTTCTTTTAAAATTTTGTAATTGGGCCCCTGAAAATGACCCTTATTTCAAAAAAATCATTATTTACTTTGCAAATCCGTGTTTGGGTCATATGATTACACCATCTTACCAAATTTCACCTAATTTGGTTCAGTAGATTCGGAGAAAATCGGCTGTGACAGACGGACGGACGGACAGACAGACGCACGAGCGATCCTATAAGGGTTCTGTTTTTCAATTTTTAAACGGAACCCTAAAAAGAAAAAATATATACCTTTTGATGCAACGTTCAAAAATGTGTTTGGAGACTTGTGTATCTACTGCCGATAATGGGTCATCAAGCAAATATATATCTGCCTGAAACATAAGTGAGTATAGGTCTCTAGTAGTCTAGTAACTCCCGTTGTTTGTAGTGTAGATTTACCAAATAAGGCAGATTAATTGTCAAGATTGAATAATCAAAAGACAAAACTAGAAAAGATAACCTAACATAATAAATCTCGGAGATGCCATACTTAGTTACTTTACAACATAAGAGCAGTTACCAGAAGAGCCACAGACTTTCCAAAATTTTATGGAGATATATGTACCTACAACCTGGCAGAAGAACCCTAAGAGACTTCATGAAATTTCCTATCGATAACGACTGCTTTAATGATAAATATTAAAAAAAAAAAATTACACAACATTTGGTCTACCGATGTTACGACTGCGGATAACCGAACCAAATTCGACCACTGAAGATGTCAAATTTTTCAAAGGAAAATGGAATTCGAGCAAAGTTCACTGCTCCGTTTCATCCTAATACGAATGGATAAGCTGAAAGATACGCACAGACATTTAGAAATATGGCCAATAAAGAAGGATCGACGAGGACGAGGACAAACGAAAAAAAACTCATGAGTACATATAGTATGACACCAAATAGTGCTACTGGACTTAGCTCTCCAGAGATGATGCAAAGAGCATATAATGACTTAGATGATGTTTGAAAGGTTATATAGGTATAGAACAAAGATAGATTTAGTCAAGAGAGATGATACCGGATTTTTGGTACACTTTGATCTCTATGGTTAGGCTTGTCGCAAACAAATACATTGCTATACAGAGTTTTTACTGAAGTTTATAGTTTCTGGTATACCTAGGTTTAAATATTTGTAAAAATATTTGATATCAATACTTAGTTATAAATCACTATTAGTTATGACCATCGGGTCTCTCTCTCTGGTCATTATACCACCCAGTCTATTCTTCTTTCTGCCATTTATATGGCTCCTGCTGCCCTCCACATCCTGGCGAGCGAAACGCTACTTGGTTCATCGACTTATCTCATGGCTGGCTGAACTACTGACGCTTCTTTAAAACCACTAGTTGCCTTTAACTAGCTTTTATTCCTTCACGTTTGTGCAAACCCTAAATTGTATTTTAAATGTAATTATTATTACTTCTTTATAAACGGCTCTGGCTAAATTGATCCTCGCTCGTTGACCTCCGCTTAGGGAAACTCCTCTCTCTCCAACTACCGTTTTATCTCCGTGAGGGAACAGAGATATGTCTCTTTCCAAAGCACATACTTTGCATACTTCCATATAACGGGATCTTTTGAATGGTTGACCGAATAAGATGTTCTGACGAACTGAACCTGCCAAATAGAATGAATAAAATAGTATAGCCATGAAGGTAGGACAATAAACAATAATTTTAACAATGTATACTTTCATTCATGCCGTTAGTTAGATACTGACCACGTATATTTTCTTTCGGTAATTTAACAATAAATTATCATGTGTGGGGGTTCGTGATATCACAGTTCGCTAAAAAGTGTACCGGACAGTAACGTCACACGGAATTTTAACGGGCTATATCTTTGTAATTTTTTCTTTGATTGAAAAAAGAAAAAATACGTGTCACATGTTTTATGTAATCTTATAACATATAATATTTTTTTAGAAAAGTAACCCTATACTTACCAACAAAGAGCCAAGGATCTTGACTAGCATAGCTGACGGAGCCAATGACCTCCACGCTGCCGCTCGAGCAAGGCAGCTCACCGAGCACCATATGCAGCAACGTAGACTTTCCGGCTCCAACAGCTCCGACAATTGTAGTCAGTGACCCTTCGAGAACCTAAAAAGACCTTTTAGTATGATAAGAATCATCCAACCAAACTGTCCAATTTGGACAGTTTGAGCTAGAAAATTCAAACTGTCCAAACCCGTAGGTCTATGTGGGTTGGTATGTCAACATATAGCAAAAAACATTTTCTCCGATTCGTTATGCTCTTTGAGTTTTTTCATTCTCCTTTTTGTGGATCGAAATGGTCTTTCTACAAATACTATTTCACGCGCGTTTTCATTCTTAAATTTATTAAATTATATTTGGATTGTACTGTCTTACTTTAAAAGTTATATCTTTGACATCATCTTTGCCAGACGATTTTACCCATCGACTGCACGCGTTCGTAAAAGTTATCACAAATTTTCGGTCTGAAAATAGCAATAAGATCATTATTGTCTTTCCAACTGCTTTATGTCCACCACATATTGCAAATATTACCTTTGTGAGCGTCGTTCGGTTTGTGATGTGAAGTACTTGTGCCAGGCAACTCATCACTTTTAGATCGATTTGGACCCACAATAGGTTCAACTGCAAAAGAAAGTTGATTTAATTTCCAATAGATAAAAACATTGAAAAACAAAATTTGTAGGTACATACCAATGATGGTAACTTTTTTCTTAGGTCTGCCGAGACTCTGCCGATGTTCCATTCCCTCGTCATTCGAAGGAAGTTCGCATTCTTCACAAAGTAAATAATCTCTGATTCTTTGTACCGCAACCATCATCTCTGCTATCTACAAAACAAAGTTCTTTATTTGGAAAAACCTATTCAGCCTCTACCTCGATTGTTTTCAAACCAAAGTTAAGTAATTATAACAAGTAGCCCACCACCCCTAATAGTATTAGTAAAATGCTATCGCATTTATTAATCATTTTATAGTTAGATAAACATTTTATATTTTATTTAATTATTATTTATATCAGCATCAGCATCCACTGATACAGTAAAAACTTGCATTGCAGCAACTTCCCTGCTCGGGACCAATGGCTTTATGATTTATACTTTATGATGGCTTTACATGCTTTTTTTACGCGTAAGAATGTTTCGATGTATGTATTATTAAGTATGTCTGTTTCATTGTTGCCTCTTGTAGCCGATGATCTTTTTCAGATGGCTTGACCGATTTTAAAGTGTGAAGTGTCATTAGATTCGTATTTTTCCCCGGAGTGTCATAGGCTATGTGACGTCAATACAATAGACGTAAACTGACAAAAATGGCAGTCGTGGTTTTTGTTTTAAATAATGCAACTTGTTGAACCACGCAAAAGTTGAGGAGGAAGTGTTACCTGTCCAACGGCTTGCGGGAAATACAACGTCATTGTCTGCTTCAAGATGTTGTAGTAGCAGGTAAGGAAGAACACGTTCTCCACCGTGATGCGGTTCACAAACTTGACGTATAACAGCACTGTGAGGAAGATGCCGAAGCGCGTCGTGAACATTATAAAAGACAACACCACGCCGCGAATGTATGAAGTCATCTTTATCTGGTGTATTTCGTTGCTGCAATTTATAACTTTGCTATAGAGACTCATCATATCGCCTCATACATACATGCTGTCACGTCTTTTTCCCTTGCGAGGTAGACAGAGCTCAAGGTCTATAAGACCTAAAGCCACGTTTAGCATGGTTGTGGGCGTAGAGCTGGAAAACGGAACTGCCTCATACCGTCCTTCTATCCCAACTAAAATTATAAATGCGAAAGTGAGTTTGTTTGTTTATTTGTTTGTTTGTTTGTTACGCTTTCACGCCGAACCGATCATCATGAAATTTTGCATACACATAGGTTAGGGTACCGAGAAGGACATAGGCTATATATTACGCGGGCGAAGCCGCGGGTAACAGCTAGTATTCAATATATGGACAAATCACACAGATTGCGCTAGCCCCAAAGTAAGTTCGAGACTTGTGTTATGGGATACTAACTCAATGATACAATATTTTATTACAAATAAGTACATAATAGTAAACATTCAAGACCCAAGTCAATCTGAAAAAGATCATTTTGCATCTTGACCTGACCGGGGATTGAACCCGGGACGGATTGACCGCTGCGCCACGGAGCTCACAATGACAACTTCAAAACCCAGCAAGGGACAGTCCTTTGCTAGGTTTTAAAATTGTCACTGTGCCTTGCTATAGGTTTTGAATTTGTTTTCGAAACAAGTTTTTGGTATCGATGTGGACTTGCTAGGTTCACTGAAATGTATATTTCAATTTCGAAGCATGTTTTGATGAATTTAACACCGTGAATTCATGCGCACCTTTGAAGAAGTATACAGCAAAAACACGTTTTTTCAAATGTTGTCTCTTTCTAGGTTTAAAAATTGCACAGCCGAGCTCGTCATTTAATTTTCCGAAATTCTTGTCAAAGTCATCACCTAGTCAAAAGTTATATTGGCGTCGAAATTTAGTCTATCAACTACTTATGGTGCTTACCGTCTGACTTTATCAATAATTTCACGAAACGGTTGCTCCCAAGTATACATTTTTATAACTTCTATGCCCATTATTATTTCCTTCATCAGCCTCACTCTTTCATCAGATTTTAAAGCAGTTCCTTTTCTATAACGAGCAGTTTGTGTGCCCAAAAATACTAAAAATATTTTTAGGTATGGTTATTATATTAAAATTGTTAAGTTAGTTCATGATCATGATCTTTGAGCTGGAATCCATTCACTTTTTTTCTCGCTCTCTCCCTTCTTCTTTGTCTCTCTCACTCATTGGTCACATGCGTGATGTGACCAATCAGACACAAAACCTACCACGACCAAACTACTGAACCGATTTTGTTGATTTTAAAAAAATATTTAAATGGGAACAATTCGGTAGTAAGGACGAGCACCTATATCCTGTCAAATAAAAAAGACTTATTCACTTCGGGTCAAAATAACGGAGTTATAAGGTAACATTACATACGAAAAAATAATAGTCGAATTTAGAATCTCCTCTTTTAAAGTCGAATGAAAATATTTTATCTAAAAGTGTCAGTCAAGAATTCATGATCTAAGCATACTTATTAACGCAGGTCATAGTGGTTATAATTAGTACCAACTTTGAAACGGGATCATAGCAGCTATAAACAAAGATCCATAAACCGCAGGCATTCCCATTTCCCGATATAAATACGCAGTCATCAACTAAAACAAAACAAAGATTTATTGAATTGAGTGGATGATTGAAGTCCTTGGGCACGTCCCTGGGCAAATTTGTTCTAAATACACACCTACACTTATGCACACCGATCGAATTACTGATAACAGGGGATATCCAATGACACAACCAATTTAAAAATCTAAAGTCAAGGTGCTAAATGGACAGGTGGCGAGTCCTTCTCACCCAGCTCTTGTTAGAGCAGGCCTAACATAAAACAATAAATGTAGTAGGTGTTCAGCGGAGGGAGAGCTCAGGTAGAAAAGAGAGAACACAGATCACAGAGGTATCCAGATATATTTCGTTATTTTATAATGCTGCTTTGTAACACTGTTACTTAGTATAAAAATACAATGATGAAATAAAACAATTCGGTAGGCAAGTGCCAATAAGCAAAGGTAGATATCGAGTGTCTACGACCAAGGGTAGAGATGGAATGTCTGATGATCAGAAGAGCTGTGATGAAGATTTGAAAATGGAATTAGTAATTTGAAATTAATTTAGTTTCTAAATAAAAGTGGACATGATGATGGTGATTGAGGTAAAAAGCAAGGTGCAGCATGAAGTTATATCATACCGCATCGTTACACAGGTATCTATATAAGTAACTAAAGATGATCAACTCCGTCCATGTGTTGAATGTACTTACTACTATCTCCACAGGTCCGATCCAGAGGTAGTGAGCGAAAAGAGGCCCCGTGTCGAAGCGGTTGACGTCGTTTGCCATCAGATTTACCACCATGCCGCCATCATTTTCGGAAAGAGCTTGTAGACTCACTTTCAAAGCCTGGCAGTTTGAATAAATTATTGTAGAGAGAGATAGATTCCTTTATTTGTTTTTTTTTTCTATCAATAAGTTTATCAGATAGCATAAGGTTTTAATTTATAAACACCAACTTTATAGAGTAAACAAGGTGGAACTTGGATACAGTCAGAAAATTAAAGTAGCTAGCACATTCTGTGTCTTATTTTGCTCCAGCACAGAAGATCGCAACAGTAGGTATACCTAGTAGGAAATATAGGCGATAAATACTTAGGCACCTTTCTATAAATGAGACTGCAAATGCCGACCCTCATCTTCATGCCGATGTGCATGACGCCCATCATGAACGGATGCGCTACCATCACGTTGATGGCGCTGCAGAGCACCACGCCTAGTGCAAACAGCACGACCTCCCCCCACATGATATTGGACTGCATGTCGTAGTACGAAAACAGCCGGGAGACATAGGTTGCGTGTGCGCTGTTGAAAAAGTTTTCTTTAGAGTATCTACAGGTCGGTGTATATCGAACAAGTTTAGAACCACAGTTTTTTTTTCCACAATTCAATTTTAGAATAGATTTACAATTTTTTTAGGCTATGTAGAATAATTTTCTGTGGTTTTCTTGGTTATGAATATGAAGTTAAAATCATCTTTGTTTGTTTTAGAATGACAGGTGTGCATTGTGCATAGAACTTACATTATTATATTGACCCAATTTTACTGTACGTTTCTTCATTGACAAATTAAAATGTAACAAATAAAATATCTATAAACCAAACACCAAGCTCTAGAGCTTTATGCTAGGTAAAAAAATATACTAATATTCGGGTCGTCCCTGGATGAGAGCGGCACAAGACCGAGATGAATGGCGGAAACGAAGAGAGACAATGTTCAGCAGTGGGTACTAAAAATATGAATCACACTTACGTTTCATTTCTCTCTTCCTGAATAGGGCTGTAATACCGCAGTAGGAGACCAAGGAACAGCGGTTGCTGGAATCTGTAACAATAATTCGTCATAACATTTTATTTACTTAGATAACAATGTCGCCTTCTTGCTTCTTACTCCCTACCTAACACATCATATTCATTACGCACTTATCGCTAAGGCCTTAGGAACCTAAGTCCACGTTTGTGCTGGTGTATGTGTGGTGCTATCGGAAAAAGTGTTTGGATGCTAGCCGCATTGCCTTCTTTAATTTTTGGCCATTCCTTCGGCCGACTTCTACTACTAGCTGGTACATTCTACGTTCTTCACTTTTCTCTTAGTTAAATCATCCCTAATGAATGGTACTAAATAAATGTCTAAAATTAATGATGTCAACCTGATGAGGAACTCCATGGCTGCTAGAATCAGACCGTACAACATCATCTCACATCCGAATACTTTGAACAGGACTCTCCACAAGCTGGGCTTGTGGTCTCCGATTCTGTGGCTATTGTCTTCCACTTCTTTGTCCCAGGCATCTTGAATAGCGTCACCTTAATGAACAGATTTATTTATAGATATAATGATACAGTCGGTTATAGTAAAGAGACGGGGCGTTGAGTCTTTGCCCGTTAGCTCCCTCTCTCTCTCTCTCCCTCTAAGTTAAAGTCCATGTGGTGATCACCATATGAAAAGAAAATTAGGAAGTTATATACTTACGTATTTTCCTTAAATTGGTTATCCCCTACCTGCCTTTTGAAATTTTTATGCATTACAGGAGTAAGAACCTACCCAATATCTCTGATCGATGCTCAGGTAGTGGCGCATAGAGATCATTTTCCTTGATATCTCGATTATATCCCATTTTGAAAGTTTCTAGCGTGAATCTGTTGGAAGATAATAAAAGAAAATTATGTTTTTCATTGGTCTTAGTGACTTACAATGTCTGAATTTTAAAATTGCCAGAAGACATCTTACATACTACCAGAGCTGAACGACTTCATATTATAGAAATACATACTGAAAGCAAGAGTTCCTTGTTTACTACGGAACCCTAAAAAGGTTGTGGTCGGTGTTCCTAAGACCAACACGCTCTGGGTCGACCGGTGTCCGTACATTTATTACTCCAAGCTAATTCTACTAAAAAACCAAGAGCTTACAAAGGTACTTACCTATACTTTACATAGGTACTAAGACTTACTCTTTTTAACTTACGTTTATATTTACTTTTATTTTTCAAGAAAGTAAAATAAAATAAATAAATAATAAATAAATATATACGGACAAATCTCACAGATTGAGATAGCCCCAAAGTAAGTTCGAGACTTGTGTTATGGGATACTAACTCAACGATACTATATTTTATAATAGATACTTATATAGATAAACATCCAAGACCCAGGTCAATTTGAAAAAGATCATTTTCCATCTTGACCTGACCGGGAATCGAACCCGGGACCATCCGTGTCGCAGGCAGGCGTGTTGACCGCTGCGCCACGGCGCTCGTCAAAATGCAATATAAGAAAAATATACACATGTACCTATGTACTCAATGAAGTTGTGGGTATGCGGCATGCATGCCCCATAGTGCCCACTACCTATACACTGGATTACCGTATCTTGAAGCATGGATTTTACCAGAGTGGCATCAGCTGCTTTGAAGTAGGTAAACACACAGGGCGAATATCTTCCCTTATGATGTTTTCTGTTATCAAAAGTGACTGTTACCTGTGAGCTGGTAACATCCTGTAGCTTTTTCCAGAGATACGTACCCAAAAGTAAGAATTGAAAATATATTCGCTTTATAGCGAGGGTTCATTATTCTCTTCTGCTTAGGACCCGTGTCCATTTTTTATTGTGACGCGATGTGTGTTGAATAGCATTAAAATTAAATGTTAAAGTAAGTACCTAAGTGTTTTAAATCATATTGGTCATGCTTTGATTGTCACGTGAGAGTAAGGAGCAGGCACAGTCAGCCTCCTTGTTAGGTTTATTTGTAAAACCCCAACAACCACACAGGACTAGATAGCTAACATTTTGCACCAACTTCCAAATTCTCCATTCTCAGCACCACCTTTGAGTTGACTGGTAGATAAAGCCTTTGGCTTTAAGTCCGCTTTTTACTTTTGTAAAGAAGTTAAATAAATAAAATAACAACATAAACAAAAAATATTCATTATGGCACCAATGCTAGGAACTCGACGAAAAAAATATGAAAATGTCGTAGGTAATACGAAATATGAAAATGTTCGATAATTTGTATTAAAAGATGAGAATGTTTTTATTTTCAGCATTGGTCCAATAAGAAAAGTTGTTTATTTCGACGGGCTGGTTTCATGGTTTGAAGGATTTCCCTTACACCTGTATATTTGGGTGTATTCCACTCGTCACCACCAGCTTTGTCCCCACTGGGGAGTTCCATTAATCAAAGTATTGCCACATTTTTATTTAAGAACAAGCTGTTGCCCGAGGCTTCGCCCGCGTGATATGTAGCCTATGTGTATGCAAAATTTCATGATGTTCGATTCAGTAGGTAGGGGCGTGAAAGCGTGACAAACCAAACAAACAAACCCACTTTCGCATTTATAATATTAGTTGGGATGATATTAGTTGGCATTGTTGTTTTCCCGCTAAATTAAAGCTAAATTACCCTTCGATAATGAAGCTTTTTATAGATATCTATTACAAGCAAACAGACAAGCAATTATAGTATTTCCTGTAGAAGATATATATTCCACTAAAAAATTATGCCTGGAGTAATTTGTTAGCTAATTGCTTTAATAAGTAATTTGCTAGGTATATTTTTTAACATACCTTCTTATCTAATTCGCGGATACTAGAGAGAAATAGAAAGACCTTCACTAAGTGTCGGGGATTGGGACTGGAACTGTACTTTTCACATTTCCTACCATTATCGCGTTACATTTTTCCACAATTACACGTTCTCTGACGATGTACAATATTTCTGTCCCCGGCCATTCGTTTAGATTTTTTTTGCTGGAACAATGTTACTCGAGCAGGAATAGTTTTTTTTTTCATTTTTTTCCAGTACGACAAGTCTTGCGGCACAATTTTTTTATGTGGCGCACATTTACAAAGCACATTACGCTCTTATTACTATACTCGTATGTATCACTCATGACTCTTGGCAGCACTTTACTGCTGGGGTAACGTACCTACACTTCTATGTTGCACACAAATATTTTCATAAGGTGTCTCTCAATAAAACTTACGAGTTAAATCTTTCATTCAGAACTTGAATTTCAGGTATATTAGGGAGTACTTACCTAACTTTTATTCAGATCTTACATTGCAGGTAAATACCTATAATATCTTAGTGAGTAACGGTAACAACGCATAGATTTCCTATGATGCAACGGTAACAACTAGTAACAAGTGAATAGCAGAAGTGGTTTTAAGTTTGCATACCAAGGGCTGCTGCCAACACGTGCTATGACATGGTGAATGAAGATAAAATTGGCTCGTGCCAGCAACGTGACGACTACTCGAGTCATGTGCCGTATCTTCCCGACCTTCAGTGAGTTACGACATTCTCCCACGTTTTTGATATATTTATGGAATGGAAACAAAAGAATTAATGACGTAGTTACATACTGTAAAATATATTTGTCCAATTTTTTATCTTGCAGGTGCAGTTAAATTATGAAAGAAATACGACGCTATATAAGGATGAACATATCAAATTATTTTCATTGTCCATAATGACGGCGATTCTCAGATTTTCATTGGTTTTTGTTATTTATTTTTGGGTAAGTACATAGGTACCTAATGCATTCTCTTCCTCGTCAACCATTTATAAACCAGATCGTTGATAATTTCTTCAAATAGGAGAAAAAGTTAGTAGGTATCTGTATAAAATATGTCTTTATCATTTTCAATAGTTCATTAAATTTCATTTGTTCCAGACGTGTCATGCTCAATATCTTGGGCGGACAGTACGCACCTACATGCCTGCTCCAGTAGATCCATGTTTTGGTAGCCCTGGTGGTTACATCAACTCTGGGTCCGGGTCGGATGACCTAAGCGGGCTACTGGCTCTCGCACGATTGCTTGAAAGTAGCCAGAATCAGAATCAAAACCAAAACCTGCAACCGTGTGGATGCCCCAAGAGCGACATCAATACAGAAGACATTATTCATAAGTTGATTGATGCTTTGGTCTATGCTACTATCCACAATAACGGCGGAAGCAATAGCGGTTATGGTACAATCACTGATACTTCTACAACTGCTACTTCCGGCGTTTACTCGTCTACAGGCAGTCAGGCTCAAGGTGCCGTTCCTGGCTTACTAGAAGGATTAGTCGGAGGCAATGGACAAAGTGGTTCATCCAACAACGATGGTGCTGTCATCCAGTTACTTCAAGGGCTTCTCGGCGGCGGAGCAAATCAAGGCGCGGTAACCGGGTTACTTAGCGGATTGCTTGGCAGCTCTGGCGGAAACCAGGGAGTTGTGCCGAATTTATTAGGCGATCTGGTCGGCCCTGCTCCCGGTGGTGGCAACGGAGCAGTTACTAATTTGTTAGGAGGGTTACTCGGTGGTACTTCTGGCGGAAATAATGGTGCGACGAGTGGCGTAAACGGTGGAGTAGTAGGTGGACTACTTGGAGGTGGCAACAATGGAGGGTTAGTCGGAGGTGGCTCTCCTGCTGAAGGCTTGGTTGGAGGTGACAGCAGCTCAGCTACAGCAGCAGCCAGTAGTGCCGCCTCGAGCATCACCAGTACTAATCAGTCAAACGGTGTTGGTGGTTTGCTCGGTTCATTGTAACAAAAACATATTTGTAATAAGTAATTCACTTATGTACATAATATGTACCTGAATAAATTTACTTCAATTGTTATCTATTATATAAAGAACTGATTCCTATAATGAATACCATCCTAGCTTCCATGCTGGTCTAGGAGAAAAGAAAAAAAGTAGAATGTACCAGCTGCTTCTCTTTCCGCTCAGATCGCAAAAGCCGATCGAGGGAATGGGCGGCAGGCAGGAAGCAACCCATCACTATTTTGATTCCGTTCTCACTTACTTACGCCCACCAACATGCTGTGGCCTCAAGTTTTTACAGATCTGGGCTCAGTCTACCCCGCAAAAGGAAACACGTGATAGTATGTATGCATGTATGTATAATACCATGCAAGCCGAACTAAGCTAAGTACTGCATTTCGAACATGTCCACCATATCCACTCGTGTTTATACGTACTTCCTACTTTTTCCTGTTGCATCTACAAGAGAACATGCGTCTACCTACAACATTAGTTTTTATTATGGGAAATAAAATATAAAAGTTATAAAATTGGTTTTTGTTCGATTTTTCCTCTGCATTCTGTCTAATGCATTTGTATTCCATTACATTATAAATCTGGCCAACGAAAGCTGAAGGCTGAACCTCGGAAAACGCGGAAAATTTAAAAATTCACGAGCGGCAATACTGTCTATAGTAGGACAAAATAGTTTTGATACATAATACATGACTGCCCAAAACAAGTAAAGTAAAGATTTTGGAATTTATGATAATGTAAAAGTATGTTAGTTAATTTGTTCCCTAACTTTTAAAGGAGTAAATATAGGTAATTAATTATTACACTTTTCATATCAGCCCCCTTATTTACTAACTCGGATGACAGGTGTCGATGCCTATCAATGCTATATTTTATCAGTATAATAAATAAGATAAAATGAACCCTCACAAAACATTGATATTTTTTACGTTCTCAGCAAAAATAATAATTCATGCAAAGTTACACACATCACATAAATGCGCTGAAATATGTGGACATTTCTATCATGGGATGGACTTGGCATCAACATCAACGGCGAGTATATCACTCACCTTCCATTTGCTGATGACAAAGTCGTCATGGCGTAGTCGCTGGAGGATCTAAGTACCATGCTCAATGACCTCAATGAAGTTTCCCAACAAGTGGGCCTTAAAATGAACATGGACAAGACGAAAATTATGTCGAATGTCCATGTTGCGCCTTCACCAGTGATTGTTGGAAACTTCAGCCTTGAACCTGTAGAGCAGTACATTTACTTGGGTCAATTGATCCAGGTCGGCAGCTCCAGTTTCAAGGACGAGGTCTTTCGTCGAATCCGACTCGGCTGGGCAGCGTTCGGAAAGCTCCGCAACGTCTTCTCGTCCAAAATACCTCAGTGCCTAAAGTCGAAAGTCTTCGACCAATGTGTGTTACCAGTGATGACTTACGGGTCCGAAACGTGATCCCTTACTATGGGCCTCATAAGAAAGCTAAAGGTCGCTCAAAGAGCTATGGAGAGGGCTTTGCTCGGTGTTTCTCTGCGAGATCGAATCAGAAACGAGGAGATCCGTAGAAGAACCAAGGTCACCGACATAGCTCAGCGGATTAGCTCTTTGAAGTGGCAGTGGGCGGGGCACATAGCGCGAAGAACCGATGGCCGATGGGGCAGAAAGGTTCTTGAATGGCGACCACATACCGGCAAGCGCAGCGTTGGACACCCACCGACCAGGTGGTCGGACGACCTAATAAAGGTCGCAGGAAGACGCTGGATGCAGGCCGCTTCCAGCGGCCTGCATCCAGCATCAAAAATATCATCATCATCAAGAATATAATATATTCGATCGACACGTTCAGAATTTTGCTGTTCTTTTTAGGGTTCCGTAGTAAACTAGGAACCTTTATAGTTTCGCTACGTTACGTTACGCCCTAAATCTAAAATGGTGTTCTCAATCTCACAATATTTTTTTAAAGACCTATTCAACAATACCCCACATGATGGATGGATACCTTTTTTTTTTAACGTGGAGATTCCCTTCGGATACCGCGCGGGCAACGGGAAGCCACGCGCGATTATGTGATGTGGCCACTAAACTCCACGGTGTCACTACTGAGCCGCTATTTGCCGGGGGCGTGTGCTACTCTCGCTCCACAGCCCCGGCGTGGCGGGCGCGCTAAGCGACCCCTCCAAAGGCAAGCTCACGACTCCCTCTCAGTCACAAAGTGACAGCTGAGGGATCGGAGCGGCCACCTACACCGGGCGGGCTATGGCGGTCAAGGGCGCATAGGCCCCTGGCCGCGACAACCCGCCCCCGGAGGACGTGCCTGGTACCCGAGCACGCCCCTCCAACTCGAGGGCCATCTGTCAAGTGACGACGTCCCGCCTCCGTCACCCAACTGGCCCTCACTTTTGCCTTAATCAGTCTCCGCCGCCTCGGACCACAGATCACGGAGCAGCAGAAACTGATCAAGGCCATCTCCATATCGGCCGCAGAGGATAGGGAGAGCGGCGCATCGCCATACCAACACTCCTCTTCCCCTGCGGCCCCACCGATGCCGCGCCAAGCGCCACGGCCACGCTTGGTCGCGGAGGACAGGGAGAGCGGCGCACCGGAATACCGGCACTCCTCTTCCCCCGCATCCCTACTACGACTGTGGGTGTAGGAAGAGTTCACCCCCTTCACCCACAGCCAGGCCACTCAAAATGAGGGCCTCCTCCGATATTTTTTTAGAGAGGTTGTCTTCCTCTACGTCAGGCGCGAGGTGGGTTGCCCAGACCCTTCTCGAGCGCCTTCCGCCCGGTTCCGGTGACAAGATGGAAACCATCGGGGGGGATGATGGATGGATACCTAACCTAACCAATCCCAATTCTTTTTTCAAGATTTTCATCTACCACATTATTGGCATGACAATATACATAACCATACCAAATTACAGCTTTATAGTACTTATAGCCTCTGAGTAAAACCACGGACAGACAAATGGACAGACATGGCGAAACTATAAGGGTTCCTTGTTTGTTTACTATTGAACCCTTGAAATGTGTACTCATGTTTTGTACTAATAAAAAAACCGGCCAAGTGCGTGTCGGGCCACGCGCATTATAGGGTTCCGTAGTTGCGAATTACAACTTTGAGTTCACACTGTTTACACTCGCACCTCACAGTTTAACGACCAAAACATCTAACAATGAAAATTGTATGAAATTTTACATTTTCTAGTACATTTTATAAGTTGGTTGCCTATAACTTTTTAGTTTGCACTTAGTACTCAGCTCTGATAGTTTTCCTTTCAACTTCAGTATATATATACTACTGCTGTAATTTTTTTCACGTATCCATATATAACCGTTTAGCAGATAGAGGGGGGGACACTTACCTCTAACAAAAATTTTCACTTTAAAACCACATATTTCGGAAACGGATCCCTAAATCGAAAAATGGTGTTCTCAACCTCACAATATTTTTAAAAGACCTTTTTAACGATACCCCACACGATGGGTAAGTAGAGAAAAAAAAATACTCCCCCACTTTACTTGTATGATGTCGAGCTCCGTGGCGCAGCGGTCAACACGCCAGCCTGCGACACGGGAGTCCCGGGTTCGACCCCCGGTCAGGTCAAGATGGAAAAAGATCTTTTTCATATTGACCTGGGTCTTGGATGTTTATCTATATAAGTATATATTATAAAATATAGTATCGTTGAGTTAGTATCCTGCGACACAAGTTCACAACTTACTGTGGGGCTAGCTCAATTTGTGTGATATGTAAAAAAAAAAAAAAGCTACCCTAAAAAAATGTTTTTTCAAGATTTTTTTCTACCACTTTTTTGGCATGATTAATATACATACCCATGCCAAATTACAGCTTTCTAGTACTGATAGTCTCTGAGTAAAACCGCGGACGGACAGACAGACATGGCGAAACTATAAGGGTTCCTAGTTTACTACGGAACCCTAAAAATGTTTTCCAACTTAAGTATATCTTGTGGGTGTACCTAACTATTTGGCCGGCAGGTTCAGGAATAGGAAGCTTTATTTTTACTATTCAGTTGGTACTACTAACAAAAATGTCCCGCTATTGGTTGATTATTGAGCTGTCATTGTCAAAGTAAAAAAGGACGCTGTCACTGCAAATTCACAACAATACGTTGACATCATTTTGAAAGTTGGGTCTTACTTAGTTGTTTTGTAAGACTAAAATATGATAATATCTGTATTGTTATGTTACTGTTATAATTTTTTAAATAATTTATCGTGAAAAATAAGAATGTTATTAAAAAAAGTGTTGGATAAAAACTTTTTGTGATAGTTTACATAGGTACATGTCATTATGACTAACGACATTGAAGGTATAAAAACAAATGAATTTCTTAGACGACGAAAGCTGAGGCTTCAGCAGGTTTGACATTATATTATTTTATGATAAAATTGAGTAAATTAATTACTGTAAATTGTTCAAGTGACATGAAACGTTGTCTAACAAGTAAGTTTTTAGGTTAGAGAACAGTCCAAAGATATTGCAAAGAAAATAAGACAACGCGCTAAAGTTGAAAAGTTGCGGCAAGTGGCTGAACACGACTCAAAAAGGGAGCAAGAGTATTTGAAACATCAAGAGAAGCTTGTAAAGCGTTTGGAACTCTTGTACGCTAAGGGCGTCAGTAGTGTTGGCGCGGGACACAAGCAGGCCACGGATTTGACGCAAGGTAAAGTAATATTTAGTTGGTCTTGATTGTTTACCCTCACAACACTAACTGAAATGCTGAAAACAAAATTTAATTCCTTTTTAGTGTCTCCAGAGAAGACTGACTTGTCTAGACAGCGGGGACGGGAAGCAGCTGCTGAACTGAGGAAGAAAAGACAAGAACAGTTAGACGAACAGAAAAAATTATTGGATAGAAAATTACAAGCCAGGTACCTAGTTTAATTTACCTTGTAATTCTGCTTTTACTCATTATTTCTGATTACTACTAAATTGATTGCCAAAATTGGGCAAAAAAGAAATATTATAATGTATAAACTGTAGTGTTTAATCTCAAATTACTTACTAATATATTTAATGAAAACGTTTTTTAGAGAAGCAGCTAATGAGCTGAGTCGTGAAAAGTCAACAAATGTAGCCAACAAACTTATAGGAAAATCATCTAGTAGTGCTGTGAAAGACCAGTCAAAGGACAAGTCCCCAAATGAAAATGTTGTTGAAGATGTTGACAATAATGTTGACAAAGAAGCTGTAAAACGCAGTGACATGGCAACACAGTGGGAATTTGATGGAGTACCTAATGAATGGGAGCCAGTTCCGGCTTTGTCTCTGCCAAAAGATGACAGTGAAAAAGAGTCTTTCAACATCACTAATGTAGAAAGTAAATCAGACAAAAGCAAAAGAATTGATTTATTTGCTCTGAGTGAGGAAATGCCTTCCAGTTTGCGTGGTGGATTGACTGACATTCCAGAAGAAAGGATTCCTATAAGGCCTTCCTTTACACAAGTCTCAGAATATTTACAAAGCCGAGGACTCAGATTAAGGGACACAGATAAAGTAGCAACCAAACCCACTGGGGACTTGTATTGCCTTAAGCAGACAATATTGCGTAGCAGGCCATCACAAACTGAAGGTAGTATGTCTAATACTGTTTGTCATGTGCTTGATGAACAAGTTGTACCGATGCCATGTTGGCAAGCTGAGCCAAATTGCCACTGTTGCTCTCATAAAATTTCCCATCATTATGGCGCGACAGAAATATCGGTCACTAATTCACAAATAAATAAGATATTTAGTTCAATCCGTTCCAATAAAGATTTGCTTCCAAGTCCTGTTCTGAGGGGATCAAGTCCATTCAGAAGAAATAAAGTTCAAAGATTACCAGGTTACAATTTTTGCAAAATTCATTAAGTATTAGACTAAACATGAATCATTATATTTAGTTTCACTAAGTGTTACTTTTATAAAATAGAAATTGGAGAGTTGAAATTGTTATCTTGTAGCAAGCTAGAATCTATTTACACATATTATTCATACATCTTCATCCATAAAATAGCTTTACATTTCATTATCATTCCTTATTTGCATTTTCTTCTGCTTACTTTCTAATAACAAAAAATAATACTGATTATTACATTACAGTAAAAGGTAAGCAAAGGGAAAAATCGCCTACAAACTTTTCCACATCAACTGCAACAACTAAGAGAAATTCAGTGACTGTGTACAATCATTCAACAAGGGACACTCGGAACATGCCTTGTGGAGATCAGAGGCTTGTTGTTCATGATACTTCTAAAAATGAAGACGCTTATTCTCAAGCGATAAAGGAGAGCTGTACAGGTGATTTGAAAGAAAGGGAGCATCAGCAACGATTGCAAGAGATGAGGAGTAAAATAGCCATGACTAAACAGAGTGTTGAGAAGGAGTACAATGACACTTTATCCTTTTTAAATTCACTACCTAAAGAAAAAGGAAGCAAGACTATTGTATGTAATCTCTTTATTTAAAATGATTTTTTTATGAATTTTAAAAATGTCTTTTGAAATCAAATATGTTTATTTCTTTGTTTTAGAAAACAGCATACATGGATGAACGACGCGAGAAAATGCTGAAAGACAGTCGTCAACACAAATTACAACAAGAATTTCGGAAAATTGAAAAAGAGTGTAGAAAGCATGGACCCTTGGTTGTTAAATTTTTTCTAATAATTAAAATTCAATATATTCGTCGATTTCCTATTGAGGCCTTATTACAGAAATAAACTAAATAGTATTAAATTATGTTTCAGAATTCAAAGAAGTGTTCATCTGATAACCACCGGCGCAGATTCAAATCTTCTGAACAAACTGATGAATTAGAAGCACGTGATTTTCAGTACTCCTGGATGCCAGTGCCAGAGAGTGATGGGAGCCTTGCAATACATACTATACCTACTACCACTAAACCCAAATCAGGAAATAGCGTGAAATTCAGTAAAGTTGACAGCTACCATGAGTATAGGTCACGACACAAACACACACCTCCAACGAAGGAAAAGGATCATGAACCAAAGACTCACATTGAGACAGTTCTCATTCAAAATGAAAGTGAAACTAGTGAAATTTCATCATCATCAGACACAAGTTCTATAGAAAATTTGGGCCTTGGGCCCAATATATCTAAAAAGAATAGGAAGCAAAATGACGATAAATTGACGGATGCTGAAAGAATTATCATTTATAAGGTTTTAAATTCCAAAAAGGAGAAATCCAAGAAGAAGGCAAAGTTGTTGAGTGATATTGCTAAATCATTGCATTCCATGAGTAAAGACAAAGCTGTTGAAGAAAATAGTGAAAAAAATATGGAACAATCAAAAGAAAATGTTCAGGAAAGAGTGTCTTTTGAGCATGTACAGGAAGGTATGTATAAAATACAAATATGTAACTCTTTAAGCCTATTTTTATTGAAGTTTTTTTTCATATAACAGACTAACTTTCTTAATCATCCTGTGAACATTAAAATGTGACGCTCTATATGTATGTGGCTGTGAAGATGTTTGTAACTTCTTTATGCAAAAACTACTGGATGGATTTTGATGACAGTTTGCTCTACACAGCAATTATGTACATTCATATTATCATGTCTTTATTCCTAAAGAGGTATATAGGGGCAGAATATAGAACAATGTGTAACACAATTACATTCTTGATAATGTACAATGTTATAGAATGTAAATGTTGTTACACATTGTTTTATATTACAATGTTACTAATGTATGGGAGCACCTTTATATTATCACATCAGAATATCACATAGGTTACGAAATAATATAAATCTTGCGGACAAAGTCTAGTAAAAAGGACTATATGCACAATCTATGGTAAACTGATATATCTATTTTTTCAGGTATTTATAAAACGACAAAAGAGAAAGGGTGAGTGATTTTCATTAATTCTGTATTCCTCTGTCCTACTCCTAGGGTTGCCAAATGGAACAACCAACATATCTGGTCAAAATTTCAGGATATTTGGATTATAGTTGGACTCAGGACATAAATTATGCATTAAAGAAAATTTTATTTATTAAAGTTATTGCAACAATATACTTTTTTTGGCAAATTATGAGATAGCAGATGAAAATTTAAGATCAAAATATACTAATTACTAAAATACTTATTTACTACTTTGCCGTAAGTATTTGGCATTGCAGTTTACAGATTCCACCAATTCTGTACCCTTGAAGTATTATATAAAATATTTGTAGGAACAATTTGTACCTTGCCAGACATCATATGAAATGCCAGGACAATCCCGACCACCTGGCAACCCTAGTTACTCCTATTGACGCCTCATTCCTCTCCAGAGTTTCTTACAACGTAACCAGCTGTTACACCGCCAATGTAGAAGTGTGGCACACCTCCTCGGAAAGAAAACCCTGGTGGTAAATTTACGTTCGCAGCAACTTTATACATCTAGTTCTAGCTTATAACTAACTCAAATTAGGCTTTTATTCATTTTATGTTTTTTTTTTCACTAGTTAATTAATATTTGTTTTGTAATATTCTTGTATTTTTTCATTATTTTTGCGAACCAGAGGTCATTGTAGATTTGTTTTTTTATAAGTATATAGTTACCAGCCTCATTTAGATTTTTTTTGGAGTTAGGACAAGACCTGAATATATAATATTATGATGCGAAGTGCGCACGAAGCGACAGACCAGTGCGGGGGAAGGATGTCAGAAATCTGCAGCGCCCACAGCATGTCTACCTCTGTTCCTTCTGAGAGTTTTTGGCTCCCAAGTCCATATTATATTATGATTTCGCCGCCGCTATAATTTTTCGCCCGGGGATGTAGTTATATTATTTTAGGAGTCTATTTTTCTTTTACTTGGCCTCGATCTTACTAGTTGAAAGCTACTGAACAGACAGATAAACACAAATAGTATAAAGACTACATCATCCGTCCCACCCAGCGTTTCAAACATGCTTATGTTTACTCTAGAGAAGAAGTTAACTGTAGTATTGTTTCAGGGATAATATCACTTCTCTATATTTTTCCGACAAATCTGGGGAAGGTCAGAACATATATTTAACTGAAGATGAAATCTCCTATGGAAGACCTTGTTGCTGCGACAAACAATTAGGAAAAGACCAACAACGTGATGAAGGTACTTATTTTCTACCCTTTTCCCGCGAGTTCGTTCCCGTATTTATAGCCTATGGTGTCTGCTAATATTACTTTCCCACCAAAAACATAAATGTAAAAAAGGAGAGCAAAGTTCAATAAAAAAATCATGCTTGGCTGTGGGCTTCGCCGCAAAAAGAATTGAGATCTAAATGAGTGCCAAGTTCTATGGTAGTCTAACTTTAGAACTTTTTTTAATAAATAAAATAAATAAATAAATATATAGGGACATATCACACAAATTGAGCTAGCCCCACAGTAAGTTGTGAACTTGTGTCGCAGGATACTAACTCAACGATACTATATTTTATAATATATACTTATATAGATAAACATCCAAGACCCAGGTCAATATGAAAAAGATCTTTTTCCATCTTGACCTGACCGGGGATCGAACCCGGGACCCCCGTGTAGCAGGCTAGCGTGTTGACCGCTGCGCCACGGAGCTCGACGATTAGATTGGGATATCATTATTTTTTGTAAAGATATGTACATTTAATTCTGTTCTGTGTATAATTATGTGGTGTCGCGCGCCGCCGACGTCACACCGTTGGCCGATTGTTTAGCGCGTATTAAAAGTTTTTTTGTATGGGGACACCACTTAATTTTTGAATTAACTGTATTTTTATATTTCTGTTATATAGCAAATATAATTAATTTGGGATAGTTTCAAATATCTGCTTGTAACTTTGTAACGGTTCCAATGCTACAATTTAAAAAAATTGTATGGGAACCCCCCTATTATTAAACTTTTTTTTATTTTTAGATTTTTACACTCATTGTTTACACACAATTACCGAGCTGGATTCCAAATTTCATCCTTCTAGGTCATCTAGAAATAGGTTACGTTTAGGTACTATATGTCAGTCAGTCAGTCGTAAAATTAACGAATTTTTGACCTTCATATCTTTATGATCGTTTGAGCTAATTTCATGAAATTTGGGCTTCTAGATGCACTTATCATCATCATCATCAGATTCATGAAATTTGGGCTTCTATATGCACTTATGGATATAATTAAACACACGTACAGTTTGTATAGTTTTATGTGTTTACGATAAAGAGGTTTTGAGTTATAGAAGGGTCAAAAGTGGTTACACTCTGCGTTGGCTAGCCAGTTCCTTTGCTTGAACTTGGCTTGACACGCTGCCGCGTGTCTATATAATAACAAAAATATATTTGACCTCATAACGAGCCCTTTCATCTGATATTTTTAAGTTTCCTAATTTGTCCCCCGAAAAGGACCCTTTATGAACCTTATTAAGGCTGTGGCTGGCGGACAGACAGACAGACAAACAAGTGATCCTACACTTTTTGATTTTTGTAATGAACCCAAAAAACATCATTTTTTAGACTGGCCTGGGTCTTGGATATTTATTTATATTAGTATCTATCACATAAAATATAAACACAAATATAGTATCGTTGAGTTAGTATCCCACGACACAAGCTCATCTCGTCATTATATATTGATTTGAGTTTGATATTTTTTGTCCTTTCAGGTACCCATGTTCACTGGGCTAAAGCTGACAAACCGCCACAATGCTGGTAAATGATAGACGACAAAATAAATCATAAATATACTTATAGATTTATAAGGCTAAAAAGGTAATCAATCATTTATTGTGAACTTACAGGAAAACAGAAGGCTGTATGTGCAAATGTGATTGTGTGGTGGAGCCCGCAGAGCGCTCCGTGCCCGCCGCGCCCCAGCCGTCCGCCGCCACGTCCGCTTCCTCCTTCAGAACCACCACCATTGACAAGAAAGAAAGCCCCGCTTTTCCTGAAGGCGGATTCGTTAAGCTCCTTGACGACGAAGGCCAAGAAGCAGGAAAATTCTATATTGGTGCTTCAGGATTCCTCAAAGATAATGATTACGAAGTTGTTATTCAGCTCAGGAAGAAAGATTCTGGCAAAGAAGTAAAGAAACCAGATAAACCAGTTGATGATAATTTATTATACACTATAAAAGAAGCACCACAAAATGAAGAACCTATAACAACTATTCCCAATTTGGAAAATATTACAGAAACACGAAGTATTCAAGCTGATGTTCCAAGAGCAGATATTACAACAAAAAATGTTGCAACTGGTATACCTGCAGAGATTGTAACAGAAACCGTAAATGCATCTACAACAGCTAAAGACGAAACACGTGAAGTTAGGACATCAACAGAAGACTTATCCAAAAGGAATCTTGAGAGGATAATTTCAAGCAGCAATGTCGATGAAGATGAGGATGGGCAGGAAGTTAGCCATGCTGACAAAGGTGTTTGCACATCATTCCAATTATCATACGCTGTACCTAGCCATGTCACATACTCAGATCCAGTTCCAAAACCTGCTACATCAACATGTACACAGACCTCATTCAACACTCCTAATCCACGCCCTGCCTATGCTCCTATGAGCTCATCTACTTCAACTGCCTACATGAGCCCACCCGAAGTAGTGCTGCCGAGATTCCTGAGACGCGATTCTGACGAAGATACTAACAAGGCGTTCAGCAGTGAATTTCGCAGATCTGACGAACATTATCAATGCAACAAAAAGTGTTCATGTTTTATTACAAGAAAAGTAACAAATATAGAAGGCGACAATTTGTCTGGAAGAAAAAAGAAAAAATGTGTAAAGAAAATAGTGCCCACTCCACCAAACTCAGTACTGAGCTACACCACTGCAAGTGAAATGCCTGATGATGATAGTGCTAATATATTAAAAAATAAACCTCATATGTGCCATAGGTGTGCATGCAAATCAGCCAAATGTCGTAAAACCCAAGGGTTAAGAAACACGAGAAACGCTGCAGCCAAGAAGAAATCGACATTGCCTAAACACACGGTTTCCAGTGTTACAACTTCATCTAGAAATCCGTGGAATTTAAAGAAAAAAGATAACTCAAATTTTAATCCCATAATTAAAAACTATGTTAACAAGCTACTGACCCTTAACAAGGAGAGCATAAAGGCACTAGAAGTTGCAAACGAAGAGTGCAGTTCTGTTGCCACCCCAGGAAGCTCTATTATAGATGTGCCCCGAAATGTCACGCAAAAACCATACGCTGAACCTAAACTATCATTGGAGCAAATCAAGAACGATCTTATAAAGAAAATATTGACTGATTACGTTAATAAAGTTCAAACTGAAGTCATAAGCCATAAAACTGAAAATGAAACGAATCATAATATTCACATCAGGCTATCAGCGCCGCGGCTACCTAAAAAGAGATCCGTACATAAAGTAAAATCGTTGAACATTTCAAAACGGATATTAAAAAATAAAAAAGCGACGGATGTTAAAAAATACGCGTGTAATGAAGAAACTATTACTCGTAACATCATGGCTTCAGTAGAACCAGTCCTTCCTGTTGAATCTAGACTATGTAATAAAGACAAGGTTCGTAGCAAAAGTTCACCCACTCCTCGACAAATTCATCCTGAATATAAGAGTAAGAGTAGTGCTTCAGACATAAGTACCAAGTGTTCAAGTAGAAATGAGAAGTACAAACCAGAACAACGAAAAGAAAGTACAGATTACAAAACCAATAAACCATATCCTATGCCGATACATCGTGCCTCATCTGCTACTTTAGGTTCTGGTACAGCTACAGTTGATATGAATAAAAGCGCTGATACTCCTGCGGTAACTCAGCATCAAGAAATTCCTATTGCAATTTCGACACAGACTAGCTGCCATATGGATAGTGAAACGAATTATGTAAAGTTGGCTGAAAACAAACTTCAGAATATGGAAAAAATAGCAGACCTAACAGAAAAATGTACTCAAAGATTGTCAAGTCTCGCTAAAGTTTTAAAAGAGGTGAGAAAAAATAAATCACTTGCTTACAGTCAAATATCTTCATCTGATTCGGCATCCGATGCAGACCAACAGGTTGACAAAAAGCTCGCTTATGTGAATTCTAATTCAGTACAATCTACTGATCTTGATGAAGATGCTCACAGACAGTTCGAACTGAAACTCTCGACTCCAGCTCTTACGAGCGACAGCGATGGAAGTGAAACATTAGATTCGTCTAAATACGTTTCATTTTTGACTGATATACCCAAGCCTTTAGTGGCTAAAATACTGCCAACTGAGCGAGAAATTACTCCTGAAAGTTGCCAGAGAACGGATGAAAATCTGAAAACTAAGACAAGACCGCCGCCTGCACTATCGCGACTGCACTTGCGACATGGACAGGGCTATATGACACCACACGAGCTTTCAACTGTTGTCGAAGTGGATTCACCAATGAGCGTGAGACTGAAGAACTCTTCCCGTGTTGATAATAAAGATGACACGCCAGGTAGTGCCGACTCTAACCGTAACTCCAATGTTATAATAAGCGAGACTGCTTCTGCTAGTATCCCCAGAGACAATAACTCTGTGGACGCAGCCACAAATCTTGACTTGGTCCAAAGCAATCTTAGTTTATCTAAAACTAAACTTCAACAACAAAAAAGATCAACCACGGATTCATCTGATGAATCCAAACTGCAGATGATGGACTTAAAACAGTTTAATGAAATAATGTTGCAACCATTTATAAGTATTCAAGAATATGCTAAACAATACGATATCGGAACTATGGACGAGGCTTCGAATCTAGATGACGTTGCTAGACAAGACGTCGTGAATGAAGAATTGAGTTCTATGCAATCTGACAGCAGCCTGCCGGACGTAATAGCAGAGTTATTGAAACGAAAAATCATCACAGAGCCTTTCAAATTCGACACAGTTTCAAATATTCATTCTTCGACCGGTTCGTCTGAATCTTCCGTTTTGGCCCTCTCTAAAGTTCGAAGGGACAAAAAGAAATCTACCATAGTCTTCCAGGACAAAGAAAATGTTGCCGAAAGCTCTGACACTATGAGTTTTTCATCTAACCCAGATTTAGAGAATGCATTTAAAAAGTTGGGTATGGGTTGGGCGTCGTCCACGTTAAAGAAAACAAAAGAACGACTGGCTTTGTCTTCGTCATCAAATACTTCGACATCAAGCGTCTCACAATTTAAAATTAAAAGTTTCAGTAATCAAGATATCCCAGCGCTTGTCACTGATTCAGTGTCCTCCATAATGCACTTGACAAGAAAAGAAGAGAAAAGAGATTTTAAGAATAATGGTCAGCAAACAAACATGAAATCGATGACTGTCAAGGAATTTTTGACTAATGAATTGGCTGATAAAATAACCTTCACGAATAAATCGCGAAGGGATGACACAGATGAAGAGTTTGTTTCCTTATTTGAGACGAAAATGCCGGAAGAAATGAAGCATTCGTCGCAGATGCCAGGCGAGGAGCGGTCTGTAGACAGTGGGGCCGGGGGCAACAGGGCGCGGACTTCCACGCCCGTGCAGATATTCAAGTCTATGACGTATCACTCGAGCTCCAGCTCAAACATATCCAATGGCCTGTTCAGCAATGCTGATGATCTGTCGTCGGTGAAGGTGACCTCTAACTCTATTCGCAATCATTCCACGTCCGACAAAGACGACTTGACCATTCCTAACTGTAGTTTACGAATTAAAAAAGCGTCCGATGCCAGTAAGAGTGATTAATATTTTTTTTGATATCAATGTCAAATTGTTACATATTTGTTACGATATTTAATGAATTGAATTTAAAACATGAAAAGTTGTTGTGGGTTTATTACATAATTTATAAATAAAATCAATGTGTATTTCTATTTTATGGTATGTTTTATTGCAATAATTAATACCCCGGAATCACGAGAGGGTGACGCACGATTCACAGCACGGATGTCACTATAGATCGAGCGAGTGCGAAGTGACTCTGTTTCAGCTTGGGAAAAATTTCTACAGTATCATCTGTCCCGCTGGTTTCATTATAATCGTTTTCATTATAATCGTTTTCATTATAATCGTAAGATCTTGGGATCAGAAGGTTTAATGACGCCTGGGAGTCCTGGGATCATGTGCGAGTTCGTTGTTATGAAAGGGTTTGCGAGGTCTACCGCTACCGCTCACAGAGCCACTAGTCCTAGATTTTAGCGATTCTGGGTAGGCAGCCTGTTTTACGCCTTCACGCCTTGACTGAGCCGATTATGATTGCATACACGTTTACAGGGGTATGGAGGGAACTGATTACCCAGGTATCCGAAAAAATGTGGCCCTCCGTGTCAGAAGTACTACTGCAAAGTACAACTGGTAGGGTAGTAGTAGGTACTGGATATCAAAAGAGTAATATTGCTTGATCTCTAGGCCAAAGCAAATCCATTCTTACTAATCATATGGTCATGTTCATGCCAGTTCGGCCATCATGTTCGCGCGCCCGGCCTCCCGAGCTATTTTTTTATGTCCATTCGAGCAAGTCGCATCCCAAATACCTTTGTCCCGTTCCGCCAGTACAACGTCGGAACGGAACCGAGATAAGCAAACAAACGTGCTCACGAGTATGACAAAATCCGTATGATGGAAATTCTTAGGAATATAGGCTATGACAACGCCGATGACTTACAAATGTGTGCGAAAGATACTCTGTCTGTTACCTCTACGCTTACCACTGAACCGATTTAGGTAGTTAAATTTGGTATGGAGGTAGTTCGGTGCCGTGCCGGTAAACAGAGGATCACCTTTCATCCCGGAAAACGGACTGTTTCCGTGGGATCTCCATTCGGACGAAAGGTAATACAATAACACTATTCATTTTCACTCTGTGGTAATATTAATCTGTTGTATGTACAATAAATAATGATCATCATCATTTCGTGTAGGTGACACGCGGTCACTCGACCATGCACACCCCGGTGTCAGAGTTCTTCGGAACCGCCTCTCGACCTCTGACGTGAATCCTTTAACGACTACCAAATGGCAGCCGGGACCACCGGCTTAACGTGCCTCCCGAAGCACGGAATCATTTTTCTTATCAGACAATCGGGTGATTCATGCCTGCAATGTCCTAGCCAAACTGGAAACAACTTAACAAAGTACAAAATAGTGATGGGTTGCCAGCGGCATCGCCCATTGACATGATTCCTCACGCCCATTCCCTCGATCGGCTTTTACGATCTGCGCGGGAAAAGAAGCAGCTGGCACATTCTACGTTTTTTCTTTTCTCCCAGACCAGCGTGGAAAGTAACTCAAAAGTGACGACACGGCTAGTTTGCACTGCATTTATAGGATATTATTTTAGAAATAAAAATATTATTACACGTCGAAAGAAGCAATGATTTATTTCCTTACATTTAACATATTATGTACAATGTCACTTTATATCACAATGTTTCGTAGATTCTGTTTGGTATCATAACTCATAACAATATTATTGAAACAAAGATAAAAAGTACATATACAACATGGAATACATAGTTATTTTTTTATCTCAAATAGGTATCTTTGAACAGATCATCTAAATATCTGTCTAAGAATAAAATACTTTTCAGCTTATCTCCATGGTCTTTCAACCATATGTTGTAGAAAAGACGACCAATTTTATGTTTACAGCCAAGTGTCTTAGAAGTGTTTACAATAACATTAACTTTGTTATCCATTGTTTCTTGTAATTTGCTAAGATTGGTAATGACATAATTTACATACATGTTACACATGTACTAAACAACTAGACATCACAGAACAAAAATCATACCCTACCTACTTATCTAAAAATAAATTAATTAATTGATCTATGAGAATGGTACACAGAGTACTTTGTGAATGGTACCATAGACTGGAACTGCAGAGGCCCAAGTATTTAATTTTATTACAACGAAAATATTTTCAATGCAAATACTATTGGATCTTATCCTTGACTTGATTCTGTATAATAAATTCTTACTGATACAAGTATTAATATCGCTTCCCCAATTTCAGCCTTTGTTATTAATATGACAGAATTTTTTGAGTAAAAGTAAAAGATTCTATTTTGAGATTATACAAATTTAGTTTGCATGAGTCTAAGAGCATTAAACCAGTTGGTTTAATGCTAAGGTATGAGTACACAATTCGTAAACAATACTGTTCAATGGTTACTACATGGACAGAATCAAAAATTATACATTCCAACATTTTAGAGCAACCACCCAGTTGAAGTAAGAAAACTATTTTTTTCTAGCCCATAACAACTGGCAATTTTAGTATTTTCTCATCATAAAGAATTTTGGCATAAGCCCAAAGACTACTGTTAAGGTCATTGGGCAATAGTTATTATATTTTCTACTCGTGGTTGCATTTTAAAATTTTGATAGTACTTGTGTGGATAGTACTTAATAAAGAAACCATAGAAATAGAAATTTCCAGCTATTAATTTTCTTTCTTGTCCTTAAATATATGGTTCTTAGCTATGGAGTAAGCTAGGCCTATACATAGTGCAGACACGACGGTGCCTTGTGCAGCAACTCGCAATTGCATCAGGAACACACTTGTGCTCATGTTGCCTCTATGCTTGTACTTGTATGCACCAAAGCCACACACACCAATCAACCCTAATATACCTGTAAAAATTGTTAAAGAAATTAAATTTTTATAGAATATTGTTAGCTAACTCTTAAATTATTAGTGATCAGACATCATTATCATCATCATCATCAGGTTCTTGCAAGTCTCCACTGCAGGAGCACATATCTACATGTAATAGAAGCCTAGCTTTTTGTGTTTCACTTTTAGTTGTCCCAATATATATATATATATATATATATCATAATGATTCAGGGTATTATGCCCAGGGATTGTGTGTCCTTTGGCACATTCCTAATGCCTTTAGACATGAAGATAGCATCATATCTAATCAGTGGTCACAATATAATATCTTTGCATAAGTCAACTATTAACAATTTTTTATAGTTATAATTGAAGATTTAATTTGACACAACCACTTTTTGATTAAACTGAAATTTTGTTTACTGTTGTATATTGGACAATAATCAATGTTATAGTCATGGAGCTGAACGAATGTAGCCAAGGCATACTCAGTTCAGATATCCAAATAGTTTCTAAGGTTAACTAAAATTGTGAGTTGATGGTGATTGGCCGTGTGGTTCCCAGCAGAGCAGAATAGGACCACTCCAAAACTTCCCATAGATGTCATAGAAGGCAACTTAGGAAACACAAGCTATACAAAGCTTATAAACATTAAAGAGACCTCTCCAACCTGTCTAGCCAGCATGGAGAGAGTAGACCAAATACTCTATTTCAGCTAATATATGGCTATGGTAGTACTGATATGGTTGTGCTCCTGCAGTGGATTAGAAAAGACCTGATGATGATGACGTCGATTAGAGGAAATGTGCAGAGCAGTTTGTTGCTGTTTCTTCTGCACTCCGCCTTGGAAGCAGCCTAAACTTAGCCATAAGTAAATTACTGATGTCAACAATTTTCAGTTGAGAAATCAAATATAACATTAAATAAGTGTTCATAGAAACCTACATTAAAAAACGTTTTAATCTTGTATCTTAGAAAAAAGCAGTCACAAATCAGTATGAATCAGACATAACTCTACTACCTAGTCATCAAATCTTAAAAATACACACCTGCTATCATAAACGGTGAATCCTTCGACTTCCTTGCTAATTTCTCCGCCTGAGATTCTTCTTTATAGTCAAATATTTGCTGTGATCTCGACATTGCGGGAAAAAATCTGAAATAATATACATAATCAGTAAAAAGATACGAACAGAATTTAGAAAAATTAAATTACTAGCAACGAGTTCTGAAACAGTAAAATAAGTAATAAAAATACTGACCTTTTAAGATTTATATCCAAGTTATATAATATTTGTAATTTTCACAACATTACGACACGTTAAATCCTAATAAAGTATGAAACTGGTGCGCAGGCAGGCAGACTGATGAAATACGAGGACCTTGACTTGACAGTCGTCCGTCATGGAAGGTTACTCAAAAGTACGTCACATTGACGTGACGGTGCATTGACGGATCACGAAATGTCATCGTGTTTCTTTTTTTTACTTTTCAGGCAACTTGGCAAGTAATTTTTTCTCATTATGCCTATTTAAAATGAGTTCTTACCAAGTTCTTACCTTACCCTACCTACGGTCCCTACGGAAACTTATGTAGAGGTAGAAGAGCATGTATGTACGTTGGCCGGCATAGATTAAAAAAATTTTTTCGTCAGTGCAGCCCTCAGGGCAATAAGTAAAGGTGCAGCCTTAAAGTGCAGCCAAGGCAACGTAAACATTGGCGTCGCGCTAACCTTAATAAGCATGAAAAACTCTAAAGTATTTAGTAACTTAACTCTATGAAATTAAGTATAATTTCGTAATTTATAAACGACTTGGAAAAAGAGGAGGTTCTAAATTCATCGGAATCGTTATTACCCTTTGTTTTTCGTAAAATTTTTGGGTCCAGCCGTTAGGCCCACAGTCCACGAAGCACCCGGCCGGAAGGCACCCGGATTTTTAAAATTGGTTTGTCCACGAAGCCCAAGCTCGCGAAGCCCCCGATTAGAAAAAAAAATCACAGAGCAAGTACCTACTGTTGACAAATAAAGGTGTTATTGATTCAAATGATTTAATTTTTTTTAATTAGTGAAATTTATTTTCATGTTGAGTATCATATAAGAAATTTCATAATTGTAAAGTAATTATCAAAGCCAGGAGTAGGTAGATTGAATATACCTCTATGTACCTATATCGCAGACTTTCATAGAAGTCATCTATGGCTAACCCTTTTTCCCGGGAATTAATTTGAATTAGTTACGGGATTTAATTAAATATTTTGAATTCTTAAATACGTATGGAATGCATATGTATGTGTATATTAAGCTAATAAAAATATAAATATATATATATATATATCCTAAAATTTTTGAAATTCTGGAATAATCTTTTTAAATCACGGAAGCATTTCTATAATAATATATACGTTTCTGATCATTGGCCCCAAATCAATTTACCTACTCCGGATTTTGGTTATTATGTCATGTAAATAATACTTCATTTTAATCATTTCTGATCTTAACAGTACACACTTGAAATTCGGGGGCTTCGCGAAATCGCGACCGTGGACTTCGCGAACAAACAAATTTTAAAATCCGGGTGCACCCGCAAAGGTCCGCCGTCCGAAGGACCCGGCTCCCGGCCGGGTGCTTCGTGGACTGTGGGCCTACCGGCTGGACCCTGTTTGAACTGTGGCACTTCATTCATACACACATTTTATGTTGTGTATGTTTTGTATTCTGGGCATAATACATTACATAAATTAAACTGCGTTTTTAATGATCATAAAATATAATGTATAGTATAAAAAATATAAAACAGCAATTAATAACTTAGATACTTAATATTATGACTATTTTTCGGCCCCTTTACATTATAAGCCCTAATTCATGTTGAGCAACCCCGGGCGTAATTCCCACTTGGATGAGAGACCGCAAGTGGCATTAAAATATCTCGAATCTCGAGCTCCTGCGTGCTTCGGAAGGGCACGTTAAGCCGTTGGTCCCAGCTGTCATCATTGATGGTAACTGTTAAGCTATGTCAGATGCCTTTGGGGAGCTTAGATAATCTGACATCAGTGTTGGCCACTTACACGTATGAAAAACAAACAATAACCGATCATATCAATGCAAGTATGACGTTACTACTAACATTTAGCACAGATTAAATATTTACTTAATCTAATATTGTATATATATTATAAATAAGTATATAGTTACCTTAGAAATATGGGTCCTGCATATATATATATATAGACTTAAAAAGAAGTTAACAACTGTGCCAAAGGCCCCGTGACGATAACCTATTTTAGAACACACAATTTTTGATAACTATTGGTCCATCTAAGTATCACTACATCATGTGACCTTTTTGAGTTTATACAGTACAAACAAACACACAAATATTTTCTCTTTATAACATTAGTCTAGATTATAATGTAGTTATATGCGTTCAGTTTGGAAAACACCAAACAGATAGGCACATTCTAAGGCACACTTCGACTTGCGTTGTGGTAAGTTAGTTACACAAGTACTTACATGAAAGTTTTGAAGTATTTTTGATATACAGCCCATTGCATAAACAACCAAATTATTACTCACAGAAGTTGTGGGTTTATAGGTACTTAAATAAAATGATTATATGATTATAACTAACCTACCCACCGAACCCTGACTACTACACAGGGATCCGTGCTGGTTTTGTGCGAGCGAGTAATTTTGTGGTACTGCTACAATATGTCAAGTATTTTATGAATAATAACGTCGTACTTCCGCTAATATAACTTCATAAGATGATTCGTCAATTATTATAAAACGTTTAGCGCGTCTGCTAAAGTAATAGATATCGCCCGTGTAGATATCAAACCATAACGCGTGAATGTGTAAGTCGTGTTTCTCCAAACGCTTTTTCAACATCCCGTAGGATGATATGTTCTGAAGTTGCTGCAACGTATTCACCTGTAATAAAGATACCAATAGATGTAGTGTCAAATAATTCGTCTTTATAAGGCTTTTATAAAGTAAATTAAATAAGGCTACACGTTAACAATCGTACCGACCGTATGTTTGGTTGGTACGTATCCGAAAATACAATGGTCATAGCACTAGCAGGCGGCCGCTATTTGAGAAAAGACCATCTCGTCCAAAAAAATTACCCTATGTCACATGGCAGGGTGTACTCTTAAGGATTCTAACGAGGCATTCCAAAAGTTATAGTGATAAACTAACATACATACACGCTTATATATTTGTGTAGGTATGTGAGTTTCTTTATATCACTGTGAGGTGTGTAGGTATGTAAATATAAGTATATACAGTCTGAATCAAACTTTGTGGCATCTCGGATATTAGTCGCGAGCTGCGCAGAACGTGCCCCGCAAGTTCCGCTGTACCATATATTGTAAGGTAGGTAGGTAGGTACCTACATGAGTTCAAAATTTTTCCGTAGTCGTGTAAAAAGTGCCTAGGGCTAATTAACAATTATATGCATAAATGGTGTAGGTAATTTAAATTATTATATTTAACAATGTAAAGTACTAATAATACCTGAGATAGTTTATCTTCTATGCAAAATTTGTGATCAGGATCGATGTACGCTACAAATTTTCTTTGTGGCGTCTCACCGCTGAAGACCATAGGTTTCTCGAAATCGTAATTCATGTCTAGGAACTTCTTAAGGCTAGTTTCGGCATGGGTGCAAAGCCAGGATTTCAGTGGGGATATTCGTCTTTGTTCCTGTAAAGGAAGATTTAAGTGAGTAAGTAAGTATATACCTACCTACCTATAATAGGTAGTGAGTATTGTCATTATATTGTCCCGCGACTTCATTCATATTTAATAAGGTAATGGGTATGACCTTTACCTGTATGTGTATTATGCTGTTAATGTAACTTTATAGGTCAGTTCAGTAGGTTTGTATTTTTTTCCATTAGGTACACACAATCAAATTTAATCCTCTGTGCGTAGATTCCTATACCTCTACAATATGTTAGTAAAATCATGTCTGATCATGGGAACGACTCAACCGTTTATCGCTGGAAATTCGAAAATAAGGTAATTTCCATACACAAGTGTTCAGCCTCCCGGGCAATATGTGTGAAAATGTGGTTTTTTCGTATTTCATGCATAAGTTCTATAGGAAAGGTATTCATATTGACGGGCTTAGTCACCCTTATAAGAGTCGGACAGGGTTTGATTATCATATTTTATAACACTTCGAATATGGCTAAGAGATTATATTCATTATCTGATTGGGTCAAGAGCCCAAAGCCGACTTTCATCCCTCCTAGGAGCCCTTTGGTGATGTTGCCAATAGTATAGGCAACACAGGCGAATTAGGGCAGAGTGTCCTCAACCTGTATAGGCTTATACATACAGGTTGAGGACACCCTGCTGTCGCTTCAAACGCTCAGTGAAATAGTAAGAGCATAACTATGAAGCTAAAATAGTCCATAAAAAATAAGGTAGGTACGCTCAGTAATACTTGGTAATACTTACTATACTCGATTCCTCTTTGCTTTTCAATTTATACAAAAGATTCATTGCTTTACAATCACTGTGTCCACATACGATTATGTGTCTTATGTCGTTAATAATACAGCCAAGTTCTAATGCTGCTGGCTCACAACTAGTCATTTCATCCGCAAAATGTTGCGAATGAGGGATGACGTTTCCAGCATTACGAACTGCAAAACATAAAGGCAAGGCTATAGCATTTTTCGCACAATTTTGTTCTACAACAAAAATAATATTGTTCCTCAACAATAGATATACAAAGAAAATTTATTTAAAATTATTTACACACCCACAAACATATCGCCGACACTAGTTTCTGTAAATCTTGTTGGGATCATTCGACTGTCCATGCAGGTGTAGAAGACTGCTTTAGGCTAAGGCGTTGGAGAAATGAAAGAAAGATTTAGTACATTTGGTAAGCTGGATATTATAGTCGAGGTTTTTATATGCTCGAAGCAAAGCCGAGTACTTATAATAAGCCGATGACTATAATAGCCAGCTTAGTACGAGCATCATACGACAATTATCAATACATTTTCTATCATTATAAAATAAATTGAGCAATAATTGTGATTCGTGAAAAGAAAAAGTCCGTAAAATAGGTATGTACAATATGTTCAGAGTTTCGATATCTCAGACCGCAATAATAAAATAGCAAATGTATTAAAAATGTTATTGGAGCTTATTAAAGACGTATAAAAAAAAAAAAAAAAACATGCAGCGATTCTATTTTACACATCGAAGCGCATGATGTCATGCACGTCATGCATGAGCATGATTGTTCTTTTGTTTAATATTATTATTTTAATAAAGTATAGGTACGTCACGTAGGTTAAATGTATACAATGAGGCAATACGTTGTTACTGTAAAGCTAAGTTTTAATTTAGAAATAGTTATTAATACAACAATTATTTTTCTTGACTATGAGGTGAATAGGAACGAGGAATGGGTAAATAGAAATGCAGTAAGGGGTGAATTGACACGACATAGGGTGTATAAAAACTAGAAGGGTTTAAGAGCGGCCGCATATTATCAGAAATCCCTGTTAGAAAAATTCTGACGCTCGCCGGAAGCTTGCCGGAAGCACCCCGCATACTATCAGAAATTTTGATCCGGCAGCTTTTGAGCCCAGTCGTGTTTCATCTGTATGCTTACGCACATCTACCTATATGAATGAAGATACGTATGTTATTGCTCTTAGCGCTTTTTTTATTTAAATAAAACAAATCGGCCAAGTGCTAGTCGGACTCGCACATGAAGGGTCCCGTACCATTATCTATACAACATTAGACTATCGGGCAAAAACTGCAACGAAAAACATGTTCTTAGTACGACCGCCATTAATATTTATTTAATTTTGATTTAATTATTTATTTTTAAAGCGATGAATAAACAAATAAATATTTTGTGAATATCTGAAGCGTCTACCTGTTGCCGTTATAAATAACGAGCAAAAGATGGCAAAAAAATCACGTTTGTTGTATGGAATCACCCCTTAATTATTACCTATTTTATTTTGATTCTAGTGTTTATTATTATAGCGGCAAAAGCAAATAAGTACCTACATCATCTATGAAAATTTTAACTGTATAGTAATCACGGTTTATGAGATACATCCTGGTGACACACGGACATCGAAATCTCGTAATTAGGGTCCCGTTTTACGCTTTGGAACCCTAAAAACCTTGATATTGAAATATGGATTTCAATACTTAATTAATATTTGGCATATTCGCTCCATATCTAAGTCTCTGTGTATTTTATTCTGGTAATTTTCATCATCGCGTTCCACAAACATGGATATTTTTACACATCGGCAATTAAATCTTGAATTAAGCTCATTTTCGTCAAAAACGTAGGTTCCTAAAATACAACCAAACACGTGTGGAGCGTACGGCGGCGGACGGTAAACTGACGCGAATTTCTGATAGTGTGCGGGGCCTAGTACAAAATGTATGGAAAACACGCCTTCCGCCATTTCTAACAGAAAAAATTCTGACGTCCGGCTGAGGTGCCATCCGGCGGGCATCAGAAACGGACGACCCGTTAGAATTTTTCTAACAGTGTGCGGGAGCTAATACAAAATGTATGCAGCGAGTGCCTTCCGGCGAGCGTCAGAATTTTTCTAACAGAAATTTCTGATAATATGCGGCCGCTCTAATAGAAACGAAGTTATATTTTGTATTTCATTATTTTACAAGTGCTTATTTGGTGCTTGCTCATTGGTCCTTGCAAGAAATCTCGAAAAAGGGCGGGCGGTATACTTCGACTTTTTTTTTTGTTATGGCTTTCACGCATAACGTATTTAGCCAGTATCAAGAAGTAAGAAGTTTCCCGCGCTTTTTCGAGTTTTCTTGTTCTCAACGAAATGATGATTTAAATTCATTTCGTTGATTCTATGGAGCCCCTGGCGACAATCCTTCACGAATCCACTGGTTTAATCGTAGCCAACGCAGCAAGGCGGACAACCACCAGCCCGCTATGTAAAGCTCACTACAGCTGCATGACCGTTCATTTAGTTATCTCACACATTGTTCTTGAACATGGGCCTTAATTTGCACAAAATCCAAAACAAACACCGTGTAGTCCGCTAAAATTCCCGCCTAGAACTCCCTATACTTTGACTTCAATATACTTGATACTGGCTAAATACATAACGCGTGAAAGACACAAAACGAAAAAAAACACTAGCTGTCAGATATGCTCGATGTTATGATGTAAATGTCAAGCAAATGTCAAAACGGAAAATCGACTAGATTTATTTCTATTGAATTGCAATTTAAAGTGATTTTACATCTTTATTTACGACTTAATTCAATGCGTATTGTTTATCAAAATTGCCTGGATATTTCGCATTGGTTGAATTAACTACGACGTAACGCATCATTGTTAATAAAGGTCAGTAACTTTATCACTTACCGTCGGGTTGTCTTTTACTTCTTGAAACTGTTTAACCATGCTGGCGCGATCTAGCACGCGATATCGCATTATTCCTCGTAGAATCTTTTCCATTTTAATTTCGTAAGGCACTCACATCACCTTGGTATGTTCCCTATAAGGGTTATACTAGGAGCCAAGCAACAAACCTGTATTCAGGGCTCTTGGAGCGAGATTGACACCGCTGACCTTCAGTGGCGAGCTTATCGCGGGAAACATGAATTGTAACAGCGCGGTGGAATTAAGGTCAATGTACATTATGTGTTTAGGCATTTATTAGGAATGTATAATTTCCCTAAGATTGTGTTATCAAATCAGACTGCTTGATCAAAAACAAAAAATATTGCGATTCCCTGTGTGGTTTGATAGTCGGATATTTTATTATTCACAAGTTACCTTCATTACTAATGTTATGTTTTGAAGTTCTAATAATTAATATCATTTATCTTTCTATTTAAAAAACTAAAAAAAATATTTGATGTCTTATGGAATAGTAAATATGTATTACAAGCGGTTACCCGCGGCTTCGCCTGCGTGTTATATAGCCTTCTCAGTACCCTAACCTATGTGTATGTAAAATTTTATGATGATTGGTACAGTAGATGGGGTTGTTGTTGTTGTTTTTCGTATGTGTAAGGCTTAGTAGATGGGGTGTGCAAGCATAACAAACAAACAAACAAACTCAATTTCGCATTTATAATATTAGTTAAGAATTAGCATATTAGTTAGGATAGGATAAGATTTTTTTAAATTGAAAAATAAAATATAGTTTATTACTTACCCAATTGAATAACTACATGATTTTATAAGAATGTTTGTTTTCTGAATTTGCTTTCTTCAGATGGATTCAGCACAAGGAATGGACAGCAAGGCAAACACTAGAGGAAATGCTACAGGGGATGCCACTAAAAAGGAAGACACAGTAGGAAGTCTTCCAGCCAACCACCGGTTTGTAGAACCTACAAAGGCAGTTAAAAACATTACTGATATGGCTATTTGGGAGAAATCAGAAGCTTACATGGAGTACACAGGGTTTATCGCCACTCTAAATGAGGCAATCAAGGGGAAACCATTATCAGTGGACTGTAAAGTATCTGAAAATCTGAGTAAACTTATGGACATGCTTGATAAAATTGACGAATTAATTGATCAATTTCCTCCTATTGAACAACCTCAAAGATTTGGTAATGTGGCGTTCCGAGACTGGCTTGACAAAATAAAGACCAGCAGCACCCCGTTTCTCCAAGAAGCTATGGATACAAGTCTGCATTTAGCCATACCTGAAATAAAAGTTTATCTTGAGGAGAGCTTTGGCAATGCCACTAGGATAGACTATGGCACTGGACATGAGATGGCATTTGTTATGTTTCTTTGTTGTTTGTTCAAAGTAACTTTCCTGCAGACTGTAGATTGTGTGCCAGTAGTTTTCCTGGTATTCAATAAATACATAAATATAGTCAGGAAGTTGCAACTTACCTATAGAATGGAGCCAGCCGGCAGCCATGGTGTGTGGAGCCTAGATGACTATCAATTCGTACCATTTATTTGGGGGAGCTCCCAGCTGATAGATCAGCCAAAAATATATCCACCTGGCAAATTCCTAGAGGATGATATTATTGACAAATATGCAGATGAGTACATGTTTCTCTCATGCATAAAACATATAAAGCAAGTAAAGAAAGGCCCATTTGCTGAGCATTCTAATCAGTTGTGGAGCATCAGCGCAGTTGGCTCATGGACGAAAATAAACCAAGGTCTGATCAAAATGTACAAGAAGGAAGTTTTGTCTAAATTCCCTGTTGTACAACATGTGTTGTTTGGATCTCTTCTTCCCATACGTAGATTCCCTATCAGTCACTAATTGAAAACAGAAACAAACAAAACTTTCTATACTTTTTGTACTCATTGCCAAAAAAGTTGTGTTTATAAATGCAAATACCTCATACTAATGGGGCAACTTGCACACCTTTGTTTTTTGTTCTGTCATGAAAAGAGCTCTCAAAAACAGAATTATCAGTGTAAAAAATTGCCATCCTAGCCTAAATACTCTTGAAGATCTAAAGGTAACAAAATCACAACTGTTCCTCTCGCCTTAAACGTCTTTACCAAAAAAACAACAGACAAGTGACATTACTTCTTTAGCCTGAAATGGTGATGTGAGAACTTTGTTCATAATGTGTGTAATGTTCATTTGTGAATAATGCGTTTATGGATTCATAATCTTTAAAATTAAAAGTTATGTTTAATAATAAAGGCTACTTTGGTAAAATTAATTTTGTTAAATATTTATGTTTGAAATTAACTTTTCTAACTTCATGCAAGTCCCCATTATTGAATTGTGTAACTACATCAATATAACATTGTATTATACTCATTGAATTGAAATTATTTAAAAGTGCAAACTTCATCCAATTAGTAATAAGTCAGTATTACAAGTTGTGCAATAGAATTATTATTTTTGAGTATTGGAAAACTGCAAAAATGTGATATTAAATTATTTAGACATAGTCTTATCGTAAGTAATATGTAATAACTTATATTACATACTTCAAATTGTTTTGTGGTGTCATTAACACAGTGTTACTTAAGTTAACATTCTCACTAGTACTTGATGTAAAGGAACGAATGTTTCGTGTGTCTAATGTTTTAATTTTTCACTAATTTCCCTTGAAATTATGTTTAATGTTTACGCTTAATAATCTATGTACTGTGTATTTATCACGTAGCTCTTTATTATGTAGCATTTTAATAAGTTATAATAAAGTACAGACAGATTTAAACTTGTTTTAATAAATCTTAATTATGTATGGTGTGCCATAGAGGAAGCAGATTGTAAATTGAACAATTTTTAATAGACTTACTTACACATTTAATAGCAAAACATAATAACAATTGTTAAATATAATTTTTAATTCTTTACATTCGAGTAATAAATAACTCTCTTTCATCTAAATGGCATCGTCAGCTGTGAAGCGTCGGAGTCCGCCATTACGACAGCATTTATGTTGTAATATGATTTGGCATAGTTATTACGGCCGACTGCATGCCTGACGCCAATCTCTAAAAACGCGGACAAATACCTGTGAAAATGTATTTGCCCGTACCAGGAATCTAACCTGGTGACCCTTGTGTGGTAACCACAGGCTGGCGTGTTAACCACTGCACCATGGAAGCTGTTGAGTAATTATAAATACCTAATATAAATAAGTACACGAATATACATTTAATACTTGTGACAATACTTAAAAACTATAGTAGACTGCATCTTTTATTACAAGCATCAATTAACATCACGGACGTAGTTAGGGGGAAGGTTTTTGGGGTTCAACCCTCCCCGAAATGTTAGGATATCAACAGCAGAGCGCAAAACCTTCTTACTTCTTACACTAATATTTATTTTAGAGCTGCCTCTTGAATTATCAGATCAGACTGAACGGCTTGGCTCTTATGAATTCATAAATGCACTTCGTCGTTTTATTATTAATTATTGAACTCTCCTCGATACTTACACCTGGCTACGCCCGTGATTAAAATTATAATTGTTCATTTAAACCATGGGCCGTAGTGTTGCCAGGCGTCCTATTAATGTTCATTAGGTTTAGGCTTCACTGGTTTGTTGAAGTGGTTGCTGTAGAGCGTGTAGGCCATGCCGGCGGTGAGCGCGCCCACGGCGACGCCCTGCGCGATGACTCGGAACTGCATGAGGAATACGCTGGTGCTCATGGTGCCGCGATTCTTGTAGGTGTAGGCGCCGAACCCTACGGCTGATGTAAGGCCGGCCAGCGCTGCGTATGGAAAATATTGAAACTTAGTTGTCTGGTTGTATTATTATTTCTATAGTATGTTCTTAGTAAATTCACAGTTCTGCATTACTGATCTTAGGTAAGAATAGCGTGGCTTTTTTTGTACAACTAAGTTGGCAAACAGGTATACGGCCCGGTACGGTTGATCAGTGTCAGCCTGCCACAGCTACCAGGTATCTCAGCCAAAATATAAATATGTTAATTTATCTATACTGTCAGCCACTCAGATTAATAACTGAAGCAAGTTATAGTTCTGTGGTCAGCCACCGCTTGGTGACACTTGGCTCATAAAAGAAAGCCTTTTAATTTCCAAAAAAATCAATTTTTCATGTTATCTATAGTTTGGGCGTAGGTACCTATCATGTATAAATAAAGTACGCACGTACGCTACAAATTGACGACTTCGCAGTCGTAGCATACCTATGGGAGATTTGATGTTTATATTCATCATGTCATATGTCATCTATTGTCACCATGTCACCTATTGTTTTCGCTCAAAGTTATTGGTAATGCATGAATTAATGAATAGCAGTAATGAATGAATTAGATAAACATCAGAATTTTTATATTACAAGCAGTTTAGCAGTCCTCCCCGGCTTCGCCCTTTATACATACCTAGCGTATGTACTCAGGAATAACGTACTTACCTACCATACCACTGCTTAATTAAGTAACGTTAAAGATTTTTTGAAAATCGGTCCAGTATGTACCTTTTCTCTGAGATTACCGCGTAGGTACAAAACAAACACAACTCTTTAGCTTTGTAATACCTTTATAGATTAAAATGACTTACCAATGATCATAAAAGGGGATTCCTTAGCTTTGCGCACGAACTTCTCGCTTTGAGTTTCTTCATGGTAGTCGAATATTGGCTTAGTCTCCCCCATGATCTTAAACTGGAGCAAGGTTATACATAAAACAAAATCTTCCTGAACCTTTTCCACGTGCGTGACCCAGGAAGAAAGGTAAATAGATAGATACCAATAGAAGAATTTGATATGTTCTGACTGGTCAGTAAAGACGATTATCCGGCCACTTTCGTAACCGGCGACCATCACTGAAGAGCGCCGACTATCCGGCTTCTATCTTACTTCGTGTGTGGTTATTTCTTTAAATAATCGGCCAAGTGCGAGTCGTAGTCGCGCATGAAGGGTTCCGTACCTTTTTCTATACAACATTAAACCTATCTACCAAAAACCGGCCAAGTGTGAGTCAAACTCGCGCAATGAGGGTTCCGTACAATATGCTTCGTGAACACACACACAATGTGCAAAAAATGTTTTATTCAATTGACTAGCGCCATCTAGTGGTGTTTTAGTGAACTATTTCCCTAGATGAACTTATTATTGTGAGTTTACCACTTAATTTTCAAGTGATAGAATTCTTATTATTTTTCCTGTAATCTTCAAGGAATGAACTATATTTTGTAATTTTTTCAAAATTTTCGGTCCAGTACGTTCGGAGATCAGGGGGGGGGAACGGTCAATTTTTGCCTTCTTTCGTGAATAAAATCAAAAGTATTGATTTTACCCGAAAAAAAAAGAATAACCCGAAATATTTTTGAGATCCTCATAATGAGCCCTTTCATTTGATATATGACACAGTAAGGTTCGCAAAACTTTTTTTTTTAATTTTGTATTAGGGCCCCTGAAAATGACCCTTATTTCAAAAAAATCTTTATTTACTTTGCACATCCGTGTTTGGGTCATAGGATTACACTATCTTACCAAATTTCATCTAATTTGGTTCAGTAGATTCGGAGAAAATCGGCTGTGACAGACGGACGGACGGACAGACAGACGCTCGAGTGATCCTATAAGGGTTCCGTTTTTCAACTTTTGTACGGAACCCTAAAAACGGCAAAAATAAACAAGTTTGTTGCATGGAAGCCCCCTAAAATATTTATTTTGATTTAATTATTTATTTTTAAAGTGAATATGTAGAACTACTTAAATATTCTGTGAATACTTTAAGCGCCTACCTGTCGCCGATATTAATTAAAATGGCAGAAAAATCAAGTGAGTTGTATTATCCCGCTGAAATATTCATTTTATTCTGTTTTTAACCGACTTCAAAAAAAGGAGGAGGTTTACAATTCGTCGTAATGTTTTTTTTAATGTACCTATGTTTCCCGATTTCTTGATGACGCCTTGACCGATTTAAGAAATTCTTTTTTTGTTCGATAGGTACTTTACAGATGGTCCCATTAAATTTTTATCGAAATATGTCGAGCGCTTTTTGAAAAACTACACTAAAACCAAAAAAAAAATTTACAGGTATGCCGATCTGATTACACATATTATCATTTATTTCTTATGCTTATTAAAAAAAATTGATTAAAAATATTTTAAATTATTAGTATTTGTTGTTATAGCGGCAACAGAAAAACATTATCTATGAACATTTTAACTGTCTACCTATCACGATTTATGAGATACAGCCTGGTGACAGACAGACATTGAAGCCCGTGAATAGGGTCCCATTTTTACCCTTTGGGTACGGAACCCTTAAAAGGAGGAAACTCAATCAAACCTTTATTGGTAATTATTTTTTTCATATTAATCATACCCGTAGTATCTGCTGATTTCCCTGCTTAGCACCAACAATGCAGATTTAGAAAACCACGGCTGGGAAGTGGTTGAAAAAAATAAGGATTTTGATGTAGTTTTTTTAAAGTGCAAAAATTATCTCGACTACCTAGGTATAAGTACTATAAATAAGTACAATTCGTTCAGTTTTTGCGAAATACTTAAATGCCTTTTAGTCCAATGTTAACAGTTTTGGCTATTCTCGCTCAAACTCATCATAAACTATCTCACGGCGAAATATACCAACTTACTTCCCTATTTGATTAAGTAGGCACTGATAAGGATAAGGAAACTGATGTTTAGTACGAAACAGTAGCCGAAAACCTTCCGAAAACAGAAATAATCATTAGACATGAATAGGTACCTACATTACACACACCTTATTACACAAGCTGCTACTCGAACGCACTTCACTGACTCACTATGCTATATCACTGTCGAGAAATGTATAAGGAAAATGGATAAGTACTTATTTCATTGAGTATTGATTGCACCTGGTAAAAGAATATGTACACTCCAGTGCCGTGTGAACTACTATTGATAGAGAAGAGACGTTGCTTTATTTTCTGACGTCACGATAGGCTAAGACACAATTGGAATCAAAAATGATTTCATCACTACGCTAAGTACCTAATTTGACCGAGCTCCATATCTGCAGATAAGATGTGTAATAAATCTATATCGGCTTTTATTGGATAACACAGCATAATATTCTTATGTAGGTACCTATGTTGATTTAGTATGAATGAAACAATAGGGTTTCTACTGGTTTCAAGAACATACAGGATGATTCTAAACGCATAATGGAATATTCATGCGCTAGAAAAAAGTAAGTATCAATTTATGAAAAAAATAACGTAGGCTTTCCATATTTGCCCAGCTGATCGGCTTATTTTACCCTTTTACTTGCAAGTCTTCTATTAGGGATACTGATTCCGTCATTGAAATAATGCTGAGTTCAGAATCATCTGTTTAACGAATCAATGACATAGCAGTTATGAGATAAAAGTATCTTTGTTTATACTTATGTAAGTATAATTTAAAGCTGAAGGATAGAAAAATGAAAATGCTTTCAAAGTATAAGAAACATAAATTATATATTTTGAGTAGTAAAAAATATTATACTGTCTTTGTGTGACGTGAAAAATCAAATAGATACCTACCATTCTTAACATACGCAATTATAATCGAATCATATTTAGGTACCTAACAAATTAGCCATATAATTTGGCAAATCGAATAAAAGCTTAACATTGGCTACACTCTTATACTAAGTACCAGATAGGGAGTCAATGTAGCAATATTAACTTGTACATTCCGAATCAATCTTTATATATCGGCTCGCATATTAGCTGCGAGCTGCGCAGTATGCGCCCCGCCTCCCCGCGCGCGCCCCGCTGAACCTAATACTGTGTACTGCGCATCGACTCGCACGATGTCCGAGCTGCCATAAAGTTTGATGCGGACTGTACCTGTACATTATGTTCTAGTATTCTATTCACTATTGATTGTCCAAGTGTGATGGAATTTCTTTACTAACACTCTGTATCACATGTTTGACAAAGAAATGTATCATTTAATCCCATACAGAATACCTGACTGAAATATAAAGTGCAAATAGGATAGTTGAATCTTAAACTGGTATTTAGTATAGCAATTTATCGCTGCAGTAAATATGGGAAACATATAAATTTCACGCAACACGTCTTTATCCTTTGAAGCCTTAAAAGAATGAAAAGTTTATTAGACTAAGGCCACTTTTAAGACAAGTCATAAAACACACCATTTAATTGTCTATCCAGCGAAAAATTACAAGTAGTATAAACATAACTCCAGTAGTAACAATCGCGAAAACTCCAGTACTTATATTGATATATATTTTTTGTACTAAACAATTTAGATTAAATACTAGTGACATTTAAAAAACAAGGCTACAACAAAGGCGAATTTACAAGTTAAATGAAAATAATCAAACAAACATTTCGACGAACAAATAAATGAGAAAAGATACTGCCCCAATCGATTATACAAATTAAAATATCGTTTTAAATCCCATTTTTCATACAGATATAATTGGCATTTATTTTAACTCGTACACTTGTCTTTCCTGTTATCCCAAGCAATTGCGAATTATATCACGTGGGGGCTCGGGGCCCTACCTGCCTATTTACTAACTCGGATGACAGTGATGACAGTTGCCTACCAATCTAGGAGTTACTGTTACAATGCGGGTTTTGCTTGCTTGAACTTTTTATTTGAAATACAAAAACCGCATTGTAACAGTAAATGCTAGATTCATAGGAATCGACACCTGTCATCCGAGTTAGTAAATAGGCAGGCTGGGCTAGTTATGGTACACATGAGGCACTTCTACTGGGGGGGTCTTACAGTGGTAGCGAAGGCCGAGGTGGTTTTGGTGCCCCAAGGACATGACGCTCTAAGCAGTTCTTTAATTTGTTGATGGGCTAATCCGGTACTGTTCAAAAGTAGGTAGTTATAAATTGTGATGAAGACATACTTAATAATTTGCAACTATCTATGGTGTAATTAATGAACTTTGAATTATTTAAAAATGTAAAGGTACCATGAGCCGCAAAAAAAATCCTTGCAAGTAAATACGCTGGATACTCGGCCACCGGACGGTATCCAGGATCCAGGATTTTTTTCTTACTTTTTTTTTAAACATTTTTTTAAAAAATTGCAATATTCACAGAGACTGTATCTACTGATGACACTGAACAAGATCCCCTTCGAGCCAAATAGTGAAAAACGAAAAAAGTTGATCGGTTTTCTATCAAAGTTCCAATTCTTCATATGTTTCGAAGCGAAAGTTGTACAATGCATCAGTTATTTTCCCTGTGAATATTTGACACGTAACATACTACTTTTCAGATAATATTTGAAGAGTAGCTTTGCGCAATGACTGAGTCACATCTTACTTACAGTCGGGCGCAGTGCGGTAGGGGGTCAGTTTTATCTGCTCCCGACTGTACATAATTCAAAATGTGTGATATGTTGACATTGTAAATAACTATAAATTATAATAGTGAAATTATTTTACTAACATACATTAAAAACTAACAACAAAATATTGAAACAATTTTCAAAAGAAAGTATTTATATTTTTTGATAAATAAACGTGATATTAGTGATTAAACATTTGGGTAAGTTTTAACATTATATTGAAATGGAATTGTTTCTGCAGGTATAATTATTTCGTTACCCGTCTTTTGTGGTCATGCCACCGGCTGCTGAGCTGCGCCGCCCCCCGGCAAAAACTGAAGCCCTAAAAGCTGCTAAACCACTAGTAGTTTACGGGTTCTATTAACTACTTTCTCAGCGGTATGGGATTTGCAACTTTTAACTCAACACAATATGGCAGGTAGCAAGCGTAGCCGTACTGTGACGACGTACGTTTTAATTAATCATTATATTTACGTCAGCCAGGCTTATACAATGGTTCCTAGATCGTCCGTTATGACGGAGAACGGAGGTGTGAGCGGGATGAACATATATAAAGAGCGAGAAACTCTTACAACTTCCCTTCTACGTATATAGGTTTATCCCGCTCGCACCTACGTGCTACGTTATGACAGACGGTCTAGGAAACCACAGCATTGGATGTGCAGATCTCTTTACATCCGCGATAGCACCCGACGTGTGACTTTGTCTGTCTTAATGATACGACCGACATGAGTAGATGACTATGGTGAAACCCTTACTTATTATATGTATCTCTTTCATTTCAAGAAATAATGTATTATTACAAAAATGATCACAGCTATCACTTATTTCTATGCAAAGCTACAAGGCAGAAATCGCTACAGGCAATTTATGAAGTATTCAAATTTAAAAAGAAAGACTTAAACGGGGATAATATTAAAATTATCAAAATTTGGCTTGATAAACGCAACACTGAACGTCTTAATTTTTATTAATTAGGAGAATTGGAAATTTCCTTCAAGTTTTAATAAGATAATATACAGTAGGGTTACTTGTTTACAACTTTACGCATAGCGTATACGCGCGCCAGCGTCGAGACGTCCTATCGTACGAATGGAACAGTCGTAAAAATCTCACGACAGGACAATTAAAACTTATTTTTATTTCAAACATTGCTCTATGTCAATTCTCATAGAACAAACGTTGTTTATGATATTAGCTATCTACTCCTGCACTGGTGTGTTACAAGTAACCTTGTGTAGGGGGAAAGTATTCATTTACTCTTTAAAAAAATCGTATATTCGGTATATTTGTTTGTGATTGTACGTTTGTCAATTTCCACTGTCAAAAATACCAAACCATATACATATATTATTATAATCTTAAATATACTAACATATTTAAAATATACATTGAAGAAACAATCAGAAGCAGAGACGTTTCATAATAAATTCTAAACCTTATCGCCTGATCATCACAGTAATATTTCTAAACTATAGTACGAGCCAGTTAGCAGTCAAAAGGGTTCACTGACCCGCGAACAAAACTCATGTACCACAATCAAGCTGAATAGGTCAATGGGCGCCTTTGACTTGCAAACTGGCGCTCGGAGATGAAGGACCTATTAAAATAAAACAATATTTGGGAGCAGCAATACGAAACAAAACATATGACGCCTAGAGTAATCCAACAACGTTATTTCCAATCAAACATGTTCGAAAAGTTTACCACAAAATAGCTAGGTAAGGTCCATTGCCCAACCTTGCTACAACATTCAAAGAATTCATTTATTTATTTTTTTAATTTCTATGATATTTTCTTATAAGAACAACGTATAAAAGACATATGCGAAACAAATCAAACCACAGGCTCTACTAGATCACTTATAGCGAAATTATTATAAAAGGCAAAAAAACAAAATAATTTTCCAAATTTATTTAAGAAATCGTAAATTGAGTTGGATACGGGGCTTCGTATTTTAGGTACCAAGTTGAATTAAGGGTTCTTTTAAACCTTGATGTAAACCTATATTTTTTTACAGTATGTCCAACGAATTCAAAACAGCTCATATTCCAAAATATGTATGGATTTTATTGAGTTTTTGCTTACCATCATTATATAATACCAAAAGTAGGTACGTGGTACAATATTTTACTCATAATATGTCTTTTACACGTTGTATAATGTACGTAGTAGTCTTCATACACAAACTTTTTAAAAGTAACATAGTTAAAGCTAAAATATATCCAAAAACTGTTAACTAATTCCAACAACACCTACTCCGATTTCCATATGGTACCTGTCTGATATACAGTGAGTTTTTTTTTAACTAAGGATAATAAGACTTTTTACTGAAATATGTTTCCGTTTTTTTTTCAACATTTTTTTTTAAATTGTAATTTTTTTTATGGTACCGATTCCGTATACAGTGTAAACTCTAAACCTGAGGTATTACTTCTGACGTTTGCATTCAGCCACCAGATAATTTCAGAAAAACCTTAATTTTTATTGTCCTTTGTTTATTAGACAGTATAAACTTGAAAATGTATAGACCTTATTTATCTAGGTGCATACTAGAGCTTCGATTTATCGCGAAACATTTGATGTCTCAGCGGAATCGTGTACTCGCTCTCTATTTAACTCTAAGACTGACTCTACCCTGAAACTAACCTTTGGCGCTAATAGGTCAATTTGAATTATTCTATGAATCTTTTATACATACAGTATGTAAATAGACCCTCTCCACATTCTCTTTAAGGGGCGACTCAGTCCGTCAATATGAACAACTTTTTCTATGGAACCGATGATGAAAACTCAAAAAATTTTTGGACTTTTCAATATGAATTGTCGGGTGGCTGAACACTTTTGTATGAAAACGTCAAAAATATTATTGAGTTCCCAGCATTACTCCTGTAGGAAAAGGTGTTCATATTGACGGGCTAAGCCACCCCCTAAGGGAATGTGGAGGGTCAATTTACATGCTGTATATACAATGTATTCCATATTAGACCTTATCACATTGACTTTTAGGTCTGTTGTGATATGTGATACATATTAAAGCTAGTGACTGTACGTAAATGCGCGACGCGCGGCGTTCTTTCGATCAGCGTGAGAAAACTAGCTCTTATGTGTATCACAATAATATGATTATTGATCGACTCAGAGCTGGATTAGCCAGCAAGCTGAATAGGCTGAAGCAACACATTTGATGGGGCAGCAAGTTTTTATTTGGGCGAAACTCCCCTCAGTCGTAAGTGAAAATTATGGAAAGCGTCAATGGTGAAATAGCCTAGGGGCAGTACAATACCACATCGCATGTAAATGGTTGATGGTAATAACGGGGTTCGGGATCGAAATTGTCAGCTGCTGTCAAAAATACCTCGACAGAGTGTTGCCACCTGGGGGAAAATCGATTCCAAACACTCACTGGCGCATAATCAAATAGCCTACGCGAAATGTCTGAATGCGGCCCGGTACTGACTTATTAATTTTTATACCTTCGCAGTATACAACTTACAAAGCTTTCGAAGACGATTTTGTTGCTGACTGTCTATCTAGTTTAACTTACAGCTCACTGCACATCCGACAGGACCAAACGACCAAACTATCTCTCCCGTGCCCCGGCAAGAACTCGCTCACTTGTAACAAAGCACAGACTGTTCTAGAACGTTCACTGGTAGGAGAGCGACGCAGAAGAGGAGACCTTCTCGAGTTTCTCGAAGTGTTTGCGCGCGTTGCGGATGTTGATGAGCGTGGCCTCGGAAGGGATTTTGGGGTCAGACATCTCGACCATCACGTACGTGTTGCTCGTGAAGCCGTCTATGAATGCCGCGAATACGCTGTTGCGGACCTGTCGTACAAAAGTAAACGTTTGTAAGTATTTAATACATAGATGAGAAAAAATCCTTCTAATATTATAATTGTGAAAGTTTGTATGTTTGTTACTCAACCACGGCCTAATGGCTCAAGGGTATTAAATTAAATTTTACACATATATAGTTTGTTATCCAGATTAACACATATAGGCTACTTTTTATTCCGGAAAAGTTACTGCTCTCGAGGGATTGACACTAATGCAAGCGGAGCTGCAGGCGAAACTTAGTTCTTTTATATTTTTAAATGTAGACTCTCAGGCCGCGTGTCTACATTACCAGTATGCGCCGAGCCGGCGCCCGGTCGATCAATAATGTATGAAGCTCTAAGGAGGTGTGTCTCGGTTTTTGTCTGAACCGTGGACCCACCGGGATCCAGGAACAGGGTCATTTGAGCACTCATACCGTGACATTAGTTAGATGTGAGTGTTTTTGTCGTTTAGTGCAGACCCTACATCTTTATCACTTATATAACTCTTGATATCATTTTAATTGACAGTAAGGGCCAATATTTAATAATGCTTCGGTACACAATGCAATTTCTATAACGAAAACCGTAGCGTACATAAAAACGTATACGCACGAGCGTTTTTACGCGGCTCTTAAGAATTGTCTTACTTTTCAGTTAATAATGGAAATATATTGCTAAAATAAAAATACACATTTAAGGGTTGTGACTACCGCCGGGGCGCAGCGCTCAAAACGATAGCCTGAGAGACGGGTGTTCCTAAGTTCGATCCAGTCAGGCATCAGTCAGGTAAAAAGGTTTTCAGATTGATCTGGGTCTTGGATGTATGTATTTGTAATAAAATATCGTATAGTATTCCATAACACAACTTTCATTGGGGCTAGCTCAATCTGTCTGATGCCGGTAAAAAAAGGGGTGAAATAGGAATCTACTATATTCAATTTTCTATTCTCTAATGAAGTTGTACCTCCATGCTCTGGAACTGCGCGGCCAGCTTGGAGCAGGACAGCTTGAACTGCTTGACGATGTTGGAGACCTTCTCGAAGCGGTGCGCGTCGCGGTGCGGCCGCCGCTGGCAGTGCGACACCACCAGGAACGTGGCGCGCTCGAATAGGAGTACCTGGAAGGTTTTTTTGGTTAAACCTTTTAACCTTTTACTGATGAGAAACGTGGCCGAATATATTTTTTTTTTTGGTGTCTTTATTTTATTTTTATTTATTTTGGAGAACCAACAGCTTATAAATAATACAATAGTATTTAGATAATTAGAAATAGGATGCCATTGAGAGGTTCCCGCCAATATACAAAAATTAGGTTATGAAAACAATTTTACGCTTCCACAATGCTATTCTGATATATTAAATTAAGAAATAGGAACGTCGCGCGCTCGAGAGCCCCTGAAAGTAGGTTTATTTGGTTGAAAGGTGCTTACTGCTTTTAATTTTAATTTATACTTTAATTCAATAATATGACATCATTTTTTCGAATTAAATTTTTAATAATGACATTCAATTAGAACAATGCATACTCTGTCCACATATCTAAATAGTTTCTAAGGTTAGCTAAAATTGTTAGCGTCGCTTGGAGAAAATGCGCTGTGCAGTTTGTTGCCGCTTCTTCTGCACTCCGTTTAGGAAGCGGCCTAAACTTAGTCGTATGTAAATTACTGAGGTCAACAATTTTTTTTTGTTGTAAAAATTGTAAACACTAGTGTGACAATTAATAAGAGTTCAAAGAAACCTATATTAAATAAACGATTGAATCTTGTAACTGATGAGAAATCAACGCTTTCCATAACCGAGCTGCCGACCCAGGCAAAAATAGGTATTTTTCCTATATGATATTGGTCTATAGTACCAAGATAATCCCCTCCCAAGGTCATGAGAATCGGAAATTCTGATAAAAGTCATGGTATTATAGATACCATAACTTATATATTTAAATGATAAAAATTGTAATCAATTACCTCATCTGCGTCTACTATCGCTGCGAACTGTCTCAGGGAAGACTCCAGTGCTTTGACATTAGGTATTAACTTATACACTATACTCGACCATGCCCTGTAACACAACATTAGTTATATAATAATAGTTATTATAATCAGAAAGAAATTAAGTTTATTTAGCTACATTAATAATATCTGTTTAACTACATTCAAGCATGAACTATAACGACCTTCGCGCCTCGGATATGTAGTGAAACATGACGCTGGTCTTGCGCCTGGATGCCGAGTAAGTTTCATCATCATTAGGTCTATTAAGTCTCCACTGCAAGAGCATGACCCTCTCTGCCAAATATTGCCAGAGCAGTCAGAGGACTAACACTCTCCACGCTGGCCAGACGGGTTAGAGGTCTCTTTGATGTTTATAAGCTTGGTTTAGCTTGTGTTTCCTAAGTCGCCTTCTACGTCATCCACGGGAAGGACTTGGAGTGGTCCTATTCAACTCTGCCGGGAAGGATAGATAAAGATGTTCTGTTTATAAGGTAACCGTTGTCTTGCCTCTTTAACTAGCACATTAAGTGTAAAGTTTTACTGAATCCAGTAAAAGCTGATTGTTAGCAATATTTATTTTATTTTATATCTTCTCTATCTTTACAGTGAATATAAAAAAGATGACTGAAAAATCCTTTTAGTTTTGTATCATGGAATGAAGCCTAAGATAGACTAAGAAGAATAAGACAGGTTCTGAATTATTGGTCATGTCATGTGACATAACTGTAGCATGTATCCATTATGTTAAAATAAAAATAAATAGATAACATGTTATTGAATATGACTGAAAGTGGGCCGATCTCTCTTATCAATAAACAATAAACCTCACTGCGTTTAATTATATTGTGTGACTCAGTTTACTTCCGATAACTCACGTTACTCGTGGTTGATGTTAATAAATTCTAAGATTGCTCAAACCCAAATTTTCTGAAGTAACATAGTTACCGACAAATAATAACGAATGTATCTCTTGTAGGGTCCCATGAACTGCACTGCACAGCACGGTGATTTAAATAAATCAGCTAGGTGCGTGTCGGGTTCCGTACCACTAACATAAGACAATAGAGCAAAACGACAAAAAATCATGTTTGTTTTGTATTATGGGAGCCGCCCTTGAGTATTTATTTTATTTTGATTTGATAAATTTTTAAAGTGAATATATAACTAAATATTTTGTAATTATTTCAAGAGTCTACTACTGTTGCCGTTATTAATATCGAGCAAAACGCGGCAAAATAACGTTTGTTGTATTGAGCCACCCTTTTCATCAACAACTTACTTGTATAAAGTTTCGTCCCATATGCTGGTCCGGAAACATGTGCATTCAAGAGGTTTAGAGAGCCGCTTCAGATCCTCCTCCCGCGCTCGGAAGATCTCATCTCTCTGTTCCTCTGGAGCCAGGTCCATTTTGTGCACTAGACAGAAGATGCGAGCTTCTGGAGAGTTCTGGAATGTTACATAACAAACCCTTGATCAAACTAAAATACAAAAAGTGATAGAAGCCTTTGAAATTTTTAAAAATGTATTATGTATTAATTTTGGCCTTTGCCAGTTCAAGTATCTGTTGCTTCTTATTACATAAATATAAATATGGAAAAGATATTTTTGAAAAGAAACCTATTTAGCGGGGTTGTGCACTTTTAGTGATGGGGAAAAAATGTTAAACTCGCGACAGGTCACGTGACCGACAGATTCGTCAGATTGAACGTTCGTAACACGGACACGTGACCTGATCGAAAAACATGTTTAATAGTGAAGTTTTCACTTCTGCCGGCACTCTCGGAGTGAAACCTTTGTTTTTTCTTTCTGTGGTTGTTGTGTGTGTGCAGTTAACATGAAAATACAACAGCCTTTACAAGAAAACTTACCTGTAAGATAGCTTCCAAACATGACTGGTAATAGTGCATGTCCTTTTCCATCTCCCTGCTCTCCACATCAAATACGTAAATGAGTACTTCCACATTCCTGAATATGTTGTCTCTCTGGGACGCAAAGTAGTTCTCCATAAATGCCTCCTGGCCTCCACAATCCCATAAGTTTAGAACTAGGTTACCAAGGAAGCGGACATGTGAATGTTCAACATCAACTGTAAAAAAAACAAATATTACATAAGTTTAAATATTATGGAGTTTGTGGTGGAGAAGTCAAAGGGTGCAGTTAGAGTTTGCCTTACACGATTTTGCAAATTGATTTTAGTGGACCTTATAATATGAAATTGGTGTGGTTTGGTGTTATAAATGCTCATGCTCATGAAAAATTGTGAAATAGTTAAAGTAGAAAGTTATATGGACATTATATACAGATTTGTCACCAGATGCTCTCACGAAGCTATCAAAGAACATACTCCATCTTTGATGCCACATACCATACAACACCGATACTTAGTATCTCATTTTACTGGATATTGATATACAGAATCACTGAAATCTCGGTAGAAGCCATAATTTAAAAGAAAAATAAAGAAGAAACTAATAATTATTATTAAATTATTAAATAAATTTATACAGATTCACTAAGTATAGACTTTTGGCTTTTAGACAATGCCATTTTATTGTTAAAAACAAATTTATTTTTTTAGTAATTTTTCCTTTTGTCTTGGAATGCCTCATCTACTTGATACAATCATTACTAATATTATAAAGCTGAAAAGTTTGTTTGATGGTGTTAACCAATTTCAAAAATTCTTTCACAGTTGAATAGGTTTGTTATCCCTGAGTGACATAGGCTATCCATAGAGGTTGTCAAAAGTTCAGTTAGTCTATATGTTATGGACCAAGTAATAAAATTACAAATATGAGCGTGCAATATGATAGTAATTATTCAAGTAATCAAATTGACCGGGCATTATACATATTGTCAATCACCTTTTGGGCAGAGTAATACAAACATAAAAAATAACAATATTTTTTTATTATTATTGTCATTAAACTTAAATAAACTAAAGGTTAAGCCAAGGAGGCAATTTTTTTGTATGGCTAATGCGCCTTCCTTGGATGGTAGCGTTTATTGATGAAAAGCGTAAAGTTTTGTTTCTTATAATCTCTAGATTACATATCGGTCTTAGATTGTGCCCGCTGAGGTGGGTGCATCTTGACACCGACACGCCTTCTCCCCCAGGGCCTCTTTGTCGAGTGACCGTGTCCCGTTTCTTTCACCCGATTGGCCCTTAGTTTGGCCTCTCTTCAACCAAAAGGTAACAGAGGCCCATGAGTTATCAGGCCCCTTCCCACCACATCTTATACACCCTATTCTATCCTCTCCTATCAACTATGGTTTGCTATAAGTACTCCGTAAAAACGGTTGTTCACGGATACTTATCCATTTTAATATCATCATCATCATCAGGTCTTTCTAGTCTCCACTGCAGGAGCACGACCCTCTCTGTACTACCGAAGCCATATACTAGCCTGAGTAGTCAGAGGATTTGGCCTACACTCTCCACGCTGGCCAGACGGGTTGGAGAGGTCTCTTTGATGTTAGTAAGCTTTGTTTAGCTTGTGTTTCCTTAGTCGCCTTTTACGACATCCACGGGATGACTTGGAGTGGTCCTATTCTACTCTGCCGGAAACCACACGGCACAATCCAGTCAAACAAGTTAATTATGCTTTGTAACCAAAGACAAAGTGATCAGCATAGCCAAACACTGATCAAAAGATATCTAATTAAATGGAATTATTTTGACTTGAAAAAAGGAGATGGAAGTTTTTTGTAAACTGGTAAGAAATTTCAATTGCAGTTTTAACATTTTTGTGTAGCATAACATGGCAATAATTAGACTAATTATTAGGAAGTTTACAGAAATGTTAATTCTTGATTCATGTATGATGTGGATAATAAGATGATGCGATGCTTGAATGTGTTTTGAATTAATTAATAGATTAACATTAGTGGGGAAAACCTGTAATGCAAAAACAAGCTATAAAATTGTTTGTGCTAGTCACTAATTTTCTACTAAGGTGTCTAATATGAAAACTAAATGTTAGCCTAGATAGTTCGATTATACTAAAGACTAAAGGCATTAACTTAAGACTTACTAGTAGCTCCTAAACGTCGAGTGTCCCTTGCAATGTAGTTGGCAAATATAATGGATCTCATACTTGTCTTCCCTGATCCACTTTTCCCCATTAACAATACCTGAAAGGAAAGAAAGAGCTACAAATAAGTATTGCGAAACAATTATCTCATCTCTACTGTAGTGAAATTGACAAAACTTACCTTTTTCTTCATTTTAACTTTACAAAGTTGCCTGGGTCAAGGGTTTGAAAACTCTATCTATCACCTTGTTCCTAATATTATTTGGCTTGCCTTATGTCGTAATGCGTTTCAAGGATAATTAGGTTATTTTATACTTGTTATGATAAGTTATTAGAACACTTTAGAATTGAATAAAGGCGTAAATTCGTATTCAGATTTCAATATTGACGAATCATACAATACAATTCACACGGCAAAAATGACATTTTTGGCACTACATGACACACATGACATGACAATGACAGCGGATTTTTCTTTTCTTTGCAACTTCTTGCTTTTTTATTAAGCTAAAAAAAAACTATGGTTTTATAAACATCTAGAAAATTATATAGATGAGTGTGGGTGGTGAAATTATGGGAGAAAGAAAACAAGGTTAAATTTAATCAAAATCTTTAAAAAGTAACTTTAAACAATATAGTTATTATGTAATATTTTTTTAAAATTCTTTTCAATGTATAAAATGAAACGTAGCCATGAATGTTTGATTGAAAACGTCAACGTCGTTTGACGTATGTATATGTCAATAACTAAAGTGTACAAAAATCTAGCAAAACGTGTAAAATTTTAGGAAATTGCACGATTTTTCTACAATATGGTACTTAGTGTGTGTTAAGGTTTTTGGTAAACTATAAAATGGCTCGCCATCGCAATGTGAGAAACAGAAACTACTCCGACGATTACGACTATGATGATGTTTACGGACATTCAGTGGAAGAAGACTCGTGTTTATCTCCGAGCGACACCGCACAATTTATGTACGACCGTTCACGCAATCAGCAGGCCATATCACACTTTTTGGAAAGCCACAACGATATCCAAGAAGAGACAGAAGATGAGGTGTCCGCTTCTCATCCCACGCTTGACCGCCGCGAGTCAGTCGATCTCCGCAGCCTGAACCTCGATGAAGACGACGAAGCCAAGCTCATGTCGTGCTTAGATGAACTACGGAACGTATTAGGTGATACAATTTCTGACAACATACTCATACAATCAGTGCTTACAAATAAGTTTGATTTTACTAAAGCTTTAGATGAAATTCTAAATAGCAACAAAGATAAGGAACCAGAAAAAACCAGAGTTGAACCGATCAAACCATTACCGGTTGTTATTGTTGATCCTGTGAAGGCTCCAGTAATATCTACTCCTAAAGTGATTGCTTCAAAAGTAGAACCTAGCAGTAGTGCTGTTATCAAAGGGTTCAAAGTGGAAAATAGAGTTTGTCCTAGCAGTCGGCCCCAAACTCCGCGAGACCAGTCTCCAGCAGAGAGGGCCATGACCCCAAAACTTGATCAGGATGAAATTAAGCCTGCCAAAGTAAAGGAGAACAAAATAGACCCCAATGTACAGTATTCAAATGAGAGAGGCTCTGATAAGGATCATTTATACATTGTTGTTATAGGTCATGTTGATGCTGGAAAATCCACCCTAATGGGACGTTTGTTGTGTGATCTTGGTGAGGTTAGTCAAAGGACTATGCACAAATATGAACAAGAGAGTAAAAAGATTGGTAAACAAAGTTTCATGTATGCATGGGTGTTAGATGAAACTGGGGAAGAGAGAGTTAGAGGTATCACAATGGATGTCGGCCGTGCTCAGTTTGAGACCAAGACCAAAAAAGTGATTATTCTGGATGCCCCAGGACATGCTGATTTCATTCCGAACATGATAACAGGAGCAGGCCAAGCAGATGTTGCCCTTTTAGTTGTTGATGCGACCAGAGGAGAGTTTGAATCTGGCTTTGAACTTGGTGGTCAGACTCGAGAGCATGCCCTCCTCGTCAGATCATTGGGTGTCAATCAGTTAGCTGTTGCAGTCAATAAGCTGGACACAACAAACTGGTCACAGGACAGATTTAATGAGATCACTAAGAAGCTGAAGTTATTTCTGAAACAGGCAGGTTTCAAGGATTCTGATGTCACATTCGTGCCATGTTCAGGTTTAACTGGGGAAAATCTTGTGAAAACTCCTTTGGAGCCTGAACTATTGAAATGGTACAGTGGGCCTTGCCTCCTAGATGTAATTGACAAGTTTAATGTGCCAGAGAGACCTGTCTCTAAACCTCTGCGACTGTCAGTCAATGATGTGTTCAAAGGCACTGGCTCAGGATTTTGTGTGGCTGGTCGTATTGAAAATGGAATACTCAACAAAGGTGACAAGGTGTTAATTTGCCCAACAAGGGAGATGGCAGAAGTTCGAAGCATTGCCATAAATGACATGACCAATAATGTTGCTTTTGCAGGTGACCAAGTCACTGTGACCCTGTCAGGAGTAGACATGCAAAATGTGTCTGTAGGATATGTGTTAAGTGATCCAGTTCAACAGGTACCAGTCACCACTCGCTTCGAAGCTAGAATAGTCGTTTTTAATGTTAAAGTACCCATTACAAAAGGCTACCCTGTCCTCATTCATCACCAATCACTTGTGGAATCAGCAAATATAGTGAAACTGAAAGCTTTGTTGAATAAGAGTACTGGGGAGCTTATTAAAAAGAAGCCCCGCTGTTTGGGCAACAACTCAGTTGCTGTAGTTGATATTGAAGTGTGCAAACCAATCTGCATAGAACGGTACAAAGATGTGAAGGAGCTAGGACGCGTCATGCTGCGCGTCTCTGGCGTCACGATAGCTGCTGGATTAGTTACTGACATTTTTAATATTTGATTGATCTGATGAATGTTTCTGCTGTTAAAATGGCCTAGCAGCTGACGGCTGTTAGGCTAGCACCACTGTTCTGTTGTGATCAAAAATATTTTATTAATTTACATTGATTGACTGACCAAGTTTTGTTTACCCATAAACAATTAAAGTTGTTGCTGATCTTTCTAGTTCTGATAGTTCTAGTTCTGATCTGAAGTCTTTAGTTCTTGTTCTGTGCTGTTAGTTAAATTATTTGATGGAAATATCACAGTATAGTTTCTGATTGAGCTTCTGAGTTAAAATCCTTGAAGTCTCTTATTTGTATTGTTAAATTATTGTTAATTTCATGGTGGATCCCTATAATTTGAGACATCATTACTTGGCTTGAATTGTCATTTAGATGGATATCAGACATTTCAGCAGCCCGGTACTTTCTTTAGCAGCCAAGATATAAATCAGCTTATAAAAATTGCATAGATGATTTTGTACAATAATGTATTGTGCTATATAACAAATTGGTTACAATTATTAATGATAATATATAATTTATAATGCTAATTAAAGTTGTTGTCATAGTTCACGTTTGTTTTTTTTAAGACAAAAAGTGCGTACTTTTAATCGTGCTTTACTTAAATTTACGATGTACGTGTCTACCAAACCTATCAAAGAATTGACTTAGAAAAAAAATGGTTTTATTTTATATATTATATCTATATCTACTTATTTAGAAAATTGGCTACGTACGTACCATGCTAAAATGACTTGATGAAACATTGCACATGAATACGTTTAAGATTAAATTATATAATCTTGGTAGTGGGCGATACTAGTCGATTACATTTTTCTATACCAAGAGAGATACGGTTAAGTAAATAAACCTAGCACGTAAGACGCGTTAGCTGAGTGAACCACAAAAAGTAGTTTCCCGCAAGGACCAAGAGATTCAATTTCGATAAGTAGTTTGCCGACGACAGCTTGTTACGTTCATTGCAATCAACAAGCCCAGACGTTGCTAGTTACTTACAAATACACTTGTACAATTGTTTGTTCCATTTATCCTACTGGACATATCAGTAGCTTGTTTTTTTTTTGTTTAGTTCACAGTGACAAGAAAAACCATTCGTTGTATAAGAATAATTTTTAATTATCTTAAGTTGAACCCAAACTCATATTATTAAATAATTTAGTACATCCATAACCATGACTGCAACTTAAACATAGGTACCTACATTTTTGTTGTTTGTTACAACAAATATTAAACGAGAGATAAAATTCTAACAAAGTGATAGGAATTTCGCCCTTGCCTATTATGAGAGAACAAATAAGTAGAAGTAGAATTCATGTAAAGAAAATAAATTATCAACAGCAAGTTGGTGTATTTTAACATTTTAACTAATCGAAATGTTCTTTTATTCCCTACTTAGTACCCATTTTAGACACCTGCTCAAAAAGGCGTGTAATGCTTTACTATGTAAAAGTACTTATGTGCTTATGAAATTCGCATACTTATACTAATAAGTATGCGAATTTCTTTATTCAATTACTAGCTACTTTTCCGCGGCTTCTTCTGCATAAATTTTCCGTGAAACTTCAAAATATGCCCGAAAATTTAGTTAGTAAATTTATCTCATTATTTAAAGAAAGCTTCTTTTAGATTTTGATGAAACAACAAGTTTTCTGAAATTCTTATTATTTCAGTGTGTTGCGTCGCGCTACAGTAGCCAGGATATTCCCCTGAAATTTAATTTCCTCCTCATTTCCCAACAGGCGCAGTTCAATGTTTGCTGAATTACTTTTTAAACCTCCTTCCTTTTTTGCCACGAACTTCGAGACCATCGATTTCCATTACCTCATCACTACTGATGTTCCTGTCAGCCGGTTACACAAGAAAGTGTTTGATCAAGTTGCCTTCTAGCTATATTTTAACAACTGTAGGTACCTATAGTAAAAAAAATAATTTTGCAGTTTTGAGTTATCCTTGTCCTTATCTCCGATGGGATAGGCATGGCCAAAGGTCGCAAAGACCAAGTACGTTTTAAAAGAAGTTAGGTACCTACATCCTCTCCCTTGATCGACTTTACAATCGTTTTATCTTTCACCTCGTCACCTCTTCATCCCTTACGGGTAGATACCTACTATAGGGTAGACGGGTAGACAGAGCTCAAGGCCATAAGTCCGAAAGGCCACGTTTTACATGTTGATCGGTTTAAAGATGGAATCATCATCATCGTCATCATCAGCCTATTGCACTGCAGTCCACTGCTGGACATCATCCTCCCCAAGCGCACGCCAAATTGTGCGATCTTCTGCTTTCCTCATCCACTACCAGCGACCTTTCTCGGATGAAGATGGAATACGGAATCAAAATAGGTAGTATTGATTGCTAGCCGCAACGCCTGTTTACTTGATTCCTTAGATTACTTTGGCGTCTGTCTTTACGCGTACCAGTATATACCTAAAGGGATTAATGAGGAAGGTTTATAGTAAAGGTATCATTTATGCCCGGGCGCAGTCGGGGACCGCTGACAGTATATAATAACTGTCTGAAATAAATTGATTATTTACTGAAGTTTATTTTGTTTCTACGAATTACGATCAATTTATCAATCTCATCGCTCATACTTTTGTGGGAGCAGGCAGTTAATTAAAAGTTGACGCGTTGAAGTGTTTCCAAGTTGTTTGTTCGAGCTGCGCATTATTTGGAGGCGCTCGGATCGTTAATAACTCTTGAGTTGGCTGTTAGGCTGTTACGCAACGCCTTAGCAAGAGTTTAGAGCAAAAAGTGTTAAAGGTTACTATGCTTTTACGCTTCAGATTTGTTGTATTGCACGGTTCCTTATGAAAAAAAAAGTGTAGATTTATTAACTACACTACTAATAAGTAGACTAGAAGTAGTGTGGTCGTTATGATAAAATAGAATCGATACAATGTAATCATCATTTCTAGTGACTGCCAATTCGGGTAGTAAGATGTTTGTTTGTTGATGTCTCGTGTGAACTCTTGTGTGTGTAAATTAAAATTTTCAAGGGCATCTGACATAGTACAAGCATTTTTAGCTTTAAGTATTGAATCTGTGATGTGTAGACGTCGTGATTCTTTTTGGATAGATATATTAAAACTGAATAAGCGCACCCTGTAGTACCTAACGCTATGACGTTCACCAATATGGGTTCGATCGAAGTTAAGTCAAAACTGATTAATTAAAAAAAACACACACACAGTCGAAGAAAAGTAAATTTACACATCTTCTGCCTAGATTCGAAATAAGACTTCCAAAAGCGCTCTTATAACAGTGTTGCCAGATGCACTGTAATTACAGTAGATTTACTGTATTTTCACGTAATCTACTGTACACTGTATTTTGAAAATTACAGTGTATAGGAGCACTGTATTTTTATTGAGCCAATATAATCCATGATATTTTGTTAAAAATGAACCCACCCAACCCAAGCAACATATGATTTAAAAATTATGAACGCCACCAACTCTTGATTTCATCGTAGGGGATTCCCCGCGCATTGCATGTTGTATGAGTAGGTATTATACGACCAAGTAAAGTTGTAATCATTGAGTAGAGTATTCCTATGATATATTGTATCATTTGACTTGGTTGGTTCGCTTAGCGGCAAATTTAATTCATTCAGTATAAACTTGGAATCTTGGATGAAAGCGATAATATTTACTGGTTTGAAACAACGGAGGCAATGTTGAAATTGTTTTATTCTTCTATATATGTATAGAGCAATCGGATTAAACGATAGTGACAGTGATTGAGTTCACTCCCAGTCACTATCGTTCAGTCTGGTCTGTTGACCAGGTTTTAAAGTAATGTAAAATTAAAAAGGTACTAAATGAAGGAAAAAACGATATAAATGTCTTTCAATTGCACTGTAAAACACACTGTATTTTTTTTTCAAATTTCCTGTAATTTTGTCGCAAACACTGTATTTTTACGTACAAAACACTGTATTTTGATTTTCTTTATCTGGCAACACTGTCTTATAATAACTTTGTACTCGTACTATATAACCTTGCTATTCTGCACATGAGCCTTTCAGAGAAATTATCCGCTTTGTCGACGAAAGAATAAAATTTATCTTGTTTCATTTTATAATCACCGGGAACACACATGGTCATAAGTGCCATACTAATTTTTTTTAAATTTTAGTACCGTTTGAGATGCGCCGAATACCAAAGACATTTTGCCTTAGAGCATCTAAGCATTTTGCCCAAGCTGATACAGAGCAGCTACACACAGCTACCCTTATTGTTGAAGTAATACTTAAGTAGTATTTTGTAGTTGGTCATATAGGATATTTAAAATTTTACGGGATATGGTTGAGAAATGCGTCTGTAGACTAGAAACATAGATTTAAAAAACAAATTTTTCGTCTAACTAGAACTGTCGGACAGACATACGAAAGACAATCGTCCAGCTGAAACAGAGCAGACACAACTACTTACACCTTATTGTTGAAGTAATACGTAAGTAGGTATCCACTTAAGTATTTTGTAAAATTGTAACTAGCTGGTCATATAGGATAGAGACAGATCTAAAGTGAAACGATGTGCTTTGCACAAATCCTTATAAACGATGGGCATTATCGGCCGGATTGGAGCTATTTATTGCGGAGACGGCGGCAGGTGGCGACGTTTTCACTGAAATACATAGGTTCTTCTTTCTACGTCTCGTGAAGTGTCGCGTAGAATGGAAACTGTGAGCTTCTGAAGACTTCCGATTTAATCTGTTCGGATTTTTCGAAGTAGGTGTATGCGGGTACATGTACCTATCTTACTTAGATTCTATGACTTAATATGCAGCAAGAATGCTCTGGGACGTGGTATAATGAGTAACGCGGTAGTCCTATTTTATACAGGATGCGACGGAAAAACAAAATACGTCCTTAACATTTAGGGTATGCTCATTTGATGATATCGAACAAAGTTATGGATTAGGTATAATAAACGAAGATAGTCTCTCGGTGTCTCATACACTGAGTGAAAAATTGTACAAAGTATGTACTCAGGTACTTCACAGATATTTTTTTAATTTTTCGTTATGCGATTCGATTAAGTGTTTGGGATCAGATGTTACATATATACCCAGCATGTCTTTTATATACCTACATAATATTTCGCCTTTCTGTAACACATTAAATACACTCCACGCCAATGAAGTTAAGTCGGTAGGAAGATTGCAGAGTGGACCAATAGCTTAGATCATTTAATCCTCTAAGGTCAATAAGTTGTTCACATTTTCCCGAAAAGCACATTTCTTTTGGGAAGTAAGTAGAGAAATAACACGGATTTGCATAAAAGAGGGCTCAGAAAATCAGGGAAAATCCTCGGTTTGAAGAAGTTTGGTAACGAACGCGGGCGTAAATAAATCAGTGTCGGGTACTCGGGTGTCCTGATAATGTTTGTAACAGGGCTGTCAACTTTTCCCTTTTTTTTAAAGTGTATTTTTAAAGTTCTTTGAAAAACATCTAAGTACGATATATCTTTTATGTGTTGGTAAATACAGAAATCTGTATTATGAGGGTATATTAGGCAAGTAAGTCTCTTACACTCAAGTAATCGTTATCTTTGCAGGTTGCCCACTTAGGTAACTAATCTACTTTGAAAACTCTTGAAATATGTTAATAGAGCTACTAATTTCCATAGTTACTTATTTAGAGTTTGCAAATTACCACCGTTTGCTCTCCATAGGTACTTATCTATCAAAATGCAAAAGTTTTGATAAAATTAATAATTAATTTTTTACTTGCCTATTTCTATTTTATATGGTTGTTACAATGTTAGACAACCCTGTTTTGGTAACACAAGCAAACGCGGCGCCCCGTAACCCCTTGGACGCACGGTTTGATATTTTGTTTATTTCTAAATATATTTGGACGTTCGCAGTCACATACTTACGTACCTAGGTATTTACCTAAAAAGTTAGGTAGGTAACACAAAGAAGTGATTAATTAAGCTATCGTAGTAAATGCAAGATCCCATTACTATGCACACAATATTCAAAAGAGCTCTCAAAAATTGGAATATCGGTAAAAAATACCTAAACTTCAAAAGTCTTTAAGATGTAGTAGAAATATTACACTTATTCTTTTACATCTTCATCTCTGAGATAAGTCAGTAAGTTTTAGTTAAAAGTGTTTTTTAAATTAATCTTACCTATAACTAGCCAATCAGACAGAATAAAATAAAGTGCTTTTGATTGCGGAATTTTTTAGGACGAAAATAATATTTTCAAATCTGAAAATTGACAACATATACTTAACCCGAAGTGGTACTTTTTATATATGCAATCGAAAGTACTTTGTACGTATAGACTTCCATATTTTTTATAATTTTTTTAAACCAGAATTTATTTTTTTATGAATTTTGTGAAAATAGGGCACAAACGTAGGACTTCTTCTTCTTCTTCTGTTTTATATTATGGCTTCCACCGAAATTTCAGTGATTCTGCCAATGTCCAGTATAATGAGATACTAAGTATCGGTGTTGTACGGTAAAATTTTTCCAAGTAGCATCAAAGATGGCGTATGTTCTTTGACGCCTCGTGGCAGCTTGGGGCGGCAAATCTATACGAGTCCATTTATCAGTTCACTTTAACTATTTCTCAAATTGTTCATGAGCACGAGCATTTATAACACCAAACTACACCAATTTCATATTATAAAGTCCACTAAAATCAATTTGCAAAATTGTCTAAGGCAAACTTCAACTGTACCCCTTGACTTCCCACCACAAACTCCCAACGTAGGACTTGTAAACAAATATCTGTGCCTTATTCCCTGTCATTGTCAATCTGACGTAAAATAATGACATTGACAGGACTTTGACCGTCTGAGTTGCCAGATTTAGGAAATTTTACCCGGGAGTTTGGAAATTTTCTAAAGGCCTTGCCTCTCTCAATGTGAATAATTAATATAGTATCCGTTTTCACTGTTTTTTTTATATAATATATAAATGCCGGCCTGTATATTTTTAGATGTAATAATTATTTGGATTTACTTATTTCTTTTAGCTATCAACTATGTTCGTTCAGAAAATACGAAAGTCGAAAACACATCTCTTATTCTCTACAGTAGTTCTGAAATTATAAATAGGCGGTATAAGCCGCGGCCTAGGGGCGGCAGCGTCCTAGGGGCGGTAGATTTCAGAGGAAGGTCACTTGATTTCAGAGGATAAAAGTCAAAATGATGATGATGATGATGATGGAAACTGGTTTTCTCATGGTTTAGTGGCCTACACTCATAAAAAATATAAATCCGGCACTGCTCTACAGACTGGACAGAACCTGAGGTCGTATGTTCAAAGCAATAAATAATGGTTTGGCATCAGTTTTGGGCTTCGCCATGGCAAATATATTAGGGATCTTTTGGGAATTACATCAGTTTTGTAATCATTGAGCAGCCAGCACACCTGAAAACGTCCCTTGCCGTTAACATTGACTTGACTTCTGGACACCGGTATCTCTTCGCGTGCTGACTTGGCTTCTCAAGACACTGGACTCCGAGTTCTTCATCTTTTGACAGACCATGGATTTTCAAACAGGCAGGACGTTGATTTTTACCAAGACCACGAACTATGGCATTGGGCAGCCGTGACGTGAGTGAAAAGTGATTCAATAAACAGGTAAAATATTAAGAATATAATTTAACTGGTAAAAGAAATGAGCGAAACCAAATCATTATTACATCGAAAAATATTCTGACCGGCATTAACATTAAAAAAAACCGGCCAAGTGTGAGTCGAACTCGCGCAATGAGGGTTCCGTACAATATGCTTCGTGAACACACACACAATGTGCAAAAAATATGTTTTATTCAATTGACTAGCGCCATCTAGTGGTGTTTTAGTGAACTATTTCCCTAGATGAACTTATTATAGTGAGTTTACCACTTAATTTTCAAGTGATAGAATTCTTATTATTTTTCCTGTACTCTTCAAGGAATGAACTATATTTTGTAATTTTTTCAAAATTTTCGGCCCAGTAGTTTCGGAGATCAGGGGGGGGGGAATGGTCAATTTTTGCCTTCTTTCGTGAATAAAATCAAAAGTATAGATTTTACCCGAACAAAAAAAAATATTTTTGTGATCCTCACAATGAGACCTTTCATTTGATATATGACACAGTAAGGTTTGCTAAACTTTTTTTTTTAATTTTGTAATTGGGCCTCTGAAAATGACCCTTATTTCAAAAAAATCTTAATTTACTTTGCACATCCGTGTTTGGGTCATAGGATTACACCATCTTACCAAATTTCACCTAAATTGGTTCAGTAGATTCGGAGAAAATCTGCTGTGACAGACGGACGGACGGACAGACAGACGCCCGAGTGATCCTATAAGGGTTCCGTTTTTCAATTTTTGTACGGAACCCTAAAAAAAGAACAGTGAAAACGGATACGATATTTATCATTCACATTGGGAGAGGCCTTTCGAAAATTTCCAGACTCCCGGGTAAAATTTCCCAAATCTGGCAATCAGACGGTCAAAGTCCTGTCAATGTCATAATTTTACGTCAGATTGACAATGACAGGAAATAAGGCACAGATATTTGTTTATAAGTCCTACGTTTGTGCCCTATTTTCAGAAATTCATAAAAAATAAATTTTGGTTTAAAAAAATATTAAAAATATGTTAGTATATACATACTAGGTACTTTCGATTGCATATATAAAAAGTACCACTCCCGGTAAAGTACATGTTGTCAATTGTGTTTACTCCCATCATTGTTCACTTTTCTAATAAATTTTACAGATTGACTTAATATTTGACTTATTATATTATATTGACTATCATTGTACACTTTTTTAATACATTTTACAGATTGACTAAGTAAATACAATATAAGACGGACCCACCAAACATTAGTCATACTGAGTGTAATATGACCCCTCGGACTGTCAATATAATCAACTTTTGCTATGGGGTCAATGCTGGCAACTCGATTTTTATTTGACTTTCCCAAATATTTTGCCCTAGCGGTTGAACACTTGTATGAAACTGACGAATTCTTTTATTTTCTAATTTCCACGCTGGCAAGGTCTAGATAAATTCTTCGATACCACCGAGTTTTAAGTTCGCTGGTTCAAGCCCTTAATTTATCACAATCAAATCTCATTTATTCACAATAAGTACTTTACAAATAAAACGTCCTTAATACCAAGAAATAATAAAATTTACAAAATTATGGCGCTTTGTGGTACGAAACTTTGAATATTACTGATTCATTTTGGCGAGTTAAAAGCTCGCCGCTCTAAGTGAATTTTCCGTTCATTAGACGGCTTAACGAAGTGGAAATGTGGTCTGTAAACCTCTCTGTGCGCCGGCCCGATAATAAAATGTATATTTATATTTATCTTCAAGTGAAGCTATCTATATTTGCACTAGCAAATTATGTACTTAACTAAGTCAACCGACGGAAGCTTTGCGGTTTTTGCGAAATGTAGGCAGGTTCTCGAAATGTCTAGTTTCTTGTTATCTTTACCACTCTTAACCGCATTACTCGGTAGAACTTACTTGTAATGTTTTCTAATGTTTTTGCAATTGTTGCTTATTTAAATAAAGTTAATTAATACGGCTTAATCGCGTTTATTACATTATTTTTTACCTAACGTTCCAAGTACTTCACAGTGTTCGTGGTCGCAGGGAGAATAAGTTGTGATTTGCCTAATACTATAAGAACTAAGCAAATACTACCGCCTAAAATATTTATTGGTAACGTTCCAGATGTACGCAGTATTAGCTCACGGCGTCTGAAGGTCTTGCAGTCTTCCGCTTAGCTTGAGATTTAATTTAAGTGATGACTGGGTCTTAAGCTGGTGGCATTTTCCAACCATCCTCTCTATTGAAATTAGGATGTTTATTAATTACAATAGCCTCACGAAGCATTCTTGGAATGTATCTTTTTTCTTTTGCAAGGACTTGAGGATTATCAAAACCCATATAGTAGTTGGGTTTGTCCAGGGTATGTCTGTGCAGACTGCAGAATTTGTTGAGCGTCTATTCTTCATGTAACCGATTATGTTCACCCAATGTATGATATTGATAAACCACACTCACAGTCAATTTTATAAACTAAAACCGTATTAAAATAAATTTAATTTAAAAGAATTTACTCGTAGCTAGGCACATAATATCTACAGGCCGAAAATATTGTATAAATCCTTATCTCGGCAAGGGGAACTTGCATGAAGAGTAGTTTAAAGTACTTATTTTTGATATTGTAAACATTTAGCTGAGAAAGACTTTTATGGAGTTTTTAATCCGATATCGATACATAAAGTTTTATTGGCTTGAAAAGTCCAATTCAAAAGCATAAATATTAAAAAAAAAAAATTAAATCCATAACCTTGACTTTAAAATGTATAGCAACTTTTTGACCCCTTGTTTTTGTTATGACCCCATCCATTTCCATAAATACAACATGCTTATATACTTATAGCAATTAGTACATCGCTACATATAAGTAGCATCAACTTATAGCATCGCACATGACCTCTATAAAATGTAGAAAACTGAGTGAGTTAGTTAGTTTCTTACGACAAAAGTCACAATTAACTGTGGGGCTAGCTCAATGTGTGTGATTTGTCCCTATGTGTTCATTATTTTATTTTATTTATTGTTTTCTTTACACGTGTACCTTTGGATTCCTATTTCCAGCCATAATTGTAGGAGGTATTCCTCGTAGCGCAATCATTTTGAAGCGCACCTAGCGCTTCAAATTGCGCTACGAGAAATAGCTCATTTGTACCTATACTACCAGTCGGGAGCCAGACTGCACGGGCGGGGACAGCCCAGCCAGACAGACCGTCGCGTCGCCGCCCGCCCTACGGTAGGCAGCCGGGCGGGCGGCACGCGCCCGACTATTGTTTCTTCATGATACTAGCGAATACAAGCCAAATTATTTTTTCAATTATTTATTTTGACATCCTTATTATGCTATGTCCAGCTATGTTGCCGTGTGGTTCCCGGCAGAGTAGAATAGAATCACATCGAAGGTGCGAATTAACCGTCAAGGATAACTGAAAGTAAACTGTAAGTGGAATTTCAGTAAAATATAGTCCGGATCAAACTTTACGGCAGCTCGGATATTAGCTGCGTGCTGCACAGTACGCAACCCGCCATCGCCGCGCCCCGCTGAACCTAATAATCGACTCGCGCGATGTTCCGATTCCGAGCCGCTATAAAGTTTCATTCGGACTCTCAATAAACTGAAGTTACGTTAAAGAGGTCCACAGGGCAGTCACTACAGCAAACGTTCGTTTAGCGGACAGCAAATTGACGCGTAAGCAGCTTATACTTTCACATTACGTGGTCAAGCGCGCCGACCCGGACATGATAGCTAGGATAAAACAATTTTCATGAGAATATTCCTTTACTATTAGTTCAAGTTTAGTAACAAAAGCCATTTTTTTTAAACATACTATACATTTTCTTGTCGTATTACCACATTCTGCATGAACTGAATTCCTGCAAATACCACATGAATGCGCTTCAGCAAGAATCAGCGAGTGCTAGTTTTCAGAAGTTTTTGTCCGGGTTCGATCCCCGTTCAGGTCAAGATGAAAAACCGGCCAAGTGCGTGTCGGGCCACGCGCAGTGTAGGGTTCCGTAGTTGCGAATGACAACTTTGAGTTCACACTATTCACACTCGCACCTTACAGTTTAACGACCAAAAACATCTAACAATGAAAATAGTATGAAATTTTACAGTTTATAAGTTGGTTGCCTATAACTTTTTAGTTTGTACTTACTACTCAGCTCTGATAGTTTTCCTTTCAACTTCAGTATATATGCTACTGTTGTAATTTTTTTCACGTATCTATATATAACCGTTTAGCAGATAGAGGGGGGGGACACTTACCTCTAACAAAAATTCGCACTTTAAAACCAAATATTTCGGAAATGGAGCCCTTAATCAAAAAACGGTGTTCTCAACCTCACAATATTTTTGAAAGACCTATTTAACGATACCCCACACAATAGGTAAATAGAGAAAAAAAAATTACTCCCTCACTTTACTTGTATGGGAGCTACCATAAAAAAAAATTTTTTTCAAGATTTTATTCTACCACTTTTTTGCCATGATTAATATACATACCCATACTAAATTACAGCTTTCTAGAACTTATAGTCTCTGCGTAAAACCGCGGACGGACAGACAGACAGACAGACAGACAGACAGACATGGCGAAACTATAAGGGTTCCTTGTTTACTACGGAACCCTAAAAATGATCTTTTTTAGATTGATTATGTGATTTGTCCGTATTTATTTATTTAATTAAATTTGCTAGAAGATTCCTCATCCTCAGCAGCGTACAGCCGAAATTCAGCATTGTTATCCTCTTTGTGAACCAAAACGACGCCATATAGAGGTAACTACAGTAAAGTAGTGTAGTGGCTATTACACGACATGATATTCATGACGAGAAGGACACCACAATACGTTAGACAAGTATAGCGATATCTCTTTACATGTCTAACGTATAGCGGTATATCCTTCTCGTCAGAGACTGAATATTGTGTCGTGTAAAAGCCACGTAAGCATTCGTTTAGCGGGCGCCAAATTAGCGCGTAAGCGGCTTACTGAAATCAGATTACGTGGTCAAACGCGACCCGGACGGAGATACACAGATATTGGTTAGAGTTTTTTTAACAATAATACTAGAATTATCCCGCGACTTCGTCGGCGTAAATTATAGCCTATGTCACCCGCAGATAAATGAGCTTTCTATAGGTGAAAGAATGTTGAAAATCGGTCCAGTAGTTTCGGAGCCTATTTTGCAAACAAACAATTAAATCTGTCCTCTTTATATATAGCAAAGACTAACGACTAGCCCCGGGTTAACCGTTAACACAAAAACTTATTGTATAAAATTGCAGTAATGTAACTCAAGGTATCAAAAATTATCAATTTCATTAAATATATAATAATATAAATATATACGGACAAATCACACAGATTGAGCTAGCCCCAAAGTAAGGTCTTAATAAAGATTTGTGTTATGGGATACTAATTCAACGATACTATATTTTATAACAAATACATATATAGATAAACATCCAAGACCCAGGTCAATCTGAAAAAGATCGTTTTCCATCATGACCTGACCGGGGATCGAACCCGGGACCCCCGTGTCGCAGGCTGGCGTGGTAACCGCTGCGCCACAGAGCTCGTCATATATCTGCGCATTAGGCCTAGGCATAAGGCTCGTCAAGAGCGTTGGGGCCATGGTTGGGGCAGGGGAAAAATACTCGCTGCAATAACTATTCTTCATAGGTATTTATTCTCACTGTCAACTGAGCTTTAAAATTACTCGGAAAACATAATCTTTTTACCTTTTGGGATAAGGAACCCATAAATATCACCGTTGAAAACGGGATTCGTAGTTAGTTGCTTGTCTAAATAAGTTTTTGAAAGCATGAAACCATGAAACCTAAGCATGAAACGATTAATTACGCTTATGATAAGGACATATGTTGCCATGGCTACATGGTCGAGGGATCATGTAATCCCTTGCTGACTACTACCTATGTGTTGATGATTTCATAAATTTTTACTCAGAAAACATACTCGGTACCTTTTGTAATAAAGAACCCTTATAAGATCACCGTTGAATACGGGATTCCTTGTTAGGTACTTACTTACTACTAGTAGCGATAAGGCCGCCTATTGTGAACCAATTTGTTTTATGTTTAATTCCATTGTATATTTTTGATGCAATAAACAATATTACTACTACTTAGGTATTGATGTTTTCATAAATTAAATGTACTCAGAAGACATACTCAGTACCTTTTGTGATAAGGAAGGAACCCTTATAAGATCACCGTTGAATACGGGATTCCTAGTTAGGTACTTGTCTAAGTAAACTTTTGATAACATGAAACGATTAATTACGCATATGATAAGGATATCGGTTGCCATGACTACACTGTCGAGGGATCATGTAATCCATTATTATTCTGAGTGTAATCCCTTGCTGGTTTGCGCCATACGACGTGTGTCCGGCGTTTCTAGGCCCTCGTTAATTAGTGCTTGTCCCGCTTTGTTGCCTTAATTAATTAGTATTGTGTAACGAGGATCTTGGCTGGACTGGAGTGGAAACAGAACCACACTTGTCAAGTTCTATACTTAGGTATTATAATATTCATTGTTCAATATATGTAATATGCTTGACAACTTTTTTACATACATACAAGTGGGTCAATTCTATTTATAACAAAGACAATATAACACAAAACCTTTTGTTACCAAGTCGCGTGTCCATAGCAGTCGCTTTCACACCTAGGTCAAGTCAGTAAGTATAAATGAATCAGTCTTACAATAAGAATCTTATCTACAGTAAACCGATGGAAGGTACTTTCTATCATCTTACATGTGTGTGATACCGTAGAGCTTATTATTGGAGGTGAGAGATAGAGACGCCACAGCTTCGGAGTAGTACGTCATAACAATTCATTAATATCGTAGAGTATTGGAAGTGAGAGAGAGACGACACAACTTTGGAGTAAGTAGAACATTACAATTCACCTGTATAGTTCTGCTTCAAATGTTGGACTTCTTAATTTCACCTCCTTATTTGAGCGTTTTCCCGGTTGAATCCTCAGACAGACGTGATGTGTCGGGGTCCGCTAGCTACTATTATTACAGCATCCATGCTGTGTTATGTTTTGGCAGCAAGTTTTTATGACCACCTCCCTGACGCCAAATCTTCTTGGGTAGGTCTAGAACTGCAGACAAATGTTTGAAAAACTGGTGAAAATTGAGTACCAGCGTTTGTGGCGATCTCTACATTCGCCACAAGAACTAACATGAAGAGCTTACCTGTGAATATGGCGACACAACAAATACTACAAGAATTCTCACTAAAGGGCGAACGATTCTGAAAAGCGCAAGCAGCGTAGTTTCAATTCCGGCATATAAATAGTATCTCTGACAGAATTCAGTCGGAACCGTATACTGTTCCCTGAACGCACACCTTGTCCAGCGGGAAAATCTTCTATTTGTAGTGGTCAAGCATACCACCTGGCTCCCGCTGCACATTTACCTAGGAAATTATACTCAAAGCCTCTCGAGTAGCGAGCGTAAACCACTGCTCAACGGTGGCCGTCAAAAGCTCAAATTATTAAGCAGTAAAATAGAAAGGAAATATCAAGATTTCCAACGAAATGCCAATATTTCACGTCGTGTTTGAGTGTTTCGACGCATAACAATGTTGTTTTATCAATATGAGGAATCTGGGCTGCGTGAGCTGCTCACATTACCCGCGCCGGCTCCTAAATCAGTCCTGCTTGTGCTTGAAACCTTCCTACACAACAATAAAATAGTTATTAAGTCTTGATGCCTAAGCAAGCATTATGCAAGTTGTAAAAATTCCGTTACATGAAAGCAGCAAAATTAAACCAACCAACCTAGGTAAACCCAGATGTGGTATAAACTCACAATAGGTAATACATTATTTATCTTAGTAGGTACTCACATAACTTAGAATTAGATATATTGGTCATTTTAATAGGTCTTTTCCACGAGGCAAGTAGCCGAGGCAGACCAGAAAGCCAGAACGAATGAATAATAAGCTTTAGTACAATAGTCAATGAATAAAAATTACTAGTGTATAGATTGGGCTACTGGCGGGCCTCGTGTAAAAGGCCCATAACACTAAGTATAAACCGCCAGAAATATCTGTGTACTTCTCGACTCATTCAACCCCCGACGCAAATAGAGGGGTGTTATAAATTTAACGTGTCTGTCTGTGGTAACGCAGCTCCCAAAACGGATGAACCCATTTTACTTTAGATTTTTTTTGTCATAGATCATTTTATCCCGAGTATTCTTAGCCATATTTCATAAAAAAATATTCAGCTGTTGGAAAAACATAATCAGCTCTCTTTTAATTGATGACCCCTCATCAACTAGAAATGAGCTGATGCTCTTCCAACAGCTAAATAAGTTTTAAAAATATAAAGAACTTAAAATGAGAAATTTAAAAAACCCCCCGACAGTTTCTTTATCATTGATGTAACACGGTACCAAATTTTGAATCAATCGGACATAAAGAAGGTAGTCAGATCGATCTAACTACCTTTTAAATTTTACTTCTACCTATAGGTATGTAGAGTAAGGTCCATTTGTCTAGTCAACTTGTACTTACCACATACATCATAGAATCAGGTTCATTTGTTCCAGCTTTGCATTAGTAAACAATGTATCATATGGTCGTATAATTAATACATTGACATACGTTCCCATACTAATTGCCCTAGCGGCAGAAGTTGGGAATTGGGAAATTAAAAAAAAAACGAGTTCCCAGCATTGACCCTATAGAAAAAGTGTTCATACCAATGGTGTGAGTCACCTCTTTAAGGAAATGTTAATTTACACGCTGTAAAATTCTTATCTTTCACGAATAATTATGTACTCTGTCCGTCGTCTGTCCTTCAGTGCTTCATAAGTGGTAGGGACAACTTAGTTTCCAGTTCTTGTCTCCGTTTGTAGGAAACATGTTAATGTACAGGACTAGTTAAAGTGACATTAAGTTCTTAATTGCCGCAGCAGAAGTTGCTCTCAAGTTTCAGAATATGACACGACGTCTACTATAATTTGCAAAATTTGCGGCAAAATATTTTGATAGTTTCTAATAGTAGGTATTATACTTACGCTTAGCTTTTATACAGCGTGTAAACCCTGTGAAAATATGAAACTTAGATTTAAGACAATAAGAAAAAGAATTTTTTTGACAAATGAATAATAGCATTCGTAATAAAGTATTCTGTCTATTGATGAATCGATTATCGTCCCCCTTCTCCTACATAGTTGAAAAAAAATTATCTATATTTTTATAGGTGATTTTATGCATTAATTATGCATTCTTACTAATTTAATAAGAGTATTAAAAAAGCTACGCAAAAGTTGTACTAGAGAATGTTGATGTGCAGCACTGCACTACCTAGTTAAAGCAGCAACACGCGCCTTAATGCTGCCGTCAGAGTTCTATACATAGACTTATCTAAATCTATCTCTTTAGATCAAATCACACTAGCGTAGAGTCGAAGGGAAGCGAAACGATTTTGATATGGCACAAAATGAATGAATGAATGAATGAATGTATTTATTGCTTTAAACATGACCATATGGTGATGGTAAATATTAAATTATAGAAACACACATTTAGTCATTACACGTAGTATCTCTATATAGTTTGTGGTCATTACTGACATGCAATAGACAACGTTAAGGTGTCACGTGATATTAAAATACAGTTAAATATTAAATGTCAGTCTTACCTTTAACTTAACATCGTAATTCGTAACGCTCATATGACTTCTGAGATCGAAAAAAATGACGCGTAAATACTATCTATATTCAGTGCTCAATAAGCTTTAAAGATAGCTGTGAGTTCCAACCGCGGCGTCACGCGACTAACTGCGTAGTTACTCTCAAGTTTAAGCATACGACGACCACCCTGTAATTTACAGCTTTATAGCTTAAATGGTATCTTGGTAGCGTCAATCCACGTAATTTATAGGTGCTTACATACTATCTATATTCAGTGCTCTATAAGTGGAAAAAGATAGTTGCAAGTTCCAGCGGGGGCGTCACACGACTAATTACTCTTAGTAGTTACTCTCAATTTTCAATATATGACGACAAGCCTTTAATTTTAAGCATTAAAGCCTAAATGATACCTTAGTAGCGTCAATGCAAGTTATTAAAAGGTGCCTATTTACTTATATTCATTCAGTGCTCCATATGTAGTAAAAGATAGTTGCAAGTTCTAGTGGCGGAGTCACGCTACTAATTGTGTAGTTACTCTCAAGTTTCAGCATATGACTATGACATCAAGCCTGTCATTTTAGGTAGTCAAAGTTAATTGTGTAGTTACTCTCAAGTTTCAGCATATGACTATGACATCAAGCCTGTCAGTTTAGGCAGTCAAAGTTAATTGTGTAGTTACTCTCAAGTTTCAGCATATGACTATGACATCAAGCCTGTCATTTTAGGCAGTCAAAGTTGATTGTGTAGTTACTCTCAAGTTTCAGCATATGACTATGACATCAAGCCTGTCAGTTTAGGCAGTCAAAGTTTACAGAACAGCATTATAAATTGAAAAAGTGACAGCAAGGGCCTGTACTGACTGTATTTTTTGAATAACTGATTTGAATTTTAATTACAGCCTAAATGATATTTTGTCAGTACGCTATCTTAAGGTTCGTTAGTGAATGTGTAAGTATTAACTTTTTTCTAAAATCAATAACTACTATTTTAAGAGAGATTATATAAAGAAGTAGGCGCCGTCACAGACTTACGACGGGAGACCGTGCCTCCCCCCGTTACCAAGTCGCCGTCTACATAAAAGGGGCGCCAGCAAGATTTTCGCACCCGGGCGAACAATATGGGCCTGAATCTAAGTAAAACATATAAGAATAAATGATCGTAAAGAAGCGATGGTAGAGTAGGATAGTATTCACTTACCTAATGGAAATAAGTTTGGAAGTCTTTACCTACACTGAACTGCTGCTGCAACTGTTTTAAGTAGGATTTAAGTTTTGCAAGTATTTAAGCAGTATAAGTAATTTTATTTTGTTACTGAACGCTCTTCATACATTAAACGGCTGGCTCGCGTTTTACATCTTTTGGGAAAAGTATTCTTTTCTGGATAAAAGGTTGACTTATGTTTCCCAGAGAATGTGTTCTGACGAAAAATTACCTGATGAATGGTTAAGAAGTGGTGTGACAATTTTAAAACTCGCCTTCACATTTATATTCTTTCTCTAATATTTTTAGAGCTACTTAGTGTATCTTCGTGGCGCTGTGTGGAAAGAAACGTAGATATTCATTAATGATTTGGCAATGGAGGTTAGAGGTGGTAGAAATAGAAAGATACACAAGAGAATATGACCAGTAACAGATAAGTGGATGAAACTGCCATTCTGCGCTGACCTATTATAACAATCAGAAAAGGTAAAGAAGAAAAAGAATTTTAATTCGCTAATGTGCGGCATCTCCCACAATGATTTCCTTCCTTGAATTTTTTTCCATCACCGCTTTATGTAGGTAGGTACAATAACTTATGTATGACTTATTCACGACTAGCGTTCGCCCGCGGCTCCGCTCACGTAAATGTCGTTCCATTGGCAAGCAAGAATATGTCCTACTCCGTATATACCTATCCCAGACAACGTTTATGTAAAATTTCATGATGATCGGTCCAGTAGGTGAATTGTGAAATAAAGGTGAAGCGTAAAATTTATTACTATGTAATATATATTAATTAACATACCTTCATACTATCACGTCTATTTCCCTTGCGGGGTTAACAGAGCCCAGGTCTATAAAACCTTAAGGCCACATTTAGCATTTTGGTTAGGTTTTAGGTGAGAATGGAATCAAAATAGTGATGGGTTGCTAGCCGCATCGCTTATTGAGATGATTCCTGACGCCCTTTCCCTCGATCGGCTTTGACGATCTGCACGGGAAGAGAAGCAGCTGGTACATTCTATGTTTTTTCTTTTCTCCTAGACCAGCATAGTAACATACTTACCTAGTAATTAATCTTATGCTTAACACTTACTTAATAAAAAGTATTTCATACAAGATATATCAGGTAGGTAGAGGTATTCCAGCAGGTATCTAGAACTCAAGTCTTTCATTGTTTCCGAGTAAATACTGGATGTTTTGCAGAACGTGTCACCAAAGACTCCGTAATGAAGCCCTATTCTCGCCCTTCTGCTGTGGCTGCACGCAATCTCACTCACAATCTCGTGGATTTGTCGAGACAATGTTACCTTGGGTATACCTACGTATTTCAATAGATACCTACACGTTGCACAGTTGCACTCGCGGAAAATGGAAAGTTACCATTTTTTTAAAAGTTGAGATGTTATTTTAATTAAACATTGTTGTAATTAAAAATTGAAATAGAAAATTGAAATTTAATATTGGAAAAGGTGGAAGTTTGTAAAAGTCAAAGAACTAATAACTGTTAATGTAGGTATTCTTATTATATTAGGTATGTCAAGTAAAAAGGAACGGCAACAAGAATTGGGAAGTTTGGGAAAGAAGAAAAAGTGTTTAAAGTGAAATTTTTAGAAGTGTTCGGGAAAAGATGTAAAACAAGACTCAAGGGATTTATTTCTTGTACCAACACCTCCCACAAAATGTTTTTGCTCTCACGGCTCTGCCACTTAATTATAATAAGAAGTTAAATTAGCATTACGTCAAACAGCATTATGTAGCGTTGTAGATTAAAGTTTTTCAATACAAATTGACTCTTCGACCTCAGTCTTCTCTTCGACTTGAGGCAGACTTTAAATCACTCAAGAATTCAATTGCGCGGCAAATAATTTAATGTTACTCTTACAATTAGTAATTTACATTTATCCAGCTACCTTTACTAAGTATAGGTACTATGTATTTAGCAATTAATTGCTGTACAAAGTTTTTTAATTTTTTTCAACACTATAAATAATGGTAAACTACAACAATCTTTACCAACTTAAACAAAAAATGGAAAGTTTGTCAACTACATCGCCTATTGAAATATTCCCGAATCGATACGACTTTTCTTAAAAGGCCGGCAACGCTCTTGTCACACCCCTGGTGCTGCAGTTGTCCATTGGCAGCGGTAATCACTTACCATCAGAACCGCTTGCTCGTTCGCCGTCCTATATAAAAAAAAAATTAGATTAACGTTAGAAACAGCTGTACCTACGTTATGTTATCGTACATAATAAGGTGGTTCTGTTTTAAAAAACTGGACAAGTGCACATTTTATCACTTTGGAAGTACCGAACGACTGACTTTTCAAACGATTTTTCTTACTATTTGTTATCGTTCAACTTTTTTTAATTTACATTGTAAAGCGGTTCATAGAATTTATCTACCTTCCAGATCTTATACAGACAGACAGATATATAGATAATTATGACGAATCTATAAGGATTCCGTTTTTGCAATTGGGCTACGGAATCCTTAAAGTATCAACATGCCGAACTGTACAGATCATCAAGATGCTAGGTACTTTCTGAATATTATGCAGGATTGCAGAAACGAATTTCTCTTATATACCTACTTATTTGAAAAATATACCCACAGTCGCTGACCCGAAAGAGACTGTAAGTAATTAGAAAAAGTTAGACATAAATTACTTTTATCAAAAAGGCATTTCAGAAATTACATATAAGTATTCCTCGCTCCATTTATATTCCCAAGCTCGACTTGATAACGACGTGCTAAGCTCAAACCGGGGGATCCTCGAAGGCTAATAAAAAATTCAGAAATGCAAAGCCACAGAGCATCGCAGTAAAAACTAATGTTCGGATTATAATAATTTGTAGGCTCAAAGGGCTTTACGTCGAGAAGCATTTACCGAGCGTTTCAGATAAGAGTTTTTTAAAATAGATTTACTCTTCGACCCCTGTCTGTCTCTTCGACCTCGGCCAGACTTAAAATGATTCGAGAATTCAATTGCGCTGCGCGACAACTATTTGGTTAACATCACTCTCTCGCAATTTTTTCACATGTATCAGACTACCTATACAACACAATTTTATTTTAAGTCCTTTTTTAACCACAGATATTTATGTTTTCTTTTTTCGAGTGAAATAACAATTTTCATCCTTATTCAATTCGTTTATTATCAGGCAACAAGTAAAAAATTATAAGGGCCCATAGAAATATCTCACACTAACCTTACTTACACACTAACATTGTGTGCCGGTACACAATGTTAGTGTGTAAGTAAGGTTGAGTTAAGTAAGGTTTACGTAAGGCACGGGGTTGCATTAAGCAGTCGTTCCGTGGCCAAAAGACTTCTTCATGAAGGCTGCGGTGATTCGGCACTCTCAATACAAACTAACTAATACCTCACTTTATGGCGAGAAATATATGCGTAAATTTGGACCTATCTAGCCTCAAAGATCAATACAGTCATCGCCTCATCGTAGAAAAAATTCTAACATAGGCTTCATAGTTAAATATATTTTAGCGAATATTAAGGGCCATAATAGAATAAAATAAGAAGAACTAGACAAGAAATGGACCTAATGGTTAGCACCGACAATGCGATTAGGGTGGCTAATTTCTGGGCCGCAACAATTTAATTTAATGTTTGGTTTTGCTATCGAAACGCTAACAAGAAATGAAACACTATTACTGAAACACCCTTTTTGTACCTTCAAAGCAGGAAAATACACGCTATTTTGCGCGGCGAACACTGATTATTTCACAGCTCAACAACATGGAGAGATGGATTTTCGAGGACTTAACCCGCATTTCCGCATTACCGCAAATGTGGACCGTATCTTAAATTAAGAGCAATCTCGTCGAGAGAGCAAAATACGTACTTACTTATCTACAGACGATGCAGTATATAGTAATCAAATTTAAATCGTCGTGTAACATAAAAACATTAAACTTGCATTATGGCCCAAGTGTATTTGCACGCTTACACTCCTAATTTCTTCAATTATAATCCATAGAAAAAAAAAATTACAGATTTTCGTTTGCCATTAATCGCAGAATTTATTTTATACATACATACATACATATTATCACGTCTTTAACCCTTGCGGGGTAGACAGAGCCCAAAGTCATAAAACTCAAAGGCCACGTTTAGCGTTTTAGTGGAAAGCGGTATTTAATTTATATAAAAAAAATTACAACCGAATTGATAACCTCCTCCTTTTTTGAAGTCGGTGAATAATTTGGCATTGTTTAGCAATGTGTCCTGTCACTATCCCAAATTTCGATTTCCACATGTTAGCAAACTTCCTTGCCAAACATTAACTTTGAGTCGCACAAATTGTGCCTCTGTTTATTCCGAAAGCTGTGACATACACTCACATGAACGCAAAGTTGCCCCTCCTCATCTTTAGTACTCAGGTCTATCAATGATGATTACGTCGAGAGCGATACTTGTCCTTAATATCTATTTGCCGGGAAGTCTTAATGTATCCTTACCCAGAACAGGACATCTTCAAGTGTTGTTCACGAGACACTCAGTATTTAGCGGCCCTCCCCGAAATAAATATTTGGGAAACGGGAAAATGTGCGTGTAGGCGCTAAGGCGGGAAAACAAATGATAACACGCCGCATAGCCTGAATACAAAATAAGGTACCACCGTTTCACCCTGAGTATTCATTGATGTGAAGACAATAACGAGTGAACACAGTTTTACTAGATACTACGATGACCATAAAAAAAAATCAGATTATCATCACATTATGTTACATAAAACATAAACAAATTACATATATTTAATTTTATAAAATTATACTAACGCAAAAACATTCTAGTGATTTCTTCTTCCTTAAGCTTATTGACTATTCATGTGGATTTTGTTCTGTTGTCTAACAAAGCCTTTGTCACACCTTTCTTGTTTATACTTTCTGGGATACAATTCACCCATCTTTTCCTAGGTCATCCTCTGTTCCGCATTCCATTAATTTTCAAATCCACCTCCTTTCTTATGGACTTCTCAAGTGTTGTTCACTAGGCACTCAGTATTTAGCGGCCCTCCCCGAAATAAATATTTGGGAAACGGAAAAATGTGCGTGTAGGCGCTAAGGCGGGAAAACAAATGATAACACGCCGCATAGCCTGAATACAAAATAAGGTACCACCGTTTCACGCCAAGTATTTATTGATTGTGAAGGCATTAACGAGTGAACACAGTTTTTTTAGATACTAGGATGATCAGATGATCATCATATTATGGTAAGATTTACTTTTCCTATACCTAATTTTATAAAATTAAACCAACTCATTTTATTTTTATTAATTTCTTCTTCCTTTAGGTTATCCCAGTTTTCATGTGGATTTTGTTCTGTTGCCTACCATAGCTTTTGTTATACTCCCTTCTTGTTTTACTTTCCTGGACACAATTCACCCATCTTTTCTTATGTCATCCTCTGTTCCGCATTCCATTCACTTTCAAATCCAATGCCTTTACATCCATCCATACAATACATCCATCTCAACATACTCATCCCTTTTAAAATCAGTTTTCTTTCTTCCAGCCCTTTGCATGATTTTTTATTTTATCACATTCACATTTAGAAATGCAGTATTTAATTAAATTATAATATACTCATATCTTATAAATATAACTTAATGCGTTTCCCTAATTTTTTAGTACATACCTATTTTATGTCATAGGACGGCAAACGAGCAAGCGGGTCACCTGATGGTAAGTGACCTCCGCTGCCCATGGACTAATGTAACACCAGGGGTATGACAAGAGCGTTGCCGGTCTTTTATTTTTCCCGCCCCACAGGGGCCTCCGGCGCTCTCACTCACCGAACGAAGCATAGAAGCTGTAAAGCTACTACTCAAACGTCTATTTTCTGTGAGAATGTGGTACTTCCCCGGACGAGCCAGCCCATTCATGCTACCAGCAAAAGTGATTTGCGCCGGTAGCGTGGCTCTACCACAACTAAAACCTATACCTATGTTAATAGTCTAATTTTAGTAGTATCAAAAATTGTATACGATGAATCCTTGACCTTAAAATAGCCTAAGGTATTTAGATTCGCAGAAGACAATAATAACAAGAGAAGACATAATCCCGAATAATAAAAACAAATTGTTTTCAACTCGAGCAGATGTAAAATCGTTTCTTATTTGTGATACAAAAGTGCGAAGGTAATTTTCGTAGTGTCGTAAACTCGTATTGGAGGGCCCGCTCTGCGCCCTGGGCGGCCTGTTATGTACTTTTTATGGCAACCCCGCGTCGACCGAGTGTTGCTACACATAAATATTATTATATTAATATGGAAGATGTGGATTAAGAGTACCTGCATTGTAATTTTTTTTGCAGTAAATATACAGGCCTATTTTGAACCCCCTGACTATATTTTAGTATTAGAATCAGAATCCCAAATGTAATACAGAATTGCAAGAAGAAAAGGTAAAATCGAAAAATAAATTAGATTTCCCATTGAAATTAGCCCAACTGATCGGTGATTTTGTGCGGGATGTCTATTTTTTCGCGTGTACTTTTTTTTGCAATCCTATTCAATGGAGGATTCTGATTCCAAGATTAAAATATACTCCATATCCTATATAGCGACCGAGGTCAAAATCAAGCCGTTATAGCATAAAGTATTTTTTTACTTTTCAAGTCTAGGGCACTACGAGTAGGTATAACATAGTAAATCATATTTTTTACCCATCATAACTTATTCGAGTCAATAATTTCAGAGTTAATGCCCATTATATCAGTCGATAATGTGAAGTAATATCTGTATATCAAAAGAATGGCTTCTCAAGTCTCACTAAGTCATTTTTCTGCCAAGCGGCTGAACATTTGGGCGATTTACGAATGTGATTCGCAAGTTGTAGTCATTTGTCACTGGGACCCTAAGTAGGCATCTATATAGGCACTTAACTTAGGTATTTAAGAACCTTTTGTACCAGTATAGGAGCGTATATGTATAGTTATACGAGTATTCGTACATAACTTTGACATCGCCCAAACGTTTTTGCACATTTTGAAAACACGCTTTGGGGTCTGAGCAAATTATAACAGACTTCTGTTATGATGTATACAGGCTTGAACCACAACGGAATTTGCTCTACCAGTAAAATTGTTTAGGATGTTCCTACACTAACCTGTCCAAGTAAGGAGTGTGAAAGCTCACATTTGCATTTTTGATGAAAAAATGAAAAAGTTATATTAGATGCTCAATTACGGAGGATAAGTATCGCAATCCAGGGTGGGAATGCAGCTAACATTCTTGCCAACAGCCACACGGGCACGGGTTTAATTAAAGTAATTAAATTATTATTTCCTACTTTTTAGTTCCATCCAGGTATAGGGTTGAAGTCGGTTATTGTGTCTTTGTAAAAATTATTTTATTATATATAGGTTAAATAAACTAGTTACTTGAATCAAGCTCACAAACATGTTCTCTGATGCCACTAGGTACATAGGCACCTACCTACTCCTCCATAATTTTCACGAACGTTAATAGCAGCCGGAAGTTTTGTCTTCTAATGAATAATGCATTCGGCGGAAAATCAATGGAACATAGTTTATTTTAGGGCGGAATGTGAGGCTGTTTCGTAGGAGTTTAACGTGTCTGGGGGTATGTTGTCACTGCAAATATTCGCAAAACACCTTTCTGTAAAATTTTATTCTCTAATAACGTCACCATTTATGGGAATACATTATCTGATTTTATATCTATCATTAGACTAGATGACACTAGAATTTATTATATTATAATTATTAGAATTTTGCATCATCTCAACCGTAATATAAGGATAACGTCATGCTTAATCAGGACTGGTTTAGCAATACATAATTCAATCCCCGCTTGTAGAATAGCTTTTCACGTCTCGGGAGGAGAGAACAATGTAAAAATATCAACTATCATGTAGCACTTATGCAACACTTTCTTTCGTCTTATCCTTACATGGTCCTGGAGTCCTGAACATATATTTTTTCTTCCAACTATGCTGCAATTCTAGTATAACTGCACTACATATCCAGCACAAAGCGCAGCTTTGCTGCACTAGGAGTAAAAAAAAACTAAACAGTGCAGTAAAGGATTTCCATACGTTATTGCTGCTCTAGTGCAGCAAAAATATGGAAATCCTTTACTGCACTGTTTAGTTCTTTTTTTAAATTGTGGGACAATACTTGTCACATGTCATAAAGAAGGTTGGCCAATCTAACGGCCGTATGGAGTTTACAAAGGGACGTGTGTATTGCCTAAAAAAATACTGGCCATAAAGAAAAAAGGTGGGAATGTAAACAACAAATTTTTAACTTTTGTAATTTGTCTTCAGTTTTATTTTTCACTTACTTTTATTGCAGTAGTTGAAAGAAAAGCAGATTATGCACCTCGCATTAAGTAAGTTATATTGCACTCGTGCTTTTTAGAGCCCTCGCTAGCGCTCGGGCTCCAAATAATCACTCGTGCAGCAATAACTTACTTTCTGCTCAGTGCAACAATCTACTATTCTTCATCAGAAACAAAGATTATACATGTTGTTTAGGGTTTAGCCACACGTGTATTTAAAATTTCCTGATGATAAGTTCAGTATCTAGCTAAATCGAGAAAACGTAACACATCAGCAACTTTCGTATTATAATCAGTATTAACTTTTGCATCGACACGCAGCGAACAGTCTAGCTAGGAGCCGCTAATCATATTCTCTAGAGTTTTCTTTCGGAATAGGACCTTTTACGAAAAGTTCCCAATGTCGACTCAACATTTAATAGGTGTCTGGGTAGTTCGTTCGATTTATTCGCAATCAGTCGTTCGGCGCGTGAAATTGATCCACACCCGCACACACAGTCGTGTTTCGGTTTAATCAACTTTGGGTTGCAGTTGTAACACAACAAAAACAGTGGTTGAATGGTTGGATCGACATTGCAATTTGGGTATCATTGGACACGATGATAATAAATTTCACTCTTTATGCAGATAATTTAGAATTTCAAGAGGTAGGTTGGTCTTCTTAAGGGTCAGTTGAAATACTTTTATTTGCTTAAAGGCATCTGGCTGGTATAGCTTAACGACTCATATCTAGTGATGATAGGAGGCACCGACTATATGGACATTGTGGACCGTTAGATATTGTTGTGCCTTTTATCACATTTAAGACCAACTTCAGGGTTGCTTAAGATTGCTATCGAACATCTTGACTTTTAAGCTGAAGCATATTGAGCCATTCTTTCAGCCTCGTAATAGTAAATACACATATTAAAAAACCGGCCAAGTGCGTGTCGGGTCACGCGCAGTGTAGGGTTCCGTAGTTGCGAATGACAACTTTGAGTTCACACTATTCACACTCGCACCTTACAGTTTAACGACCAAAAACATCTAACAATGAAAATAGTATGAAATTTTACAGTTTATAAGTTGGTTGCCTATAACTTTTTAGTTTGTACTTACTACTCAGCTCTGATAGTTTTCCTTTCAACTTCAGTATATATGCTACTGCTGTAATTTTTTTCACGTATCTATATATAACCGTTTAGCAGATAGAGGGGGGGGACACTTACCTCTAACAAAAATTCGCACTTTAAAACCAAATATTTCGGAAACGGAGCCCTTAATCAAAAAATGGTGTTCTCAACCTCACAATATTTTTGAAAGACCTATGTAAAGATACCCCACACAATAGGTAAATAGAGAAAAAAACTTACTCCCTCACTTTACTTGTATGGGAGCTACCCTAAAAAAATTTTTTTTTCAAGATTTTATTCTACCACTTTTTTGCCATGATTAATATACATACCCATACCAAATTACAGTTTTCTAGTACTTATAGTCTCTGCGTAAAACCGCGGACGGACAGACAGACAGACAGACAGACAGACAGACAGACATGGCGAAACTATAAGGGTTCCTTGTTTACTACGGAACCCTAAAAAATATACTTATAACTACTTCATAACTTACATCTATTTTCTTTAATGTTCCATTTTAATAAATCTATTGTTTTAAATGGTATTTTAAAACTAATTCGAAGACGATTTATGCTAAAATGGAATAAGTGGCGATCCATCTCCACCCACACGTGAACTCTAAAATTTTAAGTCCAAACGGGCACTAAACGTAACATTAATAACTTGAATTAAATTAAACACCGGATATTTTCTTTAACAGTCCACTTTTTAGCTTATTAGCGACAGAATTTGACGAAATTAAATCAACTATCACTTATTGAAGGAAATGCCTCCAGTAAGTAGCTATCAGCGCTCTGATAAAATTAAGATTTATGTGATAAGTATTAAGTTAAACATCCGTAATATTCGGAAACAGCCCTCATTAAAGCTCGTTTTGACGCTCTGGTATGCTTAATATTTACAAAATTAAGATTGAATATAAATCTCCGGAAAGATACCATAAAATCTGATTTTTATTCATGCCAATGGATACTTGCGAAGAAGTTACAATATTGGCTAACACAAAGATATATTCTTCTACTTATTTACCTTTCGTGTGTATAATTGGCCAACTTTGGTGACAGATTTCCAAGCTGCCTAAAAGCATCTGACATAGCTTACCGTCTGCCACCAATGATGACAGCCGGGATCAACGGCTTAGCATTCCTTCCAGAGCACGGAAGGAGTTCAAGATATTTTATGCCACTTGTGGTCAGCCATCCAAGTGCCAGGGTAGCTTACATGCGTAAGTGCTTGCAATGCTTACGTCCACTGGGCCATCGAGCTTCTTCTATTGAACAATAAATAGGTCGGTAGCTAGAGATGCGATTATAATGTAACAAGTACTTACTAAGAAGACCTAACTTAGAGCATGGATTAACGCAACATAGGCATTTCCATAAATCTTTTTTTTTATGCTACCAAATACTTTTTATATTACAGTACGTAGTAACTTTGATTAAGTAAATAGAACCTTTGATACGTTACATTGAAGTTAGTTTCATTGCTGCTATTGCAACCTGGATCAATAGAACCTTTCAAGCTGCGTTCCAGGAACGGCACTGACACAGTTTTACTACTTATTATTGAATGTACCTACTTCAGTCTAATAACGGCCTGATTTTGTAAAACACAGTGTTACAAATTCTCGGCAATTGTGTCTTTAATGTGACTATTTTATTTGTTTTAGAAGCGCAAAGACAAATATAGAGAGATTTTTTTATGTATTTACACAATATGTTAGTAAAATTCTATCTAATCTTTAAAGGGACGATTCAGCATGTCTTTATGAACAACTTTTCTATAGATATAATGCGAGGCGAGTACGGGACCAAAACTGTTGAAAAGAGTTTCTTTTGGCGTTTCTTCTCTGCAGTGGTCGGTACCGAAACGCTAGTAGTCTGTAGCTTTTGAACAATTAACTAAATACATATTAATTAATAAGATAATTTTAAATATGATATGACGTGAAAAAGTGCCTGCTAAGGCGTATTTTGATATTGCAGAAACATCGAAAAACTTCAAAATTCAACAGTTTTAACATTGATAAACATCGATCATACCTTGTTGGTGTCGCGTGGGCAGCGGAAGCAAACAACGTGACAAACACGCGGCCACCGTTTTAATTGCTTCTCCTCCAGCACAGATCCACTATCTGGTAGACAATGCAAGTAGCTTCTCGTTGCGTGCGCAGATTATATTCTGTGAATTCTTTAACTAGATAATTATACTTAGAAATATCCGCTTTGGTAAGTAGTTTATGTAAGCTAAGAAAACAGTATGTAAACATATACATAGCATGTAAATTGACCCTCAAATTCCCCTAATATCCTTAACGGGGTGACTCAGCCCCTCGATATGAAAATCTTTTCCTATGGGATATACGCTGGGCATTAAAAAATCTTCACTTCCAAAAAAAACTTTCAAACAACACTTTCCAATACGAAAAGTTCTATATAATGACGGGCTGATTGACACGCTGTATTTAATTTAGCAGATCTCTCGGGACGGCAACTTTCAGCCTTCGCAGTCTATATATTCCGTAACCCTTCATGTGTTCGCTGATTAAAAAAAAGAACGCCATGTTTTAGGAACCTAACCTTCTCCTCCTCCCCCTCATCCAAGCGTTTTTCTGGTTGCGTTCGCAGCTGCGATGTGTTTGAACTCGGGGCCCGCTATTATGAAAGTTTTCACAGCCAGACGCCAATCCTTCTTGCATAAAAAGGTAAGTATCCAATCTTAAAAGTCTAAACTCTGCTTTTCTTCTTTTACTAGTACAGGTAGCTAGTAAATTACAGAACAAATACATGGCCTTGTACTTTTTCTTTAATAAAAACTCAGCTCTATTGGGACACAAATGACACCTGTTTACTTTTGTGCACCACTTTGCCCTTGATGTTATATGAGCCTAACCTTAATGTCCCTAGACGCGTAAAGTAAGTAATCCTAGGTATGATCTTGTACCATCCATTACCAGCTATAACAACCCCCATTGTATATCTTGTCAGATACCTAAAGTATCTCACAATTTATATAGTCTTATACAAAAAAGCAAATGTGTTGCTACCATATATTTTTATATTATAATATTAATTTCATATTACTATCATTATAGTAACATTACTGATTATTACTAATTAATAGCGCGAAGAACCGTTGGCCGATGGGGCAGAAAAGTTCTCGAATGGCGAACATACCGGCAAGCGCAGCGTCGGACACCCACCGACTAGGTGGTGGTGATCCGACCAAGGTCGCAGGGAAACGCTGGATGCAGGCCGCTCACAACCGGTCATTTTGAACTCTTTGGGAGAGACCTATGTCCAGCAGTGGACTTCTTGCGGCTGAAATGATGATGATGACAAAAATTTTTGCATTTGAAAAATTCAAAGATAAGGATTGATCCTCATTACATGCTTGGTTTACCTTTAATTGGTCGGACAATTAGAATAAACCTATTTTTTGTGACACGTATGCAGATAATATTGTATCGACTGTTGGTGAACTAATAAATAAACATAAACAAAAGTGTTCTATAATGTAATCTATTACCAACATTTATGTGTGTGGCAAAACTTCTCTGACAGGCGCCTAGGGAATGATCCGAATAAATAATAGCCATTTGTTTTAAAACATCTCTTGTGGCCCCGAGGCTGGGACAATTGAATTCGTTGGAAATATTTATTAATGAGAGCAGGTGTTATTTATCGTGTTTCATACAATAAATTGGACTTACAATACGACTGCTTGCGTTAATTTGTCCAGCCGGCTTTCGGTTGGGTAAATAAAACTGTTCTGTCAATTACTGTTAAGTTTATCGTTAATATGTATTTACATAATAAGTAATTATAAACCCAAGGGTTTTAAACGTCAATTAAAGATGAGGAGTGTTGATTGAAAAAAGTTATTCATTTTAGTATTTCGACTTTGGGTTTCAATTGTTTCTTTTTCGTATGTGTAACTGGCCCGGGTTGCTTATCATGCTTTCAAGCTTTGCTCTTTATTAATAATGCTTACGCACGGGGCCAACGGGCTCCTCAGGCTTTCAATGATAACTGAATATATTCTTAACTAATTACATTTAGCTAGATACTAGAAAACCATTAACAACTTGTGGTTTATTTTTGTTAAAGATTTAATTTCCTTTTTTTTTCAACTCCTGAAAGTTTTATTTCAAAGTTAAGTTCTGTGATTTATCTCTCTGAGTTGTCAATTACCATAACGCCCATACTGAATCGTATACTCAAAACGGGTGAACTGATTTAAATGATATTTTATACGTTCTAATAAAAAAGCTGCATCCAAATAAGTCCACTTGTTTACGACCTACCTACTGCGATGTTTTGTAAAATAAGACCACCCTGATTTTGTGCTCATGTGATTTGTAAAGTCGAAATTCCATTTGTCCACCATGTTGACTAAAGTGAAAGAAGAACATGGCAAAAAAATAAGATTATAATGACAATTGGAAAAACATCGCGAAGGAAAGCGAGCTAGTTGAAAGGTTAGGTAGGTGATACAATGCGTCTGGAATTCGAAGATTCCAACAACGCATTAAAATGCAAATGTCGGAGTTCAAATGATTAAAACATTAAGAAAAATCTTTATTATACCGTTTCTCTATCGTTTGACGTTCGTTTTGTGATAAATTGTTATAAAAATGTAATTTGATCTCCTGCAGACGATTTTATAGCTGCAAGCTTAAGAGGACATGAACTAAAATACTGTGAGTTCTATTTACTACTATATATTACTATTACTTACGTAAGAAAAAAAATACATCTTGTCAAAAATCAAGATAACTTTAGGCGCAATGCAATCTTAATCAACTTTAAAATAGAGTCTGATAAAAAAAGTACTTTATGTAGATATGTCTATAAGTAACTTACTTACTGTCAAAATTTTTAGCGTAGTTAGATGCCATAGGTAGTTTCTTATTTATAAGTTTAAAAGATAATCAGGTTATATCATTAAAATTTGTATGATACTGAAATGATGATGAAAGATTGTTTAAGAGCTATAATTTTGGTTTTCATGAAGACACTTGAAATTGTAAAGTGGTTATTTATTACACGACACGATATTTAGTCTCTGAGTAAAGGGACGCCGCAATACGTTAGATACGTATAGCGATGTCTTTTTACGTGTCCAACGTATAGCGTCGTACTTCTCGTCAGTCCACTTAAGAAATCGACTCTGAGTGTAGGGCGGTAGAAACATAGTGATGAGGGCGGGCACGCCCTCTTAAGTTGGTTAAATAATGTTGTATGATATAAATGTTTAGGAGTTCTTAATGGGATGTTCTCTTACACGCCCGTTTGAGTCCAGTTAGTATTCCATAGCGGACCCCGCGGTACGATATTATTATAGCGGCGGTTACAAATGCATCGGGCGTGACTGCGAATTGCACTCGTACGACAATCGTTCTAAATTTTGCAAGTTTTGTTCCCAAAATTGGTAATAAAATTTATATGTGAAGAATAGATACCAAAATACGTAATAGAAAATAGTTGGTTGTTAAAAAATATATCCTGAAATAATCCTGATTATATCTACAGGCTGATTCTGAACAACCTGGCAATATTTTAATGGTAGAATTAGAATCTCTAATAGATTATACATATAGTATTCTTGCATATTTTGCAATAATACCTATAGATACCTAACATATGAAAAATATTTGGACCTTCCGTAGATAATCGGCTGATTGGTGAATTTGTTTGGGAGGTCCAAAATTGTTAGGTTGTTCAGAATCACCTGTTAGTTACCAAACTGTCAAATTTGCGTCCCGCTATCGATTTACGTAGGTATAGTTTATTTACATTTGGTTCCTCTAAATTAGTTATAAAACTACACACTATATGTGGAAGAGATACCAAGATGTGTTAATAGAAAAAAAGTTGGCTGTCAAAAATAGGTCCGACGATATAATGGATGCATCTAGTATGCGAGATGTATCATATCTGTCGTGATATTGTGATGCGAAGGTTTGAGCGTCATGCCGTTCGCCGTATATTTTATTTTCCATCCTGAAATTACATACTTGTAATGGAAGTTAGTACATATAGGGTTTCCCTACAAAGTAGTCTAGCTTACCCATACAGTTACACATATACCCGGTAACTTTTTACACCAGGCAAATTTTTACAGGAGGTTCAGCACCTGAAACTATATACTTACTACTTTACATAAAAACAAAAAGAAATTGCCTCCCCATACAAATTAGCCGATCGGACCTAGTATGGAATGGAGAATTTTTTCATCATAGTTTACATAACTTTTAATTGTATATAAGTACAAGTTATGTGAACTATGATGAAAAAATTCTAAGTAAGTTATGAGTTATGTTATGTTAGTTTAGTTAGTTGTATTGTATGGCTCTGGTAGTACGGGGGGGGGTCGTGCTCCTGCAGTGGAGACTGAAAAGACCTGATGATGAAGTACAAGTTCAGTATCATGGGATAAACTAACTTTAAAAATTTGCTAGTGTTTAAAAAGTGGGCCTGCAGTCCAGGTAGAGCAGAAAGAGGAAAGAGATATCTACATGTTATCCAAATTTGATTCATAGCAGTGTTCAAAGAATTTCCCTTTTCGTTTGGCAACCATACGTTTAGCTGGCTGAGTAATTCCTAAATAAAGATGCATTCTGAAAAATAGTGTTCCGTCGGTGCTGTTGGAGAGTTGGAGACTCCATATATCGAGGAAGATATATCGTGCAGTGTGTTACTGTCATGATTCACGGTCGATTGGTTCCCGAGCTTAAAGAAATGTATTGCGGCAATTTCACGGTACTTATGTTGAAGGAGTACCTACTTACCACATGTGTATATGCATTGCAGAACATTTTTAAGTTATCTGGATGACAAGTTTAGTTTTTCTTACCTCAATGACTTATTTAAGTTTTTTAGTAATATAACTTCAAATACTAGCGATACAGATTTTTCAGGTATTGGTTAACTTTTAAAAATAACAATTGTTATCAGTTATCAACCTCAATACAAAAAATTGCAACCTATAGTAATCATCATCATTTCGTGTAGGTGAGACGGTCAGTCGGCCATATGCACACCCTGGTGTCAGAGTTCTTCGGAACCTATAGTAATAAATAGTAAGGAAAAAAAATATTGTGACAATGTATGCGTATGTATGTATACAATCAAAACTATAATTTAAATCCTTGCATTTGTAATGAACACAAGCAAGTCAAACTACAAGGATCTAAACATTGCGTGCATGAAGAAATTTGAAAGTTGATAACCAAAGTAATAGTAATGGTAGTTTATGAAACTGTGTTAAGTAAGTAATGAGGGTTCTTAAATTACATATGTGGGGTTGTGTGAACTTATTTTAGAAATGTCAAAAAAATGATGATTTTATTAATTTAATAAATAAAAAAAAAATATTGTCACAACTCACTTTTTTCGTATGTATGGGGATATGTGCGTTCGGATGATAAATGTGAAATTTCATATAATATTAACATTCTTAGGATCGCATCCTCACCGGTAGCTATCATTCCACACCTAACGTATGTCTCCAATATCTCATATTAATTCTCACACACTTATTTAATACGGCAGTCTAAGTATTTTAATCCCTTAATTAATTTCATTCGTGACTTACGTATTAGTGGTAGCGTCGTGACAGTAATATTTGAGATATCGCGACGAGATTTGCATACTGATTTACAGCCCATATAATATTAATGGTGCAGTCGCCAAAAGAGATTTATGCCGTGGCGAAACATCGGCAATTAGCGTTATTTATTATGGCGGATTTTATGACTTAGGAAAAATGTTATAAAAATGAATATTAACGCTGGAGCTGTTGGCGCCTCTGCTTAATTTGTACGTTTGATATACAAACATAATGAGTCATTTTTGCAGACATGTACAGCTGGGTTCGAAATTAAAACTAAAATAAAATATTAAGAAGAATTCATACAGGTACTTGTTGAAATAGATAAAGTAAGTAAGAAAACTGAAAAAGAATAATGGCTGACAGGAAATAGTAAACAAAAGTATTTAATAACCCGCAATATCAAGAGATGATGAAATTTATAAAACACTACCTATGTGTTACGACTGTTACGAGTAAATTAAGAAATTATAGTAGACATCAAAAGGATATGGTACTATGGACTACGAATTTTAAACTTGCGAGAGAATTTTGTCCTTATGAAAATGTATGAACTCTATTTACTTTATTTAGACCGCAAAAAAGTAACAATCATGAAAAGCCGCTTAACCATAATGTCAAATGTGTCAAACATACATAAAATATCATGGCATTTCATCCCTATCTATTGATATGTACGCGGACATAATAAAGATGGCTCTCATGTGGTGTCTCGGCTGAAAGGGTGTCACTAAAGGTCGGAAATGGGCTTTCAGCGAGCGCCGAAACACGCGGCGCCGAATTATGTCCGGAAATAAGTAATCGAAGGCCTGCGCTTCACTTTCCGGCCAAATTGACGGAACGGCCGGAATGTGCTTTTTGTGCCGCACTAATCCGGCCTCAAATACCGATGTTATTTGATTCAAGAGGTTAAGATATTCAGTTTAATAATATTTTTACTTATCGCTCTTCAGATTCCACTGAAATTAACGATGGACGGGTGCCATATGTATTTTACTGAAAGGAATATTGGAACGTATTACGTCATATATACCGTTATTTTAATTTATCCGTCTGGTTCATAATAAAATTCAAAGTTACTTCAATTTGGTACATTGTGCATTTTAGGGACTGTGCGATCTTTCTCGCCAAAATTTTTAAGAGCCAGTAGAGTTTAGCTAAGCGGCCTCGGCTGCGGCTTGGTTCGATCGAATATACTTAGGTATTATTTTAAATTGTTTTCAGCCATTTTGGAGCTACACAAGGCATGTCGGCGTTGCAATACGAATTTCTTACATGCTCAGGATACCACCGGAAGGCTCGGGAGAGAAGTATATGACTTGGTTGGACAGGACAAAGAATTAAAGCAACTTCACGGATCGTTTCCCGCGCCATGCGCCACATTCTTCTTCTTCTCTTCCTTCAATAAAAAGAAAAACAAATGTTTACGTCTAATCTTCTCGTAAACAGTTACTATGTAAACTAGATCGAAACAAGTTGGCAATTACGGCAAAAAAATTAGAAAAGCCGAGATTCTGTAATAAATATATTTTGCTTAGGTTATAGTATTACCTTTTCTGTAAAGTCAATGTTAGTTTAAATGCGAAATAAGCAAGCCATAAATCATGGGCGTGGTTGATTTACGACTGAGTTTAGTTTCAGAGTAGTTGCGATTCAAGCTTCGATTAAGACAACAAAGCGTATCACCAGCCTAGATTAATGACCACAGCACTTAATAATACTAATTAATATCTAAACGCCCAATCCCTTAATTAATAACTACTTCATTCCAAGCATTCGTGCGTTGGCAGCAGAGGCGTAGCTTACTATAAGTTTATTAAAAAAAACACGTCTATCCTGCGAAGAAATATATATAGCTTATGTTCTTAGTTTCCTCAGGATTATGTTAGAATTCTACGGACACCACATAGAGTCAAATATTTTTGAGCGTTTTATTTTTATCTAAACTTATGAAGAATAAAGAAGCTCACATCATACGTTACGTACTTACAGTAACACTGAAAACATGACACTTCTGTTTTTGGGCCTGCATGTAAAAATTCGGTAAGTATACAATGATTTTTACACATTCGACATCAACACACTTGATGCATAGGAAATTTTTGTCGTTTCGTTTATGTGAAGTTTTTTATGCACTAGTAACTTTTTTTTTTAAGTTAAAATCGTTTGCTCTCAGAACTACTGTGACTATTTCAATTACTGTCCTATATTGCATTTATCCTTCTGTTGATTGAAGTTAGCTAAGAAAAGATAATGTTTTGTGACTTTTATCGTTAGTAGGTATTTGCTTTTACTAACGTAGAGCTCATAATACAATGCTAAGATAAATACTATCTAGGTACCGTTCCCTTATCGTGTCATGACAGTGGTTATTTGAAGTGAAAGCTATTTACTTGTCTCTATTTACTTTCCACAACTTCACAATCCTTCAATCTCGTATATAACGAAATAGAAATCTGATAGAGATGTAAAATATAGAGACATTCGTTGAATTTTAATGGTGACATATCGGATTTCAATCATTATTATAATTATCTCTGGCGCGTGCCTGCAGATATGAAAATAAATATTATAATTTGTGTCTCGAAATCGGTGTTAATGGCCTCTCCGGCGAGTGGTGGCGCCTCTACGAGTACTATAATTTTATTATTTATGCATGCCTCTTGACTGCCACCTACGAAATGCTAGAGTACACTGGGGAAAGCGCGCTGTTTCAATTTCTATGAAACTACTTGACGTAATTTAATAAAATTCAAGTAAAAATTGGTGGCGAGTTATGGTCAAAGAAAAAAAATCTTTTTTATCTCGCCTTAATCGACTTTTCTTCGCGAATTTGACGCCGTTAAAGTTGCTGATTTTTGATATGAAGCTATAAAACTGTAAATTGTTATGGAAATCTTAAATATTACTGTAAAAACTGGTATTTATTAAAGAGTTTAAATATGTTTTTATATTTTGTGTAAGTCTTATTAGATATTTGCGCCATGTCATTGCGTCATTTGGTCGCCATGACCGAAATCGGTCAGACTAAAAGGATAACATCGTGGTTTAGGGTTTTAAAAATGATGTAAATTTTATTAATACTTACGGCTTATCATTTGTGTCACATATTGAATGGTAGGCATCGACTGTCGCAGTCGGAAGGGCATGTCGCTGTCAAGCTGTCGAGTTGAGTTCGCGCTCTCACGACGCTAAGCCGACGGGTGCTTCCGCTTCACCTGCCGCCGAAACACGTCCATATTGATTGCAAAAACCATTGACGGCCTCTGTAGCGCAGTTGTTATCAAGCTAGCTACACGAGGGGCTTTGGATTCGATAGTCGTTGTGCCTCATTTTCACTGGAATCTGTCTGCGATTTTGTAGCTTCACAAAGAGGGTTGGCGTCGCGATGCTAAGCTGACGGGTGCTTCCGCCTCACCTGCCGCCAAAACACGTCTGCATTGATTGCAAAAATCATTGACAGCTTCCGTGGGATAGTGGTTATCACGCTAGTTACACGAGGGGTTTTGAATTCGATAATAAATAAAAAAAATAAAAAATAAAATAAAAAAAATACCTCTCCAACCCGTCTGGCCAGCGTGGAGAGTGTAGGCCAAATCCTGTGACTACTCAAGTTAATATATGGCTCTGGTAGTACAGAGAGGGTCGTGCTTCTGCAGTGGAGTCTAGAAAGACCTGATGATGAATAAATAAAATCTTTATTCAAATAATTATAAGCTACACCTTTTACAATGTATTATAAAAGCATATAAGGGAAAATAGACTAACGGTGCCTGAGCTAGGATTAAAAACATCCTGTATTTCAGGCTTTACAGGTCTTACTTTAAAGGTCTTACTACTAATAAATCAAATAACAATTACACTTGGTATTAAATTATACTTAGAAAATAAATAAATAACATATCATTTTAAAATTATAAGTAATTCCTCTGTTTCTTCATAGGACATATTTAGTAGAGCTTCCTGAAGAATTTTTTTAGTTGCTCTATAAGTGAAGGGATAAAAGCCTAGTTTTTTATTGAGTCTATTGTAGAGGAGTGGGCCGAGGAACAATAATACTTGTAACGTATTTTTCTTATTTTTTTACATTTCGTAGCTTTACAAAGAAGGTTGGCATCGCGACAATAAGCCGACCTGCCGCCAAAACACGTCCACACTGATTGCAACAAACCATTGACGGTAACTTTGGATTCATTGATACTTCTTCCTCATTTTCACTAAATTTGTTTGCGATTATGTAGCATTACAAAGAAGGTTGGCATCGCGACGCTAAGCCGACGGGTGCTGCCGCCTCACCTGCCGCCGAAACACATCTACATTGATTGCAAAAACTATTTACAGTCTCCGTGGCGCAGTGGTTATCACGCTAGTCTGCTACATTATTATACTTGTACCTCAATTTTACTGGTATTTGTCTGCGGTTCTTTGGCATCAGACAGGCGGTTCTGTTTTAAAACTTGTCAAATCATGTTATATACTTATGTATTTTTTTGCATTCACAATGTTATTCCGATATGTTTTATGAAATTAAGAAATATTATGGGATAAAAATCCACGCGTGCAGGACTTGAAGCAGTAGTTTTTACTATAAAAGTTTGTCAAATCAAATTACTGAATTAGCTCTATAATAGCAAACCCTGGGTTGCACCTGAAGCACAATAGTTTAAGGATGCATCAAAGCAATCTCTCCGATGAGAATCTCATTTTTTAGGGTTGCGTAGTAAACTAAGAACCCTTATAGTTTCGCCATGTCTGTCTGACTGTTTGTCTGTCTGTCCATCCGCGGTTTAACTCAGAGACTATTAGTACTAGAAAGCTGTAATTTGGTATGGGTATGTATATTAATCATGGCAAAAAAAGGTAGAAAAACTCTTGAAATAATTTTTTTTTAGGGTAGCTCCCATACAAGTAAAGTGGGGGAGTAATTTCTTTTTCTCTACTTACCCATCGTGTGGGGTATCTTTAAATAGGTCTTTAAAAAATATTGTGAGGTTGAGAACACCATTTTTCGATTTAGGGATCCGTTTCCGAAATATTTGGTTTTAAAGTGAAAATTTTTGTTAGAGGTCCCTCCCTCTATCTGCTAAACGGTTATATATGGATACGTGAAAAAAATTACAGCAGTAGTATATATATTGAAGTTGAAAGGAAGACTCAGAGCTGAGTACTAAGTGCAAACTAAAAAGTTATAGGCAACCAACTTATAAAATGTACTGGAAAATGTAAAATGTCATACAATTTTCATTGTTAGATGTTTTTGGTCGATAAACTGTGAGGTGCGAGTGTAAACAGTGTGAACTCAAAGTTGTCATTCGCAACTACGGAACCCTATACTGCGCGTGGCCCGACACGCACTTGGCCGGTTCTTTTTAGAAGTGATAAAGCTACCACAAATGTGGCACCAGCTTGCCTATAGTGGCACTGATTATAGTTATGATTTTAGTTCAATTTAAACTCGGTAATTAGAATGGTCATTCACGATACCAAAAAAGGCAGTATCGGCATCAGTAGAGGATGTTGCTGTCGTGTTTTCGTTCTCACGAAGCTCAGCCGTATCTATTTTTGTTCCTCTGTGGCCATATCACATCATAGCCCCTTTCACCGAAACACATCACCACGGTGAATTGCAGAAAGCAAACAAATGAATTAGAGATACGAGTATTTAAATTGCAGAAATATAGGTTTTTAAAAATATTAAATTCAAAAATCTATTATTTAAGTTACTCCCAATTTAATGATAAAATACGTAGTGACTATTCTGTCTCCATATTCTCAAGCAATATCGAATACCTACTTGATATCTTTAATAACAAGTAGGTATTCGATATCCCGAAATTCAATTAAAACGCACTCGTTTAATCGGGCACCCGACCAACGCATTAAAATGTTAAGATATGTTTTTAGATCTGACTCCGATAAAAAATAAATAAAGATAAAAAATTAAACCTGCACTAATAAATAACCGTTTCGGTCGGCTTGCACCAGTGGCGTCAACTTAAATTCTTCAGCGGGTCCAAAAAAGAACATCTTTGGTTGGTCCCTTCGTGCGTGAGTCACTTGTCGCGGGACTTGCCGCTTTAAAATCGCAATAACTGAACGCGCGGGTTTTGTATCGATGTCCAGATTCCAAAACAGATAACATCTTTTTGATGCGAACACCGAAACTGGTTTGCAGACCAAAAAGTGGCCACCTCTCGTCATTATCTCATTCATTCAACCCGACGCGAATGTTTTTGGTTCTGTAGGACATCGATTTACTTTTTGGACCTAAATGAGACGTTAAAAAAACAAACGCTAAGGTATATTTTATGTCACAGTAATTTTGGCGAGACGGCGCCAAGTGTGTGAGTAATGAACGAAATTATTTTTCCAATTTACTTAGTCTGATTCGATCGAATTTAAATGCTTTACCATGTTTCTTTTTAAGAAAATATTATAGTCACTACCTAATACAAAGTTCATCTCCTGTCCTCTTTGGATTAAATTATTGAATTAACGATTGCCAAAATAATAAAATCTCCTGACAGGAGTTGTCCAAGCGGTTAATTAGACTCGGTGGTTTTGGCTTTGGCATAAGAACATTTTTAAGTACAGCGCTGACAGCATTTTTTGTCTTCGGTCTGTCCGTGTTATGAATCCCGAGCATGCTTACTTCAAACTGCTAGCAGTAGCCGAAATCAGGGTTCTGGTTCAACGTTATTCCAGCTGTAGGAAGTAGTAGTAGTAGACTCTAGGAGCGGATTTCGTTTAGATTGGCTAAGCCTTCGGACAGAATGAACGAGCTCCATCAATGTCTCTGCGAGGGAGATGTTAATTCCCCGTTTCACCACTGTCTAGTGCAAGGTTTATTTCACGTCATACCAGCTGGCAGTATTTGACCCTGCTGGCATTAATTTTTTCTAAGTTTTTCATGATTTATAGCCAATATATAGCAATATCGTGTGTTAGCTATAATACAAACTATTAAGGTAAATCATTATTTTAACGCTAATATATTAACTTAGCATTTAAAAAAAAGGTGAGTGATAAGTTTGTTTGTTAAAGAAAAACGATATCAAAATATTATTTTTTTTACAATGTATTACGATACCTCGTAATAAATAAAACGGGATTTATTACTAAAGAAGAACAACCAGATAAGTAACTTATAATAGCCCTTCGGAGCGAGTGGGCTTAAATTTCACGGTGAACACTAATGAATTGAAACAATGGTTCATCCACAATCTGATAGCGATGTTGTAGGCGCGCACGTGGGAGTCGCTATTACCGAGTGCATGATGGCTCATCCCACAGGGGCCGGTGATGCTGTGAAATTGCAATTACCAATGCATCATATTAATATTCAAGATCCAAGCTGGTTTGGCAGAAAAGAAAAAACATAGCATACGAGTTGCTTATCTTCCCGCACAGACCGTAAAAGCCAGTCAAGGGAGTGGGCGAAAATCTTAGCAATAACGTTATGGGTGTTGCGGCTACTAACCCATCATTATATTGATTCTGCATTCCACCTTAACGCCCACTAGCACACTAAACGTGGTCTCTGATTTTTTATGACTTTGGGCTCTGTCTACCCCGCAAGGGATAAAGACGTGATAATATGTATGTAGGGATGTAAGATCTTAACTGGAAGACTTTCGAAGTCCTAGCTTTAGTGCATGATGGTGATACTGTGATATAGCAATTACAATGTATATTAATGTTCAAGATCTAAACTAGAAAACTTTTGAACTATTAGCTTTTAGCCCTGCTATAACCGAGAGCACGAGGACTCTCCTCATTATATAATGGGGAGCCCCACCCCGACCTAATTTTTTTTTGTATTATAATCGTTAACCAGTTCACATAAGTCATCTACTTACCTATTTTCAGCTGTGTAGTCCTATAGTTTCGGACGGACAGACATGACGAATATATAAGGGATCCGTTTTTTGCCATTCGGCTATTGAATCCTAACAATATAAATATTTCCAATAAATAGGGTAATTAAATGTACTTACCGCAGAAATGAATGCGGGAATGCGGCTATCACTATTACAAAATCTTGCCTTCCATTGCTAAATAACTTTTGTTGCATTCAACTTCTAATTTTCAATTCGCAAAAAGGCATTGATTAAATAATCTTTCGATTTTATGTTTATGATAAAGATCATCATTGATTTACCATAAAAATACAAGTTATTGAGCAAAGAAAATCAAATGAGATAAAAAAGATTATGGCTGCCTTTTCTCCAAGCTTTTGAATTTGGCTACGAATTCGAGATGCAAGACGTGAAATAGAGCATGAAAATATGATAACCTATATTTGGAGGTTTACTATAGCTTGCTCTGTGCAAAGGCGAATTGCGAGCCACACGGAACCTCGAATTTACGGCAGACAGAATGAAATTTCCTCTGCACCTTGTTTCAATTTGCAAATTGCATTTCTTACATTGTAGATACGAATTTAATTCTTGCTAGGAAGAGTAAAAGCTGCTTTAGAAACAAAGTTTATTTATTTCACTCAACTGTTACATTGAATGAGAAAATATTGAAACAGTTAAATTATACCAATATTTTAACTCCGTGCGTGCGTAGACGAGCTCCGTGGCGCAGCGGTCAACACGCCTGCCTGCGACACGAATGGTCGCAGGAAAATGATCTTTTTCAAATTGACCTGGGTCTTGGATGTTTATTTATATGAGTATCTATTATAAATATAGTAGTATCGTTGAGTTAGTATCCCATAACACAAGTCTCGAACTTACTTTGGGGCTAGCTCAATCTGTGTGATTTGTCCATATATATAAAAAAAAACTACTTCGTAACATTGAGGAAAACAAAGTTTTTACTATAAATTATTAAACATTCTTTTTACTCGGAGGTTAAAAAAACCAGGCCTGTTTTTAAATCCCTAATATATACCTATCTAATATAGTCCGAGAAAAAAAAGGTTTTAACATTTTAACGCTCGTTTGCCCGAGTAACAGTTTTAGTCCATCTGTAGCATCGTATTAGCCCTTTTCGTTATACACTGACGTCGGAATTTTAACTTTTTAAAATTAAACGAACTGATTAATTTTGAGACATAGGACATTTTAACACACCTTAACACTACTACTAACTCTCCCCGTAAAGCCAGTGGAGTACTTACTTTTCCCCGCGTCTTGACATGCTTTCTTCGGAAAATTCAATATTTTTACAATTAAAGTATCTAATATAGTTATAACCTATCTAACATTTAAGGACAAGTAATGCTTCCAAGCTCTACTTACTCTTTGAATACCTTTACCTGTAATCGTAAGAAAAGGACGAAAGTTCTTTGCAGAATAAAATCTAAATTCTGTATAAAATAATGTTCTGTATTCATTCTATATTAAATAAAAAATATGTAAGTTCTGTAATGTAACCGTTCATAGCTTAATTTTGCATAGTTGTGAACTGAAACTCAGACTAGAGAATAACATTTGCAGCAGATAAATAAACCAGCTAAGTTATGTGTAAATATGGAGCTAGCTCTGTTATAAATGTTCATAATAAATGCGTTTGGCATGCACTTAAGTTTGCCACCGACTCTAATAAATTGTGTGCTGCATATAAATGAAAATAGAAGGGAATACATTACTTTCTAATGTATACGAAGATGACTTGAACGGCTGTACATATTCATTATTAACTATATTTTATTACAGTATTTCTGAAAGCGTCTCGCCAGTCTAATTGCATTTGTACAACGATTATAGAAATAACACTGTGTGTTTTTGACTTATTTCATTCGTTTCAAGAACTAGGTAACAGTAACAAGTCAATCAAATAATTTAGGTACAAGTTTTTCCTCTTTACTCAAACCGTCAATATAATCAACTTTTCGTATTCCCATACGCAATCCCCCCATAATCAATCAAACAAAGCCAGTCGGCTAATTCGTATTTGTTTTTGAATTTACAGCATCAGACCTATGGTAAAAGTTGCACTATCTACGCGGCAAGAAAAGCACCTGGTACATTCTGAGTTTTTCTCCTTAAACTATAATTTTATAGATTCTATATTTTTATAGATATAGTCTAGCTATATATATAGTATCCAATAAAAGACTAAAAGGTACCTATTTTTAAATTTGTTATCAAATTAGTGATGGAGGTAAAGAGAAGATCATAAAAAACCGGCCAAGTGTGAGTCAAACTCGCGCAATGAGGGTTCCGTACAATATGCTTCGTGTACACACACACAATGTGCAAAAATGTTTTATTCAATTGACTAGCGCTATCTAGTGGTATTTTAGTGAACTATTTCCCTAGATGAACTTATTATAGTGAGTTTACCACTTTATTTTCAAGTGATTTTTCCTGTAATCTTCAAGGAATGATCAATTTTTGCCTTCTTTCGTGAATAAAATCAAAAGTATTGATTTTACCCAAACAAAAAAAAATATTTTTGAGATCCTCATAATGAGCCCTTTCATTTGATATATGACACAGTAAGGTTTGCAAAACTTTTTTTTAACATTTTCTATTTAGACCCCCTAAACTGACCCTTATTTAATAAAAATATAAATTTACTTTGCACATCCGTGTTTGGGTCATAGGATTACACCATCTTACCAAATTTCACCAAATTTGGTTCAGTAGATTCGGAGAAAATCGGCTGTGACAGACGGACGGACGGACAGACAGACGCTCGAGTGATCCTATAAGGGTTCCGTTTTTCAATTTTTGTACGGAACCCTAAAAAGAGAACACATCTTGGCTTCACTTTTCGTTAATTTATTGGCTAATAACAGCTTTCACTAGCTAGCACTTTCAACTTAGTCATCATCATCATCATCATTTCAGCCGCAAGAAGTCCACTGGACATAGGTCTCCCCCAAGGATTTCCAATATGACCGGTTGGAAGCGGCCTGCATCCAGCGACTTCCTGCGACCCTTACCAGATCGTCCGACCACCTGGTCGGTGGGTCAACTTAGTGTACCTAAGGTAGATAAGCCGCAGGTTTAAAAATAAGTTTCGACGTTTCATAAAAGATGACGTAATTGGTACCTCATGGCATTACAACGGAAATCGATAGACCTTGAACTTGGAGCTTGATTCACAAATGAAAACAAAAGATGTATTCAAATACCTGTCCAAATAAATCGGAACAATCGGCGCTATGGACCTTTAAAGGTACAGGCCAATTATAGAAACATTGGTGGTTTTGTTAATGGGGTACGGCGTGTCGATAACTTAGTAACACAAATTGGATGATTATACAATAGCTAGCATCACTATGAAGTGATGATACTTACTGAGTCATCGTCTGGATTTGTAAAACATTTAGTAGGTACATGTAAATATTTCAAAATTTGTTACAAAAATTGTCGTAAAATACAGGTTTTTAGGGTACACACCGTTATCCTTCAAACCATCAAATCAGCAGGTCAAAATGAACAACCTTTCCTATGGGACCAACGCTGGAAACTCAACATTTCGAAATTTTTCGGACAAATAGCCAACGACATTTTCTTACGACAAAAACCGGGCCGGCCAAAGTTTTTTTTTTGAGTTCTTAGCACTGGTGCCCTAGGTAAAGTTGTTAATTTTACGGGCTGATTTTTTGATGGCTTGAGGGAAAACGGTGTTAACATATTCTGATATCTATGGTGTTAACCCTAACAATCTGTATAGGTATTATGTTAATGCTTGTAGGATACTTATAAGTATGTTTTCATTACACAACATTCCTATCATATTTAACTAGCAGCCTTCCCCGGTTGTGCCAGTGCATATATTTTATTTATAAACAATCCCGGAAAAATATTTTACACGTTAGTGAAAATCCTATCAAAATCCCAGGCAGCTTGACGGTTTCCGTCACTTTCAACTGCCATCGTTATATTTCAACCAAATTACACAAAATTTAAATCTTCCTCAGCAAACACTATCTATTGATGAAAACCGCATGAAATTCTGTGCATAGGTTTTAAGTTAATCTCGGAATAAACAGATAGACAGGCTTTACTTTTAATTTTTAATATGTATAAAGTATATAGTAATAGCGATGATAGTGATAATACAAAAGGTTTTTTAAATATCTTTATATAAGTTGAAACAAATTTCTAGAATACTTATTACTTAACCAAAAATCCCAGTATATTCAAGCTGAACTTACCGCTTCAGTATCATAAGAATCCCGAGTGTTTATTTTAGCGCATGTTTCCACACGGTTATTTTAAATGTAATTTGTGTTGCTCCAACTAACTTTAACCAGAAACGGTGCGCATTCCTAATTACAACAGAGCAACACTTTTGTACTTGTTTAGTTAACTCGAAAAGAATTAAAATAGACCAGGATATTACATTTGCCGTTTGGTTAAGTTTTAATGAGTGTAAGTGGCCAACATCTGTCACAGAATGTTCAAGCCGCCTAGGGCATTTGACATAACTTATGGACTATTATTGAATGATAGCAACGGCTTAAAGTGCTTAGATATGCGAAACTTTTATTCCTAAATCAGATTGAAATAAAAATCAAATTCTCTAATGATTTTGATTTTTTATTTGATCTGATATGGAGTAAAAGAATATATAAATGCCTTAGGGTACCTTTCTAAGTGTACTTCTTCAGTAAATTTACTATTTACTAGTAATACCTACATGAGTTTTAAATTTCATCTCATTTGGAGTACCGGAACGAGAGTTATCTCGGATATGAAATCTTTTCGCCACAACTTGAAGACTTTCCTCGCTTCGTTCGCTGTCAACTATTCAGTTTGCAAGTTAACTGGTTACGTTCCTAAGCTATCATCATATTGGCACTGTGTACAATGTAACTCGTAGAGGTAGAAGTTATATTGTATGTTCGTGAGGTACACCAATTTGAAAAAGCAGTAGTTTTTTGCAAAAAATTAATACACAGTGAAGTTTGTGAAATATATTTTCAAATGTAAAACAGTGGAGCGTGAAATTGTAGAGTCACCGTGTCGAATCGCGTGACGATTTTTATAAAAGGAAAAGCGAGTCATTTTTCAGTGAAACATGGTCATGGTCATCAGAAGCTGCTTCTGGTACAATAATGAGTTTTTACCCGATTTCAAAAAGGAAAATCCGTAGTCAAACCGCACGTTTAGATATTTAACATTTTTTACTGAAAAAATATCCATTTCCTTTACTACCATGATTTTATAATTTTAGCTTGGTTGATTTGAATTTATAATGACTCTGCTTTTAGGCTAGGCAGATTTTATTTTAAGTAGAATCTATGTAGGTAGGTCTGGAGAGTACTATTACCATGGAGATATATGTACTACGATTACTAATTCTGTAACTGGAGTCAAAAGGAGGCTTTCAAATTGATTGATTACTTTACTTTGTCATAGAAGAACAAAGTCAATAATAATATTTAATTTTTATTCTTATAACAGTAAACATAGATGTGAAAACTGAATTTATGTGGTGAAGTCACCTAGACTGATTCCTAGAGTTTTAATCTATAATGTTTTTATTGACGCAATTTTTATTCGTTTAATTTTGTTTCCTTCGTTAAACAAGATCCGTACCCGCACACTTTATCTTACATACATAAAACAATTTTTTTGTTCTTAATTTAAATTCTGCAATATGTCTCTTAAAATGCATTACTACCGCACATTGTTGATGTGGTATTTTTAGTGGGTTAAACGGTCGTAACTGGAGCCCACACAATGCAATGCCCGCATGAGCTGCAGTGGTGTTGCATTTCCATCGCCAATGCGGGAATATGTCAAATGAGAGAGGTTTTTTGAATTATCTATAGTTTTACCAACAGGGATAGTTCCAGTTTTATGATGACCTCACTCTTTTCTGCGTGTATTATGTGCTTATGTCCTATTTTAATGTCGGAGATTTCTTTGAGCGAAGGGTAATAAAAAAATGAAAGGCTTATAAATATTATATATTGTATAAGTAAGCTATATCTATCTTATAAATCAAACCAATAATATAATCGACAATATTTTTTTAAATATGTTTTGATTACCTATACTAAAGATTAAAATAAGGTACAGGAATTTGAAATTTTTATTTGAGTAAGTTCTTTTTATAGGCAAATAAATTGGATTAAATACCGAAAGAACACCTCAGTGGCGCAGTGGCTAATACGCATACGATTGATGGCTGTTCGATCCCCGGCCAGGTCAAGATGGAAAACGATCTTTTTGATTTCACAACTTACTCGACCAATCTGTGTGATTTGCCCCAACATTTTGTTTCTATATTTTTATTAGAATCTTTTAAAATATTACTGCCCTCAATTTCTTGCAAAACAAAGTTTAACGTATTATTCATTCATAAGTCCAATAACGTCACAGTGTGTCCTCGTCTTGTCTAATTATATGTATATTTCTACTCAACGATCACTCATCATCTGCTTACTTTGCCTTATCTACTGCCTTCGAGCCAAAATGGCATGTAAAAAGAAATAAATAATACCGCCATGACTATAAACAGATATCGGAATGTCTGCGCTGCCCTGGGCGCCTCAGAGCACACGCACAAGGCGTTCTATCTTAGCTTCTTTGCGCCTTATTGGGGCGTATGACTCAACATTGTCTACCATATTCCAGTCAATGTCTCAATTTGTATGCAAGCCCTACGAATAATAATAAAACGGTCATTCAAGTGTGCGCCGCGCCTAGCGTCGCCAGACGTTTGGATAAAACTGGACACAGGCTTTTTGGTTGCGTGTATGGAGTGTACGGCCTAGCCGGGTTTTGTTACGCTTTTTTACTCGAATATCTAAATAGGTACATATAACCTTTTTATATAGTTTCCTTATGAAAACAGTAATTCAAGTGTGCTGCCTAGCGGCACCAGGCGTCCGGATAAAGATAATATAGGCGTTTTGGTTGGGTGTGCGGGGTGTCCGGCCTGGCTGGGTTTTGTTAGACTTTTTTATTCGACTACCAATATGGTTTATGTTTTTTGTTTCTTTAATAAAACGTTCAGTGAAGTGTACGTCGCGCCTAGCGTCGCCAGACTTCCAAATAAAGCTGGACACAGGATTTTTGATCGCGTTGGGGGTCCCGTCCGCCTGGCCTAGGATAGGTTTTTTCCTCGACTGCCAATACGGGTTAATATTTTTAATTTCTTGTATTTTTGTAAATTTCACAATTTATAACCTCTTATCTTCCAAGCAGCTGGATGGATTTAAGTTTCGTCTCAAAAACCCAATAATCCCTATATATAGGCAGGTATATAAACAGACCGTCGAGTTTTTAATTTTTCAAATACCTAATACTAGTACTCAGTTCTTATAAATATAACATTTTTTTAATGAATAAGAGTAGATTTAATGAGTTATGACAAAAAAACCTGATTTTCATTTTAAAAAACCTTGTTATTTTTACTATTGAAAGTTAAGTTCAAAATCACTTAGCTTTCGGCTAACATGACCCCAAGAAGTCGGAAGCTTAGTCACTTTGCTACCAGTCGTTGCCAATCGCTAAAGTAAAGCTAAAAGGAGCAAAGAGCATAGGCTTTTTAACCCAAATGTTTGGCAAAACTGTCTACTCTGTCCGGATTTCGGTCTTAAAGATCTGGAAACCCCAGCCGTGCCATATGGAACAAGGCCGTGCCGACTATATCTTTTTAATCAATGCATTTAATTATACGAATCAAATACGGCTGTCGGTGCGGAGCTAACTAGCAGATGACCAGCACCTGTCCAAGTTAATGACATGATGTTCAGTCATCTGGGATTACTTCATTTGCATATTATGTGTCACTTAACTGTGAGTTATGTACGAGTCTGAGTATGCCTCGCGTCTACGCAAATAAATGAGTACAATACATAGGTATTAATAAATTAAATAGAAAGTACCTATTTAGAAGGAGAAAACTAAGAAATAATTGATTTTTTGTTATTATTATCACATTTCGTTAAATCTTAAGAAGTATCGCTGTGTTAAGAATATTAAGAGAGTGTAACCAGAAAATGTTACGGGCTCAGCCTACGTTAGTCTTCAGTCTCATTCAATCTGAGCTAAGTAGTAATATTATACACTAATGTGTTTAAGCTTAAACTTTTTGTTACTTTTGTAATAAGGTTACTTGGAGAGAACATCATCATCATTATTTCGTGTAGGTGACACGGTCAGTCGACTATGCACACACTGGTGTCAGATCTCTTTGGAACCGCCATGCGGCCTCTGATATGGTTCCTTTAACGACTACCAGATGGCAGCCGGGACCAACGGCTTAACGTGCCTTCCGAAGCACGGAATCATCTTTCTTATCAGACAATCAGGTGATTCATGCCTGCAATGTCCTAACCAAACTGGGAACAACTTAACAAGGTATGCTTCCCGTGGGAATCGAACAACGACCCCCGGGTTAATAAGGCAAACGCCTTTACCTCTGGACCACGGAGGCAGTTAGAGAAAAAGAAATATATTTTCACTTTACTATCACACTTGTTTGCGTAAGCCCTATTTTATAATTATATATGCCCATTGCCGGTTTAAATTAGGTACATTGTTAGCAAATGTTTTTACAAGAGGGGGATGGGTGGTAGAAATTTGTCATTATCATCATCAGGTCTTTTAAAGTCTTCACAGCAGGAGCACGACCCTTTCTGTACTGCCAAAGAATATATTAGCCAAAGCAGTCATAAATTAGTATTATTATATTACTAGTATCCCTCTAACGTGGGGCATGGATCTCTTGCTGATGTTATTTCTGGTGCCCCCCAAGACGTAATACAGTAAGAAGTTTCATAATTAATCCGGTATAGCATATGCGCGTATACCCTGCGGCATTTTTTAGGGTTCCGTAGTAAACAAGGAACCCTTCTAGTTTCGCCATGTCTGTCTGTCTGTCCGTCCGCGGTTATACGCAGAGACTATAAGTACTAGAAAGCTGTAATTTGGTATGGGTATGTATATTAATCATGGCAAAAAAGAGGTAGAATAAAAACTTGAAAAATAATTTTTTTTTAGTGTAGCTCCCATACAAGTAAAGTGGGGAAGTATTTTTTTTTTCTCTATTTACCCATCGTGTGGGGTATCGTTAAATAGGTCTTTAAAAAATATTGTGAGGTTGAGAACACCATTTTTCGATTTAGGGATCCGTTTCCGAAATATTTGGTTTTAAAGTGTGAATTTTTGTTAGAGGTAAGTGTCCCCCCCTCTATCTGCTAAACGGTTATATATAGATACGTGAAAAAAATTACAGCAGTAGTATATATACTAAAGTTTAAAGGAAAACTATCAGAGCTGAGTACTAAGTACAAACTAAAAAGTTATAGGCAACCAACTTATAAACTGTAAAATTTCATACTATTTTCATTGTTAGATGATTTTGGTCGTTAAACTGTAAGGTGGTAATAGTGTGAACTCAAAGTTGTCATTCGCAACTACGGAACCCTACACTGCGCGTGGCCCGACACGCACTTGGCCGATTTTTTTATATGACGATGCATTTTATGGTATCAGTAACCGAACTTAGTCCGCTGGGTGTGCTTCGAACTGAAATTCGGACAGTAAAAATTTTCGCTGAGCGACTTGTGTTGGCAAAAAGAAATAATTTACAAGCTACATTTATTCAATATCTTACTGTTACAAATAACACCTACACGTAGCTAACGACAGTACCAGACTACACAAATTTCCCCGGCTATAACTAAGTAATCCGTAATAATCCCCGCGTTAATCTAATAACTGCTATCCTAGCAATTCCCATTAGCAGCGGAGCACAATTAATGTATCCTATAAGAACTTCTCGAGATATACGAGCTTCGATAATATCTTCGATTATTTATTAGACACTCCCGTTTCCTTGAGACAACTAGAATAATAAGATTTGTCATTTGATTATGATATTGCAATTGTGGAATTATTTTCTGGAAAACGAGGTGTGTGGTGGAGGAAATTAAAAAATCTGGCTTAGTTTGTGTGACTCTCTCATAATGGAGGCTGTGGTCGCTGTAATTTTTTGGTAGGAAATTCCAACCAAAAATTACAGCGACCACACCCTAGGACTACTACTACTACACCCTTCCGACTAGGAATTTAATTTTGTTACTGACTACATTTTCATGCTACTAGTAAAGAATTCAAAAGATGTTTATTGTATTAAATGTATTCATTATTATCATAAAAAAATAATAAAATATGTAAACATAAAAAAATATTAAAGTTTAGTTCACATACTCGATAGTCATCAAGCTTATTAGTAAATTTGGTAAAAGCAAAGAGCATATTATAATCGCTACGTTTTAAAGAGCATATAACTGGTATAATTAAAATTCACCGACACTAGCGTGCACCAATTTGTTCCTAGCTAATCTATATCAAGCTATGCCAAGAAATATGTTGTCTTGTTCATCATCATCATCATCATCATCATCAGGTCTTTCTAGTCTCCACTGCAGGAGCACGACCCTCTCTGTACTACCAGAGCCATATACTAGCCTGAGTAGTAGTAGTAGTTGTCTTGTTACTGGTCTATTATAAGTATAAAATAGGTAGTGCGATTGAATATGAAATAGGTAGTGCGATTGAATATGGACCAGATTTATTTGGATGATTTGTTGCAGGTTTATGACTAAGATGCAATCTATTATTTAATAAACAAAGATTATATTTACTTACAGGTATCTAAGCGTTTATTGACAGCTAGTATTTGTTTCAAACAAAATTAACTTTACTTAATTGTAAAGTCACATTTTAAAAGTTAAATTGATACACCAAACTACTTTATAAAAGCTATTATTTTGTTTGTTATATAGTAGCAAAGCTACTGACAATGTTTTATATAAGAATCGTGAAAGCCATTATGCTAATTTATAGACGTTTTATCGTGCAGGCGCCTCGTAGACATGCCTTCTCATATAAACACAGACCAATAAAATATAATATTATATGGAAATTATTCCGATATATCGACCTACGGGTCACCGTTAGATTTCTATAATCGCCCGACATTTTATATGATAATGGTCTTAATAAATATGGCGAGACTAAAACACAAGATATGAAAATCTCTTGTAATGGATAATGTATTTGAGACTTAGGACTATTGAATGTTCTGAAGACAGATTTATGTTTATGTAAAAACGATTACTAAGAAGCTGGTTTGTATGAGTCACACTCATCCATCAATTGAAAATTAAGTGTACTTAATAGTATCATCTCAGCCGTCAAAAGTCCCCTTCTGATGGATACAAACCTCTACTAAGGTTTTACATCATCATCATCATCATTTCAGCCGCAAGAAGTCCACTGCTGGACATAGGCCTCCCCCAAGGATTTCCAATATGACCGGTTGGAAGCGGCCTGCATCCAGCGTCTTCCTGCGACCTTTATTAGGTCGTCCGACCACCTGGTCGGTGGGTGTCCAACGCTGCGCTTGCCGGTACGTGGTCGCCATTCAAGAACCTTTCTGCCCCATCGGCCATCGGTTCTTCGCGCTATGTGCCCCGCCCACTGCCACTTCAAAGAGCTAATCCGCTGGGCTATGTCGGTGACCTTGGTTCTTCTACGGATCTCCTCGTTTCTGATTCGATCTCGCAGAGAAACACCGAGCATAGCCCTCTCCATAGCTCTTTGAGCGACCTTGAGCTTTCTTATGAGGCCCATAGTAAGGGACCACGTTTCGGACCCGTAAGTCATCACTGGTAACACACATTGGTCGAAGACTTTCGACTTTAGGCACTGAGGTATTTTGGACGAGAAGACGTTGCGGAGCTTCCCGAACGCTGCCCAGCCGAGTCGGATTCGACGAAAGACCTCGTCCTTGAAACTGGAGCTGCCGACCTGGATCAATTGACCCAAGTAAATGTACTGCTCTACAGGTTCAAGGCTGAAGTTTCCAACAATCACTGGTGAAGGCGCAACATGGACGTTCGACATAATTTTCGTCTTGTCCATGTTCATTTTAAGGCCCACTTGTTGGGAAACTTCATTGAGGTCATTGAGCATGGTATTTAGATCCTCCAGCGACTCCGCCATGACGACTATGTCATCAGCAAATCGAAGGTGAGTGATATACTCGCCGTTGATGTTGATGCCAAGTCCATCCCATTCCAGGAGCTTGAAGGCGTCCTCCATTGCAGCGGTGAACAGTTTTGGAGATATGACATCTCCCTGTCTCACATCTCTTTGCAGTGGAATAGCCCTCGTACTCTGCTCCTGTACTCGGACTGACATTGTGGCGTTGCTGTACAAGCACCTTAACACTTCGATATACCGATGGTCGATACGGCATCGCTGGAGAGACCTAAGCACAGCCCATGTTTCGATCGAATCGAAGGCTTTCTCATAGTCCACAAACGCTAAGCATAGTGGCCGGTTATACTCTTTGGTCTTCTGTATAACCTGCCGCAGCGTATGGATGTGGTCTATGGTACTGTAGCCTTTTCGGAAACCGGCTTGTTCGGGAGGTTGGAAGGCATCAAGCCTGTTCGTGAGACGATTCGTGATCACCCTCGAAAACAGCTTATAGACGTGGCTCAGGAGCGTGATGGGTCTGTAGTTCTTAAGTAGCGTATTATCGCCCTTTTTGAAGAACAGCACAACCACACCCCTATGCCACGCTTCCGGCGTCACGCCTTCGAGCAGAACGGAATTAAAGAGCCTCTGAAGGACTTTCAGTACCGGCGTTCCGCCCGCTTTCAGAAGCTCTGCTGTGATTCCGTCCTCGCCCGGTGCCTTGCTGTTTTTGAGCTGTTTGAGGGCAATCCTAATCTCGTACAGGCTGATGTCCGGGATGTCTTCGGTATAGTGCCGGGTTAGTTTGGCCCTAGGATCTTTGGCCAAACTTACAATGGGTTTGGCTACTGACGTATACAGCTGTCCATAAAACTTCTCGATCTCTCCCAACACCTCGGCCTTCGTCGAAACTACGCCGCCGTCCTCCTTCCTCAGCTTAGTCAATCGGCTCTGCCCAATAGACTCCATCCTTGCGAACACTTTGGAGCCCTTGTTTTGCTCAATCGTCTCCTTAATACGCTCGGTATTAAAGGAGCGAATGTCGTGTCGCAAGGATTTCTGGATTTGTCTATTGAGCTGCCGATGTACGTACATCATTGGGAGGGTTTTTCCTTACTCACACCAAGCTTGGCAAATGGGTTTGAACCACAGAAGTTTGAACGCAGTTTGTTTGGCTTATATCGGTTCCGACGCTGCTGCCCATCGAAACAGTTAAGCAAGGTATTAGTAGAGTTTGTGGGACTGGGGAAACGCCTGCAATCACCGGACAGGCAGTTGAGGATGACATCCATGATACAAATAAGTTTGCCTTTCATTCCGGATAAAGAACTGCGAACGGAGTGGGCTAAAGTTTGTAGTAAATAAAAATCGGAGAAATAATACCACAACGATGTAATAGAGAGGAAAAAATAAATTAAAATTATTAATTTAGTCAATCGGTACAGGTGCCATTGAGTCAATTCGTGACGGAGAGGTATATTGATTGGCGATTAGTTACGTTTTTTTGTCGTCAGACGCGACGTTTCAACAATTTTACCGAATTTCGTCGCCGGCCGTCGACCCATGTCAGTCTCAATGTCATTTTTGAAGAATAAAAAATGTCACTCAAACTCCAATTACTGCAAAATTATTTTAGGTTGAGTTGGGTGATTGGGTGTAATAAATCTGGTGAATCGAAAATAACTTGATAATTTATTTAGGCGGGTCTTTAGTCGTTTCGCACCACAAGTGATAGGTGCGAACCGAAACCTACGAACCGCGGTGCGAATTGCCCATGAGCCCTTTATGAATGGGGTCTTTTGCACCATGGTGCGAATCGCCCAATAGCAATTTTTGAATGGGTTATTTCGCACCGTGGTGCGAATAACCCAAATATTTATTTGAATTAGTCAATTTACTAGTAATTCAATCTGTGATCATGCCATGTTTAAATGTTATACTTTTTTGACATATAATCATTACATACATACCAAGTTTTTTTTTCACTATCAATTTTTCTTCTTATCTGTACAAATAAATAAATTCATTTCATCCACACCGCTCCAACGACTGCGTTGCGAAAGAACCAATTCAAAAAGGGCTCTTGGGCTATTCACACCATGGTTCGAATTGCTTGTGATGCGAAACGACTAAAGACTTATTTAGGCAGTAGATAGTGAGCCGTTGGATTGGTTTATTATTTGTAAGGTACAGTGGGCCACATAGAAAAGTATACTATTATCCCTATACTAATATTAGTACTATTATGGGTAGTATATTTTTCAATGTGGCCCACTGTACCTGTAATTTTAGACTGAGGATATTAAGTTTATGGAAATGCCATGCAGAGAGGTCATGGAAGGATAAAATAAAAAATATCGCGACTAATTTGACATATCTTATGAGAAAAAGATATTTACATTATAGGTTTTACAATTCCTTGAAAAAATATTCATGAAGTAATTATAATTGCTCTATAGAAATTCTGGAGATTCGGTGAAAAAAAGTGTTTAGATAAAAGTTGAATAATTAACATGCTGATTTTGTAATAAAAAGTTTCGTAATACAAAAAATACTTACGTCTATTCTGATTGGTTAGTTGGAGTTAAGTACTTACTAAGAAGTTACTAGCAATAAAATATTCTTGTAATATTTTTTTGTTTTGGTGCAAGAAATTAAACGTTCAAATGAGTATAGTAAATTCGTGTCTGCCAACTTCATATCAATTTATTTTTATTTGTGAATCATAAAAATGGTTGACAATTAAGAATCACTATGTTTTGCCTGCACTTCGACGTACAAATATTGTTAATTGTTTCATACGAAACCATGCCAGTCTATTGTTTATAGCTTGCCTATTGCCATTTAAATATTATACACGCCATGCAAGGGCATGCACACTGAGCACACTACACCCACATAATAAGTCGCAGGATCAATATGCACTGCAACAAAAGGAAGTGTCCTCGTCGTCTGTCAGTCTGTCGATCGTTGACCCGGCAATCTGCATGCATCGCTTGCACAGAGCAGGGAATGTGACTGACACTTGCGCGGGTTTTTTTTTAATGGACTATGTAGCTAGCTCTTAGTGAATTTTTGCTACTTCACCAGACTTCGCTCGCACGCTACTAGAGACGCTTATACGAAACAAGGGTATCAAGGGGCGATAACGTTATTGAGGTTTTAGAATTCATATATTAATTGAAGAAATGCAAATATCTGCTTTTTTCTGCTAAGGAGTCATTCAAGTATTACGTAAACAGAAAAATAGCTATTATTGACCCCCTCCCCTCTCTTGTCATACAAAAAAAAACCTTCCACTCAGTAGGTAGGTACCTATGGACTATTAGTAGTGTAGTTCCCTTTTCTTTTTAGTATGTAATCAGCTATAGATTAGATAGATATTATGTAGTTATAATTAGACAAGATATCCGAGGGGGGGGGGGGGGGGGGTGGCTAGCTACCTGTAGCACAGGTACATTTTAGTACCTATTTCAGGAACTAGCGTCTCCACAAAGATTGAAAGTCTACCTAGTTTTGGTCCTACTTTTAAGAAATTGTATAATCTTTGGAAAGACGGAAAATAAACACTTTTATTATTTATTTAAGTATATTTATTTTTGTCAGCAAAAGTAAGAAAGTTCTTCCCCCTCCCCCTACGCTTACGTAAACAATGGTATCATTTTCACAAAAAATGTTAGTGTTTTTGCGAAATGTTGCTCATGTCATCAGGTCAGTCAGCCAGGTCAATCCCCCCGTCCCCCATGTCATCAAAAATAAGCCAAGCCTACCCCTCACCCCCTTTCACTGCTTAAGTAATATTTGAATGACCCCTTACTTGTCAGGGCAGGGGTACGGTTTTCGAAATTTCGCCGTTCGCAAACGAGCGGTTTTCCCATACAAAAATCCTTCTATGACGAGTGGTCACACGTTCAAAAATAGTACTCCTGTCAGGCAGAGTATGCGACTTTCGCCTACTAGCCGGGCGTGGGCTGACACGCGGTATTATCATCACTCTCGTCTCTATTAGGGCGTGAACAACATTCCGTCATTTCGTGCTCTGTGATCGCTTGCATAGCATCTTGATGCTCATACAGCCAGTGAGTCACGGTCACGGGCCGCCGAGCCTCGAATATTTGACAAATTGCACACTTGGATTCTTTAAGGAAATGCCTAAATTGGTTGCAGGTATTTTATTATTTGTTGTTGTGAGATTTGTTATTCATACTACATTATTATTAATGCTACTACATTATGATTAATTTTAATTGGTAGATGATCATATTAATTTACACAGCAGCAGTCTCCACCTCCACCCATCTCTATGTCTGCACTTATGTCTACGTATTGCTCATTCACCCCAATATTAGTTAAGACAGATGCACAGATTTTAGAGTAGTAGGTATACAGATCTGTGGACAGATGTCTTAAAGCATTAAGGTACTTACCTAATCTAATATGGTATAATAACACGGTGTAGGGCGAACCCCAAACTTTTTTGTTCCTTGTCAAAAATTTAAGTGATACTTTGTATGAAAATTTGAATTACATCTCCGCGCTTTAAAAATCATATCGTTGAGAAGAACAAGATCCAATTCTCAGAAATATCAAATTCGTGCTAAGTTATTCTAAAGCTCACCCGTGTTTAGGTATAGAGATTAACCAGAAAGAAAAACAGAAGTATGTGCGTCCGATATGTATGAGTGAGTCAACCAGTCCACTAACCTTCCCAGTAGGACGTAATGTACTCGTATACAAGCGTTCATCTATGTAATGTAGGTATGCAAGTTGGGTATTCCTTTGTGACCTTCTGGATCGGCTTGACCTATTTCTAATTGTTAGTTGTATTCCTCTGAGTATCATAGGCAATGTGATGTCAGCATAAAAATCAATGCGATCGACGTATACTGTCAAAAATGGCAGTCTCTCTATTTTTGTCTATTTTATTTACTTTTACTTGTTGAAATATCAATAGGGATACATTAATTTCGTAAACAAGATTTACGCATTTTTTATCGAACAATAACTAACTAATATTACTTCCCGACAAGTAGCTGTCACTCCGAGTCAATTGAATAATCAGCCGGTAATAAAATATTAGAATAACTGAATGACATCATGGTTAACTGGTTTCATCAGAACGTGAGTGCGTGAGCGAACATTAATTTGTTACATAGTTAGAATTTGTAGGCCTATTGTACTAATCGTACGTGTTTTATGTACCTACTTCTGACAGGGTTATGTATGATGACATATTATTTGCTTTACTGTAATCATAAAACGATGATCTTTGCGTGTGATTACCTGTATGTGCATGTACTTAAGGTTTGAAAATATTCTTAAAAGTAAAAATTATTCAAAATAGTGTGAATAAAATTCATTGATGTGAAAAACTAAGATAAGTAATTGGTTTTTGTAGCTGTAAGCTAGAATTAGTGAACTTGTACTTATTGTAATTGCATTATAGTTGTGTCCAGCATCAGCATACAGTCAAAATACTACACGGTCGGTTGACAAGTTGTCCCCCACTTCCGCACACTGCGGTCCGGGTCCGGGCTCTATGTTACTAGGCTATCGATTAATCGATGTCTCATCTGCAAATTTGGCGTGCTTGACCATGTTTTGATTAAATGGTAGACACATAGGATTTTTTTTTAATAATTATTGGTTCCAATAAAATAAATTAAACAATATACTTGGATAATTTATTTGTAAGATGGCTAGAATTAGCAATAGTGGTCCTATTGTTCAAATCGTTATGTTATGTATGACGTTAGCATGGTTACAACATGAGACCCTTTCGACAGTTGTTTCTAATCTTGTTCTATAGATATTACAATCCCTGTAGGAACTGAAGACTGTACATGTTTTGCATAACAAAGTGTTTATCAGATTACAATATGGTGTTTTGTCTTGTCGTCTAGTCGTCTTTTACACTAAGATGTTTTGTCTTGTCGTCGAGGCTAGTACTTTGGTCTATGGAACTTTGGAAACATGACAGGAGTTGATGATGCGTGGTGGCTGGCGACGGAAAGTGAATGAGAGTGTTCGGTCGGAATCGAGATTTCCCCCAAAGGGCGGCATGTTTAATAATCATTTTTATGATTGGTGGATTTTGACAGCTGCTGTCAACAATACTTACCTTTTGACAGAGTGCCAACATTTGGGGGAAATCTCGATCCCAAACACCCTCATTCATGAGAACTCTGACGCGACACCCACCGTGCGTTATCGTCATAGTGGCAAGAGTTGGCACAAAAATACCAGTCGACGCGCGAATGCGTGAATTAGTGCCGTCATCTGGGGGAAATCTCGATTCCAAACACTCTCATTCAGGACCCTGACGCGACACCCGCCGTGCGTTATCGTCATAGTGGCAAGAGTTCGTCCGAAAATACGCGTCGCCGCGCGAGTTTGTCAATTTTTGCGTACTAGCCAAATATTTGACGCTTCGCATCGCGCTCAGTGTGAATAGAGCCATAATGTAGCGGGTGCAGCACAAATGGCATCTTAATAAACAGATATCAGGTTTCAGTTCCTCGTTCTCAGCTGCTCGCTTATCAGCCGAGATGTTTACGACATCCACTCCCGGTACACATTTATTTTATAGCTACTTTTGCAATTAAACTACATTTACTTATCTACAGATGCAGTATCGCGTCTTTATGCCTTACGAATTACAAAATAGACAGAATCTGCGCTGTAAGAACAAAATGGAACATTTGTGTAGATCCAACTGTAGAAAAGTATGCAGAAATGTTTTTGAACTTTAGTAGAAATGCACTGCATTTCTACTAAAGTTCAAAAACATGCAGACACGATTCTTTATGTTCAAACATTTCTTAGATAAAGGCCGCGCCAAATTATATTGCGGCTCCGAACATCGCGCGAGTCGATGCGCAGTACACAATATCCGCGCGCGGGAAGGCGGGGCGCGTACTGCGCAGCTCGCAGCTAATATCCGACTCGCAATAAAGTTTGGCGCAACCTGTATCTATGTATTGCAGCAAAGAAGCAGCTGGAAAGTTTTTTTATTATATTTATTACTTCCTAGCTGTTACCCGCGGCTTCGCCCGCGTATTATATAGCCTATGTCCTTCTCGGTACCCTACCCTATGTGTAGGTATGCAAAATTTTATGATGATCGGTTCAGTAAATACGGCGTGAAAGCGTAGCAAACAAACAAACAAATCAATTTTGAACAAATTTTCCTATGGGAACTATCCAGGAATTTTCAGAAAACATCGTCCTTTTCTAACAAAATGTTCAGGTGTTTTTAATGGGCTTATTACCAAACCAGATTCTTCATCAGTTGATTTTGCAGTACACCCAGAAACTTCGTAGATTATTATGTACCTATCGTCAATGAATCTACTACTACCTATTTAATATTTCATAACCGTGATAACATGTTTATCATCTTATATTTATGTTCAACAAATAAATATTTAAGTACATTCGGATTAATTTATAGTCAATAATATTTTACACCCATTAGAATAACTCTGCAAACGAAAGGATAGAAGAACTGATTCATGAAGTAGAAGTATTGCAGCAAAATAGTTAATTTATGATTTTAACATTTCATTACTGTCTAGTTTGCTACAAATTACTTTGCACGATATATAGTTTATACTCCATCCAATTTGAAAATGTTAAATTCCAATCAGTACTTACCTATTGCAAATGATTTTGTCATTGTTTCAATTAATCTATCAAAGATTAATATATGTTATTGAGTCATATCATAATTTTAAAACCATCATCATCATCATCGTCATCAGGTCTTTTTTAGTCTCCACTGCAGGAGCTCGACCCTCTCTGTACTACCAAAGCTATAATATATGTTAGCCATGCAGTCAGAAGATTTTGGCCTATTTAATGTTAATAAGCTTTGTTTAGCTTGTGTTTCCTAAGTCGCCTTCTACGACATCCACGGGAACTTGGAGTGGTCCTATTCTACTCTGCTGGGAACTTTGACTTTTAAACCATGGAAACTCTCAACCATCATTTAAACAACCGGACCATTAGTTAGCCTGCTATATTAAATCATTTTTTAATCACTATCAATCGTAATAAATATGCCATAGAGTAACGATGTTGTTATGCTAAGTCGCAATTAGTTTGCAGTGTTCGTACGAAACGGCCAGTATCCCGATATTACGTATGATGTAATATGCTAGATAGGGGATCATATCAGGCCGAGTCACACGCGCTACTACTATTCGGTTGTTACTTTTAGAAGGTTGTCTTAACCCCGAATATACGACAAGACAAAGTCAGATACTTCTGACCCACATGCTTTGACCCAGACTTTAAAAAAGTAACCACCCGCGTGACCCGCTTTGTATTTCATGTCCCGTTTGACCCGTTTTTTTAACAGGAACAGTAGAGTTGAAAACGTTTAGAAGATGCATCTTAGATACCTTTCAGTATTCGGGCGTTTATATTGTTGTAGTGTCAGCACAAACGGCTAGTATCCCGAAAGATAGACGATCATATCAGGCGACTCACAATCGCTGTTTTAATAGTTACTCACTTTAGGATATATTCATAGGCAGTCACAGTTTTGTTAAGATTCGATCAGGTCAGTCAGTCAGTATCCTAATAATTACGCATGATGTTTTATGATAGATTGGAAATCGTGTCAGACCGAGTCACACGCACTACTATGCTTGAAACAAAAACATAAGGGTACAAAGTACTGACATTAAGAACCAGTAGCAAATATTTTGGGTTAGCAGATGTTACAACAGCAACGACTCAGCAAGAACGAAAATCTTTCGAAACAATCTGTAAATATTTACATCGAAGTGCTGCCAAATGATCATAAGCCTATTAGCATGGGCAATAGTATAAATTAGCCAGAGTAAGTATCTAGGGAATCATCAAGACATTTTATTTTTATTTTATGAATTGTGGTAAACCAACAGTATACCTACAGTTGCAATGTAAGCCTCAAGTTCTTATGTGATGAACGAGTGTGCGACTATTTGCAGTCACAACTTGTTATCACTATTTTATAATGAAGTCGGTTAAAAAGTAGCCCGTCTGCCCAAAGCCAGCCAAGGCACAGCTTTGATTTACTGCAAGGGTGCGGTAGCTATCCCATATTTGAATATGAAATGACGTAGCACGATTGTCAATATCCGGCATTAGCTTGCCTTTACATGGTAAAAGGCGAGCTTCAATGTATTGGGATAATGGGGAATTTAGAGGGCCGATGTTCAGTCTATAGACGACGAAGGTACTTGGAAGATTTTTTGTTTTGTATGCATGAGTGATGAAGGAGATAACTTAATATGTACATGGAAAACAAATTGTCTTTAGCCAAAACTAAATTAGATCTTTGTGCTTGTGAAAGTCTGGCGTTAAAATGTACCTAGGTGCTTTATAAATTATAAAAAACGATATGTATTACAACAATTTTAATGTAAGATTGTTTAAGAAATCAACAAATTTGCAGTATAAACATTATATATGGACTAAAAGTTGACTTAAGTGATTCATCATCATCATGATGATGATGAAACCTTGTCAACTAACAGTCAATATGTTGAAAAATGCTGACACTTATACAGAAACTTTTATTGAACGTTTAAGAGGGACAGAATATATGTAGCGTAGGTACTTAGTGTTTTAGAAGGATTGACCTAATGGCGAATAGTTAAATAGTCTTGCTAGTATGGCCGATAACGTATGTTCACACTGTCATGCATTTTTCCTTGCGGGGTAGATAGACCACAGGCTTCGAGCAACACGGCTTCTCGAAGACCACAGGTTATTAAGACCTATGTGTCACTTTTAACATGTTGCTTAAAATTATTTTAAATCTAAAAGTAACCTTTTGCACGATGTTGCTGAACCGTTAGAAACTATTTAATTCGGGAGAGGTAATGTCATACATAAATTCATGCCATGAATGCAATTTAATTAATGAAAGGATCACGTCTTAACAATATTAGACGAATGATCAAATTATCTTGATATAGCCTACCTCATTAAGTTAGAGCTAAACAGGCGTCTGGAATTCTAGAATGTCTAGAAAACAGCTGTAAATTGAACAGACGGAGACGAGACATGAATGCTAATGCCGCTGAAAGCGCTACCACACTCGTTATTCTCGGAATTATTGGAGGCCAATTAAAATGGTCTATATCTAGTTTACCCCTGAGGCTTCACTTCGTAGATTGCGTAACTTACTTACTATAGTTTATTTTGTGTGGCTCTTTTGAGTTTTGCAGAATCCTCTACCGAAATCAGTGATCAAAGATACAAATGGCCCGAAATTTAAAAATTTTAATCAGTACGATGTACGAAACTCTATTTCTTTAACATGGGGATATATTAAAAAGTATCTACCTGTAGGGTATCGTGGAATTAAATAGAGGCACATAATTATTTTATTATTATAGTGAAATTGTTAGGTAGCATTAAACCACTTTTAAGGTTGCTTTAAGCAAAGACAATATAATACTAACGCTTTAAGGGAGGTGCTGGGTTTTACTCCGTACGCAAATTTTGCACTTAAGTTTCCCAGATATTTGCCTGCGGTTGACTTTCCCAAGGAACCCAGTCTGGGGTCACTGCCAGGGACGGCTACAAAACGGCGACCAGACGACCGCTACAAAAACTTTTTATAATCATATTTCATATTATTTTAGAAACCAACATGCTGCTTATAAGAGCGTACCCCGGGCTCCTACGTTACGCTGCTGAACATGCAACCGGGAACAGGACCGGATGAGGTGATATTTTTTATTCTCCACTGCAGGAGCATGATCCACTCAGTACTACCAGAGCCATATATATTAGCCAGAGGATTTGGCCTACTCTCTCCACTTTGGCCAGACGGGTTGGATAGGTTTCTTTGATGTTTATAAGCTTTGTTTAGCTTGTGTATCCTAAGTTGCCTTCAACGACATACACGGGAACACTTTGAGTTGTCCTATTCTACTCTGCCGGGAACCACACGGAAATTATATGGCAGTGGGTAGGTATGTGATAATCGAAATTCATGCAACCACAGCCAAGGGCCCTATCCTGACCTTGTGATTACATATTCTATTTATCCAAACACGGTTCCCGAAGCCCCGCCCATGTTATTGTCCGAACGGAAGTGGCATACGAAGCAGTTCCCAGCGCCGTCGACTGCGCCTACAAATCTGCCCGATATGTCACATATCACATAGCCTACAATTATTTATGTACGGACACGTTCCCAAGGTGCTTAGTACGTGACAAGACTAGCAGACTAGTGCGTCGCTCGGAACTAAGAAACAACAGATGTTCTATAACGTCGGAATTCTTTATATCATTTCAAATATTCGGTGAATTAGCGAGTCGAATGACAAAATAAATTGTAGCGAGTTGAGTTATCAAATAAATAATAAATCACACAGATTGAGCTAGCCTTACAGAAAGTTGTGAACATGTGTCATAGGATACTTTAAATCAACAATGAACATCTAAGACCCAGGCCAATCTGAGAAAGACAGTTTTCCATCATGAGCTGGTCGAAAAATAAAAAGTTAATTTAGATTTTGGGACGTAGTTTGCATACGTTCAGGCCGGGACGACTATAATGACCCAGCCAGTCGATTAACATCCTCTGAATGGACACATCGGCTACGCCTTTGTATCCTATCCATGAATGATAGCGCGTGATATTGCTTCCGGGTATAATGAGCTTCGCATCTTGTCAGGAAAGCTCCAGGGCATTTTCACGACCGGCGCACAAAAGCTAATTAACCTATGATCTAAAGCAAATTCCACATATTGGCCTCTATCTTTAAATGTTTACGAATAAGTTAAAAGTGTCGTAATTTTTTTCGGAACCTGGCAGGGTTGCCATATACGCACAGCCTGTGACTTATATAACTAACTAGCAGCCCTACCCGGCTGCGCCCGGGTATGTATTATACCTTAAAACCTTCCTCGTGGATCACTCTATCTATTGGTGAAAACCGTATGAAAATCCGTGGAGTAGTTTTTGAGTTTATCGCGAACAGACAGACAGACAGACGCGGCAGAGGACTTTGTTTTATAGTATGTAGTGATGGCAGAAAGTTTGCTTTGATTTCCAGGTTCATTATTTTTGTTATACTATGCAAACTCGACTGCACAGTACAAAGATTTAAGTCTTGACAATATCAATATTCAATCCGTTACTTCGTAGGTCTTCGTTAGAGACATGAGCGACATAGTCGCAAGATAGTCATGACGTGTCGCTGTCACCGCAGACCTCAGCCCCGCAGCAGCTCGATCTGATCGACCACAGACTTTTGTCTTTATTAGATTAAATCATAGTTATTCTCCTGAATATAAAGTTACGAGTTTTTTGTTAGCTTTCACGCCCTATCTTCTTGATCGGTTATCATGAAATTTTATATCCACGTTGTCTGAAGTACGGCTACGTTTCAAACCGGAGAAAAGTACTGTTCCCGAGGGATTGTCACTAAAGCGATAAAAAGGAGCCGCGGGCAATAGCTAGTGGTATTGTATGAGATAGTAATGAAATCAATATTAATTTATAAATGAAAATGAATATTTCCAAACAGGATATAAATCTGAGCTTTTGGCAACGGCTGTAGTTAAGCTGTATTAAATGCAAGGCAACTTTCTAATAGAGAATAGTGTTAACACTAGTCAATCGCTAACAATTGATACACGTATAAGATACACGTGAAGTTATTCGATTTGATATGAGGATGGCCAGATATTCTGACTAACGTTGTGTCTTCGTGTTTTATTTTTTACTTTAGCTGGACAAAAGTTCCGCTCATATCCCACTTGCCACTTATTATTTAATTAAAACACAATAAAACCATTGCCAGAGGCGATTACCAAGACAATTATCTTTTCGATTCAATACGAGAAAGAAATTTGAATTACAGTTATATTAATGGTTTTGAAATATATATTTTAATTGATGATTCGAGAATCGACTTTCATTAATTTGCACTTTACCTATTGTGGATTAGTTACGGTAGGTAATGACACAAAACCCGTATGTATTGGTCGCAAAAGCTGTAGAGCCAATTAAATTCAGCAATTTGGATAATGAAATGTGTTAATTGTAGGGTTAACTTGTTATATGTATGTGGGTAGGTACCTTTTATTTAATAAACAGTCAGCTTCCAACCTCGGTGTTTGATTGACGCTCCACTGGCGACGAGGCGAATTTACGCGTAGATTAGTGAGTTTTCGGGAGTGTTACGTTGAGTGGAATCATGCCTATCGGTAAATTGGAGCCGTTCGATTTAAATTCGAAACAATGGCCTGCATATATTCGTCGGGTAAAGCAGTATATATTATTGAACGAAGTGAAGGCAGAATTGCGGGTGCCATTGTTAATTACGGTCGTTGGTGAAGCAACGTATACGCTCATGTGTGACTTGTGTTCCCCGGATCACCCGGAATCTAAAACTTTCGACGATCTCGCGAAACTTATGTCGGAACATTTGGAACCACAACGTTCCGAGATAGCGGAACGTCACATGTTCCGGTTACGACGGCAACAAGTCGGTGAAACGCTTACCGAATACCTGCAAAATTTAAAACATCTGGCGTATACTTGTAATTTTGGGGCGAACTTAGAGGAAAATTTACGTGACCAATTCGTGTCGGGTTTAGCCAACGAGGCTATGCGGTCACGTATTTTCGCCGAAAAACAAATTACATACAAAGAGGCTGTGGAGTTGGCTCTGGCGTTGGAAGCGGCCGAGCGGCACGCGGAGGTGAGCGCTGCTACGCAAGCGGGCGCGGCCTCGGCTGCGGCGCTCTCGGGGCCGGGAGGCGCGGACGCGGCGGGCGAGGGCCTGCATCAGGCGAGCGTGCGCGGCGCGCGCGGGCGGCGCGCAGGGGCGCCGGCGCAGCCGCGCGGTGGCGGCGCGGGCAGCAGCGGCGGCGGCGGCGCGCCGCGGTGCTGGCGGTGCGGCAAGCCGCATCGGGCGGATAGATGCAGATTCGCGAATTATAATTGTGATGAGTGCGGTGTGCGCGGCCACTTAAAGGTGATGTGCAATAAGGTTCGTAGTGCGGAGCGGGCGCCGGCCCGGCACAATTATGTAAGTGACGACGATTGCGAGGATTTTTACAACATTCAAGTGGACGGCACAGGTGACAAACCTTATATTATTACTCTATTGGTGGAAGGGTATTCAATTGAATTTGAAGTTGATACCGGAAGTCGGATTGCAACAATAAGTGAGGACTTTTATAGACGTAATTTTAGTCATAAACACATTCAACGAGATTATCTGAATATACGTAGTTATGTGGGTTCAAGAATGGAATCGCTCGGATTTATATATGTAAATTTAGTCCTGGGGAAAGTAGCAACAAAAAACTGTAAACTTTACGTAATTAGAGAAGGGGGCCGCCCCCTCTTGGGCAGAGAGTGGGTGCGGGCTTTAGAGATTAAAAACATTAATATTGATCTGCACCTACTAAAAGATAATCGGGCTAGCGAACCTTTCTTGAACCGTCTCATCTCAGAATTCCCAGAGGTATTTAGCGATAAGTTAGGAACGTGTCAGAAAACAATGAAATTGAATTTGAGTGATTCGAGTCCAGTTTATGTGCGGGCGCGACCTGTCCCCCTGGCGCTGCGCGCCCGGGTGGAGGAGGAGCTCATGCGGCTCGAGCGCGAGGGCACCATATACCGCGTCGAGCAATCTGAATACGGCACACCGATTGTTCCTGTCATTAAAGAAAATGGCGATATACGGATATGTGGGGACTATAAAATCACTATTAACCCAAAACTCAAACGTGATCCGTATCCTCTCCCGAGAATAGAGGAATTGTTCGCCACTTTAAGTGGAGGGGAGGAGTACTCAAAAATTGATTTAAAAAATAGTTATTTACAAGTAATGCTTTCTGAAGAGTCCCAACCGTACACCGCTATTACGACACAGATAGGTACATTTTTTTATCGCCGGACTCCGTTCGGACTATCTTGCATCCCAGAAAAATTTCAAAAGATCATGGAAGAGACTCTAAGAGGTGTCCCTAAAACGGTAGTGTTCCTTGACGATATCTGTGTGACTGGATCAAACAGACAGGAACATATTAATAATCTCCGTGCTGTATTAGAACGGTTACGTAATATGGGTTTTACAGTTAAGCTGGAAAAATGCAGTTTTTTACGAAGTAATGTAAAATATTTAGGTTTTGTAATTGATAAAACTGGTCTACGCCCTGATAAAAAAAACCTGGAATCAATTTATAATGCCCCTAGGCCACAAGACGTAACTCAGTTAAAAAGTTTTTTGGGAATGCTAAATTATTACGGCAAATTTGTTCCTAACTTGAGTATAATATTATATCCCCTCTTTACGCTTCTTAAAAAGTCTGCCGAGTGGGTTTGGGACGCGCAGTGTGAGGAAGCCTTTACGGCAGCGAAACAGGTTTTGTCGAGTGATAACGTTCTCGCTCATTATGAGGAGGGGCGGCCGGTGGTATTGTCAGTAGATAGCAGCGCGTATGGGCTGGGGGCCGTGCTCGCGCATCGCTATGCGGATGGCAGCGAGCGGCCTGTCAGCTGTGTTTCCAGGACACTCAACTCAGCTGAGAAAAATTATAGCCAACTTGATAAAGAGGCGTTGGCCATATTTTTTGGTATAACTAAGCATCACCAGTATTTGTATGGACGGCAATTTATTTTACGCACTGACCATCAACCGCTGAGTTATATTTTTGGGAAAAAAGGGGGTATTCCCCAAACAGCGGCAAGCCGTCTTCAGAGATGGGCTGCTCGGTTATCCGCGTACGATTTTTCGGTGCAGTTTGTACGGTCTAGTGATAATAGCCCCGCGGACGCGTTGTCGCGCCTCCCGCTGCCGTACCAGCGCTCACACTGCGCTGCTGTAAATTACGTAAGTTTGGTTAGGGACGAATTGCCAGTTGATTTTAAAAATATCCGGGCGGAGACAGATAAAGATAAGCTACTTAGTAAGATCAAAGGTTATGTATTATTCGGCTGGCCACAGAAGGCGAATTGTGATGAGGAAAAGCCTTATTTTGCACGCAGGGAGGAACTTGTTGTAGATTTGGGATGTTTACTTTTTAAATATCGAATTATTGTGCCCCCAGTGTTGAGGGCTAGGGTCTTAGAGGAAATTCACGAAGGACACCTAGGTGTTAATAAAATGAAAAATTTGGCGAGAAATTACGTTTATTGGCCTACCTTAGATCAAGAAATAGAAAAGTTTGGACGTTCGTGCGGGGCTTGTCAGATAGTGCGTGACGCACCGCCGCATGCCACCCTACATCCATGGGAATTTCCACTAAGGCCTTGGCAGAGGGTCCACGCCGATTTTGCAGAATGTGGCGGGAAAAAATATTTAATTATTATAGATGCGTATTCGAAATGGATAGAAGTAATCGCGATGAGTAGGACCGACGCAGATTCCACTATTACTGTGCTAAGGTCCGTTTTTGCAAGGTTTGGTTTACCTGCCCAATTGGTCACTGACAACGGGCCGCCATTTTCGTCAGTAGATTTTAAGAAATATTGCTCAAAAAACTATGTTAAGCATGTCTCGTCGGCGCCGTACAGGCCTCAAGGAAATGGGGCGGCTGAAAATGCGGTAAAAACTGTTAAAAAAGTAATTAAGAGGGCTATTCACGAGGGCGAGAATATATCTAAAGCACTGTCTACCTTTTTATTCCAATATCGAAACGTGGAACATGCTACAACAAATGTGGCCCCAGCTGTGGCACTATTGGGCCATAGACTTCGCGGACGGCTTGATGCACTACGTCCAGACGTGGCCAAGGTAGTAGAAATGGCACAAGATCGCCAAGTCAGAAATAAAGGGGGCCATGACCGAGAAATCGAGGTAGGTGACGCCGTTTTAACTAGAGGCTATTCTGTTAAGACACCAAAATGGGTGGAGGGCCGCGTAGTGGAAAAAACGGGCCCAGTATCATATAAAGTAAATGTTGGGGATGACTTGCAGTGGCGTCGACATCAAGACCAAATTATAACTCTAAAATCAAATAAAAAAAGTCGGTATTCGCTGTCCCATTCTAAGTTACGTCCCATTTCCAGAGAGTCAAAAGAGGTCTCCGATAACACGGAGAAAGTGGTTAACGAGGCCGACGAAACATTCGAGGACGCGGAGGGGGAGGGGTCGGACGTAAAAAGTGGTAGCCCAGGGCCGGGAACTTCCATTAGGGACAGTCTTTTGCCTGAAACCACCATTTCTCAAGGTGAAACCACTCCCACACCTCTCTCTCAGTCGCAGGGCACTTCTGCCAGGGCAATGCGGGCATATAATCGAGCTACGACAAAGGATAAATACTTAAATATGTAATATGTACCTATATAAAATTTAAGTTTATTTTCACTCTGAAATTATTTGTTGTTGTGGATTCAGAGGGGAAAAATGTAGGGTTAACTTGTTATATGTATGTGGGTAGGTACCTTTTATTTAATAAACAGTCAGCTTCCAACCTCGGTGTTTGATTGACGCTCCATTAATTTCATTTAAACTGTACTGATATTAAAATAACATGTTTAATTCAGCTAATTGCTTAATTAAGGACTTACAATCTACGCTCACGCCGAGAGGTTACCTCAAAGTTTCTTTGGAGGTGAAACACAAGCATCTCGACACAACTCAAGATATTAATCTTCAGTTGAGATAAAATCTAATTTGTGGATAAATTGTGGGCGTATCTTACTAGCCATAAATAGCACGGGCTCTAAACTGGCAGAGCGCACCGTGACGGTATACAATTATTGATTATGTATGATCAGACAAGACTCATTAGGTTCACAAAAGCATTAATCAGCAGCTTTCTCGAGAGATTAACTTAAAACAAATTGAAGTGTCGTGGTCGTAGCCGTGGGCGGCCTACGACGCACGCCGAAGATGGCTCTAAACATCGCCTGTCAATTAACACCGTTGCACCGCCATTATATTTATCATATGCGCGTACGCAACGCGCGCGTGTTGTCACGAGCGTGTTGGTGTTACTTTTACGTTCTGAAGCTCTGGGCAAATACATCAGATGGAGCCCTCCCTTACAAATAATCATCTACTATCCTAGTAATATTATAAATGTGTAAGGTTGTATGTATGGTTGTTTGTTATGCACTTACGTCACTGCCGCTGAACGGATCGAGATGAAATTGGGCTGATGATTGGGAGATAAATAATACCTCAAATCCAGGACATGGTAGTCCTGGATTTGAGGTATAATTTATCTCAAAATTAGCTAGTAATAAAGTTAAAGCTTTGCGTAGTTTGATTTGATTGAATACTATACTTATAACTTGATATTCTTGATTTAGTGAATTTTACTTTTGAGTTAAAATTTAATTTTTGTATATTTTGTTGTTACAAGATTTTTGTTTACTAAATGTATGTATTACGGCACCGGGGTTTAAATACCGTGTACATATCTCTAAAAATGTTGATATATAAAATAGGCAAGTTCTGCAGCGGTTCTTGTCCAGTGATGCCCTCGAGTTGGAGGTACATTTTTGGCTACGCGACTGCACTAAATGAGCGATTAATCCCATCCAAAAATCTTAAGTGTTGGTATAATTTGTTTAAAAATATTACCTTGGGCCTACTGAGATTTTGTCTACGCTACTATATACGCCACTGCACGAGCGGGATTTCAATACTGTTGTTTAAAGATAAATATGTTTATTGCTATGTGACGTGCATTTTAATGCCTTACAAGATGCGTTATCCATAACCAATATCAGATAAAGCATGGCGTATGGCATTTTTAAAATTTAATGTACCTATGCAGTTTTAATTTTCTTAAAAATCGATGACATTGTACCTTTTACCACTTTTCTCTATCTCTATATAGTAATGTTTTCGCTATCTCTTCTTCTTCCTCGCCTTTACCTTATTTGGGGTCAGTTCTGTATGTCAATTCTCTCCAAAGCTTTCTGTTACTAACCATATGTTTTCTCTATATATGATATTACATACAGAAAATTTGAAAATTTTAATGTTTTTGCCATCGAAACGCTAAGAAGAAGAAGAACAGAAAATTCAAAAAGAATCCGGTCCCGGTTTTCCATCTGACCCTGGTTATATTAAACATATTAATTTTCGCTTTAACTAATCATTTGAACCTAAAATGTTCAAATGATTAGTTAAAACAAAAAATACAATTTATAATAATATAATAACTGTTCTAGATGCTATATTGAATAAGATGCCTTTGAACCTGTTTATTTAGGATGGTCAAATACACTAATTTCTTAAAACTAAGAACCTAGCCCGCACAAAATATAGTTTTAAAGAAAGAAAACCGTAATTTCTGTTCGTATACCATAGATAGACCAACAGCCAACGGGAGTTCAAAATACGCACTGTTCCATTTGATTATGCTGACGTGATTTAACCCTGAACATTTATATTTAAATAATCTAATGTGAGTTTACTCACTTCATTTGTATTTGAATAGGCTGACGTAATTTCACTCCCTACGTTTCTATTTGAATAAGCTGACGTGAATTCACGCTCTACATTTCTATTCAAATAAGCTGAGGTAATTTCACTCCCTACCTTTTATTTAAATAAACTGACGCAATTTCACTCCCTACGTTTCTATTTGAATAAGCTCACGTGATTTTACATAGTTACTACATTTTTAATAGAATAAGCTGACGTAATCATACTCACTTCATTTCTTTTACAATAATCTGACATAATTTTACTCCCTCTATTTCTATTTCAATAAGCTGACGTAATTTCACTCCCTATATTTCTATTTGAATAAGCTGACGCGGTTTTACTCCCTACATTTCTATTCGAATAAACTAACGCGATTGTAGTCCCTGCGTTTCTATTTGAAAGTTGCGGTTATTTTACTCCATACATTTCTATTTGAATGAGCTGACGTGATTTCACTCCCTACATTTCTACTTGAATAAGCTCTCGTGATATTACTCTCTACATTTCTGTTTAAATAAGCTGATGTTATTTTACTTACTACATTTCTATTTGAGTAAGCTGGCGTGATTTTACGCTCTACTTTTTTATTGGAATAAAGTGACGTGACTTTACTATCTACCTTTCAACATGAATAGGCTGACGTAATATTACTCCCTACATTTCTTTTTATATAAGCTAACGTTAATTCACTCGCTACGTTTCTATTTGAATAAGTTGACGTAACTTTACTCCCTAAGTTTCTATTTGAACAGTTGAGGTAAATTTTACTCTCTACATTTCTATTTGAATGCGCTGACGTGATTTCACTCCCTAAATATCTATTTGAATGAGCTGAGGTGATTTAACTCGCTACATTTCTATTGAAATAAGGTGACGTGATATCACTCCCTACATTTATTTTTAAACAAGCTGATGCGATTTTACTCCCTATTACTATATGAATAAGATGTCATTTTACTCTCTACATTTCTACTTGAATGAGCTGACGTGATTTCACTCCCTACAAAATGTAAATAAGTGACTTCCTTAAATGCAACAACACCTGGCTATGAATCTATGTGTGCCAAGGCTTTCTTGGCACACTTCCACCGTTTCCGTTTAAACACACAACTTCAAAAAACACGGAACGCCGAGAAACTAAGGTAAGCAGCAAAACACTCAAGTAATCGTTTTAATATTCCGCATCGTCTCTCTATTTGGTAGGACGTGACTCCCAGTGCCCCCCTACCCTCCCATCAAACGAGTGAGTTCCGGTATGGTAAGATATTCAAAACTAAAAAAAATTGTTTTGAGAAAAACCTCTGTTTTTTAAGGCAAACAGCTTTTTATGTTTTTATATGTATCTAATTTTTTTACTAGCCTATAATGTCCCACTGCTGGGCAAAGGCCTTCCCTCTCTTTCCCTACTCATCTCTATCTCCTGCGATTGATGACCAATTTGAATCAGAAGCTGAAAGATTATCAGACAATCTTGTCCTTTGCCAGCCAGCAGGTATCCAGTCTGAAACAATCCTAGCCCACCTATCTGGGTGCATCCTACACAAATGTCCTGCCCAATCCCATTTGAGTTTAGCTGCCTTTCTCCCTACGTCCATAATCCCGGTCTTGCAGCGAATGGTACTATTACGTAGTTGGTCTGTGAATTTCAATCCAAGAATGCTTCTCTGTATGCCCCGTTGACAGACTCCGAGTTTGGACTTTTGTGGCAACGTCAAAGACCATGTCTGTGCGCCATAATTAAGTACGGGCAGGATACACATGTCCACAAGTTTACGTTGTATCTATACATTTATTTAAAATATACTTTGAGAATTAAGTGCATACAATGGGTCCCGTTTTTACCCTTTGGGTATGGAACCCTAGAAACAGTGCTTCATGTCAAATTTGTGAGATAGCTTCTAAATGCCTAAACAGATTTGGATGAGTGTAAAATGGTTAGAATCATTGTTTAATTTATTTTTTGTATGCTTATTTGATGTTGATTTATATTCATAAGTACCCAGTTATTATCTGTATTTAGGGTTGCGTACCCAAAGCGTTCAAACGGGACCCTATTACTGAGACTTCGATATCCGTTTGTCCTTAAAATTATTAAGTATAAAAAATTTAAGGTAAGTACTGACTTATATTTTTGAATGAACTAAAAAAAGCGTTTAATATTCCGTGTAATGCCTCTACCCGGCACGTGCCCCCGCTTTAATCCGTACTCAAGAGTTATCAGCGGGCGTAAAGCAGGCTTTAATAGCCTGTACATGTGCGATTAAGTTTCCAATATAATGACATGGATATGGCCGCCTCAGGTAAGGGTACGGAGACAAGGAAATATATAGGTACTTCATTAAAATGTTCTTATAGTTATAGTTAGTATTAACAAAAAAAAAAACCGGTCAAGTGTGTGTTGGGCCACGCGCAGTGTAGGGTTCCGTAGTTGCGAATGACAAATTTGAGTTCACATTGTTCACACTCGCACATCACAGTTTAACGACCAAAAACATGTAACAATGAAAATATATGAAATTTTACATTTTCGAGTACATTTTATAAGTTGGTTGCCTATAACTTTTTAGTTTCTACTTAATACTCAGCTCTGATAGTTTTCCTTTCAACTTCAGTATATATATACTACTTCTGTAATTTTTTTCACGTATCCATATATAACCGTTTAGTAGATAGAGGGGGGGGGGGGGGGGGGCACTTACCTCTAACAAAAATTTGCACTTTAAAACCAAATATTTCGGAAACGGTTACCTAAATCGAAAAATGGTTTTGTCAACCTCACAATATTTTTTAAAGACCTATCTAACAATACCCAACACGATGGGTTTGTATATAAAAAAAATATTACTCCCTCTTAACTTGTATCGGAGCTCCGCTAAAAAAATTTTGTTTTCAGGATTTTTTTCTACCACTTTTTTGCCATGATTAATATACATACACATACCAAATTTCAGCTTTCTAGTACTTATAGTCTCTGAGTAAAACCGCGGACGGACAGACAGACATGGCGATACTATAAGGGTTCCTAGTTAACTACGGAACCCTAAAAAACAAGGAAAGATAAACTAAATTAATGCTTATAAAGTTGAGCCTTAAACATTGGTAAAATCAGATAAGCTATTTCAATAGTTTATTGTTCCGCTTACTGATCAAAGCCACGAAAAGCCTTCGAAAAGCTTATGAACCGATACCGCCCGATCGTCGCGTGGCGTAGGCGGAAAACTCAATGCGCAATCTCACTCATTATAAATAATAGACAGATAAGCACAGACAATAGATGGCATCTCTAGTGGGCGGTGCATTTACCATCTAATGAGGACCTCCAGGTCATTGCCTTAAGATTCCTTACTGAAGTGATTCTATGAAAACATATTGAAGTAACTAGTGTGTAGTACTAAGTCGTGTGGTTCTCGGCAGAGTAAAAAACGACCACTCCAGTCTTGAATGTCGTAGAAGTCGATATGGCTCTGGAAGTACACAGAGGGTCCTGCTCCTGCAGTAGAGACTAAATAAGATCTGATGATGATGAATAGTCCAGCATCTCAATCAGAATCTGAATAAATTGAGTGGAATTTTAATTTTTTTTTATTTCTAAAACTTACCTTATATTATAAAATAAAAGGAAAGCCTAGTACTGCAGGACATCATAAGAAAATGGTATAGCTGGGTTCTGATCTACTCAAAAAGTCCAAGTAACACTAGAGAGCGATCAAGTAACTTTGGTTATTACACCTCTGTGGGTGTCCATCAACATTTGTAATAGAAAAGTTGACATGATTGATAAGATAAATGTTTTCCCGGGTCTCTAATACTATAATACTTGAAAGGTACAAATACGTATTTGATAAGGCCCTTTGTCAAATATGAAAAGAACGTATATCCGTAGGCGGTTTCTTATCTTTTAATACAATTGCGATGAGACTTTTTATTTGGAACCGGTTTGATTTTCGTTTGTTTTCGTATACTTAATAAAAAATTCTGTGTTTTTGTCCGTGTCATTATCTGCTATACTATTGTGTAATTTCAGTAAAATCCATAGTATTTTTGCGTAAAGGAGAAACAAATATCATCGCCTCAAACCTCACAAAATTTGACATTCATTAGGTTTGAACCTCAGTTTTTCGTGAATGGAGTTTAGATGATCGAGGCAACGTTGAACTCCATTATTGCTACCCTCCAATATGTTGATGATGTGTTTTGTATATTGGAGGGTAGCAATAATGGAGTTCAACGTTGCCTCGATCATTCATTAGGTTTATATACTTAGTCGACGTTTATTATTATATCTAATACATATTATAAGCATGACCCAGTTTTATCAAATTAAATTACGAAGATACCTTATTCCATCAAACTCTTACGAATGATTCATGGAATTTCAGAATATTATAGATAATATTCTTATTATTAATACCAAATAACTTTTAGATAAATTAATTATTCTAGAATAGGTCAATCAAATTATTAGTTTGACAATTATAACGATATTTAAATTGAAGTGAGAAATTACAAACATGATAATAAATATTGATTTTCCAAATGACATAAGTAGTGCCATTGTTACATAATAATGTATAACTATAAACTGTGTATTTAAGTATCTATTACGACGATTTTTATCTTTTTGATTCAGAGTGTTTGTTCAGAAGAAGACTTGACAAAAATATTACTTAGACTCAATGATGAACTTAATTAAAATATCAGTTTAATAATGAAAACGATTTTCAAATTGAAACGGAGAATTATAATTATGACACATCTTGATTATTCAAATTAAATAGTGTCGCACATAATTTATAAACGCAATTACCTACATCGGATGCCAAATTGTCCAAATCGTTGTTCGTTCTAGTATCTATTACGACGGTTTTTATCTTTTTGATTCAGAGTGTTTGTTCAGAAGAAGACTTGACAAAAATATTACTTAGACTCAATGATGAACTTAATTAAAATATCAGTTTAATAATGAAAACGATTTTCAAATTGAAACGGAGAATTATAATTATGACACATCTTGATTATTCAAATTAAATAGTGTCGTACATAATTTATAAACGCAATTACCTACCTCGAATGCCAAATTGTACAACTCGCTGTAATGAATCCGTCCTTCTGGTATCAATTACGAGGGTTTCCATTCAGGGCGTGTGTGACACCAGTCAAATTTAATTGGCTTGTCACCCGGTACCGCGGTAAGGACGCGTTTACATTGCAATGGCGACGAGCGAGTCAGAAGTCAATAAGTGGAAGTTTACGCTTGAATCAGGAAAAAGCTTTTTGATTAGTGAATATGGTCGGACTCTTATGATGATCCAAGATTTTATGTGTACACTCTCCACGCTAGCCAGGCGCGTTGGAGAGGTCTCTTTGATGTTTATAATCTTTGTTTAGCTTGTGTTTCCTTTACGCCTTCTATACGACATCCACGAGAAGTCTTGGAGTGGTCCTATTCTACTCTGCCGGGAACCACACGGCAAAAATACTAACGACGCGTAAAAATACAGATTCTAATTTAATCTAGTTTTTCTTCTTATTTCGAACTGCGCGTTGACAAATGGATAATCAGTTCTTGTACCTCTCCGCTTCATTGGAATCGCAGCCTAAGCAGAGCCAATAACAAACGGGCCTATGAATTGGGCAATACGACATTTGCTCATCAATCATAACGCTAGTTTATTTGTGACGTTCTCTCTTATGAATAGGATTGTTTCTCACGCTGCAATTGTAAGGAGCTTTGCGCGTGGAGGCTCAGGTCATTTACCAATTACAATTTCGCCATGGAGTCATATATTAACACTTACATAAAACCAAAAAATATATACACTACGCGAAAAGAAACGATACTTAAGCATGTGTGCATGTAAAATCGCTTGTAGCTTTGTGTGGGTGTCTGGACGTGTGCGGGGGTAGCGAGAGGCGCGCGGGGCATTGAACGGTCCGCCACGGAACTGGCTTGGTTGAGGGCTGTCTGTGTTGTGTTTGTGTCTCTTGTACGGCTCGCACCGTAGACACGAAGTGATAATGAGTGGCCCCTCCGCGTTGTCAACCCTAGTGCTTACACGCCCCGGCCCAAGGTCACTGATGCCGCAACCCCATACGGCAAAATATCAGAGTTGCTGCTCTCTAAAGGCTTTGCCATTGTTTCTCAGTTCGGCCCTTCAGGCTATGCATGCAAATTGTTGCCCATCAGGTATATGAGAGTTTGCTGTCTCTCCAAGCCTTGCGCACACAGGCATCGCACAAAGCCGAGTTCCGTCGCCCTTTGGTGATGTTCGCCTTACAGGTTAAGGGCACTCTGCTCTTACCTCAAAAGTCCACGTAGTCCTTTCAAAAATCGAATGATTCTCCAACTCTCCCGTACAGACGGTATCACCACTATACTTATACTAATATTATGAGGAGGAAAATGTGTTTATTGTTTGCTAAGCTCCAAAACTAATGGAGCGTTAGAATTCTTTCACATACAGAAAGCTAATTTATCTGCGGGTGACATTGGCTACAATTTACTCAAACGAAGTCGCGGAATAATTGCTAGTATTATATAAAGCATGAATATGATGCATTAATAAATCGCTTAAACCACTGTTGATGATGTAACCGGATTAAACGCTCGGCAGATGATGATTGAATCTTTTACTCGTTATAGCTTTTATTACTCGAGAATGGCTGGAGCGAATTACATGGCTTTTTATTTGTTACCTAGTTATGATATCACCCTGAATACAGAATAACCATAACAACATAAGAAATAGGTATTTAAAAAAAATTGAGAAACGAAGTTTGCCGGGACAGCTAGTAAATTACCAAAAAGTGTATATGAGTACTATTGGAAACTTAAAGGAACAAGTAAGTCGATTTTAAAAATTCTTTCACTGATATAAATCTACATCGAGCTCCGTGGCGCAGCGGTCAACACGCTAGCCTGCGACACGGGGGTCCCGGGTTCGATTCCCGGTCAGGTCAAGATGGAAAAAGATCTTTTTCATATTGACCTGGGTCTTAGATGTTTATCTATATAAGTATATATTATAAAATATAGTATCGTTGAGTTAGTATCCTGCGACACAAGTTCACAACTTACTGTGGGGCTCAGGCTAGCTCAATTTGTGTGATATGTCCCTATATATTTATTTATTTATTTACATCTTAGGCTATATATATTTTTTAATAGGGATCCCTCTTAAATATTGCCCTATAATAGAGGTGTCAAAAAATTACCCTATTATAATGTCATCAAGTCAAAAGACAAAGATTTTCATTCAAAATTATACATCTCGTTTCGAACTCCAACACTGGATTCGGATACACTGTACACTATCTTATTAAATAAAAATCCACGCTGACGAAGTCGCGGGCAACAGCTAGTCACTAATAAAAATTCAATTTCAACATAGCCGTTTTCTAACCCGCAGGTCATGCCAGTTAGGATTAACCAGAAATAAAAGTGGCTAGCGCATAAATTATAAAAATAATTTAGTATATTTGCACCTACTTTGTATGCAAATGAGTTATAATTAACATTGTAATAGGGAACGAAAGTGGGCTATTGATTTTGCACTCGATTATGGAAATAAATCGATCTCGAAGAATGTTAAGTAGCCGGGAAAGGCGAGACCATAGCTAATGGGTTTGGCTCCATTTTTAAAACAGTAACCTTCAATAAAAAAAAGCTACCTAGTATTTTTCTGAAATTTATAAGTCCGTAAAGTTGACAGCTCATACATTAGTTTGCCATTTCTACTTAAGACTCATTTATTCATTCATTACATTGCATTACAAATGTTTAAATTTAATTTAAAAATAAATTAAACTAAAAACACGAGCACCTTGTCAAGTATTGCAATCTCAGTGCATATTAAAACAAACTGTCCTCTTTGTTGGCTTAGTGGTAACGCAAGTACCCTTACATAATTCGCATGGTCTCGGATTCGACCCCAACTAGGTCATAGGTATAGAAATGATCTTTTTCAAGTATTGGCCTGGATCTTGAACTTTTATTTAGATATTATTAGAACTAGCAATTATGCCGCACGAAAATTATGGCATAAGTCACCTGCAGATAATTTTTTTTCTATAGGTGAAATAATTTTGAAGATCAGTCCAGTAGTTTCGGAACCTATTCAACGCAAAAAACGATCATATCTTTCCTCTTTATAATATTAGTTTAGATTTTATGTAAGTGTTAATATATGAATAACCTTTCAAAAGAATAAAGTGGTATAATAAAATTAAGTAATTTACTAACACTTTACACTGTTACTAAAATATATATATAGCAACTTACACATGTTTATGCAAATAAATTTATCTTATCTTATCTTAATAAAGACTATAAACAAAACTCAAACTATAGTAATCTAGAAATTAGATACTAATTAAAAAAAATAACTACTAAATTATATAAAAAATTGAGCTCAGTTCGCTGCTATCAGCGGGCAGGGTGCCAAGAAGGCTGGCGGCATTTCCACGCTGAATGGCGAAACTCAATCTTTGGCCAAAATGCGCACCAGCCCTTAGGTCACCAGAAACGTCGATTAGGCGTGCGGAAATCTCTTTGAAGATCTCTCTGACCTCCGCACCCCAAGGTCCCAAGGTCTCCACGGCAAAAGGCACAAATATGTAAGGTTCCCCTAACGATGCATATTTGCGCCTCGTAATAACCTCCGCCGCTGCGAATAAAATATTTATTTTTATTGTATTTCTTCGAGAAAACAGTAAAGATAAAATACAGTATCTTTGAGTTAGTAAAAAGTAATTTTTAACAGTATACCGCAACGAAAGGCGTAGCTCGCAGTAATTGTGGTCTGAAAACAACCCTCGCAAGCCGGGTCATATTTCTGCCAAGAGCAGGCAATTATTCTGTTTGTTAAATAGAAGAGCTGCTAAGATTGCTCCTGTTTCTTACAGAGGTGTTTATGGCAGTTGTTGTTTTTTTTCTGAACGTAATTGTGCAGAATAGCTATCTACATAAATTTAAGTGCAAATTAAAGAAGGAAAACTATTTCCGATCCTACATGCTCCGGCATTTTGTTTAATCCTTTGGCTTAAACGTGGAATTTGGTCTTCTTTTGGCTCTATCTACTCCAGTAGGGACAACGTCATGAAGCTGTACCAATAAATGATGTTGCTTGTTTTTTGTTTTTCGTGTGTGTAAGTAACCAACACTGGTGTCAGATAAATGATGGTAGTGGTTAAGCTATGTCAGATGCTTAGCAGCTTGAAAAATCTGACATTAGTGTTGGCCACTTACCTACATGAGAAAAACAATAAATGAAATCTTTTAATATCCCACTGCTGAACAAATGTCCTTTCTATTTATTTCTTTGAAATTCGCATTCAGTATGATTGTTTATTACGATTTCACTTCTTAGCTTGTGAACCGATTTACCATAAACTTTGAAAATGTTGTTGTTTTTGGCGAGATCAGCTGCGGTTGAAAACTAGTTAAACTAATAAAGTCATAGAGCTAGCGTTCGACACTGTCGGTGTAACCCGACACCCCTGCACTTGGTAGCCGCACCCGCAACCACCTGACACTGACACAAGTGTGAGGCATTACTGCTCAGCTGTTGTAATATAATAAATGCTAATAATTATACATATTATATTTATAGTATATTTATATTTATACATCCATACCATTTCATTTATTTTTAGGATTAGTGTTTATGGTATGTGTATGGATTAAGTTAATAATAATGTTTTTTTATTTCATATATTCAATTTCATATATTCAATAAAATTTTAAGGAACCATCTAATATAGCAAGCGTTAGCTTCTAGGCTTCTATTACTTACATTAATAAGTGCGTGAAATATTTTTATTGATAGATATAATTTAATGCCATCGGATTGATATGTAGAAAAAGAAATAATCAAATTCTCATCATCGAACAGCAAAACTTTGAATAAATTTAACATAGAAGGTTTGACTTGGATAGACCCAAGGAAATGTGGTGTTTTGCAGAACAGATAAAGCTAAGGAAATGTGATGTTTTCATTGTTAAGCCAATAGCTAAGTGAAAAAGAGGCACGAAGAGTTCCCTTCAGAATAGTTTAAAACGATAGCGTCTATAGTTTACCATTCAATATGTTATCCCCCTCTTTAAATTTCTGTAATTGTGTATTACATATCTATTCGCCTTTGTATACTTACATATTTATATATAGCAGTCAACATAACTTATATTGTTTTTTAATATTAACTGTGTAAACATCATTTGGCCATATTTGTATACACGTATAGTACGAGTATGTATATTTATGAAACTGTTTGTTTACCAATAAATGAAAATAAAATAAAATTCTGTTCTATTTCCTCATGAATGGCTCCAAGTGGTAGTGCAGTTATTTTCATCGCTTCTGAATTCGGATCCCAGCTCGCCAAAGCCGTCGACACCACTCTTATAACGAGCAAAACTTCGGCTGAAAACATGAAACTTTTCCTGTAAAACGGACTTCCGAAAATAGCAGGTGGAAAAACATTTGTTATTTTTTTGTCGGTTTGACCCTTCATATATAAAGAATAGGCGTCTTATATGACATCACCATAATTTTCTTGAATTACTTAATTTGCTAGTGTCCCGATGTGATCTGATAATGTAGCTTACAATAAGTGAAACTTAAAAAAATGATATAGGCAGTAGTTTAGAGTTTATCACAAATAATAAAATCGTTTATATTACTTATGTATGATAGATGTAACAATTTATATTTTTAATATGAGTATTAAAATAATATACTAAGATATTTTTATTCTTTTTCCATTTTTGTTCCATCCACATTGGTAAAATATAATATATTGGTATAATATATAATGACCTTGGCTTCTCACCTCAACAATTCTTTTGTTTTAATAACTTAATGACGGTAAAACTAGCAAGCTTTCAACATCAAAGAAATTTCAGTCCAATGAAGTTTTAATAACACTTTACAGCAGCTGTTTCAACTCCGAATTACGGACAACTTTGTCTTTTGTCATTTATGGCCTCTTTTTCAGAAGTTAGCGTAACAGTCGCCTCGTATTTCGTAGTCTTAAAATGCTTTAATGGAATACATTTTATTGAATATAGTAAAAAGATTTAAAGGTCTACAATAGTCCTCCTTTTCTTCTTATTTTTCATTTGTTCTAAGTAAAAGTAGTTATTTGTTATCAAAAGTCATACATATAATGCGAAAATGTAAATCTTTGGTTTGATCTATTAAAACAACACATTATGTCAAATGATTTCTTTTCTCACTTTACTATTTAATTTTTTTTGCCTAAAACTTGGCAATCGAATCTTAACAGATGACCCATCGCTTAATACCACACATTTAGGTCAATTACAAATTCAGGAAATACTCCACCAAACGAGAAACTATTTGTAATCTTGAATTAAGTCTGTTTTATACATACCTATACACATTAATTAGTCTGTACCTTAGACTTTATACTCTCTAGACACAGTCATGCCTTTATTTCAATGATTAAAAAACTGGCCAATTTTTCAATGGTTGTGTGCGTGACAGCTTTGTGTTATCAGACGCGTCTTATCAATTTGTGTTGAGGGCAATCCGTCAAATTGGTAGCTGTGTGTGTGGTGTGTGTACGCGACCGACTGTGTTTTGGACACTAGTTTTTACTACGCTTTTAGGCTAATAGAGTCTATCTAGGTTTTATATAATCTAAGATCTGTACTTAAAGCTGGGGACGCAATCAATAAATACCTACTGTAAAGCTAGCTTTTGTCCATAAGTGGCGTCGTTGCCCTACTTATTCTTAGGTCTTATCAAGCAAAGTCTGCACAAATATCGGAAACTTCCTACTTTCCTCTTGAAATGTCGTTTATTTCAATGAATGTTCCGTCTTGTTCAGACTAGTTAGAGAAACTCATTACGAGAAACCTCGCCGTACGCGTTCGATCTGCGCCGAGTTGGTAAGTGCCTACACGACCTCATCCATCGATCTTGAAACTTAAGAAAACTTGGTATACCTAAGCGATAAAGTGACGAGTAAACCTCTTTTTAGAATAATTACTTTTATTATAATACTTAATGAATTCAAGAAAACTCTGTATCAGCTCTGTATGTAGGTATCCGTCGTGCCAACGCGATTTTCAGATAAGGCTGGGGAAGCAAATTAAATACCTACTGTAAATTTGCTATTGTCCATAAGTGACGTCCTTACCCTACTTACTCTTAGATCTTATCAAGCGAAGTCTGCACAAATATCGGAAACTTTCTACTTTCCTTTTGAAATGTCGTTTATTTCAATGAATGTTCCGTCTTGTTCCGACTAGTTAGAGAAACTCATTACGAGAAACCTCGCGGTACGCGTTCGATCTGCGCCGAGTTGTAAGTGCCTACATGACCTCATCTATCGATCTTGAAACTTCAGAAAACTTGGTATAAGCGATGAAGTGACGAGTAAGCCTCTTCTTAGAATAATTATTTTTATGACGTCGAGCTCCGTGGCGCAGCGGTCAACACGCTAGCCTGCGACACGGGGGTCCCGGGTTCGATCCCCGGCAGGTCAAGATGGAAAAAGATTTTTTTCATATTGACCTGGGTCTTGGATGTTTATCTATATAAGTATATATTATAAAATATAGTATCGTTATGTTAGTATTACATTACAATATTCTGATATCTATGGTTAGTATCCTGCGACACAAGTTCACAACTTACTGTGGGGCTAGCTCAATTTGTGTGATATGTCCCTATATATTTATTTATTTATATTTATATTTATTACAATACTTAATGAATTCCAGAAAACTCTGTATCAGCTCTGCATGTAGGTATCCGTCGTGCCAACGCGATTTTCAGATAAGGCTGGGGAAGCAAAATAAATACCTACCGTGAATTTGCTAGCTATTGTCCATAAGTGGCGCCGTTACCCTACTTACTGTT